>CM062852.1:7628899-8926429 GCA_031772225.1 Eubasilissa splendida
TATAAACCACTTTGATTATTTTTCGTCAGATGGTTAGTGTGCGTCCGCCTTAGTAAATATACAGGTTATTGAAACCGGTCGACAGTTTACACAAAGGTTGTTAGTTTAAAAAAATTAATAAATTCAATTTTATTAGCAGTCATTTAGTAGTTATTTATGGCAAGTTTCAATACTTAAGTTGTCTAGACACGAGGACACATTCTGAAATAATAATTCCTACCCCTAGTCGAGTACCCCTTTTCCTTCTTAAACTTGATAAGATCCGACCCCTTCGGGACAGAAAGTAAGCAGTGATAATCTGATTGGCTTATAATTTTCGTAGATTAAAAGTTGTTTAGGTACTGATTAATTACACGGAGATTAGTTTGAAGTATATAATATATATATGTATGTAATACATATGTGTGTTTTATTCTTAATTTTTTTATTGATAAACTTATGAACGGAATCGACATGTTGACCTTTAAAATAACATGGTTCCAACTAACATTTTCTGCTAATTTGAGTTATTGCGCGAAATGGGTTCCAAATGCATTATTCTTCATTTCTTTCATACATTACGACTCTATTTAACGGATATTAAAGGAAATAGGTAGATCTGAAAGTTCCAACTGCATCAGTTATTTATTTCAATTTATGTAATTTTTTAATTTACAATTTATTTATTTATTTTTAATTCCCCTCATCTCACAGTGGTCATTGATAATACTGAAAATTAGTTAAGACCTTAAAACCGATCATATTTGGATACTCACAACAATATATACTTGAATATATGTTGAAATTCAATTTTTGAGCTCATTATCTCAAAACAGTATCAGTGTCAGATGTAACCTTATTATTCTGAGAGGTCGATGTGTTAACTTTAATATGGTTTGCATTATTTTCTTTTAATATAATAATACGGGGGTAGATATACATAATCATGTTAACTTCACTTTTCCGAGACAAAATGTAAATCAACAATTTTTGACTTTCTGTAATATTTTTAACTTTTTTGTAAAATCTGTATAACCGAATCGATATCGGTCTTACTTACCTAGTCGACTTATAATAACAAGGTTCCATCTGTCACTGACACAGTTTTGGAATAATGAGCTCAAAAGTGTTGATTGAATTTCAACATATATTCATGTGTATTTTGTTTTGAGTATGCAAATATGATCGGTTTTAAGATTTTAACTAATTAATAGTATTATCAATGACCACTGTGAGATGAGGGAAATTAAAAATAAATTTAAAAAAATTGTAAATTAACAAATTAAAAAATTACATAAATTGAAATAAATAAGTGATGCAATTGGAGTATTCAGCTCTTGCTATTTCCTTTAATATTCTTTAAATAGAGTTGGTGTGTATGGAAGAAATAAAAAATAATGTTAGCTGGAACCTTGTTATTCTAAGGCGTCGTAGTGATGCTTAGTAAATAATGTTGAAATATTGTAATCGTTGTAGTCCATATAATTAACGTTATGAATTTCTGATAAAAATAATAACATGGAAGAAGATCTTGAACTCAAAATCATGATCTGTGAATCAATCACTAGTATCTCTAAATCGCAATCACTGACAGTGATTGAGTATCTAAAGATATTGTGATTCGTAATTCTTTTATAATTATATTATCTATATTTTTATTTATTATCTTTGTTTTATTAACCACTAAATTGAGTTTAAATACATCTACCGATTTCGAAAAATATCATTTTCTTCTTCAGGATGTCATAACTAACTAAAACATATATTGTTTCTTTGACAGAATCTATTTTAAAAAATCTATTTTTAGTAAAAAAAAAAATTTATTTAGTACCTAACTCAAATAATTTTTAGGAAAAATTTTTTGAATGGATTGTTAATTTTGCATATAAACGGTGTTGGTCACAAATTAAATAATTTGGAATCGTTGGAGATAAATAAAGCGTGTAAAACCAATCAAAAAATTATAAACAACCAACTAAATTTAACTATGAGTCCCATTCTAAAAATTTTTCCTAAAAATTATTCGAGTAAATTTGTATTAAGTAATGATTAGAGTTAGGTACTAAAAATTTTTTTTTTTTTAAATAGATTCTGTCAAAGAAACAATATATGTTAGTTATGACATCCTGGAGAAGAAAATGGTATTTTTCGAAACCGGAAGATGTATTTAAACTCAATTTAGTGGTTAATAAAACAAAGATAATAAATAAAAATATGAATCTTAACCACAAAGATAATATTGCTGATTTTAAAAGTATAATTATATTATCAACCAAATTATTTATTTATTTTATTAAATAATCTAATAATATTTGGTACATTTTGAATTTTATTTTCTCATTTATATTGTGAAATTTCAAATCGAGTACGCTTTTCATCTAAAGGAGAGATTTAATATAATGGATTTAATATAACGCTATTTTGGTACTAATTTTTGTTAATTTATTTGGTAAAATGGTGATCACAATCACAGTTTTCAATCACTGATGTCATCAAAAACCAATCACGAACAGCAATTTTCACTATTGCAATTCCGTTTATAAAACATGCAATCGATCTATTATATATTGCTGGTAGGATCAAATCATAATTATACGTCATCCATATATTCTCTAATATCAAATTAGTGTTCACCGCAAAATGTTGCCATTTTTATTTACATGATAAACGATTATTTGTATCTTGATTGTACAACTTTTGCGGTCGGACCACATTCCGTTCGCCGGGATTTTTTGATAATTTAATTACAATTATTGTATTTTGGTCCTTTTTCTACGATTTTGTTATTTATACGGCTCATATCTTTCATCTCAAATGTAGATATTATTTAGTACTAAATATCAATTTTTTATGTTTATATTTTTTTGGCATGAATCTGTAATAATTGACGTGAAAAAAACATTCAATAATCCAAATTTTCAAAATTAAAAACCAATTAAATATTAGAAGCGAATTCCGATCTACAAGATTCAGAGACCGAACTGATATTCCAAAACTAAAATGTACCCCAACCCAAAAACACTATATTTATCAAGGCATCAAATTTTTTAACAATCTCTACTACTATAAATTTGTATCTGAAGTAAAAAAAAACTAACTGAAACATAAATTCTCGTATATACTCCTTCTTTATACACAAGTATATATATAATATTTTCTAGTATTAAAATAAAATAAAAAAATGGGTTGTTGAAATTAGGAAGAGCAGATACTGTGAGTAATTTTTTTTTTATATTGAAATAATTCTAATTTGTTTGTTTTGATCTTGCATATTTCCCATTACGTTATATGTGCATATTGGTATATTTTTTTTCGCTGTTTTTTTATGTATATATATGTATTTTTTTAAAAATATTTTGACGTTTACTTACCATAATATTACGTATTCAATTTTATTGTGTATTGTTTTCAATGAGTTTTGGTTTTGTAAAATGTATTTGTTTACCAATTCGCTCTAAAACAGGCTTGCCTAGTTGGGCAATGCATTTTAAAACGTGTGTGAAATATATGTGACATACTGTCTTTGAGGATATCAACCATGCACACAGGTGATCTACACCATTGAAAGCATTCATTTAATATATTTGCATTATTATCGGAGACAAATCTGTCTTAATTTGCTGTCTTATTTATAATTGCTTCTCAATTTAAATTGACCAGGAAATTAATTAAAAATATTTTAACTATTTGTGTTCAACCAAAAAAAGCCTCAGTACTGGTGGCATAGAAAGTTCCACCTCTTTCCACGATTTGTAGATTGTCAAACGTTGTATCGAGTAGTGTTACATGTTTTCTGTGGTATCTTTCAAATCATGTGAGACCGCGAGTATGCTGAACGCCTCCCGCTTTCTAAAACTTCTATAACTGGCTTGTTCCGTTACAAAACTAATAAATTGGAATATGTACCAATTACATGATTTATTAATTTGGTAATAAAATGACTCACATGGATGTTTTGTCACTATATAGTATTGCGAGAAATGTCGGTTAATAACGTGAAAATTTGGTAGTGAAGCATGTCATAAATAAGGTTTTGTAGTATGTTTTTAAAAATATACAGATTTACCATATGTTCAAAGTTGGGCTTGTTGAAAAACGCTCGGATTATCATTATCCACCGTGTGACATCACATCTCTCGTACGTACTGACCAGTGGGTACTAACAATATAAGTATTAGATATTAGTATTAGATAAAATGGTATAAATCGATCATTTTTAAAACACGTAAATTTGAACGTACTGGTATATTTCAAGATGTCGAAAAAATTCTTTCAGTTTTGAAAATGAGATTTTTCGAAGAATTAAAAAAAAATGACGCCACTACCTCATTCTAAGACGAGTCAACGATATTGATCTCAATGGAGAAAAATATTAATCTGTATCTTGTATCTCAATAAGAGATCAACGATTGTGTTCGGTATTTATGACAGATCGCCGCATGCGTGTGTGGATGATCCATTAGGTTTACTTTACCTGTCTGTGTATTGTTTATGAATTTGGAATTGTCAAGAAGTGAACATCCCACTGATCTGTTATTGGTACAGTTACTGTTGGTATTGTGTTTCGGTTTCTCGCAGTGCGTGCCGAAGATTTACAATCACTCGAATCAATCGAACAAGTTTCCTGAAGATTAAATAAAATACAATCCCTTTCTATGGAACCACGAAATTTATTATACGTCAACCGGTTTCGCTTATTTCAAGCTTCATCAGGACGTATTTAAAACTTTCTTTAAATACGTCCTGATGAAGGTTGAGATAAGCGAAACCGGTTGACTTATAATAAATTTTGTGGTTTCATACAAAGTGATTGTATTTTATTTAAAATAATATGTCAAACTATACGAAGTGATTGCTTTTTACGATAAAAAAAAAAGTTTATAGAAGTTCATGAGAGATGTGAATACAGCAAGAAAATCCAGGTAAGTCGTGTTCTTCCTGTTTGGTCCTTGAGCCCTTATTATTTTGTACCTATAGTAAATTCCTACGACCCTTCCTACATCTCATTTCCTCACCCCCTTGTGTCAACAGATTGGATAAGGTAAAAAATAAATTGCCCAGACAATCGCCAAGTTCAGGTGAGACTGCTGGTCATGGCCATAGCGAGACTTACAGACGAAAAATATACTTGGAGACAGCTGTAGAAACAGAGTCGGTTGAAAACCTGAACGTAAATGCTGGCTACGCTTGGATGAGATGTGCAAAACAGAGGTACCGGTGGAAGGGTTTTGATAGAGGTCGGTACTCAAAGATGGTTGCAGAAGGAATGAAAAAAAATGAAGGAGGTATATTTTGGTTGGTAAAGAGTTATTATGTTAATCGTATTTATTTTAATAGATGCTCCTTGGTTACGACGTTTCTTCATAACAACATTCGGAATATCTTCCTTCGCTGATGCTATACTATAACCTAGTTTCATGGACTCGTTGAAAATTTTGGTGATAAGACAAAGATAGCATTCGACTGTCAGGACCGCGTCTCATATTTTTATTTACGTTGCCGGCATTATATTTAGGTTTGTTTTCACATCTTCAACAATCGTTACAAACTATCTTCCGGATAAAACTGGAATGCTGTAGAGTTATAACAGATGGCCTTAATAATAATGATAATATTGGATTATTTTTATTGCGCCGTTTTTGTAAAAAAATTCCACTCAAGGGCGCTTTACATAAACTGTTTATAGTCCTAAATTATCTTTGTATTTAAAATAAAAATTGTTATATGGACTTATGGAAATGATTTTTTGAAATGGTGCGTTTTTATTTTTAATATGATTCTTTAATAGAGTTAGGATAGGACATTAAAATGCGCCCATACATATATAAGCCACATTATGCTGTACCATTTAGAGAAAGGGTGGAAAGTCATTTCGCCATCTCAACGATCTGTTCGGCGAAGGAACGATTAGTGAAAGGGCATGCCGATAGTAGTTTTTATCGCTTCAAAGTTAGTAATACCAGCTTAGATGAAAGGTCAGGAAAGGTTCGGTTTTTTCTTTTTAAGTAAAGTCTCTGACGCACTGTTTCTTATGACGTTCCATGCTTTTGGGCCTGCCACCGCAAATGCCCGTTCACTAAACTTAGACTTCTGGCAACGGCTGGTCTGTTCCACAACCCTTCCTGCGGCTGACCTGAGAGTTTGACGTCTGCTATTCAAATTGTCTGGGATACAAAGCTCTTGAACGTACAGAGGCGCCATGTTATATGTCGCCTTATACATCAGCCAGCACAATTTAAATTCAACTCTTTCAGAAAACCGGAGGCAATGTAGCTCGTGCAAAAGGGATGTTATTTGAGAGAATTTAGAAACTCCATATATTATCCGTGCTGCCACGTTTAGAATGGATTGTAGTCTATCCAGCTGAAACATTGGCATTCCACACTGGTATTCTCCTTTACATTTAAATTGTTAATTTAACACTTTGCATTTTCTATTGTATATTGGAAAACCGATTTTTACATTGTTTGAATAATTTAATATTTCGAATAACCGCCTTATTAATAATTATTTTAATTCGATTGTTTTATTTTTTTAAATATTTGCCTAATTTTATGTAATTATACTACGAAATATGTATTTTGCTGCTCTAGAAAATATCCGGTAAAAGTATTTTAACATTAAATTAATGTGTTTTCGTGAGCAATAAGATCTAAAATGCGTAGATACACATTTGTAATACATTAGCATCCATCATAATTAATTCAACATTAAAATGTGTCATCTTTTGGCTTTGGTCGGGTAAGACAAGCATAGACAAGCTATTTATCTTTAATTGTAAGTTATCTATTGATATGGGATGCACACCCTCGGTATATAAATTACAATGTAAGATCGGATATATAAATTATAATGTATATACATCGATACGGCGGCTAAATGCCGCCAAATTGAATTTATTTTACCACACGCACGATATTTTTTACGTGCTGATATATAGCTTGAAATCTTTCCAAAAAAAATACTGATACGCATCAAAATTGGTTCAGCCGCTCTCGAATTTTTAGGTTTTATTAAACAAATTGATTTTTTTACATAGATACATATATTCATATGTGCAGCATTCGCTGATTTTTTAATTGTAAGGAACAATCATTTTCTAGGTACCCAGAAATAACTATAAAAAACTATACAATTCAACTAACTTAAAGTTTAAAATATTATTTTAATTTACACTAAACTTTATACCACACACACGTTGGGTTATACTGTCACTACCATTTTTTCGAGAGGTAGTACAGTGCTGATGATGAGTGGGACTGACACCTATGGAAACTATAATTGTGACAGTATAACCCAACGTGTGTGTAGTACAAAGTTTGATTAACTGCCATGACAATTAATAATATTTTGAATATAAATTTTTCGATTTCTTCGGCTGAGGTGAAATATTTATGTATATAATTTAGAGTAATTAAAATATAATATAACTCATACGTTTTATTTGTATTAAAATCAACAGTTGTTGTTCTAAAAAAAATTACAAACGCTACTGAAATATAGGTATCTTTGTTTTCTTGATACCTCCTAAACTACTATGAAATTTGACATATCTGTAACACTTTTAAAAATATATTTATTTGTCGTAATTTTGATACAAAAAACTTAATCTTGACCAAAATGATACTTTGTTGTTCATTTATTATTATTTATTATACACGCTCTATTCATTCATAACATAATTTGTAAAATAACAGAAAATTTCATCAGAAGTGCAATACACTGAGAAAAAAATTACATAATGTCAGCATGTTTTTACATAATCAAAATTAAAAATAAATATAAAATGTGAGTAAAGCAATTTATCTGCCACCATTGAGTTGAGACACAAAAAATTGTATATAATGTAGTCCCTATAAAGAGTTTACAGCAAAAATGTCGACTACCTCCGCATATTCATACCCCAAAGAATGCATTCTGGGGACTGCGGAGTTAGCTAATGCATCAGTTCTGACATTACCACTGTAATAGAATAATGAACGATATGTAGATTTTTTACATATGCATATCGAGCGACATAGCGAGCGAGACAAAACAGTAGCGGTCGATTTTATTAAAAATGTTGAAATTTCGTTATGTTATATTACCTTAAAAATAAAAGTGTTTTTCGTTCATGTTTTAGACTAATAATTCTTCTTATATCCAAGTCCCGGTAGCAGCCTTAGATGCTACATTGAACTCAGTTGGATTACGAATAGTAGGCGATATGTACACAAAGTCCCTTCATTGTAGTAGACCTTTTCAAATGCCCGCATTTCTTAGAAGGACTATCCCTTCTTTAGAAACATGCTCTTGAATCTTTCATTCAGTCGCCGCATTTTCTAAATGAAACCGTTCATTTGGGACAATATATACCTAAAGTTGTTTCATAAGTTTGCGTTTTTTTTTTTAATTGAGCTAGTATAACATTCAGCAATAAAAAATAGATTAAAAAACTGTTATATAATATATACGAGGGTAAGTCAGAAATTATCTATATTTTGTTGTTCTACAATTTATTTACACAAAGGTAGGGGTTGTGCATGATTTGACGGGCAGAACCATGACTGATGTTCAAAGAAGACGCCACCACACCGATGGTAACTCGCCTATTCGCTAGAACCATCTCTTGAGCTTGAGCTTGCTCAATTTTCTCGTCCGTGGCGGAGGATGACGGGCGTCATTTTTTAACATCTCTTTAACACACTTTAACGTGATACGAATTGTGATAAAAGTCACTGCGGAGCGGAAATGTTTACCCTGTAATAGCCGAAAGGCAAATAACGCGATCGGGATCAAATTTCGCACACGTGACCGCAGCCGTACAAACTCGTGTTATTTTTTGACTCGCCCTCGTATGTATATATATAACGTTTTACCATTATTGAAGCTGTAAACGAATGTAAATATAGATTTATTGAAACGAATGTAAATATATAAAATATTGACAATGGAACAAAATAATCCCAGTTTACGCTACAGCGCATCAGATCCCCAGAATCTTCTGTCCTGCCACTTTTGAGTCGGTCTCTCTTTCAGATATCTTTTTATCGATACTTTTTAACACAGCCGTCTTCCAGTATTTGATTTATCTAGACCTTTTTTTACAGATGACCTCTATTTATTTTGCCTCTGACTCCAAATATGTTTTTTACAGTCCTCTTCTCAGTCACACCTTTCCACATCATCTTGTGAAACTTAATAAATAAAGTAATGTTAAACATTATTCATAGAAACAAATGTTATATCTTACATTTATTAGACACAGGCTGAGACCTTAAATACGAGTACCGAGAGAAATACAAGAAATAGGATTAAAAAAAAATTCGGGTTTTTTATCAGAATAACATTTAGAAAGGCTTACAACTGCGTGCAAATCATTGAAGTGTCTACTTCCTCTTTTACTAATTCGCAAATTTTACTATCTTACTGTTTTTAACGTGTTGATTTCATGGCCGTTCTTTGCGTTTGGTGCATGAATTTGTTTTTGATTTGGGAAAAACAAAATGAAATTCGCAGAACTATTTCCTACGTTAACCTTTAATAAAAATAATTATTTCCTTTAGTTATTACGTGAAGGATTTTCAAACAATAAATGAATCATGTTCAGTCATAGAAAGTATTCTTAAAAACGTCCATACATTTTTTATATTTATTTTTATATGGGTAAGAAGGTATTATTTTACGTTAAAACTTAAACCTTAAAACACTTAATAGTTCTCTAAAATTACAAATAAATACATAGTAGGGTCGTATAAACAACCGTGAATAAGGATACTAATTTCATTATCTGCCTACCCTAAAAGCGCCATAGCGTGTGCGTGTATTTATGTTGAATGTACTATATTTTATCGCACAAATATGAAACTATTTTTTTTATTGCTTTTGCGTTAATATTAATAGTTTTAAAGAATCTTATTAAAATTCTTACCTTCACAACAAATCGGAATTTGTTATTAAAATATTTGTTTCTGATTATTCATAAATTAAAGAGGCCTTGGACATCTGCGCACCCCGGAACATCGATATCCGAAATAAGATTATTTTGCTTTTTCAGTAATAACAATGTCTTCTACACATCCGTTAAAAACTGTTCCGGAAATGAATCAACATCCGTATAAATTGATTAACGCCCTTATGAGCTTTTTACCATTTACTTACTTACCTACTTACCATCACGCCGTTTCCCCGCGGGGGTAGGCAGAGCGGATAGAGCGCCACACTCTTCTGCCCTGACACACAATTCTCGCCTCATCCACATTCATACATCTTCTCATACAAGCTCGCCGATTGTTGAGGCTTTTCTTACAGAACCATCCTCCATTAACTGGTTTACCTGGTCGTGCCAAGTTTTCCGCGGACGTCCTCTATTTCTGGTGCCATCAACACTTGCGTCATATATCTTTCTTACCATTCTCTCCTCATTCATCCGTTCCATATGTCCAAACCACCTAAGTGATCCTTTTTTAATCTTACTCACTATACTAACATTAGCTTTACATTCTTTCCTTATTTCTTCATTCTCTACTCTGTCATAAATACATTTGCCACGTATAAGCCTAAGTGATCTCATTTCCACAGCATTCAGTTTACTTTCGTTCCTTTTCTGCCAGCTCCAGGCCTCACTTCTATACATCAGTGTCGGCACCAGGATTCTATTGTGCACCGCTAGTCTTGCCTCGGTTGACAAATTCCCGTTAGATATAATTCCAAATACACAAACTCATCTACTTGTTCCAAACATTCATTACCTACTAGTATTTAGCACGGTGTCTTGCTTTCCTCCTCGAATACCATCACTTTTGACTTGTTAACATTCATCATGAGGTCGCTTTCCTTGTATACATCGTACATTCTACTCACCAGATTCTGTGGTTCTTGTTCATTATTTGCCATTAGTACTGCATCATCGGCGTACAATAAATCGCCCATTTTTGCTTCTACATTCATACTTTCCAGTTCTTTCACACATTTACCCATATGCAAGTTGAACAGCCATGGAGACATTACACAACCCTCCTTGATACCCATTGTAATGTCAAACCATGGTGTGAGTGCTCCATTGATTCTTACACACGCAGAACTTCCTTCGTATAGGGATGCGATTACCATTTATATCGTTGAATTTTGACAACTTTGACAAACGCTTACATGATACAAGTTATATTCATACACACCTCATATGTACGTATATATATACTAACACTGACTACAATATTGAAAGCACATTAACATCAAAAATTTCTCAAAACCTGACACTTATCGCACAAACAAATAACAACGATAATATTTTACCTCAGAAGCCAAACATAATATACACTCTGAAGATGGTTAATGAGATTTACCCGAAGCGTTGGGACCACATTGGTCCTCAGAACCAACAGATATATATCTATATATAAAATTAGATTTTTTAAATAATATTCATAAGTTGACTTTTTTCTTTTATATTTAAAAAAATATACTTTCAACACAAAAGGATCACATATTTCAAAGTAAATTCATCAAATAACTCCAATAAATGAACCAAAATTAGATTTTCTATAATATAAGGTGATGTTTAAAAAAATACAACATTAAATTCGTCTGCGCGTGTGTGAAGTCTTTGGATTGATGAATAGATGTGGTAATAATTTGTTTTCGAAGTATTTACATGAAACGGCTTTAACGACCCATCACTTCGAGCAGGCGCTCGGTACGATAAGTGAAGACTTTATTGTTAGTATCGATCAAATTAGTTTAGTTAGTAGCAACATTTTAATTAATGTTTACTAAACATTTTTGTACGAAGCACGCAACGACGTTTCTCACTAAACTCTGCGCTAATGATACAATCTGTACACCAAACATGATTTTGAACACCGTTTTACGGTTCCAGGCTGTATTGTGTGATTGCACCTCCCGCTGATTCTGATGTGTTTTAGCCATCTTTTGCCGCGTTACAACGTTCCGAGAGTAGAGGAAGTGTTCCATGGTGAGTTTTGTTACTATCTCCCTCTATCACACTATCACACTGTTTTCCTTTACTGTAACCACACGATACTCTACCTGCATTGTCCGCGAGGTGAATAGATACGTACTGCACACGCTGTGACGTCACGCCGTGTTACTTTACTGAGAATACAATCGGATATAAGGTAATACCTACCAATGTGTAATATGAGAGATGTTGCCAGTCCCTTGCGCTACGGTAATAGTCTCTAACAAAGCAGTAATTGTTTGCGGCGTCGTAATAGCGTAACATGTCAATTAATGTCTAATTTTTACTGAGTGAATACTATGTTTCAGGCCGATGCAATTTTTGAATAACTAGGAAATAAAACACAATTTTTAAATTTGGTTTTTATTTATCGATTATTTTGTTTATTACAATTGTGTATGGAATATAACAGCGGCGCAAATGCGTGGATTTTTAACTATATTAATCATAACATTCTCGCACACTGTTTCCAACCAAAACAAATATAAATCTATTGTTGCGAGATATCACGAGTAGGGGGTTTTGTAGAGAATTTCCCGGCCCGTAATATCCCGCAAACACCGAGGCCGGGCCAGCGCTTGTTCTTTTTTTATAATCAAACTAAACATCAAATGACGGGTCGATGGCGTGAAACCCTATGGTTTGCATGCTGACCAGTGGGCATCGCGGGTCCGCGGAAGGCTTTTCCCGCGGTGCTTTGCTGGAGCGCTGGCCGGGCGGTAACAAACTTTATTAAAAACAGATAATGGGGTGCCTTGGATTATATCATTTGTTTAATCTATTCTGTCCACGGCACCCAAAGTATAAGACATTTATAATTATTTTTTTATTGAAAACATAAGTGCCGTGGACCATAGCATCCGTTAAACTACATTGTCCACGGCACCCAAAATATATATTATTTACGGGGAAACAAATAGATGACGTACCGGCGGATGGGCGAGTATTTATTGTCTTCCCAATCTCGCGGCACGCTACACAAATCAAATAACAACATATAATTTTATAAAACATATTTTTCATTTGTTTATCGCCGTGTGCAACACACACTTGGCATGTTATTTCAGCAAGTTCATTTCGAATATTGTCCTGTAGCTTCGGAATTGTTGTTGGCTTATTGGCGTAGACCTTTCCTTTCAAGTACCCACACAGAAAATAGTCGGGAGCCGTCAACTCGGGTGTTCGAGGAGGCCAGTCGATATCAACACTTTTTGACATTGAAATTTTTTTCGCAATATGTCATGAGTAGCTCGGGTTGTGTGTGAGGTGGCACCGTGCTGTTGAAACCACATGTGTTGCAGACCCAATCGACCAAGAAGTTTTTCAACATGTGACAATAGCGATCACTATTAATGGTTGCCATTATTATTTAGATAAAATATTTTAATGACTTCAACATGCTGTTGGTCAAGTACTCTCTGCGACTACCAAATGCGAACTGATAAATGTTTGCCAAACCATAATGGGGGCCAAACGAAATCAGCCTGGATCATAATATGCATTCTGTAGATCAAATAAATTAGTACTAATACAAATAGATCTTTCGTGTTATATGCCTAACACTATTTGCTAAAAACCATATATATTTACCTAACCTAAGCAAATGTACTACCGAATTCGAGAGAATGTATGAACAATGAATCCGTGAATGTATAAACAATTAGAACGAGAACAAAAGATATCAATGCAAGCTGAGTCAGTAGACAGGTACGGATAAATAACAGAAATGGATCATATAATATAATAAAAAGTTTTTTTTAAATAAATTATTATTTGATTAATTAAATTATATCTTTTATTTATTTCTAATGATTCTAAATTATTCAATTTAAGACCAACATTGCTTATATGTAAAATAGACAATGCCAATTTTTTAAAAATAGATTCTGTTAAAGAAACAATATAACATATGCTTTTGATTAGTTGATGAAATCCTGAAGAAGAAAATGATGCTTTTCGAAATCGGTAGATGTATTTAATTCATTAAGTGGTTAATAAAACAAAGTTAACAAATAATTAAAAAATGGATTTTAAACACAAAGTTGATATTGCAAATCTTAAAAATAAAATAATAATAAATACATGGTAAAATCAAAAAATACACGACTTTTAACATATTTTAGGACGTTTAAATGCCGAGTATGTTTTCTCATTATGAGAAAATTATTTAACAATTCAAAATATTATAACTACGAGTAATGACGCATTTGAAAAGTGGGTCAATTAAAATGGTCTATCTGTGTAATATTCGTTTTTTTATGTATCATGCCTTTTTATTATGTAGATATATATTTTAATTGAATTGTCTTTGTTATATTACAGAATTACATACATACTGATTTGATAACATGATGGAAGCGATTCTACAATTGATAAGTTTAATATATACTCGTACATCACACTACTTATTCCGTACTAAAATAATGTTTGGTTTGACCTATTTAATATGAATGCCGATGAAAATAATACTTCAACGCTAAAGGAGCGTTCATCATTCTCGCGATGCACTTAGACCCCCTCCCCACCCCCCTCCATATCTCCCTCCTATCCACCGGCGTACATAAAAGTGCTTAAGTCACGTTTAGCCACTCTATTTTTTAGTCAGTTTACAACTACATATTTTTTTAAAAATACGATAAGATATCCAAAAGTGTTCGACGAAGTATTTATAAACATTTTTTTAAATATCTTATTTAGGTTTACGTTAACATACATAATTTATTGCTACACAAAAACATTTTTAGACATCGGGAGAGATTTGTAATTAACTAATGTATGAAAAACGCTTCATTGGAATTGATGGAAGATTATCCCATTATAGAGAAAATAATGATTAATTCTAAAACAAATTATGGATATATGGAAAGTATGGAAGTACATATATGTATTGGTGGAATGGTGAACGTTACATTGTGTAAAGTGATCACTTAAGCCAGCCGAAGACAGGTCGTAAGCCTTCTAATAGCTTCGTCTCTATATCTGAGATATTTATGATTTGTTATGCCTTTGGAGGTAAAAATCCAGTAATTGTGTCTTCTTGGACATATTCACATATTGTTAATGATTGATTCATTTATCCATGCGTCGTACATTGTAATCATTGTTGTTTAATGTTATATAACGTGTATATGTTTTTCAATGCATTTGAGAGGGTGTGTATTATGTGTATACGCATGCATTAGTATAGATAAGAGTATTATATTACATACCCTTCTCAATGTATTTTAAATTAATTTCCAGACTACCAAAGTGTACTTAATATATTTTTAAGTATGTTTAAGACACATTTATATCATAACTAGCAGAAAAGCTGTCGCCGATTGCTTACTGCTAGGCCCTGCGAGCGGCTACTGTGTATATTAATATTCATCATTATTTTTCGCTAATCAGTACTGCCATCTAGCGGAATTCTAAAGAAAATACACTAACGATGTAGGATGCAACGTAGCGCTATTATATATCATAATTTGTTATGTAAGTAGATATTGTATAAGAACCGGCCTAATTTTTGAATCATGTACATGTAGTATTTTTTATACTTTCGAGTATGCTTAAAAGGATCATTGTTTTGGTATAAAACGCATTATACGATATTTTGAGCTTTGTTATAGATATAATATGATTTATTTAAAATATTTATATCACTAATATAATAATCACCAATTTTAGATAAAATAAATAATTAAATGTAATGTTTGTGTATTCAAGTATAATTTTTTATTAATTCGGAAGGCCTGCATAATTGATAGAATGTATGTTGTTTTTTTTTTTTGTATTTTTAGTACAGTTAGAAAATAACTTTTGTTTGTATCAAGTAGAGTAAATTTTAATCGATTATTAATAAGAAATTTTTAATATATTATGGGATTTTATGATCCTGTTTACTTTTGTACTCTAGTGAACAATTTTTGATAATATAATAAATACATAATTTTAAAAAATCACTTAAAGCATTTCACCCCTCGACCACGACAGCGATATCTGACCGCCTGGCATTCCTGCCTATCTACCTGTTCTCTTCGGTATCCCTCGGACACGTTCCCATTGTCTGGACGTCTCTTTATTGCGTCCGCGTGACGATCCACCTCCTCATTGCTCACGGCCTCCTGGTTTATTCTAGACACCACCGTCATCAATAACGCACGTTGTTATTTAACGCCCGAGTAAACCCGGCGATGATAATAAGACGCTGCATTTTATGATAATTTATACTTAAGCGTGTAAAATAGCAGTTTGCATATATTCCATGTAACTATTAAATGCGATATATTCTCGCGACGTGAGTCAAATCACCAAGCTAATAAATAAATAACGTAATTTCTTTGCAAAACATGCCGCAATAAAATAGTACGGCTATGTGATAATTCGTTTAAACGTAGCGAAAACAATAATTAACATTTTTTTATGTATCTGTCGAATTGTTTTTAGTAATAAAGTAAGATAATATTTATAAAACTAGAAATAACCCGTCAATAATGACGGGAAAAGTCTTAACCGTTATAATCTTAATTTATTTGTATTCTATAAAAAATCAATAAAAATACTATAAAATTTATTTTGTTTGACGAATTATGCGACTCGTGATGCGACTTTTTGTTCAAAGTTGTTTGTTATTTGTTGCTATGCAACAGGAACGTGTAAGTAGGGTCGGATAATATAGAATTAATAAAAAACATTATATCAATAAAAATATTTTCTTTAATTTAAATATATTTCAGATACCCCCAGATACGAGTACGTATAAAATTCATCTAAACCCATGAGTACTCAGGTCTGATGCAATCTATTTTTGAATTGAAACCTTGGCCCTTGGATCAGTTACCAAACGTTTGACCTCTAAACCTTGGAGCTACTCGCGTACATCGTCTGCAAGTTGAAACAAAATATTTGTACCCCTATTTATTATCTCTTTTATTTCCCAACCCCAATGTTTCACTGGCTCGTGGACCCCTCCTAAATCAAGCCAGTTCTAAATCAACAAATTAGTAACACTAATTGTTAATCTATTTTCACAATAACCAAATTTATTACATTATTATATTTCAGCCAAACTGTAATTAATTATAGATAATATATTTCGCGTTTTGATGGCTTTGCTCATTATCACGTTCCAAAATGAATTCATTATCTAAATGACTTTTTTCGGCGGTTTGAATTACAAAATAATTATAGAAATATGTTAATTGAAATCTTTTATCTCAAACTTTAATTATTCACGGCTCACAAAATTTATTAGGCGTACACAAGCTAACATTTATTCAGCTGTTTTAATACATATTTTGTCTCGTGTATAATCTATATCTGTTTGCGTGTCCTAGTAGACATCCACATCTGAATCACATCCCACACAATCTTACATTTTTTTATTTTACAGGTTCAGAACCTTTCTGAATTAATATTCTACCTGTACAATTTATATCACTTCTCCTTCTAGTGCTTGGCCAGTTAGCGTACGTTCTTCTTTTCTTTTCGTGCATTATCCCAGGGATTGCATACGAAATTTCGGAATTTGAGAATTCCGAAATTCGTTCTCATGAATAAAAATAAATATAATTTAGAATTCCGAAAAAATGACCACAATCTGTATGAAAGTGTTATTGGGTAAATTCGTTATATTGACGTGTTGTAGGTCTTCCATTAAAATTAATCCTAAAAAAAACAGTTTATTTTTAGTTGATTTTTTTTTAATGTATAATAAATAGTAATTAATTTATTATCTTAAATAAGAAAAAATAATATAACATTGTTCGAAATTCGACCGCATCCAGAAATTTTTTAATTTAGTCAAAATTTTCAATTCCTACCTTATCCGTTTAACGTTGCCTATCATCACTTTGTTACTGCGGCCCGAAAAGCTCTAGAGTAGACTGGCCAAACCATTGCTTCAGGTTCTTCAACCGTGTTGTTCTTCTTCTTCCAGGGCCGCGATTTCTCTCAATCTTTCCCTGCATTATTCGATTATATACTTCTCACATTCGGGTGCACACTCTCTGGTACGACATTCGAACACGTACTTGTAATATGTACGGACCAAGTTGATTATAATAAAAGCATGACGTCAATTATCAGAAGCGTATCATGTCACATTTGCGAGGCGTAGGTATTTGGTTATTTTTTTTACGTTTTTTACGCGATTGGATGTAATAAATTGTTGTGCAACGTCATTATCTCGCTAACGCGACGATACGCCGATACGCCGACACGAAAGGTCAGAGGGTGAAAGATAAATATAGAAAATGGTGTAATTAGAGAACTTGGAAGAAAACCAAGAGCAAGAAAACAACTGAAGCAAACAAACGTGACTTACTCATTAATACTCTTACTGAAAATAAAATATTTTTGACCTGAATACATCATTGGGAAAATCTATAAAAAAAATTCAAACAGATTTAACGTAATCGTGTGCCGATATTTCGGCTCACGTCTGGGCGAGTGAACGGGTGCGCGCGCGCGCACCTGTTAAAATATTTCCGCCCACATATTGTGTCTCATTATAGGTTGATTTTTTGGTCATGGCACTTCAAGAATGTGTTGTATACCGGTTATTATTATTATTAGGATTTGATTAATATTATTTCATTCTTTATCCATAAAATAATTACACGCTAAATAAATAATATTAATCACATTCTTGAAGTGCCATGACCAAAAAATCAACCTGTACTCTGCTTTACATTATTTTTGTTTACAATGACTGAGATTTCGGGTTTGAATTAAATACGTCACGGTAATCACTAACCTTGCCATAATATTTTATTACACAATTTTACATTCCGTATAGAACCTTGGGAATAGGAAAGATATTTAATGAATTTGGTTACGTCACTCCTAACTAATCTGTGACCTTGAACTGACTCATCTGCTAATCACATTTCCTACCTTAATCATTATCTTCGATTCGGTAGAGTAAGCGGTGACCGTGAGCGTAAAACTTATCGCACGTAACTTTGGTTGTGGCTGCTTAATTTAAAATATGTAATCCTTTTTGATTTTCTGTCGTCTAATACCAATAACAATTTAAAAAAATTGCAGGTATTTAGGAAAACTAAGATAAATAAATATATTGTTTAAAACACATTATTATTGTGAAGTTGTAATTACTGAACAAAGTTCTGGGTTTGTATCCCGGTGGCAATTAACTATTTTTTTAAATTAATTGATTTTTCTGTATATCTTTCGGATTGATTCGTTTGATATTTTAAAAAGTAAATATGACAATATCAAGGAGTGAAGAATAGCAACTTCACAAATAAAACGTGAAAAAATCATTTAATTATAATTCAAGTATTACATTTTAGTGTTGTGTAACGTTAAACCAGTATTTTAATTATCACGCTGACTTGCTTAAAAAAAACTTCGCTCTGCCCCGGAGCAGATCATCCCCCCGATGCCTCCCCCCACCATCATTCACTTTATTCCTACCACCCTTACGATAGACTCCTACCTTTTATCCTTGGGCTTTTAAGAGGGCGTACAGATAAGTTATAAGATAAGCGTTATCGGAAATAGTGACCATGAGATGTTAAGGGTTGTAAACTAACCTTAGCTTGCAAGTTTTTTTAAACGTCATTTGAACATTGTGTCGTTTTATTATTTAGTTTTATAATTTATGTAGCTAGCTATCTTTGATATTTTTGAATCTCCAAATTATTATTTGTTATCACAGGAAATGCAGTGCGATGGTTTGTTGCCAACATTTTGGAATTAATTCGTAGACGTGAAACCATTCTACTGATTATGATAGGAATTTATTTTTTCTTATCATAATCAGTTTGATTAATGACATCTTAATTATTAATGTACACGTCGCGTCAACGTTTTACATTTTATGTCCTCATTATCCTTACCAATGTTATACCTATTATTATAAAAAATATAGCTACACCGTTATTGTAGTTGTGATTGTATTTATGATTAGTACATAACGATGATTGGTAATTGAGATTTAAATGTTTCACTTCTAGTATACCAGTCATTTCTCGCCGAATTACTATTAATTGGTAACTGTATTAATAGTATTTTTATTTATTTTCTTATAACATTGCTGATTTTAAAAGTGTATTAATAGTCGTTACAATCGAACACAAAAAAAGAAGATACCGAAAGCAGCATTTTACAGGTGGGTCGTGTTTTCTGGTTCTGGTGGTCCTTCAGCCATCGCCTGTTTCCTATTCCTGTCCATCTCCAGAATTCTTTCCGCATTTCTTGCATCCTTTATTTCCCCACCCCCTAGTGTAAGCACTAATCAAGTTTCTACATGTAATCGGATTTACAAAAGTTAAGATAATTAATTAATTTGAATACAACTTTCTCTAATATAATCTAAAGACTTAGTGAGTCCTTCCACCATGGCTCTTGGCCTTATATATTTTAAGCTACTTGTAGATTCTTTGTCCAAAAATTACTTCGAACATTATTTGAGAGGTTCAAAAGCGAAACCGTTACTTTACAATTGACAAAATTGATAGCATTAATTTGTATCTGATTTTCTAGCTATGGCGAAGATTTTAAAATTGATATGGTTTTGATAAAATGCTTCTAAAACAACAAGCATGGCTTCAAGCGCACTTATCAATTATAAAACTTCCACTATTGCTAGATAATGATTTCCCAACACGCTACTTTCTATTTTCGTCGATTGCATGTGGTAATGTTTTTCAACCCTTCTTTATTTTATTTAAATCTCTGTCCAAGCACGTTCAAGCACTTCAAGCACGATTTAACGGGTTCTTTGTTTTAGCGGAATAGGAGAATGATCTTTTGTTCGGACTAAATGTAACCATTCTCAAACCTCCCTTGTCCTAAATGCAACTATTCTCAGACTAAACTAAACATTCACACACGTCATTTGTTCTATCGGACTTATTTGTCTTAATTAATCCAATTTGCCAACTGTTTTCATTTCTAAGATCCCCAACACAACGTCCTAGATCCCAAACTAGATCAGCCGCATTTAAGATATAATTGTGACCCCCCCCGACCATTCGAAATGAGAGGATATGATTTAGTTTTTGTATTATTCTGCTAAAACTTTGTTTATTAAATACAAAGCAGACTAAACGACATTAATTTTGTTTTATCAAGATTCTGTGTTCGAGGGACCATTCTGTGGATAATCTCCAGCATCTCTGAGGAACTTCCGACTTGTTTATCTGATGAGAGTTAATGCCCTGTAAACTTGTCCCAATAAACGTTTATCTCCTCTCTCCTCTCTACTCCTACCCCCTACGCCTACGTTCTATTTGATTTCCCAAATACTACGTCAAACAAATGTAGAGTCCCGGGCGATATCGCGTCTCACTGGAGGCCTATTGTACTATTTTAATCTATTTTTATTAAATTTATCTTCTTCTTCTTCGAAGCAGCTTGACCTCTGATTCTGCCGTTGATATCACAGCAGGAGCCTCTGGTCCAAGGCCACCGTGGTACCACTTTAGCTTGACTATCATTTAGACAAGGTTGATTTAACTTTGTTTGTTTTATCTCCTTCTTAGTATTTTTATCTCTCAGTGAGATACCCAACATTACTCGTTCCATAGCTCTTTTTGTAACAACCAGTTTTGATACAACCTGATACATTTGCTGTGTAAGAGTTCATGCTTGTGAATTATATTTCTCATACCGGCGGGCGTAGTGTAGAATTTAATGGATATATTCACAGACTATCAAATATATAGACATGAACTAACGCGAATTCTTTGTCACAATATTTTCATTTTGGTGTCACCCACGTGATGACTTTCTAAAAATAAAAAATTTGGAACGAAAATTTAAACGCTGACAATATAATATGAATTAATGTAAAAAATACGTCTTGTTTACACAAAGATTTAATTTTCGAAGAGTAAATTATTTTATTGTTGCATACATGTGTCATCATAATCATATCGGATTTATGTTTCCACCAAGAATGTGTGCAGAATGCCCCTCGTCTCGCAACTGATGTTCCAAACCACTCTCCTATATATACATTTCACATCATGTCTATTCATTTCATATACTTCATTTAGACACTTTGCAAGAGAAATTAATGTATATATTAGAGAAGAATTCCTATGACCAATATCCAAAACACTGTGATCCAACTATTTTAATACAAATTAAATATATCAACTAGAAAAAATATACAGGGATTCGATCCTGGATCTTTTCCTATCCGTGGAAATGCGTTACCAGTTACACTTCGCCAACCGAGCAAGTTGACGACAAATTTTCGAATTTATACGCTGCGGCTCTTTCAAATTGATTTATTTGTTATTCTATTTTTAAAAAGCTATCGCCTTATATTACGACAAATCTCGGATACCTTTGAGTAATATACGCTAGGAGACTAGAAATTAAATCAATTAATTTTTATTACACTTGGATAAACTGTGTTTTGAAAAAGCTGCAACATCACAATAATAAAGTGTTCTCTTTAAAAATTCAAGTATTGTTGATTTCGGCCTTTTATAAACTATATCCTTTGACTCGGTTAACTTAAACACTCTTTGTTTTGAAGAGAAGATTTTTAGGCTAGTCTAAACAGTTTTTATGAGTTCAATGAACTAGCCGGTTAATATAAACATCAACCCTTGGGACTAAATGTAAACGCGCTCGTTAACCTGACATGTTATTCTAAAGAGAAACGGACACAATGTTGTTACGGTGCCTTTGGGCCCTAGAGGATAGGAAGCCGTAGGGGTCGCTACCTGGGTCCTTAAGTGTGCGTGTGTGTGCTCTGGTGTCGCCTGCTACCTCGGATGGGATGATCATTAATTCAAAGGCAATTCTGCTTGACACATTACACATTTATTCACAAAACACAATTAATCCCGACATTGGATGCACGTACAATGTTCTTTAGATCTCCTTTCTTCAGGTCAACTTTCCTCTGAGGGAGGTCACTTTTATTTATTCATGAGTTCATGGGGTGCCGATGCAGCTGAGGATCCAGGCCGCCACACGCCCGCGCCAGGATTCATCTCTTGTTCCAGGAGATAGACCGGGCATCAACCCGTCTCAGTCTTGTTCACAACGCTCATCCATCGGCCATTGGTCGTTGCACCTGGGTCTCTCTTCAACCCGCGGGTGGACCAGAACCATACATATCTGGGTGCACCGCGGTGATCCCACTCTTAATTTACGCCATCTCTCGCCACCATATCCCTCCTCCGATGCGCTGCCTTATTTTCTACCCAGTATGTATGAAGTGAAACTTGTATAAATTGTATCTGATTTGATAAGCCCTAGTATCCTTTTGCTCCTATGTACGTGATAAAACTTTCTAAAGGTTCCTCATTCCAATCTTCTTAATCGCTATAATTCACTGGTCTGGTTCTCCTTCCTCAACATTAGAGCGTGCCCTAGGTATAAATATTATTTAACATTCTTCAATATCGTTCCTATATTATAAGTATACCGTATTAGCAAGAATATAAGACGAGTTCCATTTTTTACCTAAAAGATCAGGAAAAATAGATGTTTTAAGACCCAGATTATAATGCAAATAAAGAAGTAGTTCTTTTAAATCGCCAAATATTTTACCGGTAGCATCATCTTCATCTGCACTTTTATCACTGATCACATCACCTGTCTTTTATTCCAGCCACGAAATATCATCCTCCGCGCCATCCATGGTGTTAAACCTGTTAACCCTTCCCAAACCATGCAGTAACACAGGTCTACCATCATAATTAAACCTGTAATATTACGGTAAATACATGCAACATAAAATTAATATTTTAGATAATAATGACTAGAGAAAAACCAATTATGAAAAGGGATTCGTACAAAAACAATTATTTTTTCCATTCAATCCGTTGTAAAATTAATACGTTGGTAAAAATACAATTTGTGATATGAAAGACAGAGATCACACACCATTTTCACAATGAAAAGAACAACAGACATACAAATATCATTATCTTTTTCTTACTCATTAGATGAAGAGAGATAAGAAGGAAGGACACATTGTATCGGACTTAATGAATGCTCTAAATTATGTTATTATTAATTTTTTCAAAATTGAATGCTCAATATTTAGAGTAAATTCGTGCCATTAAAGCCATTTAAGCTAATAAAAATATTTTTTCTAACTGTTATTTACGGTAACACAAGTTGACAGCATGGCTGCGTTCGGGTATTTTATATCGTGGTATAGTAAAGGTTAATAAGGCTTCTTGCGTCAATTTTAGACCATGACCCACTCGCGTGTGAGTGATAAAAGAGTGATAGTAGCTTTCATGAATTTTCTGGTTGGAGTAAGTGCATGATCATTTACAAGCAACCAATTTATTTAATTATTTTTAAATATGTTTTAAAAGGCTTATTGCCCCTGACATCCGAAAATCACATAACAAAATGCCCGACAATCGTAAGTTCCGAATATAAGCTTTGGAGCTGGACATGGTCAAAATATCATACAAATAAATAGTAGGTACATACTAATAAGCTGATAATAAACCGTTACGATACTACTCTAGTGATCTAGTGGTCGGGGGTTCGAGCCTCGTTCCAGGAGATCAGCAAGTTAGTCTTATTTGCATAGCACAAGCGTTTAGCTTAGTTTGAAAATACATAGCAAGAATATTGATGTGGCATGTATTCTGTGTACGCATCTCTATTTATTTTAAAAAGAAAAATAAAATATATACCAATACACCGATATAAAATCGTATACACGTAATAAAAAGATAAACAAAATAAAAATAGAAAGCGGAGAAATATAATTTGCATGTACAATATGCATCAGGGATGGTAAACCGTCACGTGACTGTGATTGTGTCGATGATCGGTAACTGAGATTTAACGATGATTGGTAACTAAGATTTAACTGTCGGAGACATACTTTCTAATCGAAGAACTATGTTAATGAGTTATTAATCAATCAACAGTTAACAAGGTGTTTCGCGTATTGCCTTCAACGCTCATATATTATATTTTCTATACCATTCTTTCCTCGTTCACACCTTACATACATGACCAAACCATCAGAAAAAAAACGAAAGCAATATTGTATTTTAACAGGTTATGGTTTGATTATTATATGAACCTTTTGCTTTGTATTAAACTAATAGGCTCCGTACCGGACCGTGTACAAAAGGGTTTGCTAAAAATCATATTGATAACCGTTACAAAAAGGGTTGAAAGTGATTAAAAAATCAATTGTTAAAAATATATTTTTTACATGAAATGAATATTTTTATAATGTACCGCTACTCAGTTCCCATTAGCGGTGAGCTAAACCGTTATTTTAACCGTGATTGTGACTGTGATTCTGAGATTTATCTTTGATTGTAACGATAATTTGGTAATTGATTATTCATAATTTATGGAACTGCCACCGGTACTCTAGAAAGTAAACCTCTAACAATTAAATCTTAGTTACCGATTGTCGTTACAAACGAATAGAATTTACACAATTAGTCATAATAACGGTTTAGCTCATCACTAGTTCCCATACAATATTTGCCTACTAGTCTCAATTGGTTTACATTAAATACATATAGTTAACCTCAAAATTAGCACATCTGAGTAAAGGCTGAAGTCATGCGAATATAATTCTCGGAAACAACGCCTGCGTGCCTGCCTTGTCGGTTCTAAACCAGAATATTCTGACTGCAAAAGGGGACATCATTTAGCGTTATTTCCATACAGAGATATCTGCGGATAATAACTCTTTTTACGTCTTCAACACACAATGGCGGCTTTGCAGAAAATTTGCCCAGATTAAATTAATAAGAAGCGTGCATTTTAAATTGCAAAACTTTTAACTATCCATTGTTTTGAGCGTCGGCAAAAACGGACTTCGTGCGGAATCATGACGTCACCGATTGGGATATTACTGCAATAATTATCTGAATTCTAGCACCTTTCATTTTGTCAGATTTCGAACTGCATCTGCACTCATCGTTTCGGAAGAAAATTATGCAATAATTATTCTTTCTCTACCGCGTAGGTCAAACTTCAGGTCATTCTTATGATTGTTTTTATGTTTTTAAATTATGAATAGTAATTGGTTGCGCACTCTGTTTAGCAAGTCAAGTGCATTACAGAGAGATAATTAATTTTATTCGTCCAGATCTACGCTAAAAATATTCTTAACTACATATTCATCAATAAGAACATCCATGGAAATGCCAAAAATACCAGAATCTCACAGAACAATTTAGCAATTCCTAGAATGTGCACCACTTAAGGGCAAAAAACCTATGTTTTCGTAGCACCTAAATTGTATAATTCTATCCCTGAATATATAAGAGACATTGAGCAACGCAGATAGTTCAAAGGCGCAATAAAATTCTGGCTAAAAACTCAGACCGTACTTACGTTCATAGCATGGTTACCCCTTCAATATAAACACATACAGAGTCAAGACTACAGACTTAACACCAATGAGTGAGCAGCCTGTGTGTGTTAAATTAAATTGTCCTGTATTATTCAATCTTGTTAAAATGTGTATTATCCTTCAGGTAGGTTATACATTGCTTAAGATCAAATATTGCATCATATTTTTTTGTTTTTTCTTCTATCTTATTCTAAATTTATAGTTGATTAACTAATTATGTATAATTTGATTGTATCTTAAAAATATAAAATGGCTTCGCCCATGCCGAGGCAGATATTAAAATACCAAATGCTCTTACAACATATGATACGAAATAAATAAATAAAATTATAACTCGCTTTTTTATGCCAGTAGGTTGACATTTATATATGGTTTGTCTTTACAGGGCTATCTATCAGTCTTATTAACTACCTAATGTAAATTTGTCTTATTAAATGAAAATAGTTAATGTTTTTATTTAAATGTAAATTTTTTAAATAAATATTCTGTAATTAATTATATAATGTTCATACTTATTTGAGTATTGAATTGTATCCACGGTATAAAAGACACCCTAGACGTCTTCCGAAGTTTCGTTGGGTGTACGATATTACCGAAACAGTGGGTGTGACGTGACGCGGATTGGCTGATGAGCGAAGACTTATTCTATCTTAGCGATGATATTTTAATCATGTTCACCTTGTTAAGATCAGCTTCACATAATTTGTAATTTCTTAACTTAATAATAAATGTACTGTATTTTCTTTTAATCCACTTATTTCCGCTGCTTTTTACATTCAAGTCTATTTTCTTGCCTCTTTTGTACTAAACTCTTGTATTAAAATAAAATTAATTCGTTATTAACGCGTTATTTCTAGTCTTCAAATAATATTTTTTTTTGATCTATTTTGAGTCACCTGGCATGGAACGTACGTGGATTTTTTTTAGGTATATATTATATTGGGTTAACGTGTGTTGTAGCTTTTGGCTCATTCTGTATATTCAACAGAGTGTTTTTCGTCTGACAATCATTTGGATGTTGCCATATTGTTTCTAAACATTTTCATTTGCTACATTCTCATGTGTTGTTCATCATCACCATCAGCCAGAGACGATGAAAAGCATCTTCCTTCCTTCAAAAATAATATGTTGATCTCATTTTCATTTGTGATGATCCTGAAGAAAATTTTGACGCTCTTTGAAAGCCGCGAAGTCGTACAGTTATTCCTATACAGACACTTTAATCAATTATTTATTTGATTGCGTCACTTACCATGGGTATTTGCGCCGTTTAAATTCATGAATCATCTTGTGAAGTAATAACCTGAATGACTGAATCGAATTATTTAATTTTTTGTATTTAAGTTGATTACCGACTGATATGCAAATCAATCGATTTGCAATGCTTGCGATCTAATATGGATTAGGTAGTTAAACTTTTAGTCTGATTTCTATTACGATCCATTTCTCTACAATCAATTAAAAGTTATACAAAAAAATATATTTATCGAAAATACATTTTGTCTGGAACCTGGACCTTTTCTTATCCGGGAAAACGTGTTGGCCGTTCCATTACTACATACATACAATCGATTACGTTTATGACAAATTTGGATCTTATATTCTGTATATGTTTATAATTGATATATCTATTATTACATTTTTAAAAGCAATCAACTTTATATTGCGATGAATCCCAAATAGCTTAGAGTGATACAAACTAGGTTAAAGATAATTACGTAGAAAAAATATGTAGTAGAAGAAAAAAGGTGAAAGGTATTTTGAAACAAATATGGTTAAAATATTGTCCTCGATATTCAGCAGTTTAGTGAGCAATACAATGACGCAACCAATAGAACTATTGAAAATTACTTTGAATTGAAATTAAAATATATTATTACTATTTTTTTTGTTTCTTCTTCTTTTGTGTCTTACCCGATAAACGGAATTTGCCTATTTTTTTTAACTACGGTTCTGGAAAAATATTGTATTCATTTTATTACCTATTATGTTAGTATAATGAGTAAGATTAAGAAAGGATTACTTTGGTGGTTTGGTCATATGAATTGGCAAGAAAAATATATGACGAAAGTGTTGATGACACCATAAATAGAGGACGTCCGCGGAAGACTTGGCACGACCAGGTAAACCAGATGCTGGAGGGAGGTTCTGTTAAAAGCCTCAATAATCGTCGAGCTTGTATGAGAAGATGTATGAATGTGAGAAGGACACAAGAATGTGGAGCTCTATCCTCTCCGCCTACCCTCGCGGAAAAACGGCGTGATGGTAAGTAAGTGTCCTTGCTTCCGTTCTGTAAAATACCGAGGCTTAGATCGGACGGCAGATCATCGAGGTTTTACCATTGGGATTACTTTAATATTGCTGGGCATAATGGTTATACTACTGAACTTCTAGAAATTCTAATTAAATGTAAAACCCATAAAAAAAACAACAGCTAATATATCTGATATTATTTCAATAGATTTGATAAAATTGAATTTTTTTTTTAGATTTCAGCATCATTTTTATTAGGTCATTTCTTCTTATTAGATAAATACAATAGATTTCCGATTATCCGGGTTGCTGATTCGCTGTGGGGCAATAAAAAATCAGAATTTATTTGATAAAAATATTTTTTGATTGGATTACATAACGTGTACCAGAAAAATGATAATAAATTGCGAAATTGATGATAGAAAATAAATTTGGGCTCGCTTAGATTCAGTGTTTACTTTTGATACTAGCGGGCGGGCGCATCACAAACATAAAATGACATATTTATTCTTTGCGTGTATAAGCAGTTAACTTTTTAATTATTATTAGGAGAACACATTCTTATTGTGAAGTTGTAATTATTCAGAACATAGGTATGTGATATATGTATGCACCTTCCCCGGATTGGAATAATATTTTTCGATAAAATTGATTTTATATGTATATCTTTCTAATTAATACATTTAAAAACTTTTTTATTGCTTGTATTCGTGTTTTATATTTTAATAGGAATATAAACAATTTATACTAGACGATGAATAAAATACATAAATTTTATTCATGTCCCCATTGCAACATTCGGCTTGATAAACAAACGACTTTGATCTTTAACGTTCCGCGTACGTTTATTAGGCCCATTGATCTCCGATCTATAATACCGATCATTCTCTAAACGCTGACACAAATTGTTCAGAGGCGTTCCCCCTGTTTATTGTACCCGCGATTCCTTGGTGTGGCTCGTCTAATTGATCGCCAGGGTAAACATTTACGGCCAGACCCATCGAATCCAACAAAAGAAACACAAATAGTCTGGAACTAGACTAATTACATGGCCCGTAATCAATTTGCTTCTGCTTTTCTCGACCTAAACATAACTGATGGCGTAATTGTTTCAAAACTTGTCGATTAAAAGTCCACACTCGGTCTGAAAGGCTGGTTCTTTCATCAAGATGACGGTTACAGCTTGGCAAGTTCGTCCTTTTTCTTTGACTATGATGTGAAACATCTTCATATGTTTCAGCAAAATTGCAGAATTTAATAATCAATGTATGCACATCGACACGAGATCATCATTGTAAGGGAGCAGTACCGATAATTGTTAAAACTTTCTAACAACTTTAAAAAATTTGATAGATATGAAGATCGATTAATGGGTGAGAATGGTGAACGTTATATTTGTATAAAGTGATCACTTAAGCCAGCCGAAGACAGGTTGTGAGCCCTGTAATTACCCATACTTACATATATTTACATTAAATATAATAAAAAATAGCTTCGTCTCTATGAGATATCTATTATATGTACAATATAATCAACCTGCTCTGATACAGGCGTCGCCTAGTTGAGCAGAGTCATCAGAGAAACTGATTAATACTGTAACTTATATATTTTTTTACTTAAATTATATAAATAAACACATTGTAACAAGGGTTAAGTAAATAAATGAATAAATACATAAAATGTGAATCCTTATGTCAAATGAGCAGCAGGAGTAACATCATTGGACCGACTGAGAAGTACCGAGATAAGGAAGACCCTCGGCGTGGAGCAAAAAACTCACCAAGATTAAGCAATATATCATTTATCTAACGCAGGAAGTTGACATTTAAAAAATCAAAAATGGATTATTTTGTCATTTCAAAATCGTCGTCAAATCAAAATTGATTAGCGAAGTCTACAAATTGAGCTGCAAAGATTGTGACGTATTTTATATTGGACAGAGCGGAAGAAGGATGAGAAAAAGATTGAAAGAACACAAGAAATCTATAAAAAAACTTCAATCTAAACTCCTAAATGGCTGAGCACTCAAGAATGGAGGGCTATTTATTTGATAATAGTAATTTACAACTTATACATAGTTGCGTCAAAGGACGAAAGTTAGACATTCTATAAAATTTAGAAATATTTAATAATAAAAATTACAATAAAAACATAATAAATATTCAAGTACCGCCCATTTCATCCCCTCTTATCCATTTCAACTCCACCCTCACCTCCGTTAACTCCAAACACACCATATATGACTGTCTGAAAGTGTTTTTAACTTTAGTTGAATTATATTATTGATAATTGGAAAATGTTCCCGAAAACGTTATATCGTTTAACATTATGAAAAGTGTAGTGGAATAAAACAGTGTTTTGACTTAATTTACAAAATAATCATGGAATTTTACAAAGTTTCGCCAAAAACCTTTGAACAGTTAAAAATTGATTAATAATCAACATAGATTTATCAGAACTTATTACATTTTTCGGTCTAAAGTAAACTGTTGAGACTGAAACGCTTACGTCACCAGATAGTCTCTGACCTTGAACTGGGTTAACTGCTACCGCTCTGCTTTGTCTTCTACTATCGAACTGAAAAAATATCATACATCTAATCTGATTTCAAATGTTGAAACTAATAACACATTACAAACATCATACGTTAATAAGGTGTCTCGTTGTACATCACACGGTGCTCTAAAAAATTGGAATTAAAATTTTGATATTATTTGTTTGCTTCATCACAAATTTCTCACTCTACCTTGCGCAAGGTACACAGGAGATAAAATAGATCTCTTTTTACTGTTTTATCATTTTCAAAGATGGGCAGTCATGGACAGCAATTGGCTTTCTAGGTGCTGAATTCTTGGTTTCAATCATCAATCAATCATTTGTTGCTTCCTAGTTACAGCTGTTATGCAATCTGCAATGATGATGTGACCGCTCTGCACAAACGCGCGCAGATTCCAATCCAGAAGATTCCGAGAAATTATACTAAATATAATCTCTTCGCCAAATATAAGTGCCACTTCATTTTGAAACGTTCGTCTCGGTATGCGATGGACATTCGTATGCGTACTATAACATTCCACTGAAAACTGTTGGCGAATGAATGCATCGGAGTTTTCGTTGGTTCAGTTTCTGGTTCAAATGGTAGATAAATTGACGATTGTATAAATGAAGAAATAATGGTTGGTAAGAATATATGTATTTATTCAGCGGGTGACCCAGTAAAAATTGCCATGAAAACTGCGTTAGATTTTTTCCTGGTATCTCTCATATACTAAAGGTCTCAGTGCTCTACCATCTTGTTATCCTCCTAATACACTGTTATTAATTATAGAATTTAACGCTTTGTTTTAGTTTTTGATACATTCTTATCAAATTTTAATATTAATATTTAACTTAATTTTAAGAAACGTTACCCCTGTTGAACTTTATATACGAATACAGAGCTTAAGATATTTGTAAATTTGCTATTTTGATTTCTCGACAGCGTGGTGGTTAAAAATTATTTACATGCTACGTTAAATTCTACAATTTTTTTTTAAAAAACTATACGGAAGCGAAGCTCGTCGCGGATGTTTTGATGAGTGGACCCATGACTAATGTTCAAAGAAGACGCCGCTTCACCGATGGTAACTCGTCTATTCTCTAGAACCATCTCTCGAGCTTGCTCAATCTTGTCGTCCGCGGTGGAGGCTCGCGCGTCACACTCGTCCGGCCGCTTTTAAACTTTTTAACCCACAAAAAAAACACTTTAACGTGATAAAGCACTGTCCCCGTATTATGATAAAAGTCTAAGATGAATTTCAGTGACTTTCACACCCCCCGACCAGAGAAATCAGATCACTGCTCTTTGTTCCTCCTAGATGCAAACTGCTAGCGGAGCAGACGCGTTTACACTGTAATAGCCAGACGGCAAATGACGCGATCGGAATCAAATTTCGCACACGTTACCGCAGTCGTACCAACCGTATGCACGCATGCGCAGGAGGCAGTATGACAACCTTGAAGGTATGTTATGGCGAAAGTGTACATAATTGTTGACTCGCATATCAGAGACCCGAAACGTGCCTTTATCGCTTGTTGTTCTGTCGAATCTGCACCCTCCGCGTCTCTTAATTAACGGTTTGTAATAATGATTAAAATTTATTTTCTATTCGTTTTAAGGCTAACAACTGGCGTCATTGAATGAAGGTGAAAAATAAAAGTGATACTAACATTCCAAACTTACTCAACCGATGACGAAACTTTCCGAACCGCTCAAATTTTTTTATGTCACGACTGAAACTGGTCTGGCATATTTGTATGCGTGTGCTGTCTTAAAGTACGAAAACCCGTTGGTCCGCTGATTGGAAGAGCGAGACAGATAGCTGCTTAATGACGTTAGTACTGGTCAGAAATGAAAATTGAAAAAAAATTAAGTTGCGCGCGCATCTCAGCTGCCATCTCATATATAATTTGTTGAAATCTGACCGCTATAGCGCGCGTTCTGCCGAGTTGTACACGTGACGACGCCATTTTAATTAGATTTATATATAATAAAAATAAAAATAAAACTATTGCAGGCGGTCTTCTGACGACACTTCTGAAGAATTTCAATGCACTCCTGGAGACCGCGACCTTTCAAAAAGTAATATCGTAATTCTGTTAATATCAAATATTACTCAAAATTATTCAACAAAAGTACTTATGGAAATAAAAGATACAATAAATTAATAAATACTTAATAAACTAATTATACAACGGATTAAAGAATAAAGCAACGAAACGATAAAATGATATGTTAAATATGAATTAAATATATTAATTATAAAGATATACATACAAAATCAATTTTATCGAAAAATAAAAACATTGTTGTTGCGCTACCGGGATTCGAACCTGGATCTCTTCCCTAACCGTGGGAGGTGCTTTATCCAACTAAGCTACAGCGGCACTATTTTTATCGACAATTTTTCGTCCTTATATGTTACTTTTTTGATATCAATACATTTAATCGTTCCATCATTTGACAGAGCCATCTACCTTATTTTTACAGAATCTCAAATACCTTAGAGTTGAATTAATAATTCTAGCGTCTACTATCAGATAACTGATAAACCAGTGAGAGGACATTACTAATAACTGTTGTTAATAATGATATTCTTAAAAAAATATTATTGGTTCTAGAGAAACATACAAAATATTATATATAGTATTCAAAGTATTCCTTTTACACACATACAAAATTCACATTAAATTAAATATCATAATATCTTTAATATTACATTAAACGGTGACCGGATTGCACACGAAAATTACGCACATATATTTTTTTTATATGTATACATTTTTAGACAGTTAATATTATATAATATACATATAGATATCATATAATCAGGCCCGTGCCTATGTGGCGCACAGGGCGACCCAAACTAGAAATATTTTTTTAATCTAATATAATATCGCAGAACATATGTATTTAAAAAAAAGTTTTCTTGTGTACATTTTGACTGTAATCTCGGGTAAGGAGGGGGAATGGGTTAGGTTAGGTTAAGACTAACCCTTAAATAATTTTATTAAAAAGCAAAAAGTAAAATTTTTAATTAAAAAATCTGATGTGCGTAATTTCCTTCAGCGAAGTTTTCGTTTGCGCAATAATACCTGAACCATTTTTATTTTACATAGTAATCGAAACAGCCGGTTAATACTTACTTACCATCACGCCGTTTCTCCGCGGGGGTAGGCAGAGAAGATAGAGCGCCGCACTCCTCTATCCTGACACACAATTCTCGCCTCATCTACATTCATACATCTTCGTATACAAGCTTATATATTTTAAATACATCCTTCTAAGAATATCTGATTTTATGATCCCATTCTTGGTGTCAAATTTACATTACATAATGTAGAGTACGGCCAATGTAAGTTTGCGCATGAGATTTCGGCCACGCGCTGAATGTTTACAGTAGCTAAACCAAAAAGCAATCTTTTAAATTGAAACATTATTGAAAGATACACAAAATAAAAAGTCAGTTTCATTTAATAAATCATTTTATTTAATAAATATACTAGAAAATAACAGTTCACAAATATTTTTAACTCTTTATATTAATACTGGCTTCTTACAAAATTTAACAAAGACCACAATTTAAAAAAAATTGATTTTAAGAATTTATAAGTAATGAAGTATAATGTAAATAACAATGAAAATTAAATTTGTTACATTTAACCGCAACAATATAACGATAAAAAGATTTATGATAATTAAGTCATTTACAATTAACCTCAACAATATTATAAAAATAACATTAATACATAACACACTATAAATAAAATATAGTCATTTAGATTTAACTGCGAAATTATTACTTGTCTTTGAACTTTTTTCAAATCACTAACCCCATTGGCAGCTTCATTAGACATGAACTTGTATATGTTGAATAATATTACACGCGCTCGCCCTCGTAGTGCTCGTTCGCGTCCCAAAGAAGATGATGAAGACAATATGTGAATATTAAAAATTCCGTAACTCTCGATTAGATTGAGTGTACCTGCACTAAAAAGCAATCGGAAACGTCCAGAGCACACAAACTCCTTGAAGGACAAGGATTGACTAATTAAAATAAGAGCTGATTCGTGACACACTGGATTAGGCCACACCCCTTCCCCAAATGCGTGTTTGCGCAGATTTTTTAAAGCGTAGACTTAGACTGGTCGTACTCTACTGTAAGATACACCGCTCTTGATTTTTGAAATGCACCCTCAACTGCTTGCTGGTGATTAGATTACTTTAAATTTCTCATTACAGTATCTTAGCTATATTGACAACCAATTTATTTTTATGTTCTGTTGGCTGTATTTTTTTATATATCCAATTTATTTTCCCGCGCAATTCTCTCACACAAGAAAGAATTTTTCTGTTTTCTTTCCATTTCAGATTTAATTAATTTTACCAGACTTTACATTAGTTTCTAGACTGTTTTTTATTTGCGGTCCAATATAGAGCGAGCAATTAATTACTGATGCGACGATTACGTCCGCGCTCATACCTTTAGTAAAATGTATACATACTTTATTTGTTTGAACGCAAAACTACGTTGTTTTGTCGATTTTAATTATTTGTTGTAAATGTTAATTTTTATTTTTGTAATATTTGCGCGCTTAATGAACGTCAGCAAACATGTTGGCGATTATTAGTTTATTTGCAGCAGCTTAAAATAGATGGACCATTTATAATAATTATTATAATAACATTGGATAATTTTTATAGCGCCATTTTGGAAAAAAATTACATCTGTCGGCACTGTATTTGAGCTTATTTTCACATTTGGAGTGTTGATATAGAGTTATAACAGATGACTTTAATAATAATAATATTTTTTATATCGCCATTTTCGTTAAAAATTTCACCTCAAGGGCGCTTTATTCATAAACTGTTTAATCCTACTCTATCTTTGTATTTAAAATTTAAAAAATTGTTTGAATCTATGGTAACTTTTTTTTTGAAAAGGCGGATTTTTAGTCTCTTTTTAAATAAAATATCTGATGCATTGTTTCTTATGACGGAGGGCAACGAGTTTCACGGCTTTGGGCCTGCCACCGCAAGTGTTTGTTCACTAGACTGGTCGATTCTGCAACCCTTCCTGCGGCTGAAGTAGAGGCAGACCTGAGAGTTTGACGTCTGCCTTAGGTTTTCCGGGATGTTCTCGGTCTTCCATTTTATATTCATAAAATGGTGCTAGGCGCTTGTACGTGTCTCGAATGTTAAACGTTAAATTTAACAATTTACATTAATTTTAAATACGTCCTGATGAAGCTTGAGATAAGCGAAACCGGTTGATGTATAATAAATTTCGTGGTTTCATACAAGAGTGATTGTATTTAATTTAATAATATATCATACCGCAAAGTCATTGCTTTCTAGGAAAATAGATTTTATTTTTAGTTTAACAACTTTATTCAATGTTCTTTATAATCGGTTGAGACGCTTCACAATTAGCGAGACCCTCGGCATCGATCCCCAGCTTCATTTTATAAAGATATCTACCCCAAAGGAACTGCCTTAACAATTTAATCAGAATGCTTGTGGGAAGATTACTCTAACGGATTTTCTCTACGTTTCCGGGAGGAATGTCCAGCGGTCCGCCCCAGGCAAATCTGGGGAAAACAGATATGAAACTTGCGCGAAAAGAGGCTCGGTGTATAAAGGTCCAGTTAAGGTACACCCAGAAGTACCTTGTTAAGATGATGGGCCTTAAAGGAGTTGAGAAGATGAGATTTTTAATAACGCAGTCTTGTAATAATTTGTAACTATCTCTGTGGTATGGGTAAACATGGGTTGATTCATAAATAAGTACCCTTATAAATAAGGGTTTATTATTTCTTATGTAAAAGCGGTTTTCTTTTCGTATTCAACTTGTTTTGCCTACATGCCTGGCATTTTATTACTTGCTCTGAAAATTTACCTTTTTTTAAAAGTTATGGACCAAATTAGACGATTTATAAGTGTATCCTTGTCACGCAACTTAATTTTAAATATTAAAAATAAATATATATATATACAATGAACCCTCAATATTTGTCATTAATTCGTTTCCAAAGGAAGGATGATAACCACGGCTTATTAATGCTTTATTGTTATGAGATTTGTTCGCCCTGATGCCGTAAATACACTGAAGGTCTACATAAATAAAATTTTATCCAGAAATTAACCTTTTGGATGAAAAAACCATGATTTTTAAGAATTTTTATTTTATAAAGTTTTCGCTATAGTTTGTAAGGAGAGTCACTTTAATATTAAACATATATAAAGAAGTAAACAAAATGCGCGCACTTTGAGTCACCGCCCGAGACTAACTGACTCACGCCACGTCATTTGGGACGAATATCAACTTTTCGGGCGAACATCAAAACAAAAATTCGACGAATATCAACATGGAGGAATATTGAGAGTCCACTCTATATATGTGTATATACATATATATATATATCTATTCAGTACGTCAAAAGAAAAAGAATAGCGTTTGATTTTTCAAAATTGGTCCACCAGAACTTGACATACAGCAGTGGAGACTATAACGCGCTTGACTGGTATAAGATGTGAAAGAATATATATAAATTTAAAAAAAGCGTGTGAATGATGTCACTACCTCCGTGATGCATTTTCGCCTCCACTAATTTTGATCGTATCTACAACATACTACTAATAACAAACAATAGATACAGTTTGTTTATAAAAAAATTACATCTACATGTGAATTTTAATGTATTTTCCTCACATGCCGTAAGTCAATTTATTTGTTTACGTGTCACATCCATCAATACAGAACCATTACAAAATAATGTTTCCATTTCTTTTGATGAAGAAATTTAATTTTAGAATAAACTTGGAAAATCCGTCGGTTTTCAGCACGTTTGGCTGAGATTTTTTTTTTAGATTTCGTTAGCTGCGTTTGCCACTCAAACTACTGGGCAGGTCTTGACGTTTCCCCAACATTCTTCAATGGGGCTTAAAAAAATGTTTTGAAATAGGAAATTGCGTTGTTTTTCTATCGGAAAGGTGTAATATTGTGTAATATCAAATCGAATATAAATAAAAGTGTAGTATTTTTTCTAATGTTAACATTACATCGGTGGGAATTGTCAATTTCTTTTGAAGTACGAATTAAATTGATATGCTACCTTTTGGTTCTGAACTTAAAAAAATAATGTTTTTAAAATTACTATACATTTACGATGTTTATGTTTTATCACTTAAATAGAATGTCAAACTGATTTGCGGCGTTGCCATTAATATTTTCAAGTGAAATTATCAAGAAATCCAGACTAGGCGAATGTCCGGATAATAGGGAATCCACGAAAAGGATAGATTCTGGGAGACGTACGTCAATTTATATGTGTTCAAGTTGAACTTGTTGAATAGGCTCGAAGCTTTTGAAATGTGGGTAAGCTGGGCCGATTGAATAAAGAAAGACGCCGTACTAATGAGACTGAAGAAACACAAGGAGATCATTCATTTACGTACTTATGAGACACTGAGACCAATGAGATACTTGTCGTATAAAGAAAAATCGTCCTGGAAGAAGATGAACCCCGAGGCTTAAAAACCCTGGACAATGGTTCGTCCTGACATCTTAAAGTCTTGCGCGCAACTGTAAATAAAGTACGATCCACATCATTCAAGAATTATCATGGCATAGTCACAAAATCAAGCATAAATTCTATGTTTAACGTTTTATGACAGGGTAACCTTTATACGCAATAGAATTACAAATCACTTAAGAATCTAAACGATAAACACAGCGTGTTAGGATGGGCTAATTCTTAGTATTTTATTACACACGCCCGTTCGAAAATGTGTCACATCTATCTTATCTTATTTCATATTACAATTTATAGAGCATTATCAGTTCAATGGCGCAACACAAAAAATACTAATTAAATGTATCAATTAGAAAATATATGTTTTATCGAAAAATATTGTTGTTGCGCTACCAGGGTCCTAACTTGGATCTCTTTCAAAACCGGGGAAGGTGCATTATAACACAGACCTATGTTATGAATAATTACAACTTCACAATAAGAATGTGTTATTATATTATTGTAATTGTATACAAAGTGATTGTGTTTTATTTAATCTAATATGTCAAACCACAAAGTGATTGCTCTCTACGAAAAAAATAAATATATATATAGTCATTAAACCCTTCAAAAATGCTCATCACATACGTTTACTATAATGGACTACCCACCGCAGCCTGTAGGTACATACTACAGTGGATATAAACCGTGCACTGGTAATGATATACAATGTACATAAAATGAGACGTCCATATGTAAACAAATTAAAATAAAAAATATTATACATGAATATAGGAACTTAAATATGATTATAAATAAATATTAATCACCAATATATAAATATGGTTTCAAGAAAAAGTTTAGTGGAAAAGTTTTTTGTAGCTTAGTAATGAATTGTAGAATATGTATATTATTATGTACATATGTATATACAGTGAAGTGCAGTAGGTATAGATTTAGGTTATGCTGTTACCAATGATATTATACAATAATATATAATATATGTAATACAATATGTGTACTTTCGTTTAAGCAACGTCTTTAGACAAAATAAATCCGTCGTTTATACGACCCTACCATGTATTTATTTATAATTTTAGTGTACTATTAATAGTGTTATTAAAGTTTAAGTTTTAACGTAAAATAATACCTTTTTACCCATATAAAAAATTTATGGATGTTTTTAAGAACACTTTCTATGACTGAACATGATTCATTTATTGTTTGATAATCGTTCACGTAATAACTAAAGGAAATAATTATTTTTATTAAAGGATAACGTAGGAAATAGTTCTGCCAATTGCTTTTTGTTTTACACAAATCATAAACCAATCCATGCACCAAATTTAAAGAACAATCATGAAATCAACATGTTAACAGTAAGATAGTAAAATTCTCGAATTAGGAAGTAGACACTTTCCGCTCCATACAAAACAGATCAACCGAAAGGAATTTTCAATTCAGTAAATAGGCATTTATATGACTTGAGTAATTCACTAGTTAAAAGACAGAAGAGAGTAATACGAACAGCTCGATGCGGCGAATACCAAAAAGCGTCATAGGTACAGCGGTGAGTTGTCGTGGTAGTTTTTAGAACTAAACAGTTAAAGTCTCTACTGGTACACAGATGGCGCTAATTGTAAAATATTGTTTTCGTTTATGTTAATCCAATTATTTAATTTATATTTATTTCCCAGAATTTTTAGTAATACACCGTTTTTTGCTTGTATGCATCGCACGCCCCTGTATATATTATAATGTTTTATCCATAGATCTGATTTTGTTTTAGAAACTAGCATAAAGGACACCACACACACTTTACTCTGATTCGTTTGTTGCTTATGTGTATACCGTGTACATGCATCCTTAGATTATTTGTGTAATACACCCCACTCCCAGGGTTGACACTTAAACATTAGACTCCTAAATTATTTCGTTTATGCTGTCACACGATAATATATCACGAAGTGTTCTCTCTGCATCAAGCCCAAGTTCGCTATCGTCTAGCTGTGTGCGTAACGTGTGCCAAAGAGGTAAAATCAACAAATGTAGTACCGGTGATATCGTTCTTAGCATTCCGTCTGTCCCTTAATGCTGCCTAAATACCCCCACCTGTTCTGGGACCTGAGCGCCGGAATTGGTTATTCTTTTTTGTTCCTTCTCTCTCTTTTTTCTTTTTTTGAAGTCTGACAACATCGTTAAATGAACAGACAACGAAGTACATTTAAAATTATACCTTTTATTAGAGGCTTTAATAAAATATCAACATTTTTTTCAAACATATATTTTTCGCATAGTAAATAATAATGCGTAATTTCGTCAAAGATTTTTGTTTCAAAATTTAACTAAGTACAGGGAGATTTCACCCATCGGTCTATCTTTCGTCCAAATCCTGCGTCGGAGCGTTATGAAAAATGTAAAAAAATATCGGATATTTTTTGTATTGATTTGGTACAGTGTTGCCTAACAGTACAAATTTCAGGCAAATATCAGTACATTACGAAAGTAGTGCCAACTTTTTGTGGCTGAATTTAAAATAATAACTTTTCTTATAATAAGTATGCTAATGAATTAATTCCGGTAGTATTATTATATTATAGTATATTAAGTAGTAGTTAATCAATAATCATGAAAAAAATATAAGACAATACCTGAAATTTACAACGAGTTTACATAATACAAGTTCAATTAATTAATTAAGTATTAATTTAATGACAGATGTTCAAGGACGGTGCAACACACACACACGCACAGGCGGCTCACTCGCTGGTGTTAGGGATGAGGTGTTGCCGTGCTCACTCTCACATATACATTTCTTGCAGAACACACATTGACTCTGCGTGTGTTCATAATAAAGGGGTGACCATGGTATGAACATACACTCGTAGCATGATGATGATATATTTTTATTCTATTCAAAGCTGAATTTATGTTTTCATTTTCATTGTAAGGTTCCCACGTCCGATGATGAAATACAATATTCCGTTTACTTTATACAAGGTGATTATTATATTCCAGGTCGATGTTATTTTTGAATAACTAAGAAATAAAACACATTTTTTTAAATATGTTTTTTATTTATAGATTTTTGGTGTATTACAATTTAGTATGGAATATGACATCGGCCAAGTGGCTGCCTCTGGTAGTGCTCTTTTAACCATATTTTTCATAACATTCTCGCACACTTGGCGTGTTATTTCAGCAAGTTCATTTCGAATATTGTCCTGTAGCTTTGGAATTGTTGTTGGCTTATTGGCGTAAACCTTTCCTTTCAAGTACTCCCGCAGAAAAAAGTCGAGAGCCTTCAAATCAGGTGATCGAAGAGGCCAGTCGATATTACAGCTTTTTGATATTATGCGGCCCGTAGCTTGGGCTGTGTATGAGGTGGCACCGTCGTGCGTAAGAAGTTTTTCAACGTGTGACGATAGCGATCACCATTAATGGTTACAGCATTGCCATGATTATTTAATGTGAGAACTGTTACTTTTATATGTGTGTGTATGTGTGAGATGAGTGGTGGGGGTCATGGGATATATGAGGCTGTCACTGGGCAACGGCTCTCTTGTCCCATCGTTCCTTCGCAATAATAGTATTAAATATCCGAGTTCTACAATTGTACCTTCTGTAAATAAGTTGCTGTAATAAACGATAATTGTTCCCCGTATCTATTGAGTTTCGCTTACAAGGACGCAACCAAGCAACCGAGAAGTACAATCAGAGGAGAACACCGAGGGGAATCTGTGACGGTATTTCCAAGGGCACCCAAGGGCACCACACTAGATTTAGATAAAATGTTTTGATGACTTCAACACGTTGTTGAAGCGTTAAATGCTCCATAATAAATTGTAATCAACTACTCTCTACGACTAACAAATGTCTGTGAAAACAAAATCGGCCTGGAACATAATATTCACCCTGTATCTGGCAACACTTCTCTCGATATCTTCATCTCTCCTTAGATTCCCGGCAAACTCGTAGCGAATAAAAATAGTGTGGATGTTGTAAATTGGTCTGACGTGTACGATTTGGTCTGTGATCACGGTAATCTACCGACCGTAGTATCCCCGCCCGACCGCGTCTCACCCCCGCCCCTGGCCGCCGCCCTCCAGGCTTCGAGATTGACAAAGAAGGCCGCCGCCCGCCCCGAACTCTACCGCCGTATAATTATTATTATGAAATATATGGACGGAACATAGTTACCTTCGTCTAGAAATAGATTACAGAGTTTCTCAAATTGTTTAGAGTGCGGATCTTTGTACCCGCACGGCGGTAATCAAGATAGCCGACGGTGAGACAAGAGACGACGACATTGAACAACACGGCATAATATCTCATAACTGTCACCAAACTAACAAGGTAACTAGTCAAATAAGATATTAAATTATACGATGACATAGCTCAGTGGACATGTCAAACTAACATACTGAGACGCGCATAGACGATTCAATACAATATAGTTTTGTTGTATTGTGTGTCATTAAAGATATTTTTTCTGTAATACCGTTCCACTCTCTTACAATAGTATATATTAACCCTTCCCAAACCATGCAGTGACACAGGTCTACCATCATAATTAAACCTGGAATATTTCGGTAAATACGTGCAACATAAAATTCATATTTTAGACAGTCCTACAGAAAATACTAGCGCTTAGGAATGACTAGTGAAGAAAAAAATTATGAAAAGGGAATCGTAAAAAAACAATTATTTTATCCATTCAATCCACTGAAAAATTAATACGTTGGTGAAAATACAATTTGTGATATTAAAGACAGAGATCACACACTATTTTCACAGTGAAAAGAACAACAAACATTCTCACTAATTAAACGAAGACAGATAAGAAGGAATGAATGCTCTAAATTATGTTATTAATTATTTGTTCCAAATTGTATGCTCAATATTTAGAGTAAATTCGTGCCGTTAAAGCCATTTAAGCTAATAAAACATTTTTTCTAACAGTTATTTACGGTAACACGAGTTGACAGCATGGCTGCATTCGGGTATTTTATATCATGGTATGGTAAAGGTTAATAAAATGAAACGGTGAAAAAAATCGGACAAAGGTATCATCCCTGCATAGAATATGTTTATTATCCTAGCTCTTTGATAGTTATTAATTTAAAAAAAAAAACACATATTTTATATTTTGCATATTAGCAAAAGTATACGGATTTGATTCCACATGACATTTTTTTTATAATATACACGGAATACGTGTCACATAAATATTCTAACTATTTTCAAAGTGAGCTAAACGCTTGTGCTATGAAAATAGGACTAACTTGATGACGATTAAGAGATCACCACAGGATGCCAGCAATTAAACATATTTGTTAAGAACATGAATTTTGGAATGCCATCACGTATTATGCAACAATAGTGTTTAAAAAATTGCTATTTGCTATAAAACTGCATAATACCGCACATATATTTTTTATCGAAACAAACGATTTACCGATATTTGCCTAACTCTAACGCATGTATTAAGGCATGTCAATACTAACCACAAGCGCAGGCTTCAGTTGAACAAGTGTGGTAGGAAGGAGTGCATTGTATTTTGTTTTACAGCCGAACACTGTAAATTTCGGAAGAAGTAAAATTAAATTTAAATACGTTTAAGCTTATTTTATTGACCGTTTTCTAATTTTGATTATGAATTTCCAAAATATTTAATACAACATAATTATTACAACTTCACAATAAGAATGTGTTCTCCTAATAATAAAGTTGTATCAATGTGTCCAAAATTTAATAAATATGAATTGATATTTTTGGTGTCTGCTATCAGTTTACTCAAAGGTATTTGAGATTCTGTAAATATAAGGTAGATGGCTCTTTCAAATAATGGAACGATTAAATGTATTAATATCAAAAAGGTAACATATAGGTTCGAAAATTGTCGCTAAAAATATTGTCGCTGTAGCATAGTTGGATAATGCACCGGTTAGGAAAGAGATCCAGGTTCGAAAGGTACTGTCTGCTGTAGCATAGTTAGTTAATGCACCTTCCCCGGATTGGAAAGAGATCCAGGTTCGAATCCCGGTAGCAACAACAATACATTTTTCATTAAAATTGATTATATATATATGTATATCTTTCTAATTAATACATTTAATTAGTAATTAAAAAAATAATGTGTTCTCCTTAATAATGAGATAATAGTATAGTCAGGGGTTGGGGTACGCCTTTCCGAAATTTCCTTTCCTCTCTGTTTTGTAACTTGTTTCGTCAGTTGTCGGTCCTGCAGAAGGAATCGAATTGAGAAAAGGATCCAAAAATAATTATGAAAACTTGACGAAACTGCTGAAAATATTCACTTCTGCTCAGTATTTTTTAATAAAAACTTGGAGAACTTCTGCTTTAGAAAATGACTTGTTAACGTTATTTACCTGCGTTCGTGACCATCTTAACGATGAGCTGCAACGTTCAAGTAAACACTTGACTGCGAGTAAAAAGGGGTTTTATTATGGTTACGTTAAATAAGAAAAATGATGTAATGTATCTTCCGTTTTACTGCGTGGTTACAGTTTATTTGTGTTGTTTTATGTTTATGGACACGCGAGTCATCTTTGAGGTTTGGTCAAGGGTAAACAGTAAATAAAATGATAAAAATTGTGATTTAGGGTAAAACAATTACGAAATCATTGACTGAAGAAAAAACATGCTTTGTTTCGAAGCCGCTTGACGTTTAAAAACTCATGAAGTATATACGAAGTTATTTTATATTAATTACAAGTGTGAAGGAAGCAACTAGTCTTGCTACTTTTCGTAGGTTAAGTGCAGAATATGTTGTATCTCTAAGTTCAAGTTTGTTTTTTTCTTTTGTTAAGGAAAACGCATTTTTGTCGTGGTGTGCATTTTCAGAACGTAATTCTGTGATATTTTAATACAAATTAAACGAGTATCCTAGAAAAATGCACAGAAAAAAATCTTTACCTGGACTTCTCCACCAGATAGAAATGAGTCCAGGTTCGAATTCCGGTAGCAACTGAATATTTTTTCTGTATATCTTTCTAGTTGATTAATTTAATTTGTATTATATAATTTCTTTATTGATGTACGATGTAATTTTATATAGATGTAGGAATATTATAATTTTTACAATTAAATAAAAATATACATAGGTAGGCACACACAATTATAAGAATTGTTACTAATTGTTAGAATGCTAAAAAATGTCACGCGACAACATAATTATAATTAAATAGCTAAAGAAGAACGAAAGTATTATAGATTTAATGCAGTGGAAATGAGGTCACTTTGGCGTGGGCATATATAAGAATGAGCAAATTAGGACGAAATGTAAAGCTGATCTTAGCATAGAATAGGATTAATAAAGGATCGCTTATGCGGTTCGGTCATGCGGAACGAATGAATGGTGGAAAAAATGAACGAGTGTTGATTTCATCAGAAATAGAGGACGAAGGTAACCAAATACGTGAGTCTAACATGGCTCTCTTGGTAGACGCCTCAACAATCGTAAACTCGGTTAGTGAGTTATCTACTGATCTGCGATATATGGCCTCGCGAACTTTTCCTTAGAACTATTCAACCTTAAAAGTCTACCATACCTACATTGTTACATTTATTTCTTATAGCCGCCGTAACGAATTTAATTTTCCACCTTGCATAACACATCGACCCCTTAGGATAACAAGGTTTCAACTAACATTTTGGGCTAATTTGAGTTATTGCCTGAAATGGGTTACAAATGCAATATTCTTTATTTTTTCCATACACACCAACTCTATTTGACAGATATTAAAGGAAATTGCAGGAGCTGAAAGTTCCACCTGCATCAGTTATTGATTTCAATTTGTGGATGATTATTTTTAATTTACAATATTTTATTTATTTTTAATTTCCCTCATCTCACAGTGGTAATACTAAAAATAAGTTAGGACCATAAAGCTGATCATATTTGCATACTCAAAATAAAATATATATGAATATATGTTGAAATCCAATCAATACTTTTGAGCTCATTATCTCAAAACAGTGTCATTGTCAGATGGAACATTCTTATTCTGAGGGTTAAATTTCCTGATGTCGTACCGTGATGACATATAGTTTAATATCTTCAATACTGTAGGATCATTGCCTTCTATATACAAATGTATTGGGGTCGTCTAATAAGTTGTGGTTTTTTAAAGATGCTATTTTGTTTTTCTGCTCTTTAACGTTAGTGTCACCATTTTCCCGTATCTAATAGTTTTTTTTTTAATTTTTGGGTTTTCGAGTCGAACATTTTCGATACATACTTATTTTCGCCTTTTATCGAGGTTAAAAAGAGCTCAACTGGGGAATTCTGCCGCATCCACCCTATAGTCCCGACCTCGCTCCGTCAGATTAACACTTTTTTCTGTCTCTCTCCAATCAAATGCATGGCGTTACGTTCAACAACGATGATGACCTCAGAAGTTGGCTCGATAACTATTTAGATACGAGACCAGACGATTTCTATAGAAAGAAAAGGCATTGAAAGATTGATTGAAACATGGGATGAAGTTCTGAACCGTGATTGAGAATACATCACTGTTGACATGTTGTAATTTTTGTCAATTTATTTTGATTTATAATAAATAATTGAACAACCCGATATTTGATAATATTATTCCAATAATGCTTCATTGTTATTGTTTTTATTTTATGGTAGGTAAACAATGAATTCATTAACTGGTGCATGGCACACGTGTGCCAGATATTTTAAGTATCCACCATTGTACTTTCTTATATTGTGCTAATGAATATATTATAAAAATAATGGAATGCCAAGTACGTGCATACGCATTGAACAAATCTTGGTATAACTGGGTGTGCTTTATTTTATTTTAATTTTCTATATAAACACCTTTTGGTGTACGCCATTTACATTAGTTCAACATTTCGATGCAAATAATTAATTTGATTAGTTTTTGTATTACTGCTCGTAGTATTGTAGGTATATCTTTATTGTCCTTTATACTGCGGCGTTTATATAATATAAACATAGTGGTGTCTATTTCTAGTCGATGGACATTTCTTTAGCATAATAAATGCTTAATGGGACATTGTTAAGTCGTACAAAAAAAAAAGTAGCGGCTTATATTTTCATAACAAACTCTGGCAGCCTTGACTGCAACATTTCCCTTGTAACTATGAATGTATTACAATGCTCATGTTAATAAGCGATCCGAATGTATAATTTCTTTAATAAATGCAAATTTATTTTGTGATAACATTTTATATTAATAATGAAAACACACTTTAATAATTATACAAAATACTTTGTTTAAACCACTATTTATTAATTATTCTACATGTTTCGATACCTATGGTATCATCTTCAGGAAACAATGCTTAAATAACAATAACTATTCAGAATTTTCCAATCAACTCTTGGAAACAAACTATTCCTTTGATATTAATAAGGGTTTAGAAATTATACATACAAATACTAGATAAATTAGAAATTTTAGAAATAAGAAAAAGTGTTAATTAGCAAGCTTAATATTATAAATAACAAAGTCACCTTTTAAATTTGTTTTCATCTTAGTTCTTACTTATTCACCATTTTATAGTTTTGTTTTTATCTATGCTTGTATTTTTAATTTCAGTATACATTGTTTCCTGAAGATGATACCATAGGTATCGAAACATGTAAAATAATTAATAAATAGTGGTTTAAACAAAGTATTTTGTTTAATTATTAATATAAAATGAGGCCACAAAGTAATTGTGCAAATATTAAAGAAAACACACTTTGTTTATACTACTGTTTATTGATTACTCAACATGTTTCTGGGCTAATGGTATCTTCTTCAGGATACAATGTATACTAAAATTACAAGTTTAGTCATAAACAAAACTTAAACGGTTAAGCAAAAAATTATACAAGTATTGATCGATTATTGCCATCATACATTAATAAAAATATAAAATAAAATTTTGAGGGCCACACTTATTCTACGAGAAGTCGGTGGGATTTTAGACTTCCACAAACAAATCTTGCAGGAACACAAAATAGTTTGTACTATAAAGGTTTCAAATTATTCAAAGAACTGCTAAAAGATGTCTTGCAAAACAAAACTAGTCTTGCTGCTTTTCGTAGGTTAAGTGTAGAATATGTAGTATCTATGTTTAATATTTGATCATTTTTCGTGTGTTTATTTTCTTTTGTATTTATAATCTCTTTACCTAATGCTAATTGATATGCGATGTGAATATTTTTTTTTATGTATTATAAGGTGTATATGGCAAATATCTCTAGAATGAGAATTGGGCATTGCCAGGTGGCCTCATATTTGCTCAGAATTAACATAATAGACTCCCCCAATGTGTGAGTGTGGTGCCGAGGAGGAAACCCTTGACCATATCTTTTTTGCCTGTCCATTGCGGATCACAGGTTTTTTTTTACAATAATCTTGTCAATGGTAATTTTCAACTCCCGGTTAACTTGTGTCATCTTCTTTCCCTCAACTCGCCACATTTAAGCTATATAATAGCAAATTTCTTGAATGTCAATGGTATTAACTTGTAACGCAATATTCCCTATTCTATAATATTGTTGTACTGCTTTCTATGAAATAATGTTTAAACGTGTTTAATGGCACAAATCACTCTTGAAGGGTGGCGGATTGCCTGTTTGAAAGAAGAAGAAGGTGTATATGGTTCTGTATGTATATTGTAAATATACATACAGAACATTTAGTAAAATAAATATGTAGAATTATATAATTATTGCGTTATCTACCTACGGTCCTAATTTGCAGAAGAGTGGATTTATTAAAATGTCATGCCAATTAGTGGCGCATCTGAACCGACATGAACATCGCGACATGTTTGTTGATTTATTCACAGTTGTTTCACAACCCTGCCGCCGCCATTTTAAATTACTTTCATGTAGGTACTTCTGGTTTGGGCGGGAAGCGAATGAATACTTGATTTTTGACCGCTGTAATATCATTTTTCCTTTCACATTGTTATCGTATGTTAAAACAAAGAATAAATTATATTTTGTATTGGATTGCACCAGCGAAATAATTATCATTATTTCGTGGCCGTTTGCGGAATACCCGCAAAACTATTATGTATTATAGTGTTCGACGTCAAAATGATTCCAGAAAGTTTTACATATTTTTAACTTAAATTAAATTAATCTATTATGTAATTATTCAGGTTTTTTTTTGCCTATAGTGTGGTATTATTTCAATGATAATTTAACAAACTAACTTACCATCACGACGTTTCTCGGCAGGGGTGGGCAGAGAAAACAGAGAGCCACACTCTTCTGTCTTGAAACACAATTCTCTCCTCATCCACATTCATACATATTTTCATACAAGCTCGCCGATTATTGAGGCTTCTAACAGGACCATCCTCCAGTATCTGGTTTACCTGGTCGTGCCAAGTCTTCCGCGGACGTTTTCTACTTCTGGTGTTATCAACACTTGCGTCATATATCTTTCTTACCATTCTCTCCTCATTCATTCGTTCCGTTAATTTAATATTAATATTGGAAATTTACTATTTATTTTCCATACTGATATAATTACGCTCTCCTATAGTGAGAATTTGTCTAGCTTGCAATGATTTGTTCACCGACATTGATATTTTATCTGTTTTTTATTTTGTCCATGTGAAATATGTAAGGATGTAAGTTATATCTTTTTTTGCCGTTGTACTTGGGTCATTTCAAATAATAAAATTTTATATTTTCGTAGAAAGGAATCACTTTGAGATTTGACATATTAGATTAAATAAAACACAATTCCTTTGTATAAAAAAAACTACGAATTTTATTAAACGCCAACCTGTTTCGCTTAGCTCAAGCTTCTTCAAGGCATATTTAAAACTAACAATTAATTTAAAAAATGAGTGCACTTATATATAACATAAAGAGACAGATATAATTCATATACATATGTTGATGGATATTTTGTTTTTTTAAAAGGAAACATAAATCAATTTAAAATCGATCACCCCTAAATGTTCTGTCTAAATGTATACGTATTCTGTCTCTGTCTTTCGCATGTAATTTTATTCAAAGTGATGTGTGTTTTTTTAATATCATAAAATTGTATTGTACATTTTAATGCCACTATGATAGCAACTATTAGATTTAGAGGCAAAAAATGATAGCGGTTGTTTAGGTCCTCCAAATTTAAGACCCAACCCTGGACGATAGTTTTGCCCTCAATCTCTCGGGTAATACAGTAGCCGTACAATGTAATCGATTCGTTATTTGGCACGATTTCAAGATGGATAATCCCTTCAAAATCCCACCACGCACACATCACTTTTTTAGGGTAGAATCCGCTTTGGGCTTGTCTTCTTGGTCTTTTCGTTCGTTGTCTACCCCGATGCTGTTTAAAGGTGCGTTTATTTATATACGAACTGAAAAATTGATAATTTAAGTATTCAAAAAAAATAAAAACTTATTATGCATTTTCAAAATAATGGTGACGAAGAACGCCACTTATCAATGGCACTACTTGAAATATTGTTAATTTATGCACTCAGTACATGTTTTCATACGATATCAAGGTTTACAAATATTATACGTGGGCGTGTCAAAACTTTCGCCGTACATACCTTTATAGTGGTCAGACTGCCTTCTGCACATGCGTGCTTAGAGTTAGTACGACTGCGGTCACGTGTTCAAAATTTGATCCCGATCGCGTCACATGCCTATCGGCTATTACAGTGTAAACATGTCCGCTACGCTAGCAGTTTGCACTGAGGAGGAACACCGAGCAGTGATCCGATTTCTCTGGTCGGAGGGTGTGAAAGGGGCTGAAATTCATCGTAAACTTTTATCGCAATACGGAACAGTGCTTTATCACGTAAAAGTGTTTCTTTATGGCTCTAAAAGATGAAAAGTGGCCGGACGAGTGTGACGGACGAAGAGGGAGCAGGACGCCAGTTAACCTCCACCATGGACGACAAGATTCAGCAAGCTCGATAGATGATTCCTGCGAATAAGGCGAGTTACCATCGGTGAGGTGGCGTCTTCTTTGAACATCAGTCATGGTTCTGCCCATAAAATCATCCACGACAAGCTCGGCTTCCATAAAGTCTGTGTAAAACGAATAATGTAGATAATTTTTGACTTATCCTCTTAATAAAGGTAAGTTTATGTATATATTTATGACGTACGTCACATACTGTATTAAACATTAAATTAAATTTTATGTTTAATATATAAACAATTTTCTTTTAAATACTGTTTAGTGACAACATTGTTTCAAAATCAAGGAATATTAAACCGTCTTCGAAACCTGGTGGTATGCCGCCACCCTTGACCACTTACCGTTTTCACTTTTTGAAGTATTTAATGGATTTTTTCAGCAACCCAGATGTGCGGATTCTGCGAATTTAAAGTAGTCCTGTGTGGGAATAAATAAAAAAACAAATATTCGCATTTTTATATCCGCTTTGAGTAACCGCATAACGCACGGCACTCTAAAGTTGCCCACTTAGCGACACAACTTTCAACGACACTACAAAGTTACGTTAACTTTTCAACCACCCGCTGTGTTATGAAGGAATCCGTTTCTTTTATCCGGGGGTGTATTACAGGGGGTAAGAAAATTTTCCAAACGTCTTCATATATTCATGACACTAGGTAACTCAAACATACATTTCTTGAATTTTCCCAGCGAAGATACATAAAACTTACGCGAGGGTATAATTTAGTTTAGTTTTGATAATATTTGTATCGTTGATTTTGAATGCACTATGACATAATTTTTATGTATATTCAACGTTTATGCATTTTTTATTTAAATATAAAGAGTTCAGTGGGAAATTTTCTATATTTTAACCAGAGATAAACTGTCACTTCTGAGGTTTATTGCCGCATAATTGATGAGTTTCTGGTGACGCAATTGCAAAATTTTCCCGGGTACAACAACTGTTTATGTAAATACCTTCAATAGCTGGTTCCCTGGTTTCAGAATAACAATAAGCACATATGATATATGAACTGAACTAACCTTTTTAATTTTGCTGTCTTTCTGGTCCGATGTTATTGTTTTTTTAGCTGGGTCGTTTTCTTTAGATTTCGACCGACCGAAGCGCGCACTGGTGCCTTAATTGTACCGCTGGACTGGTCGAAGCGTGGGATGTAATTGAATGACCCCTGTCGGTTACCGTATTCTTAGTTTTCCGAAAAAATGGCGGCAATACTTATACACACACACACATGTATATTATTATAAACTAAGAAACCCAGTGGTGCCAATCGAAGTAACAAGGCGCGTAATTAATTAATAGGCATGTAAGGAGACATACTCCAGATTGTGATTTTTTTCTTGTGGGGATATCTGAAATCTAAAATGTACTGTGATAATCCTCCAACAATATAGACCCAACAAGAAAAACATTCGGCGTGAAATCGCCGCCATAAACCCATCATTTTTTTATTCGCGTATTTGCCAACACGAGAGTTCGGTTAAAAGAGTGCACTGCAAGAAGTGGACGTCATTTAGGTGACATAATCATTAAAAAGTGAAATCAGCAGATCTTTATTACGCGTTAAAATTGAAATAAATATTATAAACTTATTTGTTTGTTTTTAATTCAATTTCAAAATCGAATAATTTCCGCTGGACACTATATACGAGTATATATAATTACAGTTAAATGTGTAACCGTTGACTGCATGCTCACGTCATTACACCTGGACAGCTCACAGTTCATTACATTATCACGTTTTGAAGATACCTGCTGTACAGTAATGTTACAGGTCTCTGTATAGATTCCAAGGAACTGCTTAATATTGTAAATATTGCTTAATACAAATAGAATTACGTAATGTTTTGTAGTAGTATAAAAAAAATCAATAAAGATATTAAAATATATAATTAATAGTTACGTACTGTATACTGTACAATATACAATGTACGAAATAAATAAAAATAACATAATTTTGAGCATATTTATTAATATTATTAAAACGTAATTTGCGTAAAAGCATGTATATCTTATTTAATATCAGCACAAAGATAATGTAAACGCTTTAAAAATGCGAGTTTATTTTTCGGGTCAAATTCTCAGTATTTTGAGACAAATGCGTAAAACATTTAGGTAGAGTCTATTAAACGTCGTTGATCACGAATTATAACGTCATTCCTTCATGAACATTTTCGTCTTAAATGTGCATGTGGTTTGTAAATCACGATTTTAAACCAAATATAAATAAAAAAAATAAAAAAGTCACGATATTCCCTGATATTCAATCACTGATAGTGAGTGTGACTCAAAAGATATCAGTGATTGACTCACGGTTCGTGATTTTGAGCTCATCACTATAATGTAACATGTGAGTTTCTAAATTTTCTCACATTACATCCTTTTTGCGTGAACTAAATTCAATTTAAATTATGCTGGTTGATGTACACGGCGACACGTAACATGGCGCCTCTGTATCTTCAAAAAGTTTGTAGACGTCAAACTCTCTGGTGAGTTTTTACTTCAGCCACATGAAGGGTTGTAAAACCGACCAGCCGTTTAGTTTAGTGAACGTGCATTTATGGTGGCCACCCTTGCTCGTTGCCCCCTGTCATAAGAAACAGTGCATTAGAGACTTTATTTAAAAAGAAAAAAACCGACCCTTTCCTGACTTGTCATCTAAGCTGGTATCGCTAGTTTTGACGCGAACAAACCACTCTCGGCATGCCCTTTCGCTAATCGGTCCTTCGCTGAAAAGATCGTCGAGATGGCGAAATGACTCTGCAGTTTTCCACCATTTCTACAAGTGGTACGGCATAATGTGGCGTGTATGTGTATGGTTTTCGATGCGCATTTTAGTATCCTAACCCTATTAAAGAGTTATATTATAAGAAACGTAAATTAAACGTCAAATTCTTAATACAAACCGGCGGATAATTATGCATCAACCTAATAATACATTATCATGTTTTAGTTATTCGTATTTCGAATTAAATCCAATTACCGTCGACCCGAGGAAAACTTACAACGTAAAGTGATCGCAAACGTAATTTAAATTTCTGAAGTTTATCGGCTTTGCGTAATAAAATTGATTCAATCAATCAACACTTATTCCATTAAACCCCCCACCCCAGTCTTCGGGTAATATTTATTAAATATGTTTATTAATACAGTTGAAATGTTGTGAATTTAAAGTCTTTTTCACCCTCAGCGGAGATACAGTACCTACCCTAACCTCAATGTTATATATTTGCTGGCAGTAGCGGTAGTACTTACTTACTTATTTACTTAGTTAGTTAGTTAGTTACTTACTTACTTACTTACTTACTTACTTACTTACTTACTTACTTACTTACTTACTTACTTACTTACTTACTTACTTACTTACTTACTTACTTACTTACTTACTTACTTACTTACCATCACGCCGTTTCCCCGCGGGGGTAGGCAGAGAGGATAGAGCGCCACACTCTTCTGTCCTGACACACAATTCTCGCCTCGTCCACATTCATACATCCTCTCATACAAGCTCGCCGATTGTTGAGGTTTCTAACAGAACCATCCTCCATTAACTGGTTTACCTGGTCGTGCCAAGTCTTCCGCGGGTGTCTTCTATTTCTGGTGCCATCAACACTTGCGTCATATATTTTTCTTACCATTCTCTCCTCATTCATCCGTTCCATATTACCAAACCATCTAAGTGATCCTTTCTTAATCTTACTCACTATACTAACACCAGCTTTACATTTTTTCCTTATTTCTTCATTCTTTACTCTGTCATAAATAGATTTGCCACATATACTCCTAAGTGATCTCATTTCCACTGCATTCAGTCTGCTTTCGTTCCTTTTCTGCAGCAGCGGTAGTAACTGTAAATATCAATTATTTTACGCCAGTCATTGATGGTGACGTCATATTATTAATTACTTAAACCAGATGTAAGTATACTCTAGAATAAACCAATCTTTTAAATAGTCGCTAGAAGTTCATCCTAACGGCCCGTGTCCACGGAATGAACCACAGAATGAAATACAATGAGACAAGTTTCAGAAATTTAATTGAGATACATCTCAGTACCTGTGTTGAGTTTTTGATCTGGAGATAATTTCGAAGATCACCACATGAGATTGGTGGGTCCGATCCGTGTACACGGTGTTAGATTTGGCAGCCAGACCCGACACGTGCGCACAAACGTCACCTATTAACCAATGTATTCTGAAAGATAGACAAACAGAAGGAGTTTAATTATTTTCAAACATTTATTCTGTTAATTATTAAAAAGAACACATTATTATTGTGATGTTGCAGTTTTGCAGGACGTAGTTCTGTGGTATTATTATTCCGGTATAAACAAAAATATTTTTTTTATAAATTGAATTTTCCTGCATATCTTTCTAATATGATACATTTAATTTGTATTTATTCTGTTTTTAACTGCTGCAGGGAAGATTTAAATTAAAAGATGAACGAAATATCAACTAACATTTGAAGTTTGACGAACAATAAGCATGAAGTGTGGCGTGAGACAAGTGCAGGTACACGAATATCACGAGACTTGGTGTGTCGAGCTCGACCGTAGCTCGTTGCGCGCTCAACTCTAGACTGTCTCATCCAGCACATTTGCCATAACAGTACAGTGAATAGGAAAGCTAAAGTTTTGCTCTCAAAACTCACCTAGCGGACGGCACATAATTATTTCATAGAGTCATCCATTATTTACTGTATTTTATACAAAAAGGTATTGATGTATGTCTACTGTCTAATTTCCGAATATCAAGAGAATTTTTGATCTATATACAATCTTCCTGAGGGTGCAGTGAATAAGAAAATCGTAAGAAAATAATTCCAGGATTATGGCCCTCCGCAAAGGGTTAAGTCTCAAGTCTTACATAGAGTTTAGAGTTTATTTACGTATTAGATAATAAAAAAATACAATAGTAGAGTTTTGCACCCCCAAATAACAATAATCTTGAATTATGGGGGTGGCTATCAACATTTATATAATACAATACGAATATATACTGGATGTAAGAATTTGTTTACAACAAAAAAATATATACTTTTAAAATCAGCAATGTTATCTTTGTGGTTAAGATTCATATTTTTATTTATTTTCTTTGTTTTATTAACCACTAAAATGAGTTTAAATACATCTACCGGTTTCGAAAAATACCATTTTCTTCTTCAGGATGTCATAACTACCTAAAACATATATAACTATACATATGCATAGATTTTTTTAAAAATAGATTCTGTCAAATAAACAATATATGTTTTAGTTAGTTATGACATCCTGAAGAAGAAAATGGTATTTTTCGAAACCGGTAGATGTATTTGAACTCAATTTAGTGGTTAATAAAACAAAGATAAATAAAAATATGAATTTTAACCACAAAGATAATATTGCTAATTTTAAAAGTATATAAAATAATTTGCTGCATTATTAGCATTACCGATCAAGTAAAGACCATTCCATTTTAGTTTGTTTATAGCATGAATCAACTTTTCGGAATTTATTTTAGTAAATGTATTTTTGATTTATACAGGGTTTATTGTTTTTTTTTTGTAGTTTTAATATAGATCTACATGGAAATGATCAGTAATTTTAGTATCCAGTTTATATGGTTTCAGATGTAGATTATTGTCTGGTTTACACCGTATATGGTCTAAACATGTTTTAGATTTTATTTCGATTCTTGTATACGTATTAATGCACGACAAGAAACAGTGTATAGCTAAGTTTGTTTTATATTCTTCTACTTGAGTTCCATGACTATTTTCGGCAATATTGATATTAATGTCAGCTAAAATAATTTATTTATTTATTTAATTCTTAACATAGTGCATACATAAGCACTCCTTATATATGCTCTAATATAAACAAGATTAAAGTATTTTCTTTTACTAAAACTTATCTTTTATATATTTAGTCAGTTTCATTTTAAATCTATTCAATTTCTCTTCCTTTCTTATGTTTTCATCACAGTATACATCATCGATTTCTGAGATGTCACCTTCCTCCTGAATGGCAGTCTCAGTCTATCCCTTCCCCCTGTACGATGCTCGTGCTCATGCTGATTTGTATCAATTTTTCGTTTGAATTCCGCTGATATTTTCTTATTGATGATTTTGTAAATAAATACCATTGCATTAAAATATATTTTCTGCTTAAAGGTCATCATATTCAGATCTTTCAGCCTTGCACTGATCCGAGTATATCTATTTTTTCTGAGTATTATTCTCATAGCTTTATTTTACAACACTGACAATTGTTGCATTTCTTCTTCGGTAGCCAAAAACAAAATACTGCTGCAGTAGCTGATGTGAGGAATAATAACAGAGTTGTAAACTATTTTACAAGATTCAGTACTAATAAATCTCCTGATCCTTCCCAGAAGTGAGATTTTATTAGCAATCTTTTTAGTATCTTGTGTTTTGCGATAAATTCAATTTTGAATCTATTATGACTCAAATATTTTTATTTTATTAAAAGTTGATCTAGAGCTTTATTAAATGCATCTATTTTAAGGTCTTATGCCCTGTATACTACAGTTATAGAAAAAAGGCAAGCCATGGTATTGAAATTAAACTGTAATACTATTGCAGTCTGAAATCGGATTTTGTTTTATTTCTTTAATTTCAATATCATACAATATAATACAATACATAATAATTGGACTGTTTATCTTCTTGCCTGATTTACTCAATCAATTAACCGAGCTTAATTTAAAAGTTGTCCTCGAAATGAGCCAACCATCTCCGAAGACCGCGGTTTCATATTCGACTACTCAGCCCGTATCAAAATTGACTTAAAATGTCGGCTAAAGCGGGGTTATTATATCTCGGGTAGCTACTTTTCCCCCGACAGCCGCTGGAGTGTATTTCAAAATAAGAATGGGGTAACGCGGGAAAATATGAGACGCCATTACGGCGCTCTTTTGTTTGGCCTGTAGACTTTTGAGTGGAGAATATCGCTCCTCGGTTTTCGCAGCTTTCTGCACAGCCGGCCGAGCACACGGCGCGGTGGCAATTTTAGCAAAGCACCGATCAGCTGAAATAATGAGTTTCGGTGTACTCCTAATGGAGTGGGGAATAGACACGGAAAATTGGTATGAACCACACTGAATGGGGTCTGTAGTTTCAGTGGCGACGCCCTAGTAACATTTTTTTTATAACCAGGGAACGTTTCTCTTGCACGTGTTAATGTTTGCATTAAAATTATCCGTTTTTCGATTGTTACATAGATACTGAAAGATGTTAGAAAAAAAATAGGGAAATGGCAATGAATTGTAAGTAGTTATACTGGAATGGTTGATTTTGGAATTTGTTCACACGAATTGCCTCACAGTTTAGTGATTTATTGAACGTATAAAGCCTTAATTATATAATGCCAAAAACGCGTGTAATGGCTGATAAGTGTAAGTACTAATAACAACAATAATAATAATCGCCGCTAGGGTAGCGAAAATCCGAATTATAATCTGTCGCCAAGTGGAATGTGTGTCGTAGGATGTGAAATATATGTTTAATTGGGTATTTGTTGCATTCATATTAATTGGTTAGGATAAATTGTAGGTACTGCGGTTGAATACTTAAATTATTTTTTCAACACTTATAAATGGGTTATTTCCGTTCTAATTAAAAGATTCATTAGTAACGAGTCTTGTAAAATGGTATACAACTATGTTATTATTCCAACTACTGCAGCAGCATTTTAGTTTTGGCTAATGATGAAGAAATGCAACATTTAACAGTACCGCAAAATAAAGCTTTGAAAATAATACTCAGAAAAAATAAATATATATGTACTCTGAACAGTGCAATGCTGAAAGATCTTAATATTATGACCTTTAAGCAGAAAATATATTTCAATGTTATGGTAGGTGTTATGTAAAAGGAAAGTTGAGATAATGTTTATATTGGAGTATATATGTATAAATACTTATATATGCACTGCCCTATATTAAGAATGAATTGAAATAGTCATAATGGTAACGCATTCCCCGGCAAGGGAAAGTTCCGTATTCTTATCCTGTTGGTAACCAAATATTATTTCAAATACTAATTAAATGTATTAATTTGAAAGATATACATATGAAATCAATTTTATCGAAAAATATTGTTGTTGCGCTATAGGGATGCGAACCTGGATCTCTTTACAAACTGGGGTAGGTTCATTATCCAACTATTGCAAATTCGTCGTCAAAAGTACTGTCGCTGTAGCATAGTTAGATAATGAACCTTCCCCGGTTTTGAAAGAAATCCACGTTCGCATCCCGGTAGCGCAACAACAATATTTTTCGATAAAATTGATTTTATATGTATGTCTTTCTAATTAATATATTTAATTAGTATTTAAAATATATATGAATAATTACAACTTCACAAAAAGAATGTGTTCTCCTTAATAAAATATTATTTCGATAGATAGATTTTTTCTGTATATCTTTGTAATTGATTCCTATTGATATCATTGAACTGTATTCTAAAATTTCAAATTCCAATAATATTTTACTTTATTTCCATAAAATTAAAATATTCTAACCCTTCGCCACCGATACACTGAAAAGTACGACAAGATGAATGCTTTCCGTTCCTGAAAAGGATAGTGATAGAGTGTCTAGTTTTGATAGATGATGACTATATAATGATTGAAAAAAGCTTTTATTTAAAAGGTTAGCATAATATTGAGGTTTTAGTCAGCTCTAAAAATGTTTTCTTCCGGCAAATATAGTCAGTCGAGCCGCCACTTGTGGTCAGTAAGTAGAACAAGATTGATCAGCAAATATTGTCATTGTTCCCGTGAGTGCCTTCGACAGCCGTGGTTACCGGGTTTGCTATTGATAATACGGTCACATATGCAGGATGAATACCACCACTAACCATTTGATTGAGCGCGCTGATTCTCTGGCGTCGTGCTGGTCCGATGTTCTTGTTCTCTCCGGGTAGACCGAAATGCGCACCCCCGTCGTTCGGATTATTAAGACCTGCTCACTGAACGAAGTACTGAATGCTATTGACGTTCCGCTGGTCGTGTTACCGCGCGCCGTAATCTCCGACAGCGGCAACATTCACACATATAACATGACAATATCAACAACAAGAAATCCTAGGGGTGCCAATCGAAGGAACAAAGGCGTGTAAACAGTCATTAAACTTACTTATTAAACTAAACAACCACACTTATTGAGTCTGATATTTTTTCACTGCTGACGAAAAAATAGTATGATGTCCAAATGATTTAATAGCTGTTGTTTCTTGCTAACTTAATATTTAAATGGATAATCATTTAATTACTGTATATCAATCTATCATCTATATGCGTTAGTTTCTTAATTTGCCTACTGTTAACATATGACTGTCATAATAGATAGTTTCACTATAAGTTATACTGTTATTACATTAGTTTTACTCATCCCCATATACGGCCTTGATTTATGGAGGGCGGTTTTTACATGAACATAAATTTTAGGTTTTGCTATTGTGTAAATCCCGACTGTTGCCCAGAAATTCCAACATCTTGGTGTGCAAAACGCTATTCAGACCAGTACTAGCATATGCGTCTCGAGATGGACACTGGTTATGAAGAACGAGCGTGCAGTGCCCATGTTTAAACGGAAAATTTTGAGGCTTACCTTTGTGTGGCGTGGGCGTCACAACATAGAGTTCTGTAAAATGTTTAATGACCTAGGGACTATGAGAAGTCACCGTTGGACACTGGACTAAGACGATAGCACGTAGAAACTTGGAATGACTTAAGATGCGCGACAATGTACTTGAAGTGGTTGTGGTCTAGTGGTTACGATACTCGCCTAGTACTCTTGGGTTCGGGCCTCGTTCCAGGAGGCCATCAAGTTAGTCCTATTTTCAGAGCAAAAGCCTAATTTAGAAAATCTAGAAATCAGAAAATCACTCAACCCGCTATTTAATATATTCCCTATTTCAATGTCTCCCTGTCAATTACCGCCTCACTCTTACCAAGACCCCGCCTACACCCCGTAATGGATGTCGTTTATATTTTATGGAATATTTCAGTTGTACGTCAGTCCTGAAGAAGATACGTTAGTATCGAAAGTGGTTGCGGTATAAACAACACAGTGGTTTAAACAAAGTTAAATATAAATACAATTTTATTATGAATAATTAGACAAAATACTATGTTTCAACAACTATATTTACTGATTATTCTACATGTTTCGATATCTACGGTATCTTCTTCGAGAAACAATGTATACTGAAATTAAAAATACAAGCATAGATAAAAATAAAACTATAAAATGGTGAATAAGTAAGAACTAACATTAAAACAAATTTTAAAGGTGACTATTTGCAAAGAGGATTTGTATATTTATAATATTTAGCTTGCTATTAACACTTTTTCTTAACATGTAGAATAATCAATAAATAGTGGTTTAAACAAAGTATTTTGTCTAATTATTTATATAAAATGAGGCCACAAAGTAATTTTGCTAATATTGAAGAAACAATCTTATTTATTTACTTTCTATCCGGGGAAGAGGTCCAGGCGCGAATCCCGCTAGCAACTGAATATTTTTTCGATAGATAGATTTTTTTCTGTATATCTTTCTAGTTGATTAATTTATTAAATTGTATTAAATTCTAACACAAAAAAAAAATCACCTTAATACGCTTATTTGACAATTTGAACGATAGTGGGATAGACTTCATTTAAATTCTCTTCATTACAGAAAAGTTTTAGGGACGTCAGGTTATCGATCCCGGTACCGATAACGGCGAAGATAAAACACATGGTATATAATAATGTTTCGAATTTTCTATTTAGCAGTTTTTGCGACATATTTTACTGGGGTACCAGCTGAATAAACATACAATGAAAATGTTTCCCCGACAGATATTTGCGACCCGGGTAATTCATACCTCGTTAATCGAGAGCCCGGTGCTCAATGGGAGCGTTACACAATCGTCCCGTTATAACTAACTGCACGCTTTTGTGAAGTCAGCGGAATACCCGCGTCGTTTGGCCGAAACACTTGAACAGTAAACTCGCGCGGCTGGCTGTCGCTAGAGCTGCCGGCAGCGAAACTTTTCTTTTGAACCGACCTCAATGGCATCGCCACGCGGCTCACGTACCAAACGGATTAATAAAATTATCACTGACCTCAAATTATCAAGCATTTTTTCTATTCATTTAGCGTTGGGATGCTTTTCTACGCAGTATGCACATGATGGAACAGTCCCAGTCCACATTATTTTATGGGTACACCTGACTAAATTACAAGTCGAAAATGTTCAAAGAGTATGTACAAATTCTGTATCATTGTATGAGATTTTTACGAAATCATGTTTTCGTACTTTAAAATGGATATTTGTGAAATTGACCTATTTTATTAAGTTCCTAAAACACCTAACAAAAGACAATGGAACAGGTCTCTGACATAATTAGACACAAATAAATATTCGGTAATTTTATAGTCACTATTTTTACTTTTTAAAATTTTAAATTTAATTTAAAAAAAAATCTAATTATAATAAATATTATTATTGAGTTCTGCTAGTTTGTGTAAGCATTATTATATGTTTCAGCTGTTTCGGCGGTTAAAGCCATTTTCAAACAGTGGATAAACCACGTACAATCGACTTATTACAACAAACATAAAAAACATAGATATTATACACATAAACGAGGAATTTTTAATGATAACTGTAGTGCTTCTGAGAATGTAGTGTCTCTGCCACCGAAACCACCTAATTACCCATGGAGGAAGGGTTAACTAAAATCATTTAAATAAGTCGATTGTACGTAGTTTATCCACTGTTTGAAAATGGCCTTAAGTGTCTAAACATCCGTAACATCTAAATAATGCTTACGCAAACTATCAGAACTCAATAATGATATTTATTATAATTAGATTTTTTAAATTTCATTAAAAAATATATATTTCCAAAAAAAATTGTTAATGTAATATTATCCTATGTAATATTATCCACGTATTAAAAATACACCAAAATAAATATAAGATATCATTCAAAAGATAAATATTACAATAAATTAATACATTTTCTTCGTAATTCTGTGTGTAACTGGATCCGCTCCCGGATTACTAGGATTATCTCTATTTCGGTTTTTCTCTGCTCTGCCCCATAATCCTGATTTGAGCGGTAAGGGAGGCAATAATTAATGTATTCTTCCTTCTATGAATATTGGACTCGGACTTGCCGAACCTCGCGTGTAGGACGTACGATGTGGAAGTTGTCTTGCTGTGAATGTTAGCAAGTCAAAAGAGACGGTATTCGAAAAGGATAAAGGTAAAAAAAGTGATATTAATTATTTAGAACATGTTGAAGAGTTTGTTGGTGAAATGATAAATTGCTACTGATTACTCAACGGTGTATGTGTGATTGGTATTTAATGATATCAGTGATTGATTACTGTGATTAGCATTTTATGATAGGTAAAATATCACAATATACGAATTAAATGAAAAACAATTAGCACCTAGATATTTAGTCTTAAATTCCATCATTACACTAAAATTTTCTTCCGCGTAAAAGATGTATTAAATTCAAAGCTTCTTAGCGTAAATAAGTAACAAAAAAAAATCGTCTGCCAAACAACGAACAAATATGCTTTTTAGTTGATATTTTATATTATTATATTATTATATATATTTTATATTATATTTTTATATTTTCAGATTGGAAACACGAATCACGGTATTTTCAGATACTCAATTAACCGTTAGTGGTTGTAACTTAGACATATCAGTGATCGAAAAGGTTAAGAAAGAAAACGATAGGTCAGTCAGTGGCCGTAGGGAATATAGTGAGTGGTGTTTTGGATGATATGGAATTTTGAAGGAGTATTATCAATATCGTTGATTGATTTAGCAGTTATTTCGTGGTGTAACATGTTAATTAAAAAAAAATATATATATATTTTAATTTTTTACATACAATTTTTTTGAGTTGTATCACGACTAGTTTCGAGAAGAGCAGTCCATCCCATCTACAGGCGTAAATTGAACAAAAAAAATGGCCGCCCCGATAGCCAATTGTATTTAAGTATTAATAATAATAATCATAATTTTAGTATTAAGGAGAACACATTCTTATTGTGAAGTTGTAATAATTCATGTTGATGTTTTAAATACTTATATAATTAATACATTAAATAAGTATTTAAAACATAATTTTAGTCCCCATATCCTAGAAGGGTCAACGTTCCAAAGTCTCCATAAGGCGTTTTCATCTTCCCCTGTCTTGTGCTGACCATTTTGACCAAACAAGACACAATCTGTCTTCGTACAGTCTTTGTTACTGTTTATCCAGCTTACTCTGGAGCGACCGGGAATATACATCTTGGTAGTCGTTTCTTTGCCATTCACAAGACGTGTCGAAGCCACCTTAATTGAGATATAGGGGCTTTATGCTGAGGGTCTCCCTTATTTCGGTATTTATCATTCGGTCCAATAATGTTACTTCTGCTATTCTCTTGAGATAACTCATTTTGGCAGCCTTGGACTTGATCTCGCCATATAAAGAAATATGGTTCTCCTATCAACAAGGTCAAATCCGCCGTCTAATAAAATAAAATAAATATGTATGTACCTACTTATCATTGATTTTTTGGAAGTTTAATATCACGAGAATGAATTAAATTACCATTTTATTACTGAAACTCAAAATTTTTTTCCTCGGTTCCGAAACTACTATCAAATTTGATTTCATTAAATACAATTTATTCCGTCAAATAAGAAAACCTAATAAGTCGTCGAAAAAACTTCCGCTGTGATACGATTTTTTATTCTTCTCGCAAAAATAACTCAGGTACGCAGGCAGGACAGGTCTGACGTCATTCCCCCCCCTAGATTGCGAATGAAAGATGCCGCTGAATCGTCACGAAATTAATAAAGTTTTCACGAAGCTCCAAGTTTAACTGGCGAATTATTGAAATCTTTGTAGAACAAACGATTCTGCCCGGTGCGCGGTGGCTGCCTTTTGAAGGGAAAAATTAATTTGTCAGTTGAGTCGAGAGCCTCTCGGAACTCCCGGCGAGGCATAATAGAGCCTTGCACGATGGATGCAAATAATTTAAACCTTGAGAGAATCAGATGCGAGAGGAAGAATTAATACAAACGCTCTTGATATAAGACCACGTAGTATTATCATCGCCTTTGACGACTAACGGACACTTTGATTAAAAATCGTAATTGCCATAATTAAGTAGAACACGCAAAATATAGCAAAGATAAATAATTCAATAACTTTTAGTACCAAAATAGTGTTGTGTATGTGTTGCGAGTGTCGATGGCGCCAGAAGTAACATTCAATGTACAGGGTGTCCTATTTGTAGTGGTCCAAACGATAACCATTGATAGCTGAGAATAACCCATCATAGGTTTAATACATCTCACACGGTTTTTGAAATATTTTAACTTTTACGAATTTTTGAATAATTGGTGATCTTTGTTACTTTTTTAGTGTCATTTCTAAAAATGTAACTTTCTGTTAGTTGATTATTATTTCTGATAAGTTTTCCTATGAAATGTGTGTTACTGTTTTATAATAACAGAAACAGTTTTGCCAGGAAAAATGTTTAAAAATGTGAATTCGGACCATTAAACATTTTTCAACAAAGTTTAAAGCACTGTGGTATAAAAAAAAAGTATCATGACCTAAGTGCCCATTAGCTTAAAAACTTCTACGTTTAATGCCAATTTAGGAACAGAAAAAAAATAATTTCTACTTATAAAAATAGTTATTACTATTTTAATACCGATGGGGGCATTTTTTGAAAACTTCAAGGTAATCTTTTTTTAAAATTGTAGACCTTGCTTCTGGTGCAAACTTGCAATAATGCATTAATTTGAAAAAGTGGTCATTGTTCTATTAACATTTTACAAAAAAAAAAAAATTACAATAAAATTGTATTAAATATTAATTAAATGTATTAATTAGAAAAATATACATCTCTTTTCAAACTTTTCAAATTATCCAACTATGCTACAGCGACAATATTTTTTCGACAAATTTTCGAACCTATATGTTTCCTTTTTGATATTGATACATTTAATCGTTCCATTATTTTAAAGAGTCATCTATTTTATTTTTACGGAATCTAAAATATCCCTGAGTAATCTGATAGCAGAGACGTCAGAATTATCAATTCATTTTTATTAAATTTTGTCGCTGTAGCATAGTTGGATAGTGCACGGTTTGGAAAGAGATCCAGGTTCGAATCCCGATGGCGCAACAACAATATTTTTCGATAAAATTGATTTTATATGTATATCTTTCTAATTAATACATTTAATCAATATGTAAAATATCATAGACTAAATAACTAACGCGTGTGTGGTATAAACCTTAGTGTAATGAAAAAAATAGTTAATGTTAATCATATAGTTATAAAATAGGACTAACTCCTAAAACGAGACTTGAATATTTATTACGTAATTTATTTGTTCTAGTGAAATGAATTTTGGAAATGAAACGCCGTTAATTAATTAATCATAAAAGTAAAAAAAAAAAAAATACAATTAAAAGTCTTTCATTCATTCAGTCGTGAAAATTAAAGTTCATTCTGAGAATTATAAAATGAGATTGAAAAGTTTAATTAAATCGCGCCTGTTCAATGTACATTCTGTTTTTTAAAACGCCACGTGTACTAAACTTTTACGTTCGCGCATTGGACCACATTATTAGATAATACAAATTAAATGTATCAATTAGAAAGATATACATATAAAATCAATTTATCGAAAAAAATATTTTTTTTACTAGCGGGATCTTTTCCTATCCGGGGAAATTCATTTCAGAATCTTAACATTTTATAGAGCTGTAACATACATTTTCACTGTAGTGATATACATTTTAATGACGAAAAAAATGAGATAAAAATTTGAAATTAATTACACATATTTTCAAAAGCTACAAGGAAAAAACTATTTTGTATATAAACACTTTAGTATATAAATATTCGCCTTAAAAGTAAAAAAATCAACTTTAAAATAGAGATCGGCTTATACGCCGATCCAATTATTTTAGTTATGTGTATTTTTTTTTGAGTTATAGAATTAATATAAAATTATGTTTTAAATCGATTCATTTAAATAAATATATATTGGATAATTTGTATAGCACCATTTTCGTAAAAACTTTCACCTCAAGGGCGCTTAATGATGGTTTTATAATTATTTAAACAATATTTTATGTTAATACAATAAATTAAAAATGATTTGTCACAATTCGTAAAGGTAATAATTTTTCAGATATGTACGATTTATTGTAAATATGTAAACATTCTTAATTATCTGGAATTATATATATACGGAATTATATATATAATTTATAAAAATTTGCTGCCTCCCTATTTATAACATTCACTGGTGCTGGTATTTACGACTATAAATTGGTACTTGAAGAAGCTTTGGGGGATCAATCGTCCGGGGGATCAATTGGCAGAAAGATTAACTGTTCGAGGGATCAACTGTCGGAGGGATCAACTGTCTGGGGATCAACTGTCGGGGGATCAACTGTCGGAGGATCAACTGTCGGGGGTCAATAGTCAGTGCACCGACAATTAATCATTCAATATCTCGCTATTTTAGTGATGAGAGTTCGTTCGATAATGATCTCGTTGTTGATATACGTTAGGATTAGCACATAGTCCGAAAAAATTTCGCCACCGAAGTGACAGGTCTCGAACGCAGAGACGAATAAAACCATAGATAAAGCATATTTAATGATGATTTATCTTACCACACTGTGTGGTGAAATTTCTTATCTATGCTTTGACAATAGTAAATTTGATGTACCAACAATCGAAATCGATTTTTAGCAAGGGCGATGGTAAAAAGTTACTATAGTAAAAACTTACCATGGTAAAAATGTACTACTGATCACACAACCGGCCCTAAATGCTGTCTTGGAGGACGGACGCCATATTGTGCCACGATGTGGTATAGGTAAACCGCGCGGAGGGGGGAAGAGGCCAGACCTTCGCTCGCTCTCAACGCCAGCCACAAAGAACTGATCAGTATTTCAAACTAAGCCATCATTACTCATACATTTTACTGAACTAACTGAAATGTAACGTAATTGTCTTTTTGCTGCAATTGCCTACCTGTATTAAACCGAATAACATTATCAAGATTGAACAACAGTCGCTCTTGTTGCCTATAGTTGCGAGCACAGAGGCAATACACAACTACATAAATATATCCAATAGTCTCGATCTTATTTTTCTATCCGTTTTCAAACATGGGTAAATGGTAAAACTGCGGTAATCAGATTTTAGTGTGGTAATTCATTTTGTATTTTGAATAATTTTATTTTGAAATTCATGCTTTGTCCTAAAGCTGCGGTCACATTTAATGTGGCTGTAAATAGTTACTTATTCTAGCTCAGATCTTGCCGTTCCCAAAGCCAATCATTTGACGTTGAACCATTGTGATTACACCGTAAAGCGTGAAAAGTCGTGAAAACTTTATTACCAAACCACATATTGATGCGAAGGCTTTCAAACTTTGCTCTCACCAATAAAATTGGTTATTGCGGTACTTTGTGGTTTAAGGGTAGAAATAATGAGCTAGTTATTACCCATCATTGAATTGGCTTTATAAAAGTGCCTTTGTCTGTAAAATTTTCGTTTTGCTCTTTTGTTTTAATTCCGGTTTCTTTATAAAACTTTATCACTTTTATCGGTTACAGTAATCGATTTCTATCAAGCAGACTTAATTCAAATGTTATTTTCGTAATTCATATGAAGTAACTTCGAATATAACAACTTCAGTACACGTCCGTGCATTGATATAAGTTGTATATGTGTTAGGCATATGTTTTGCTTATCGTTCGAGTATATATTTTAGCGATAGATCTTATATTATTGATAGAATCGGCGTTAACTTTGAAAAGTTTCATCTTCAAAATGGATGGATATAAATAAAACAATGTTATAACTCTACTTGAGTTTTGAAGTTTAATTATTTTATTTTAATTATATACCTCCTTCTGTCAGTACATAATTACTTCTATTCTTGTATGTCTGTCACCTAAGCCTTGTTTCCTATATTTGTGTGTATTTTGTTTAATACTTCACCTGTCAATGAGAGTTACTGTTACTCTCGAAACTCGAGTAGTGCAAACAAACTCAAGTAGATTTATAATATTGTTTTATTTGTATCCATCCATTAAAATCTTAATAATATGATAATAATTGTGACAGGAATATGACGAGATACTAATTTTGTTTCTATTTATTTGGAAAAAATTATGGTTATGTACAACTTATATCAAAGTACTGACTGCACGTCACTTCTTGAGTGCAGTCAACAGAATACGCAGGTACTTAATTAGTTATGTACGAAGTTATATTGTATTAATTATTAAAATATCTCACTATAAATTTATTGTTTCAAACATTCTTCATCTTGAGGGATATTCCTTTACCGCCGTAGTTTCTTCCATCCATCATTTACCAGGTATTTTATTTCATCAGAATTATGACGGTTTCTTCGTCCGTTCTTTACTTCTTCCTTCTATCTTTCTTTCTATCATGTGTCGTGCCACATTTTCAACGTCGGTTCGTTGAATCTATTCTCCTCTATTTCTACTAAATTGTCGTCATTTTGTTTCCTTTCCGTCAAACTAATTTTCATCCAGCCCCACATTTCGGAGATTTCCGATATCTCGGTTGTTTATTTTCGTACTGTACAGAAAAATATACAAATTCTACGTTCAAAAATCATAAATTAGACATGGACAAATTGAAACTTTTCAGCGCAAAGCAGATTTTTCAGTTCTAAATCCAGAAACTAAATTTAAACATAATTCTGAGTCACAAACAAGCCCATTTTTATTTATTTATTATTTTGTAGAACTTTTACACTTTAGGCATCATTGATACAGTTCAATCCAAATAGCGTCGATATTCAAAATGGCGACGTTCTCACAGTATGGCAATGCTTAGAGACGCGCGTGCCTTTTACGAGCAAGAACGGTATTTTCAGCAATAAAACTGGATTCCAAGTTCCTCGCCTCGGATTCCATTCAATCGTCGGGACTTACTGGTCGGCATCCCGGGGGCTCGGACCCATGGCACGAGTAAAACTCCCGCCATTCTAATGAAATCCTGGATAAATATGCATTTGTCTTCTCCGCCGATATGGAGTGTGTTCGAAAATTCAATTTCTGACTTCTTTTGCGAAAATTCAATTTCAATAAACAGGACTTATGCCATGTTTTAATGCAAGAATCACGTAGTTTATATTAATTTTTAATTAATCTGTAGTTATAAATATATGTGGGCTAATGTGATAATATTTATATTTTTGTAGAAAGCAAGCACTTTGTGGTTTGACATATTAGATTAAATAAAACACAATCACTTTGTATGAAACCTCGAATTTTATTACTTAAACTTAAACTGAGCACGCCTTTCATACACACAAATTAACGTAGGTCGTACTCCACGGAGGGATGGCGACAGGCAGCAGTCAATGGACTTACGCGGCAGTATAAATTTGGAATCAATTTTCATATTTTGTCCTGTGCAAGCAAGGCAAGTTCTATAAAAGTATGATTAATGTAGAACTTATTTCTAAAAGTTGGTAGCACACATTTCTTAGATGTGCTGGACTGTCTAGTATTTTACTTGGTCATCCTGCATTTTAGTAATTTCGGATACAATTACAGGGTCCATCATCAGGGCTGATGTGATGTGTGACTGTTAGAGTTGTAATTATGTTCAGGCTTACAGTACCGTGTCGAAAGCAGGGTGTGTCGTTTTCTAGGTACTGGCTTGCAATACCGTGTCGAGAACGGGTGTTGTGTGAAACGAGAAGTGTTGCGTTATGTGTAAGTTCCATCTACTGTCGACTCCTGTGCCTTTGAAGCGCCGGATACATAAAGTTTTTACATCCCATCACATCAGGTCTAATGATGGACCTTGTATATATTGCGTCAGATTAGTCCAAAAAACTGTACACAAAAGATTCTAATTCTATTTGTTAGATAATTTTATTTTATTTTGGTGTCACTGATCTGTTCGAAACGTCCGAACTACATCCCGAAGGCGTCGAGCATGTTTATTTCCATCTCAGAGTCCAATGTCGACTCCATACAGAGCTGTGAAGAACAACAAAAATTTAATCTGTCTGACTTTTAAGTTTCTCAAGATAAAGCGGTTCTTGCATATTTTTTTCAGCTTCAACATAGCATTTTTGGCCTCACCAATTTTCCTTCGGACCTCACATTTGCATCCTCCTCCATTTCTTAAGACGAGAGATCCCACGTAGATAAAATTACTTATCATTTCGTAATCATTCATAACATTAGTTCTCGGTATTTCGTCAAAGCGATCTACTGTGAGTATTTTATGTTTATTGTATCTACAATATATTCTTCTAATACAATATAGATTATCTCGATAATGGTCCAATGTGTATGACACTGGCTTCTCATACCGTGGGCTCCGAGTTCGATTCCCGGTGAGGGCACGATATATTTATGTCATTTTCTAAAGCATGTGTGTTTTTATGATGTGTGATAAAATTTTAAAAATAACTGTAAGGAATTTGTACACACAGCTTTAACATTTTCGACTCAGATGTATCCACCCGTAAAATATTCTGAACAGGGTGTGACACCTGTTCGTGATGGTATCCGCATCTCCTGCCCCCGCTGTCGGATGCTTGGTTTTTTGTTTTGACGCAACTGTTGTAGACAAGTTTGATTTAAATTCTGGCCGGCATCTCTGCGATACCGCGCCATTGTCTCTGCCGCGGGTGAGGCACGCCTCCGGTCGGGATGCGGGAGGATTGTCCGTCTTTCATTCTCTCCACCTGTCTTCGTCGTTGAAAAGATCGCAGCGAAACGCGACACGGTCGCCGGAGACGTTTCGCTAGAATCATTTATCTCTGCGCGGGATCGCGTTATGAATGGATGAATAATTTGGCAAACTTGTTGACGACAAACTCTGACTGGGCATATTAAACACGGCCGACTTGTTTGTCCTGACCCATTATCATCCTCCCGGGCCTAAACCCTCCCAATTTCCAGATACGCGCGAATTTACGTAAATATATTTTTTACTTTTAAAGACGCTCTTTATTTTCATACGCACAAAAGGGAGAATTATTATGCGATTAAATCAAAAGACATCCGTTATAAAACACACAATAGAAAATAAAATAAAATTTAGTCTATTTTTCCTTTATCTTTTTTATTTATTTATTTCAATTAATCTACATTTTTGCTTGTTTATAACGCAAATAAAGCTCTACAAATATACAATATAATACTAAAAAGATATTTTGATATATATTGTGAGGAGGCACATACGGTATGAAAATATTATCTTCACAATTTTTACCATTCTTTAATATTTTTATTTGATATCACGCTATTTCTTTGTGTTGGCAGAAATGATAGAGCGCCGCATTCTTCTGGAGTATCACTCTTGCGTCGCTTTCTGGTTTACTCGCTCGTTTACTAAGTACCATGCTGAGGTTTACACATACGTAATCTGTTCCTGGTGCGAATTTTTGAGCAAGCTTCAAACGTGTTCGTTTGTTTTCGTTCCTAATGTATTTGTTTATGTAAATGCCTTCGATAGCTGGTTCCCAGGTTTCCGATTGACAATAAGGACATACGATGTATGAACCTCAATAACCTTTCTATTTATTATATTTGCCGTCTTTATTTGGACCCCTGGATTGGTCGAAGCGCGGAATGTAATTGAACCGCCTGTCGTTTACCGTTTTCATGGTTCTCCAAAAAAAGGCGGCAATACTCACAAACACACGTGTTATAAATCAGGAAACCCAGTGGTGCCAATCGATGTAACAAGGCGCGTAAACAGTATTATTATTCATTTTATCGTATTTTTAACACACGCCCCCGAGCCAGTTCTAGGCTTTACTTCCGTATTTTAGTATTGGTTCCAGAATTACATAAATTTCCAGTTTTACATCGTATTTTTGTACACCTTCTATAGAGTACTAAATTTCATACATGAAATAATCTATATTTTTATTTATTATCTTTGTTTTATTAACCACTAAAATGAGTTTAAATACATCTACCGGTTTCGAAAAATACCATTTTCTTCTTCAGGATGTCATAACTAAATAAAACATATATTGTTTCTTTGACAGAATCTATTTTTAAAAAATCTATTTATCTTTAGTACCTAACTCAAATCATTACTTAATACAAATTTACTCGAATAATTTTTAGGAAAAAATTTTAGAATGGGACTCGTAGTTAAATTTAGTTGGTTGTTTATAATATTTTGATTAGTTTTACACGCTTTATTTATCTCCAACGATTCCAAATTATTTAATTTGTGACCAACACCGTTTATATGCAAAATTGACAATCCCAATTTTTTATCAATATATGTTTTATTTAGTTATGACATCCTGAAGAAGAAAATGGTATTTTTCGAAACCGGTAGATGTATTTAAACTCATTTTAGTGGTTAATAAAACAAAGATAATAAATAAAAATATGAATCTTAACCACAAAGATAACATTGCTGATTTTAAAAGTATGAAATAATCTGCCTAAAACCCATATACATATTATTTGCATTACTAATGATGCAAATATACTGAAAAAATCTTATCTATCGACAAATACAGTCGCACCGGGAACCCGAACCCAGAATTTTGTATTGCTGTTATTTTTCCCCGTCGGAAATGACCACCTTTTTCATTACACTATTTCTCAAAAACCTTGAGTAGTTCTTCCTAGAGTCTTCCATTCTGTTTTATTTTCGAGTTCCGGTAACCATATTTTTTCGATAGATTGATTTTTCGATATCTTTTGCAATGTGATTCATCTGTGTGTGTTATTATCACAAAAAATTACAAATAAAATGTGATTTCATTAAAATTAATATTTGTACATACGATTTAATTTTATTTCTTTAAATTCAGGCACAATAAATTGGCATCATTTATCTAATGTATTTTTGCTGAAATGTTACAAAAAATTATCAGATTTTTTTTCTTTTCCTTTCAATAGTATTTCTCGAAAAATATGAGATTAGTCGAGTGATAATATCATACAGGTATTGCGATGAAATATCTTTTTGAATGAATAGATTTAAATGTAATAAGCTGATATATTTTATTTTTTAATATCAATACAAAGAGCTTACAATATTTGCTGAGCCTGCCATGCATTAACATTATTATTTTTGATAAATTGTGTACTGGTTCATCCATGAAGGTTTTATAAATTTATATATATTTTAAGAAAAACTTATATCGAACATGAAACAAATTATATATTAAATACTGGTGACATTTTGTTTCTAATTTATGTAAAAAAACCGGGATCCGAACTTAGTTTCCTACGATTGAAACATACCTGTTATTTCGCGACTCACTAAAATTCATTCGTTTAATATTAAATATCAAAATAAATTTAATTCAAATTGAAAACATTTATTTATTAGTCGAATGGAATAGAAAATCGTATAATATCATTTTTAAAACATTATTATTTAAAAAACAAATATCAGATATCTCATAGAGATAAATATATTTTTTTATTATATTTAATGGAAAATATATGGAAGTAATGGGGTAAAAATCTGATTATCATAGTGATGACAAAAATGCTGTTTAAAAACAGGAGAAAAAAATAATGATATTGTGTTATATTGCGATGGTGTAGTGGTACTAGAAGCGAGTCTACATACTAACATCCATACAAATTTCAAAAATTTGATAAATATATCTATATATATATAAAGTGATCACTTAAGCCAGCCGAAGACAGGTCGTAAGCCCTGTAATTAACCTATATTTCCATATATTTTCCATTAAATATAATAAAAAATAATTGTGTGTTCATGGACATATTTAAATACTGCCATTATTATTTGTTGAGATTTTATAACATTCGTTGCCAAAAATAGATTAAAGATAAATTACCTGCATTATAAATCATCAATAGTTACGAGTTGATACTTAAAAAATAGATTCGCCAAAATCGTCCGTGAAAAACCAGACAAGATCAGGTAAACCAGATGCTGGAGGATGTCATTGTTAAAATCTTTAAAAATCGACCAAGATATGTATGAAGGTGAACGAGGCAAGAGTGGTAAGTCAGGACATACGAGTGTGGCGTTCTATCCTCTTTGCCCAAACCTGCGAGTAAACGGCGTAACGATATGTTGGTTACTTTTACCGTAATATTTTATTTTATATGTTATAGACATCTGTGTACAATTTGTACTAGCTGTAGGAGTGTTAGAGTAGGTTGGCAAATTGTGATTCACGTAGGTACTTGGTGAACATTTATGGTTATGTCATCAAAATGTTCCATAATGTACAACGAATAAATAAATAAATATTTTTTAAGGAGAAATTCAATATAAACTTCACAAGTGTTCTCCTTAAAAATATATAACTTGTATTAATATTTCATAAATTTAATAAAAATAAATTATCAATTCATTCTGGCGTCTCCTATCGGATTACTTAAAGGTGTTTAAGATTCCGTAAATATTAAGAAGGTGGCTTTCAAATAACGAAACGACAGATGTATCAATTTGAATAATAATAATATTGGATAATCTGTATAGCGCCATTTTCGTAAAAACTTCTCAAAAACCTCAAGGGCGCTTCGTAACATATAAGTTCGAAAATTTGTCGTCAACTTATTGTGTTGGTGTAGCATAATCGGTTAATGCATTTACCCGGATAGGAAGAGATCCAGGTAGCAACAACAATGTTTTTTGAATTATTGATTTTATATGTATATCTTGCTAATTTATACATTTAATTTGTATTTAACATATTTATTAACACAATAATTATTAATTAAATGTATTAATTAGAAAGATATACATATAAAATTCATTTTAACAAATTTTCGAACCTATATTACACTTTTCAAATTAATACATCTATCGTTCTATTGGAAGAGATCCAGGTTCAAATCCCGGTAACAACAACAATATTTTTCGATAAAATTGATTTTATATGTATATTTTTCTAATTAATACATTTAATTAGTATTTAAAATATCACAGACCGTCTGTTCTGAATAATTACAACTTCACAATAAGAATGTGTTCTCTTTAATAATAATAGATATGTGCCTATAAATACACAGAACGAATAAATAAACTTTTGATTTTCATCCGATAAATATCTCGTCGTATTTGCAGGTTTTTCTCAATATATATTAGAGTAATTTCCTCAAACATTTCCTGATATCTATTTCCGAATAATATCGGATCAATCTCACGTTCGTGGGTTATTGTTGTCCTTTCATAACACCGGCCTTTGTTGGTGGCATTTGTGACGTATCACCTTCCATCTTCGGATGGAACACTCACCACTCACCACCAATAGGGGGCAGTCGTTTTCACCTTCCACCCTTAAACAAAACAATAATACATCGTCAAGAACAGAGCCCATTCAGGGCCCGCTGTCGTCCTGACGTATTGTTCCACCCAGTCTGGAGGGTTCTATGGGAAATAATTGAAATTTCTGGCATGATTGATACCGATTGCTCGGGCCTCTAATATTTACACTGAATTTGGGCAATTTCCAAAGCAACAGCTGTTTGTTAAAGTCGGGTACTTTTCTTATACAAATGTGGGATCCATTTTCTTCTGAGCGGGTGTGTTCTATTGTCGGATTGTTTATATTTCGCTGTCTTCTATTGTATTGTGAAACATAATCTGATATTGTTTACTCTGCAATACAGAACTCTACATAAATTACAAGTCATACAGTGATATTTAATGCTATTTGTTTTATTTTAAATTATTAAGAAAATTACTATTTATAATGGTATGAGGTCCTACAAAATCAAGTCGTGTGAAACGTGAATAGAAATAAATTAAAAAGTACAATTAAATCCTGTATAAATGTCGCGTTATATGCGCAGTTCACTAAGAAGGAAGTAAGGAATGAAATTTTATTATATTTTTGTCATTTTATAATTCTATTTGTTAGAAAACGTTGCTTAGTAAATGTTGCTTAATACATTATGTTAGTAGGTACTAGGCATGTATTATTTTTTATTTAAATTTCTAGGTATGTAGATACTAAATATTCCTTTATATTGTATACTTAAGCTGTACATACATATGTCATAAATCTAGTAATTAAATAACAATATAAAATAAACCGCTCTTGAGGTGAAGTTTTTTTACGAAAATGGTGATATAAAAATTATCCAATGTTATTAATGTTATAGTTTTTTTTATATATAGTACAAATTGTTTATAGCTATCCCGGTTTCCGTGTCGTACTTCACCTTCCTTTCAAATCTGATATATTAACCATGGCGCACCAATCGTAAAATTTACGATTTTCGGCGTCATAAAATATTTTTTACGACACATTTGACTCGGATACCCCCGTAGGTCGGGTGCGCGGATCTGAATAAAGAATTCGGAGTTTTTAACCCTTCCCAAACCATGCAGTAACACAGGTCTACCATCATAATTGAACCTGTAATATTTCGGTAAATACATGCAACATAATATTTATAATTTAGATAATCCTAAATAAAATGTTAGCGCTTAGGATTGACTAGTAAAAAAACGATTATGAAAAGGGAATCGTACAAAAACAATTCTTCTCCGTTGTAAAATTAATACGTTGGTAAAAATACCATTTGCGATATGAAATACAGAGATCACGCACTATTTTCACAGTGAAAAGGACAACAAACATACAAATATAATTATCTCTTTCTCGCTAATTAAATGAAGAGAGATAAGAAGGAAGGACACATTGTGAATGCTTTAAATTATGTAATTAATAATTTTTTTCACAATTGAGTGCTCAATATTTAAAGTAAATTCGAGCCATTGAAGCCATTTAAGCTAATAAAAACTGTTGTTTACGGTAACACGAGTTGACAGCATGACTGCGTTCGGGTATTTTATATCATGGTATGGTAAAGGTTAATATAAAAAGTACTATCTTGATAAGAAAAACGACTGTAAATCGGAGTCGATCGTTCACCATTAAGAAAATTACTACAAACATGTCACGTATGGGAACTATATAATTTTAGTGTTAGACGTATTCAGTAAATAAATTAATATAATTTCATATACACTCAACACTTTTTTTGTGTGATTTACAAGTTATGCGGTTTTTTTTAATGCAATTTTTTTATTTTTAAATACATATATTTTTGGGACTATATAAACGTACATATGTAGCACGTTGTTCACATACTGCAGTGCAAAATTCAGTGTTTCACCTGTTTATTACAATGTGACATTGTCACGCGCGTCCTTGTGCATATTATGTTCCCATATTGTATGCATAGTGGGGAAGATCAAACGGCTTCGTTTCATTAAAAAAGCGGGCTGGTGTATTTCTGGGCATGAGGAACTGCGTAAATAATTAGTCATCGAAACAAGAAAATCCGAACAAACTTTGATCACTAATTATATTGTTAGAAAAAAAAAATCTAGAGAACATGATGAGATCGACGCTGATACTACGACTGCGCATACTATTTCTTCCGAAGAAGAGAGCAATTTTGGGCCGTATCGCAAATCGCAACGATGATAGTTTGTAATTGAAATGATTTTTATTTCTCTAGTGGATGTCTGGCGTTGGAGACGTCAGCGATCTTCCATATTTTCCCAATGATGCGAGACATTCTTAAAATGTCACCAAAAATGTTATTGTTTAGTAAAATAAAGTAAATAAGGATTTTAAATGATTTTTTGAATGCCTTATAGTTTTCTTGATTTTCTATTAACTTTTTTTGTGCGATTTTATATAGCTGTTTCAAAGTTATGCGATTTTTATAATCGATAACTTATAATCTTTTTTGTGCGATTTTCCGCGGAACGCATCCACGTAAGTGTACACATAAAGCTACTTCATTAATTAGTCTCAACTTCAGCGACATCTATACTATTACACGAGAAAGAAAATCAAATTTTCAAAAATATCAACGATGGCGACAGCATAGTTGGTAATAAATAAGTGAAATGTTCCATCCTGATATCATACATACAACTTCCAAAAATTTTATAGATGCGGTAGCGTGGGTAAATTGGTGTACGTTATATTGTGTAAAGTGATCACTTAAGCCAGTCGATGAGAGGTCGTGAGCCCTGTAATGCCCAAGATTTCCATACTTCTCATATAAAAAATAATAGCTTCGTCTCTGTGAGACATCTTGATGACAATCCTCCAGGGGATAAAACCCAGTAATTAGCTCCTACAAAGATTTGGACATACTCAAAATATTGTAAATAAATTAATGTTTTTTTAAGCATTGAACGCGTGCTATGTTTTCACACTTTAAAATTGTTAAATATTTGGCGATCGATAGATGCTACTTATACCAAGTAACTGTAGGAACTTCTACGAGTATAATTACAAGTTCAAGGCGATTAAACAAGGACAGATTAGGACCTTAAAGAAATGAAATATGTTAACTTACTCAGTACATATTTTAAAGGTGCAATCCTGAGAGTAAAACTGCTACAACAGTATATTAAATTACCTAATTGCATCTCTCGATTAACTGTTTATATATATATATTTTTTTGTGCATTGATCATTGCACTTTGCTCACTGTTATACCGGAAGAACATTGTCTGCTATAATACAGTAAATTACTAGTGTAGCAGGCAGGCTACCCAAATATATGTCTTACCTTCTTACTGATATGTTGTGTTTACTTTGTCAAATTTTATATGCACACCCTCGGTACATTTGTGTGATATTTGAAATATTACGCAACACTCATAGTAATTAACTAGGTAAAAATGAATATTAATTTGGAAAAGTAATACGTCAGACAGTTAGAAATTGTTTATCAATGTAAGTACATAATAATGTAAAAAGTGAACCTAATAAATGTATTATTATTATTATTCGAATTGCATTACAGTAAATATTAACCAAATTGTCAAATGTAAATTTACTTGTACAGTAAACATAAAGTTAGTTTCTAAAATTTCATCTTGGAACGGGCACTCGTGCTGATTAGTGAAGTGCGTTTAGGTCGGCCAGGTGACGAAATTTCAATGAGTACGCGACCGCTTTGACGCGATTGTCGGGCGGCGGGTCACATGCGCATGGCCCCTGTGAAGATAGAGACCTCTGGCAGACGCCTCTAAATAATTATAAATGTAATCACATGTCTTGTATAGATATGAATTAGGTGCCCAATTATATTATGAAATAAATAAGAAAATAAAAGAAAAAACGAAACAATTGCAATGATTGAGTGTTCGAAATGGTGAAAAAATTACTAACATAATTAAAGAGAATAAAAATAAGTTCAATAGTAATGGAAAATTTATAGATAATATTTTAGTGTCGCACAGCCCCGCAACCCTTATTCGCACTAGACCCGCCCCCGGGTGACATGGACCCCGCCCTCATGCGGGGAAATCTGTTGTAAGTGTGTAAATATTTAATATAATATTTTTTTTTACAATTTGATTCATATTTCTTTCTCATCACTATGATTATGAGGTCCACGAATGATCGTCCAGCCTCACACCCTCACTCTTACAGTTACTTACTAATAATAATAATAGTATTTGGATAATTTATGTAATGTCAAATTTGTCTCGTCTTAAAATTCACATATTTTCCAATGTTGAAGCAAAAAAACAAAGAATTTGTCATTGATTGATATTATTTATTATTTATTGGATATTTTTTATTTCTTAATCAGATTATAAATGATGTAAACGTAGTGCGGTGATAATACTTCAGGAGCGGAGTAAAGCGACGGTAGTTAATTCGACATCTTCTGTCTTCCTTGTACTTGGGGTAGGTAAGAATAGAAAGGATATGCGCAGATTAAAAATGAGGTAAATAGCGAATTGAGTGTATGCATGAGGCAACAGGTCAAACACCAAAAACTCAATAGAATTATATTAATTTTAAACGGCACTAACACTTCCCACCCTTTCTCTCCCTAGATTTTCATCTTCTTTTATTACATGTAAATATAAAATGCACGCACTTTTATTTGATAATGCTCTCACCTACTAATGTTATGTTACTTTACAATTAAAACTGTGATATTACTTCAATACCAATGTGCTTAAATATCTTTATTGATTTTTATAGTCTCACATGTTATATTAGTGTATTATGAATCGTTATACGTTATATCCTCAAGAGCACAGCCGCAAATGCCCGTACACTGAACTTTTCTGGCAATGGTAGATCGGTTCTACAACGCTTCCTGCGTTGCTTAGGCTGGACTGTATGGGTGGGAAATCTCTACCCACGCGCCTGCCTACCTCTCTCTCTCTATTCACACCTCGTGTTTTGCAACTACGTCAGTCTGTCCGTGTATGTGTCACTCAAAACATTTTGTGTCTCGTCCATTGTCCTTCTTCTGGGAGTGTTTTTGATGACTCGATCCCCCGAGTGTCTGCCTTGTACTACTGTACCTTCATTTACCATCTACGTGTTTGTTCGACTCGTATATTTTTACCTGTTTTATGCTGGATCTTAAGTAATGACATATATTCCTATGTATATATTTTTTTCTCTTCTCCTTGGTTATATTATTTTTTATTATGTCACCAATCAAAATTAACTGTGTGATCTATGTTTTTGTATGAATTTTTGTTTATAAGCTTTATAATGCACTTAAGGGACGCTGGAAGGTCTAAATTTTATTAACTTTTGCGAAATCGCTCCCAAAATCCCATTAAATTTATTTTGTTTTTTCTTTATTTTTTCCTATACTGAACTATATATATTGTATTAAAGTCGCGTAGTTTTATTAACTTTTATTAGTAGAAGCCTTAGTTTATAAACAGAGGGTAGGTCCCCCTTCTGCCAGCTGTTAAAAAAAAAAGTTTCCTGCGGTTGAAGTATAGGCTGACCTACCATTCAATTTGTCTAAAATGTAGAGCTCTTAACGATACTAATACACCATGTTACGTGTCGCCTTGTGCATTTACAATATATCAATTTCTAGAGCATCAGCTGATTTGTCGATTTATTTTGTTTTACGTCGCAGCCCACAGTCACAGCATGCCTCGGTGGCCGGCCGGCTCTCCGCATACGATATGTCAAGTAATATCACCCGTAGGGTGCGGGTTCTCGCCAAAAATAAGCCGGGTCTCAGCAGGGACGCCGGAACGTGCTCGTGAGTGAGTTACCGTTTTGAGAGGCGCGCTTAACTTTGAGTCGCCATTGTCACGGATCAAGAAAATAAATGCCAAGAAAACATTTATATTTGACGCTTGTATCGACTGTTGAAACTGTATCCATTTAAACGCAGTACTGACTCTTACCGGTTAAACATATTCATTCAATTTATTCAGATATATCGGCGTCCATTGGCAAAATATCTTTTTTTTACAGCTTGAATCAATATAAACATTTTTTACATAACTAACACATCAGCAATTATTTGTATGCAAACTTATTAGCCGCTACCTAACTCTCTAGGTGAATATAAAGTACCTGTTCATAAGTAAGAACTAATTAAAACATGGTAAATAGTAAAAACAGAAAAAACAAAATAGTAATTGTGTATTATTCTAATATTAATCAGTGGGTCGAGTATTGTGATGGCGGCTCCACGCCAACCTACTATACCATATCATTGGGTAGATTGTACGTTTTAATCTGTTGGTTTAATAGATGTAGATACGCAAAGGTGAAATTCGCCTATTGTATGCATTTAAAAAAAGTTTATTTAATTAAATAAGCTCCTATGAATAAAACTATTTATATTTAGATTAAACTTTTCTAGAGTATTTCCTATCTTTTAAATTGCAAATATATTTTTGATATGTATTTTAGATATAACAGTATTATTTAATAGTGTTAATGTAGTTTAGTATTTAATATTTAGTGTACATATCCAAACAAATAAATATATTTTTATTTTTGTATCGAATTTTTTGCTGTTTAAATAATTTTTTTGAATTATTTCAAATGAGCATTTTTAAGATTACATGTAATTATTACTTTATAGACTAGCATCTATCTATAAAAATGTGTAAAATTATTGCCACAGCACGGGCATGGCCCAGTGAAGCTGGCGTTATGAATGAAACTGTATAAGATAATGTTTGTATAAATAAATAATCATTTATAAACAAAGAAAAATGAAGCAACAATAGATGTATTTGAAGTGAAGGATTCCTAGGAATATTTAAAAAAAATGGTATAGGCGTTATAATTAGGAACTTTGAGACTTGTATGATGAGCCGAAAGTTACAAAATTCATAAAATTAGGATGGTCAGGCCTACAGAACGTGAGGGTATAAATCATGAGGACTCCCCAAAATGCCGCTCAATAATAATCCTGAATATTAAGAATAGGTACAACCCAAAATTAGGTGGCTGGACAAGGTAAATAAAGATCTATCCATTCTTGGCTTCAGCAATTATTGACGGGTCCAGTGGAGAGATTGGCTGAAGTGTATTCTTGAGGATGCCGGAACCCATACAGAGTTGAAGTGCCGGCGATCATAATTTTTATTTAATCAATCAAAAGATTTTTCCAGTATAACGATTCATAATACACTAATATAGCATGTGAGACTATAAAAATTCAATAAAGATATTTAAGCACATTGGTATTGAAGTAATATCACAGTTTTAATTGTAAAGTAACATAACATTAGTAGGTGAGAGCATTATCAAATAAAAGTGCGTGCATTTTATATTTACATGTAATAAAAGAAGATGAAAAACTAGGGAGAGAAAGGGTGGGAAGTGTTAGTGCCGTTTAAAATTAATATAATTCTATTAAGTTTTTGGTGTTTGACCTGTTGCCTCATGCATACACTCAATTCGCTATTTACCTCATTTTTAATCTGCGCATATCCAATTATAGTATACTTAATAATCCTTTTCGCGAGTGTTACTATACACGTCGCAATGCTTGTTACTCGTGGTGGAGAGGAATCTATGAATGAACCATCATGCATCAAGCAAACGAAAAGCAAGTGTCTTCCTTTATTTTTTATATTTCCACTAGGAAGTTGAAATTAGGGTTGAGGTAAAGGGAGAGCACGGAGATGTAGGTAAAATGATCGGCTAATATCTATAATAAAATGGTTCATGAAATTTTTTTTTGTATAGTAAGGTTATATAGTAATATTGAAAAAAACACATTTCTGTTAAATTATCATTATGATATATTTACACGCACGGTGATTGAACTAATTTTGTGCGTAAGAGATTCTACTTCTAGGAATGTTGGAAAAATACGGACTGCTGAGTAATAATAACGTAATATTTTCGTTCATATCTTTACCAACTAAATAATAAATCACATTTAAATGATGTGACATTAACATGATTGAAAAATAATTTAATTTCATATCTTCATTATCTTTTAGTATACTTTTGCCTCCCGCAAGTTCTATCACCAATCCCTGTCTTGCGCAGTTCTCATCCATACTAGGCCAGCATTTGTTGCCGATCTATGGTTCTACTGTCCAACCGTAGACGAACTGCAGGATCCCCAGGTACATCTCTTATTCGTATATTCATATAATACACGTGTAATAAAATTTGTTTGTTTGGTTTAGTTAACCCTTCCCAAACCATGCAGTAACACAGGTTAACCATCATAATTAAACTATTAAATTAAAGCCATTTAAGCTAATAAAAACATTTTTTCTAACAGTTATTTACGGTAACACGAGTTGACAGCATGGCTGCGTTCGGATATTTTATATCATGATATGGTAAAAGTTAACATGTGGCCGGGGATTCGAGCCTTGTTCCGGGAGACTATCAAGCGCTTGGCTTATATTGAACACTTATGGCTTATATTACAAGAACATCGTTATCACATGTATTACGCGTATCGTTTACGGGTTTAGAAAAGATTTTAGGTAACATTTTGTATGTGCGTATGTTAATTATAAAATGCACTTAAATAATATGTTTTGTATAATAAAAATGGTTCGTGTTCAACTGCTTACCAAATTTAATGAAAATATGCATTCAAAAAAATACTTTCGCTTCCCAAAAAATAGTAAAGGTCACTAAATTTCAGACCATGTTTAATTTAATCTTAAAGTGGTAACTAGTTATTTACGTTGTATTACTCTATTATAATTAAATATATTAATTAGAAAAATATACATATAAAATCAATTCTATACATATTAAAGATTACTCAAAGGTATTTGAGATTCTGTAAAAATAAAGTAGATGGATCTTTCAAATAATGGAACGATAAATGTATTAATATCAAAAAGGTAACATATAGGTCTAAAAATTTGTCGCTAAAAATATTGTCGCTGTAGCATAGTTGAATAATGCACCTTCCCCGATTAGGAAAGAGATCCAGGTTCGAATCCCGGTGGCGCAACAACAATATTTTTCGATAGAATTGATTTTATATGTATATCTTTCTAATTAATATATTTAATTCATATTTATTTATATTATTTTCCACTAAAAAACGTTTTGTCCTTGTGTTCTAACCTAACCTAACCTGACTCAACTAAATGTTTTCAAACGTAATCTCTAAGATACTTTGGGCATGTGCCATTCAACCAATCAGTCTTGTTCTGTGGTAATTCTACTTCCCATTAGCTCAAATGTTGTTTCTTGTACTCATAGAACGTTTCCCAGGAATTGTCGTAACTTTCACGTTCCAATGTGTCACCACACGAATCACACATTTAGTGAACATTTACTAAATTTGGTATCTCGGTCCTCTATTTCTGATACCATCAACACTTGGGTCATATATATCTTTCTTACCATTCTCTCCTCATTTTCCCGTTCCATATGAACAAACCGTCTAATTTATCCTTTCTTAATCTTACTCACTATACTAAGATCAGATTTACATTATTTAGATATCTTCTTTGATAATTTATAAGCGTTAAAACTACAGCATTATTTTTAAATTCATTCCAAAATTATTTCTGAAATATTTTTTTTTTACATCTGCAGTCAAAAGAAACTAAATTGAACAGTTAAAGAAGAAATCTCCATTAGATATTCCGAGAGGCGGCGCCCCTTGGAGAGTATTTAAGAAAATATTTGTAGTTTATTTGGGCTATTGCTTTTTCCCTTCTCACGTTTGACACTTTTACATCTTAAGTATTTTATTTGATACATGAAATGGAAAGGTCGAAAATTCTAACAGAAAATCCCTCCAAAGGGTAAATTATAATGTGGGCACCTTGTACATCTTCGTGTTATTCGCATCGCACCCCGAGTGGGTATTTTTTTTTCGTGTATTGAGTCAAAAATAGACATTTTCGAGTTAAATATACTTAAAATAAATTGCTACCACATTCAAGTATTTAGAACATTCTCGTGGTTTTAATGGATTTAAGTGTTTAGTTAAGGACACTTATGTGTGGATCAATAAAACTTATGCTATTCTTATTTACATTTATAGAAAAGATTCTTACAATGATACATATACATACATAATGTATAAAATAGTTTTCTGGGCTAATCTGCCGTGCATATCTGACCTTTTTGGCCGACGTTTCTGATTCCATTCATCATCAGCCCCGATGATGAACCCTGCAGTGGTCAGATAAACACGGCCCTAAGAACATTTTTAACATAATATATAATACATATATATATTTTTAAATGAGATACAAAATTAATAAATGATAAGAAATGCTACGAATTAATTTAAAAAATTTCATACTATCTAATAGTATGGTGGCATGAATTTAATTAATGGTTGTAACCATAGCAACAGAGAAACTAAAATCTATATTTCCTAAACAATTATTTAGCATTGCTAGCTAAATCTGTAGTGTTTTTAAATTCACGGTTTTTCATTTATGATTTTTTTTTATATTAACATAGTTCTGTAGTATTTTAATACAAATTAAAGGAATAAATATTTAGCTGCTAGATATAGTTAGCTAATAGATATTTTTTGTATATCTTTCTAGTTGATTTATTTAATTTGTATTAATTCTTTATTGTTTATTTCTACTGTATTTCATTATTGATTTCTTTTAAAAGATTCGTGACGCATTCGAGGCATTACGTATCCGGCGTAAAATAAATGCATCGTGTAAGTTTTATTTTTGTCTATACTAAAATCGTTTTCTCAAGTTTGGACAGACTGCCAAAATGCAGTGTCGTACACTTCTATTTTTCCTTCTCTCTCTCTCTCTGACAGTTGGCACATTTCGCTTGTTTGCATATTTTCACACACTCAAAATATGACACCGTACTTCTTGATAGAATCCATCGATCGTAATTTTTTGTTTTTTTTATATTGCCTCGCGTGTTTTGTTTTTGGCACGAGTTTTTTTAATTTCTAATTTTATCACGACACTTTGTATATATATACAATTTAATTTATTTGGTGCTGATGAATTACAATATAATTAAATAATACAATATTTTAGTTTTAAACCGCTTTATTATGCACATATACTTAATTATAAATATATACATATAAAATCAATTTTGTCGAAAAATATTGTTTTTGCGCTACAGGGATTCGAACCTGGATCTCTATTTCCAATCCGGAGAAGTACGCTACCAATTGTGTTATTACACCAGTATTTTTCATGACAAATTTTCGAACCTATATGTTACACTTTTTCAAATTAATACATCTGTCGTTCCATTGTTTGAAAGCCATCTAAATTGTTTTTACGGAATCTCAAATACCTTTGAGTAAACCGACTGCAGACGTCAGAATTATCAATTCATTTTTATTAAATTTTGGACACAGCTTATATTATTAAAGATTAATTAATAAAAAACTAGTTGACTTTAGCATATGTACATAATAAACTGGTTTAAAATTAAAACATTCTATTATTTAATTATAATGTCAAGCCACAACTAGTTTACTTTTTTTGAGAATTAAAATATATTTATTACTGATATCACTACAGATGGACGATTTTGAATATTACATTTTATTATGATATTAAATATGATAAAATCAAAAATTTCATGAAGACAGTGTAATTTTTTGCCGTAGTATAATTTATTTAAGAAATTGGTTTCTTCAATGACAAGGTGTTATTTAATTTTCTACGAATATTCTCGTAGGCCTTAAAGATTGCAAACACTGTTATCTGAAGTGCCCTTTGAAATTTCAAAGTAATTATCGCTCTTGTTATGTCAAGGGATTTATTAAATTAAACATTCTTTCACAGTGTCTCTTTCAGCGGACTTATTTAATTATTTTTTTCTACTGTATCGCTTTTTTTTATAAAAAAATTGGCAAAAATTCTTTATATTATAATTCTGTACATAGTATTTTCGTGGTCGGATTCTATGACATGATTAGAGAACTCGGAGAAATGTTTTTTTTGTTTAAACATCCTATGAATCGTATCTTAATAATACAATATTAGACAGCGTAAGCTTTCGAAGCGTTCGAGATGTGGTGCTAGAGAAGGATGCAAAAAATAAGCTGGACCGAGAGGAGTTCAAATGAAATGGTTCTGAGGAGAATGCAATAGAAGAGATCCATAAGAGATATTGAAATTAATTAATAGGCTCTGTTCGCGCCTCACAGACTCGCCGCCTAATACCTCCCGATAATCTAGACAACAATACATCGCATCGCAACCGGTCCGAAAAGCCAGCTGATCCGATCGTTTTTCCACTGGTTACCTTTTCGGACGAATCCCTCGGAACCGCCTCCAGTGAGCTTCGCTAGTTACGAACTTTAATTTGCAATTTAACCTTCAAATAGTGTCAATTTATTTGTGCATCATTCGTCAATAATCGCCAACCGATTGTAAGCCTTGTTTAATTTTATCAACATACAACACCTATACTATTGTTGTATAACTGTGACCTTCAAATATATGGAAATCAAAACGAAATCAAAACCACCTTGAACCACAAAATGAAACTTATAGGTTTTTGTTAAGTACCAATACACGTATCCGTGGACAAAACCTTACATTTTTATCTGGTTTCCCATTTGAGATATTGACATTGAAATCAGAAATTTTTTTAAGTTTTGAAACTTTCATGCCAAAAAAAGCAGGAAGGGTTCTTAACCCACACCCTAAAAGGTCATTTCATCTAAACTGGTTATTATGCTTCCAAATTTGGCATATTTCAAGGTCATTTAAGTCATGGTTTATGTGTAATTTTATATAATTTCTATACATTTTATATAATTCTATTTTGTCTTCTTTATGTTAATGAAAACGAGAATCTTTTATCTTTTATGGGAGAAAAATATATTTTTTATAAACCTCTGCAATGCCCCGTTTTTGCCCATTACTGTGAAGAAAATTGAGCCTAGATCCAAGATGGTGGCAGATAAAAATTGTTTTGAGCTACACACTTATGGGGTTACGAAATAGTCAAGCAACCACAACACCTAGTGGATTTGACATGGAATGACTCACTGTGATATTCATACACACGCATGAGATTCTGAGGAGTTAAAGGGCCCTCTGATTTTCATAACCTACAAACATCATTCGCTCCATCCGAGTGACTCTCAGAATATACAATCGATACGAATCCGTAAAATAGGATACATTCTTAGACGCAATCTATAGAAACGTAATTGAATTAATGATTGAGAGAAGAATACAGACAGGAAGGCCTAGACAAAAATACATTAATCAAATAATGAGCTAAGTCTATAACAAAGACGTAACACGAGAAATAACAGTTTAATTTTGAGATGATGCTGATGATACCAATAATAAACAATATTCGCGAAAGATCTGAAACAAACAAAGTAAAAAGTCTCAAAAATCAACAATTAACAAGATAAAAATCACGAGCGTGGTTGAGAAAATGTATGATTGTGGACAAGCCGAACGGGTCGATGTATTTTCTCTGCCAACACCACCAGAGATGTGGCATGACGGTATGCAAGTACCTTACCTCGGAAACAGTAAATACATTTTTTAATATCTTAATTTGATGTATATGACCTTGTCTTATTTTTCATTATATTTAAAGTAAATTTCAAACAAATTTTTCACAATTTATCAGTTGTTTTCGTGAGCGTACAAATTTTAAAAATAACTCGTGCAAGCACATACACATTAAAATTCTCTTAGATTTTCAACAATTAAATGAGAAGACATGACGGGAATCCAATTTACATTTCTAATTAAAATTGTCAGGTTTAATATTAAATTAAAAAAAAACTACAATGTTATTCTCATTTTATTTATACAAAATGGAGTTTAACAATGCGGATTTTAAGTTTTATAAACAGTATTGTCTAAATTCCGTCCATTTCTCTCAAGACACTCTTGCAATTGGACTCTTAAATTTGCGATCACGCGAGAGCAAAGCGTTGGTTCAATGGCAGCAACTTCACGGCGGATATTTTCTTGTAGGGCCTGAATTGTTCGAGGATTGTTGCTGTAAACTCTCGACTTAAGGTATCCCCACAAAAAAAGTCGTACGGTGTAAGGTCCGGTGACCGAGGTGTCCAGGGTGATGGTCCCGGATGAGTTTGGTTAACCATTGTCCCTTCTTGTCTGAACTTTTGAACCCAACACCGGATAAGTTGCGTGCCCGGCCCATCACTTCCTCGTCGAATATTAAAGTGAGTACAAAATGCGCGACGCGCACGAACCAATGAATCACCGCACTTTAAATATTGCTCAACCGCGAACGCGCGGTGCCCTCCCGACCAGTGACTCATTGCGACTGGCAAATGCGAAAATCACGCGCATCGAACAATACCCCTCCCACTTACCCCACCCTGATGGTTTACGAGCAATTACAATTTAATCTTGAAATTTTTCCGCTAGACACCCTTTAGAATACATATTATTATTATGCACGCCCTATTCAGACATTAACATACTTTTTTTTTAATAATAAAAAACACATCAGAAGCGCAATACTCATAGAAAAAAGCATGTTTTTTCGTAATCAAAATTATAAAATAAAAAATGTAAAGTAATTTAACCGTCACCATTGAGTTGAGATACAAAAAATTGTAACAATGTAGTCTTATTATATAAACAGTTAAATTCCTCCGCATATTCATTCTCCAAAGAATGCAATCTGGGGACTGCGGAGTTAGCTAATTCATGTGTTCTGACATTATATTACGTATTACATTTATTTTGAACGGGCGGATGTTTTTTCGAACATGTTCATGAGCTCACATTTTCACGGTTTAATTGCCCACATAAACAAACATGCACAATCGCTGAAGACTTACAATTATTCTCGTGTTCTATTCCCGTTTAGTTTAAAACAGGGACAGAATTCTGAACCGAACCCAAACACGTGGTTTTACCGATTTAACCGTACCGAAATAAAATTATCTTCCTATAACAAGCAACAATGAAATTGCCTGCCACTTCCGCACATCGGTGTGTAACTCCAGAATCGTGCTTCAGATATATATTTATGGTATGTTATATTGTATTTCTATGGCCTTCTGTATGTACACGCGTAAGAAAATTTTAAAGAAAACCGATACATTACATTGGAGTGAAGTGTCAATTTACTTTGAAATATACGAATTACGTGGACGTGTGAGCTTTTTATTTTAACTTCTGTACAACAACAGTAATGGTTCTGATACGAGAAGGTACGTAATTTTATTTAATATTTATCTACCTATATGATATAAGTTTCTTTTTTAGAAATTATCTTTTTGTCGATTTTTTTAACGATCAAATGATGTTTTAACGTCAAACTATTTATCTTAACTTTTTAAAACTGTGAAAGAAGATAGAAACAAGTTTTTTGAAGAAGAAAAAAAAATGCTATAAAAAACAAAAACGTCATGTTGAAAACATTAGTGTATCATATCCGCGAATATATGTTCCTATATATAATATTTATTTACAAAGAGTTTAATTGTGTAAACGATTTAATACATATTTTCTATTTATGTTCAACTTTTACGCCCGTCCTATGAACGGGTCTTAAATATTTTATATTAAAATAATATTACGATTCCCCGTCTATATCTATGACTTTCTGGACATGGCGGCTTCGGTAACGTCATTATCGGTAGTGTCATTATGGCTATATAGTGCTTGATTAAACGGACAAGTCTGTGAGACGCGAGCATGGCAAAATGAACGTTTTTTAAATATCTCTAGGTTAAGATTAAATGTTTTCTCTTTAATATATTCAATAATAGTACGTAAATATACAGGTTGGCCCAAAAAATGTGAGAACATTTCGTAAAATGTGATATAATTGCATCAAAATTAGTTTAACTATATCAACAAAAGCTTAAATAGTTTACTAATTTATTTACTTACCTATTTATCTATATTACGTTTTATTTCGACTGTTTCCGGTCGCTGTCTTTGATTAATTTTCCCATTGTTTATATTTGTTTTTTCAAATTGTTGCCCAGAATGACAAAAATTACCGCAGAAGACCGTACTCTGATCAAAAATTTGCGAATTGAAAAATGTTGGGGTGCTAGGAAAATGATCAAAATATTTCAAACAGAGCCTGGAGTATAGCTAGACATTACAGCATAACTGGACATTACAGCAGGACGGAGGCCCATCTCACACAGCCAGAAATACAATCAACTTTCTTCGTCGTGAGAATGTTAATTTCATCGAGCCAGCCATGTGGCCACCGAACAGCCCAGATTTAAACCCAGAAGATTATGCAAAATGGGGTGTTTTGATGATTTATGATTAACTAAATATAGTGCAAAAAAAATTACATTAAGAATTATAATTAATTATATTGTTTTGAAATAACTCGTGTGTTGCGAGATGTTCTCACTTTTTTGGGTTACCCTGTTATATTCAATTGAAAATGAAGTGTACATTGTCTATATTACTAGTAAGAAAATAAAACCTATTTTAGCGAAATCGTGTATTGACATCTGTCTCTTTTCTTCTGTCTATGGTAAGGGAGAAATCTTACTTACCGTAGGAATTGTCTATCCACGATTCTTATATGTCATCTAGATGTCACTTTTGTTTGTATTGTCAGCTAATACAGACTAACATTAACATCTCGACTGGTATAAGGCGGTCACCCTCATTTCAATTTTTTTCATCCTTAGTTTTTATGTAAAGCATTATTCTCAAATATACATAATAACCAGTATAAATATTATTTTAAATACTAATTTAATGTATTAATTATAAATATATACATATAAAATCAATTTTGTCGAAAAATATTGTTTTTGCGCTACCGGGATAGTTAATTAGTAATTAAAACATCACAGGCCTATGTTCTGAATAATTACAACTTCACAATAAGTATGTGTTCTCCTTAATAAATATTATTCCACCACCATGCCTCTCTAGCCATTTTTTAAAAGTTTGTGGTTAAACACTTTGAATATTAAACTACGTGAAACTTTATATTACATTAAACCACTCGTTCACCGAGTTAATACTAAATAACTTGTGGTAATCCACAAATGTTATTTGGTATTAGCGTATTGATTGAAATGTCAAAAGAGTTAAATTTCTTGGAAAATTGTTAAATATTATACGTGAAGTTGAATTTTCAATGGCACACTTATTATAGAATATCACAGATTGTTCCAACTCCGCAAACTATTAGCATAATTATTATTTTGAATTTCCGTGGGGTCTTGGAATTTTCATTTAGCAAAACAACCTCGTCTCTCATCGCGGTCTAGGTCTCCCACTCCCTATCGCAGAGCTCTAAAATTAGTGTTGGAACTCTCCCCATCTCGCTCGCTCGCCGAGAGCAATTTTAAAACGTCCACTTACTAAATATACTTCTGTCACAGCGAGTGCGAGGGAGCTGTCATGTCGACCGGGGACCTATCTGCCCTTCAGGGTCATTGAAATGGTTTGGGCTGCTCCCGCTTGGACTCATGCTATCGACTAAAAATGGACTTGAAATTTTATTAGTTGAAAGTTATGACGTTGAGAATAATATCAAACAAATCTTCCCACTTTTAATATAAAAATCTATTTTTAAAGAGAACACATTATTCTTTTGACTTTGTAATTTTTGAGAGCATAGCTCTGAAGTATTTTAATACAAATTAAAATGAATCAACTAGATACAGAACTTTTTTTTAAAATTTGTATTAAATATCACAGACCCATGTTCTGAAAAATTGTAACTTCACAATAATAATGTGTTCTCCTTGAAAATACATTTCCATTCAATTATCATCATTTTGTATGTCAGCCATGTATCCAATAATTTTTCAAAGCACTTCTTTCAAAGGGAAATTCTGGGGGTTTAAATTTAAAAAAAAAAAAAGATGTGTACACGGAATACGTGTCACATGAATATTATTACTATTATATTTTTAAACCAAGCTAAACGCTTGTGCTATCAAAACAGGACTATCTTGATTATAAAATAATGAATTAAATTTATTGTAGCATTTTTATTATAACATATTCATCTTCAGTAGTAAAACGGCATTTATTTATGAATTAACCCAACAAATACTTTATTCTTTGTTTGCGTCGTTATTCCAACAGCCAATATCTCGAATGCAGACTTTCTGACAGCCAACTTCTCGAATGCAGACTTTCTGACAGCCAACTTCTCGAATGCAGACTTTCTGACAGCCAACTTCTCGAATGCAGACTTCCTGACAGCCAACTTCTCGAATGCAGACTTCCTGACAGCCAACATCCCGACAAACATTCTTGGTATGCCAAGTTCCCGATAGGCCAACTTCACGTGTAGAAGAATTGTAATATATATATATATGTACATAAGTAGTTTTGTATTTTCATATGTTCACAAAAATATACATAAGTTCTTCGTCTATTAAAACAACTAACATCTAAACGCGATAAATTAAATTTAAATTTATAACTAAATGTACCCAAAAAAAGAAATCTTATTTCCGACAACTCAACCTGACAAAAAGTCCGGTAATCCGCAATAATTTTAAGAGACAAAAAATAGACATATTGCAGGAGTACTATAATTATTTAGTTCTAGCTTTCTTTTTCGCGATTTTACTTATTTACGGGTGATATATTAAATTTAATTTTTCGGAATGTTTGGTCTGTCGGGAAGTTAGCTGTCAGGTTGTCGCCAACGGGAAGTCGTGCAGTTTTTCATTCTACGTGTTGAGAATTGAAACGACTTTGGGTGAACAATTTTACTTATTTATCTGGCACCCGTGTCTTTGATAGACCTATTTTATGATTATATTTTTAATTAATTTAATAGTTGTATCCACTTTTCCAAAATTTAAGAATCATCAGTCCATCCCGCAAGCGAATTTGAAACATTGCGACAGATATTATTTGTCGCCATTCGATCGCTTCCTGTTTATTCTTGGCACATTCCTGGGGTGAGCTATTTGTGGATGTGGAAATCTAGCGCGTAGATGAACCGTCACGGGGATCCATCCATTGTGCCTTGAGCCACCAGGTTTTACGTGAAATTGTCGAGCCTTGTGATTTCAAAATGCGATATCGTCCAATGAAACTTAATTAAATACAACATGGCAACGAGTTATTCAGATAGAGGTTATGTGTGTAATAATAATAATATTTTAAATATGAATTAAATATATTAATTATAAAGATATACATATAAAATCAATTTTATCGAAAAATATTGTTGTTGCGCTACCGGGATTCGAACCTGGATCTCTTCCCTAACCGGGGGAGGTGCTTTATCCAACTAAGCTACAGCGGCATTATTTTTAGCGACAATTTTTCGACCCTATATGTTACCTTTTTGAAATCAATACATTTAATCGTTCCATCATTCGATAATAATCATAGTGTGTTCTCCTAAAAATAATAATAATATTGGATAATAAGTTTGGTTTATATACCGTAACACCGCGACGCCGTCTGACGATTGATTCTGAAAATATCTAAATAAAGATGTTTGTGTTTTATGTCTGATATTTTAATTTTAAATTAACGCACAAATGTGCAACATCGCGCTTGCAGTGTAATATGTGTAGTTAAATATTAACAGTGATATCAGTTTTCACGTACATACCTATATTATTTTTAATCTGGGCAAATATGTTTGAACTCAGATTACTTCATGTCATCGCAATATTATTACACCGAATTGAAGCGTTTCTTTGAGTGTGCGTTAATTGACAATAAACCCCGTTATAATTGTCGAGCTTCTTGAGATAATTACATTACGATCACTTCACTGAAGTCGCGAATGTTCCGTTTACAGTTCGTAAGATCCGAGATAATCGTCTCTTCTTAAATGAATGGAAGTTCCCTAGTAAGAATGCACACGATAAAAAATGTTCATCGAATTAAATACCATTGGAACACTGTAAATGAAGATATTAAAAGCGGAGATAGTTTTTTGCATCTGGACCAATGAGATTTTAACCTTTACCATACCGTGATATGAAATACTCGCGTTACCGTAAGATATTAGAGTTTTTTTTAGAATTTTTAATTAGGCTAAACACTTATATTGGCTTAAATGGTTTTAAAATTGTTCATGCTATAAATTTTCTCGAAATATTGAGCATTAAATGTGAAAAAAGGATTGATATAATAATATAATTCGGAACATTTATCAAGTCCTATACGATACAATCTTTTTTGTTATCTCCCTGCATTTAATTCGTAAGAATGAGACAATTATAAATTGTATGTTTGTTATTTTCTTCACTGCGAAATTAATGTTTGATCTCTTTTATCTTACCTACCACGAATGGTATTTTTGACAACGGATTGAATTGAAAAATAATCATTTTTGTAGGATTCCCTGTGCATAATTGATATTTCACTAGTTATTCCTATGCGTAAAATTTCTTTAGGATTAAACTAAAATATGAATTTTATGTTGCGTGTATTTATCGAAATATCACAGGTTTAATTGGGGCGGTAGACCTGCGTTACAGCGTGGTTTGGGAAGGGTTAATAAGATAAAGGAATGAGATTTTTTATGTACTTGTACTATTTATTCACTTATAATATAAGTATTTATATAAATATACGAGTGTAATAACTAAAAATAACGCGCCAACAAAGATGGGAAATTATTATTAGATGGAATATAAAAAACGTCAACGAACATACAATAGCAAAACATATATATAAATGTCGCGAAGGACTCGCACGATAAACTGATGTGAAACATCTTGTTTGTGGATAATAGTTGAATGCAGTTTATCTTATCGAAATTGGACCACAAATAGGGAATTTATTAGCGATGAAACGTTTAGCAGTCACCGATTTGAGCAATAAACGCTTGTAGCTCTGTACTGTTGGCCGGTGATGGTAAACCGTTACAAAACGACGATTGGTAACTGAGATTTAACGATGATTGGTATCTAAGATTTAACTGTTGGAAGTTTACTTTCTAACGTACCAGTCATTGCTCGAAGAATTACTATAAATCGGTTACCAATCATCGTTACGATCGAACACAATCACACTCACAATAACGGTTTAACCATGATTACTATTGGTGCAGTGTGTAATGTATTGCGTGATTGACGAAATGTGTGATGTCACTTCCGTAACAATATTTCGTTTCATTTGTAAGTTTTTACCAGGGGCGTCCTAGAATGTTTCATGTCAAAAAACATTTTTCATCATTTCATCACGTCAAACAATCACTCTTTGAGGAGAACACATTCTTATTGTGAAGTTGTAATTATTCAGAACAGACGGTCTGTGATATTTTAAATATTAATTAAATATATTAATTAGAAAGATATACATATAAAATCAATTTTATCGAAAAACATTGTTGTTGCGCCACCGGGATTCGAACCTGGATCTCTTTCCTAACCGGGGAAGGTGCATTATCCAAGTATGCTACAGTACCTACCTTATTTTTACAGAATCTCAAATACCTTTGAGTAAACTGATAGCAGACGCCAGAATAATCAATTCATTTTTATTAAATTTTGGACACATTGATACAACTTTATTATTAGGAGAACACATTCTTATTGTGAACTTGTAATTATTCGGAACATAGGTGTGTGAAAAATAAGGTAGACGGCTCTTTCAAATAATGGAACGATTAAATGTATTAATATCAAAAAGGTAGCATATAGGTTCGAAAATTGTGAAAATAAAAAAAAAAAATCGAAAATTGTCGCTAAAAATATTGTAGCCTTAGCATAGTTGGATAATGCAGCTTCCCCGGTTAGGAAAGAGATCCAGGTTCGAATCCAGGTGGCGCAATATATTTAATTCATATTTCAAAAATCACGCTTTATTTGTAACTGATTATATGTGAATTTCTTTTCTATTGTATTTTACATTGCTCGATGGGGAACAGACGTGTTAATGGAGCGCTGGCGCCCTGTCCCGTTAAACACTGCTTAGTCCATCTTTAAATTCTTACTACCGCGTTGTATCACGTTAATTTGTAATGCAACCTATTTTATTTCGAAGTATGTTTCATTATATATTATTATCATCAATACTTCATTCCTTGTTTCGTTCGATATTCTGCACAAGATTTGGGTGGTTAAGATTTTGACCAGGCTCATAGAAAACTGATACATTCTACAAGTGGTGATCCCGACCTGATTTGAACACGCAACCTTCCGATTATCTTCAAGATAAAATAATTTAAGTAAGTAATTCAAATTTCTCAACCGTTCATTAAAAACCCGTGTATTGTACGCACGCGAAACTTAAGTTTTTCCCTATCTCCTGACGCACTTTTGAAGTTGTCTGAATATTTTTTGAACTTAAAATATTTATCGAAAACCGTAACCGTGTTGTAACGGTGGCTTTGACCTCCAGGAACGGAATTTGGCTCCGGGCCAGGAGCAGGGAACATTGATTTTTCTCGCGGGGGAATGCCGGAAGCGCTGTGCCGTGCAGCATTTAAAAAGAAGATTCCGCGGGATTCCAATTTGTGTAATTTCGAACGGTTAAACGAAACCGGAAGTTGGCGGAGCACGTGCGAGATTGCCACGTGGTCGAGAAGAATAACGTCAAAGCATACAATACAATGTCAACAGCGAAATGTGATGATTTACATATGTACACATGATGTCGAACTGTGCATTATTTGGTCAAGCGCCAAATCACGATAAGATGAACGTATTTTTAAAACTCTTCCCAGCATTTATTTGGTTTCAAAATTTTTAACCTTTCCACAGCGTCAATTAAAATGTTGTGAATTTTAATTGCCATAATAAATTACTAGTCAAAAAAATCTTCGGCTTAAGTCGTCACTAAAATACTCTACATTCGTATTTGCTTAATAAAAATAAAATGCTTAGGTAATTTTTTACTATAGTAACTTTACCATCGCCCGTGGTAAAAAAAAGTTTTACGGGTTGTTCGAACGTCAAGTTTACTATTGTTAAAGTTAATCCCGCCTAATTAGTGTGGCAAGAGTATTTGGTTATTTATAATATTTAGCTTGCTATTAACTCTTTTTCTTATTTCTAAAATTTCAAATTTATCTAACTGTCAACCCCTGGTATTTGTATGTATAATTTCTAAATCCTTGTTAATATCAAAAGACTAGTTTGTTTCCAAAAGGTGATTGGAAAATTCTGAATAGTTGTTGCTACTTAGGCATTTCAAGTGCTCCTTAATTTTAATATCAAAATTTCTGCAAGTTGTACGTATATAATAATAATTGCAATTTGTAGACCCCCAATTTTTTTTAAATTATCGTCCATATTCTTGTTATTTAATGTATAATTCTTTAATTTGTTATTAGTGTAAAAATATGGTTATATAAAATTTTGAATATTTTTTTATAATTGAATTTGAAGAAAGATTATTTAAAAATACGATTTTTCTTCACTGCTTCCCACTATCAATAATAGGTGGGTAAACATTTGATCTGATAAACTTTTTCTTGTATTTTTTGTTTAACAAATTATTTATTCATTTAATATTAATTGCGATTTGTTTAATAATAATTTTATTGGATTTAAACATTTCTATAATTAAAAATAAACTAGAATTTAACATTTTTCGTAAAGATACTTATACTGACATAGTAATACATAATATCATTCGTTTTCTCAAAAAATATCAGTTTTTCATTCCATGCTTAGTAGATTAGTTAATGTTCCTTTATCCATAAATAACTTAAACATAGAATTAAATATTATTTTATTGAGGGATTTTGACAGTGTAAACATATTATAACAAACATTAACTATTTAATATATGATACTAATAATGAAAATCCACAAAAATATTTAGATACATCGGTATGTTTAGATGCAGAAAATAAATGAATAGAGAAAAAGAGGGAGAGAGGGTGGGGAGGTTGCAACTATTGTTGCGGTAAAGGGAGAGCAAGATGTGTTTATAGGCAGAATGATTGGCTAAAATTGAGATTGTGGTGGTTCATAAGAAGAACCCTTTGAGCGTAGTAAGGCTAATGTTGAAAAAGTCAATTTCTCATTATGGTATTTGCATGACCGGTGAATTTTATATGTAAGATGTTCTATTTCTGGGAATGTGGAAAAGTGCGGATTGTCGGGTCGATATAGATGGTACGTGGAGAGATATTAATTCTAATTGACTGGGACACTCAATATGGCCTTGCAGTAGTTTGTTTATTAAACAAATGAGGCCACAAAGTAATTGTGCTAATATTGAAGAAGTTATTACATAATTGTATGTTCACTTCTGATATATAAAAAAAAAAATGTCAATAAAGGTTTATCTTATTTTATCTTATCTATTCTTTCCTCCTTTCGTTCTACACGGAATAACCACCTAAGCGACTGTTGTGATCAGCTTTTCATTCAATCCTAATTTATTAATTCTTTACTTTATTATAAATGGATTTGCAACGTACACGCCTAAAATAACTCACGTATAAGAATACGTTTTAAAAGTGGCGCACTTTCTTCATTTTGTATTGATACATTGATGTATAAATAAGCTGTTCACGTCATTTTTGATACATGAGAAGCGAGAAAGAACTTATTGAATCCAATTTATACTAAAGTTATCCTTAGTAAGACATTGTAGTAAGTAACATGTATAGTAACATTATACAAATGCAATATAATGTTTATGTGACAATAGTAATATTTTTGTATATTTACATATTTCCGTACACTGGAAATCTTGTAGACTTTAGACTATAGCAAAATATATATTGTAACGTGGTCGCTTATATGTGACGGGTAATCGTCAGGATAGGACGCCATGTTCGCACACCACCGGCTTGCTCAGAGGTTTGCATGATGTGCGTGGGCTCTAGGTTACAGAATTCAACACAATATTATATTGTTCTCACCCTTCCTCGCTTATTTAAAGTCGCATTCTAGCCGAATTACGGATCGGATCCGTTCGTCCGCTCCACGCTAGCTGTCACACCAGAAAAAAACGTTGCCCGAAATCTTCTCCCCGCGCGGGATGTGTTGCCAACATGAGAATGTTAATTCCGACATATTTCGAGCGCGGTAGGTACCAGATTTAATGTTATAATATATTATTAGGAATTTCATTTATGATTATATATTACTAGCAGAAAACTCGGCCATGCCCGCCTGTTAACAAACTATTTATACTAAATTAATATGGTACATATTCCCGCCTAAAATAATTGACATGTGTCTCTGATACTTCGTTTCGATATATCTCGTATGGTTGAGCAGCGGTTTGCTTAATTATATTTCTGAATATAATCTGTTGCCGGAATGGTAAATTACGTTATTATTTAAATCATTTTACGAATATGTCTGGGGTATTTTTGTGCGTAGGCTGGTCGTTAACCTTTACCATACCATGATATAAAATACCCGAACACAGCCATACTGTCAACTCGTGTTACTGTAAATAACTGCTAGAAAAAATGTTTATATTAGCTTAAACGGTTTTTATTGCACAAAATTACTCTAAATATTGAGCATTCAATTTTGAAAAAAATGATTAATAACATAATTTAGAGCCTTCATTAAGTCCTATACAATGTGTCCTTCCTTCTTATCTCTCTTCATTTAATTAGTGAGAAAGAGACAATTATATTTTTATGTTTGTTGTTCTTTTCACTGTGAAAATAGTGTGTGATCTCTGTCTTTCATATCACAAATTGTATTTTTATCAACGTATTAATTTTACAACGGATTGAATGGAAAAAATAATGGTTTTTGTACGATTCCCTTTTCATAATTGGTTTTTCACTAGTCATTCCTAAGCGCTAATATTTACTTAAGGATTATCTAAAATATAATTTTTATGTTGCATGTATTTACCGAAATATTACAGGTTTAATTATGATGGTAGACCTGTGTTACTGCATGGTTTGGGTAGGGTTAAATCGTACTGAAAGAAAACTAGTAGAATGTGCCCTATTCTCATCCCTTTTTTTCTACCCACGCAACATAATTCTTCATTGCTCAGCTTGCTGATCGTACTGATAATATATATTTTGAAACTTTCTCAGTCTCTTCGAATTCGGTTCAGTCTCCTAGACGATAACAAGGTATTTGAATATGTAGATATTTCATTATAAGTTTGCTTGCGAAAATATCGCCCAAGAATACTATTGTTTTTGATTTAAACAGTATTTTATAGTGTAAAGAGATTCTACGATATTCATTGTTTTTTTTTCACTACAATCTATTTTTTCAAGGCCTCAACGGGCTGTGTCAAACTGAGTTTTGTTTTGATATTACTTTAATTTTCACTATTTTTTTTGCTACACACACGTAGTGTTATGCCGTCATTAATATAGTTTTGAGAAGTGCATCGCTAAACTAAATACAGTGCTGTTGTCTATTCGTGTCGAGGGTCAGAATTTGAGAAAAGGGGGAGGTTTTAGTCGTTAATGGGACTACGGACAGTAAAGGTGAAGTGTTAGGAAATGTGATGTTGCTTATTAGTGTTTTATACGAATTTAAATTCTTTTATATTTCGACGGTTTGTAAATTGTTCATTATTAATCCTTTATAAGGTATCGAGTGAAGATTGTTTGTGATTATCGATAGAATAGTTTATTTTGATTACGTGATTAGAAATTTTCGAGATTTTGTGATTTTTTACGCAGCGCTTATGTTTCTTTATTCTCTATATGACCTATGTATTTTTTATTGAAGTTTCCACAAGTTATTTAATATATTCAACTTTCTTCTAATATATAAATTTTAGTTTTTGAATTGAGATGAATTTTGCGGTTTATTGGTATAAACGCGGGTTTTATTAGTACTTATAGCAGGGAAATTATTAGTAATTTCCTAATTGCATACTCGTTCAATTAGAAAATTGGACCAGTATACACCTCTGGAAACTATAGTAGTGAGAGTGATCCAATGTACATAATTAAAATAATCGAGGTATACCACAATGTAATAGATATGCCAATTAACGATATTGATTTGACATGTTTGTAAACTGCTCACCCAAGGACCTCAGGGTATCTCTCATACTTATCTTTAATATGTATATCCAAGATTGCAAGAAATAACTAAATGCTAGATACTTATCTAGTTATTACTAGATTAATTAACACATGTAATGCCAATTTAATGACACGTCATGATTAATTTATGTACATTTAAATGCAGTATTTTTAATTATTTTTTTCACTGTTCAATATCAAAAGTCTATTCCGGCATGGAATATACAAGTTTTTTACAATTACATTAATATATATTTACAAAATGTAAGTATATACTACAAGTTTTCACGATATTTATTTGAAATTAAGTCTGCTATAATAAGCTTTCCATACATAGATGTCGATCAAGTATGAAGTCTGCATTCACTTTGCATTATTGTCAAAACTGTTAAGTGGTTGGCACTAAGTACCAGTGATTAGATAAACTATGATTGTGATTGGTGTTTGATTGTAATGATGATTGGTAACTGCGATCAGAAGTATGTTTCTAGTGAATAAGTGATTTCTCGCCGAATTACAAATAATCACAGTTACCAATCATCATTATTAGATATTAATTAGTACACATTACGAATGACATAATTTAATATTGATATTCCTTGCATTTAATGGTAGTACAAAGTTTCTACTCTCACTCTGACTCCTGCGAAGATACCCAGCGGTCAGTTTTCACCTACGGACCTGATCATCAGGAATGTTCACGCTTTTCCAGGTGCTGGGGAGGAGTCCAATAATACATTGCCACTGTTGTCACCGTACTGTTTCCAGTTCCTACCTTCTTTCATTTTATTAACATCTTCAATTGTTAAAATGAATATGTAGATGCAACCAAAGTATTATGTGTTTATATAGTTCATATCGCGTATTATGTTATTAAGTTCATATCGCTCATATCAAAGTTTTATGTTATTAAGTTCATATCGCGGTTTTAATGTATCATGAAAATAACGGTACATTTGTTATTTTATTAGTCTTAAAACAGTTTATAAAAATATTTTCTTTGCGCCTAGAAGAATAGTATTGTGTAGTTAAAATAAAAATATGTTATGTGTTGAAATTAAATAATTTGATGGTAAGAAAGTATATAATTTAACTCCAAATTACATTATAAATATACAAACTAAATGTATGAATTAGAAAGATATACAGATAAAGTATGTTCTGAAAAAATTACAACTTCACAATAATAATATGCTCCCTTAAAAATTATAAATATATATAAAAATCATATTAAAATTATTTGTCCTGAATTAATATAGCGGCGTGTATGTTTTAAAATTAATGGGTTATGGTAATGTTATTTTTTTACGTTTTTTAATAGACATCGCTAATTAAACTACCTGTACATATTATGAAAATAAAAATGGTTTCATACATATGTACAGTTTTTATGGTTATAATGATGAAAAGATAATTAGTCGTAATTCGAATGCTATTATTATTTCATCACACACGCGAATAGCTGAATTACCATCAAATACTAATATGCTCTAAGAACTTATTTTGTGACGCCAAGTTTTAGAATATTAAAAATATATATCATGTCTCTTGTTATGTTCCTTCTATAATACAATTTGCCATTACGCCGTTTTCTCATAGGGATAGACAGAGAGTCCCGAAACATCAACCGTCAGTCACCGTTGCCCAAATAGTAATGGAAAAGGTTGCTTGGAAAATCTCAGAGAGATCGAATTCGATAAATCGATCACATACGAAATCATCAGATAATCAATATAACAGATGTGACCCAAAAATCTGCATTCTCATGTGGAAATAGGCTGGACATTGTGATCGGTGATGAGATAATGATCGGTGGAGAAATATGATCTTAACAGTGGGTATTTCACACCAGTAGAAGAAGTGTTGCAGAATGTCAGGCAACAAAAGTGCTGATAATAGAATTAATTAATAATAAATATACATTAATTTTGTTATTAACCGCTGAGTTAATTAAATACACCAACCGTATGATAAAAAAAATCACTAAATCTTTGAGTCAAATTGTTCTTAGGTTTTTTAAATTTATTTTAAAATGTTAGGTAGTTAGTTAACAAATCAATCTAGTACCTGATTAAAATTGTTATGATGTGGAAATTGACTTAAATGATCCGAAATTATTGGGAATTCTTTTAGAATAGTTAAATATAGTTGATTATTTATAATTTTACACGCCTTGCTTATTTTTAACGATTCTAGATTATTTCATTTAAGACCAAAATTGTTTATACGTAAAACAGATAATACCAAATTTTCTAATAAATGATTTGAAAATTCTGAGAAACCGATTATTTAAACATCTTAAATGCTCTTTGATTCTAAATATGTTAAAATTTCGACCTGTTTTAACAATATAGAAAGCGGCACAATCTTTACAACTATGTTTATAAACACCGGAATCGTAAAATGTATTTTTAGAAACCGGTTGGTGAATATAATTCAAAATATGTTAAAATTTAATGTACTTAAAAAAATAAAAAAAAAATAAAAAAAAAAATAAAAAAATTTAATGAATTATTTATTACTAAAAATGAATAACCATTATCTTTAAGGTATCTCTATATTCGGCAGTGAGACATAGGCTGATGGTGTTGATGATGATCAGGCCTGGACCACTTCCCTCGCATCTCATTTTTCTTTTGTAATTTCTTAGCATCCCTTCGTACCTAAACGACACGTATTCTGAAGAAACACAATTGTGAAACGTTAATTTAACTACTATTTATATTGAAAAAAAAAAAAACTCATTCTGATGTGCAAAACTGATAAATTTACTAAATAGCAATGCATTTAAGTGTGTGTGTGTGTGCGTGCAATAGTCTACATATTATCTTTCTACCGTATGTATGTCGGGCATTAGTCATTTTGTGAGGACGGCTAACACGGTAATTTTGGAGAGTCAATTTGAAACTGTTGACCCCGTGGAATACGCATTTAGTGCATTATTCGCGTACAACTTTACTCTTGAGATTTGTGCAGATCGTGGCATATCAAAGGTTACCCAACTAGACAGATTCAAAGTTACTCTAAAGCCTGAATTGGCTTAATCATCACTCTTCTCGTTGTTAATTAAATGTTTGATCTGACTTTATTGTGTTTGCTATATTCTATTTCTCTCACATAAACATATTTATAATATTATATTATACATACGAGTGTGTTTATAAAAATGTTCATATATTTTCTGCGAATGAAATTTTAAGTAAAGTTCTAATCTATTAACAATACTGTAATCCACAATACAATAATCTATTAATATTACTGTGTTTTATATTTTATAGGAATTGTAAGTAGGAACGAACATTTTTAAAGCATATATATACATATATATACCAGGTAAACCCGATACTGGAGGATGGTCCTGTTAGATATGTATATGTCCTTATATGAGAAGATGTATGAATGTGGATGAGGCGATTATTGTGTGTCAAGACAGAAAAATGTGGCGCTCTATCCTCTCTGCCTACCCCCGCGGAGAAACGGCGTGATGGTACGCAAATAAATTAGTATATTTATCTAAAAAACGTATTAACAAATAATGATATTTAAAGTCTAAAGTAAAGTTTAATATGAATATTCAATTAATCAAATGTAAAATATATATAATTATAGTTCTACAATTAAATATGTTTTTTTAAATTAAAAAATCGTTATTTTCACTTATGGAAATGATTTTTGTATTCACGTCACGTGACGCCTCTTGAAATAAGAAAAATTCGGAATATTATAGGATGCGGAATGAAGCTGTCGTTTGTGTCCGCCAGCAACTAGACGACGGCAAAAAGGGAATAAGCAAAATGTGTTCGGAACAATCGAACGAAGCTACAGGACGCCGCCAATCAGAGACGTCGGATTTTACTGGGAATAGGAAATTAATCTCTCGTTTGAAAATAGAACGGGAATCGAGCGGGAAGGAGCAGTGGCGGCACGTTGCAATTTACATGGAAGGCATTCGAGCACGTCAATGGGAAATGCAGTTGATGGAAAAATTGCAAGTTCTTTTTTTTTTAATGTCTTTGCAAAACGTTCAAGCGATAACTTATGGTAGTGAAAAAGTAACATTTTAAAATAGTGCCTTATGAAGACAATATTTCAGGCCGTTTAGTTTAATGCTATTTTTTATTTATTTATCTTTAATGTACAGACTATTAACGAATCTTTAACAACCATAATAGAAAGTGTATCGCACAGAATTACTCGCCAAGGACGTGCCAGTTAATTGATACGATATAACACGTGTCAGTATGTTGAAGGTGTAATCAGTATTCTGCAGTCAAGAAGTCATTCCCGATTGTGTCGTGTCGCCGTAGTGTACCGAAAACAGAGTATTCTGCAGGCAAGAAACCATTCCCGATTGTGTCGTGTCGCCGTAGTGTACCGAAAACAGAGTATTCTGCAGGCAAGAAACCATTCCCGATTGTGTCGTGTCGCCGTAGTGTACCGAAAACAAGATTCGTGCGCAGAAACCATTCCGATGTGTCGTGTCGCCGTAGTGTACCGAAAACAGAGTATTCTCCAGGCAAGAAACCATTCCCGATGTGTCGTGTGCGTAGTGTCAAAAAAAGTTCGCAGACAAGATAAGTGTACCGAAAACAGAGTATTCTGCAGGCAAGAAACCATTCCCGATTGTGTCGTGTCGCCGTAGTGTACCGAAAACAGAGTATTCGCAAGAAACATTCCGATTGTGTCGTGCCGTAGTGTACGAAACAGAGTATTCTGCAGGCAAGAAACCATTCCCGATTGTGTCGTGTCGCCGTAGTGTACCGAAAACAGAGTATTCTGCAGGCAAGAAACCATTCCCGATTGTGTCGTGTCGCCGTAGTGTACCGAAAACAGAGTATTCTGCAGGCAAGAAACCATTCCCGATTGTGTCGTGTCGCCGTAGTGTACCGAAAACAGAGTATTCTGCAGGCAAGAAACCATTCCCGATTGTGTCGTGTCGCCGTAGTGTACCGAAAACAGAGTATTCTGCAGGCAAGAAACCATTCCCGAGTGTGTCGTGTCGCCGTAGTGTACGAAAACGAGTATTCTCAGAAGAAACCATTCCCGATTGTGTCGTGTCGCCGTAGTGTACCGAAAACAGAGTATTCTGCAGGCAAGAAACCATTCCCGATTGTGTCGTGTCGCCGTAGTGTACCGAAAACAGAGTATTCTGCAGGCAAGAAACCATTCCCGATTGTGTCGTGTCGCCGTAGTGTACCGATATTGAACATCTTTTGTGTTTAATTTCTTTCGACCTCATAATCATCATCATCATCATCGCCGGTTGAGAGAAGCTGAGATCGGCGAACCACCCCCACCCTTGTCTATATTCTTGTTTCCTGAACAAATAGTTTTGGTGTGATATTAAGGTACAATGCAATAAAACATTTATAAAGACATGTATGGGAATAACAGGATAGTAAAAAAATATTAAAAACTACCGTTTGTCGTTATAAATGAACTAAAAATAAATGTCGTATATACATAAGTTAATATCAATAAATGATTTATTTTTCTTTTTTTTTTACAATAAAAATTACTGAAAAACGAATAATTACAAACATAAAAAATCCTTAATTATCGTTATACATAAAATCGTAATATTTAGGTCTTATAATGATTTTCTGCGTACCCACCACATTTTCTGGATTGGTAACTCCAGGTTTTCAACATTTTAGCTGCGGACTGCCTGCCGCCACGGCGCGAATGTTCCGGAGATTTATTTTGACTGATTACTTATTCTTTTTCTTACAATAACTTCTTTAATTGCCTACCCACCCCTTTCGTAGTGTCTCTACCCGTAAAATAGTACTGTACTATATAACATACTTCACAACCATATAATAACAATAGACTAGAAATGTGTGTCATGTGACGCTGTACCTAGGCTCGAGCCAAATTGTTTTCAAAATACATATTTTATAAAGGAATTTTTCTTATGCTTGGTATTTCGATTAATTAATAAATAAAATTAATTGAAATATAAAAAATGTATTTTTAGCAGTTTATTTTGGAGAACTTTTAAAAATATGATCCTTAATGTGATATTCGTTACTCTGTTAATATGTGTGTGTGCGCGGCGTGCCAGAGTTTGACAGATGATGGATACGTGTGTGAAAGCAGTCTCGCTTTCTTCGGATCTTCTTCTAGTTAATATTAGTTTTAAGTGTAACTATTGTATTTATCTGTGTAATTTTTATTATTGTATTAAACAGTGAATTGTTGTATAGCATTCCGAGGTCCATTGCTACACATTCCGACCTAATTACACGAGACAAAGCAAGAAATGTTACTTAACCATTATGCACAAATTTTTATTAATGTGTTATAATTTAACTGGGTTGTAAATTTCAGAAAACAGGTTGTTTTATCTTTAATTAAAATATATATACTACGTCATCTCCGTAACTGTTTGAACGTGTTTTAGACACGTATAGAAAATATTGTGGACCAAGTTTGTAAGGACCTCCTATTTTTAAGCCTTTTTTCACTATTTAGTGATTTACTTACTTACCATCACGCCGTTTCTCCGCGTTGGTCGGTAGAGAGGATAGAGCGCCACACTCCTCTGTCCTGACACACAATTCTCGCCCCATCCACATTCATACATCTTCTCATACAAGCTCGCCGATTGTTGAGACTTCTAACAGAACCATCCTCCATTATCTGGTTTACCTGGTTGTGCCAAGTCTTCCGCGGACGTCCTCTACTTCTGGTGCCATCAACACTTGCGTCATATATCTTTCTTACCATTCTTTTCTCATTCATCCGTTTCATATGACCAAACTACCTAAGTGATCCTTTCTTAATCTTACTCACTATATTTAGATTAGCTTACATTATTTTTGTATTTCTTCATTCTTTACGCAGTCATAAATAGATGACGCCCAAGTGATATCATTTCCACTGCATTCAGTCTACTTACGTTCCTCTTCTGCTAGCTCCAGATCTCACTTCCATACATCAGTGTCGGTACCAAGACTCCATTGTGCACCGCTAGTCTTGCCTCGGTTGACAAATTCCCGCTAGATATAATTCCATTCAATGCGCTGTTCACTTTATTCCCTGCAGTCACCCTCCTTTCGATATCATTCTCGGCCTTTCCGCTTCTAGCAAACATACTTCCCAAATACACAAACTCATCTACTTGTTCCAAACATTCATTACCTACAAGTATTTTGCATGGTGTCTTGCTTTCCTTCTTCTCGAATTCCATCACTTTCGACTTGTTAACATTCATAAGAAGGTCGCTTTCCTTGCATACATCGTACATTCTATTCACTAGACTGTATTTCTTGTTCATTATTCGCCATTAGTACAGCATCATCGGCGTACAATAAACAGCATACAATCAAATCGCCCATTTATAATAAGCGAGAGTTTTATTTCTTTTCTTCCATCGGTTGATTCTGATCAAGTCAAACTTGATCACGTCCCGTGAACAACGGAATTCAATTCGCAGATGAGTGCATTACTGCCGAACTAATATTGAATGGCGTTCTTATTTGCGATGGCTGCAGATGGGCACGAACTGCGGACGACCAGGAAGCTGTGATTTCCCTTCAGGGTTGTCAAATCACAATAAAATCTCCCACGAGTGTCTTATCCCTCATCTTACTAAATATAACGAACGGCCAGTGTTTCTGCAAAACCAATTTTTCGATGTTGAAGATATAAATTTTTATTGAAAATAGGGGAAGTGGTCCGCCACAGAACAACCTAATCAGTGATGGCGAACCTTTTGGGCTCGGCGTCTCAAAAATTCAGAAAATCTTTGGACTAAATTTGATAATTAATTTCCCTGGCGATAGTGTAGTGGTACTCGAAGCTAGTCCACAAATTAACATATATACAACTTTCAAAAATTTGATAGATTTTTTTATTTTAATATTAGTAAGTATAATACAATTTGAAAATATACAGTAGGATATATATATAATTTATTTTAACATTTATTTCTTCTCTATGAGAGTAAAACTCGTCTATATACGAGAATTTATGTTTCAGTTAGTCTGTAGTCTGTAATTTTTCTAATAGTTTTAGTTTTAGGTAGTTAAATTTGGTCTCTAAATCTTATAGATCGGAATTAACTTCTAATGTTTAATTGATTTTTAATTTTTAAAATTTGGATTATTGAATTTTTTTTGTATGTCTATTATTTTTGGTACTTTGAAATCTGTGAAAAGTTGTATACTTGGATAGTTTTTTTTTTTTAGAATCATTTATATTATCATTTTTTGAGTTATTTATAATTGTGATATTAAAGTTTTATATGCTCCTCCCCATCCAATAATGGCGTATTGCAAATGTGACTGTACAATCGCATAATATATCAAGTGATAAGATGTTTCAGAGACTTAAAAATATGTAGGCAGTTTTCCTTCTGTTTGTAAGATTAGTAATGTATTCTTTCCATTTGAGTTTATTATTTATTATGATTCCTAGGTATTTGATACAGTCTTTTTCTTCAATTGATGAGCATTGGTCACAAGAGTATTCTTGAGTAGGGGCTTTTTTTTTAATATTGATTGATAAAATTGATGGGTGAGAATGGTGAACGTTATATTTATATAACGCGATCACTTAAGCTAGCCGAAGACAGGTCGTAAGCTATGTAATTACGCATACTTCCATATATTTTCTATTAAATATAATAAAAAATAGCTTCGTTTTTGAGATATCTATTATTTATTTATATAAATAAAGACTTAAAATATTTTTATTTCATTTTATGACAACTTTTCTTTGGTTAAAGGCTTGTTATCAGATTTTTCGCTTCGTCAATTTTTATAGTTTAAATAATTATAAAGTTTTACTTGCCATATATGTATAACATATACAAGAGATTGCAAGCTCTTCAGATCGAAACGTGTGTTAAGATTTCCCACACCAGGGACATCCCTGGTTCCGATTGGACTCGGCCAGATGAATGAATTCCGGTTCCGGTTGAACAAATCGTGACGGTATTCCAGGCACAAAAGTGCACTGCGAACGGAATATTCCGCGCTTTGGATTCAATAGAATCTATATAATAAAGGGTTTTATATCAATTTTCACATACCAGATGTGGGAGTACAACTAATGAAATATGTTTTCACTGCAGCACTGACTGAAGTACTGTTGTCTCTTCTAGATTAGATCGCATTTTTGCTCTCTCAACTGTGGGAGATTTATATTCCCCGTGCAGAAGTACGATTATACCGTACTCTTGAGGGTATGCTTTGACAATGACACGTGTTACTGTGCCGATACGTCGGGCTAGGTTTCCTCGAGGAAACTAACTCGAAAAAACACGATCAAACCTAGAAGAGACACCAGTTAGATCTATATATACAGGATGTAATAGACCTAGTGCACAATATTTTATTGGTAGATACCTGACTAAATTACGGGTTGAAAATGTTTCAGGAATATGTGCAAAATTTGCATGAAAAATATTATTGTTTGAAATTTTTACATAATCGTGTTACGTTTGTAGTCTCCGTATTTCGAAATAAATATTTGCGAAATTGTTCTATTATTATTCGACATCTTTGCTTCAAGTCCTAAATCTAGTCGAGCCGCTCGAAATTCGATGGCCTTTAATTTTTTGTATTCAATATATCATTTGGAACCAATTCATCGAAATAATCGCATATTTAAGATTTTCTTGAAATTCTTATATCTTTGATATGGTTGAGATTAGGCACATAGCCGTTGAACATTTTCGAGTCGTAATTTAGTCAGGTATCCACCCATAAAATATTGTGGACTTGGTCTGTTACACCTTGTATATATAACACAATTTATAAACTAGTCTAACGCTGTTTTGGGAATTTATAGTTAATTTTAATTGACCAAAAAACATTAAATTTTCTTGTTCTTAAATGCAAAGTAAGTCTGTGCAGTATTTTATTACATACAGCACTAGCTGATATTTATGATACAATAAGCACAATGAACACACCTACATCTCCGTCTTAATTGCAAACTTGTATTCATTTATAACCACAATACTTATATATACATTTTTATCGTTACAGGTAAGCCTTCAAATAATTCCGTCATACCTGCGAATTCTTTTCCCCGCACGTGCAAACATGTAAGTACCTACCAATTTTTCTACATTTTGTGTAACATTACGTCGGATTATTTGCTCCCACTTTTCCGTTCAGTGCTTTAAATGAGTGCTTAAATTGATAACGCTACGAGGGGAAATATAAATGGGCTGCCGGTAAATATTTGAAACGGGAGTGTAATATGAGATATATAAACATTCTTATGAAAATTTTTCAACGCTTCGCGTCGTTCTCGAGTATATTTCGTGTAATAACTGATACAAAAGACTTGAGCGCACCACTTGAGCAAGCGCGAGCTCGTCTTGTTTTTAGACATGTTGTAATAGAGGACGGTACACGTAATATTTTATTCTTTACTCGTTTAACTACTTTTAAAATAATGTGTTTTACATTTTTTCATTCCTATACATTAACAACATCAAGATAACTGTTAATTATGTGAAAGTGTATCTGGAAATATTTACTTACTATCTACGATCAGTTTGCAAATCTATCATGGAACTGTTTGTTGTTCTACGTCGACTGAAGCGGTCAGTTAATAATAACATAATATTAATGTGTGAACGAGAGAATCGTTACTGGTTAAATGCACTTTAGGTATGATTTAAATACAGAGTGAATATTATGTTCCAGGCCGATGTTGTTTTTGAAAAACTAGGAAATAAAACACAATTTTTAAATTTGGTTTAAATTTATAGATTTTTTGGTTTATTACAATTATGTATGTAATGTGACACAAATGCGTGCTCTTTTTACCATATTTTTCATAACATTCTCGCACACGCGTTATTTGAGCAATTTCGAATATTGTCCTGTAGCATCGTAATTGTTGTTGACTTATTGGCGTGGACCTTTCCTTTCAAGTAGCCCCACACAAAATAGCCGGGAACCATCATGAAATGGGAAAAATTTCACGCATTGCTCGGGCTGTGTGTGAGGTGGCACCGTGCTGTTGAAACAACATGTGTTGCAGGCCCAATCGACCCAAAAATCTTGATCTATTGAAAATTTTGAACTTATATTCTGTAATCTTTCCAATTGATATATCAATGCGGAAGGGTTGTAGAACCGACCAACCGTTGCCAGAAGTCTAGATTTAGTGAACGGGCATTTGCGGTGGCAGTGCATCAGAGACTTTATTTAAGAAGAGACTGAAAACGGCACCTATTCAAAAAATTCATTTCCATAAGTTAATATATATTTTTTAAATTTATTAACAAAGGTATTATTAAGGAGAACACATTATTATTGTGAAGTTGTAATTATTCAGATCATAGGTTTGTGATGTTTTTAATACAAATTTAATGTATGTAAAAATGTGTTCTTAAAAAATGATATATTTGCTTTTTTTCAGATTATAATTTGTACTCGATGTAACCCGTCCATTACTTGAATTGATATACGTAGGTACTTATATTATTGTTTATTAATTTCTCTATTAATTACATATTATTTCCATAATTGTGTTAGTCAAATGTGTGCTGAGAGAATGTTTTTTAAATGTTAAGGTAATAGATTGCTTATATGTGTGTAATAAATAGATACACATGTCTATTGAGACTTGTCATGATCGCGATACCCTGTCGTGACTCTATTCGGCCGGCTGCAATAGCCTGATGGAAGGGTGAGGGGGACAAAGCCGCAATGTGGTGTGGGAAATGGTCCAAAAACGGGAGGCAGCACGGTGTCTCTCGGGGATTTAAACAAGCGTGATGGAGCAACTCCATATTATTTGAAAATATTTTTTTAAATGTAAATTTGTGGACGCGTGTTTCAATTTTCAATATCACAACGCACACTAAAAAATATAGCGCTCGCACAATTTTTAGCAAAACTTCTTTTTCATATATGTATTACCTTTTATCGAAGGTTGGCGACCATTTTGCAGTATGTTGATTTATTCCATAGATCACCGAATAGACATGAACTAACGCAAATTTCTTATCCCAATATTTTTATTTTGGCTTCACCAACGTAGCACTAGCGCAATCAATTAGGTTCACAATTTTATTTTAAAATATGACTAGATTGGAACGAAAATTTAAACACTGACAATATAATATGAATTAATATAGAAAATACGTCTTGTTTACACAAAGATTTAATTTTCGAAGAGTAAATACTTTTACTGTCATATAAATGTGTCATAAACTATCGGATTTATGTTTTTACATTTGTATACACTATATTTCGTGTCTATTAAATTACTGGTCTATGATTTATCCTGTATACGTTCACCAACATATTGGATATTGAACCAGTATCTGAGGTTACATAGCCAAGTCTTTCTCTATTGTCCCTTGCACAAGGTCATATTTTTCATTGCGAGAAATGTTTGAGAAAAGTATGTTGTTATTAGTTCTTTTGACTTATTTATGCTTCTTAATACATCTTAATTATTAATGTGATCAATCCAGACCCTATTAGTAATAGCTTTATATTGGTATGGTATTTTCTCCCCCAGCGCACAAATGATAGCGTTGGTCCTTAAAATTACTCAAAGTATTATTTATGCGCGCACCGTATTCCAAAATCAGAGGAAACATTGGTCCAGACTTGACAAGATATGAGATAATGAAGATCAGCCCTATACAGCCTCTGGCGTATTCTACGAGGGACAAGTAAAAAATAAGGTTCCTTACGCTGTACACTCGCCACGCGAGATGCTAGGCGAAATCCGGCAACACCGCCTTGATTGTTGGTCCCTTAACTACATCCCCACTACCGGGAGCAAACGCTGCGACGCTCAGTAAAGGCCTGACAGCCATCCGCTATGGAACCCGCCATCGCCGTTACCGCCAGGTGTGAAATCCGTTCGGTGATTCGATTTTTAAACGCGAAGAAGCTTAAACCTGTTGAAATTCATCGACAGTTGGAAGAAGTTTATGGCACAGCTTGCATCAGCGTCCAACACGTCCGCAAATGGTGCAGGGAGTTCTCCGAAGGACGCACAGACGTCCACGACGAGCAAAGGAGTGGGAGGCCATCGGTGTCGGACGAAGTCGTGGCGAAGATTGAGCGCATTCTCGTCGAAGATCGGAGAGTAACGCTTCGGGAGCTTGCTGTCCAGGTTCCTGAGGTTTGTGAAAAAACTATCGACAACATTTTGACCGATAAACTTGGTTATCGCAAGGTGTGCGCGCGGTGGGTCCCACACATGCTTTCAGAAACCCACAAAGACAATCGTGTTAAGTGTGCCGAGGGGTTTCTTCGAGAATGCGCCGAGAATACCGAAGAATTCTTGGACTCCATTATTACGGGAGATGAAACGTGGTGTCACTACGTCACTCCAGAAACAAAAGAACAGTCCAAACAATGGCGCCATCCTGAATCGCCTAGGCCGAAAAAGTTTAAGCAGACGCTTTCCGCGGCGGCCTAGCGGCGGAATTCTTCGAAGCGGGTTTTCAGAAGTGGATAACTCGTCAGGAAAAATGCATAGAAAAATCAGGAGACTATGTAGAAAAATAGAATAAAGTACAAGCTTTCAGATGGTTTACTTATTTATTGCAATAAAAAATACCTTATACCTGAAAAAAATGTAGGAACCTTATTTTTTACTTGCCCCTCGTATATTGCTAAATGTTGTGAAATTATGGTCTCTGAAGGCAAGGGAAAAACGACAGATTGATTCCTTTGAGATATGGTGTCGGAAACACGTGTTGCGCATATCATGGACGGCGAGACGCGTGAATGTCTTTATTCTGCAGAAACTAAAAATCAAGGACAGACTATAAACCTGCAGCCTGAGATGAATCCTTTAATTTTTTATGCATCTTGCGAGACGGAGAGATGGTCTGAAGAAACTTGTTGTGGTGGGTCACGTCGAAGAACGAAGTGGAAGAAGAAAATCCGCCACTCATTGCATCGACAAGCTGGCAACAGGCAGTACCCTAGTGACTGCCATAAGATCTGCAGGATGCCGAGAAAAGTGGAGGAGCATAGTCCAGATTAGTTCATAGAGTTCACGTTTATAAGTCACGAGGAACCGACGCGGATGATGCAATACAGTATTCAATAATATTAAATGTCTTTATTTACTTTTCTTTATAAATTTAAATTCTTTCGTAAAGAAATAATTGCGGCTTTTGTTTTCTGAATCCTAAACCTTAAATTCACATTAATATCATTTTAAAATTAATTTTTGGTCTGTATTTTGCTAAATTTTTACCACCTGAATAAATGAACTTTAATTTTTATTAAGCTGTGTTATGGTGAAGAAAAATAAGGAATCTGCAATACGAATTCTTTTCACCTTTTGCTGTAAATCTACGGCCTACCAGCGAGGGTGGAGCTCGCGGCATCTTTCATGGATTTTGTTCCGCGATAACCATAATTTAAAAATGTGTTCTCTTAAAATGCTTTCATTTAAAAAGGTCTTGAGGCAGTCGTAAAATAGCAAGATAATTAGGTTTTTGATTTACCGTTTTCGAGATACGAGAATTTATTTGAATTCAAAAGAAACAAAAAAAATCATATTTACAAACCGAGGTATTTATTGTAATGTTAAAGAATTCTGTGACAACTCCGATTTTACAGTTGATGGAAAAGAAATTAAATATTTGAATATGGTGTAAACAAATTTACTACATGCCTAGTACCTATTTAAATTAAATATTTAAGAATTGATCTATTTTTAACATTATTTAAAGGTTGACATTAAATACGAGTATATTTCCTTACTGTTCAGTTACAACAGGGGTGGGCATATACCATTTTTAAACACACATTACCCATATCTATTTCTTCACATAATCACCTTCTACATTTAAACATTAATTATATCTGTTCCAGAGCTTTAAAGTCCCGCTGTTGTAGTCATCCACCGCCAATCCATTTAACCAATTGTTGACTCCAAGCTGCGTTCGTAGTCATCCCTAAAACTTTTTCCACACAGGAATTCTTTAAGGTTAAAAAAAGAGTGAAGGTCGCTCGGAATGAGGTTCTCATGGACGGCGGATGATTGAAAACCTCCCACCCAAATCAGCGCAAGGATTTGCCGGGCAGTTTTGGGCACAATGGTTGACAGATGTGATAAATGCTTTAAAGTAGGAGGTGATTTTGTGAAAAAATACATTAAGATACTGCGCGATAAAGAATTGTAAAATTCTGAATTACCTTCGCATACACAATATAATTTGCTTACCGACAAGACTCCGAAATTGAAATAAAACAAAATGTAACAATGGAGGGAGAAATAAACAAAACGTATGTACACAGAGACTGTTTGTATTCCAATTTTAAACATCGTAGTACTTACTATTAACGTAAAACATTTTTACTGTTTTCGAGATAAATTTGTAGAACTCTTTAATCACATGTGTGAAAATAAAACACTTGTTTTTTGATTCTACTCGTTTAATTTACTTCAATCTAACAACTTGTATTTATATCTATAGCGGAGGATAGCTATACAATTTTATTTGCATGACATAAAAAGGGACATAATAATATCATTAGTGTTGAAACAGAATGATTGAATTAACTACTTTGAATTAACTTTGAAGCCTTCAAAAAATTCCAATGAATAATGTTCTCCCTGTTAGGTAATTTCTTCTTTCTGCCTCGGCTTCATATTCAGGGGGTAGGCATCTAGCCTAACTGGTTCTTTTTTTAAATATTGACAAGTCAAATGGTTATGAAATGAAAGAAAAAATTTTCATAAGAAAAATTATAATCTATATCTTAAGATACTTGCATGTGTTAAAAGTGGAAAATGAGCAATTTACTTTAATACTTATAAATAAGGCTATTCAAAAATAATTACAATAAAATTAACATTCAATATTTGTGTTCATCATGCCAACATTAATTTCTCTGCCAAATTGTCTATGTTGACGCTTGTCCGATGTAGATTATGCAGGTCCCTCACGTAAGGGATTACCTCTTAGGATGGTCCTGGATCCTGAACATGAAGTGTGGTCAGCTCCTTGTGGTGCCAGCGTAGAGTGACGGAGTTCAGGCTTGTAGTTGATGACAAGACGACTTCTTATGCTATAGCGACAGTCTGTTCTCGCTACACCGATTATATTTATCAACTTTTTATAGATCCTTCTAGGACCCTTTTTGATACTTTCACATTTACGATTAAACGCAGAGAACATCACAGACTAAGCTTAAACTCGAGGCGCACAGTTTAAATTTTCCCCGGAATTACAATCTATGAAGCGTTTGCTTGATATTTCAGAGACGATATAGATTTCATTTTCTAATTGAAAATGAAATCTCGTCTCTTGTGGAGCCACTCATCCCGGCGAAGATATGAGAAGACTGGTCGCCTATGGTGATGCATCCCTTAAGGTGCATTTGCCTACGTGACTCTAGTCGCCGCATTACCGCCGCTGTATCCAAGCTGTGTCAGTCCACCTGCGTCTAACAATACCGAGTTTTTATTACCGTCCATCCCTTCGACTAAGTGCTTTTGTATCCTTGAACAAAATATTGTTTTGATTAATTTCGCATTCTAACATCCCTTTTCATCTTATGCAAATAAAATTATATAGATGTCCTATAATATAGTTTTTGTTGAAATCATCCATTCAGACCGATTATGTACTATTACTGAACTATGAAATTATTAATGCGTAAATAAAGGATTTTATCCGCTTTTTTGATTCCCTCCAAAAAAGCTTAATTTCACAAACTCTGCAAATATAATAAAATGTCAACCAAAATAGATAAAACATGAACAACGTCGACATGTTTTTATTTTATTTTTATAGTGTATTAATTCAGATATCTGATTAATTGATTAATGTTTTTGTTTTAATACAAATTAAATGTATTTATTAGATAGATATACATATAAAATCAATTTATCGAAAAAATATTGTTGTTGCTACCGGGATTCGAACCTGGATTTCTTACTATTCGGGGAAATGCATTAACCTATTATGCTACACCAACACAGTGAATTGACGACAAATTTTCGAACTTATACGTTGCACTTTCAAATTGATACATCTGTCGTTTCATTATTTGAAAGCCATCTTCTTTATATTTACGGAATCTCTAATACCTCTGAGTAAAATCCGGTAGGAGACGCCAGAATTAATTGATAATTCATTTTTATTAAATTATCGATACATTAATACAACTTATAAATTGATTTTATATGTATATCTTTCTTACTTACTTACCATCACGCCGTTTCCCCGCGGGATAGAGCGCCACACTTTTCATTCCTGACGCACAATTCTCGCCTCATCCACTTTCATACATCTTCTCATATAAGTACATATACATATCTAACAGGACCATCCTCCAGTATCGGGTTTACCTGGTCGTGCCAAATCTTCCGCGAACGTCCTCTGCTTCTGGTACCATCAACACTTGCGTCATATATCTTTTTTTCCATTCTCTCCTCATTCATCCGTTCCATATGACCAAACCACCTAAGTGATCCTTTCTTAATCTTGCTCATTATACTAACATCAGCTTTACATTCTTTCCTTATTTCTTCATTCTTTACTCTGTCATAAATAGATATTAATACATTTAATTTGTATTAAAAACATCATAGACCTAACTTCACAATGAAGAATGTGTTCTCTTTGAAAATAATGTTTTATTGTTTACGAATATATAAATATATTATAATAAACAATTAAACAATTTACATTGTGGACACGTGGTTTTAATGGGTTAGATAATAAATAAATCTATTGTAATAATAAATCTTTGAGACGACCGCGAGGGCTATTAGTGAATTAACAAAAAAATTCAACTAATTTGTTGTTCTTTCAGCGCATTGACAAGTATTTGACATAAAAAATCTTTGGAATTGCCACAACCATGACGTCATCCATTTCCGAAAGATTTAGTATTCTGAATGCGTCTCGAATGGGAAAAGGCAGTCATTAGGGTATCCCTAGTGGCCCGTCATACAAAGAGAGTTTTTAAGTCCCCTATCTTTTTGTCCCACATCGTATATTGTCCGGCATAAAATATCGAACAAAAAGGGTCATCATCGTAATTACGGATCGAGTAAATTTTTGCTATAGGTATGTATGTAACCTTTTACGTAAGGTGGGTTTCGACCTTTTTTATTTCAAATGAGAGGGAATACGATTCATTTTTTTAACCTATTGACCGCTGATTCAATTCTTCGGTGAAATCTTGACCCTAGAAATTGATTTATCGTCTATGAAAAATAACGAAAAGTAAATAAAAAAAATTATGATAACATTATTTCTGTGTATAAGTAGGTACGTTGTTTTCTGATCCTTCAGCAACAATATTTTTATGTAAAAACATCAAAATCTCTGAAATATATTATTAAATCTTCATAAAGTCGTACAACGTTTGGTAGATAAATATATTTATCTTTTTAAAGGTAAAGAAAGAATATTCAAGTTATGTTGATTTGATTATTCACGTCACATCACAGTTTGAGTTTTCCACGGCTGACTGCCCCCTATATACGTTTAATTGGACATCTAGACATCCCGTAGTTCTATTGCCTGAGAGCCTATCTTGGGCTTGGTCTTCACCTGTTCGATGCTGCAGATCAGTCTCTCCCTCTTGTTTCGTGCATTATGCCGATAATCATAAGTTCTTCCAGGCTGTCGTTTTTGGCACGCTGTTTCTTTGGTGTTTCGAGCTGTACATGGTATGTTCAACACGTGTTTTAGTAGAGAGTTGAGCGGTGCGCGACCTGTTATTCATTGTCCATTGTATTTTGTACGTAGAGTGGAAAGACGTGTAAATGGTTTGGTTATGTGGAACGAATGAATAAGGAGAGAATAGTAAAATAGATATATTAGATAAAATAGATAGAAGTATGAGGTATGTGTGTGTGTGTGTCGGTCCGCGGAGCGTGAGCGAAGTAGGAGGTATATGTGTGTGTGTTGTGTGCAAGGCGTTATATACGAGCGTGTCGTGAGTGTGATCTCTCTCTTGTTTCTTTTAGGTAACTTATATTATATTATTATATATTGTTGTAAATAGCACTGTATTTGGAAGAACAAACCGCTGAATATTGTCACCCGATACGAGATTAATAATCGCCCTACACGCGGAATACAAGAGGATTTGTCCGAAGATACATCCATAGCAGTATTTACAATCGCCGCTTGAAGTACATTGCAATCATAGAATGTTGATGGTTCCAAAAATATAGGACATCTGATCAGGTAAAACAGATATCTTCTAGAAGCCTCTACAATCGACGAATGTACATACGATGTATGAATGTGGATAAGGTTAGAATTGTGTGGCGCTCTATCGACTATTCTTATCTAAACGTTTGTTTATATAATTACCGATTGCTATATACCGACCTTTACCCTATAGGTCTCCAAGGCGAGAGATCTTATCCGTGTACGTGCACCATAAGGCCAGGTCAGCGAGCAACTGTATATTTTTTGTAGTATTCTTTAAACATAAAATAAGCAAATTGTAATGGAAAATTTAAAAAAAAAAATGTGTATATAAATATTATTAATAATAATTTGTGGTATTTCTAATCACAGTCAGACCTTACATGACGTACACAAAAATAAAAATATATAGTATAGTACAAACACATGAAAAAATATTCTAACACGTTAAAATAATTGGAAATTTAAGAAAAAAAAATCAGGTTAAAATAATTATTAATAATCACAAGGAATACAAGTGCGTCAAACCTAATCTTGTAACAATGCGCTACTGACATTTCACCCGCCACAGTGTGGACATAACAAAAAAATAAGTAATGTTGGTAGCCTAACTAAATCAAGTTGACTATTACTTACGTAGACTTAGTAGTATAGTCAAAGAATTGACACCGCAGTAAGGTATATGACTAGATAAAGTTGATGGTACTTTAAAATACCATGAGGGTAGAAAGGGTTAAACGCTTATATATCTTGTTAGACGATTTATTTATTCCAATGTTAGTATTAGGCACAGACCACCAAATAAATAGACTTGAACTAAGGCATAAATCCTTGTCATAAAATGCGCCATCAATGAGCTCCACGACTTTTTTTAAAAATATGACTCGATTGGAACGAAAAATTAAACGCTGACAATATAATATGCATACATGTAAAAAATACGTCTTGTTTACACAAACATTTAATTTTCGAAGAGTAAATACTTTTACTGTTGCATAATGTATCATAATCTATCGCATTTATGTTTCGTTGGGTAAATGTGTGTAGAATGCCTGTCGTCCAGCAAATAATGTTCCAAACCCCTTTCCTACACACACACACTACATACACACCATATCATGTCTATTTATTTACTTACGATCACGCCGTTTCCCCGCGGGGGTAAGCAGAGAGGATAGAGCGCCACACTCTTCTGTCCTGACACACAATTCTCGCTTCATCGACATTCATACATCTTCTCATACAAGCTCGCCGATTATTGAGGCTTCTAACAGAACCATCCTCCATTATCTGGTTTACCTGGTCGTACCGAGTGTTCCGCGGACGTCCTCTATTTCTGGTGTCATCAACAGTTGCGTCATATATCTCTCCATACTCTCCTCATTTATCCGTTTTTTTTTTTTTTACTAGTCTGTGGTATTAGGTAGTGATGGTAAAATCGTTATTTTAACCGTGATTGTGACTGTGATTGTGTTCGATTGTACGAACGATTGATAATCGATTAACCTAATTCTTCAAACAATGACTGGTACACTAAAAAGTAAACATTAGTTACAAATCATCATTAAATCTTAGTTACCAATCAGCGACACAATCACAGTCACGTAACGGCTTACGATCGCTAGTATTAAGTGTACTTTATTTTGATATAAAAAATATTTTGATGGATTATGAGAGTGATAATTTTTATGATATAATCTATTATTGTGGTTGAGTCTTGTCTCCGTGGTTATTCTGGACCACCAGTATCTTAAAACTAACGTCACCAGATGAGCCGCTCCGGTCGGCTCATCTGGTAACTGTTCGCCGTTGAAGCGCTCTGGAAAATGAGTCGTGTTCTCAATTTAACATTTTCCAAATTGCTAACTACGATGAATTTATTTGATATCTTCTTCCTGCCTTCGTCGTTTTATCGTGAAGTATGCTAGTGATGGTTAAGATTAAGCTGATCCGCACTTAATACATTTTCACGGAATTTTGCGACATCTATGTATCTACGGAAACGATAAGATGACGTTTGAAATATCATAAAACCCTTGGAGATTTTCTGAACTTTGTGCTATATTAAGACTTAGACGATAGATTAAACATAGTATTAATGTCTTTGCGTTACTAGATGCAATCCGTAGTTTTCATAACCTTCATATTTTTTTTAAAATCAAATAATTTAATTGCGCAGTAATTTAAATTGAATATATGTACTCATATATTGTGTAATAGTAACGCATTCTCCCGGCACGAGAAAGTTCTGGATTCGTATCCCGTTGGATATTTTTTCGATAGGTAAATTTTTTCTGCATATCTTTCTAATTTATTCATTTAATTTGTGTTTTGATATACTCGTATATTAATTTATTTGTAAATAACACTTTTAACATCTGTGAATTTTTATAGTAAAAAAATATCTACTTATATAACAACGTTGCACATTTAAAACTACAGTAGCATAACATTAAAAAAAAAATCAAAATCTGTTTACTAAAACTAGGGATACAATATTAAAGATGATAATACATCGCACATTCCATTTGTTTACCGCCCGGGACAAGTGCCTAACTATATTGGTTCAGCGCTTAGTAGAATACATAATTGAGTCCCTTTCGAATTCGTCGTCAAAAAAATGTCTTTAAAATTAAAATAACAAATATTTTTATAAGTAAAATATTTTAAATTAGGGATTGGGGAAACCCGGAAAGGAAAAAAATTATAATAATTAATTAACCTCGCGATTTTACCAGAAAATACCACACTGGAAAGTACATTCAGATAAGAGTACTTGTTTTCTTAGAAACGTCGTTATCATATTGTACACAAATATATCTTAAGTATCGAAGCCATACTTAACCACAGTAATAAATACTAAATATTTAAATAATATTCTATTGAGATTTTGTGCATTAAGCATAGATAAATCTGAAACGAGACTGATAATTACATTGAAATCAAATGTCAATATTCTTTGAAATATACGTATTAGGTAGACATGTCATCTTTTGTTCTGAATGTACATTTTTCAAGTGAAAAGCAAACATGTCCATTTCTTTTGTCAAAAATTTGAAACTGTAATGCCGCGATGCTGCAGATAGGTATATAATACCAATGCATTTCTAGATGTCACACAAAGGGAAATTTATTAATTGCATCAAAGTCAATTAATTAGGCAAGGGGAGGGGGAGCGCAGGAACCTATTAAGTAACTATGCAAAATTTGGAACGGATGCCATTCAATATAATATTATATCGTGGGGAAAGGGTGGGGTAGTCAGTGGAAGGGTGGAGGGGTATGTAATGTTTCAAGCAGGGTCGTAAAAAGTAACTTTGCAAAATTTGGAGTGTACACCGTTTCAATAGAAAATGTTTTAATATAGATTATTTACCCTTATTTTTAACCACTTAATGAGTTATTTTAATACACCAACCGGTTATCAAAAATACAATTTCCTTCATCAGGATGCCAAATAAACTAACTAAAACAATATTTAATTAAAATAGTTTTTTTTTAAATAAATCTAGTACCTAACTTAAATTGTTACGATGATGAAAGATATGAAAATTGATTAAATGATACAAAATTATATGATTTTTTTTTTAGAATAGGACTTGTTAAATTTAGTTAGTTATGTATAACATTTATTTATAATTTAACACGTTTTATTTATTTCTAATGATTCTAAATTATTCAATTTAACACCAACACTGTTTATATGTAAAACAGACAATCCCAAATTTTTATCAAAAGTATGATCATTTTCTAATAAATTACTAGATAATTCCGAAAAATTATTACTATTTAAACATGAATAAATATAAATAATCTAAATTAAAATGAACATAAACCACGAAGATAAATTTGTAAATATTAAAAGTAATATAAAACGTATTTTTTTTAAACGGAGCCACTAGCCAGGCAGAGGAGGGATGGTGCTTGTATTATGGAATATCGATCTAAGGGTATAGAATTGACACGTGTTTCGACAACCGGCCGATTATTTTTGAATTCTATTAAAATAAATAAATATTTTAATTTAATACATTTTTCATTAAATATAATAAAAATAGCTTCGTCTCTATGAGATATCTGATATTTATTTAATAACAGTGTCTTTGCAGATAAAAATTTAGAAATTGTGTGTTCTTGGACATATTCAAATATTGCTAAAATAATATACTGGTCAATATAAGAAAAATTGAAAAATATTGTTTTCTCAGGCGTATTCTAGTATAATGTGTTAAAAACATTTTACAGATAAAGAATATTGCTTAAATAATTTTCAAAAAATCAGATTCTTATTGAGTTGGCATATATTTTGTTTCAAGGAAAAATGAATTATTAAATTTGGCCCATAGTTGGCGATGGTGTAGCGGTACTCGAAGCGAGTCCACACATTAACATATATACAACTTTCAAAAATTTAATAGATGTAGAGATTGATGGGGTGAGAATGGTGAACGTTATATTTATGTAATTACCCCATATTTTCCATTTTAGATATATTAAAAATAGCTTCGTCTCTATGAGGTATCCGATATTTATTTAATAACAGTGTTGTAGGTAAAAATCTAGTAATTGTGCGTTTATGAACATATTAAAATATTGCTATAAAAAATTAATTAAAAATTTTCCATTCATTGGGCATCGGCGTGTTAACAAATACAAAAGGTTAAATAAAATGTACTGGATATGAAATGTTCACACTCGATTCGGTTCCAATAACGAGCCACCATTTGTGGATTACTCGAGTGATGCATTGTTTGATTTCCCCGCTTAATTCGTTTTTTTCCCTCGGCACTAAATTAATGAAACGTTCGAAATTCAATACGAGCTGGCGGTAGATTGTACGAAATATCTGCGCTAACCGCGATCATTTCCCTAATTATGGGTAAATAACATTCGTACGTCCTCTGCCCCGCGGAATTAGTATGTACGATTAATAGTATATAATATAATATGATGCGATAGAACAATGCTAGAAGCAGTGGCGGCCCCCTTTAACAATATATTGTTTAAATATGAATTAAATATATTAATTAGATAGATATACATATAAAATCAATTTTATCGAAAAATATTGTTGTTGCGCAACCGGGATTCAAACCTCTTTCCTAACGTGTTCTCCTAATAATAAAGTTGTATCAATGTGTCCAAAATTTAATAAAAATGAATTGATAATTCTGGCGTCTGCTATCGGATTATTCAAATGTATTTGAGATTCTGTAAAAATAAGGTAGATGGCTCTTTCAAATAATGGAACGATTAAATGTATTAATATCAAAAAGGTAACATTTAGGTTCGAAAATTTGTCACTAAAAATATTGTCGCTATAGCATAGTTGGATAATATACCTTCCCCGGTTTAATAATAATATTTTTCGATAAAATTGCTTTTATATGTATATCTTTGTAATTAGTATATTTAATTCATATTTAAAATATCACAGACCTATGTTCTGAATAATTACAACTTCACAATAAGAATGTGTTCTCCTAATAATATATAGTTTATTCAGCGGGTACCTCAGTAAAATATGTCACGAAAATTGCTTTAGAAATTCTTTTAACATTTTTAATGTCTCACTTCTTGCGTTGTATTTTTGCATATTTAAAATCAAAAAGATTTTGCAGGCTATCGATCCCGTTACCTCTGACACGCTAAGCGAGCGCTCTGCCGTCTTGCTAATGTCATGTGTTCTTATAAGTACGTATGCTGATTTTTAACTTTAGAATCAATTATTTATACATTCTTAACATCATTTTTAATACTAATAATAAAAATTAATTAAAATATTTACACCCGTTTGACTTCATATTAAGTCTTAAGAAAGAGCTTAAGATATTTGTAAAGTGCTATTTTCACATCTCATTTTGATTTTTCTGCAGTGATGGTTACTATCCCCTTCTGCCACGCGGGAGACCGGGATTCAGTTATCTGCCAGGGAAATTTTAAATTTATTTATATAACTGAATTTATGAATATTTGTTCGAACTAAAAAACTTATTTTATGTAGGTGTGGTATGTATCTGAGACATTTATCACACCACCCGATTTTTTAAATAATAAAATTGTTCATGATAAAATAAGATAAGCTCGTAATTAGATAAGATAAACATGCGATAATAAGATATAATACGTTTATTAAAAATAATTTTCTATTAAGTTTACAAATTTCTTGAGTGAGATGCAGTATCCACCTCTGAGAGCCTTGTCTGTTACTTCATTTGTCTGTGAAAGTTCTCTGTTTTTTTCGTGTTATTGAGAATAAATTTATAGTTATTCAATAAAATATATGAGGAGTATTTTGCACTTTATGTAAAATATATGTTAGAGCACATTCTTATTGTGAAGTTGTAATTATTGAGAACATCATAGGCTTATGATATTTTGAATTAGAAAGATATACATATAAAATCAATTTTATCGAAGAATATTGTTATTGCGCCACCGGGATTCGAACCTCGAATTTAGATAAAATTGATTTTATATGTGTATCTTTCTAATTAATATATTTAAAATATATGTATGCAAAACACAAAACGCGGAACATTGGGCATCCACTTCTCGATACGGCGCCGACTATTTATGTTTTTACACACACTATGTTTTTACCACTATTCTGAATACAATGTAATTGTACCACAATTGTGTTATTGTTAATATGAAATGTTAGCACAAAGTAACTTTTCAGTTATTGAAGAATTAATATATATTTATTTATCACTTATTCGGAACATCAACATTTTGTTGACAAAACATACAACATTTGTAAAAAGTGAATGTGTTTAGGGAAAACCAGTAAATGCATAGTTATAAAATAAAGTGTACCTCCAGGAGAGCGGTTTGGGACACTAGTTGCGTGACGGGTGGCATTCTACACACATTATTTGTGGAAACATAGATCCGACAGTTTATGACACATTTAAGTAACAGTAAAAGTGTTTACTCTTCGAAAATTAAATCTTTGTGTAGACGTGACGTATTTTTTACATTAATGCACATTATATTGTCAGCGTTTAAGTTTTCATTCCAATCGAGTCATTTATTTTTAAAAAAGTCGCGGAGGTATTTGATCGCAGAAATGGTATCAAAGTGATCACCTGAGGGACACCGAATTCGCAACGTAAATCCTGCACTGATAGAATCCAGATGAACGAATACGACGATTCCGGTCGTAAATCGAAATCGCCGCAGGGTAGGGAAGGGAAATTAAGGGAACCGTGGTAAAGGATGAGGTCAACGAGGGGATAAGAGTTCCAGTCGAAGGACCAGTGATTTCGGGAACTGGGATGTGGATGGACAGCTCGCCTTACCTTGTATATGACACCTCCATCATCTTTCCTCTCGCCGCCGAGATCACACAATGGCACGCGGATGAGCAGATGTCCGCTTCCAATTGAAGACGGCGATATCACAATTTCACCCACGGCACAAACAAACAACAATTAATACGTGATCAAAACATAATATCACAAAATACAGTGCTGGTGCACTGGAGCTTAGAAGTCAACACCGCGATGCTATCGTGATGTCGAGATCGAACAAATATCGGTCATGTTGACGTCTGCTGACGTCAAGGTCACAATTCACACTGACAAGACGAGCATGTGGAAATCTATGGGTGGGAATTTGGACGGGGAAATGTGTTAATAACATGGGTCGCGGCCGATTCAAAAGACGCGTCAATAATGTGTTTTACGAATTCGGAACAGACCCCAAAATGAAAATATTGAAACAAGGAATTTCCGTTAGTTCATATAAGTCTGTGGGACAATCATATTTTGCACGTAACAAACATCTTATTTTCGATCCATAACCCTAGTCCGATCGAAGACAATAAATACACAATTGTGTGAGTTGACTGCACCGTGACATATGTGCTGGACAGAATATGTCATGATATTTAATTTAACAGCAATACATCAAACTATTAGCAAAATATTAACACTAAACTAAATAATATGACATTAACATTACAGTTGGCGATATTAAAATATAACATGAAACATGAAACCATGGGGAACGAAATATTTTGTCAAGGTAATCGAATTTCATGTTAAAGAAATTATAGATGGTATAGTCAATAAAAAGTTATGTTGTAAAGTCATAAATACTAATAATGTTTGTGTGGAAAACAGCGTTCTCCAATCTGTGAAAGCATGCTCACACCTCACAGATACTACAGCCATATAGTTCCGAAACGCACTGACCAATAGCAGATATTAATACATCGTGACGGACGAGTTCTAAAAACTAGCGAAGGCCAGCCACTTTTCCGCAGATTATTTTTTGACAACACCTCGAGCGAGCCTTTCCAGTCTTTAACTTTAGTCGTGCAATTGTAAATCGTCTCGCAATGAACGCCAACTTTTTAAAGTTCTGTTTTATTCAAATACCTTGTTCTAGACACAGCATAAATATTCAAACGCACATTCATATATACTGCGACATGCACCCGCACGTGTGAGATATTGAAGAGAGTTAGGGCCTTCAGTCTCACCATGAACAAAACCTTCTTATCCGAATCGCCATAGCCTACAAACGTGGGTCACTCCATCCGAGTGACTCGACAGCTCAGATCACACATATTGATCACAATTGCAATAATTACAATAATATACATTATTATATTGAAATAATTGCAATAATATATATTATTATATTGCAATAATTGCAATAATATATATTATTATATTGCAATAATTGCAATAATATATATTATTATATTGCAATAATTGGAATAATATACAAATCTATTGTTTATTAATAGAAAGTTGAATCACAAAGACGTAAACAGTAAACAATTTCGATCCGAAATATTTTCATGTTATGCATTTTTTGTTTCACGTAAAAAACGAATAAATTTATGAAAAATACAGCATTTTGATGGGACCAGAATATTTTTTCATGTTCAGCGTGTTCCACTGTGCTTTATTAGATTCGGATGTCTATGTTTTGTTTTCTCTAGAAATTATGGGGTGTTCTATATACTTACCTATTCAATTCTGTTAGTCTCGTATATTATGGCCTTGGTGCACTGCATCGTTCAGGGGCGTGCAGTGCATACTAATAAAAAAGCTGTGCATTACTAAAAAATCTGGGAAACAAATATAAGTTAAATAATCTGTAATATGGACCGTGAACATTTACTGCCATCTGTGTATCAGCACAAACTTTATTGGTTTAGTTCTTAAAACTACCACGACAACCCACCGCTGTAGCCGTGGCGTCAGTAATAGCTACAATCGACGCATTGTAGCTATTCACATTACTACCGTCTACTTTTAAGCTAGTGAATTACTCAAGTCATATAATTGGCAATTTACTGAATTAAAAATTCTTTTCGGTTGATCCGTTTTGAATGGAGTCGTTTCTTATGCTGCCTTTAAACAAAATAACATTAGAAAAGCTAACAACTTCGTGAAAATCATTGAAATGTCTACTTCCTCTTTTACTAATTCGCGAATTTTACTATCTTACTGTTTTAAATGGTCGTTCTTTACGTTCGATGTGCATTTGGTGCATGCATTTATTTTTTATTTGAGACAAACAAAAAGCATTTGATATAATTATTTCTTACGTTAATCTTTAATAAATATAATTATTTCGTTCAGTTATTACGTAAAGGATTTTAAAACAATAGAAGAATCACATGGGTCATCATTTTATATGGGTAAGAAGGTATTATTTTACGTTATAACTCAAACTTTAAAACACCATAAATAGTACTTTAAAATTTTACAAATAAATATATGGTAGGGTCGTATAAACGACGGATTCATTTTGTCTAAAGGCGTTGGTTAAACGAAAGTTCAACATATATTATATATGATTGTATAATATCTTTGGTAACAGTACAACCTAAATCTATATCTACTGCACGCCACTGACATTATTACTTTTAAGCGCTAGCCGCCACTGCCTAGCAGCGGCCGTGTGCAATTAAAATGTTCAATATACAATGATAATTATTATTATTGACCATCAAATAGTCCAGGTGGCCGCCGTTGTTTGATGAACGTATTACAAATTCATTCATCAGGTAATTTATAGAATTATTACCTCGATATGTTTTGCCGAATACTAAAGGCACCTATAATAAAAAATATCTTATAATAATTTTACGTGTGCTTTAAATATTTTCCCAGCGCCCGGCCAGTATACTGACATCATATTCAATACAGGTAAATTCCGCTTAACGCGGGTTCAATGAAAGCGGATTTGTTTTAACGCGGGTCTATGCTGCATCTTAAAATTTCATAGGTGCCGTACTAAATTACTATATTGGTGCAATCTTGAGTATCATACGATGTCCCCCGTGATATCTGTGGCTATACATAAAGTAACCAGTCCACAATTATAAATAAAAATATATATTATTTTTATCAGATGCAGTAAGGCCAATTCTATATTCTGCCAACAGCCAGACCGTTTTCTTATAAAATTAATATTAATGATTTATCGTCAACGAGTGTTTGGAGAAAAACGCAAATTATTCTCTTTTAAAGTAAGGACAACGTTATTTCTGTGTATAAGTAGGTTCGTAGTTTTCAGACCCTTCTTCAAAAACTTCATATTATGTAAAAACATCAAAATTTCTAAAATCTATTGTTTGGGACGTATATTTATTTGGTGTATACTTTTCGTCCCTTCCCGGCCCCGCCGCCGGCGAGTCGATTGGCGACCTTGAGCCAGTACGGTTATACGTGTGCGGTGCAGTTTACAATATTATACAATCTCGAAATTTCGCATCTATGCTATGTCGGAACCTTTGACGAAATAGTGAGTTAAAGTATACAGTCCACATCTTTGGAGATGTCAGCAGATATGCTTTGTACGCAACATCAATTCTTAAAATTCATGCAAAATTTGGCACTTATACATCAGTGGCGGTCGGTGACTTTTTGTAGAAGGGATGCTGGGTAATAAGTTTCTACCTACTACCAAATATAACGCGTAATCGAAGGATATTCAATATTTCGGTTTCAAGTATTCATTTACCAAACTGTCAGAAATGAGTCACACAAACAAAATACTCAAAACAATCCACTCGTTTCGTAATATGTATGCTCTTCTATGCATTATTATACCCATTAAAGTCGTTTTTAAAGTACGTCGAAGGGTGTTAATGAACGCGTATACAGTGTTCGAAGACCTTGACAGGCGGAACTGAATGCGCGTGCGCGAAAGTCGAATACTTTAAAACTTTGTGAATGCGGAACGAATGGTAGAATCCATTGTTGCTGATATCTGTGTGTTTACGCGATTCATAGATGTTCAAAAGTTGAGAATGTACATGTATTTCGCTCCGTGCGCACGTCGTGTCGTAATGTGTATTATGACTGGTCTCTAAAGGACAGGACGAATTTGCAGCAATATTATTTTCGGCTAGAAACAAAAAGTCCAAAGCTTTTTGACTCTAGAAGACAAGGAATGCGGAGCATCCAAAGCATGTATGAAGCACCCGTGCCTGCTATATATTGTTTTTCATTTTACATCCAAAGAACAATCAAATTGTGCAGATTTTCACACTTTTCACAAAAGTGCTTTCATCTCGTTTCGAGATTTCTGTGGCTGGTTCTGCATGACCACGTTCAATTGATAACGCTTGAATAAATGTATTTTTTTTATACGCACAACATTTCTTTGAGATGTAGCTTTTAATAAAAATTATAGATATAACATATTTTATAATATTATCATCTGTTCGTCACATTGCAGTGAAGGCGAAAGTGTAAAAAAAAAAGTGAAAATGCAAAAAAATATTAAAAATAATGATAGAAATAGCAGGTGGCAATTTTGCAACTGTCGACTATTCGTACATACATGAAAAATATAATTTTTTTATTACTTTTAATAAATTATAATTATTTATGAATTAATTTCTCACGCCTAGCGTAGATTTTCGCTTAACGCGGATTGTCCGGGAACGCGACCCCCGTGTAACGCGCGGGACGTATTTGTATCACCTGTATTTGTTTCCTACCTAGATTCTGGGTCCTTTTAAGACTCGGAGTAACCGAATTAGAAATCCCTCTCGCCACCCTCAACCCAACGCCCGTTCCTTTGACGAAATGGACCACGCCCTAGTGTGAGCGGATTTCTTGTGTGAATTTATTAAAAAAATCCCTTCTGGCGCTGCCAGCAAGAATCATCATCACCGTCTGCATATTTTTCCCTTTTTTCTCTAGGTCTAGTGTTATCGGAGTTACGTATTTTTTGTTTTTTTTTTGTACAGTCGTCATTTTGAAACGATGAACCTATTGTTAGCCGAAATATTTACCAGTATAATTTTTTGTAATAGTTTGAAATATACGTGAGTTATCGTGTTCTTAAAATGATCGAAGAAAGAGCATTGAATTTTTCCGAAAGTTGCGCAATGCGACCCTCTGCAATAGATAGTATTTCTATCGAATTCTACTGTATATATTAATATTTTTAATATTAGTGCAAATGAAAGCAGGGGCGCGTACTACATACAATGAAAAGAGCTACGCATAACTATATAATTTCTGCAAAATAAATCTAAATTACGTATTTATTTGATATGTTGTGTATGTATGAAGTGTGCAGGGCCACACGTAAATAATTCGTAGTTTGTGTATTAATGTTTTAACTAGAACCATCTAGTGGAAGAATTTAGAAATGGCAAATACGCGTAAAATTGCGTACTTTTTTTGCAAAATCTGGCTCAAAAATATGCCAACCAAATGCTATCGTCTGTCGCGCCGCGCGGTGTTTTGAATACACGTTTTCGCTTGAACAGATGTGTTGCATACAGCGCAAATGTGTATTTGAAGTGGACTTGAATGTATGCGATTCAATACATTTTAAACGTGGTATTACTTTCAGTGGTGTAGTGTTAAAAACAGTACCAGGACAGTATAAAAAATATCAGGGTGGTATTTCAAATATTTTTTAATGTGTTTAAGAAGTGTGTTCCATTTTAAAAGATAAGCCAGAACGGCGCCCTGGCCCCATACACCATTGTTTACTTTTTTATTATAAAATATCTTTAACTCTTCTCCTAAAATATTGAAGAATTTTCTAAGAATTATAGTAATAATATTAATATTTTTCAAAAACGGAAATTGTTTGTGACATATATTTATTTGTGTAAATATATATTTATTTTTGAACTAAACTAATTTACTATGCCTTCCCGTCCCCATTCGGCCTCGCCGCTGATCAGTCGATTGGCGACCTTGAGCTAGTGCGGTATACGTGGATCGAGTAACTTACAATATTATACATTTGAAACGTATCGTCTATAGTGTCGGAATTCGTCATCGTCTAAAGGAACCTAAGACGAAAAAGTGAATTGAAATACAGTCCACATTTGGAGATGTCTGCAGAATCTGGATTATGGTGAGTGCCTATTCCTTCCATATCCTGAATTCTTCCGGCATCTATGCTTATACGCAAGATTTCCTGGTCTTTCGAGCCGGATTATAGAATGTTCTCCAACTGGTATACTTTCCGAAATAGTGTGTTTCTTCAGATGAACACAACCTTTAGTGACAAAACAACCCATAGTACTTTTACAGCATCGATATTAGAAGAATAACCTAAATCCATGCCTAGTGCACGCCACTGGTGCGAAGGTGTGTACAATTTCAGGGTGCAGGTCTTTTGTTAAGTTTTCTCTAATCCGATAACCCGAACCGTCTACAGTAAGTATTGTATAAATTCATCCCCTCTTACCTTCTCTGCGATTTCATCCCCTTGTAAATGCATTTAGTTCTCTCGCATTGACCTCTCGCTATCCGCAGTAACTAATGGTTCCTGGATCGCCGTTCGTGTCGGGTTAAATAGATTCCTACCCGGCCTCCCTGCCCATGGACCACTTCAATCTTCATCTGTCCGTATATAGGGCACATAGCCTTACTCATGAACCACTCCTACATAATGTACAATTATACATACGAGCATATGTAATACGTGAGATACCGCTGTCACTAGCATAATGTGGAATAATCTCAAACCTGTGATGTGAGTCTGTAAGATGAAATTAAATTCTTTAAACATCTGGTCGAAAATTTAATTTATTTGTTTATTGTACTACGGTCATGAAGCAATTTGGCAACAATATCCTCGGTTATTTTTCATCAATAATTCGTTCTTCTACTCACTTGGTATCAAATTTGTGACGTGTGCGCCAAATAAATTATTAAGGTAAAGCTTAATAATTATTGTTTATGGGTATATAAAAATTGATTAAATCTATTCGCCATTACAAATGTCATACGTTTATTTTATTTAATACGACAATGTTCATTTTCCATTGCACAGGCTGCACAAACCGGGTAATGATTTTGTTGACATATTTTTTGATGTTAATTATTTTGTGGAAATATTTCTCAAAGCGAATTTCGCTCACTAATTTAATGTTTTATTTTCACTGTTTATTTACTTATCAAAAAAATACACCATGCGTATTTTTGAATTAAATAATATAAATTTTAATAAATTTATAAATTTTTCTCATCAGTATACCGTTCCTTTCGATTCTTGGTTTATTATTGCCAAGTTACTGCACTCTGCAGAAATATATTTTTACGAAACGATTTTAATTTATCTTTTTGAAAAATTTCTTCTGAAGGAATAATATATTTTTTTAGAGGAACCGCACAATAACAAGGCAATACTTTTACACAATTCAGATGAAACACAATGTATAAAGTTTATTTTACGATTCGAATTAAATTTAGAAAATTATACAAATGTATATAGTTTATCATAATATTTTAATAGAAAATGTCTTGGCGGCTTAAGATAATTTACTCGAGACGGACTACTAGAATTCTATCATTTTCTAGAATTTTCCAAAACCCTGTAATTCGTGAGACATGAATTAATGTATTATTTCTTTTTCACGGGCTTGTTTAGTTTTGCGATGAGATGCTCATCTCAAGTGGTCGGAGGTTCAATATTCGTCCCAGGTTATAGCCAAATGAATCATGTTTTTTGTGGTACTAGCATAGTTTAAGCATAGTAAGAATAATAAGTGACATGTATTCCGTCTTTGTTTATATAGTTTATATATTTGTCGATATATATAAATTATAATCCAATATATTTTTATTTCATCTTGAGACGGGCAAATTTACAACAGTAGATTACAACTTATCGCAAAATCGTTTCCCCGCGGTGCCATACTTTTCTGTCCTGATCTACAACTATTGCCTTATCCACATTCACACGTCATCTCACGCATGTTTCTAATAGGACCATTTTCTAGTAGCTGCTTTACTTTCTCTATTTCTGGTGTCATCTGCACTCATATCTTTTTTTATTATTTTCTCCTCACTCATCCCTGTTTGATCTTTATAACTTAGTCATGGATCGCCGGTCGCCGTGCGCGCGCATGTGAACAAGTCATACGTAGATCGGTGGCTTCTTTCCATTACCTACCCACTACCCCCTCCATCTATACCAGAACATGAAATTTTTTATAGTTGTGTTCTCTATGGTTTTTTTGCATGAATTAATGTTGAACCTTTGAATTGACAGGTATCATTTACCGGCGGTACGATAGGCTGTGAAATTGTGAACTATCGTCCTGCTGTGTGGGGTGTTTAGTGTATTGTTTATGCGTGCTTAGGTTTCTCGCTATCATGCGTGCCGAAACTGTACATCTTGCTATTGTGCATGGTGCTTGTTGTGTTGCACTTTGCGCCATCACCGAAAGTGTATGTTCAAGATTACTTCGTGCGTAATAACGGTGATCGTGTTCTGGAGCCAGAAAACCTGTGAATCTAATGGAAGAAGATCCAGATACCTAAAGAAGCATTTCATAGGTAGGTCGTGTTTTCTCGTTCTGGGTGGTCCTTCAGCCCACCCTGTTCTCTATTACTGTCCCTCCCCGAATTCATTAAATTGTTAAAGCTAATTCAAATATAATAACAATAAAATAAAATACATTACGATATAATCATGACAAATAGGTAACAATTATTTTTTTGTAATAATTAGTAACACAATATGTTTTAAAAAAATAATAAAATATAACTAAAACAGAAATATCACAAAAATGAAATCAGTTCGCGAAACATCGTATGCACGAGTATATATAATATAAGGTTTTAGTGAAAAATGTGTCCGGTTTGTAAATCCACAAATACAGACGAAAAACGTTATTTTGTTTTCTAAACCGTTCATTTTTAAAAATATTGAATTGTACCTATCCATCAAAAGAGTGATTGTATAAAAAAATTCCATCGCCAGTGAATTTCGTGTCCACGTGCGCTTACCCGGACGTGATCACGTGATCGTATTTCAATATTACAATTTGTATGTATTTCCCGGTACCGATTCCTACAAATGAAGTTTTTTATTTTACGTAAAAACATACGTCGGCTTGGACAAGAATTTTTGACAATTTTATCAACTAGAACCTCAATAGGTAAAGTACAATGAGTTTGTGATTGCCAAAATAAAAAAAAACGTGAATATTTCGTAAACGTCAACAACGAAAATATTTATTATTAATAAGAGAGAGGGAGAGAGTGAGAGAGAGTTTTTATTATTAATTTTTAAGAAATAATTACGTAGATATAAAATACATTTTTACGCAACAATAGAGTTATATACCTTCGAATAAGAATGATCTTGAATTATGGGGCTGGCTTTGATATCTATATAAAAAAAACATGATCAATATCTATAAAAGTTCAATATAAAATTATTAACTAAATAAATTTTTATTAAAAATGAAAAGAAATTGATCAAATAAGAATCTTTAGAACTTTTAGTCACTCTTTTTCATTCATGTTTATATTTGTTGCTAATTTAATTGTTTTTGGTTGTTGGTTGTACAGTCTAGGAGCAATGTGCGATGCATGTCTCTATCCTATTCCTATGTTTAACCTTTTTAGAATAACACGCTCATTAGTTCAGCTCCTAGTATGACAGTTGTGGTGGAATTTTAGTTTGTTCTCTTTAAAAAAAAAGAAATATCATTGTATTGAACATTAAATTTATTACAGTTGGTTCTCGATTATCCGGGGTTGGATTAACTGTAACATTAAAAAATGCAGAATTTTTAAATATATAAAATGTGAAAATATATTTTAATTTAACTATATTATGTGTTCCAGAAAATTTAACTGGTGAAATTGATAATATGTAACAGAAAATAAAATCGGAAATCCCGGTCGACGCTATGTTCGGAAGTTTTTATTTGAGGGCGCTTAGATTTTCTGTTTACTTTTGGCGCAAGCGGGCGGCCGCGTCACGTCAAATTGTCAGATTTTTTGACGGAGATTATTCCGAGTTTTTGTATCCGGGTCAATTTTTTTCCCTACTATTCTCTATACTTATGAATCAACTGGTTTTTTTTTGTAAACATTGAAGACTTCATCGGTGGCTTTTAAGCTTTTTTCTTAAAGCATGACGCTTTCGATTTCGTTTTCAACGGGAGTTTCTTCTATTTTTCGATCATTTCCGAAATACGTTATAAACATTTATTTTTATTTGAAACTAGTTGAAGTACCCGGCGTTGCCCGGGCCTTACGTAGAGTTGAGAAACTTCATTTAGGGGGATGGGGGTAGTTTATTTTTCGAAATCAGATGTAGATAGTAATTTTCCTCTTATTTTAAACGTCAAGTGGGAAAAATTTCATCAAGCTCGGAATAAAACTGTAGATTTGTATAAAAAATAAACCCACAGACACTATTTGTATATATAGTTAGGGTCTGGTTCATGCTTATTTACGAGGCTAAAACCGAAATTATGAGCAATTTAATTAATTTAATTAATTGAAACTATTTTACCTAATCAACGTTTTTTAATGAGGTATGAAAAGCGAGGCAGAATGGTAGCAATGAGGGCGGACCCACCGCTTACCCAGGACCGATGCAATAAGCTCAAGGCTCCTATTTCAATCCTACGTATTCGCCGCCTGGTTGGCATTTTTTAATGCTACTTGGCAGCTCTTCGATAGCGCCTCGCATATTGACAAGGCGATGCCGCACAGCTGCCAAAACAAGATTTGCCCTCATTGTCCCCGGTTGACTCACTTTATTAGTAAATAAATAAACAATATTTTCAATACATAACATAAAGATAATATAAAATGACAATTAACAAGGCCGGGGAGTAGAGGGGAAGTGAAGAGGCAGAGCGGTAGCAGATAAGTCAGTTCCACGTTAGAGCCAAGGTTACATAAGTCATGTGTAAATTTCAACATACAAACATACCAAAAATATGTAAGTACCGTCAATTTTTATTACAAAAAAAATTGTTTTATATAAACATATAAAATCAATTTTATCGAAAAGTATTGTTGTTGCGCCACCGGGATTCAAACCTGGATCTCTTTCCAAACCGGGGAAGGTGCATTATCCAACTGTGCTACAGCGACAATATTTTTAGCGACAAATTTTCGAACCTATATGTTGAACCTTTTTGATATTAATACATTTAATCGTTCCATTATTTGAAAGAGCCGTCTACCTTATTTTTTACAGAATCTCAAATTCTTTTGAATAATCTGATAGCAGACGCCAGAATTATCAATTCATTTTTATTAAATTTTGGACACATTGTTGCAACTTTATTATTAGGAGGACATATTCTTATTGTGAAATTGTAGTTAATAATATCACAGACCGTTTGTTGTGAATAATTCCAACTTCACAATAAGAATGTGTTCTCCTAAAAATTGTTTTACCCTTTGAAAATATTCTTAGTCATGTAAGGTATAATTTTCACGAAATTGCGTTGCAGCTATAATGGAAAATCCGTGTGATTTATAAGGAATTCTAAGGTTATTCCAATTATGTTTGATGTTTATTCGTACCAAGGCGGAGAATTATGGTTCGGTACACCGCTGCTACATACACACTTGTCGTTTGACGTATTGGCAAGTTAATCATGTGATAATTTAATTTCTATGCTCGATTGGGGTCTAGGAGGGCGCCTTTGTAGGAGGTGCGCACCATTTCGGTCCAACCCAATCAAAATTGTTGCGGTTGATGTTTTAAGATAGGCTACAGATCAACTTAATTATTTTATTTATTTATTATTATCAACAGGACGTTATGACCCTGATAGATAATCCTAAGTAGGTATATATTATATTGAAAAGGGCGTAAAGCCCTCTGTATACGTGGTAAATAATATGTGAACGTATACATGTAGTCTATAGCGACGATGGCTAACATTCTTTCATGAATAGTTGAAAAAGTACGCGAAAAATAAAATAAAAATTTTAAAATGCTTTTTCGGCTACGTTCGGGGGTATAGCCGTAGGGTTAACGTCGTGTGATGATTGGGCCTAATTAATTATTTTTTTGTCTGTAGGCCTTGGCCCTTTCTGCCGCGGTGAGTGGGGATCGTTGGATTTATCTCGACGAGGTTTATCCGTACAAACTACCTTTCTTGATTTCTCTTTCTACTTATTGGCCAAATACTTAGGCATTATCAGTTATTTGCCGCATCTTTTCACTTAAACATCAAATCATACGCACTGCTAAATTGTACGCAATTGTTTAACACCTGTTTCGTCCCGATCGGACTTGCGGTTCACAAGCCACGGTACCCCCCAGTTGATGCAATCTAAAGAATTTTTACATCTTTCCTTAATACATTGACACCATTAACTACCACCTGATGTAAGATTTTTGAACATACACCCCATATCTCGAACGTTTAAAGACGTGGGTATTCAATTCACGTCAAAATTAACATGCGTTCTTCGTTTCAAAATGTCGTCATGCATTGCGCCATGTGAGTAAGATTAAGAAAGGACCACTTAGGTGGTTTGGTCACATGGAACGGTAAGAAAGATATGACGCAAGTGTCGATGGTACCGGAAATAGAGGACGCCCAGGTAAACCAGATACTGGAGGATGGTCCTGTTAGAAACCTTAATAATCGGCGAGCTCGTATGATAAGATGTATGAATGTGGATGAGGCGAAAATTTTGTGTCAGGAGAGAAGATTGTGACGCATTATCCTCTGCCTACCCCCGCGGAAAAAAGGCGTGATGGTAAGTTAGTTAGTTAGCCATGCATTGGAGGTCCGTGTCGCAACACTTTCATTACAAATAACAGAATTTACTATTGATTTGACTTTTTTAAAATTTATCACAAATCAATTGTATTTATTTACTTGAAATTAAAACCTAATTTATTTTATAAAACTTTTTTTTAAAAATATTTCACATTATATATCGCTCGTGCCTGTCCATTTTTTTAAAACTTAATTTAATTATTTATCAAAATATATAGCTATATTACGTTTCTGAAATATGCAAACTAACTAATAACGTCAGAAAAAGTGAATTTTTATTTCTGGAAATACTATTATTATAGGAAACGATTTTAATACTTATTATTTCTTACCTCCGCGCACTGTTCAGCCTCGAGACGCGCTCGGGCCCAGCATCCGTACAGTTCGTCATTCATCACGAGGAAGTCGTTACGCTTACCGCCTCCTCTGACAGGTCCTGCGTCTCCGCCGGGACTCGAGACACGGGTTAACAGATCCCTCTCGCCGCCCTGCGCCCTTCACTGTCTCGTGGGCATGAAAGTTGCCTGGCGGCAGATGAATCACAGCTACCTGTCGAAATGGTGCTACCTTCCAAGGCCGTGTGATCTTATCTGGAAGCGTGAAGTTGTGCTGTGTCAGTTGTAAGTGTCATTAAATATAAGGTTTGGGGATTGAGATTAAGATGTTATGAATCGTTGTTTGCAATTATGGTTGATGTTAGTATGGGCGTGTTATACTGGTGTCCTATAAGTCGACGTCATCCCATGGAGAGCTGATAGGCCAACTCATGACTGACCAGAATATCAAAATATGACCCTTGTAAAAAATCGTTAGTTTTCGAGATATTGGCATTTTTATGAATTTCGTGAAAATCGACAGTTGCCAGTTACAAAATTCCATATTCTATGATTATATCGGTGTCACTATCTATTTCACTCTAGCTCATCTCAAACGGCGTCACTATCTATCTCACTCTTAACTCGTGTCAAACAGCGTCACTATCTATCATAGTCTAACGCACGTCGAATTGTTTCACTGCGAGTCATTCAGACTAATTATTGAAATAATTTCACAATGAGCTTCTTTTGCAGTAAAATAGCAATAAATTTTTTTCTAAAGTTAAACATAGCAATTGTTCATTTCAGAAACTACACTAAATGAATAACTTTTTAAAATAAGTTGCCAGGAGAGCATTTTTTTTACAATATGAAGAGTTCACTAAAATAAAGTAACTCGTGAATCTGGCAAAATGGTTTTTTTTTTTCAAAGCACTATTAGTTTTATTTTGGCCTGTGATCAATTACAGGGCTATTCAGAGTTGAGTAACAAAATTAAAATCTTAGAATATGGAATTTTCTAACTGTGGCACTTGAAAGACTGATGTAAGGTGTCGATTTTTACGAAATTCATAAAAGTGCCAATATCTCGAAAACTTTATTTTGATATTCTGGTCAGTCATCAGCTCTCCAAGGGATAACGTCGACTTATGGGACATTCTGTATATAAATGAATACTTTTCCAAAAGTAATATGTATTATAATTTTATATATCCCACGTCATGTTGTGTCCCATCTTTTGAATACAGGCCCATGGATTCATGAGCATATAGAACTAGAAGTTATCACTGCATTGAATCCTAACCGGTAACCAACGATTCCTCAATAGAGATCGGTTATACACGCTGCTGCGCGGTATAATTGTGTATAATTTGTATACAGTTTTGTACAGTACAAGTTAGTACAATACGCTAAACATAAATGTTACTTTGATTTGGGGGTACATTTGTTAAATTTCGTGACTGGGATGTTAATTCAAATTTATAGTGTTCGTTTTTGGCACTTGATGTCGGCACCATCGCAGAGTTGTGAAGTCATTTAGGTAAATGATTGGGCACAGTGTGAAATTCGCTTGAATTGGTAACATGGGCAATCTTTCGACAAATGCTGATTTTTTTAATTTCTCAATTGCGCACTCTCAGATACTCGCCTCAATGCGTCTAATTCTCATTCTTCATTCTTTTATAAAATTAATTTAATTCGATATATTTATTTTTAACACCAATTGTATGTACATGCCGTATCTAAAATATGTATTTCTAAACAGCGCTGTCACTTATCAAAAAAATTGTAAAATGCGCCTTATATATCCGAGATATTTGGCATCTTTTTTTTCTAAATATAGAATCTTCATTATCTCTCTACCGATATTTTTTACTCTATGTAAATATGTCTATGTATGTAAATATATATGGTATGTCTGTAAATATAAAATTCGTCAAATTTTAATTGATAATGTTTTCAAATACAAATTAAATTAATCAACTTGAAAGACAGCGAAAAATCTATTAATCGATAAAATATTATGTTTTAAATATAAATATTTAAAATATTGTTTTTGCGCTAATGGTGTGTTTTTTGATAAGGTGTAACATATAGCTTCGAAAATTTGTCATGAAAACTACTGGCGCTTTAACACAATTCGTATTGTACTTCCCCGAATTTGAAATAGAGATCCAGGTTCGAATCCCGGTAGCGCAAAAACAATATGTATATATTTATAATTAATACATTAAATTTGTATTTAAAACATCACAGACCAATGTTCTGAATAATTACATCTTCAAAGTAAGAATGTGTTCTCCTTAATAAAATACTATGTTCTGAAAGACTGCAAAAAGATAACAAAATATAATCCTTTCCCCTACATACTAATGTTTATATTATTTTGTAATGAAAACTGACATTATTTCAATACTTGTGCGGATTTTTTTTAGTTTTATAATAAACTTCACGCTAAGTCGGTATACTATGAAAATTTATTCTGTTAAACGAATTAAATTACATTAGATACCAAAATTTTGTGTTTTAAAATATTACTCTTGTTGTGTCTTACTAACGATATAGATTTTAGCTTATTGTCTGGATGTTCACTGTTACAAAATGACGTTAAAATAATAATCTTTTTTTCTACGTCATTTTTTAAATATTGTGTAACGTATTCAAATTTCGTTTCACACCCACCGCGTATGTCACCTCAGTTTCGGGGACACGCGCTGTGTCTCGTCCTCCGCGGATGTGACAGTCAAAATGAGACCTCCAGAAATGACGTCGCATCCGTTCTCCCTTCGCCCTTCATTGTCATGTTTGACAGTTGCGAAACGAACTTTTTACAAATCGGTTTAACGTGCTGTATTTTCAATCGGTTCGGCAGGGGCCAAATATTAAGTAAACAGAGTCTCAAAATTTTCATTGAGCCGCAACCTAAATTTTCACTGTAGCTATATAAATTTTAATGACGAATTAAAACGAGGTAAAATCAAGATTTTTATTTAAATTTCAAATTTTGCAATACAGTCGTGTGCTATATAGAATTATAGAATATATAGGAGTTATAAGATTCAGTAGCTTATAAAACCTAAATTATTAAACACTTATAAGACACTTTGGGCTTTGTAAAGTTTAGTAGTTAGAACGGTGACCTTGCATCGTTTCCGAAAGCATTGCTTGTCTGGCATGTAACTACTTGTTCATTTTTAGACATTATCGTTGGATAATATGCTTCTTAACTATTTTTTTTATTTGATTCATGGAGGGTAATGTTTGTTCACATAAATTGGTAGAGCCAAAGATTGTGAGGATGGCAAATGCCAGTTCTTTTATTGTGTCATATCATATGTGGCAGACAAACTATTCCATGTATCAAATATGATTGTAGATGAAAATATGAGTTGTAGTTGAAGAGTCGCAAATGCCTATGAAAAGAGCTGCATATGGCTCGCGAGCCGCGGTCTGCCGACCCCTGGGTTAGACGATTAGGATTTTTTGCTGATTTTTTAAGAATTTGGGAAATAGTAAATGTTTACATGTGTTGTAAAATACAAAGCCGGTAACTTCGTTTAGGGTGGTAAGTGCTAATTTATTCTAAATATTGAGATTAAATAAGTCTGTAAGGAAATCAATATATGTTTCTGGCCCGTGGAGGATGTTGTCTAAAAGGAATCTTCTTCTTCTTTTAAATAGGGAATCCATCCTTCAAGAGTGATTGTGCCATTAATCAAGTTAAAACTTTATTTTATAGATAAAAGTACAATAATATTATAGAATCGGAAATACAAAATCATTGTAGTCCCAAAAAATTGCTATTGTATAGATTAAATGTGGCGAGTTAAGGGAACGAAGATGACACAAGTTAACCGGGAGTTGAAAATTACCATTGATGAGATTACTGTAAAAAATAACCTGTGATCTGTAATGGACAGGTAAAAAAGATACGGTCAAGGGTCTCCTCCTCGGCACCACACTCACACACTGGGGAATCTATTTAGTTCAATCTGAATAAATGTGAGGCTACCTGGAAATGCCCAATTCTCATTCTAGAGAAATTTGATATTGTTCTTTTGGTGACTTTCCTTTTGGTGAATGAACCAGGGGGTGCGGGGAATAGACCTTTGAATTATTTTAAGCCGATTACCCTTATGATTATTTAGATCCATCCATTGTGCAATCCAGATAGAATGAATACGTTTTTTTACCATATTAAGTCTGTCATACATCGGGATATGGATTTGATGGGGGAAAACTTCGGAAAGAGTGGCCTCCTTGGCCTGAAAGGAATCAATTACTAATAATTAATTACTGAAAATTTAAACGCTAATATAATATGCATTAATGTAAAAAATACGTATTGTTAACACAAAGATTTAATCATCATAAACTATCAGATTTATGTTTTCACAAATAATGTTTGTAAATTTCTCCTCGTTCCGCAACTAATGTTCCGAACGCCTCTCTTATATGTACATTTTATTTCATGTCTATTCATTTACTGGTCTGTGTATTTTTAGCATTTTTTGTTCATTTGGATGTATGTAATCAAAATGTGTGATATGATAACAATGACCTCTACTCCCAGTGCCTCGCACGTGCCGCACACGTGTGCGCGATAGGCGTCTCTTGTGTTTACGTTTTTCCGAAGTCGAACGTTCGCCCGCCACAGCCAAATAGCGGCCGCGCAACATGTGGCCCAGCTTCCATCATCAATCAAATCTGTGCGAGACAACTTAAACGCCGCACTGTTCTGTTCTGTTTCAGATTTCATCTCCCGCGGTGAAATTTTTTACCAATTAAATCGTAAATTGTTATCTTTTGTTTTTCTTCACCTACACGCGCGTGTTAAACTTGAGGTTTGTGAAAAACATTGTAAAATAATAATTTTTTTGACAATTTATACACATTCTCACAGACTATCAGATATATATAAACACATGAACTAACGCAAATTATTTGTTTCAATATTTTGATATTGGTTTCGCGATTTTTTAATAATATGTGATTTGATTGGAACAAAAATTTAAACGCTGACAATATAATATGCATACATGTAAAAAATACGTCTTATTTACACAAACATTTAATTTTCGAAGAGTAAATACTTTTACTGTTGCGTAAATGTGTCATAAATTATCGGATATATGTTTCCACAAAGGATGTGTGTGGAATGCCCCTCGTCCCGCAACTGATGTTCCAAGCCCCTCTCGTATATGTACACTTTATTTCATGTCTATTCATTTACTGGTCTGTGTACCTTCTATATAATCGAGAGTATTAATCCCTAAATAAATTATTACATATTATAAATAATCCATTTCATATAGTCGAAATGCAAAGAAAGCGACCTTATTATGAATGTCAACAAATCGAAAGTGAGTGTATTAGAGAAGAAGGAAAGCAAGACACCGTGCTAAATACTAGGTAATGAATGTTTGGAGCAAGTAGATGAGTTTGTGTATTTGGGAAGTATGTTCGATAGGAACGGAAAGACAGAGAATGATATCGAATGGAGGGTGACTGCAGGGAATCAAGTGAACGGTGCTTTGAATGAAATTATAGATAATGGGAACTTATCAACTGAGTCAAGACTAGCGATTCACAATGTAGTCCTGGTACCGACACTGATATACGGAAGTGAGGCTTGGAGCTGGCAGATAAGGAAAGAAAGTTGACTAATGCAGTGGAAATTAGATCACTTAGGCTTGTATATGCCAGATCCATTTATGACAGAGTAAAGAATGAAGAAATAAAGAAAGAATGTAAAGCTGATCTTAGTATAGTGAGTAAGATTAAGAAAGGACCATTTGGGTAGTTTGATCATATGGAACGGATGAATGAGGAGAGAATGGTAAGAATGATGGTCTTCTTAGAAGCCTCAATAATCGGCGAGGCTGTATGCGAAGATGTATGAATGTGGATGTGGCGAGAATTGTGTGTCAAGACAGAAGAGTGTGGCGCTTTGCCCTCTCTGCCTACCCCTGCGGGAAAAGGGCCTGATGATAAGTTAATTAGTCGATACAATTAAAAGAGTTTGCTGAGATAGTTTGGTCATATGGAACGTATGAGGCAAGAAAGGATATTAAAGAAAATATACGAAGCGTGTGTTGAATGCAACCGAATTAGACGGTGTCTACAAAATACCTGGCATAATCAGATAAATCAGCTATTGAAAAACGGCCTTATTAGAAGCTTCAACAATCAAAGAGCACGAGTGGTGGAATGCCAGGGCAGAAGAGTATGGCGTTCTATGTTCTCTGCTTATCCCTATGGAGATTCGGCGTGATTTTAAAATTAAATATGATTCTACATCATGCTTGGCTACTTGCATAATGGCAAACTCCAGATACGACAATATATTTTGATATGTTTTTTTACATCAATGCTATAATAGTATATTGACTGTTTCTGAGGTCCAACAATTTAACATTCAAATTGAGTGGAAATCCTCTGAATTTAAAAAAATAATGTTGTCCCTTTTCATCTTATACAAATAAAATTGTATAGATGTCTCGCATCATAATTATAAATACAAATTGATAGTTAAATTATTAGAATGATAATGCCCTTACACGGCGAAACGCGTCGCAAGTAAATTAAACGAATAGAATAAAAAAACAAGTGTTTTATTTTCAAATATGCTAATAGATTACTTGTAAATACTCCTGTTATTCTAAGCAAATAAAATAACCTGTTGTTATTGTTACAATATAGTAAAAAGCAGTAAGAAATGCAACATGTTATATTCACCCCTTATTTTAGGTAGATTCTTTAGATACGACCACCTGTTTTAGTAAATATACTTGGGCGTGTCTCAAGACAATGTCCCCCCCAAAATGTCCAGGGCCCGTGCATCGCTAAATGCGCCCCTGAACATTTCCTTTATATTTTATATAATGTATACTTATTTAATTATTTAATTTGAAACTGTATATTCAATTATTTTGAGTTTAATCTCTATTCGAAAGTCGTATGACAACAAACAATAAACTGCCTTAAAACACAACATTAATCTTTAGAATATCTAAATTTCTTGCTTCTTCCCGTTACGCCGCTCGTTACGGGGCGCCATGTTAAATCGGAGATTAACCCAGAACTTTAAAGCTTATAAAGGACAATTTCACCCTTTGAATTCGACACCCCATACTTGCTCTGCGATTATTGTCTCGATATAATACTGGGTTTGTATTTAATAGGCTTATTTTCGCTCGACGGAAGCGCCACCAGTACGGTCTGGCAGTGTAACGGTGTTGTGCCAGCAGTTAAAGTAAGGTATACCTATGTGTACCTGTGTTTTATCACACAAATAGTACCTGCCTAGTACATTTAAATACAGTTCTGTCTAGATTATTATATAATATTGCGAGATGTTTGGAAAATTATTAAGTATGTGTTAAGCAAATTGTAGTGTTCGTTATGTCCGTGGTGTATGTTTCACCATCGATGGTATATTGGCAGGTCCTATGGTTCAGTAGTAAAGCATTGGTTGTTTGATAATAATAGTCATGATTTCGATTCTCAAGAATTAAACATATTTTTACTGATGAAAAGTTCAAAGACAGAAGTGCCATTGATAAACGTTTTTCTTTACATAGTTCTATGCGCAAAATATTGGCACCCCTTCTCTGGTTATCCACTCCCTTCCAGGAAAATATAGTCAAACAAATGGGTAATTACAGGGCTTACGACCTGTCTTCGGCTGACTTAAGAGATCACTTTATAGAAATATAACGTTCACCATTCTCACCCATTAATCAATCTCTATCAAATTTTTGTAAGTTGTGTATATGTGAATATGTGGAAACACTTAGTACCACTACACTACCGCCATCTATGGACTAAATTTAATAGATGTGGAGATTGATTAATGAGTGAGAATGGTGAACGTCATATTTGTATAAAGTGATCACATAAGCCAGGCGAAGACAGGTCGTACGCCCTGTAATTACCCATACTTCCATTAAATATAATAAAAAATAGCTTCCTCTCTACGAGACATTTATTATTTGTTTAATAACAGTGCCTTTGTAGGGGAAAATTCAGTAATTGTGTGTTCTTGGACATATTCAAATATTGCTAAAATATAGTCACCCTACCCCACCTCCCTGAATATCTTACTCTTATCCTGCTTGTACCAAATTTTAAATAGATCTTTACTCTTTATGGTCTATCCTCAACAAAGTCACATCCTCCCCCACCCCTAACCTGTCACTGAAAATCCGGTCACGAAACGCTAGATATATATAATTAAATATTATCTTCAATTATTTTTAAATGCTGACAAACTTTGTATACACTACTTTGATTTGTTTAACATCGTCCGGTTTCCATTTGGATGTATACTAACTGATCTATAAAATAAAATGTGTAAAATTCAATTGTCTGGCTGGGGCGTGGCCTCAGTCATCCAACCAAATCCAACCGCATACCTTTCTTAGGAGTACGCAGACAAGCAACATTTTTGCATCTTTCTTATTTATAGACCACTGTGAATACTCGTGGGTTGTGTGGGTCGTGATTTGTTGACTCGGTCGCGCCAGTTCTATTCTGATTGCCTTCTGTATATCTTATTGTACCTGTTTTGACTATCCATTCATCTGTTACTCGTTCCGTTCCGTATACCCGAAACATATATGCACACCAAAGTATTCTTTATATCCGAGTGTAATTCGACAGAATGGAAATGTGAGGCCAATGAAAGGACAAATTGGCTCGATTCACAGCCCTCTCCCTTTGCCTAAAGGACAGGACCCTGACGGGTGGCACTCCAGACACTGTATTGCGCGTTTGACTTAGCCATTTGACAACGGATTGCAACAATTTATATCTAAGACGACAGCCGTACATCGTAAGAACATCGACGCTCGTAATATATCTGATGTATGGAACCTTACGTCATTTTATAGTACTCTTTATTTGTGTGCACCTACATTTCTTTTACAACGAAAAAACTGTTCTTGTTATTTAACTTATAAATGAATTATGAATTTATAAAACACATAATTGGAAAATAAACAATATTACAGAACACTTCAGAAGCACACAAATGGACAATGAATAGAATACGTAAGGTATTATATAAAATTATTGTAGTGTAACTCCCTCTCCAAGCACAAGAGCCGGTCTCTTTTTTGGAGAGGTAAGCGAAAGAAATACTATGTAAGTTTAAAAATGTAAAATACTTTATTCATGCTATAAAAAATTGTAAAAATTTCAAATAAAAAAAAAAATTGAATATTGTTTTACTATTTTTATTTTTAAATTAATTTCACTGCATTAACTATTATACCGGAAAAGCACTGTCCGCTATATACAGTAAAATACTAGCGTAGCAGGTAGGGCACCGAATTACGTGTTCTTACATTGTTGCAATATTTACTCATTATTTTTATTATAATGTATAACCTACTCTGTAGTATGAATCTAAAAAATAAATAATTAAGTAATTAATTAATTGTGTTTACGGAAATCACATTATTGTCGTGAAGTTGCAGTTTTTCAGAACATGGTTACTGGTAACAACTAAAATATTTTTTTATCGATAAATAAATTTTTTTTGTATAGTTTTCGAGTTGATTAATTTAATTTATATTGATAATTATTATATTAAATAACCATGACAAACATTCCTTACTAAATCATCAAAAGCATGTCCCTAGATCACCTACTTTCAAGACAGTGATTTCGTTTTAATTTGCTGAAGAAATGTAACTTTTACAGCATCCCATGTATAACAATGGACCTTATATATAGGATTGAATAAACATTGTTTCTATAAAAAAAATGAAGTCTTTCATTGATAAAACAATGACAAGAACCTATGCATCAAACTAATGCAGGATGTCCAGCGGAAAAATTTCAATATTAAATTGTAATTGCTCGTAAACCATCAGGGTGAGGTAAATAGGAGGGGTATTGTTCGACGCGCGTGATTTGCTGATATGCCAGTCGCAATGAATCACTGGTCGGGAGCGCACCGCGCGTTCGGGTTAAGCAAGTGCGGTGATTCATTGGTTCGTGCGCGTCGCGCTTTTTGCACTCACTTTAATATTCGACGAGTAAGTGATGGGCCGAGCACGCAACTTATCTGGTGTTGGGTTCAAAAGTTCAGACAAGAAGGGACAATGGTTAACCAAACTCCTCCGGGACCATCAACGTCAGCAGCGACGCCAGAACATACGGCTCAAATTCGACTTGAAATTATGCCCAATCCGCCTAAATCGACAAGGAAGATTGCAGTTTGTACTGGAATAAAAAAATCAACAGTGCATATTATTTTGAAAAAGAAACTACAGTTTTACCCCATATAAACTGCAAATCATGCAGTTTCTCAACGAAAATGATTATTATTTATGTGAAACCTTAGCGAGAACGATGCTGGAACGTTTTGAAACATATTGTTTACTGACGAAGCACATTTTCATATCGATGGCTATGTTAATAAACAGAACATAAGATATTGGTGCCCCGATAATAATTGGCCCTTATTTTATTTGTTCTTATTTTGTTCTAATGATGTTATTTTAATCATTGTGTCTCAGAGGAATAAATAAATAAATCTTACATTGAATTATGACTATCAAGTAAATGGACGGAATTTTAATACATTTTCAAAATTGAAGCAGTTCTGGTATAAATTTGTACATTGGTTATTTCATTGTAAATGTTCTTTGATGACCTTACTGCAGCTTGACCAAACAGAAAATGTGTGCTTAACATTTTCATGCACTGAAGACAGTACAAACAGCCCGTCCACTCACAAATGAATTTATGGTGTCACGTGTGCATTTATGCTGGCCTGCCGATGTTTCAACTGGACATATTATAATCTATTCTGAATGCGGCAGCGCGGATAATATACGGACCATCAAAATTCACGCACGTTACATCCCTTTTGCGTGAACTACATTGCTTTCGTTTCTCTAAAATAACAATAGATTTTAAATTGTTTTAGTTTACGGTGCCTCTGTATTTTTACGAGCTCTGCATCCCAGACAACTTGGATGATAGACGTGAAACTCTCAAATCACACTTTACTTCAACCTCAGGAAAGGTTTTAGAACCAATCGGCCATTGCCAGAAGACGTTCACTAAACGGGCAATTGCTGTTGTATGCCCAAAAGACTTGCCCTCCGTATTAAGGAATAGTGGATAAGAAACATTTTTTTTACAAAATCGTATCCATAAGCTCACACGATAAGTTAAACTAGTAAATACTACCGTAGAATCCAATAATTTACGTGTAAATGCGTCCTTGATGTGAAAATTTTCACGAAAATGGCGTTATATAAATTATCCAACAGTATTATTATTATTACAAAGAAAATACACAATAATTTATAGAACTTAAAATTGTTTTATTTTTTAATTAATTAACAAAATATTTAATTTATAAATGTTAATATGCCATTATAATATGGTCATCATACAATGGATACCGACTATTTCATGGATCTCAATTATCATATTCTACGTATAAAAATAAAATGTTACGATAAAATAATTAATATATTTAAATATGATATTAAATGTAAAATTATGCACATGTAAGCGTACGAAGTTAATTTAATTTAATTAAGTTGAATTTGTTACTGTTACTGATTTGACAGTTCATAAATATTGCCATAGATTAAAGAGAAGTATAGCTGTTGCTTAATATCAAACGCTTTTACAAATTCTGACGGAGAAATTCAGAATTGTGGTCAATTGTGAACTAAATCTGTTACAGCCCGTATATCTTTCGGGTGTTTTCTTTTCTCGATCATGCATAGTCTTCCTTTTTATATCCTCGTAGAAACTGACCGAATTCCTTTTCCGGCGGATGTATATATTGTCATAAACAGTTTCCATCAACGTCACCATGTACCGGCGCAGGGCGATGCATGGATGGCGTATCGAAATGCAGTGAATTGTTTGCTTTTTGCATCGTACGTTCTGCATTGTCAATTGGAATATGCAGATTAGTAAGGGTCATTGTGGATTTAGTCCGGTTCGGTTGGTTCCCCTGACGTGTTACCCGCTTTTGTGCATTAATATCGTTATATCATTTAAATATATTACCTTGACTAGTCTGAAAAGTAACATGAATAATATTATTCGTGAATGATTTTATATGTATAGCCGTCATGTGGTATTGATATGAAACACGTTAATTAAACATGCATATTGTATGTACCCGCGTAATTTTTAAAATCTGAGTTAACACAAATATATAGTAAATACTAATTTAATGTATTAATTATAAATATATACATATACAACCAATTTTGTCGAAAAATATTGTTTTTGCGCTACCGGGATTCGAACCTGGATCTCTATATTGTGTTATAGCGACAGTATTTTTCATGACAAATTTTCGAACCTATATGTTACACTTTTTCAAATATTGGATTTGAAATAGAGATCCAGGTTCGAAACCCGATAGCGCAAAAACAATATTTTTCGACAAAATTGATTTTATATGTATATATTTATAATTAATACATTAAAGTAGTATTTAAAATATCACAGACCGTCTGTTCTGAATAATTACAACTTCACAATAAGAATGTGTTCTCCTTAAAAATATATAGTAATTGTAAACAGTGAAAAAATATCTATTGCCTACACATTGTGGCTAATTTTAATTATATATTAACCAACCTGTTTCGAAAAAATCTACACACCACTCTGATGAAGTAAAAGGCCGAACAGAAAGAAACTAAAACCAAACATCAAATTATTTATTGTTAAATATTCAATTTAAAAAAATAAATTATACAATTCTCGTATCTGATTGAATAACTGACTGGTTGATTGTCATAATATAGGATGTCCCAGAGACAGTACTCCAAGGAGCCCACGGTCAGCTGACATTACTCGTTGAGAGACTCGTTACATATCACCCATTTAACGTCAAATAGGATTATCCGAAATTCAACTGTTTAGATGTTATTTAAACTGTGATAAACGAATTCAATTCGATTCTGGTACATTTCGAATGCTAAGTAAATGCTCAGCTAACTTAGATATACCTCCCAGTTGACATCCGTGCCAAATTTTATGATGATTCCTATGAACTTATTATTCAATAAGAATAGAATGATTATTTATAAATCATCACAATGTCTCAATATATCATTGACCCATCCTACGTAAAGTATCTTAAGTAAAAAATGTCATTTTAATATTTCTGATATTTCGTACGTGTTTGATACTTATTTACGTGGCAGATTTTAAAATATTCTAAATATGAATTAAATATATTAATTAGAAAGATATACATATAAAATCAATTATATCTAAAAATATTGTTGTTGCTCCACCGGGATTCGAACCTGGATCTCTTTCCAAACCGGGGAAGGTGCATTATCTAACTATGCTACAGCGACAATATATTTAGCGACAATTTTCGAACCCATATGTTACCTTTTTGATATTAATATATTTAATCGTTCCATTACTTGAAAGAGCCATCTACCTTATTTTTACAGAATCTCAAATACCTTTGAGTAAACTGATAGCAGACGCCAGAATTATAAATTCATTTTTATTAAATTTTGGACACATTGATACAACTTTATTATTAGGAGAACACATTCTTATTGTGAAGTTGTAATTATTCAGAACATAGGTCTCTGATATTTCATAAAGATATACATATAAAATCAATTTTTTCGAAAAATATTGTTGTTGCGGGATTCGAACCTGGATCTCTTTAGAACATAGGTCTGTGACATTTTAAATATGAATTAAATATATTAATTAGAAAGATATACATATAAAATCAATTTTATCGAAAAATATTGTTGTATATCTTTCTAATTAATACATTTAATTCATATTTATTGTATTCTAGGTGCTAATAAACATAATGTATAAAAATTACAGCTATAGTAAGTATCAAATACGTGCAAAATACTAGAATGATTAAAAATGTAATTTTTTTACTTACGATACTTAACGTAGGAGGGGTCTATATATAATTCAATATATTTGAAACTTTTTCGGAAGGTGAGGAACAGAACGATGAAAATAGAGGGTATGAAATAGTTTCGGAACTTTTTAAAAGAAGTTCGCGACTGGACGGTATACTTGTAACAAACTTTGTTGACTTTTTTTACACTTTGTCATTAAATATATTTATTTTTAAATCTAGGTTATGTGTATGTAAAACGAGCGCTAGAGAATCTAATCATCGACATAAAGATTAATATGCAGTATATAAGCGGGCACGAGTTCAGCCATGTAGCCACTCTACGCGTAGATTACATTACTCATCATCCCCCGTTCTGGATTCGACCTCACAAACAAACAAACAAAGAATATTCGAGAAAGACAATTGAACGAATTGCGTGACGTGGAAGGTAAACTACAATTAATTCTTCCAGTTCGTCCCGCACGGCAGCTGGATTAGTTAGTATTCAGCACCTGGAAGGCTTTTATTTACCTGCGTGTTGTGGAAAGCCTGCTGCCACTTAAGAGAAGGTGATCCTGGCTTTTCCCGTTTTTTATTCGTGGACTTTTTCATACAAACTTTTGATCCAATTTTGCGTTTTATTCGTCCGGCGTACTACCTGCCGACCAAATTATTTTAAGGTGGGAGAATCTATTATATAAATTGCAAAAATTTATACGTTTATATGTTAACACTTTCATTATAAATACGGTAAAATCAACACGCCTCATATCAGCTGGCGTTGCAGAGCGGTTTAGGAGTCTGACTAGAAAATAGATTCTTTGTGGGAGCGTGCGTACCTTCTAATCCTAACGACGGAGTTTTTTTTTTTAAAACTGTATATTTAGCCAAGATACTAACCGCTTTATTTATTTTTCTAAATATCCGTCGAGTGCTGTCGATAAAAACGTGGTGAATGTGGTCGATTGTAACGAGGATGTAACTGATTATCATCAGCAATGATATGAGCAATCACTGCTATACTAGAAACTAAACCGCCAATAGATAAATCTTAGTTTTCAATCATTTTCACAATCGAATTTAAATCATAGAACCAAAGTCACAACAATCGTTAAGCTCATCACTAGTTTCCATAAAATTATACTAAAATACATGGTTATATACATATTTTTTAAGTATGTTGCTGTTTGGAACAAGTTCAGAAAAGGACAAAAGATCACTTGTTAATAATCATAATAAATAAATATATATAAAATTTAAATATGAATTAAATATATTAATTAGAAAGATATACATATAAAAACAATTTTATCGAAAAATATTGTTGTTGCGCCACCGGGATTCGAATCTGCATCTCTTTTCTAACCGGGGAAGGTGCATTATCCAACTATGCTACAGCGATAATATTTTTAGCGACAATTTTCGAACCTATATGTTAACTTTTTGATATTAATACATTTAATCGTTCCATTATTTGACAGAGCCATCTACCTTATTTTTACAGAATCTCAAATACCTTTGAGTAAACTGATAGCAGACGCCAGAATTATCAATTCATTTTTATTAAATTTTGGACACATTGATACAACTTTATTATTAGGAGGACACATTCTTATTGTAAAGTTGTAATTATTCAGAACATAGGTCTGTGATATTTTAAATATGAATTAAATATGTTAATTAGAAAGATATACATATAAAATTGATTTTATATGTAATGTAATATATGTAAAATTAATTAATTCAGATAATTATTTTACTGAGTTTCTATATTCTTGCTTAAATGGTACATGCAAAAATATTCTACAAACCTCTTGAATGTACGTACAAAATACTCCACAAACCTCTTGAATGTACGCACAAAATACTCCACAAACCTCTTGAATGTACGCAAAAATATTCTACAAACCTCTTGAATGTACGTACAAAATAATTAAATAATGACATGTAAATGGTGGGATAAGATCCCGTGGACTGTATCGATTATAATAATGATTAATTGACGCAAACCGAAGTGGATTCAGGAAGGAAAATAATGGCAGATGGATCGGGCCTACCTTGCTCTAAAGTTCTGGGTTGAACGTCGTTTTCACCTACAGTTGATTCACACGTTTTTTGTAAAGAACCGAGATATCAATGCACTTCCGGAGATGCTTAGAACACTGTCTCTTCGTGGTTTTAGCGTTACGCATGACGCTGCTTTTCGGACGGTAAAGAAACACGGATCTTGACAGTTCGGTGTCAGAAGGTAATCTGAAAACTGGTTGGCCAGAGCGGGACAGGTATATTAAGGTAATATATATTGGAGTAAGTGCGTATAGTAGCGAGGAACCGATTACACACAATAGTCAGTACGCTATCAGCCCCACACAGCTGGACGATAATTCTCACAGTTTTCACAGCTTAACGTACCCAATGGCAAACGATAATTGTTAACTCAAACTTCTAAACTGGTCCAAAATCATAGAGAACATTACAGAAAAAGGTCATGTTCTGGGTATAGGGAGGAGATAATAGAAGGTAATAGAACTTATTTTATCTACGTTCACATGCGCGCAAGACGGCGATCGGCGATCCATAGAACATTGTTATGAAGATCAAATAACGATGTTGTTTTTAATAGTAAAATATGTTTAATAGTTTTTAAAATATTTTTTAATATTTACCCGGGCCGCAACACGCCAGCGCCAGGATTCATCTCAGATAGACCGGACACCATATTGTCCATGACGCCCAACTACCGGCCATCGCTCGCATGACGCCTCCTTGCTCGTTGTAGCAGGGTCTCTCCTCAACTCGCAGGTGGACCAGGACCATACATCTCTGGGTCCACCGCAGTGATCCCACTCTTAATCTACGCCATCTCCCGCCTCCATATTCTTCCGGAGCGCGGTTCCACCGACGCGCTCTATTTTCGAGCGTTCCCACCAAAAGTGACGTCTTGCGTAGCTGCCCGCCAGAGTCGGATTCTCGTCCCTGATTCGTTCATTTAGACGACCAATCATCATAAGTCGGCGGCAAAGTAGGTTACCCAGACCTCGGCGCGCAAATTCAAACATTACAATATATATATATATGTTTGTATATATACTGTTTCCAACATAAATTAAAATATCACATTATTAAATTCAAGCGGAATTGGCTGTGGTCTTTTTCAGTTTCTCGCATTTACAGAAGCTAAAGCCTACGCTTACAATCTATTTTTTAGACAGTAGAGTAGGCTTTGGTACCACGAAAGGAACTTAAAAGACAATTTCAATGCATCACAAATGGCGGTGGCGGCCGCAATAAATTTGATTCGGGAAAGTGTCCCACGCCGTATAAAGCGCTGGGATGAAAAACCGCTCAGGGGCTGGGGTGGGCGCTTTGCTGGGGTAGGTCCTCCCACCGGGGACCGTTACTTAGTATGATATATTAGCGGAACGACCTTATGATTGTTGACAGCCTTCGTGGGAGTGGTAGAGGGTGGATATAGGTATGCTTAAATTATTTTTCTCTTATTCACCGGCAGTCCTGTCTTTAAATTTTTTTTCTTTTATTCATATTTAAAGCCTCCGTTTTAATTTATCTGTGGATTTTAGTGCCGCTCGAGGCAGTAATTTATTTATGATGAAAATACATTTTTTATTACGTTCCATTTAACAGAATGAGTGTTTTACGATTTTGAAGTATATTTCTGTTAATTTTTTTTATTTCTAATGGAAACTTCTCAGCTGAGGCAAGACTAACTATTCACGATAGAGTCATAAATAGTAGTCCAAGTATTTAATTGATGAGTCCACAATAGTGCAGTTTATTTTTATTTATAAGTTAAGCTTTATTGACATATATATATTTATACATTTTTTTTACATCAGAGGTGAACATAAAATTATATATTTTTTATATTTGTTGCAAATTTTACATTGTGGTTTTCAGGAGACCATTTTAATCGTACAGGCGTCTAGCTTATGTTAAAACTTAATGGTCGATAAATTATTGACACTGAAAAAATTAGTTACGTTATAAATAAACTATTAAGGAAAGTAAACAACATATTAAAAACTACAGCCTCAGTTCCAAGGTTAACAAAGTCTAATCACGTGACATGCGACAGTCCTCGATGTTTCATAGCGAATGCATGTATTACAACGGATGTCATTTAATACATGAGATATTTTTTAACATAATAATGCTGATTTGTTATTTTGTAGTATTATTTATTATTATAAATATGAATTAAATGTATTAACTAGAAAGATATATATATATATAAAATCAATTATCCAACTATGCTACGGCGACAATATTTTTAGCGACAAATTTTCGAACCAATATGTTACCTTTTTGATATTAATACATTTAATCGTTCCATTATTTGAAAGAGCCATCTACTTTATTTTTACGGAATCTCAAATACCATACGCCAAATTATCAATTCATTTTTATTAAATTTTGGACACATTGATACAACTTTATTATTAGGAGAACAATAAGAATGTGTTCTCCTAATATTAATATAAATAATATTTAAATATTCTAGTTAAAAAATTACTATTTATTCGAAAACAATGCATATTTTATATACGTATCAATATTGCTGTAGTCATTTTTAAAAATAAAAATGTCAGTATGGCTGCTTTCAACCATATTAAATTTGGCTGGCAGGTTAATAAAATAAATATGCCTCCCAAAGTGTGTTGACACTAAAGAGAGATCTTAATGTGGTGTGTCCGCTTATTTTTGAGATAGGGTTCAAAAGTTGAAGATATGTTTTTTAGTTGAATGTCTATTTTTATAGATTATTTTGGTCGTATATATATATGTGTGTCATAGAGAAAGTTTGTTGGTTATCCCGCGTCTGTTGGTCCTGAGAAGGACGATAGTTATCCCAACATTTCGGATAAATCTCATTACCCTTCTTCAGGGGGTGCCTTATCGGTGAAGTGTCGCTCTAAAACGGTCGTGAGACTCTTGGGTCGAGAGTTCAACGCTAAGCGAATTAAACTAAACTTTATACTTAATTAAGCCATTTTCGACTTACCAAGAAACGTTTTCTCTGACATTATACTCGACCTGTGAAAACCTCAAATTTAACATATATTTATTGTTTTTTTTAAATGAGACATGTATTTATTATGGAAGTGAGGCGTGGAGCTGGCAGAAGAGGAACGAAAGTCGACTGAATGCAATGGAAATGAGATCACTTGGGCATATATGTGCCAAATATATTTATAACAGAGTAAAGAATGAAGAAATAAGGAAATAATGTAAAGCTGATGTTAGTATAGTGAGTAAGATTAGGAAAACATCACTTAGATGGTTTGGTCATTTGGAACGGATGAATGAGGAGAGAATGGTAAGAAAGATATATGACGCAATAGTGAAATAGAGGACGTCCGCGGAAGACTTGGCACGACCAGCTGAACCAGATAATGGTGGATGGTTCTGTAGAAGCCTGAACAATCGGCGACCTTGTATGAGAAGATGTATGAATGTGGATGAGGCGAGAATTGTGTGTCAGGACAGAGATATGTGGCGATCTATCCTCTCTGCCTACCCCCGCGGGGAAACGGCATGATATAAATATGATATCTTATAAGTTTTTTCTCTACATCTTTCTAATTATTTTAATTATCGAAGAACTGTGTTCTAAAATTACAACATCAAAATAAAATTTGATTCATTTTAAAATTTATACAACTTCACTACTTTTATTTTTTCACACGTCTGCTACTTACTGTAAGAGGGTAGGTGGTTCGTAAGCGATAAAATATTGACTAATTCTGTAATTTATTGATCTAGACGGCCCGCATTTGACCGCATAAATTACACGTACATACACACACACATATTTACACTCACACTAGTGCTCACGTACACGCGCATAAACACGCTGGTATATGCTTAAAAAAATATTAAATTTTAGATATTGCGTTAAATTCTGCAATACTAATGTTAGCGTCACTCGTCTTTTAAAATTGATTGCTTTGTTGAAATATTTATGGGTCTCGTTCTAGATTCCGCCATCGTGTTATATTTAAGATTCTTTCTCTTTTTTTATTTTTCGATCGGCTTACACAATATTTACAAATCACGCGATATTTGTGCCCATTATTATGAAAGTCAAGAAATTGAAAAGATAATGAGTTTATCAATTATGTCGCGTCACATTGTTTCAAATTAATATAATATGATGCAAATTGTAACAATTATGAAAAAACTTGAAGCGTTATATTCAGTGTATTGTTACGATGTTTAACGCTATTCCGCTAGTGTTTATTTTGATAATAGAAAAAGTCATTACAAGCTTAAATTTTTTATTTCCTTATAAGCTACACGCAATATTTATATGTCGAAATAAATTATAAATAAAAAACAATTAAATATTTCGTTTATATATAACACTGTTGTCTTTTAAATACTAGCTGTCTGTTTCATAAATATTATGTAATTATGAAACAGACATATCACTAAAACGACAACGTGGCGTTTTAAATCAATAATATTAAACAAAATAATAATAATGTCATGAAGCTGTCATTATAATTTTAAATTAAGAACATTAATTTAAGCGACCAATAAAATATATGTAGGTACTTTGTCTGATTTCAAAACATATTCATATGAATAAATTATGTACTCCAATTAATTCCATAATATTTATTTGAAATACTTGGATAAGCCTTTAGGTACGAGTTATTTTTGACACTTGTATCGAATGCGAGAAAATTATTATCGTCTCTTTCTATTCAAACCTTTCTCTCTCGCATGATTTACGTAACAAATAACGTCATTAATTATTTCTCTGATACTTCTAAGAATTTAACTATTAACCTTGTCTTGAAAGCGTATGTGATTCGTGTAGAATTTCTCGAAATTCAAACTGGAAAAATTAAAGTGCGCCCTTAAGCCTTTAAGTCTACAACAATATTTGAAAAATTGACACATTATTATTAGGAAAAAACATTTAACAGCTTATCCGAAAACATCAGAAAGATTAATGATAATAAAGAAATAATCAATGCTATTAAAAAACACTTTAATTATATAAATGTACCCCTAAACATGTAATATTTTTAAATCGCTATTTCTATTAATTTATTATATTTATTGTAAATAATAATTTGTATAAATATACATTTCACTTCTTTGCACAAGTATATGCTTTCAAGTGTAGCATAATTTTTTTTATTGTATTGTATCATTGTACTTATATCAGATTAATGAGAAAAAATATTTAAAATATATATATGTATATCTTTGCAAGTAACAAAAATAGTTTCCCCGCCCGATGTTCGATGACCTTTGAAATGGTTGGAAGAGTCACACGGAGCTTGAACATTTTTCATTCGTATTTTTAATATGTATCTCTACCTAAAATATTGTGCAATAGGTGTGTTATAATGTGTTATATTGATAATAAAGACACCGTCCTTTTCCCATGTATAGAAATAAGTAATATATATCTATTTTTTTCGGCTCTATATACCAATAGTTTCCAACGCTGGATTGTCAGGGAATACATATTTCTTTCAATTAATAACATTCTATCGCAGATCGCCGCTGTGACAATACGGGTTAAGAAATCAGGTAGTTACGAGTACAATAAATGTTTGGCATTTTATTTCAAGTTAGATATAATTTATATTTTCTTCTTAAAATGGTACTTATTTTAGGTTAAGGTAACAGCAACACATCTCATTATAGAGCTTAGCAACCGTAATCTAATTGGTTAATTGCATCTTGCACCAAAATTTCACTCATGCTTTTGGCTGGGTTGGTTCGCTGAATTTAATTGCCGCCTCAAAAATTGCGGTGTAATGTTAAACGGGACCGCCTGTACGGGACTCTAAATTGTTTATCTACACGTTTTAAAAATCTCATTCCACTTGTAGTTGAACAAAATAGAAAATATGAATAAATATTAAACTCACATTGTAATTGTATGTTATACACGGAGTAGACTGATTTGTACTGGACATTGAATATTGCATTTTTTCCGGTTTTATTTTCTTTGATATTGTACATACGTGGTCAAGACATACATAAATTAACAACTGCTAATTTGTGCTTCTTATCATCAATGGCGAAACAGCCAAGCAGTAGCAACAACAATATTTTTCGATAAAATTGATGTAAAATTAATACATTTAATTAGTATTTAAAATATCATAGACCTATTTTCTAAATAATTACAATATCGCAATAAAAATGTTCTCTCCTTAATAATATATAAGTTGTATCAATGTGTCCTATATTCAATAAAAATGAATTGTTAATTCTGGAGTCTCCTATCGGACTACTCTGGGGTATTTGAAATTCCGTAAAAATGAAGTAGATGCCTTTCAAATAATGGAACGATAGATGTGTTAATTTTAAAAGAGTAACATATAGGTTCGAAAATTTGTCGTCAAAGTGCTGTGTGCTGTAGCATAATCGGTTAATGCATGTATATCTTTGTAATTAATACATTTAATTAGTATTTAAGTAAGTAAGCCACTCCGATTTGTTTTCCGATGTCCTTTTATAGTTCGCGATTCCGACTGCAGGATCGTCCTGGGTAACGCTATCCAACTACAACAGCTTGGGTATTGCATCACTCCTGAGGTCAATAGGCTTTGCATAAAATACTTTCTTCGTTGGTCGTTCTGTAGCCACAACGTGACCAGTACACCTCAGCCATTCCAGCCAGCCCATCTCGTGCTAAGACAATCTTGGGTTCACCAAATGCTGCATTTAATTCGTGGTTGTAGCGGATACGCCACTATGTTTTCATTTTTGGCAGCAAACATCCTTTCTTATCTTATGTGCACAATTAATATAATATACAGGACTTATTCCACAATACCTGACTAAATTACATGTTCAGGGAATATGTGTAAATATTATTAGAAATTTTTACAAAATTATGTTAAGCTTTAATTCTACGTCTTTCGAAAGAAATATTTGCAAAATTTATCCATTATTAATGTATATCTTTGCTCCAGGCCCCAAATAAACTATCAAAAAATCGTCTGGCCGCTCGAAATTCTATTAATTTTAGTTTTTTGTAATAATGTATAATTTTGAATCAATAAAATATTTAAATTAATTAAAATAATCGCATAATTACGATTTTTTTTAAATATCTGATCTCTTATATGGTTTAGATTAGGCACACATTCCTTGAACATTTTCAACTAGTAATTTAGTCAAGTATCCACCCATAAAATATTGTGGATTAGGTCTGTTATACCCTGTATACAAAAAAACAAGCAAAAATGTGTAATACGTTTTAATATCATAAAAGTATAATGCAGTAGCCCACAAATTGTCAATGTCAAAATAATTTTGCGTAAAATGAATATTTTTTATCATTTCACATTTGCGCCCGGAGCAATACCCCGACTGCTTCTCTCGAGAGCTACGCCACTGCGTGATAATGTCACTTTTGGTTGCATTTTTTTTTCTTGAAAATTTGGCAAAATCCTCTATTCTCGCGGAGATTCCAGCCCCGGCGGAATTCATCTGCTAATTTATTAAGCCTCGGGGATTACCTCCGGCACTAAATAAGCTTAAACCATCCTCAGTAACCCCATCTCGACCAGAAAAAAATAACTAACTGCGAACATATGCTACTGTGCTGGGTTATAAATAAGACCCCCTCGTATTTATTTTTACATGATAAAGGCGTAGGGTTATCTTCCACGTTCCTGACATTACGAAAAACACATATTTTACTTTTTTCCCCAAGTAGTATTTGAATATTTTCAGTGTTTTCCGATTAGCCGCGCGCTTTTGGTAAATGGATACGTTTTATATTAAACGGGATTGTAAATTCGGGAGAACACCAAAACTACGGAATTTAAATCATTGTGTCAGTTTAAAAACACTTTTATCGCATTAGGTGTCGCTACCCAAGATGTGAAATCCAAGATACATTGTTGTATGTCATACATAATGCCATATATATTCTTCGCATATATAAATATATATATATATATATATATATATTATGGTATCTTTATTAATATTTACAGTCAGTAAATAATGAACTGTATGAATGCCAGCAAATCACAAATTATGATATTCGAGGAGGAAAGTATGAAATCCTGGTAGGTAATGAATATTTGGAACAAGTAAATGAGTTTATGTTTTTGGGAAGTATATTTGATAGATATCGAAAGGAGGATGACAGAAGTGTTTTGAATGCAGTAGTCCCTGTTGGAAACTTGACGTTATTAATCAAGATGATAGCTGGAAGGTGGGGGGGACTCATCCTTACCCGGGACCGGTTTAGGAGCTAAGGCTCCCTTGTCGGTTCCTCAAATCAAAGCTAATAAAACTACGCGACTTTAATGCATGATATTGTTCAGTATAAGAAAAAACAAAATAAATTGAACGGGATTATTAGCAATTTCGCAAAAGCGAGACCTTCCAGCGTCCCTAAGTGCTGTCTTTATTCATATAAATCTTATAAATATAAATCCATACAAAAACATAGTTAATTTTGATTGATGACATAATTTAAAAAAAACATTAATATCATATAACATAAAACCATGGAGAAGAGGAAAAAAATATACATAGTAATAAATATGTTATTACATAAGATCAAGCATAAGACAGAGAGGTACAAATATGTGAGTCAAACAAATGCGTAGATGGTAAATGAAGGTACAGTAGTTCAAGGTAGACACTCAGGGATCGAGTCATCAAAAACACTCCCAGAAGAAGGACAGTGCACGAGATACAAAATGTTTTGAGTGACACATACACGGGCAGACTGACGTAGTTGCAAATCACGAGGTGTGAATAGAGAGAGAGGTAGGTGCGTAGGTAGAGACTTCCCAATGCAACTTGACAGTCGAAATAAGTCCTGATACCAACACTGATTCATGGAAATAAAGCCAGAGCTGGCAGAAGACGAACGGAAGTAGACTGAATGCAGTGGAAATGGTACGTAGTCATTTATGCCAGAATGATGAATCAACAAATGTAACAGCGATGAAACAACAACGAATGTAAAGCTGATCATAGCATAGTTAACGGTATGAAAACAACGGTTGTTTAGATTATTTGGTCATGAAGAATGAATAATTACGGAGAAATTGATAAAAAATATACCGGGTGTAACAGACCTATTTTATGGGTGACAAAATTACGAGTCAAAAGTGTTTCGTCTCTTTTTGTCTTTTATATTTTATACTCCTTTCCATTTAGAAAGAACAATTGTGTTAGTATATGTAATACCATACCTAGCATTTTAAATGGTCAGTGGGCGGGGTTGTCGTTTGACATTAGCTATTGACACGGTATCCACAAAAAAATATCTACGGAATGTTTAAATTTGTAAATTATTAAAGTTTATGTTTTAATTTGTAATTTTAATTTATAATTTAATTTGTAATTTTTTTATGTATATTATTAGTTGTCTTTTTGTATTTTCATTTTATTACCAATATTTGTCTTAGTCGAATGCGTTTATTGGTTTTTTCATTGTTATAAATATATAACTGCGTACTTACACTATACAAGTTATATATTAAAAATAAATATTTCTAAAAACATTATATTTTCTAATAAACCATTTTTCTCTGTACATATATATATACTAAACCCTATTTCTAACACATATACACGGCGACGTAAAACATAATATATATATATATCGTAAAAAAGGTGTACATAAAAATTTGAGCTCTGTATGTATTGTGTTTTATTTTCTATGAATTTTCCGGCACCATGTATTTATTTAATATTTTAAAAAATACATTTTTGAAACGGGCTCTTACTCACAATAATACAATTGTTCTTTCTAAATGAAAAAGAGTTTACGTTACATTTTGTTACCTAACATTTGTTTTTTCCCAAAAAAATAAATAAAACAATGTTAATTGTATTTCATATTAGTGACAAATATTTTCCATTTATAACCTTTCAGCGTGCAACGTAGAGACAAGTCCGCGTGAAAATCAACATGTTCAGTTTTAACTTGTTTTAAATTTCTTTCAGGATCAGGTGCAAAACTACCTAATACTATTTCCAGGATGACAGCTATCCAGTGCAAAGTTTGATAGCGGTAATTTGTATAGCGCCCACTGGCAAACAAACTTGCAAGCACTCCGTTTAAGATATGTGTTAAATAAAAAATAACTACCCGGCTGATATATCCCTTGGTACATTTTAAAATGAACTCTTTATAAATATTTTTCTGTTACTGTTTCGGCTTGCGTGATGTAATGTGTCCACATATTGTATCCAGTACTATGAGTTGTTGCGGTCCGGAAGTTCTAACATCTAATACTATTGTTGATAGTGATGAGGTCACGGATATCTTTGAATTACACTCACTATCTGTGATTGAATATCTAGAAATATCGTGATTAAATTTTTTATTTGATTTATATTTGGTTGTGAACCGTAATTCGGCGCATGTGCATATGAAACGAAAATATTAATGAAGGAATGACGTTATAATTTGTGATAAGCGCCATCTAGTAGATTCTGCCAAAGCGTTTTACGTAATTTGACCCGAAAACTAAACTCACATTTTTATAAAGGTTTTCATTATCTTTGTGATAATATTAAAATAGATACAAACTAATTATATATTCTAGAATATGAATAATATAAGTAAATACCCTAAAAATGTTTTTTTTTAAATTTATTAATTTATTGTATTGTGATATCGTGCGGCGCATGCGTATTAGTAATGAAACTGTGATCACAGTTGCTGTTTTCAATCACTGATATTATCGAATATCAATCACAATCACATCAGTGAGTCAAGAGTAGTATTTTTTCTCATCACTAATTGTTGATTTATCGTTTAACTACAATTTATGTACAAAGTTAACCCGTGGATACCGTAATATAATTTTTTTTTGGAAGACGTATTAAAAATAATACTGTTCTTGAAATATACTTTTTTTTTTTCATAAACAATGTTCTTGTTTCAGCTTCTTTTATTGTCTGATTGTCTTGCCTCTAAAGGGAGCTTTACTGACGTTTTCAAAACACCTCACTGAATTGGTGGGAAAAAAAATAATAATAACGCCTTAATGAAAAAATATGAATGAATTGTTTGTAACTGAAGTAAAAGCAGGTATTCTCTCGTCGTAGTGTTTTGACAGTCAGTGCCGTTTCTTGATTTTGTATCATATTTTTTCTTATATATATATAGAGGGCGGGAGTTCATGAAGATCACGATCGTCTGTCATGAAGGACCAACGCCATTAACGAATCGTTCATCCGTTGCGTTATTAGTCTTACCAAATATATATTTAATTTTGATCTATTTATCGCTAATTCTAACTGCACCCAGCTTTTTGAATGTATTGATTACACGCACCCGGTCAATAACCGTGTTTGTAACGAATTGTTTCAAATTTTTTCCCGTACTGATTAGTCAGTATTAGTGTTTATTTATTAGTGAAATTTAAGCTGATATTTAGTATTGTGTTTATTTTTGTAATAATTGAAAATAGTATAATTATTATATTATAGATAGAATCGGCGTTAACTTTGTAGAGTTTCATCAGTTATAACTCTTCTAGAGTTTATTTGCATATATTGAAGTATTAAAGTTTAATACTTCACCTGTCGATGAGAGTTACTGTGTCTCTCGAAACCCATGTAGTGCTAATGAACTCAAGTTGTTTCATTTATATCCATCCATTATCATATCATTATCATTATATCCATCCATTATCATAATTATTGTGTGTTTATAACAACCTTTTTTTTTCTTTTTTGCAGGTGAGTTGTCTGAAAGCAATTGAGGGTGGCGGGAAAAAAATATGCGTTTCTGGTGAGTTGTAGAAGATATTTTATTTTGTACATTAGACGTCATTTGAATAAAATATCTTAATAATTTTCGATGGTTCTGTGACTAACTCGAGGATTCGAATTCACACTTATGGCCGGGTGGCTGACAAGTTAGGCTCGCCTACCTAATACAAGATCGTGACGTTACTTAATAATTTTTGACATTGAATTATCTAAGAATTTAAATGTATGTAAATTAGCGTGTTAATGAATTACTCGTGTGGATTTAATTACTTTTCAAATACATAGATTAAGGTTTTGTTTCGTGAAATATATGATCTGAATCCGACCTCTTCGGGATCTCGGGCGTTTGTCCACGGATCCCGGGAAGTCGTTACGCCATTGATACTAAATCAATTTTTAGTTCACAATCACTAAATAATTCACTCAATAATCAATTAATATTAAATTTTTTAGTTATTAGGAGAACACATTCTTATTATGGTCTGAGATATTTTAAATATGAATTACATATATAAATTAGAAAGATATACATATAAAAACAATTTTAGCGAAAAATATTGTTGTTGCGCCACCGGGATTATAATAATAAGATAAATGGCTCTTTCAAATAATGGATTGATTAAATGTATTAATATCAAAAAGGTAACATATAGGTTCGAAAATACGAGGGCCAAGTAAAAAATAAGGTTCCTACATTTTTTTCAGGTATAAGGTATTTTTTATTGCAATAAATAAGTAAACCATCTGAAAGCTTGTACTTTATTCTATTTTTCTACATAGTCTCCTGATTTTTCTATGCATTTTTCCTGACGAGTTATCCACTTCTGAAAACCCGCTTCGAAGAATTCCGCCGCTAGGCCGCCGATGAACTTGGTGACCGCTTCTTTCACCTCTTCATCTGTATTGAAGCGTTGCATGTAGTTGGATAATGGACCTTTCTCGGTTTGAAAGAGATCCAGGTTCGAATCCCGGTGGCGCAGCAACAATATTTTGCGATAAAATTGATTTTATATGTATATTTTTCTAATTAATATATTTAATTCATATTTAAAAATTTAAGTATTTTATCTTCATTGTTTACATACTTTAGAATTATCGTTAATGATGTAATGAATTATTAATAATTATCTTTGATCCCAAATCTAGTGTGAATAATTTGTTAATAGTCATGTAAACCTCAACATAAATCTGATAATTTTTAATATGAAGGTAGTATTATTCAATCAATCGTTGTTCTATATAATTTTATATAATCATTTTTCCTTCTTCAATATTTGCAAAATTACTATGTGACCTCATTTTATATTAATAATTATATAAAATACTTTGTTTAAACCACCTTTTTAAATTTTCCATTTATTTATTAATGTCGGTTTTGTAAAATCCCGTGTATTTAAGATTGAGATTATTTTATAATGATCGAAACACATGAAAGTCGGATGGTGTGTGAGGTTTGGGGAATATGTTAGATGAGATAAAATTTCCCAGTTTTATTCGGATAATTTTTATGTAGCAGCCATTTTCGCCCCAATTTAAGACATTTATCTTTCAATACCTCTTGAAAGAGGCAACTGTCATGTTGCTGGCAGTATTTCTATATTTAATCTCTTAATCCATAATAGCACCTAAGTATGGTCGGTTGGTTTATAAATCCTCATGGTCATAAACCCGACTGTCAAAATCCCGACAGACCAATATCCCAACAACCCGCAATGTAGTAAATTGTTACATATTTTCACACATTCCGAAAATTATAACATTAAAAATGTTCTCAGGTTTTCACGGCAATTCAGAATCTTTATTGTAGTTCACATCTCTGACCGATGTTTCGTATGCACCTTGCGGAGTAGCTCAGAAAACTCTACATAGAAAATAATAATAATACTAATTTATTTGATTCGTAGTACAGTGAGTTATATTGTTATAATCGGATAACATTGCAACAAAGTAAGACATATATTTCGGTACCCTGCTTGCTACATTATCACTGTACTGTATTATAGCAGACAGTGCTTTTCCGGTATAGTAGTAATATTCAATGTACAAAAATATATATATAAAGGGTAAAACAAGATGCAATTAGACAACATATAAATACAACGTAAAACTTAAAACAAATACAATGTTCAATGTATCAAAAATAAAAAAGACTAAGTAAAGTAAATGAGTAAATGATATACAAATATGAAGTAAAAATGTGTAAAATAAGTAAATAATACAAATACGAAGTTAACTTATATAATATACTAATACACTACAGAGAAAAGTGGAGGCAGAACTGCACTATTCTTGAAAAATATGTAAGACCATGGTTGCAATTTTTCACGCCTGAATTTAGACCGTTGTATATTTTTGGTGCTAGAAACATGTGATTATTTTCCAAACTCTTAAAAATGAACTGGAAATGGTGTACGCCCGGAAGCCAGTAGACTACGACGGCCGTCGAATTTGTGTTCGTACATTTTTCACGTTTTAAAATTTACCGTTATTTTTTTCTTCTATTTCGTATTAACTCCATATATATTGTAAACAAAGTTACGCCCAGCCTCGAGAACGTTCCGAACATTGATTTTTTGGTACACCCATACATTGTAGGTGTATAGATGTTTGCATTCTACGGAGGTTGACACAAAAACAAGTATCTTTTTATTGGACCTCGTCCAATTTTAAATGTGTTTATTTCTCGGTGAATTGTCAACTCTCCTTAAGTGAGACGGCCATCTTTCTTGCAGTCATTTGTTCGTACTTTTATAACTAAGTGGGGCGTGTCAACACACAGTTTATTTTAAACGATTGCTTTCGAAATATTCACGAAATTTTCAACATGGAGCCCTATTCCCGACGCCACCAGCGCCAACAAAAACAATTATATATACCGTCTACAGGCAAAAAATTCATTTTTTAAATTTTATTCATGATGTCACGCCCGTAGGGCGTCTACATATTGTAGTACAATTTTGTTGCTTTTAATCACATATTTTAATCTAAATATTTTTAACAATATTTGAATATGTTCAAGAACACACAATTAATAGATTTTTTAACTATAAAGGCACTGCTATTACATAAATATCAGATATCTCATAGAGACGAAGCTATTTTATTATATTTTAAAGGAATGATATATAGAAATATGGGGGGTAATTACAGGGCTTAGAATTGATGAACGTTATATATCCGAAGACAGGTCGTAAGCCCTGTAATTACCCCCCATATTTTTACATATCATTCCTTTAAAATATAATAAAATAGCTTCGTCTCTATTAGATATCTGATATTTATTTATTAAATATTTTTGTTTGTTATTATGTAAAATATATTTACTATTAGTGTTTAAAACACTGCCTAAGACGTCGTACAAGTGTCGTTTTTTTCTGAATTAGATCTACCATATTAATTTAACAGCATTAATGGCTTTTGATAAATAAAATTATTATTTGTATTAAATATGTAGAACTATGTTCTGAAAAACTTCAACTTCACAATAATAATGTGTTCCCTTAATAATTAAATATATCTATAACTACGAGTATTACTCAAGAAAAGTCCATAAATCGAATCTTTTGTCGTACCCAACTAACTACAAGTCAACTTTAGGAGAACCACTTTTCCATTGATTGCAGAAATTATTTGGCAGAATCCCAGTGCGAGAGTTATGACTAGGGATTGTAAATTTTGACGAAATAATAAAAATTCGGAATTCAGAATTTGAATATAACATTTTTCGGAATTCAGTCAAATTTTGAAAATTTTAATATAATTTTTTGTCAATATTAATAATAAATTCATTATTATTTATTGTATAAATTTTTATTTTTTTCCAATTAATGATAAACTGTTTTTTCTTAAGGATAAATTTTATTGGAAGACCTACTATACGTCAATATAAACAATTTACCCTATAACACTTTCATATGCACTGTTTTCATTTGCTAATGATACGAGTTTAAGAAGTCCCGTGTTATATTATACGTTATATTATACGGATTACCCATGGTCCCAATTAGTCCGAATAATCGAGGTTTTACTGTATGTAAATAATAATAACAGTAATGTCCAAATAACTGTAAGCTCCAATTTACCCTGTTAAAAAATATCGATAATTTAACAGAAAACCAAGGCAGAATAACTAAATATACACTACACACCGCACTCATCAAAACAAATCTCAATACCGATCCGCCGGTTTTCGGACACCTCTTCGATGCTGCCGCTAATTTTTATCAGTTGGGTCGGTGTCTTTTGTCTATTTAAGTGCCTGCCGAGTGCATCGGTTCCTTTCATTAAGGTGTTGTCTCTCTACATCGCTTTCTAGGAACGATCCTTTCGGAACACCCTTATTGTTTTACGATTACTCATTGTGTAGCCGTTAGTCTTTGATGGTAACAATATTTTATTTTTATATATTTGTAATTCGGAATTCGCTATGAAATTTTTGAAATTCTAAATTATATTTATGAGAACGAATTTCGAAATTCGGAGATTTTCGAAAATTTGTATGCAATCCCTAGTTATGACGATTAATCTTTGTACACATGTGGAAATTTCCTTCATCATTACAATGCTGTCTATTGAATTTTCCGCCGAATGCTTTCAGCGAAATCAGCACCCGCTGCACTTTGCTATGGAATATTTTCTCCACGCTAGAACTTTTCTGGCGAAAGTGAGATTTTCAAATTTTGCTGACGTTTTGAGTTGGGTCTTTCGAGTATCTCGCAATTTTTGTGATATGACTTATTCAATTTTCTTTGAAACTTTTCGGTCGTCTATTTATATTCTAACCACCAGTATTGTTTCCATATGTGAGATGATGTCACCTTCCTTATTTTTAACCTTATAGTATAAACTGTAAGTATAATTATTAATAATTTTAGGTTTATTATTTTGTTTTACTTAAAAGATAAACTTTTAAATCTTTCTGTTATTGTTAATCTTTAATCCAATAAACTAATTTGTATCAATATTTATATTATACTGGGAATATGTATATAGTTGAATATGTGAAAATTATGCACCGTTACAAAAAAAATATATTTCGAATTAAATGCATCAATTAGAAAGATATACACACAGATAAACACAATTTAACGAAAAAATATTTTAACTGTCACCGGGAATTGAACCAGGATCTCTTCCTATCCGGGGAACTGCGATAACCAATTACACTTCGTCAGCCTTGTAAATAGACGACAAATTTTCGAACTTATGTTGCAGCTATTTCAAATTGGTGCATTTAATTTGTATATACTGCGTTCTGAAAAAAATACAACTTCACAAATAATAATGTGTTCGCTTTAAAAAAGAAAATATTATTGTTTGAAATTTTGTTAAGCTTTTCTTTCAAAAATAATTCATAGTTCCGTGTTTTTTACGAAAATATGGGTTTTTATTATTCACTTATATCAAAGGTTATGCAATAGATTAGACTTTTTTTAAACTATTACTTAAACGATGAAATTTTTACACTAATTTAAAACTAATAAACTGAACGTTATTTGCAATAATTAAGAAAATACAAGCATTAATTAAGAAAACACAGCACAAGAAACAGCGCGACCAATCAACTTATTTTCTGTGTGCCACAAAATTGCCTTAATATAGAAAGTTTTCTCATATACGAAATATATTTTCTTATAATATTGAAGCCAAGATTACAGAGACAAATCTGCATTGAACCAAATTAGCAAATCGTTAAAAATTAATAGCGTTATAAACCATTCAATTTGTAGTATATATGATCAATTTTCGATGTCTTTAAAACAATTTATGTTTGTGAATACAAATTATTTTAAATTATATATGATATTTACTTATTTACCCAATAAAAAACACACATTAATAGGATCGATATAAATATTATTTAGTAGTTTGACGTGTTAATATTAATTTATTCAATGTATTCAAATTTCGTGGATGTATTGAAAAGTGTATTTCTAATGTCAGAAATTAGAAAATTTATTTTGAAAATAGTAATATATCTGATTCGAGTATGTAGGTATAGATTTCATCATGGTTTCTGAATTTTAGAATTTGACGGGAAAGCGAATTAGTAAGGTAATAAACAACTTTATTTTGTAATATACGTATATTGTCGGTAACCACACATTCTTGTCACCGACTATTGTATATTACTGACAATAATATTTTTCTCACATAACTTTTTATAACTCACTTAAAATTATACTTACTTACCTCTTAACATTTACAACTTTTAAAAACTCTACAGGTAATTGCTTTAGTACAGACTACGTCTAGTAAAACAATTACCTTTATTTTTCATATGTATTATTTATGCTACAAAACAAAAAATTGGCTTTCTAAAATTATTGTTTGCTTAGCACGAAACACTGTACGAAAGTGAAAGAGGAATGAGAGACATGGCACGTCAACAAAGGTGAGTGTGGCGTTCTATCATCTGCCTAAATACATAGCGAAATTGTGTGATTATAAGTTAGTCATTTAGTTAGTTTTGTCAGATTTTGATGATACTAGTAATTAGGTGACCAATTTAAAAAAAATCTTCGCTTTAATCGGTTTAACTACACTGCCGGATTCGTAATTCTCTGCTCTATAAAACTGATCGCATAATTTAACTTTTAAAATATTTATAACATTCCTTCAGTTGATGTGTATGTATAATACGTTTAAAATATCATTTATTTATCTTATTCTAAATTTTTTTATTAACACTTAATTTTCAATATTTAAAATTATTGTTCCTACTTAAGAAAATCTCCCTACTACATTCACCCCTAAAATAACTTATGTCCAGTTTTTCATGTATTTTTTTAATTCTTAATATTGATTATTGTTGTATATTGATTCGTATTTTTTTATTATAATGAAGAGAAATCATATTTCTATGCAACTGTATTTTTTTAGATCAAAATACTTTTGTATAATATTTCGGGATCAAGGTAAAATACAAATATCTCTGTTGTGGAAATACGGATTTATCGATGTTGGCCATCTAATTACAGTCTAATCTCGGTCTGTAAAATGTAATGTATCCCGAGCAACGCCGGGTAAGAGCGGCTAGTTTAATTTAAACGTGTGACGCACTGTTGTGACACCCCGGATAATAAGCAGTGCTGTGAATTCTAAGGCGATAATTTACACCCGGCGCCTCCTAGCTTACTTTTATGCAGAACACATAATATTATCCAATACGACGCGACCCGCATGTAAAGCGTCACTGCTTATATTTCTTAAATTACTATTTTTTATTTTACCTACTATAGTTTACATTTAGGATATTATTGTCTAACTAAATTAAATTTAATACAAAATTAAATGCATCAATTAGAAATATATAAATATTTTAGCTGCCACCGGGATTTGAACCAGGATCTCTTCCTATCCGGGGAAGTGCTATATCTAATTACGTTGATAAATTTTCAATTTCAAATTGATACATCTTACGTTCCATTCTGATAGGAAGTAATCCTGGTTCAAATTCCGGTGGTAACTAAAATATTTTTTCGATAAATTGAGTTTGTCTCTGTGTATGTCTGTCTAATTACAACTTCACAAATAATAATGTGTGCACAAAATTACTCTGTGGCAACATATTATATAAACAAACACTTTGTTAAAAACCGCCATTTATTAATGTATCAATAAATGGTGGTTTTAAACAAAGTGTTTTTCGTATTATTTATATAAAGTGAATTTGTTTTCTTCCATGGCACTTCATCACAAGGTTGGATTTGGCCTTCTTCACAACCCATCCTAGATTAATATCCCAGGCAATTATTTTCCAATTCTTGGACCTCTCTATCCTGCTTTAGTCCTCTTTGATACAGTCAACCCACCTAATCCTTGGTCGAAATACGTTTTGAACCAAAAAAACCGATTTGTTCGTTTGCCAAAAACGATTTGTTCGTCAGCATCATTTTCGTCCCCTTGTCCTCGGAGGGTCGAGGGTCGAAGTCTCGACAAGCCGCTTCCATTTTCCTCTGTCTTGCGTCGCTTAATATGTCATCCAATAATATATGTCCTCATACAGTCTTTATTGTCATTTATCCTAGCTTGGTCTGGGGCATCCCGCCTATCTTTATACAGGGTGTAGCAGACTCAGTCCACAATATTTTATACTAATTACGAGTTCAAAATGTTCAAGGTATATGCGCCTAATCTCAATCATGTCAAAGATATAAGCGTTTCAAAAAATGCGTAATTAAGCGATTATTTCTATTAAATGAAACATTTCATTGATTCTAGATTATATAAATACAAAAAATTTAAGGTCATCGAATTTCGAGCGGCTAGACTATTTTTTGTTACATATGTTGGAGTCTGATGCAAAGATATAGATTATTAATATATACATTATTTAAATAATATATTTATTTCGAAGTACATAGACATGTTAACATGATTTTATAAAAAAAAAAAAATATTTTTCGTAACAGTGTAGAATTTGCACATATTGCTTGAACATTTTCGACTCATAATGTAGTCTGGTATCCATCCATAAAATATTGTGGACTAGGTCTGTTACACAAACAAAATCAATATTATTAATGTGTGGAGGACTATCGCTTCCACTACTTGCACGTACCCTGAATATATCTGTGTGCAAACAAAAACTGTCATCAACTTTAAAGGTACACCTGGTACCGACCAACAAGCAGACGCCCCACGTCTTCACTGCTCATATCCTACCTGTTACCTTACTAAATGCCTGTAAACTGTGTTATTTTATATTTTCATATACACACTTCGTGATATTTTCCTCATCCGAACATAGTAGAGAGCTGGGAGGTATATTTCCCCAGCATCCACTCATATAACCTTCTTATTGACGCACATGACAATATAACTCATCCCACACTTTTTAACTATAACTTGTTTTACTCGTTAACTTGGTGTCAACCCCGTCTTTCTTATTTTCTATGAAATAAAAGAGCGTCATATGAACATGAAATAAAATTCAGATTAATCTGTATTTTGACATCTACAATGATGGGGGTGGGGCGGGGTGAACCAAAATAACACATAATACCCAAGGTTAACCCAAGTTTAAAAAAAAAAATCACAATGTTGTTTATAAATTTGCAATTTTTTTGTGACTCATTTTATCTGCTTTATCTGATTGAATACAAATGTGGCTTATCCAATAAGGCCATTCTTTTCTGTCATCTCTCGTCGTCGTGTCTATAAGTGCCGTCATTAGACGAAATGGATATTTCACCTTAAAAATTTACCTAAAAAAATAACGCTTTTTTTAATTAAATTCGTGATTTGCCGTTAAAGTGTTTTGACGCGTAGGCTGTTATCGTCACGCCGCGGCGGTCGATTGACGTTAGTTTGATGCGGCGCGGCGACAAGTCACGGGCTCGTGTCGACGACCGCAAACGTTAATTCAGCGTTAAATATAACGTAAACTTAACCTCACGCGCTGATGTCATTCTCGAGTGTTCAGTCCTTGTCATGTATGTGTAGTAAGACTATTGACAAATAAGGTGTATTTCACAATCGCCTCTTTTACGTTTTTATATTTTTTAAATTCGTTGTTAGTAAAATTATTAACTTATTAGTCACGGTGGTGTTAAATATTGAATTATTGTGATGTACCGTTGAAAAATAAAGTTGATTGGTTTTTAGAACCTACTTTAACACCTTCTACCCCGAATTATTAATTTAAGTATGAAATAAATATATTAATTGGAAAGATATACATATAAAATCAATTTTATCGAAAAATATTGTTGTTGCGCCACCGGGATTCGAACCTGGATCAACGTTGGATAATGCACCTTCCCCGGTTAGGAAAGAGATCCAGGTTCGAATCCCGGTGGCGCAACAACAATATTTTTTGATAAAATTGATTTTATATGTATATCTTTCTAATTAATATATTTAATTCATATTTAAAATATCACAGAGCTATGTTCTGAATAATTACAACTTCACAATAAGAATTAATTTAAGTGCCTAGCTAATATTTTTTGTAGTATTCTTCAAATAAAATAAGCCAATTGTGATATATCGAGTAGACAATTATTTACGCAGACTTATTAGTATCGTCAGAGAATTGACACCGCAGTAAGATATATGACTAGATAAAGTTGTCAGGGTGGAAATAGTTGAAAAAAATTAATAGTAAACTTATGCACGCAATCGCATCTCTATACGAAGGAAGTTGTCCGTGTGTAAGAATCAATGGATCATTCACACTATGGTTTGGCATTACAAAGGGTGTCAAACAGGGTTGTGTAATGTCTCTATGGCTGTTCAACTTGTATATGGATAATATAATTGTTTGAAAGAACTGGAATGTATGAATGTAGGAACGGAAGTGGATGATGCAATACTAATGGCGAATGGTGAACAAGAATTACAGAGTCTAGTGAGTAGAATGTACGATGTATGCAAGGAAAGCCACCTTATTATGAATGTCAACAAGTCAAAAGTGATGGTATTCGAAAAGGAGGAAAGCAAGACACCGTGCAAAATATTTGTAGATAATGAATGGTAATAAAGGTAAATTATATTAAGTTTTTTTGGCGTTTGACTTGTTGCCTCACTCATGCATATTTCTATTCGCGATATACTCAAAATTTAACATGCATATCTCCGTTTCGTTCTTTCCTAACCTATCTTTAAGCACAAGGAAGAAAGAAGATGTTGCAGTAATTAACACGCAAGTGCAGTGTGTGCTTGGAACTTTATACGGACTAACTACCGTCGCTTATTAATAATTAATATTTACTTTAATTCCGCTTATCTAAAAACAATCATTATTCGCGAGTGTTTACATAAGCCCGCACCGCTTGTTCTTGTGGTGGAGAAGGAGTAAACAAATGAACCAGCATCCAGCAGACGAAAAAATAAGTGCCTTCCTTTTCTTCCTCATATTTCCACCACAAATCATTATTGTGCAACAATAAGGTACTGAATTTATATATGATATATACGAGTATTCATGACTATCAAGTTTAGCTAAGTCTAACGCTTTTGGATGCATTTTAATATTATGACAATGTTAAAGTGCCCTCTTTTTAAATGGTGCACGTTAACTCTCAGCATACCGTGATAAAAATACTCGTACGCATCCATAATGTCAACTTGTGTTACCTTGAAGAATGTGTAATTTTTACGCATTTTAAATGAGAAAAAATACTTTTACTAGTTTTAATGGCTGTAAAATAGTTGCCATCATACTTTTACTGTAATATTGAGTATTTAATGTGAAATATTAATTACGCGGGTATCAGCTCCGGCGGCAAGTACCGTTCTGTACCGAGCGGTACACCTGTGTTACTGCATGGTTATGGAAAGGTTAATAATATCTATTATTAATATTCTTTCAAACAATTGCAATAAAATAATTTATTCTATTATGTTAAAAATGATTAAATCACATTAATAAAATACTCATTTGAAAATTATGAGCGTTGAATTGCTTTTAGTCATCCTTTTCTCATCTAAATATAGATTCAGTCTGCGTTCTGAGACTAGAATTTCGATGCGGAATCCGCGCCTGGACTGCACAGGAAATACAATGGACCGGAACAGGTGGCGACAGATCATCCACGCTGTCATCCGTAATATCTTGCGGTAGTTTAATAATTACGATTTACGATGTTATCACTGAGAGTAAGACAATGATGAAGAAAACTAGTAGTGATGAGAAAAAATGCTACTTTTGACTCACTGATGTGATTGTGATTGATATTCGATAATATCGGTGATTGAAAACTGTGACTGGTCACAGTTTCATTAATAATACCCATGCGCCGAACGATATCATAATACACGAAATAAATGAATAATGAAAAAAACATAATTTTGAACATATTCTAGCATATATAATTAATATATAACTAATTTAATATCATCACAAAGAGAATGAATATCGTAAAAAAATGTGAGTTTATTTTTGGCTCAAATTCTCAGTATTTCAGATCAAATGCGTAAAATGTTTTGGTAGAATCTACTAGATGACGTCTATCATGAATTATAACGTCATTCCTTCATGAATATTTTCGTTTCATATGCACATGCGCCGAATCACGGTTCACAATCAAATATAAATAAAATAATAAGATGGATCGCGAATCACAACATTCTCAGATATTCAATCACTGATAGTGAGTGTGACTTAAAGATATCAATGATTGACTCACGGCTCGTGATTTTGAGCTCATCACTAAAAACAAGTAAATTGTATTTATACGTAGTTACGTAAGAGACACGAATTACATTTCACATACCGCACTCCGATCAACTGTTCTCTCTAATGATGAGAATGGATACCAAAATGATATAGGATTATGATCTGCCTCCTTAATATGAACCATCATTCGTGTACAAATATTTCAGTAATCAACTTGGCTTACAAATTAAAGGAATTAAAGCAATGCCGTGGAGTGAACAAAAGGGTTTTTAATGTAATGTTATTTTATTAATTTAATTTATTTATGAGAAACAAAGAGTACATAATGTATAATAATAACTTATGACATTACACATAATAAAAAAATACGACCGGCACAGTTTCTTCTGAGCTGGACAAAGTAAAAATATTATACAAACTAATAAATTAAAAAATATTACATAGTAGGTACCTACATACTAATAAATGTGTTTTTACTCTATAAGGTAGAAGGGAGGGATAAGAGATGCAATAAATGCATATAATTTGCTTGATGAATTAAAAAGTATATATGTACATATTCTTATACTTATATATGCAGCATACAAGCATGTATGCATGCGTAATAGTGCGAGTGATAGCTGTTGTCTCGATGGAGTCTGATAGATAAATATCTCATAAAACGGGGCGCCCAACGACACGCCGCCAATTGCATTCGGTGTACTGCGCCCTGTCGCTATGTAGCAGACGCAAAGAGGTTTATATACACTAAAGTCGAATTAAACACTAGTATGCAGTAAAAATTTGGAATCAGGTATGCTGGGAAAGGCTTTCGGGTTATTCGGCAATGATCGGCAGTTCTCAAAAATACCCGAACGTAAAGGGCATTAGTCTGAGCTAATAGATTTTTTGTATATTTCTTTTTTTTGTCTTTTTGAATAACATACTAAAAGATCCCGACGATATTTTATGCGTTTCAAAAGTTATACGGCGTCAAAGACTACAATAAATATAATCTCGCTTCCTATTGGTCGACTGACAAAATAGCTCTATAAAATTTGTACATTATATCATTTTCTACAAAATAGATCTTTTACATTTTTTTCGTACGAGCAACTGTTCTCACGTTGTACGACTTACAAAGTTTCAATTGGATAAACTTGTACGAAGTATCAATGCACTCATTTTCTCTTGTAGAAAAGAAGTAGACAAACTGAAAACTCATATTATAATACAAGTAGTTTCGAGTAAGTAAGTAAGTAAGTAAGTAATTAGTTAATTCAAAATTTTGGACTGATAGGTGCCGATGCTAATGTTAAAGCAAAATAATCACCGTGCAAGCTTCAAATCACCGCTCTGTTTTCTACTCTATGTATATAATCTCTTTGGGCGGACGTCACGGTGTTATTTTGGAGTTAATCCGATAGGTGCCGCTCTGTGTCTAGCTCACCATAAGCCTAATTTATATCCTAGCGAAGTTCGTGCCGCTGACTTCAGTTCCAATCCTGACCGTCGCGCGATGTAGAAATTTATAAAAAAAATCGTGTCGCAGTTCTAAGTCCCTGAATAACATTTAATTTTGCAGTTCACTTAGGTTTAAGTGTGTTTTGTGTACATAATACGGTTCCCTGATTTGTCAGACGTATGTGATGATAATGGGCGCATTTGACAAATTGTTTACGTACATTAAAGTGCCGTCGCTAGTTCATATTCACGATGCTTCTACAGTGTGACGCTGAATTCATTTAACCATTTTGAAATAATATTACTTTAGCCTTGTAGCATGCTCACCGCGATCCGCATAATATAGAAACAATGGCGTTGGTAAAATCGATTATTTAATATTGATTTTGATTTCGCGAGTGTTGCACGGAAGTGAAGCGTGAAACTGATTTAAAAAATGAGTGAATGCTGTGAAAATGCAGTCACTCAGGCGTATGGATATAAATATTATTAGGTTGTTCCGAACATGATGGCCGATTTTAATATTATATCATTTAGAACGTTTTTGTTACAAAATATTTTGTACGTTTATTATTTTTGTATTACGGTTCATTATAAAGGGTGTAACAGATCTAGTCCACAATATTTTATCGGTAGATATACCTGACTATATTGTGAGTCCAAAATATTCAAGGAATACGTGCAAATACTGCACTGTTACGGAAAATATTATTAGGTTAAATAAAATACAATCACTTTGTATGAAACCACGAAATTTATTATACGTCATCTGGTTTCGCTTGTCTCAAGCTTCATCAGGACGTATTTAAAAACTAATCATAAATACAAAAAGAGTGCACTTATATATACATAAAAAGGGAGATAAAATATAAAATTATATGCGAAAGAGAGAGACAGAATACATATACAGATGGACGGAACATTAAGGGAGGGGAAAATACAGTGTTGATGGATATTAAATTGATTTTAAAGGAAACATACTAAATTGGAGGCTAATGGATAAATTAATTTGATTATTAAGAATTGGCGTACCACTATTTATTGCCTTTTTTATTTCTTAAAATATTATTGTTTGAAATTTTTACAAAATCGTGTCAAGCTTGAAGTCTACGTACTTTGAAATAAATATTTGCGAAATTGTTCCATTATAATTAATCTATATTTTTGCTTCAGGCCCTAAATCATGTAACAAAAAATAGTCTAGCCGCTCGAAATTCGATGACCTTTAATTTTTTGTATTATTCAATAAAATATTTCAATTATTCGAAATAATCGCATAATTACGACGTTTTTGAAATGTTTATATCTCTGATATGATTGAGATTAGGCACATATCTCTTGAACGCTTTTGACTCGTAATTTAATCAGTTATTGTGGACTAGGTCTGTTACATTTAATTATTGAGTCAGGCATTTGATTTGAATTATTTTAATCCTTCAGAAATGGGATTGAAATAAGTGGATGTAATTTTTTTGCACGAATTTAACTCTTAAACAGCACGCATTGTTAACCAAGCATGGTGTAATGGTACCACGTCTGAACGAACAGTCAACGACGTCCTGTTACTGTTGAAAATAATTAAGAAATACGAAAACAACCAATACTGATTAATCGATGAGGATTTATCTTACTTCACCACAATTTTCGCTCCGATAACTGTTTATGGCAAAAAAAATTCAATAATGGAAAAGCAGAAAAAAATGCTTTCGAAGATTTCCTGGATTCTAATACGTGTTTTGTCCTATAGGCGTAAATAATTCGTTTGTTTTTACTATTATTAATAAAGTTTGTTTACTCTAAAGTTCTTTAATTGAAATTGAAGATTAAAATCACAGACTAGTAAATGAATAGACATAATATGAAGTGTATATATAGGAGAGGGGTTTGAAACATTATTTGCGGGACGAGTGCCATTTTACACACATTCTTGATGGAAACATAAATCCAATAGATTATGACACATTTATGCAACAGTAAAAGTATTTACTCTATTTTAAGTGGCACCAAAGTGATCATGTGGGTGCCACCAAAATAAAAATTTTGGGACAAGGAATTTGCCTAAATTCATGTCCATTTATTTGGTGGTCTGTGGTTAAAATATACATTAGTTTTGTAAATCATAAATCAACATTTAAATAAGAATATTAAAATATTATTAAAATTCATCTGGAAAACTTCAGCATCAAATGAATTGTTTTTACCGACATTGAAGCGCGCACGCACACACACTATAAGTCTGGAAACAATGCATGTGAAAATACTTTTAATTCTAATATTATTATTTAATGAAAGTGGGTCTGAAGTAGTTATATACCCGAATCATTTTTAATAGAATACAATGTAAGATCATTAAATAATTATGCGCCGAGGTAGTCCTGTTATAAGCTTCAGCATTTGACGATCGTGAAGATGCAAGAACGCGGAGGCGGAGCTCGTGGAAGAAAAGTGATCTGATCTAGTGAGAGATGCGTTCATTGTGAAATGTGATATTCTTTGTTTGTGAAAAGTATTTTACCATTTATCTATGTGAATAAATACAATATTTATGTGGCAAATACCCTTGGAACGGCATTTGTAACTCTCCTTTTTGTATGTTGCAAGATTTATCTTTCGGAGAAAAGCTTTTATGGGATACCTACGTCAGCTGTTAATTAATGTTTTTTTTGCCTTGTTCTTTATTTTTATATATTTCAGAGACAATTTTATATAAATAAATAGAAACCCCGATTTTAAGTTTTTAAAGGGAACGACAAAAAAAAAATTGAAACTGAGGGAAAATATAAATTGGGGGTATTAAAATTAAATGAAAGGATTCTGGGGGTACATTGCTAATACTAGTAAAATATGCTTTGAGGCCTTCGATATGCCTCAATATGGCATCGTCCTTTGTAGGGATTGATTGGGTTTATGGGATGAGCAGATATTTTTGTTTATGCGACTCTTCACTATTTCATCAATTTCCACTACGTCCCATGTTACTGCGTTGGAGTCAATGTCTATGTAAATCTGCAAGGGTTATTCATTCATTCTTTCCCAGCCATCAATGTAGTGTTTACTATCTTCTACGCAATTTTCTCGCTGATAACAGCTGATAAAAAAGAATAAAACAACGAAACGTACAAATTACGTAGGTATTAGAATTAAAAATGCGTATATACGACAAGCAAACGACCAACGCACTCTTGACTCTAATATATTTCAATCAATTTTAGACGTAAATCGCGAGAAAGACAAACAAGAAAGTAAAATAGAGTTTGTAATGTACTAAAACGATACGGAACTGCAGAAATAACAAACAAATGGAGGGAAAACGTGAATTTGGGGAAGGAGAAATCGGGGTTTAACTGTATATATTGTTTTTGTTAAAAATTCGAATAAACTGAATATAATTCCGACGAATTCAACGAATTAAGAAAAAAGAAAAAACGATTGAGTAGATTTGGTAGTACATCATCACGTACGTGTTTATGTGTATGTATGTGTTATGGGTACAATTCACTGAAAAGGAAGGAATTTGTTAGAATATGGTAACTTAGCACTGTGCTTGTGGTTTTGAGGTTATTTACCTACCTACCAGGACGTAAAATTATATATTTGAATTTGAATTTCTAAAAAATTTCAAAACTTAAGTTTTACGTCTATAGCTACTGAATAAAATGAGTATTATTAAGAGAACACATTCTTATTGTGAAGTTGTAATTATTCAGAACATAGGTGATATTTTAAATATAAATTAAATATATTAATTAGAAAGATATACATTTAAAATCAATTTGGTTTGGAAAGAGATCCATGTTCGAATCCCGGTGGCGCAACAACAATATTTTTCGATAAAATTGATTTTCTATGTATATCTTTCTATTTAATATGAGTATTCATTATGGTAACGAGTATGACTAATTTGTCTTTTACTTTTTAGACGAGATTACTCTAGTGAAATTTTTTTTGAGGAGAGTGCGAGATAAGATTTACAGATCAAAAATAATGTTTAGGGCACAAAGAAATCGTATCCAAAAAAAGTTTAATGTTTAAAAGAAAAGTTAATGTATTTTTATGGTACAGCCACAGACCAGTAAATGAATGCATATGAAATAAAGTAAACATATAGGGGAGAAGGCATTCTACACACATTCTTGGTGGAAACATAAATCCGATAGTTTTTGACGCTTTTTTTGCAACAGTAAAAGTATTTACTCTTCGAAAATTAAATTTTTTTATAAACAAGATGTATTTTTTACAATCAAGTCATATTTTTAAAAGAAATCGCGGAGCTATTTGATTGCGTAATCACGATCACAAGAAATTTGCGTTAGTTCGTGTCTATATATTTGGTGGTCTGTGGATACAGCGTAAAATTACGAGAAAATAATTAATGGGTGTATAATAATTTAATATGAACCTATCATGGTAAAGTCCTGACATTATTTCGTAAAGTGCATTATTAGCTCGTGTTTGTATGAACTCTGTCCTTCATTTTAGATTCTAGTTTTGACCACTAAAGTTTGTCGCTGGGGTGGGTGGGTGGGTGCCCTTGCACGACTTATTGTATAGGAAAGCTAAGCTAAACTTTAATAAATAAGCCAACAAAATATGAGAATAGCTGCCGCGTTCAGCAACTTTCAGAATTAATACATTTTGTGGAAAGTTTTTATTTAATCCTCCAAACTTTTGACAAATTGAAGTTAAGCTACATTAGGCACGGCAACTTGACAGGTAACAGCTGCGGTATCAACCGACCGCCCGTAGAAAATCCTAGGCATTATTCATAGTTCTGTATTGCCGCGGTGCAGAGATTTCATCGTTTAAAGTTTATCCAAATTTAATAAATATGTATTGTTTTAATTCGAGCGTCTCCTAGCGCGTATTTCTCAAAGGTATTTAAGATTCGTCGCAATATAAAGTTGATTGTTTTTAAAAATAGAATAACAGATGTATCAATTTTGTAATGAAGTTCAGAATATGAGTACAAAAATTTTCGTAAACTTAGTTGATGTGGCGAAGTTGGATAACGCATTTCCCCGAATAGGAAAAGGTGTAGTTTCGAATCCCGGTAGCAACTAAAATAATTTTTCAATGAATAGATTTTTTTCTATATATCTTTCTATTTGATTCATTTAATTTGTATTACATTTTTTTTACTGTATATTTTATTTTACATTACTATGTCTTAATTGTCTACATATGAATGTTTATTATTACCCTTTGTATGTTTGCATTATATTAAATAAATAAAATTGAAAATTAAGGTTTTTATCTCATTACTCCTCGGGGTTTACATATTTTTTTGGCACCAGCCACCACTGGTGAAATAATAAATCGCACCATGATGCAAGCTAGCGGATGCTGCGTGAAAATAATGAGAAAAGATCTCGATGACTTTTGTACACTTAAAGGGAGAACTTTCTGCGCTGCCATCCCTGCATCATCCTGGAACAATCTTTCATCTAACTCTGCAAAGTTTGTCTCTTAATAATAGAGGGGTTGATTCTTGGAATAAACTTTCCGGAAGATGTCTTCTCGGCAACTTCGGTAACTTCCCACAAATTTCAAATTTGTACCATTTTACAGCTGGTTCGGGTCCGTGGTTTGCAACCTCGATAAACCATGATTCAAATTAAGCAACACTGTTTGAAGTCGTGCCTGGTTACGTTGTCTTTGAGCTTTCCGGTATTAACCTTTAAATTGTGAGACAAATTTGACACGCTGACACAAGCAGGTTAAACCTTGAAATTGTCAAAGAGTTTAATGATTTTGGACCTCTTATTACTGATGATGGTAGGTGAGAGTCATGAATCAAACAATGCATAGGTATGTCGTAGTCTTCCGCGTTAGATGTGAGTATATATAGAAAGACTGGTATATATAGACTAAAATCTCACTTCTGAGAAGGATCATAAGATTCATTCATTCATTCTCAGCAGAATGTTGGGCAATTAAAGAGGCTTTGGAAATCTGCGTTCTCCGGAACGTCGATAAGGCTGTTATATTTTCCGACTCTCAAGCAGCTCTTGAACCTCTCACTGCTAATATGAAAGTATGGCTAGACAATGAGATAATCTGTTCCATCAGAAGATGCCTATTTGATTTGTACAGCAACAATAAACGGGTGTCATTCGTTTGGATTCCTGCACATAAGCGAATTCAGGGAAATGAATGTGCTAATATACTGGTCAAGAAGGCTACTCTTTCCGGAGTTTTTCCCCATCAATCCCGGTGTATGACAGGCTTAATAGGGTAATCGTCTTAAAATAATCCAAAGATCTATTCCCCGCATCCCTCGGTTCTCCAACAGGAAAGTCTCTAAAAGAACAGTAGCAAATATCTCTAGAATGAGAATTGGGCATTGCCAGGTGGCCTCACATTTGTTCAGAATGAACATAAAGACTCTCCAATATGTGAATGTGGTGCCGAGGAGGAAACCCTTGACCATGTCTTTTAGGTTAACTTGTGTCATCTTCTTTCCCTTAACTCGCCACATTTAAGCTATATACTAGCAAATTTCTTGAATGTCAATGGTATTAACTTGTAACGCAATATTCCCTATTCTATAATATTGTTGTACTGCTTTCTATGAAATAATGTTTAAACTCGTTTAATGGCACAAATCACTCTTGAAGGGTGGATTGCCTTTTGAAAGAAGAAGAAGATTCATAAAATAGTATACAGCTATTATTATTCCTCACTTCAACTACTGCAGCAGCATATTGTTTTTTTGCTAATGAATAAGAAATGCATCAATGTGAGTGTTGCAAAATATAGCTTTGAGAATTATAATAGATGTACGCGGATCAGTGCAATGCTGAAAGATCTGAATATGATGACCTTTAAGCAAAAAATATATTTTAATATGATAGTATTTATTTATAAAATCCTCAATAAGAAAATATCGGCGGAATTTAAACGAGAAATTGATGCAAATCAACACGAGCGCGAGCATCGTACAAGAGGAAGAGATAGACTGTGACTGTGATTCACGAAGAAGGCCAAATCGCAGAAATCAATGATGTATAGTGCGATGAAGATTTTTTATGAAATGCCAGAAAACATAAGAAAGGAAGAGAAACTGTATAGATTTATAGTGAAACTAACTAGCAGTGCGTATCTCAATTATGTTGAATCGTGAACTCTAAATGCAAGGGATAGAAGGCGGATTGATGCTTTTAGGATGTGATGTAAGAGACAGAGCAAGATGCACAAATGTATATTCAGGCCTATTCTCAAAATTGCAATATTGAAATGAAGGTGATTGTTACACCAACCCTCAAAAATAGACAGTATGTAAATTAACGTCCGTGTTATATTTGAATGAGAGAGAGGAAGAGAGAGTGAGGGAGATAAACGTACCATAATCTGTCAAAACATAAAAATGGCAACAGGATTGGCCGTGATTCTTCACTACGACGCTGCGGATGAGGAAATCAATAGGTAATTTATGAACAAACCTTTTTCTGTGAACTTTGAATACTGTATTAGTACTTATTTTAACCAAAAACTTATATTTTTAGTCGAAACTCGAGAATGGAAAGACGTCGTTTGCGTGATTTGTGCGGTATAGTTGTACCTTATCAAGGCGGTATAGTTGTAAAAATTGCCCTATTTGGAATTTCCATCGGGTTGCACAAATCCCTCACTCTCTCTCCCTCTCTCTCATTCAAATATAACACGGACGTTAATTTACATACTGTCTATTTTTGAGGGTTGGTGTAACAATCACCTTCATTTCAATATTGCAATTTTGAGAATAGGCCTGATTATGTAGAAACTACACATCGACAGACTCAACTTTTCGTGTGGTCTACTTTTGGCATCTTGCGAAAAGGTATATGTACCTTGTTGTGATGGGTCACGTTGAAGGATGGCAAAGATGAAGTGGAAAAAACGACATACACTTTTCTGATGACAAGCTCTCAGATCAACGGAGAAGAGTAGAGATGTATAATAAAAATACTGGATGTTAATTACGATCGCGATATGGGCTATTCTGCAGTTAGTATTCGACGTTTTAAAACCAATTGCAGGTTCCATTATCAGGCCTGATGTCGCAGTCGGCCAGAAAAGTTAATAACAGCTCTACACTGAACGACCGTAAAAAAACATTTGTTACATTTAGTGATCACACGTGCGTGGGAGTTTTAATATTTTTTACAAATTCACATTTATTTTCTCTCCCACGCTGCTTCAATACTGAACAGATCTCCTCTTGACATTTAGCAGTATTTCGACTTGACATTTGATGGTATCTCTATTTGATATGCGATGATATCTGACGGAAGATTTAAAAAATAACTGTTATTGTGATTTAATATATTAACTTACTCATACTCGAGTGAACCTTTCGTGTAACACTGTAAGCGACATATTACGCCGTGATATAGCGGTATTGCAGGTTCTATTACGTAACCAGTTATTTTTTTAATTTATTAGCAAAACATACAGTTAATCAACAATAACATATTAATAAAATATTTTACACACATTTTAAATGCATTGTCCAACTAGGCAAGCCCGTTTTAGGGCAAATACATTTCACAAAACCAAAACTCATTGAGGGCGACACAATAAGGTTGAATACGTAACATATAGCAAATAGACGTGAAAATATAAAAAAATAAAAAAATATATGTATTAAAAGAATATAAAAAAGAAAAATAAATACCAATGTGCAATACAATATGATGTAAGCACATATAAATTAGATGGAAATATGCAAAACCAAAAGACACAAAAGTAGTTAAAAGAATTATTTCATTATATAAAAAAGTTTACTCCTAATTGCAACAACCAACTTGAAATATCCCTTTTAAAAGCCTTAATGTCAATTAAAGTTCTAATTTTATCTCCAATTGTAATGTTTATTAAACCAAGAATAATTATTGCAAATATGAATTAAATATATTAATTAGAAAGATATACATGTAAAATCACCGGGATTCGAACCTGGATCTCTTTCCTAACCGGGGAAGGTGCATTATCTAACTATGCTACAGCGACAATATTTTTAGCGACAAATTTTCAAACCTATATGTTACCTTTTTGATATTAATACATATAATCGTTCCATTATTAGAAAGAGCCATGTACCTTATTTTTACAGAATCTCAAACACCTTATTTATTATTAGATTATCAATAAATTTTTATTAAATTTTGGACACATTGATACAACTTTATTATTAGGTGAACACATTCTTATTGTGATAATAACACAATAAGAATACGTTCTCCTAATAATAATTATTTCATTTAGTGTATTCTTTAATATTCCAGTTCTGATACAACTGAATGCGATTAATTACAGTTGGGCAAACATGTTCATGGTACTGTAGTTCGGCAGAAGTGTTCTTTCTAAGAAAAATACACCTTTTCCTGTCTGTTTTGCGACATAGAATAGGAGGATTTTATAGCAGGCAGAGGTAATCCAATAGCGTGATCATTCCAGCAGTCCGTGAGCAATGTGTCCTCTAAGCTGTGCGCGCGCACGAGCACACAGTTTGCCAACACAGAGCACGTGAAAAAATATTTTAAATATATTAATTAGAAAGATATATGTGACCAAAATTTAATAAAAATGAATTGATAATTCTGGCGTTTGCTATCAGATTACTCAAAGGTATTTGAGATTCTGTAAAAATAAGGTAGATGGCTCTTTCAAATAATGGAACGATTAAATGTATTAATATCAGAAATGTAACATATAGGTTCGAAAATTGTCGCTGTAGCATAGTTGGATAATGCACCTTCCCCGGTTAGGAAAGAGATCCAGGTTCGAATCCCGGTGGCGCAACAACAATATTTTTCGATAAAATTGATTTTATATGTATATCTTTCTAATTAATATATTTAATTCATATTTAAAATGTCACAGACCTATGTTCTGAATAATTATAATTTCATATTAAGAATGTGTTCTCCTAATAAAAAAATATATTAGAACATACTTACTTACCAACACGCCGTTTCCTCGCGGGGGTAAGCAACGAGGATAGAGCGGCATACTATTCTGTCCTGACACACAATTCTCGCCTCATCCACATTCATACATCTTCTCATACAAGCTGGACGATTATTGAGGCTTCTAACAGGATCATCTTCCAGTATCTGGTTTATCTGGTCGTGCCAAGTCTTCCGCGGACGTCCTCTACTTCTGGTGCCATCAACACTTGCGTCGTATATCTTTCTTACCATTCTCTCCTCATTCATCCGTTATATTTGACCAAACCACCTAAGTGATCCTTTCTTAATCTTACTCACTATACTAATATACGCTTTACATTATTTCTTCATTCTTTACTGTCATTAATGGATCTGCCACATATACGCCTGAGTGATCTCATTTCCACTGCATTCAGTCTACTTTCGTTCTTCTTATGCCAGCTCCAGGCCTCACTTCCATACATCAGTGTCGGTACTGGGACTCCATTGTGAACCGCTAGTCTTGATTCAGTTGACAAGTTCGCATTAGCTATAATTTCATTCAAAGCGCCGTTCACTTTATTTCCTGCAGTCACCCTCCTTTCGATATCTTTCTTTATCTTTCCGTTTCTATCGAACATACTTCCCAAATACACAAACTCATCTACTTGTTCCAAACATTCATTACCTTCAAGTATTTTGCACGGTGTCTTGCTTTATTTCTTCTCGAATACCATCACTTTCGACTTTAGAACATTTAATTTGTATTAAAAATATCACAGAACTCTATATTCTGAAATTGCTATTTCATAACAAATGAAAAAAATTTACTGCGTTGAATTATTATGTTAAATTACATACGAAACGCTTCTTTGTCTTTGCCAGATCTGTTTTTTGCTTACCAACGATCCTTCGGTAGGTTCCGAATTGAATCAATATGAAAGGTAATTTATGAAAATATATGAATTCTTTGTATATATACAAACACAAATAATGGGCTCTAATACTGGTAAGGTAATGTTTTTGTGAGTTTGTCCAGCAGCGCACAAATTATAGAATTGTATCATAAATTAATTTTTTCTACTTATGTTCTTTCTTATTTTATTATAATAATATTTTTTTTTTATTATCACGTTATTTTATTTTATTTTTCGTCAAAATTTTATTTTATTTTGTAAAAATAAAATGTAAATCTAGAGATAATCAATGAAACCAAAGACATAATTTTGAGATTCCGTAAAAATAAGGTAGATGGCTCTTTCAAATAATGGAACGGTCATATGTATTAATATCAAAAAGGATATTTTTCGATAAAATTGATTTTATATGTATATATTTCTAATTAATATATTTAATTCATATTTACATACCTATGTTCTGAATAATTACAACTTCATATTTAGAATGTGTTCTAATAATTATATATTTTCGTAGAAAGCAATCACTTTGTGATTTGACATATTATATTGAATAAGCTTCATCGGGACGCATTTAAAACGTCTATAAGCGTAACGTAGATAAGCAAAACTGGTTGACGTATAATAAATTTCGTGGTTTCATACAAAGTTATTGTTAATTAACATAATTATATGTTGACGGAACAGACGTTGTTAGTTCGATGGTATACAATAAATTCAATTTTTATATTTTAGATTAAGTAAATGTTCAAGTTGGGGTATGAGGTGGTGTAATAAAGGATTGCCTCCAATTTCAATCCTTTATTTGTGTTCAAGCCCTTACATGTTTAGTATTGATTCAGACGATGTAGAAAATGAAGTAATCAGATAAGGTAATAATAGTTTAGTTAAAGGTACTTACTGTTGAATCACACGGTTTATTTAGAAAAGGTTATAATAAATAAGGATGTACTGAAGCTCTGCGTTTACGATGCCACCTGATCGGGATATGACTCAAGAATGGCGGAGGTGCGCGGCCGTCTTCTCTTGGCGGTGCTAGCGTGCGCGCCGCTCGTAATATTATGAGTGTTTAGATTGCATTCGCGCATATGGCGCCATACATCCATATCACCATAATCATTTAATATTATTACTCTTTCATTGCAGAGATTCGCTGTATGTGAATGTTTCGTTTTACACTTTGGTACAGATAAATTTATTGTTAAGTTGATCAGGGACAAGAATAAATGGAAGATGTTTGTTGTTTCCAGGTGTTCCTCGGTCCCAGGGCCGACCGTATAATCCCATATCGACAAGTTGTTCTTCGCAATTCGCTTTGTTCCGCCGCGCGCCACTGACTTCGGGCGACAGTCGAGTGGATTTCTGAAAATTCATAACTTTCTTATAACTTTAGCCTTACACCGCTTTTCCTATTTCTTACCAAAAGTTTTAACCCTTTCCACAAGACATTTGGCAGTTTAACGTGATCCCGAGAAGCAGGGGCGATCACGCATAAAAAAAAAGAAATATTAACATTAATTTAAATATTATAATAGCTAGCTGGTCATATACACTGTATAATGCGGTATTTTAAGTACCTAACTAATTTAACTACGGCGTACGAATCATTATCCATGTCGGTCCCTTATCCGACCGAGGATCGCGATCTCCATGAACTCCGCCCTCTTGAAGTGCCTGTTGCATTTTTCACTCGGTCTGTCCATCGGGTGGGGGATCTCCACCACAAGAAGCTTCTCCGAGATGTCCAAAAAATTTAAGGATTCGTCTCAGGCAAATGGTTGAGAGTTTGTCCTTGATCTTCAGTTCCTTCAGAATGGAGACATTCGTGCGTCTCGCCGTCCATGGTATGCGCAACACGTGTCTCTCATCAAGGCAGCACCACATCTCAAATGCATCAATCCGTCTTCTCTTCCTTGCCTTCAGGGTCCATAATTCTACGCCATATAAAGTGATAAAAGTTTATAATTGTATTCATCATCATTATCAGGCGTTTTCTTTCCACTGCTGGAGGAAGGCCTTCCCACGTGTCTCCTATTATTTTCTGTCCATTGTTATTCGTTGCCACGTATTTCCCCTGAATGTAATAATATCGCCGTCTAGCGATCTCTAGATTCCCCCTGTCTAACATTGGATGACTACATTCGTCCAACGATTGTTCGTCCTCTCGATGCGGCCTGCCAGTTTACAATTAATTTTCTCGTCTTATTAAATTATATCAACTACTCTTGTCTGTTTAGTTTCCTCTCCGATGCCCAACGTACCTACATCTTTTCATCTTTCACTTTTTAATATCATATTTGAACGTCCAAATGCACGTCGTCCCGGCTTTGTTCAGTCAACAATAAATCTTTTCAGCGTGAATCAGAGCCGCTATTCTAAAAAGCAAGGTGCTAAATATCCGGCAATTATTCATACTCTGCTTGAGGACATACGTACTCGGGCAAAAACTAGCTGTCTCGTTAACCTCATTTGCTCAAAAACATGCATGTTTTATAGGATCGTGGATATACAATAAGCTACTACAAAAGATGGCAATGGTATAGTATCTTAAATTCTGCGTACTTATAAAGGAATGGCTTTTTAAAATTGGAAGAATTCCTTAAATGATCAAAGCTACTCATTTTATATAATTCTCTGTCCTTATATCCTACCTCGTACTTTTTATGTTTTGTTTGCTCCCTGCTTGTTTATTTTCTTTTACTTCTTATGTGTCTTTAGTTTGTATCAAAAAATTTACTTTGTTCAGTTTACTTATTCGCTATTTGTCTCCTTTTTAATTTTCTTGTTTTTTTTTACAATTTAATTTAATTAGTTACCTTACTTCCAACAGTTTATTGCACCTAATGGCTAACTAAACGCCGATTTATCGGCACTGAAAATGAATTATCGACTTGTTCAAACTGGGTTCCATTAACATGAATGACTATCTAATCAACAAAGGAGCTCCGCATTACTTTAGTCTTTGAGACGTTTATCTTCAATCTCGCTCTGCCATTGACTTCTGATAGCTCCTGCATTCTGATTTGATGATTGTTTGAGAAGATCACAATATTATCTGCAGAAGGTAGATGGCTTAAATACTAATGGCTAAAATAAAATATGCAAATGCATTTCTCGTCTCAACCTAGTTGCCTGAATAGATTTTCTAGAGTAGCTGTAAATAATTTAAGTGAGATTGTCAGCTACATTATTTGTTGATAGGGAATCTACAGATGGCCTTCGATTATTGTATTATAATTGATATTTTACATTGCTTATTACTGAAGGTAGTATTTTTTTACGTAATTTAAAAAAAATCAATTTACTGTACATAATTTTAGTTCACCATGATGTTTGTATCAATTCTAAAAAAAGTTAATAAATATTTACTTCTACAGTTTTAATGAACACTATTTTATTTTTGAGTACCAAATTTGAAAATATTTCTGTTTCTTTTGGTCCAGTGTAGTAAATAATCAATTTTCACTCCCTTTTAATCAGAATTTTTGCTTATGTTTGAGATATTTTTAAAGATAAGAATAATGCATGAATATGAGGTTATTGCAGCGGATCCTTCCTCAAGGATAATCATGTACCATTTCCTTATCGCCTATTGTGTGAAGATATACCGGAAGTTATTTATAAATATATTATTATGATTATATTATGCCTCGTTACTCTCAAGTATGTTAATTCTACTAACACTAACTTATTAATAACTCATTATTAAATATTATTACTATTAATGTAATCAATGTATGTATACCAAAAGAAATTAAGAAAGTGTGTTTTGCTTTATCCTGCAAGAATCGACGTTAATGAAAACGAATTATATCGTCGTATTAAAAATGTTGACATGTTACTTTCGATTTTTTAGCAGCGTCTCGTAACTTTCGTCATCAACAACGAAGGGTCTTCCTGAACGTGCATTTTCAATACATTCAATACCAAAAGAAAACAATTAAACCACTTCTATGAAGTTCGTTCTTTTAGCACATCTTACCCCAATACTAAGCAAATCTTACGACATACCGCTGCAGCCTTTGACCCAAGTTTAAATTCATAAAGCAAACATGGTTGAATTACACTAGATGTAATGGACATTTTGGAAGGATGAAAAATCACAAACCAAGAGATAAGATCACGACAAAATTCTCCGATTAACTGACGTATATCTGTGCTATGCGATAAATATAAACACACGGGCCCAACAATTCTCAATAAGATTAGACCGTGAAAATCGCGCGAACTTTTTGGTCATCAATGTTTTTTATACAGGCAATACAATACATTATTATTCCGTATCACAGACCACCAAATATATAAACATGAACTATCGCAAATTTCTTGTCACAATATTTTCATTTTGGCGGCACCCACGCGATCCCTTTGGTACCACTTATGCAATCAAGTATCTGCGATTATTTAAAAAAATTTGATCGATTGGAACGAAAATTTAAACGCTGACAATATAATATGCATTAATGTAAAAAATACATCTTGTTATGTTATGTGTCATAAACTATCGATTTATGTTTCCACCAAGAATGTATCTAGAATGCCCCTCATCCCGCAACTAATGTTCCAAACCCCTCTCCTATATATATACATTTTATTTCATGTCTATACATTTACTGGTGTGTGATATTTTCTAACCGTGCAAAATACTTGTAGGTAATGAATGTTTGGAACAAGTAGATGAATTTGTGTATTTGGGAAGTATGTTCGATAGAAACGGAAAGACAGAGAAAGATATCGAAAGGATGGTGACTGAAGCGAATAAAGTGAACGGCGCATTGAATGGAATTATAGCTAATGGGAACTTGTCAACTAAGGCAAGACTAGCGGTTCACAATGGAGTCCTGGTACCGACACTGATGTATGGAAGTGAGGCCTGGAGCTGACAGAAGAGGAACGAAAGTAGACTGAATGCATTGGAAATGAGATCATTTAAGCGTGTATGTGGCAGATCCATTTATGACAGAGTAAAGAATGAAGAAATAAGGAAAGAATGTAAAGCTGATCTTAGTATACTGATTAAGGTTAAGAAATGATCACTTAGGTGGTTTAGTCATACGGAACGGATAAATGAGGAGAGAATGGTAAGAAATATGTATGACGCAAGTGTTGATGGCACCACAAGTAGAGGACGTACGCGGAAGACTTGGCACGATCAGGTAAACTAGATACTGGAGGATGGTTCTGTTAGAAGCCTCAGTAATCGTCGAGCTTGTATGCGAAGATGTATGAATGCGGATGAGGCTTGTGTTTACAGGCGAGAATTGTGTGCAGAAGAGTGTGACGCATAAGTAAGTACCTACGAGTAAATAATTTGCCTAAAGCAATCACAATTTAAACATCATTATTAATATTTGTTTCAAATATAATTAATTAGTTATAAATTATAATTTATAATTAACCAGTTATAACGAAAGTCGTTTGCCCAAGTTACATTTGTTTACCATTTAGATAAAAAACTAAATCTAATTATTCGAATATTTCATTGAAATATATTTGAAGTCGGTGTGTTGTAATTAACGACAGTTTGTTTATTTAATCTTAATTTATTAAATAATTTTAAATGTTTTAAATATGAATTAAATATATTAATTATAAAGATATACATATAAAATCAATTCTATCGAAAAATATTGTTGTTGCGCCACCGGGATTCGAACCTGGATCTCTTTCCTAACCGGGGAAGGTGCTTTATCCAACTAAGCTACAGCGACATTATTTTTAGCGACAATTTTCGACTCTATATGTTACCTTTTTGATATTAATACATTTAATCGTTCCATCATTTGACAGAGCCATCTACCTTATTTTTACAGAATCTCAAATACCTTCATATTTAAAAATCACAGACCTATGTTCTGAATAATTACAACTTTACAATAAGAATGTGTTCTCCTAAATTTTAAATGTATTCAAAACATGTTTAAGTAGTCATCCGATACCATAATCGTCATCTATTTCAATAAATTCTTCTCATTTTCTTGGCAAATGATCGATTTCAAGTGGTAAAAAATTAACGTTTCTTCGTCGCAATTCACGCTTTGACATCGGCAACAAGTTCATCTAAAACGTCGTAGAATTCGCCTGACATATTAAATTGGGAGAATATGACGAGTCTGATCATTAAAAAAGCAGTCTCCTTATTTTCAGACTCCTTATTTTAAGCTTGTGTCATCGGATTTGAAACAGTTGGTTTATTTTCGTACTTGAATTTCACCAATCATTTCTTCACCGCGAAATGATTGTGCTACAGTGTACGTGTGTGCATGTTAATTTTTGTATTGATGAAGCATGTTATGACGAATATATAGGTGGTTATTGACATGCATTTTTACTACTTAAAAACTAAGGAATTATTTGTAAAAAAAATTGTAACTAAATGACATATTTGTTTGATTTGAAGGCCAAAAAATGCACCAATTTGTTAATAAATGTGTCTATAAGTACTTATCCTATGAGTCGGTGGGATTTTAGACTTCTGCAAACAAATCTGGCAGGAACACAAAACAGTTTATACTGTAAAGGTTTCAAATTGTCCGGCAAATGTGAAGGAAGCCACTAGTCTTGCTACTTTTCGTAGGTTAAGTGCAGAATATGTGGTACATATATAATTTTAATAACTGACCATTTTTCATGTTTGTATTTATAATATCTTTATTATTATTATTGTATTCTCTACTTTAATTGATATGCTATGTAATTTAACGTATTTTTTTGTATGATTTTAAAAGTGTCGCATATTAGCTTTGAGAATATATTTTTACAACTAACAAAGATATACATACTTGCACGTGGTTTTCTTAGAAATTTAAAAAGGTTTACACTTTGATAACTCGTTGAAATGGTCATAAAATTATTCTTGCGCTTTTTTACATCACGTTTAACAACCTTGTTATTTTTTTTTATCGTCATGTATTGTTTCATTGTATCGCACCCTCGGTCAAGTGATGCATAACTTCGTTCTATCTTAATCACATTCTAGGAAATAGTTCACTCAATAAGGCAATGAATAATTTCACGTTCCTTGGAAGCTTACTCAATTGGAATGTCAATATGAATAATCGATTCACAGTCTTTGTAACGCGCTTGTATGCTTCGTAGAAAAATATTAATAATATGTATCCGAAATCTTAAGAATTTTTATGATTCTTTGGAATTATTGCTATCCGAAACTTTAGTTATAAATGATTTAAATACTAATTAAATGTAATTTAAATCAATTTTGTCGAAAAATATTGTTTTTGCGCTACCGGGACACGAACCTGGATCTCTATTTCCAATCCGGGGAAGTGCACTACCAATTGTGTTATCAATTGTCGACAAATTATTTAACTAAATGTTAAAAATGTTCCCAATGGCATTTGTACAGTGACTAACTTTAGCGTAATGTTTATTTTCACGTGACCAAACCACCTAAGCAACCTTTCTTAATTCTGCCCCTCAAAAGGTCACCTCCATATTCATTCATTCTTCTCTCCATACATTAATTTATCTACGGGTGAGGCTAAAATGGTAATTGCAGTGTGCGAGCGAATAGTTAATGTGACACTTGTCCGTTTATTTGAACATTACTAATAAAGACTGTAGGACTATAGGACGTCCTCGAAAGACTCGGCACGACTAAGTAAACCAGATTTCGGAAGATTGTCCTATTAGAAGTCATTCGACGAGCTTTTAAGAGAAAATAGTTTATTTGTTAACTTTGTTTTATTAACCACTTACTGAATTTAAATACATCTACCGGTTTCGAAAAATACTATTTTCTTACTAATTTTATACTAACTAAAAACATGTTATTGTTTCTTTACCAGAACCAGAAAAAAAAACAATTATATTTAAAAATAAATTTAGTACCTAACTCAAATTGTTACTTAATACTATTTTTTGAATTGAACATTCCACATATATATTCAGGTATAACCTTATTTTTTAAACGATTTTGATAAAAATATATAATTTCAAAATAAAATAGTTCAGTTAGTTAGTTACTCTCCCTGAGACTGAATGTAGTAGAAATGAGATCACTTGAAATCCGTTAATGACAGAGTAAAGAATGAAGAAATGAGGAAAGAATGTAAAGGGTATAGTGAGTACGATTATAAAAAGGATCACTTAGGTGGTTTGGTCATGTGAAACGGATGAATTAGGAGAGAATGGTAAGAAATATATATGACGCAAGTGTTGATGGCACCAGAAATGGCGAAAGACTTGGCACGACCAGGTAAACCATATACTTGGAAGATGGTCCTGTCAGAAGTTACAATAACCAGCGAGCTTGTATAAGGCGAGAATTGTGTGTCAGGATAGAAGAGTGTGTGAAAATGGCGTGATGGTAAGTATGTAAGTAAGTGAGACACTTCTCCCTTACTTTTAATATTCTTAATAAAGACTACAACCCTCTTTTCTACGCCTCTCCTATATTCCTGAATAGGTCATAACGCTATTTAATTTAATTTATTTGTTATACATACACATAATAAAATAATAATAATAAAATGGACTGCACCTAGTACAAAAATAAGAGTTTATTTGAAAAAATTAAGGTAAGTCTTGGATGCATCGTCAATTGATTAGCCAATATTTTCCTCATGCAAATGATTCTGTCATTTGACCTTATGGAACAGTATCAGACTATTATAATTTGTCTTAGGCTACATATGGATATTATAATATGTTCGCCACTATCAACTTAGATTGTGTACGTCCGCCCTCCATGACCTATCTTTGAACTGACAATCTCTTCGCGTGATTAGCGCTAGTTTGGTCCATACATTGACCTTTATGTTTCTGTGTTAAACATATTTCATGTGTATCATTCTTAATTATAAATTAGATTGTGCCATAAATCTTTACGTTCTTTTTTAACGTACGCGATAAATGCATTCCATGATTTTTTGGTGTTTTGCAACAGTAGTCATGTCGGAGTGCATATTTTTATATATTATATATTCTTTTACTAGTAATCTTCATCACACTGAACGTCATCGATTTCTGAGATTTGACCTTATTCTTGAATGGTAATCTCATCTTATTTCTTCCTCTTGCATAATGCTCGTGCTCATGTTGATTTGCTTCAATTTTTTTTATAAATTCCCCAGATATTTGTTCAGTGAGAATTTTAAAAATAAATACCAAAATGTTAAAATACATTTTCCGTTTAAAATTTAAATGAAATTATCAAATTATATCCATTTACTTATTTATTAATTTTCAATTCTAAATTGACAATTGCAATGGAGATGAAAGAATATCAGATATGTTACATTCTATCCCATGTCCCAACTCGGACATAATGCGATTTTTGTTATTAACAACATGTGTAGTGCAATGATTTTATTACAGGAATGCAATAAAATTTTGATATTGTCAAAACTTGTTCAAAAAAATTTATTTCGGCTATTTTTGCATTGAATTTTTACTGAGGACTAATAGGTTCCAAAGAGGATATTAATGGTGTCATTGAAAATTGAGAGAACGAATGTTTATACAAATACATACAATGAACTCAGCCACAAACAGTTAAAATAAATAGGAAGTGTTTTTAAGTGTTTGTTATCGGAGGCGAGTAATGAATCCTTGTTATTAACACCTAACTTCAAAACATTGGAATTCATAAAGCGTAACTCGTCTAACTCAGATTATTTTATTTCGGGTGCCTGCGTCAATTTAGGGATATAAATAAATAAATAAAGCACTGTCGGCAGGACACTCGTTGCAAAATTCACAAAAAATATCATTATTTTTCAAAGATGAGTGCATTTTGCGTATACGAGTATATAAAATAAAACGAAATAGAGATCCAGGTTCGAATCGCGGTAGCGCAACAGAAATATTTTTCGACAAAATTGATTTTATGTGTATATATTTATAATTAATACATTAAATTAGTAATTAGAATTAATTATATATTTTTTGTACGTCACTGAAGTCAAACAAAAGAATGTATAAAATATTAATCCCGTATAACGGGTACTCAAATAATATGACGTATTTCAGAATATTCATGACTATCGCATAACCAGTATTCATAATCGATATGATCGCCGTAAAGGTTCGCCCATTTGGCGGTTTAATTTGGTCGCCATAAAAGTCACACGAGCGTGTCGTATTTCATATTTAATAATTACGTTTCCGAGTTCTCTAGTACTCGTGCACGCTTTTGAACAATGTTTCTGTGCAGTTGGCATAGAGTTCTGAAATTAAGATTAGGTTAGGTTAGGTTAGGTATGTCGGGAAAACTTACGTCTCGCAATAATGTTTTACAACAGTGTTGACTCTGATCTCGCTCGGTTCTCGCGTCTGCCCAGAGTGCTCAACTATTGTAACGAATGCAGACTTACACGCAGTCTTCGTTGTTACAAGTTCTATTTAAAAGTAAAATTATATTGTACTTGTCTTTCGGCTTTGTTTTTCTTATTTTTCGATGTACTCTGTCTAATCATTGTGTTCTTTTGATTTGCTTCTACTGCGCGAACCGCTTGCCTCCATTCTTCACGATCAATACATTTATTTCTACCTTCATCTCTGCTGCCTTCTATTTTCCTCTGAATAATGTGTTGAAAATATCATATTTCACATTGCTAAGAATGTGATAGTTATTAGTTCTCCTGGCTTATTCATGCGTCGATATTTATCATACGTCAATACAGCCACATTCCAAATACCTCCAAACTTAATTAATTAATAAAATACTATTCCATCAATAACGCGTGGAACAAAAGCCTGGAACCTTACTTTTATCACAATAGTATTATATTTTTCGTAAAAAATTGAGCTGCACGATTGACTCTACAATTTAATATATCATACCTTATAATGCAAAGGGGGTAACTACATCGATAGCAGTGATAGTAAAATCGTTATTTTGACTGATTATGTTCGAGTGTAACCATAATTGATAACTGATTAACGTAATTCTTCGAGCGATGAATGGTGGTACACTAGAGAGTTAACCTCCGACAGTTAAATCTCAGTTACCAATCATCGACACAATCACAGTCACGTAACGGTTTACCGTCACTAATCGATATGTTTTTTTTTTAGATTTTTGTAAAAACGAATGTAGGTATTTTCGTATTTTGTACTATGTCAAAATGATTCTCGTTGGTATTTACAGTACAAACGAAGAAAAACGTTATTTTTGAAAGGGTTATCTACACATATTTTTATTTTTTATCTTTGTTTAATTAACCACTAAAATGAGTTTAAATACATCTACCGGTTTCGAAAAATACCATTTTCTTCTTCAGGATGTCATAACTAACTAAAACATACATTGTTTCTTTGACAGAATCTATTTTTAAAAATCTATTTTTAAAAGAAAATTTTTTTTTTTTTTTCTAACCTAACCTAACTCAAATCATTACTTAATACAAATTTACTCGAATAATTTTTAGGAAAAAAATTTAGAATGGGACTCGTAGTTAAATTTAGTTGTTAATTAAACAAAGATAAAAAATAAAAATATGAATCTTAACCACAAAGATAACATTGCTTATTTTAAAAGGTTATCTACACATTTGAATCACAATTTACTTGAAGATCTGGGGCTAATTGCCATTTACTAAACTAATTCAGCGGTATCTACCGTAGTTAACGCTAATTTTGCTAAATATTTTGACATACTGTCAGGATTCCTTAGTTTATGGTCACATACCGCCATTATGGCTTAGTATTTTTGGTTATGTTTTGGAATGAGTGTGTTAGATACGGCTTGGAACTACATTCATGTGCCAAGCACACTGCCGTAGTTACTAAGTACAGAGGGGGCACCTACATTTTATACAAAATTGAGATTTGGAACCCAGATTTTTAATTAATGCCAATTGAACATGTTCAGTGTTTAATGAATATCTTTGGTAGAAATAGATTTCTTATAGTAGTTATTAATTGTTTTTATCATTTTTTTTTTAATAATTGTTATTATAACCAATATTTAAGAAAGCTTAATTACCTTTTTCTCTATCTAAAAATTTATACCTACTTGAAATATGAAGACATTATCTGTTGATTTATGCTTAAATTAAAATATATTCTATGATTTTTGGAAAGCGCACTTGTTTAATTAAAATTGGATGTTATTTTTTTAAAATAAATACCATATTTGCATAACAAATGTTGAAGTGTTGCAGAAAAGGGTTCAATAGAATGACCCTCAAGTATAAAAAAAATATTACAGGGAAATGTTTTTGTTCTACATTTTTAAACACTAAAAGCAGCAATTTTTTTTCCTACGATACATTCCAAACCAAATTGTATAGCTTAAGAAAATATTGAAAATATTTTTTTTAATTTGACAAATTTCAAAAAAGTATAATACCGTTGAACAAAGTATAAAAGAATTTTGGAATTACTTCCTGTTGTTATTTTGACTGATAATTTTATACCTTTTATACCTCAAAAGATTTGTATTTTGAAATGACTATTAAATCAAAATGATTCCCTTTTTCAAAAAAATATATTTATTTTTTAAAAAAGGCATGCATTTTTGATTAAACCAGTGTGTTTTCCTAAAATCATAGTATATCTTCTGATTTACACATAAATTACCAGATATTGCTGTATTGACTTCATATTTCATGTATTAAAATCATGTAGGGGAAGGGGTAACCACATTTTTTTTTAATATTGGCTAGAATAACAATTATTAAAAAAAAAATTGATAACAACAATTAATAAAGAGTATAAGATATCTATTTATACCAAAGAGATTGATTGAACACTGAATATGCTCAACTGGCATTAATTAAAAAATCTGGGTTCCATATCTCCACTTCATATAATGAATGTGCTTAGTACGGTAGTATAGACTCCACCATGCGAAATACATAACTTTTAATACAAACATTACAGATCAGAATAAACGATTTAAGAAGGAGAAGTAAGCAAGTTGTAAGTAAGTAAGAGTAAGTAAGTAGTTCAAATTTGGCACCTAAGGTTAGTTCGTGTCTCTGCCGCTGGACGACGTGCAGAACTTGCGCTTTCAGTAATGTTTACAGTAGTAACGGTACGGTCTTCTTTAACAAGTGTTAGTGTTCTTCAGTGTAACTACATTTTGTTCAGTTACTGTGCAAGAACAACGGAGATTATCACAGTAAATGCTGAATGCCTAGGTTAACTTTGTTGGACTTGCGAACGAGCTGTCGGAACAGATTTCGTTCGTATGTAGGGGGCTTGATAGAGTGAATAGATATCAGGCGGCAAGGTAGATGATATGAATCCTGAAATGTGTCCCATTAATGCAGGTTTGGCGTTTATTGTGCGTGAATTTTAATCCAAGGGATTTTATTTGGGCAAAAATTTATTCATTTTGGAAGTAGGCTGGAGGCTACAAATAAATTTGGTCGCTCACACTCGCCTCGGTACTGGCGGATTCCGATAATGCGGTAAGGGTTAAATTGATGTCTTCCCATTAACCCTTCATTGATTCCGAAGTTACAAAGTACTGTTGCCGAAAAGATGGAAAAACTCCATAAAATCCTTGTTTGAAAACAAGACGCATGTGATGGAGCTTTGATAATGGACTCCATCGCCCACACCGCCCGTTTCAATTTGTCGACCGACACGCGCGGCACGGAGTCAAACGGCTGATTTATTCCTGCGTGTCCGCGGATGATGGAAACTGATGGATGGAATGCTTTCTGCTGCATGGCGCCGCCGCCGCCCGGGGTGGGGGTGTGACGTAATCACGGCCGGCCGAGAATATAAATGGAAATGAATAAAGTTTTCCGGCCATATTTGGTCCAAGTGTTGAAACATACTCAATTTCCGAGCTCTTTTGTTACCAATATTCGATTGCGAACATTGCTCTACTTTTGATGAGCTCGTTCGGTTGTTTTTTATACAAATATAAAGTGCTTTTTTATGTTATTTGTTTTTTAGATACGCTAAATCAGCACGTATATGTTTTATATCATACTAAAAATCGGCGACAGATGATTGCTGTTGCTACGCCCTGCGGGCAGCTATACTCGCCAAGTAATGGCGATCCTACGTGATCGCGACCACACCGTTTGGAATTGACAAAACATTATATCGAATTATACACATATATTGTATCCATCCATTGACCTGTGTTGAAGTATACATTTTACTTTTTGCATAAAGTATTTGTGCGCGTTTGTTAAATTTATTTATTGTTATTTTGTAAATTGAGTTAAAACACTGTTTAATTCCACTATATTTTATTGTGTTAAACTTTAGAACGTTTTCGGGTACATATTCCCATTATCAATATTATAATTCAACTAAAATTAGAAACACTTTCAGACAATAATATATGGTGTGTTTGGAGTTAACGGAGGTAGGGGTGGAGTTAAAATGGTTAAGAAAAGGGATGTAGTGGGCGGTATTTAAATATTTATTGTGTTTTTATTGTTATTTTTATTATTAAATATTTCTAAATGATTTAAATGTTTTTAATTTTAGTTGAATTATATTATTGATAACGGGAATATGTTCCCGATAACGTTCTAACGTTTAACACAATAAAATATAGTGGAATAAAACAGTGTTTTAATTCAATTTACAAAATAATCAAGGAATTCCACAAAGTTTCACCAAAAACCTTTGATCAGTTATTTATTGCTATCATTTTTTCTCCTTCCTGGCCTCTTTTCAGTGCCGAGCTCAGTTTAGTGTGTGTTTTATTTATTTTAGTGTATTGATACTGGCCTTCTGTGAGAAGACGTTTTTCGCGGTACCTTCTGTGTGGCATCTGCACTCACCACCTACGTACAAGTATTTCATATAATCTTTAAGTTTCTTGTAAGTCGGCGATATCGAAAGGTGTAATTGGCCGAGTTCAATGACGTGGGTCGTTGCGTCTAATGATGCATCGAGGCGAATACAGGAGCAACAGAGTGATCCAGGACAATTTTGCTTCAATTTAGTCTCTAATCTCCTGCTTTACCTCTCTTCTCATCTCTCCCCATTCTCTGTTTCTTTATCCTTCAAATCTAGTTCCTATTTTCAATCATCCATCTGCGACGCTATTCCACCCGTGCTATCATCTAGGCCCTACGACCCGGAGAACATTTATCATTTTCAGTCTTTATCAGTGACTATGAAGTACCCACATATATTATATGAAGTGGATAATTAACAAATACGTGTTTATATTATTTCCATCATAATTAAAAATATGACGGGCTTCAGAAATTGAATGAATATGACCTGAAAACGATAAGAGATTTTTTTCTTATTTTATTTTGACAGCTACTGTCACAATTTAGATCGACGTGCCGTGAACATCATCAGAATCAATATCGAGTTCGTCCTTCCACGTGATGGGTCTAAAGACCAATCAGGTCCATCCACAAACGTGTCTTCAGGCATCTTTGCCTTGAGCTGCAGTTCTCCAGCGGGGGTTTTCAGTCGCATTGTGACTTTGCGTATATTATCTGACAATCTCATCCTTGGACATCCCAAGGGGCGTGTTCTCGTCGAATTTCTTTCGAAAACCTTTCGGAGTGTTCTGGAGTCTTCACATCTGGCAACGTATCGTGTTCATCTCGGTCTTTTCTACATCACAGTAGTTTTTAAAATAAACAGAAATAAAAATAATACTGCGTTATCCCTTTAGGGTGCTTTTAATTTGAGATAGCCTGTACGATCTGACAGACTAAACAAACGGTAAAATGTTTCGTGCAGTAATTTACTCCAATGTCATGGTCTGTACAACTGTGCTGTGTATACAACTGTACTTTGACTTCTGTACAGTACTTAATCGATTTCTGTACTCGAGAACTAAAGCTACAAACTTACAATAAATAATTTTTTAAAAGCTATATTTTACTACGAAATATTTCTAATATATATATATCTAAAGTTGGTCAAACAGATTGACAATATACCTATATTTCATTTAAGAAATTATTCAACGTTAGTTTCGTAACATTTTTGTCAAGGATTTTTTTAAAATCCATCCACCTACTTTTATTTTTATATTTTACCTACGGAAAAATAAAATATTTTTCTAATGTATTTTTTACTGGAAATATTTAAGATACGCTTTTAAGGCATAATAAAATAATATGATATTTTTATTTTTGTGTTTTAAAAAATATATCACATCACTGGACACCCTATTTTAGGCATAACGTAAACGCAAAATAATGTAAAATATTTTTAGTATTTTCAAACTAGCATTTGGAATCGTTTGGATGAAAAGGACATAATTTGAATGTTTGTTGGATTCCTTTCCGGATAACTTCCGTGGTTTGTCGTCAGAGGGGCGGATGTTTTGAGCGGAATATGGTTCCGAGTTTTGTTGATATTATAAGTAAATTATTATTTTTGATCAATATCAACGACTTGCCTGGATTTACAATGACTGGTCCACGATCAATACTCAGAAATAAACTACGGTGTGTTCCAAAAAAATGCACGCGCACTTTGATAGGTTATAAATTCAAAAAAAAAAAAGTTGTATATTTAGAATCAATGACGAAGAGATAGATTTTTTTATGTATATCTTTGTAGTTGATTAATTTAATTTGTATTAAAATATCACAGAACTATGTTCTGAAAATGCAACATCACAACAAGAAAATGTGTTTGAATTGCTGGCATTGTTAATGAAAATGTTACGAATAATTTAAAGTTGCACGCGTGTGCTTAAATAGCTGCCTTTCTTATTTTTCTTTCATTGTTGCTTGTTTTTAACTATAAATGTTTGACGCGCCCTCGTGCACGAGGTATGGAGAATACGGGAGGTATTCAATGCTACCATCTTCGCCTCTTGTTCCTCTAAAAGTTCTCCTTGTCATGGAATCAAACTTTTTTTAATGCGCTCGCTTCAAAATGCGATGGATCCTCGATTTAGTACAAATGTAATATTTAATCACAGGTATGTTCAGCTTCTCGTGTAAAATAAATGATGTTTTATGTATTATATTACATACTTAAATAATCGAGTGATTACAATTGGCACTTTCGTGAAAATGAAATTTTATTTAATTTATTTTTGACAAAATTAATATTTCATTTGTTAGAAAACGGTTGCGTCGCATTGTACGAGGACAAGTCAAAAATTATCATTATTTTTCGTTGTACTATTTATTTACACAAAGGTTTCCTTGTCAATGCACTCGGTTTTACGGTCTACAAGCTTGCGTATTCATTTTAAAAATAAGTTTTTCGGTTGGTCGTGAAGCCATTTTTGTACGACTTCCTAAGTGTGTGGGAAATCGACGACCACGCAAAGCATCCTCGAGCGGCCCAAACGGATGAAAGTCGGAAGCAGCAAGATCTGGGCTGTAGGAAGGGTGTTTCAGTACCTCAAAATTCAAATTGTTGATGGATTGAACGACTTTTAGCTTGCGTTCTGCAGTAAGCTGTCCGGTATCCATCACGTACAGACTTTACGGAAGCCAAGATGATTTGATGTGCAGAATCGTGACTGATGTTTAAATAAGACGCCACCACATCGATGGTAACAAATCGCCTAATCGCTAGAACCATGTGGAGGTTGACGGGCGTCTTGCTTCCTGAGTCACACTTGTCCGGCTACTTTTAAACTTCTCGATCCACAAAAAAACACTTTTACGTCGTAAAGCACTGCCCCTTTCACACCCTCCGACTAGAGAAATCGGCCCACTGCTCCTGTTCCTCCTTGGTGCAAACTGCTAGCGGAGCGGACATGTTTACACTGTAATAATAGCCGGAAGGTAAATGACGCGATCGGGATCAAATTTCGCACACGTGATCACAGTCGCAGCAACTCTAAGCACGCATGCGCAGAAGGCAGTATAACAGTAGTACCTTGAATGTTTGTTATGGCTTAAGTGTAGATAATTTTTGACTCGCCCTTGTAGTTTGTGTAGGTTGAGTAAATTTTTAAGTAGATTCCATCCATGTAGGTATTGAATTCACAAAAAAGTTTTTACTTAACAACCGGGATGTGAAAGGACATGTTTTAAATTTAGAACATGTAAGTTTTGCGGCTTTCCAAACATACGAATTTCCAAAAAAAAATTGCGTGAGTTTGACGTTTAAGGATACTGATTAAAATATGTACTCACCATGGTAATAAGTATGGCGGACGATATTGGTATATTGGTCACCATAACGTTACGTATTTACTTTATACATAATATAAAAATAAGTATCAAAATAATATTACCGTTCGTCTCATATATGAAGATAGCTAAAACTTCAAATAGACTGATAGGACCCATAAATTCAAAGTTGCGGACTTGTTAAAGTTCAATGCTCGCAACTCGTATAGGATTGAAGTCGTAACGGCATGCGAAATGTGATCCAAGCACTAATTCAGTGCTTGAGAAACATCTTACGATTTGGGTAATGTCGTTCTTCTGAGAGATCATTTCAGGCATCGTTTGTTTCATCTCTCGTCCCGTACTAGTAAAATTAACCCCTTGAGACAAGAATACATGGTACAGGGTGAATATTATGTCCCATGCATGTTTGCGACCGGGACAAATTAATAAGCATTTTATAAAATACAATATATGTGAATTAAAAAATATATTATAACATTTTGGCGGTAGACAAAATATGATAGGTTTGGTTGGGTTAGGTATTTTTTATTGAAGAAAAATATATTTGTTTTATGGAATAAAGTATTTATTTTAATTCACATATCTATCTAAATTGTACCCTCATATTTAATCTTTAATTATCAATTTATTTATTTTTTTATTTATGGTTTCCGATCTACAACAATGTTTTTGTATATTTTGTATTGCGTTTTTGTATATATTAACGTATATCGACACTATTAGAGTTTTATTTTATTAGTTCGGACAAGCTCTGTCTACTATATATTATAATACGCCAGAAAATTAGTGTAATAGATAGGGTAATGAATAAAGTACTTACGCTGCTGTCAAAACTCTCAGCAAAAATGCTATTTAACTGCATATCCTGCCCTCGGAAAAACTAGGTCGTCTGATATTTACGTCAGTCTGAGATATTGAGCTTCTATGATTTGAATATTAATTTTTCCATTTCTTCGACGGAGTTTGGTTCATCTTTCTGGGGAAATTTTTACTATAATTTAGACTAAATTGATTCCTATTTTCGGGCATACCGTATTATATAACGCATATATTTTATTTGTATTAAATTCTACAATTTAGAAACATTTAATTTGGTGAATGGGAACATATTTAAGATAGGACTGTAGGTTAGTTTTATTGGTTATTAATCATACATACATTATTATTATTTATGGACTTCTTGATTTCTAGGACCTCTAAGTTATCTAAGCGTTTTCCTTTATTACCAATGTGGAGAAAACTGACTCCTGTATTTTTATCGAACCTATGAACCTGAAGAAGGAACGGTGGTCCCGAAACCGGTTGGTGATACCAAATATAAAGTGATGTTAAACAAAGTGAATTTTATAATATTTTGAGTATGTCCAAATCTTTGTAGGAACCAATTACTGGGTTTTATCCCCTCAGGGATTGTGAGATATTGATATATATTTTGTGAAATATACTGATCTAAATAAGAAGTTTAAAAATTGAAAAATATTGATTTTTAAGAAAATATTTTTTTGATGAATTTCATATATACAAATAAAGAATATAGCCCCATACTTCGGTCATAAAGAGTCTCAGTTTCAGCGACATCTATATACTGTTACATGGGAATGAATATCAAATTTTCAAGCGCAGATGGCGACAACGTAGTTTGTCATAAATAAGTGAAATATATACAACTTCCAAAAATTTGGTAGGTGTGGTAGTCGAACGTAAGTCGAAGTAAATAGGTGAACGTTACATTGTGTAAAGTGATCACTTAAGCCAGCCGATGACAGGTCATAATAATAAGTAATAATAGCTTCGTCTCCGTGAGACATTTATAATATATAACAAAGTGAATTTTTGTTAATTTCATTTGTAATGAATGACCACAAAGTGGAGTTTTATATTTGTCAGTATCATGTGGATGGGATTTTATTGAAGTATCTCCCAAACATCTTTAGATAGAAAATAAATGGTCATGGATTTCGAGGAGTGTAGCTTGACCAGGGCGAGTGGTGGTGAGAAGCCGCTCGCTGGTAAATCCTCCATTTGCCGAGCTGTCACGCGCCGAGCAGTTTTACGACGAAAACGCGTGCCGCTTGTCAATACCGCACTGAAAGGCGACACGAACTTTATTTATGTCAATTATTAATGAAACTCCGTTTTTATTATGCCAACGCTTATGTTCTTCAATAGGAAAGTGGTTGTCTTTAGACACGGAGAAAAGATTATAGAATTTGTAACGTATGTAATGTGAGGTGTACGGTTAGTTGGGATGATGAATTATTTACCTACTGTCCCAAGAGACAAAAATCGACCATTTATTCTGTGTATTAGGAATTCTCTGTAGCTGAAATTTGAACCTTGAGTAGAAAGATTTGACATCTGAGGAATGTTTCCTCTAATTTTACTATTACAGTATTTGTGCACTTGGGAAAAAAGTAAGAAAAAACATTACCTTTCCAGTATAAGACTACAATGGTAATGGTGGTATTGTAGCTCTATAAACGTATGTTAAAGATCTCTTGGATTGATCACGTTAATAATGAAGATAAATAAGTCTAGACAACTAAGAAGAACTATCAAGAAAGCTATGTACATCGGACATATTCTCCGCAATGAACAATATGATCTCTTACAATTCTTTATGTAGGGGAAGATAGAAGCCAGAAGAAGCGTAGGAAGATAGGTATTGGCTGTGTTACCTTAGAAAGTGGTTAGATTGGCGATCTAATACAGGATAAATCAATATACTGCAACATGGTCGCCAACCTTCTATAGAAGGCGGCACGTAAAGAAGTCTTGTTAATTATTGATGGAATCGGCGTTAACTTTGTAGTTTCATTAAGGATGGATATAAATTAAACAATGTTATAATTCTACTTGAGTTTATTAGCACTACTCGAGTTTTGAGAGAAACAGTAACTCTCATCGAGAGGTGAAGTATCGAAAATCGAGTAGTGCTAATAAACTCAAGTAGAGTTACGACATTGTTTCATTTATATCCATCCATTATATCTAGTTAAAATTGTGTGCGCGCTATATTCTTTGAACATTCTCGACTCGTAATTTCGTCAAAAATCCAGCCATATAATTTTGTGGACTAGGTCTGTTACACCCTGCATTTTATCCAATGTACTTATTAATTATTAGATTGTCTTTTTTTATTTCGAACACGACTTCTTGCGATTCTCTTGTGATCGAATTTTCCAATACTTTTTTTTTTTAACATTCTAGCGAATTGTTCTAAGTTCTGTGTAATTTAAGAAAGTGTTCCTAAGTCGAGGAAGCTCTATAGAACTGTGTGGAGGACAAAACTTATCAGAAATTGTAACTCCATTTGCCGAAACACTAAGAGTGAACTCAATCGGCTATTGTTTTCAATTTCTAGAAGTTTCCACGAAGTTAAGATTTTCCAATCACTACACACAACTCGGCAGACTTTATTACGCCATTGAAATGGTTTAAGCAATACCTAAGTAATAGATACTAAATGACTAAAATAGGTGACTTAATATCCCTACTTATTTCATTAGGAGTACCACAAGGGTCAGTTCTTGGACCTATCCTTTTCATTATTTATATAAATGATATCGGAAAAATGAAAAACATTGCAAAATAAGATTATTTGCAGATGATGCACTTATATTCATCGCGGGAGACATTATGCAACTATATTGAATGAATTATAACCATAATTTAAACCATATAGCAAATTAGCTAAGGAAAAATAAACTAAAACTATATTCATGTACATTGGAAATAAAAGAATACTAATTAAACAAATATTATATATCGCATAGAGACAAAGCTATTTTTTATTATATTTAATGGAAAATGTATGGAAGTTTGGGGGTAATTACAGGGCTTACGATCTGTCGTCTTCGGGTGGCTTAAGTGATCACTTTATATATCTATAGTTATCAAATTTTTGAAAGTTGTATATATGTTAGTATGTGGACTCGCTTTAAGTATCACTACACTACCAAATTTGATAATTCATTTTTTAAACAGTATATATGTCATCGCTATGAGAATCTAATTTAATTTATTTTTATTTTAAAGCAATATCTTTATCTGGAAAATGTTTTATATGTTATACTAGAATACGCCTGAGAAATCAATATTTTTCAATTTTTTATATAATACTAATTACACCAGCAATTATCATAGATGGTGAACGTCTGAAGGAAGTGACTAAAATAAAATATTTGTCATAATTCAGTCATATTTGATTTAAAATTAAACTAAATAGATTGCTAAAAATATCTCACTTCTGGAGAGGATCAGAAGATTAGTACCGAGTCTTGTAAAATAGTTTACAACTCTGTTATTATTCCTCACATCAACTACTGCAGCAGTATTTTGTTTTTAGCCAATGCAGAAGAAATGCAACAATTATCACTGTTGCAAAATAAAGCTTTGAGAATAATATTCAAATAATACGCAAATATCTCTAGAATGAGAATTGGGCATTGCCAGGTGGCCTCACATTTGTTCAGAATGAACATAATAGACTCTCCAATATGTGAATGTGGTGCCGAGGAGGAAACCCTTGACCATGTCTTTTAGGTTAACTTTTGTCATCTTCTTTCCCTTAACTCGCCACATTTAAGCTATATACTAGCAAATTTCTTGAATGTCAATGGTATTAACTTGTAACGCAATATTCCCTATTCTATAATATTGTACTGCTTTCTATGAAATAATGTTTAAACTTGTTTAATGGCACAAATCACCCTTGAAGGGTGGATTGCCTTTTGAAAGAAGAAGAAGATTCATAAAATAGTATACAGCTATTATTATTCCTCACTTCAACTACTGCAGCAGCATATTGTTTTTTTGCTAATGAATAAGAAATGCATCAATGTGAGTGTTGCAAAATATAGCTTTGAGAATTATAATAGATGTACTCGAATCAGTGCAATGCCGAAAGATCTGAATATATAAACAAAAAATATATTTCGATATAATGATATTTATTTATAGAATCCTCAGTAAGAAAATATCGGCAGAATTTATGTGAAAAATTGATGAAAATCAACATGAGGAAATGATGGACTGACACTGTCATTCAAGGAAGAAGGTTAAATCTCAGAAATCGATGATGTATGCACAGTGCGATTTTAATGAAATGCCAGATGATATAAGAAAAGAGGACAAACTATATAGATTCAAAAATGAAACTAAGCAAATATGTGCAAAACAATAATATATATATATTTACATATGTATGCACCATATTAAGAATAAATAAATAAATATTAATGCTGGGCATCGGAGCTGGTTGGTAATGAAATTAGACTCACAACTGCCAGGATGGGTAGGTGTTACAAAATTTTAGAGTTATCTGTTGAATCCAGTAAAAAGGTTCAGGGAATCGTTGCTTTGTTTGAGCCCCGATGAAATTAACAATTTACAAGGTACTAGTTAACCGTATCACGTATTGTGCTTCGTATTCTCCTCAGATGTCTATATTTTTCGCAAAAACACACATTACTAGCGGTCCGTGCTCTGCGTATCTGATATATTTATAATTTAAAAATATATATATTATACATGGAATTGTTGACTTTTTACGTTTTACATAAATGCTATGAGCAAGTTAACGCGCCAAACTTAACGTGTCGCGTCAAGCCATAAGCGTGATTACACGCGCTTTTTGACCTTGCAGGGGCTAGACTAAACACGATATCTATGATAATGTAATATACTTGAAGGTAGTGCAAGAAAATAGGTCCATCACGAACACCATCGAACATAAAAGGGGTTAATGGATAAAACATATTCTTAGACACAACACATCTCAGAAATGTAATTGAGTAAAGATTAAGGGAAGAAGACGGATAGCATAGAAATATACCCCCCATATAATGAGCAAGGTAAAATAGTGCAGGAAATATGCAGAACCTGCAGACATCTTCTGAATGGTATCAAAAAATTCAGTTCGTAAATATGAAATAAGAATATCTTAGAAATCATTCTACTGTCTATGGACAACAGTTTTTAGCTTTTTAAACACATTTTAAGTCAACACCCTTAAAGCCTATCTCTACGTGTATCCCCAGTGCTAAATATGCTTGGCAGTTAAAAAATCTAACTAATCTAAATCTAAGTTAATCACCTGAGCAAATTTTGAAATGGTTGGCATTCAATGTAATTGTAACACATTTATATTTGATGGTCTGACTGGGGGGATGGAAGAGGGAAGGTGGTTTGCGCAGGATCCTAAAGAGTAGTTACGCAAAATTTGATCTGTCAAAGTATTGAATAGAGTACATTTAATTTATATACGTACATTACTTATGTTACTTTAGATGTTTTCAATCACATTACTATTTGAATTACGTTATATTATTTAAGTTGGTTTTAACCGCAAATAACTTGTCATACAGCTAAATAGATTTTTGTATTGATATGTATATATTATAGATGTGCTCTTTTTTTTCTGAAAAGTTACCACGGTTAGTTTATTAGGCGCAATGCCAAGATATGGAATTTATTGTATTTTGTATAAATTAATAAATAAATTCGATGACTGAAATTTTCAATGAAGTAATTTAAGGAATATTCTATCAAGTTCTCAATTAGTCAGCTTAATGCTTTGATAATTTTTCTGAATGTAATTTATGATACTGGTTATATAAATGTATGAACAAATTCAGTACCATTTCGGAAAATATTATTGTATGAGATTTTTACAAAATCATGTTAATTAAGCTTTAAGTCTGCGTTCTTCGAAATAAATATTTACGAATTTGACCCTTTATAATTCTATATCTTTGCTTCGGGCCCTAAAACATCTAACAAGATATAGTCTAGCCGTTCGAATATGACGTTTTATTTTTGTATTTAATATATAATTTGTTAACATATAATATTTCAATTAATTAACGACTTCTTATGATTATATAGGCCGAATCTCAAATTAATATTTTCAATGAAATGCCAGATAATATAAGAAAGGAAGATAAATTTTATAAATTTAAAATTAAACTAAGTAAATATTGTGAATAATAAATTATAGTAACATATTGATATGGCATATATTAGAGCATACATAAAGATATTTATGTATAGGTAAGCTAGATTAAGAATAAAATGAATTAAATATATTAATTAGAAAGATATACATATAGAATCAATTTTATCGAAAAATATTGTTGTTGCGCAGCTGGGATTCGAACCTGGATCTCTTTCCTAACCGAGGAAGGTGCATTATCCTACAGCGATAATATTTTTAGCGACAATTTTCGAACCTATATGTTACCTTTTTGATATTAATACATTTAATCGTTCCATTATTTGAAAGAACCATCTACCTTATTTTTACAGAATCTCAAATACCTTTGAGTAAACTGATAGCAGACGTCAGAATTATCAATTCAACTTTATTAAATTAATAAAATATCACTGATATGGTTGAGATTAGGCACATGCAGTTTGATTATTGTCGACTCTTATTTTTCATATGTATATTTATCTGCCTCTAAAGTATTTTACACTAGGCGTATTACACCCAGTATGTGAATGAGTATTAATAGTATAAATAATATAATAAAATAGGATGTGAAGGAACGTTAAAGGAAAACTCAAGGGATGGAAGAGAAACTGTGAATGGAAAGGATATATAATGAGAAAAAGGAGGCTCTTGGTTAATAGATAATGTACATGGGCGGGGGAGAGGAAATTGATAAACAATCAAATGATTTACGGAGATTATTATTCTGAATAAATAATTATCGGTTTTAACGTAGAATATGTTTTTTTCAATCTCTACCAGTAAAATTTGCCACAAAAACTACTTTAGAAAATTTTGTATTTTTACCATTAGTTTTATCTGGATTATCTTTTTATTATGATTTTACATTGCCCAGAATCAGACCGACATTACACCACACCGCCAGTTTTGATAGACGCCAGTTAGATAATAAATATAATCAGCATGGAGCAGCGTTCGATCGAATCGATATTTTAACGTAGAAATAGTTTTTTTTTATCCGTCGTTTTAGAATTTAATACATATATTGATATATTTTTATTTATTATCTTTGTTTTATTAACCACTTAATTGAGTTTAAATACATCTGCCGGTTTCGAAAAATACCATTTTCTTCTTCAGGATGTCATAACTAACTAAAACATATATTATTGTTTCTTTACCAGAATCTATTTTTAAAAAAATAAAAATAATTAAAAAAAACAATTATTGAAACAACAATTAAAAAAACAAATGCCGGTCTAATTAGACCGGCATTTTATACAAATAATAGTATAGGAAATTTACTCATAAATTCTAAAGAAAAAGATGATAAATTTAACAATTCTGGTGTCTATAAACTTAGTTGCAAGGATTGTGCTGCATTTTATATTGTTAAAACGGGTAGAAATTTTAATATAAGAGTAAGGGAGCATTTGAGATATTTGAACAATAGTGGGTTTTCAGAATTCGCTAATCATTTATAGAAAATGGTCATGGTTTTGATAAAAAATTGGGATTGTCAATTTTGCATATAAACGGTGTTGGTCACAAATTCAATAATTTGGAATCGTTGGAGATAAATAAAACGTGTTTAAACTAATCAAAATATTATAAACAACCAACTAAATTTAACTACGAGTCCCATTCTAAAATTTTTTCCTGAAAATTATTCATATAAATTTGTATGAAGTAACAATTTGAGTTAGGTACTAAATTATTTTTTTTAAATAATTGTATAATTAATAATTTAAATAATTGAATTTTAACCACAAAGTTAATATTGCTAATTTTAAAAATATATTGATATGTTGTGCAGTAATCACGATTTCAAATATTTGATTTGGAATTCGATATGAATGACAATTTTTGGAAAAACTCTTGTTAAAATGTTGGTAACAGTACTGCACAATACTGCGTACGATGAACATCATTTGATCATGATATTATATGATGAACATGTACTAAAAGCCAGGTTGCATCCATATGCCATGTTCTGTGCGACTTAAAATTTTAATGAATAGCGTCATCTATCATAAATCCTTGTAGTTTGATACGAAACGACGTTAAAATACATTAAAGACGATTTAAAAATTGTCACATAATTTCGGCGAAAATGAAAGCAGGGAAGTCTCATTTAAGTAGCGGTTAAAATTGTACTACAGATAAGATAAATGGATATTACTAAATTCATAAAGTAATGACAAACATACTAAGAGGTGCACAGACGTGCACAAAAATTATGTAGTATAAATAATTTCTTTTTATAAACTTCTGGGCTTATTACATTTTTAAGAAAAAAATATTTGTAATTTTTATTAAATCCTTTTGTGATTCGGCCTACATTGCCGCGGCGCTGCTCCGGTCGGAGACTGGGTGTGGATATTATCATCTCCGAGTCTGCTTAGCATTGTGGAGACTTTTGCTTAGTTTCCTTTGTTGCTTCCATGAATTTATGCTGGGAATATTATAAAATTAAAATATTTCAATGCAATGGAACCCTACAGATTATAACGCTGTAGGTAACTCGAATTTGTACCGAATTAATACTAGAAAATTAAAAATAATAATGACAAAATAACATGAATTTAAACAATGTATTTATTTAAATAAAGGTTACAGACTTATGAAAAGAGCGTCAGCAGATATACGGCTTCAGACACTACCGGTCACATAAATGGAAACGACCGCCGTAATGCATTAATCTCTAGAAACTATTCACGTTGAGGAACTAAGTTAATCAGGAATGTTGTGTTATGTCCCGTTCTGTTTGATAATATCCTAACTTCGTAGTTATAATATATAGGTCGTATGGTAATCTTACTTTGCTCAATATAATAGAATGCTACACTTTCTATATATCATTTAAAAAATATATGCGTACACGGAGTAGGTATATTTCTACATATAACATTATTTTTTTCGTAGATGAAGGAAGATACTTTAAAATCAATTTAATATCCATCAGCACTGTGCTTTCCCCTACCTTAATTTTTCGTCTTACTGTATATGTATTCTGTCTCTCTCTTTAGCATATAATTTTATTTTTTGTCTCCCTTGATGTTTTATCTAACTATATGTATTCTACCTCTCTCTTTCACATGTAATTTTATATTCTATCTCCCTGTTTATGTATATATATAAGTGCACTATTTTTGTATTTATTGTTAGTTTTAAATACGCCCTGACGAACCTAAGCTAAGCGAAACCGATTGGCGTGTAATAAAATTCGTGGTTTCATACAAAGTGATTTTGCTTTATAAAACAATAATATTCTTATTTACTGTTTCCGAGGTAAGTTTGTAGAACTCCGTAATCACATATGTGAAAATATAAATGTGGTTTTTGATTCTACTCGTTTAATTTAACTCATCAAAACTTATATTTATATCTAGTTGGGGACAACTATACAATTTTATTTGTATTATTTTAATGTTGTCCCTTTTCATCTTATGCAAATAAAATTGTATACTTGTCCCCAACTATATATAAATTCAAGTAGTAGAGTTAAATTGTTAGATTGATGATGTCCTTACAAGGCGAAGTGCGTCTCGAATAAAGTAAATGAGTAGAATCGAAAAAAAGTGTTTTATTTTCACATGTGGTATTAATATTCTTACTATTTTTAATCTAGTGTGCTCAGAAAATAAGACTAAAGGGACTATTAGGGAACCAAATTAACAAACATCATTTTACTTTTTAACACCAATATAATATGTATTTGCACGGTACTAATTATTGTAGTACGTTGAGTAGAATTCATAAGAAATTAAGATGTCATTAATCTGTACTAAGTGGAATATGTACTGATTTTTCTTAGCTCGTTATCACTAAGTCTGACATACTGTCGTTGCCTCCATGTGAACCCACCCAATAATGACTGGATATTTTTTTATTGTACTTTATTTTAATTAATCATTAAAGTAGTGTAAGTTTTTGATTAAAAATACTGATTGAAAAAAATTATATTTCAAAAATAATTTTTGTACATTAATCTAATAATTAGTTTCTCATTTTTAATATTACATACTTAATATCCATGTCAGTTGAAGTAAAAGTACAAGTCGCGCGTTTGACATACAATTTGTCATCAAATAGATTTAAGTTATTGCTAAAATAACATAGTGGTTGCTTGATGTGGGTAGAAAACAAAATGTAAGTATTTTGTCATTTGTGCTAATCTAGTTACCTCCACATTTTATCTCCCATATTATAGATAATAGTCATTTTGTATTTTACATTAACTTTTCTATACTTTTAGTTTAACCATATGTAACTTTGAAAAACTGTACAGGTATTTGCTTTGGAATAGACCTGTCTAGTAAAGCAATTACCTTTATTTTTCTTAACTTTTCCAACGAGTATTATCAACATAGAAAACAACGTAACTCAATTTAAATAGTAATTAGCAGAAGTAGTTTTCACATGTATGACCGATAGTGTGTGTGTTAATGATAGTTGAGGGCGTACTTAGGCTATTCAAAAGGCACGCGTACATACGTTTCTTAAGCGGTTAATGCGAGCAGCGCTTAAGTTAACAAAGGTCTTACACACCCGAGAAGACGCGCAAAGAAATATTAATTAGACGCAATAAACGAAGGATAGGAATCACCAAAGCGCTGCTGGCGTACACCAACAAAGGCGAAGACTTAAAACGGAAATGCTTCAGAGATTTGGGAGGAGATTTAAACGAGAGAAGTTTCCAGAAAGAGAGGCACACAGCTAGCTTTAAGTTAAACAATACCCGACAGACATCATTATAATAATTACTTTATACCGTTGTATGGGACTCTGGCAAACAAACTGGCGGAATTAACAGGCGTATAATTTTGTTGTGTGTTAAGGACTTGGACCCAGATTTCGAAATCAAAATAAGAATTGAGATGGCAAGAAACGCGTTTGTGAAAATGAAGAATCTCTTTTGTAATTGAGGTAAGTCTGAGTACCCGCTGGAGGGTAATAAAATGCCAGTGCTATTCTACGGTACGTTCGTGGAGGTAGGGATGATAGAAGAAGCCTTTATTAAAAGGCTGGAGGTATGCTAAAGTTTTCCACATTACCACATTAATTTTAGTTTGGAAAGGAGCAGCATGAACAATATTAGAGTCGGCAAAAAGAGCACAAAAAACAATTCTTAAGGTAATAAATGGTCGTCCCTTTAGATATCTATCTGATCTTATATTTAAAGAGTACAGTGCCCTAGACATAAGACAAATCTTTATGTTGAGACTCGTCCAATATCTCTACCCCAAGCAATAATTCATGGACACAACACAAGACAAACAACGTACATCTAGACGCCAGTTCCGAGAGCAACAACGACATTTTATCAAAGATTCTACATGTTCTTAGCTCCGAAATTGTACAACACACTCAGTACCAACTGGAAATCGTTCAACTCCAATAAGATTACACAAACATGGACCCAATATTTGATCCAATCGGTAGAGAGCAATCAGAAACCTGGCTATCCAACGATTTATCATGTAATGCAGAAAGCAGCCAGTCCACAATTTCATAATAATCGCCTTCTCAAAATTTTGCTGTCCCAAAACCTCATTTTAAAATATCAAAATCCATTCTTAAAGTTCTACTAAATTCGGTACCTGTATATTATTTATCATTTCAATGTAAATAACATTCAGGTTGATATATTATTTGTTTATTTACACTCTTAACAAAAATGCTTTTATCTCAGTTTTGGTTCTCTGCATAACTACGACTATTTCTAAATATATCAGACTATGTCACTTAGATCCTTATATTCTAGATGTTATATTACCTTGTTTCCGTTTGATGGTCTGTGATGCATAATAACATAAAAATAGCACCCACTTGGGACGAGTTTCGGACTCCCGACCTCCCGGTTACGAAGAGGTTTACTGCTAGACTAAACAAGAACATCAATTAGTAGTGCAATAGCCAACAGTGTCAGTATTAAAGCTGGTGCCGTAATTATGGCCGACAAGCTTTATAACCATTTAATCAAAATTTATTTTGCGCTTATACAAAAGATATTTGATGAGTTGTATGTACAATTGTAGAGTTCCGTTCTCCTTTGATCGCAGCGATTAATGTGACGTAGGGTCGGTTACTTGGTTAATTGTATTTTAGAAAAAAGAAAAGGACTACTGATACTAGTGAAAATATTAATAAGCAATAAGGGAGTATAAATCATGTAAGTGTCTATCAATATTTTAACTCGTTTTGTGATCGCGCTATGCATTTTTACAAGAGCGCAATACGAAACGTTTATGATGCGTGTATGAAATGTTCATCTTGTGAATATGAAATGTCCATGATGCGTGTACGAAATGTTCATGTTGCGTGTATAAAATGTTCATTTTTCATATATGAAATGATTATGTTGCGTATATGAAATGTTCATGTTGCGTGTATGAAATGTTCATCTTGTGAATATGAAATGTCCATGATGCGTGTACGAAATGTTCATGTTGCGTGTATGAAATGTTCATGTTGCGTGTATGAAATGTTCATCTTGTGAATATGAAATGTCCATGATGCGTGTACGAAATGTTCATGTTGCGTGTATGAAATGTTCATTTTTCATATATGAAATGTTTATGTTGCGTATATGAAATGTTCATGTTGCGTGTATGCAATGTTCATGTTGCGTATATGAAATGTTCATGATGCGTGTGTGAAATATTTATGACGCGTTTTAAAAATATTTGTGTATGTGTATGAAATATTCATGATGTGCGTATGAAATGTTCATGTTGCGTGTATGAAATGTTCATGTTGCGTGTATGAAATGTTCATGTTGCGTGTATGAAATGTTCATGTTGCGTGTATGAAATGTTCATGTTGCGTATATGAAATGTTCATGATGCGTGTGTGAAATATTTATGACGCGTTTTTAAAATATTTGTGTGTGTGTATGAAAAAGTGAAGTTCTCTGAATTAACTAATAATCTAACTAACTTACTATCGCGTATTGAGGATAGAATTCCACACTCTTCTGTTCTGGCATGTTTCTCTTGCCTCGTTCAATTTCATCTTCTCATACACGCTCGTCGTTTGTTGAAGCTTCTATCTAACACGCCTGTCCTCCAATATCTGGTATTTCTGATCATACCAGGATTTTCGCGGAAGCCCTCTGTTTCTGTCACATTCAACACTCGCCTCATATATTTTCTTTACCATCCTCTCTTCTGATACAAATATAATGTCGAAAATTCAGTAACTACTCACATATTTTTGGGTAAATAGATTTTTCTGCTTATCTTTCTATGTGGTTCGTCTAATTTGTTTTACATATTTAATCCAATAATCTGATCAATACGTTTTTTTTATTCATTTATCTAAATATTGATTATATACCTACCCATACAACCAAATAATCAGTTCAAAATGACTTATTTTATACATCGTGCAAACAATCTTTAAACAATTTCAATTATTAAAACTTATTTGATAGCAGGTTTAATTTTGTGGTTTCGCTTCTGATTTGATTAATTTGAAGATGACCATCTTATACGAAAATAATATTAACTTTTGATTTAATCTATTCGCTTTTTGATATAATTCATATCGAACTTATTAAATTATACAAATCTCTCTTCAAGGATGAATTGAATTAATAATAGAAGAAGCAGAAAAAAAAAGAATATTGGCAGGCACTGGCAGAATTTGGATAGCTGATCGCAGACAGATTGATCGCTACATGGCCCAGGATCGCGGGGAGTGGAAGCAAACAGTTTCGTAAATTTTTTGAAGCAACCTTATTATTACACGAACTATGTATCGCAGATTGAAAACGATTCGGAAGCTGTTGTTGTAGACGACGTCGGTACGTGAAGTAGCGAGGCCGCCGGTGTGGCTGATGCATGTTCGCCGGTATATGCGTCCAGTATTATATTTATTATAATTATGTGTATGGTCCGGTACCGAACAGACGGCCGCGTTCAGTAGAGTCTGCCGGTCGATTAGCGAATCACCATAATTTGAACACGTCGCCCGAGAGAGTGATATTTTAGTATTCTGTATAATTTAAATTAACATAAAAGCCTTTCTTGTTTCACTGGACAATTGATTACTTTACGTTACATTTAAATATGTTTCAAGAAACATTTTCAGCGAAATGTTGGCATACATTACCGGCATATATTTCTCTTTATCTTTTCAACCTTCCTTCTTTCCTTCTTAAAGACTTTCGCTTTCTTTATTTGTTCATTCAAATTTTCGCCGGGTCCCCTCCGTATCCCATTTGATAAGGATATCAGCTTTCATCTAAGAGGAAATAATTCCAAAGCCCGTGGAAAGAAAGTGAATATAGAAGTTGAAATTGGGGAAAAAATTCGACTACATTTCTTTCAGGAAAGGATGTCCGAAGTGAACTGTTTTGGACGACGTTATTTATTTTTGATCAAGGTTTTATTTAATTTAATTCCTGATAGGACCATCAAACGTGGAATATATTTCTAATAATATGGTCTATTGTCACGAAATAATAAATAAATAACGTGCATGTAAATAGTCTCGGAGAGCCGTTAGAAAATTAACGAAACAAAATACAAAGTTATACCTGAAAATATAAAATGATGCAAAATTAGAATGTTTTCTAAATAGTTCTAAACGATATACATTTTAGAAGTCTTAACTTTTAAGATCAATAATAATTAATACAGATTTACTGAAAACTCTTGTCTATCGAAAATATATTTAGTTGATATATTCTAAAATTACAATTACGTTAAAAAATCAATAATAATTCATTAAATATCTTCTCAAACACACACAACCATATACTCGGTCGCCTAGTAATTTATACTAATTATATGTTACTTGGATAGTATATGAATAGTATACTGTAAATATATACAGCTACTAAACTAACTATTTCTGAACTTCGTAAATTATTTGTTACTGTTGCATGTTGTTGTGTTGAATATTAAAATATTTGAACACGTACGATGGCCCGAATTATGAGAGCGGATTAAAACATTCCCTCTCATCATAACCTACCTTTATATGAGGGTACATAAAAAGTCAGCGAACGTCACTTTTATATTTGTTTGAATACAAATAAAATATATGAGTTATGTATGTATATAAACATTCAACAACAATATGAAAAAATAGAGTAATACACCCCCAAATAAGAACGATCTTGAATTATGGGGGTGTATTTGGGTATATTTATATTAAAACATGATCAAGATCTATAATATAATAATACAATGTGAAATTTAATAACACAATCATATTTTGTAAAAAGTTGAGAAATTGATTACATTAGAACTTGGGAATAAGAAAGAAGTCCAATACATAACTTTTAGCCATTTTAGAACCACTTTTATGTACATATTTATATTAGCTGCTAATTTAATTGATTTTGGCAGTTGGTTATACAGTATTAAACGGTGCACGTTTCTGTCCTATTCTTAATTTAGACATTTTTACAATAGCATGCATAATAATAATTTTTCACACATTGTGTTTATTTATTAACAATTAAACTTAGCTCTTTTTGATGTAAATTATCATTCAAAATTGGTGCTATTGCAAAGTAAGTAAGTAGTTCTTCGCCACTCTGTGAAATTTAAATGTTTCCCAGTATGGAAACTAGATTATTAAGGAGAACACATTCTTATTGTGAAGTTGTAATTATTCTGAACATTGGTCCGTGTAAAAGAATGTAGATGGCTTTCAAATAATGAAACGACAGATGTATTAATTTGAAAAAAGTGTAACATATAGATTCGAAAATTTGGCGCTATAACACAATTGGTAGTGTACTTCCCCGGATTGGAAATAGAGATCCTGGTAGCGCAAAAACAATATATTTCGACAAAATTGATTTTATATGTATATATTTATAATTAATACTTTAAATTAGTATTTGAAACTAGATACAACACAAATAAAAGAATAATGAGGTTCCTGAGATTGCTGAGATTGCAACTACCCTCACATGTGTTTTTTTGTTCCTATAAATATGTCTGGTTTAAGATGTATAAAATAAGACATACTCGTATGTATCGCGTTTTATGGCATACTTTTGATTTCCCTTAGTTTTCCTCTGTTGGCTAAATGAAACCGCCTCAGGCTACTTGCACTAATTAGAATACTCCGCGCTTGTTCCGCTACCCTGCCTGTTACAATAACCTGTATCCTGAGCCCTCACAGCCAGCCGCTGGTTAAACGGCACAGGGCCGCGAGCCGAAGTTTGAGACGCCGGCGTGTCGCGGGTGAGAGGGTCTCATTAGTCCGCGCCCCCGAGTTGATTCTTTCGGGAACAAAGATGGCAGAAAACTCACACCGGAGAGCTTACATAAATAAATCATTTAAATAACGAAGACGGGAAATGTATTGAAGGAGAGGAAGCCATTGTATTGAAAGAAACTGCACCTGTAGTCTATTATTTGAATCACCTGCTGATGCTGTTAGGAAGGGATATAAAATGAATGGAAATTGGAAGATAGATAGGATAGAAAGAGCAAATGGGAGAAAAGAAAGTCAGTATTATTGTATGTAAAATCCTTTATCGGATATTTTCCCTTCTTAAAATGTTAGTTTTGTCTCTTTCATTACTACTATACTACTATCCGCCTTTCTTTCAATGATGAGTATTTCGTATTTTTATTTATTATCTTTATTTTATTAACCACTTAATTGAGTTTAAATACATCTACCGATTTCGAAAAATACAATTTTCTTCTTCAGGATGTCATAACTAACTAAAACATATATTATTGTTTCTTTACCAGAATCTATTTTTAAAAATGTTGCTAATTTTAAAAGTATGAGTATTTCGAATTTGATGATTTTTCACCATTGATATTAACACATTGTGTGGAATTTTTCTTTGTTGAAAAATGATAAAAAAAAATCTTACCGATATTTTTTGGTTTAATTATGGTGTATTTATTCCATTTTAAGAATGACACATCGAAATAAGAGTGATAATAAAGAGTGTAAATAATACTATATTTAATTTTTAACCACTTTATTTTTATTACTATCATATATAATGAAGTGGTTTAAACCATTTACGCAATAGATACGTCCCAGGTATGGGAGTATGGTGTGATTGTTACACAAACAAATTAAAATATAATATTTAAAAACTCATTTAGTTCAATTTTTATTTCCTCGATGAACTATTTTTAATATGTACATTTTGTATCAATTAATTTAAACTAATATTTTAATGATTAATAATTAGACAAAATACTTTGTTAAAGCCACTATTTATTAATTATTCTACATGTTTCGATACTTATGGTATCTTATTCAGGAAACAATGTTTACTGAAATTAAAAATACAAGCATAGATAAAAACAAAATATTGTATTTTGTATTGTAGGTATCGAAACATGTTGAATAATTAATAAATAGTGGTTTAAACAAAGTATTTTGATAATTATTAATATAAAATGAGGCCATAAAGTAATTTTGCAAATATTGAAGAAGCAATAAATGTTAAATTGTATTTTTATAGAACTGTGGTTTTTTCGTATTTTATTCAAAGAGATTAAGTGAAAACTTTTGAGTTTCCTGTCGTATATGTTAAGTGATCGTTTAAACCTTGTCGATATGTCGGAGATTAAAATATTGGATTTTTCTTTTCTTTGAATTTTGGTTACCCACCCGTTTTTTTTTTTTTTTGCAGATTCATGTTGTAACTGTGTTGTTGATTACAATTAAATCACTCTTAGTGAATATGTTCCGTTGTTGCAATGATAACCTAATAACATTGCTTTCGCAGCGAAAGTTTACTCGCTCCGAATTAAGCCCAGTGTCAGCCGGGCTTAGCATTGCAAGTTTACAAAGCGCCTTGTAATGTGTTAATTTCACTTGTTATCCGGAAATGGGTGGAAACATGATGGTTGGAGTGCGAGCGAACACTTACATGCAACGAAAGCCGAGAAGCACAAAACTTATCTCAAAATTGAACAAATACTTATTAAATAAAGCGCCACGTCCACACATTCATATTTTATTTAAATTTAATGATAAATATTGTAGTGTATAAAAATAACAGGGCGCAACTTCCGGAAAATTTCAATGCATTTCTTCGATCATGACCGGGAGATACCCCCTTCTTAAAAAGTTTTCCTTCATACAAACCAGGGGCGTGCACTGCATACAATCAAAAATCTGTGCATTACTAAAGATTCTGGATAATAAAAATATTTTCTATTTTATGAAAAGACCCTATAAAATTTTATTCGTTATTACCCGGATTAGCGTAAACCATGGCTATATTTTTGTCTAGCCGTCAGCATTATGAAAAATTCCTAATCATCTGTGTTCAACTTCGTTACCATTCGTCTCCGTATTTTGATAGAATGCACGCGTCGGTTGCGTTTGTTCAATCCCTATGAGAAATGTACTAAACTATATATTTTCTTACTCAAGCTATTGGGCGTCTTTAAGGCTGCCAAAATTTACCTTTTATTCAAACAATTTTTGCATAATTCGAAAGGGTAACCCATATTGAAAACTCCGTTTGAAAACATTTTTACATATTTGCTTCGCTAACTAAACTTTTTTCCACGGACAAGTTTTATTTTCAATCATCTGTGGAGTGTGAGATAGTGTAATACATATTCAGTACATCAGTACTTCCAGACATATATTTTAATTAATAGTATAAATTCAATCTGTTTCTATTTTTATGAATTAGTTTTTAGTTAGTTAAATGTAAGTTTTAGTGAAAGTAGAAATATAATTATTCATCATAATGAAAAAGTAGAGAGAAACCGTAATATTTTTCAACGTCTATTTGATATAATTTGTTTTCTTGCAATTCAGAAATTACCCTTTCAAGGGTATAATGAATCTTCGAGTCGTGGTAATTTCATTAAATGCGTTAATTTATTAGCTAAATATGACAGAGTGTTAGAAAATCATTTGCAGAGTGACACTAAATCGATATTTCAATCAATAGTTAGTGGATTTTCTAATAGGATTCAAAATGATCTTATTTCTAACATTAGTTCATTGATTTTGAAAAAAAAAGATTAGAAATAGATAAAGCCGATTTTGTTGCTGTAATATAGACGAAACGCCAGATGTCAGTGGATCGGAGTAATTATGTTTAATTTAAATCGTTTTAAATAAATTAAAAGATTTTAATTGTACTAGGAAATTTCCGTATAGTTAAGTAAACGTTGTCGGTAACAGCATAACCTAAGTTTAAGCGTACTGCACGCCACTGATACAAACATATATTATATATGGATTGTAACGGATTTTGTGAACGATAGCTCCCGTCATTTTTGTTAGATTTAACATTACTTAAAAAATCTGGGAAATATATTTTGGTTATGTTCGTTAATCAGCCTGATCCGTTCTATTGTTTCAAATTGTGGCGGCTAACGAAAATGGCGGCAGTACAAAAACTATAATAAATAACTCTTAACATCGCTATTATTGAAAAATAATTCACGTTCATTCACATACGGATTCTATCCGATTATTATGGTCAGTGAAGGAATGTTTATATTAAAATCACAGTAAAATGCTGTGTATTGGTGTACAGGGGTTGGAAAATACCATTAATGGGGTTGGGGAAACGACAATCTTAGAGAAATCTGTTTAATTGACTTAAGTTCATGATTTGCATACAATTATTGAGACGTCTTCAGGCTTTAAAGATAAAATCTTAGCGTATTTTATATCAAATTAGTAACTAATGTACATTAAATAAACTCTTCAAAACAAAATTATAAAATTTTAAACAGGAAACGCAGTATTATAATTCGAGATACATATTTATACCCTTCTTCAAAGGATTATAATACTGAACCGTGTCGTAGAATATTATATTAGACCATACTTAAGGATGGAATGAACTGTTTCGCATTTTAAACTGGTAGAATATTTAAGGTGTCTCAGTGACAACAATTTGTCTCTGTTTGAAAATCACATTTATAAACATGCCATGCTTTTGATAAAAAAAATCTGCATTAAAATGTTTATATATGAACTCAATAGTAAAGTTTTAAAAATGAAAAAATATAAATAAAAAACATAATAATTTTCTAGAAATTAATTAACGCGTCGGTTCTTTTCTGATTAGCAATTTTTTGCCATGCCACTGCGTAAATAAGTATGAATTTACTTGCTATTAAAAATATTATCTTTTTCTATTTGTCACATCGTTCTATGACGTCCGTGATGCTTGAGAACCCCCGTTTTGCAGCGAACAATCCACTCTCACCGCCAGTCCATGGGTCATTTAATACGCCTTGTAGTTAGAATGTATTTCAGTGTGTCGATGTTTACATAAACAAGAAGGGACACTTCATCCTTTTCTGGTAAGGGGTAGACTGGGGGTGGTAAAAGTGAAGACACAAACATTGGGGTATAAGGGTAGTGTTTAATGTGTTCGACTCCAGTTAATATTGTACATCTCTCCCAGAAGCGGTTCGCTATAACAGTCATCGTCAGTCAATAATCATTGAACGTTTCTACAGAACATATCCACTGATCCATTGATGACCATCGAACATGTCGTGGACGTCGGCTGTCTCTATCAGATTCCTTCACACCTCCCTGTTTTGCAGCCCGGGCAACTTAAGATTTGGACACTGAGACGTCTTTTTTGCATACGCACACATTGTCACAATTTCATAAACACTTAATCGTATTTTGTTATTATTAAAATTACTAAATATATAGCACGTCAATAATGACGCAAAATTAATATATTTATAAACTTAATTTATTTAAAAATCGACGTAAATACTAAAGTAAAATAATTTTAATATATTGTACATATTGGTTTACTCATATTGTTTTGTTTATTAATTTCCTTATAAATTATAGATTTTTTCTTACGTCTAACAATTTTGTTAGTTAAAATGTATGCAGTTAATCACCTACTTATTTATTGTGTCGATCAACTATGTTCCACATTCAAAATTATTGGCTTTTGTTATAAATTATTATTGTTGAATAATCTCGTTGCTATGCCGCAGATATATTTTTATTATTCGTAATTTTTTTCTTGTGTGAATACATATTTACATAACCATTTAATTGTATTTTATTATGTTTAGTAAATTTTTTTGTGTGTTGGTATGTACCGTACATACTATGTGCATTTTTTCATAAGGTATTACAAGTTCGTTTGGATTCCATGATTGACACAAGACTTGTGAATTCATGACAACTACACACATGACGAATGTGTATACGTAGTCAACTACACACATACAGTTTATTACACCGCTGACATAACATTGAATTAATGATTTAACCACCTTATTTAATGTAGCTCAACTGAACCTACCTTAAAGGAATGTAAGCTACCATGAGGTAACTTGTATTATTCTACCAATTTTTTTTAGAGGTTTTAGTGGTAATATTTGTTTCTAATGGATTAAGTCCGAGGTTTCTGCAGGGTAGGGAAAATATAAAGGAATAAAATACTTGCTTGGGTATAGGGTGTTTATTGCGGTGAGCCGGTTACGCAATTAGCAGACCGCACACACTACGCGTGTTACAAATATTAGATAAACGCCGTGAAGCTAAACATTGCTAAGAATGAATAGAACAGTAAACTTAGGTGATTAATAATAATGAACATCGAATTGAATAATGAACTTGGTTGGAGGACGGTCGGTATCAGAGTACCTCTCCTGGTCCGCCCTTAGTGGTATAGCCGCCTAGCGGCAGACTGAAATAGCCGTCTGCAATAGCCTTCGAGTGACTCGCCAGATGGCCTCCACAACTTTGTGCGCAGTTGAATATGTGTGCACTTGTCACGGAGTGAACATGCTTTTAGCGCAGTTACCGTGTGTGAAGTTATCTGGTTAGTGTCCGTTTGAGTAGTTTACCCCAGTAGAAGGACAAAGAAAAAAAGGAAGAAGGACCCGTTGGACTGACCAAGTGGCACTTCTCTGGTGACAGCACTAAGATCTGCAGGATGGCGAGAAAAGTGGAGGAGCACAGTGAAGAGGGCGAGAGTTCACGGAGATCGCGATCCTCGGCCACGAGGGACCGACGTGAATGATGACTCCAGTATAAATGCTACATGTTAGGTTTCTTTACGATAGGTAATCATATAAGTATGCAGAATAATCATAAAAGTATTCATATAAATTTCATCACAATAAGGTTACAAAAAAGAAATACATTTACACTTTTACTTATTGTGTGAGACTGCATCGTATATTTTTGGCTCTATTTCTGGTTTAACTCTCCCGTTATGCACGGGTTTGGTGCTTAGTTCCTGTTCCCTGTTGTTGTCTGGACCGAGAGCCTGCGAAGGCTTATGCGGAGCGTATTATGAGCAGCGGTGTACACATTTTAAAATAATTTCTCTGCATTGTGAACAAGAGATCACGAAACTGCTGCAGTAGTTTAACAATGAACGGAACAAACTACGAATTTTAATTTTAATACAGTACTAGCTGATATTATATAGGTATAGAATTTTAACTTTAACAATCCTCGAGAACCATCATAACATTTCAGAGCGCTTTTAGAACCAACTATGTTATATAATCCATTCCCTTCCGCAACCCCTCTTCTGATAGGCATGCGTTATCCGCCGTGAAAAGGTACCCCTTTATTGTGCTCTTAGAACACTTCACTTCGCCAGGCATCACGTTCATGTATATAGACAGATATACGGTCAAGTTGTTGCGGATAGCTCTTAAAACAATACGATATTATTACATTTTTACTTCAAGATTTTTCCTTTTTATCAAAATAAATCATTAAAAGAATATTTTTATTTTTTATCTTTGTTTTATTAACCACTAAAATGAGTTTAAATACATCTACCGGTTTCGAAAAATACCATTTTCTTCTTCAGGATGTCATAACTAACTAAAACATATATTGTTTCTTTGACAGAATCTATTTTTAAAAATCTATTTTTTTAATTTTTTTTTTTTTTTTTACATTTACATTGCTGATTTTAAAAGTACATTAAAAGAATATTTGGTAACATAAATATTACTCATGTATTAAAAAATTGCCCTTATAGTTTTTATTTTCCAGAGCATTTTGTCCGCCTTCTTGATTTACTTGTTCGCTTAGAAAAAACAACATTTTTTTTAAATTGTCGTATAATCTGATAATTTGATTTCTTCATCAGCAGCCTAATCAGAAGGATTTATATTGAGAACGGTGAACTACGTTCATAGTCGGTCCATCAGTCGTGTTCATGATGTATCTGTATTAACCTTGCTTTGTAAGCGAAGAACGAGAGGTATTTGGAAGAGACACGAACTGAGAACAGTAGTCACTAAATTTATTGAACAACAGTTTACAATAGATTTAAGGCGAAAAGTAAACAAAAGTAGCCAGCAGTCAGCCCGCATAAAAGCTGACCTCTAGCGGCAGTGTGACCCGCTGATGTTCTCACCGACGGAATTTATGCCGTCGTTTTATGTCGCTATATGTCAATACGGCTCACCACAGCACCAAAAAAATCCTGTTCTTCCTCCAAAATGTGGAAACTTTAAAAATGATTATATTGTTGTTCTATGAAAACTTTTGTACTTTTTCAATTTTGCCGGAAAGCTTGGTTTTGAATTTTCAACTCTCTTCATTATCGTGTAAAATTAAGTTTGTCAATTTAATACCGTCTGTGTAGACGTCGACAACAATCTTCGAACAAGTAAGCCTTGTTCCGTAAGAAGCTGCGACATTAAACTCTGAAAATAGAATAAGATTTTAGCGGCTTTTTCCTGTCAGCTCGGTACTGTAACAACTTAATTATTCACTTCGTCGGCAGACAGGTGGAAAAGCAGCTTAACTGTCAAAATATCTACTATTAAATTGGCAGTTTTTTCAATAAACGAATAGACATGAAATAAAGTGTACATGTAGGAGAGGGAGAGGGAATGAGGGGCATTCTACACACGTTTTTGGTGGAAACATAAATCCAATAGTTAATGACACATTTATGCAACAGTAAAAGTATTTGAGTAACAAGATGTATTTTTTACATTAATGCATATTATATCGTCAGCGTTTAAATTTTCGTTCCAATCGAGTCGTATTTTCAAAAAAGTCGCAAAGATATTTGATTGCGTAAGTGGTACCAAAGGGATCGCGTGGGTGCCACCAAAATGAAAATATTGGGACAAGAAATTTGCGATAGTTCATGTTTATATATTTGGTGGTCTGTGATACGGAATGATATTGTATTGCCTGTATAAAAAAACATCGATGACCAAAAAGTTCGTGCGATTTTCACGGTCTAATCTTATTGAGAATTGTTGGGCCCGTGTGTTTATATTTATCACATAGCACAGATATACGTCAGTTAATCGGAGAATTTTGTCGTGATCTTATCTCTTGGTTTGTGATTTTTCATCCTTCCAAAATGTCCATTTCATCTAGTGTAATTCAACCATGTTTGCTTTATGAATTTAAACTTGGGTCAAAGACTGCAGCGGTATGTCTTAAGATTTGCTTAGTATTGGGGTAAGATGTGCTAAAAGAACGAACTGTATAAAAGTGGTTTAATTGTTTTCTTTTGGTGTTGAATGTCTTGAAAATGCACGTTCAGGAAGACCCTTCGTTGTTGATGACGAAAGTTACGAGACGCTGCTAAAAAATCGAAAGTAACGTGTCAACATTTTTAATACGACGATATAATTCGTTTTCATTAATGTCGATTCTTGCAGGATGATTCAAGACACCCGGAAAAAAATTACGCATTAGGATCGGAAATTCTGTCTCACCCCAGGTATTCTACCGACATTTCTTCAACCAATTATCATTTCGTTTTTGTGCCAGATGCGAATTTGTGAATTATATATACTATTTCAGAATAAAGAGGAGAAAGAAGCAGAGATTGGTAAATTTTTCGTCTCTCAGGACAAATTTCTATAAAAACTCAATTTACAATTTTGTATCTCGTTTAGAAAAGGGTAGTAGATTGTGTAGGCGATTATTTTAATGAATAAAACTTTATCTGAAAATATCTGCTATTTTTTAATATACATAACAGCATGAACTTTTTCTAATAACCCAATATTTTTAGTGTTACAGTGTTAAAATTTATATTCACCACAATTAGCAAACCAGGAGCAGATCTAATTATCATGTTATTCTAAAAAGGTCAAAAATAGGAAAAGAAATAGGATAGAAACATGTATCATACACTTAGACTATATAACCAATTGCCAAAAAAATAATAATTTGAAACAAATATAAATGTGCATAAAAAAAGTCTTCAATAAAAATAAATAAATGTTTAGAACAAATTAATAAAAATAATACGCATCAATTAGAAAGATATACAGATAAAATTTATTGAATAAATATTTCGGTTGCTACTGGGATTTCTAATTGATACATTGAATTTGTATTAAAATTCCACAGAACTATGTTCTGAAAAAATTTTAATTTCACAATTATTATGTGTTCTCCTTAAAAAATTTCTTAAATCAGGTTCTTTTAAAAAATCTATGTAACAAAAAATAATACGATTTAATTTTCATTCTACCAGTAAGAGAATGTTCGACTTCGATTTCCGTTGCTAACTATATATTTTTTCGATACATATTTTTCTTCTTTTTATTCTTGCACGTTATTTATCTTACAAATCTTATCTTTTATTTTAATCAATTGATTCAGTATATTTTTTATATTTATAGTGTTAATTTTGTTATTAGACATATTGTGATTATTAGTTTAAAAAATAATTTACCTTGTTTAAACCATTTTTGAAATTTTTTGTTCCGAGAACTTGTTCATTGCAGATTTTGTGATCAGCAAAACGAATGACACAATTATATCTTTAGGTTTAATTTTGTGCTATCCTGACGAGAGAACGGACGATGTTTCGAAACCTGGTTATACATAAAATTATTTAATTTATATTTTATATTAATTAATAAATTATTGTTTAACACGTGGCCACAATGTAATGGTCCACAATATAATTTAAATAGGCTGGAAGCTTCTAGAGAATAATTGTGAGACGTGCTAGACAAATCCTGCGAGAGAAGGCGCAGAGGGTACATAAGTAAGTAAGTAAGCAAATTTACGAAGGCTGTCGGCGAAATTCCGTCATTGAGTTATTATATTATATTATTATATAATAGTATTGAATTAAGACTACGACTTAAGCCCCGCTTTCGTCCCGTGTGAACAGCTGAGATGTTTCTACGGAAGGATTTTCCAACAATCTAAACATTGCTTTAGAATATTTGTCCATAAAGGAGCTTGCCTTGTCCGTCCCCACAGCGTCTCACACGAGATGGGAAGAAGATATTTAATATATTTGTTTTCTACAGTTGATTTTCTCTATTTTATTTTAACTGGGTTCAAAATGTAGTTTTAAAATTTTGGTGTTTGTTTTGAATTAAATTAACATAAAACAATAAATTTTTCGCGATATAATGATATTATACCGTATTTCCTCGATTATAAGACGCACCTTTATTTTTATGTACCAATAATAAAAAATAAAAGCATTATGTAAGTTTTATTATAACAGACAAAGTCATACAATCACAATAAAAAGGATTTAAAGATAGGCTTATTATTTATGTACTACCACCATTACAGTCTGAAATTTCTTTAGATTCAGTGTCCGATTTTTTTAATCATTTATCGACTCAGTTCTGATGATTCATTACGACTGCGGAATTTTAGAGCTATTGTAAGACGCCCCCCGAATTTAGGGACACCAACATAGGAAAAAGACATGCGTCCTATAATCGAGGAAATACGGTGTATGTTTTTGAAGGTCAGGTATAACAGGTCACATTCGTCATTTTGGCTCTTTTTTCTTTCCTCACTCTTTTGCCAGTTTGCACCGGGCGTTTGTCTCAACTAACTGAAACGTAACTGGAGCTCGTGACGAGTTATCGTCTGCAGTGCTGACCGAATCTCAAGTTCTAGGTTACTCGAGAAGCTCTGATAAAAAATAATATTAAAGAAAAATGTATTTTTTTCTCAAAAGCTCGTAGTAATGTACAGATGAAAATTAATATATAATATTTGTATTAAGGAGAACCCATTCTTATTGTGAATACATTTAATTAGTATTTATAATATTTGTAGGTAAATATGATTAACATAGTGTATGAATTATATATATGTAACAGACCTAGTTGATAATATTTTGTGGGTTAGGTATGTAACACCTGACTAAATTATTAGACGAAAATGTTCAAAGAGTATGTACAAATTTTGTGCCATGCAGAAAATATTATTTTTGGAATTTTTATACTTTTTTGAGTTTTCGTATAAAATAAATGTAAATATGAAATAAATGCTTGCGAAATTGACGCATTATTACTTTATATCTTTGCTTCAAACCTTAAAACATCTAACAAAAATAGTGTGGCCTAATAATCGCATAACTGATTTTTTTAAATGCAGCTTCAACATTTTCGACCCATATTTTTAATATGTATCTTTCCCTAAAATATTGTAATTAGGTGTGTTATATATATATTTTCTTTTTTACTGTATACATATTTTTTAATAATATAATGTGCATATACATATATTAACTTTTAGTGGATAAATTAGTTCTCGTGTTTAAAAATTACAATGTTAGTGTGCAATTTAGAAACGTTATCGTTAAAAGATAAGAAAAATAAATGTTATTGGTATTAAAAGTTTTTATTAAATTTGATGACTTAGCTAAACAAAGTAACTCGTATGTATAAATACAATTTTTATTTTTTGATTAATAAATAATAATTTCCCTTTTGATTATAAATATAAATAATTCAAAATAAAATGAATAAACAATTAATGTTAACATTAATTAAATTAAACACATTAATGAATCAACTAGAAAGATACACAGAAAAAATCTATCTATCGAAAAAATATTTAGTTGCTACTGGGATTCGAACCTGGACCTCTTCCTATCCGGGGAAGCGCGTTCAACATTTCGTTATAGTAATCAAATAGATTTCAATCGACAAATTTTGAACTTATATTCTGTAATATTTCAAATTGATAGGTACATCTATTATTCCATTTTCAAAAAGCAATCTATATTACGGTGAATCTCAAATACCTTCAAACTAGTTTAAAACTATGTTCTGAATATGCAATTTCACAACAAAAACGTGTTCTAATTTTAAAAAAAATATATATAATTTTCACATTAACTTTAACTCACTACTAGTTTCTGAAAGAGGAGACCTTCCCATCTACAGGTGTAACTTGAACTAAATTAAAAATAGTTGGCTATGGGGCGGTGGGGTATTTAAGGGTGGGAGTGGCTTTATTGTTTCTTGAAAACATCGATGTAATGTCAATATAAAAATTATATGTAATATTTTTTAAAATTAAAATGTTACAACACAAAGTAACTGTCAAATAAATCAATGATATTAAAATGTGTTCTCTTTAAAAATATAAATAATTCATTTCTATCTATAAATTTTTAGAAAAGACATTAAAAATTTGTATACTTTATCCTATTGATAAGAAAAATTGTGGTGAGCTGTACTAGTGTTTAATTTTGGTATCCTTATATTTTCGATCGATGATAAAACAACTTCTTAACGTTTTTTGTTTTTGCGAATTGGAACTAAGGGATGCTTTTGATAAAAAATTCGATCAACAGTTTTGTTTCGTCACAATTAATTGCAGTGATTCATACTAATCATCATCACATTGACTTGACAACTCCTGGTCTTGACCTCTTGAAGAGTTTTCTTCCGTTGAACTCTATAACACGCCCTTTCTCTCCAATCCTGGATTTCTGAGACAGATATGTCTCCGAGGTCATTATCGCTCCACTTTAACTTTGACCTCGAAGTCTTATTATTGTTGTGGCGTCTATGCCAAATACATTTTATAAAACTGACCCAAAGATATGCCTCAAAAATTTCCTTTGAAAAACGTCCACGGTAGTACCCATATATTAGACGCTTATGTAGGCACTGGTATGATTTTGTACACTAAAATGTTTGTATTTCTGTACAGCAGTCGGAATTTTATTACGTTTTGGAAGCGGAAATAACAACGATGCGGTTTTTGGATGTTTTGTGCATCTTCTGTAAATAGTATAAACAATATCTTGTTCACTTTTCAAAATTCTGGGATCTGCAATCTTCTCCGTTATTGTATAAAAAGTGTAAAATGATGGATTCGTTTATATTAAAATAATATTCTTCAATCAGAATAGCGAGTGGGGAGCATCCCCGCCCCAGAGTAGCGTCGGTTTTTTTCCGTCCCTGGCGTCCTTTGCTACCGCGACGCCTGCGTTGGCGTCACCGTCTCGCTGCGAAAGGCCTCCAGGTGTTTCCGCCGTGTCTCCTGCCTTTGTTCCGCTTGATTAAACCCGACTCCATAATAGCGGGACGTCGCGTTTACCGACGGGAATATCCTGGAAAAAACTGAGGTTTCTTCCCGTTTCCCACAACTTATTATTATTAAAGGATTTTTCATTTTTTTATTATTCATTTCTTTGTTACGTAGAAATTGAAGACAGAGTGGGCGGCGCAGCTGTCTGTTTAGAAAATAACTAAATAAGATGTGATACAATTATTGTAAATAGTTCCGGTGGCGATTTATGTGTATCCTTAATTATATTACCTCAAAACACAAGAATCCGTTACCACGTTGTATAATGGTGTACACCTTAGACGTGATTCACTTAGACATACACTTTTTTTGAATTATTACAGCTTGTCGGCCTAATAACCTTACACACATATGGTAATGTATCGAAACCACGACAAGACGCTCCACTGATAAAAAAACAAAAATCTTTGTAATGTGAGAGAGATGGAAAAAAGAATTTTCGATAAATATTTCATGCAACGACCGAGATTCCGCGTACGATACATACATTTTGAACGATTCGTACGCTCAAGTGTGCCTTTATTGCGCTTGGCAGATATCTTACAATAGACCTAACAAATACGTCGTATATTTTAAAGTTTCCCCAGTAATGGGGTCCCTGATTCCCTGGTAATGGTGATGGTGGAATTGGTTTTAATGAAATTACCCCAAAAAGTATGTCCGTTAAGCGAAGTGCTCGTTACTTAATGTTTCGCCCAGTGAGCTTCCGGTCTCTTGCACTCTAGCTTTTAATACTAGATACCTAATACTTCACTAGATTTTTACATGCCCTGGTTAAGTAAAAATATTTTTACCTATTAATCTGGATATGTTACTTAATAGTATATTTCATAGAAACGCCTTATGTTATAGAACTGCGTTTTATACACAAGTATAACGTAGTATGTGTACTTCGAGATATTGATTAATTCTATTAAATAAATTTAAAAAAAACACAATTAAATAATAATAATTATAATACATTTATTAGGTTCACTTTTTACATGTATTATGTACTTACATTGATAAATAATGTCTAACGGTCTGACGTATTACTCTTCCAAAATTAATATTCATTCGGTATTCATTTTCACCTAGTTCATTACTATGAGTGTTGCGTAATATTTCAAATATCAGACAAATGTACCGAGGGTATGCATATAAAATTTGGCAAAGTAAATACAACATATCAGTAAGAAGGTAAGACATATATTTGGATACCCTGCCTGCTACACTAGTAATTTACTGTATTATAGCAGACAGTGTTCCTCCGGTATAACAGTAAGCAAAGTGCAATGATCAATGTACAAAAAAAATATATATATATATATAGTTAATCAAGAGATGCAATTAGGTAATTCAATATACTGTCGTAGCAGTTTTATTCTCAAAAGTTCTTGGGCGTAATTTCACTCCATTTCGTGGAGCCAGAACTGCACTTTTCGTGAAAAATATGCAAGACTATAGTTGCAATCTTTCACTTTTGCATTTAGACCGTTGTATATTTTTGGTGCTAGAAATAAATGGAGTCTTTGTGAAAAAGTTTTGTTTAGTGTTGGCACAAGACAGTGACAGTTTTATACATTTGACGTATGTCTATTAAATAATTTCATTTCGTCCTACAGAAGGAGCGAATGCCCTGAAATCAGCCGTCGTAAAATGTACAATCGTAGTGGTGAAATTAACTTGAACTTTAATAGTGATTAAATATAGAAATCAAAGTTGTAGAATATGTCCAAATGGAATACAATTTGCAATCCGATTTTATTGTACTATGTGTATTTAATAGGAGCAACTCAGATTGGATTCGACCCTTCTCTTATTAGCCCTTAAGTTAGATTGCTCTTTATATTTACATCGGTCGGGTTAATGATCTCATTATTCTCAGAGTTTTCTGGAATATAACAATAGGGTTTTGTTAATCAAAAATATATTGTGGTTCATGTAATCCACCACTTCAAACACCGAGTGTGTTTTAGGTGCTGGATTAGGGTTTATCTGAGAGATAAAAATATCAAATTATAAAACAATCTTTAAGTTTAATTTTGATTAATGAGTTACATTTTATTAACTTGCATTTGTGTGTCACCTCTGCATTGGTAACTACAGGCCAGCATGGGCTAGTTAGTATTTTATCTTAATAATAGTCGGTTCAATGCGGGAAACGGGGCGATCTGCGGTCGACGTTGGAAGTGCGCCTGGTCGGGTCGGGAGCGAGCAAAGGCCTGGCTTCCGACAGCGCTGCGGCCACGTCTCGGGTGAAATCCCCCCTCCGCGCGGTTGGCCAATTGCACATCGTCCCACATGGCGGCCATCCTTTGGGACAGCGTTCGGTGTAATAAAATATTGCAAGTGGTGGTGTCTCACCACAAACGCCATATTCGAGATCACGGAGTAGATCCTCGATTAGCAAGTAAATATTTTTCATAGCATAAGTATGTATTTTAGTTTTTAAAATAGTAATAGTTTATTATTGACTACTGGTTGAATGTTATGTTACAGGCCGGTTGTGGCTCGGGCTGTGTGTGAGGTGGCACCATCGACCCAATTCGGCCGCCAATTAGTTTTTAGTGCATTGCCTCTTGCATCCTGAAAGAAATAGGGCCCAATGATTCCGGTGGTCCAAGTGGCGCACCATACGGTAATTTTGCGTGGGTATAAAGGTCGTTGGTGGATCAGTTGAGGATTTTCAATGCCCCAATAACGGCTGTTTTGTTTACTAACAAAACCCGGCAGGTAGAAATGAGCTTCGTCGCTCATGACGACGTTAATGTTTGTTTTAATGTTTTAATGACTTCAATACGTTGATGAGGCATTGGATGCTCCACAATAAATTGTAACTTAATTGACTTCTCCGCGCGATCGCTTTTATTAATTTTAAATAATTATTGAAGGGAATCATGAATAAAGGTTATTTTTAATCCTTTTGAAAACGATGACATTTTTCAATATTCATTAAAGGGTTGTGCCAATGCTGGGATCGCACCGGTTCACCGGAACCGGTTGTTAAAAATTATAAACCTCCCGCCGAATCATTTAATGCTGAATTTATAATAAAATTCAAGTATAGTATACCGGATATGTTTCATAACATTGAGAAATACTGGTTTTGTGCATTCGTCACAAAATCATTAAAATATTTCACAATATTCGATACCATTGTTTCTGAAAAATATTATAACTAAAGCCTTTAAAATAGGATAAAAGATTACTTAGCTTTTCCCTTACGGCGCTAAAATCCGGTGCTGTAAACCGTACTCATTGAAATAATAGTTGACATATGTATAAGTGAATATACACATCAATTATTGTGTAAAAGTGTTAAAAATTAGAAAAAAACATTAATCATAAAGACAGCATAAAAACGCACAAGACACGTCTAACTCTGCCAGCACACGCTCTGCCATTAAATGAGGATCGCCATCCGGCACCCCGCGCCCCGTGCGCTGCGCCGTCACACCTCTCCGCACGTACGCATACACACATTGACAAATTCACGTCAGGTTATTCGAGAATTTTTTTTTATTGTTGCGTACGGTAAGTACTTATATATTGTAATTATTTTATTCAATACGCATGTAAATATGTTTCGGAGGAATACATGAATTATGAACTCTGTATTTAGAATATTTACAGAGATATTCACAAATGTCAACTCAGTTTACATCATCGGAGAAGAAAGGTTAATGCGGTACTGGTAATATACGTAGTATGGTTGGGAATAATAACTATTAATGCATTTAGTATATGGGGTGAGGGGGTATATGATCGGTTACCCAAATTAATTCAGTGAACCTGTTGATAATTGTTTTGGAGATATTACTGTGTTATGCGTTTATACACCCGATTAGATATCATATCGGTTGAAATTCACTAATTGATTATAGTTAAATAGCTGTACTTTTTTTATTGAGGCACACACTCAGTAAACAGGCACATTTTACTTTAATACTAAATAATACGAACTTTAGAAGTGATTATCTCTAGATTTGATGTATAAATGATTAATGTGCACGTGGTACCATTTTCAATTTTATTTTTATTGTTTTTTAGTTTTGTCTATGACTGAATTAAATATTTACTAACGGTCAAATAGAGCCTATATCCAGTAAGCTCTTCAATCATCAAATCGTTCATCGTGCAGAATTTCTCACAAAGTTTTATCCTTATAAATAACCGAGATGAAATAATCGATACGACTTTTGATACAGTTTAAAAATCGTCAAACTCTTAATTTTTTTTGAAAATTCATAAATCATAATGTCACTAATATGTATAGCTGTATATTAACATAGTACGCAATGACTGCTAGACTGTCAGCAAATAGAGAAAGGTGTTGAATCTCTATGAATATGGTAAAATCCCATTCACAGAAATGAAAAGGCCAGACCAACGGCTAGACGAGCCTAGAGCATGTTGCAGCCTGCACCCCAGTGTCAACAGCTAGTTGAATAATTTAGAGAACGTTCATCTCGTCGTGTTTGACTTCTTTTTTCACAAACTCCGTTTAAATATTACACTTGAGCGAATATAGTAACCGCCGTCATGCGGGACATAAAAAAAGTAATTAGTTTTTTTTTTTTTAAATTTATCTAGATTTTGTGCTACAATTTAAACTAATCATTCCTTCGATAGCCAAAAACTAAAACGATGAAGAGTGGGAGGGTGTCGGTGCAATCTTTGGAAAGAAATATTGGATAAATAATAAGAAAATCAAATCATTATTTGACATGGCGGTTACTTCGTGGTGAACATGATTATTTAGTAAAAAAACGCACTTTTTCAAAAAATCATTTCCATAAGTGAAAATAACGATTTTTAATTTAAAAAAAAAAGATAATTGTAGAACTATAAACAATTTATGTGTAAAGCGCCCTTGAGGTGAAAGTTTTTACGAAAATGGCGCTATACAAATTGTCCATTATTATTATTTATTTATTATTTTAATATTCACATTAAACTTTGCACTACATTCATTTTGGGTTATTTTCACTACTAGTTTCGAGAGGTGCAGTCCCTCTCATCATCGGGTGATAACTAAACTAAATACAGAATTGTAGTCTATTCGGTCAATGGGTCGGGGTTTGAGAAGAGGCGGGAGGTTTCGGTCCTTACCGAGATTATGGACAATAAATGCGAAGTGTTAGGGAATGTGGAATAGTGTTTTCTCCGAATTTAAATTATTTTGTATTTCAACGGTTTTCAAATTGTTCATTATTAATCCTCGAAACTGGTAGTGAAAATAACACTACATGAGTGTAGTACAGTGTTTTATTGTGAATATTAAAAGAAAAACGCTTTGTTTAAAACTACTATTTATAGATACATCAACATGTTTCATCACCTATAGTATCTTATTTAGGAAACAATGCATAATAAAGTTAAAAATACATGCATAGATAAAACAAAACTATAACAGTGTAAGTGGTGGGTAACTTTATATTTTTATCTATGCTTGTATTTTTACTTTTAGTATGCATTGTTGTTTCCTGAAGAAGATACCATAGGTATCGTATCATGTTAAGTGGTTATCTCATCATTTATATAATATGTTGCCACAAAGTAATTTTGCAAGTATTGAAGAGATGAACATTGGAAAGTTGGAACCGGTTTCAAAAATAACCGATCAAATGATACTCCTTCAAGAACGTCGATCGATTATTTGGAACATGTTATTATGATATCGAGTAACTGGGTGTCCCGATAGCCAAGTGGTAAGTCATTTGTGTCCAGCTTATGTTTTGGGTGATGTTTATCAATTTTAACCAAGATATTGTAATAATACATTAAAAATATATAAAATATGAATTAAATATATTAATTAGAAAGATATACATATAAGATGTACTTATTTGAGATTCTGTAAATATAAGGTAGATGGCTCTTTCAAATAATGCAACGATTAAATATATTAATATCAAAAAGGTAACATATAGGTTCGAAAATTGTCGCTAAAAATATGTTCGCTGTAGCATAGTTGGATAATGCACCTTCCCCAGTTAGGAAAGAGATCCAGGTTCGAATCCCGGTGGCGCAACAACAATATTTTTCGATAAAATTGATTTTATATGTATATCTTTCTAATTAATATATTTAAAATATCACAGACCGTCTGTTCTGAATAATTACAACTTCACAATAAGAATGTGTTCTCCTAAAAATGTAATTGTTTTATGAGTTTACCATAATTATTAAATAGATTTTAATTACACCCAATTATTATTAACTTTACCTAAAAACTCTTTTATTATCTGATTTACTAATAAAAATGTTTACATGGACATTGTCGCCCTTGAAGGCCTAATAATGGACGGATTTCCGCCCAACCAATCAGCGAATCTCTGGTTTTAGAACAATCGCTGTTTCAATCGTCATTGCTTTATCACAAAGAGATTGAGTCAATGTGTACCGTAGACTTAATCTTCTAAGTCTGTTGTGTACACAGCTTCAAACTAATTTGTTTGCATATCTATGGATTTGCGGCTTTGCAGGAATCGCGCGGATCTCTTTGTGTAAAATTGGCCCTGCAGAAATGAGCCTTTTGATCACACAGTGACTCTATCAAATTGTGAATTAGTTTGCTTTGTAAAAATACACACGCTTTTGTTGAATGAAGGTGTGATATAAAAAATGTCTCGCTTCAAAGAAATTAGATCCGAAAATAAATATTAAAGTAAATTAACTATATTAATTAAAGTGCGTCCCATTTTTTTCTATGCATTTCTGCAACAAATTACAAGTCTATTTGTGCCTGTCGAATAAAACTCAAACGGATTACAATCTGATATTTAAAGTATTGTTTATACTGCTTCTCTGTTATTGATTTTTTTTTACCGTAAATATTTATCAAGTGTTGGTTGTTTGTCAACAGCATCGGAATATATTATATTCTTTACGTCTTCTTCCTCAACATGCTTGGTTAACGTGCTGTTTGAGATACATACTGATGTAATTTATTTATAGTGATTGTCCCAGTCAATACTCTCCACATTCCATCCAGATCGACCCGACAGACTGTACTCTTTCACATTACTAGAAGTTGAATTTTTATGCACAACATTTATTCACTCGCAATTCATGTAAAAACCATAATACGAATTTAGCCAAGCATTTTACATACAAACACATCTCCTTTCAGGTGTTTCTCAAAATAATAAATCAAAACTAAAATAAATGTTTCATAATTCTGTACAAACGTGCAAATATCACTAGAAGCAAATGATGTATTTTTACTTGAATTTTTAAAAAAATGTTTTAGTCTACTAAACTAAACTAACTTACATTCGATTACCGTGTTATCAAAATTGTCGAGTATTTGAGCAACATTTGATGAACCGGCTAAGGATGGTACCCTCTTAACGCAGCTCGCAGGAAGACACGGACAAACGGTGACCTTAATTTTCACCTTCCTCCCGTAATTACGCCTCGTGCCAGCAAATACCAGTTTCCTGTTTTAGATTAGAAATTAGTTTCTGACTATTTTAAATAGTCAGAAACTAATTTCCAGCCCACGAGTCTGCGAATTCGTTTCCTCTCATTGTGCTGGTAAAGGTTGACAAGGTATTTAAGTTGTGTACGTTTGTATATTATTCAAATAACCACTTCGAATTTCTTCAGTCGGAAAAGGTGATCACTGAACACGATAAGTAAAGGTTAGTTGAAGTTAGAATTTGAAATAGCAATTCTGATCTTTCAGAGCCTATTTCGTTTTCATTTTTTTTCAGTAGATGGTATGTAACGATTCTGATTAACAAATTTTATAAATGACTAAATAAAACACAATCACTTTGTATAATTTATTACATGCTAAGCTCAAGCTTCGTCAGGGCGTATTTAAAAATAAGGTTAAATACTAATTGAATATATTAATTAGAAAGATATACATATAAAATCATTTACATTTAATTAGTATTTAAAATATCACAGACCTATTTTCTGAATAATTACTACTTTACAATAAGAATGAGTTTTACTTAATAATAAAAAATTATTTGTTTTAAACTAAGCGAAACCGGTTGGCGTGTAATAAAATTCCCGGTTCAATACAAAGTGATTGTGTTTTATTTAATCTAATTATATTTTTACTAAAAATAAAGACGCAAATAATAACACATAAAATTAAAATATTTTATCCCTAATTTCACCAAACTGAATAGATGATGGTATAATAAAATGTCAGTTTAAAAACGCACAATAACGTTAGTCATTTCCAGATAAGCATGGACACTATATTTTGATAATCGTCTAATCACCACTTGGAAACGGCCTGTACCTTATTACATATTACGATTATGTCAACATCGAATTAATATGTGATAAAAATCAGTTAGTTGTATGGATTCTTTGTATAATTTTCTGTTAAGCATATTTTTTTTTTGTTAAAAGTGTTAAATAAACTTTATAATGTGTTACAGTGTATATAATTTGTTAAATTATATGGTCATTCGTAGATTTTAGTATTTTTTCAGATCTTTATGTTAAAAGTACGAATTTTTTTTCTTAAAATATAATTTATGTCCTTCGGACTGACAGCTGTAACACCACCGGGGCTCATCCTTTTTGCGGAAAATCGTGACTTTTTGTTTTCCTTGACATAATCAATGCAAAGTTATTTTTTTGGTTATTTTATGATAACATTTTTCACAAAGTTTTTATGACATTCGTTAGACATTTTCTTTTGTCTCAAACACTGTAAACAAAACTTGATGTAATCTGGAAGATTTTTTCCATTCTTCCAGCTGAATTAATTACATGAAGTATTAAGTAAATATAATAAACATCCCAAATTTGTCTGAAATGCTTCGAAGTCTGTCCGAACTAACTTGTCTCGAAAGTATAAAAATGTCACCCCCAAGCTCGAATTAATTTTGATTGTTCCGATTTCTAATAATAATAATACTAATATATAATCTCTAATAATATTGTAATTTTAACCTCTTTCCTCACCGATGATGTAAACTGAGTTGACATTACCTCTAATTATATGAATATCTCTGTAAATATACGAAATACAGAGTTAATATTTTAGGTATTTCTCCGTAATATATGTATTGGATAAAATAATTATAATATATATGTACATTTACCATACGCAATATTAAAAAATGTTTTCTCGAAGAACCTGACGTTAATTTATCAATACGTGTATGTGTATGTGCGGAGTGGTGCAGAAGGTGCAGTGTGGGGTGCCGGATGCCAATCGTCACTTTAGTGGCAGAGCGTGTGCTGGCCAAGTTAGACCTGTCTTATGCGTCTTCGTCTATGCTGTCGTTCGTGATTATTAATGTTTATTTTTTCATTTTTTTGCACTTATACACAATAATTGATATAGAATATTTATATAGTGTAATAAATGTAATATTTTCAAATTTATTCAACTTAAAAATTGCAAAAGACTATACATGTACATTTAGTTTACAGCACCGGAACGTGTATTTTTATTTTAGGACCGTAAAGAAAAGGTTAATAATAACTTATAAGAAAACATTTTTTTTATCTACATATCTTCGTCCTGATACATAAATAATAGTCGCAAGTTATGATCAGTATTGATTTGTAGAAGTGTATTGTATTTAACGAAGTTTTATAGATTTTGTGGATAACTCCCGTGGGTATCTCGGCTATGTTCGTTAACCAGGCTGATACACCATCGCGTTTTAAAATGTCGGTTGTTCTAATTTTTTTTTTAACTCTGTTAATATTGGACCAAGAGAAAAAAATAAAGAGACCCTTATTTGCACAGACGATATCTCGCAAATTACTCGGGAAATTGGTACAGTTTATGTTTAAATTCTGAAACCTTGCACGGCGCTGGTAAATTGTCTAGTTAATATATACGTTTCAAATTTCTAGATTGCATGTAGTTAGTCTAAGGAGCGTTATACGTTAGTTTCGCACACTTTGATATTTGTTACTTGAAAAACTATGTTAGGAACCAGTTAGAAATGCACCACTGGATCTGAATTAATTCAAACCATTTTTGCAGATATGCCCTTAACACAATCTACTGATTAGAGAGGAAGTTAACCAAACGGATTATGAGATTATATTTCTACCTGAGAAATAAATAACTTACAAAAATCTGCTACTTTAATTCTTTTAAAATAAGTGTTTGGAAACAAAAGAAAGTTAATCCTTTTAAAACGTTTAAATTCCTTCCTAAAAGTTTTGGATTTATAAAAAAGCACTTTGTAAAAAAACAAAAGGAGAAATTATTCAATGTACCTTTCTTTCACATTTTCCATAAATCTCTCAAAATTGTTTTTTTTTATAATCAGATATTAAATTAATTCAGTTACTAATAGTAAGATTACCATCGTTGAAATTGATTGGATTGAAGTTTTTGACAATATAAAAAAGATACTATCGAAAACAGAAGAGGTGATCTCATTATTTGGGGCAACTGGTTATTCATGTCAAAGTCCGAATATTAAATGTTTTTAATGTGAGCCAAAATTGAAGCTGAGCAAATTTTTAGATTCGATTTTCATGATCTACCAGTGGCTTCCACGGAACACACGAACCTAATATCTTCAGTTCCTGCAATTTATCAGCATCATTCGTCACTTCCACGTGTCTAATTTTAAGGCTGCCTTAGCGGTCGATTTCTCTCGAAGAGTTTACGCAGTCCTAGAATTCTCCTCGAAAGAACTATTGAAAGAAGATGACAAAGCATAAAGCATGGAGACAAACACATAGTCGAATTAATGACGATGGCAAATGTGATCTCGAACTTATCTTAATTTTTCTTTATTCATCCGAACCATAACATCTTCATTCGTAACTCTGTCCATCCAGCTTATTTTATTTTATTTTTAATCATTTTTAAAACAAACAGTTTATCAATTGTAAAACGGTAATAAAAGTGTAACAATAATTCAACCAACTTCATGTTTTCTCTAAGTCAACAATAAATTAGTGATGCAGTGAAAGACAGTACTTTGATTAATACAGGTGAATACTAAGTTTCAGGCCGATGTTGTTTCATTCATCAAAATTTCAAGCGCAGCTCGGGCTGTGTGTGAGGTAGCACCGTCCCGTTGAAATCACACGTGTTGCAAGCCCAATTGGCCCAATTCGGCCACCAATAAGTTTTTACAGCATTGTTTCTTGAATCCTTAAAAAAAATAGGGTCCAATGATTCCACTGACCCACATGGCCCACCGTACACTAACTTTTCGTGGGTGTAAAGGTCGTTCGTTGGTGTAACAATTGAGAATTTTCAGTGCCCCAATAACGACTGTTTTGTTTATTATGTCGAAATGAGCTTCGTCGCTCATGATGATTTTTTCCAAAAGTCGGGTTTGTGTTTGTTTTAATGATTTCAACACGTTGTTGAGGCGTTCGATCCACACACATTGAACATAATATTCACCCTGTACTTGTAAATTTAAACACAATAATTTATTTAAGATAATAATAGTATAGGAAAATAAAAAGAATTAATACTTTATCTTCTATTTAATGAGTAGCTATTTTGAGCATTGGTCTGTTGATCCATATCTCAAATGCTTCAAGTAGCCTTATCATTTCTTCGGTAAGTTCCAATTCATAAAATAATATTGAGAACAGAGAGCATCCGACCATTCGCATTCATAATCTAAGATTGAGATCATGACTACAAAGGTTGCACAAGCTGGCTCAATACGGCATTTAATTTAGCATACTAGCATATTCGCACCTTTCGATCGTTTTCACTCGTTTCAGCAAAAGATGATTCCGCGGATTAAATGAAGATGTACTGTGCGAAGATTTGCACTTGTCGATCTTGCTTCCAACAACGCAACGCCGAGTAATTATTATTCACACAGACGTGATAACCATGTACACGTTTCTTCATTGTTTCCTGCTAATGCGCCCAATGAACATAAACAATAGCTCTTAATTGCCGCTGGAACTTCTTCATATTTGTCTGATTTATTCCCGCTGTTGCCTCGTAATACTCATTTGTGGCGTTGCTATGTTTCAGGTAAGGAAATCCTGTCGAAATGCGGCTAGTGCGACAGAATACTGATGGACTACTCGCAGAGCGAGACGGAACCGCTCGGTTACGTCAGGTCGCGCACCGTTCCGGGTAAGGAATTTTAATTTGGTTCTTAGTATGTCTAGGCTTCCGATGATTGATTCACCGCCTGAAGCGGTGCGGTGCGCGATGCGCGAACTACGGGCGGATCCCCGATTCGTTTCACGGCAATGAAGTAATTTCACAGAGATGGATAATCGAAGTGTATCGTACGTAAACTCATTAAATAAATAAGATTTGTATTGCATTAAATCATATAAAATTAAACGCGTGCGACGTAGGTATAGGTTTATTTTTTGGTCATGACACTTCAATGTGTGCGTGAGCGCTTTCTAAGCGAGAAAGAGACAAAGTTATATGACCGCCTCACGCTAGACAGTAATGCAACAACTCACTTGACGTCAGTTGACGCATGGTGTCGGTTGTGTACACCGCGCGCAGTGTGTTGTTTATACAGAATAAAAGTAAATTTAACACATTGATTATGATAATTATTAAACCTTTTTTTAAAGTTTTCTTAATTTCTTGGTGGTTATCCATTATATTAATACGCACTATAATATAATATACTTACGGTATCGACAGAGTCATTATTATGGTTAAGATGTCATTAATATTATTTCATTTCCTATCCATAAATGAATTAAAACATTAAACAAATCTATATACTATACTATTGTAATAGTAAAAAAAAAATACTAGCAACAGATTCGTCAGTGGCTGACTGTACAGTGCCATGAGTAAAATATCGACTTGTACCTAACTTAGATGGATGCGCAAAGCTTAAAGCATTTAGCTTCTTCTTCTGCAGCTTGTCGATTCAATTGCTGAACATAGGTCACCCTCTTTGTCTTCCATGACCCCCGGTCCTGTGCGGCTCCTCCAACACACGCCATCAGTCCTCTTAACATCACCAGTTCAGTGCGTCTGTGGGTGGCCTCTACTTCTTCTACCCAACCATGGATGCCACTGCAGGGTTTCCATCACCCAGTCTGGCCGCATGCCAGCCATAATCCCACTTCAGTTTGGCGACAGTTAGCACAATATCAGCACAGTTTTATTTATTTGAAAAAAAAATGTAGCGTCCAGAGAGCAATATTTCTTCATATCCAGCCAGGTGACAGTGTCCAGACGCTTGTAGAATATATATATTTTAAATATCATGCTATCGACATACAAACGTCTAATTATTTTAATCTTGTTATCATATCACACCATTTTCTTTGTTTCACCCACAAAATGTTCAAAAAATTTGCAAAATGTACAAATTTGTGTACAAAAATATTTTTTAAATCGACTCTTATCTGATACAGCGATTATATTTTATTTTTTTTATCTTTTGATGCCGACATGTTTGAAAGACTCAATCTACCCATGTATATCGACATTTATCGCACGAGATTATTGTTTTCATGCTTGGCCAATGACCAGATATATTTATTTATGAATTTAAAAGCTGTAAAATCAATCCAGGGAACCTGATCAGTGCGACACCTCACGATTAGTGCGCAAATCAAACTGTGGTAGAAATAATAATAGAACTGTACCGATCTTCTGGTCAAATAAACATATATTTATGTATCTGATCGATCGATTGACTCTGTTGCAAAAGCGATCCGTGATAATTTATATTTGCTAAGTAAATAATCTTTTTTTTTTTTTTTTCAGGAGAACACATTCTTATTGTGAAGTTGTAATTATTCAGAACATAGGTCTGTGATATTTTAAATATATAATTACAACTTCACAATAAGAATGTGTTCTCCTAAAAAATAATAAAGTTGTATCTATGTGTCCAAAATTTAATAAAAAAAATGAATTAATAATTCTAGCGTCTACTATCAGATTCACTCAAAGGTATTTGAGATTCTGTAAAAATAAGGTAGATGGCTCTGTCAAATGATGGAACGATTAAATGTATTGATATCAAAAAGGTAACATATAAGGTCGAAAAATTGTCGATAAAAATAGTGCCGCTGTAGCTTAGTTGGATAAAGCACCTCCCCCGGTTAGGGAAGAGATCCAGGTTCGAATCCCGGTAGCGCAACAACAATGTTTTTATTTTTCGATAAAATTGATTTTATATGTATATCTTTATAATTAATATATTTAATTCATATTTAAAATAATCTTTTACTGTATTTTGATGAATTCTTTGCTATAAAGTTGTTTTGTATTCCGGGGATGCTGAACCTGTGGAACGCTTAAGGTGAAAAATAATATCCAGATATCCTTATGTGTCTCCCGTAGGTATTTTTAAAAATGAATTGATACAATACTTTGGAACGAAATGTCAATTTTCTGTTTTTATGTTGTTGTTTCCAAAATTGTTTTTTAATTTACAGAGACTTTCGTTGTAAAATTTGTTAAACTGTGTTAAGAAATAGCATGTTAAACAATTTTGTAACATTTTTACTTTCACCTTGTTAGGAAGATTCTACAACATTCATTATGTAATCCCAAAGCCGGTTTTATGAATAATTTATTTTGCTTTGGTCGAGTCATTATTAAAATATGGGATCCGATCGTGGGGTCACTCCTGTAACTCAAGTATAAAACAAATACAAAATCTTCAAACAGCTATGGTGAAAAAAATTGTTAGCCTGGAAGAATTTAAATTGAAGCATAATCTAAAATTGTTATATTCTTCCGTAAACGTTATTCCTGTACACGGGCTGCTACTGTTCCCTTTAATAAAATACAATTATAACAACGATGCTCTAAATGGGGTGGCTGCACACGGAAAAAATACAAAAGGTGTAGCTGATCTGAATTTAACAATTCCAAAAATCACCTACAAGTATGGATCGAGGACAATAAAATTTGTTGTTCCTACAAAAAAAAAAAAACTACCTGGACTTTTACGAAAGAGTACACTTTCTCCCAATTTGGAAGAAATGATTAAAAAATGGCTTATCGACAATAACCTGTATTACCTGTAATAATAAAATGAATTGTTGTTTTGATTATATCAAATGTAACAACATTGATATAAATGTACCTGTAGACAAACGTATATCAAGACGTTTTGTGAATCTAATTTTTAATTAAAAAATAAAAACGAATATATTTAAAATATAAATATTTCCCATTAGCCAGAAGTAGTATGGATGACTTGTAGTTGTCCTCTCTCTTTTTCTTTCTCTTTCTCTCTCTCTCACACACCCGCTCACTCACTTACTCTTACGTGGCGGGGGATCCAATCCATGAAGGGATATTTTATTGTTTTATATTTCTTGTGTTAGAATTTAGTTGCATTGATTTATATTTAGGTATTTTAACTTTCGGTTTTGGGGGCGCCGGCTTTCAGTATACAGTGCATCATTTTAATATCAATGCAGTCTCCGATTGTTATTCCTGAATCCTTATTAATTACAGTGATGCCTCGCATAACGTACTTAATTCATTCCAGGGGCAAGTTCGTTATGTGAAACGCGTTTAATCATAACAATACATGATAAAAAATTTAATTCGTTCTGTAGCATAAAATATGGTACTGTAATCACGTTTTTTATTTTTTGGTCAGACTTTTAGGAGAGTCTACCGAGGCTTGCAGGGTCAAATCCTCTTGTTCCATTCTTTGCTTCTTGGCTGATGGCTTCTTGAAAAACCTTTCCACGGTTGTCTGTTTCTCTCTCTTCATCAACACCTGCCGGAAATAACGGGCAGGGGTGTCATTGTAGAGATCGTTGATCCTGTTGGCCTCAGCTGAATTTGGATAGTGAGTGTTGGTAAACTCTTAAACATCGCGCGTTAATGCATGTTCGTGCAAGTTCGTGCATCGGCTGCGCGCGACCTCGGAAGCTCGGGCGACTTCGCGATACACAGGTGCGTTCGAGCAGCAAGATGAAATGCGACGCAGTCCGTTGTGTGAGTCGCGCAATGGACGAACAGAAAGTTCGTTGTGCGCAGCGTTCGTTATGCGAGGCATCACTGTATTTAAAAAATTGGTATGCCATCTTACGTTTTGTCAGCTATCCATTTTATACACGTGCTGAATTTATAATGAGATCAGAGTCCGCATTGTTCCGCCGCCGGGGACGCCGTTATTTTATTTCGTCATTATTTGATCACAGACGCTTCGTATTATTGTTTGATCACACAAAGCGATTTAGATACCTTTTGTTGTCTTTAAATTAAAACTCAACAACTGAATGATTCATCTTGCGTTATCTATTTATTTCCAAACGACGGATCTCCCACAAAAACATTTTCACATTTCGTACGCAGACATTGTGAATTCAATTATCCCGAACCGGATTGTGTTTTTATTCAATCGTTTCAAAGGTGATTTAATATTTACTTTCGAGGGGTTTAGAACAATGGAAAAGTGCACAAATTTACGCATTATTTCAATGTTGATCCGACTTTTCAAACAAAGTTTATTTTTATTTATTAAATCAATCACAATTCTTGCGATTAATGATATTAAATTTTTATGCAATTTCGTAGATAATATCATTTTTTGATAATTAAACCAAAGCTTATAAATATAACTAGTATATTTTCAGTGACATATGTATATAGTTTGGTGTAATTATTATGCTTCGCATAGCATAGCAGTGAGATCTTTTGTGTTATCTGCTCGCATCTGGTTCCGGCGTTCTGATTGGTATATAAAATTACTTTTACCTTTTATTATATTTTTAAAACTGTTTAAAAAATATATGAAAACAATTTACTAATCTGACTTAACTAAATTTTGTGTTTCAACCGTAAGCCACGAAAGTCATCCGTATTAGAACGAGAACAAAAGATATCAATGTAAAATGAGTCCGATTATAGGAAAGGTGAAAAATGTATCCGTATCATAAAAAACATAAAACAAACAAAATTTGTCGTCAATTCTATTGTGAAAGTATGACGCTGTCGCTTCAGAGAAAATAAAATAGCTATTGTAATATTTTCGTGAATTTTTAAAATTAAAATTAAGGTTATAATAATTTTCTTCTTTCTTTTCTGTTTTTTTTCTAGTTGTTCTACAATAGCGGTATCGCCCAATAAGGCTTTGTCAAAATACTACATTTGAATTACAATTATATTTACTTACTTACCATCACGCCGTTTCCCCGCGGGGGTAAGCAGAGAGGATAGAGCACCACACTCTTCTGTCCTGGCACATAATTCTCGCCTCATCCATATTTATACATCTTATCATACAAGCTCATCGGTTATTGTGGCTTCTAACAGTAGCATCTTCCAGTATCCGGTTTACCTGGTCGTGGTAAGTCTTTCGCGGACGTCCTCTATTTCTGGTGCCATCGACACTTGCGTTATATATGTTTCTTATTATTATCTCCTCATTCATCCGTTCCATATGACTAAACCACCCAAGTGATCCTTTCTTAATTTTACTCACGATACTAACATCAGCTTTACATTCTTTCCTTATTTCTTCATTCTTTACTCTGTCATAAATGTTCATAATAATTAATGAAATTAGTTATATCTAAATAATTTGTAAATACCTGTACATCTCACTTTTTATATAACTTTCTTTACATTACGTAATTTTCCCATCATAATTATTACTTAGTTTCAGGCTGCAAAGCATTATGAACATATATTTTTGAGACTGCTTTAATCACATTTTGTTTAAACTTATTAAAATAAATTATAAAACCATTTTTCACGTGTACAATTAAATAAAACAATTTTATTGACAAATGTTAAATGTTATAACATTAATTTATTTGTTATAGTGATACAATTTAAACAAAGTTTTTTAAATTCAATAATTTTTTTTTGTTACATATATGTACCGCATAAATTCGCCTAGAATAAAAACATCATTTGCTACAGTAGATTAAAATAATTACGACTAATAAGAAGGGACATACATACCAAGACGTGCACATAAACACAAATAATTATAACGTTATTTTATATTTTTAATCATTCATTTTTACAACCGTTCCCGGTTATTTATGCTTGTAATAAATACAAAATGTATCATTGTGGATGCAGTAGTAATTGTCTTAGTTACACATTGTATGTAAATAAAATAATATTTCGTTTTATTTTATGCATTTATTTTCTATATTTTAATATTTGCAGCGAACAAAATAATAATCTTCGGTTCACCGCATTACGTAACCATTATTTCTGCACTATGGGAATAAATGCTACGACTTTAAATGTTATACTTGTAATAAATAATTCCATCGCACAAGTTACGTTCCTGGTGCACTTAGCGCATTAAATAACTCAACGGTGATAAATTAAAATAACGTTACATTTTATCGTTTTCTCGGTTTCGTGCAATGTCGGCTTGCACCATAGTAACTCTTTTACATTGGAGACGACGTATTTGGTCATAAGTTTAGCGTGCAAAAGATTAATCATTAATTAATCATTTTGTCCTCTTATCCAAGGCGCTTCCATCTTTTCGTCTTGCGCCGCTTCAGTATTTTCTGACCAATCAACAGCCAATACAGTGTTTGTTGCTGATCCCAGCCTAATTTGAGGCTATCTCTGCTTTAAACACCTCTTTACGAATAAGAAAACTATTTATATGTAAGAAAGTAACAGATGGAAAGAGCCATGTTTGTTACTAATCCTTTTGGATCAATTCATTCTTGAACAACACACGCCTGGGCGTTATTACACGCGTAATTTAGAAAGTTAGCTCCTATTGGCTTAGGGCCGGCTGTGTGATCACTAGTAAATTTTTACTAACGCCCGTAGTAAAAATCCTTGGCGAGTTGTTGATACATCAAATTTACTACTGTCAAAGCATAGATGGAGATGCGTGACAAATAATCATGAAATTTGTTTTATTCTATGGATTTTTTCGCGTAGGCATTCGAAATCTGACACTTTGATGGTGAATTTTTTTCGTATTATGTATTAAACAACGAAATCATCATCGGACAATTTGAATGCCTCTACTTCAGCTGCAGGAAGGGTTGTAGAACCGACCAACCGTTGCCAGAAGTCTAAATTTAGTGGTGGCAGGCCCAAAAGTGTGGAACTCTTTGCCCTCCGTTACAAGAAACAGCGCACCAGAGACTTTATTTAAGAACAAACTAAAAACGCACCTTTTCAAAGAATCTTTTCCATAAATGAAAATAACGATTTTTAATTTTGAAAAAACAAAGTTAATTGTAGAACTATAAACAGTTTATGTGTAAAGCGCCCTTGAGGTGAAAGTTTTTACGAAAATGGCGCTATACAAATTATCCATTATTATTATTAATATTATCATTGGACGAACTCTCATCACTAAAATAGCGGCATATCGAATGATTAATTGTCAGATGACTTTTGGAACATCTGTCATATTTAACTATCGATCCTTGTTTTTACTATCGGATATCGTTGAGTAACATGAGTTTACTACGGGATGTACTTTCGAGAAGTAAATATTTTTTTGCTAACGATCAAACAACCCGAATTCGCAAAAAAATTTACTTTAGTAACTTTTTTACTAGAGTTAAAAGTTACCACTGATCACGCAAAAATGGATTGATTCGCCGTTAAAACTAAAATAATATTGGAACGAGCCACATTTTAACATAACGTTGTAATAATTAAAATTAAAATTGTTATTTGAACTTATGGTAATGATTTTTTTAAATATAATCTCTGATGTACTGCAAAAAGTTTCCTACCTTTAGGCCTACCATCGCAAATGACCGTTCTATAAACGGCTGGTCGGTTCTACAAACCTTCCTGCAGCTGAAATAGAGACTGACATGAGAGCTTGACGTCTACTATTCAAATTGTCTGGGATGCAAAGCTATATTTTAATGCAACAGTTTGTATGGGACCAAAACGGATTTGAAACTTTCTAACATTCTTCTTTGAACGAGGTAGTGGAGCATGTCAGAAATGAGCTTTTGTAGTATGTTAAAAAAATAATAAAAAAATACAGATTACCATGCTTTTTGAATTTTTTCAAAATGTGCAATACTTTCGGAGATATTGGCGTTCAAAGTTGAGCTTGTTGAAAAACGCTCGGATTATCATATTCACCGTGTGACGTCACATCTCTCGTACGTACCGGCCAGTACTAACAATATTAGTACTAGAGTGTCGAGTACCGACTTCTCGACTCGTAAAATGTGACGTCATACGATTAAACGGTATAAACCGATCGTTTTTAAAACTCGCAACTTTGAACATCTGTAACTCTGCCACATTTCAAGACTTCGAAATTTTTTTTTCACGTTTTGTAATGTACATTTATCGAAGAATATTTTTAATAAATAAAAAAATGACTCGACTACCTTATCACCACACGAAATTTAAATTAAGTTTTTTAAGTATACTGGAACGAGCCGTATTTTCAAATACATTATAGCCGCAAATGTAGGGTTTCCAGCGGAAATATTTCAAGATTAAATTGTAACTGCTCGTATACCATCAGGGTGAGATAAGTGGGAGGGGTACGAGTTTTTGGTACCGCATCTGCAGTTGTTTCCCGGGTTCAACAACAGAACACAATTTCAGCAAGACGGGGCCACTCCACATACAGCTAGAGTTTCAAAAGCAGTTCAGAAGCTGAAGAAAATTTTTCCCAATTAATCAGCAAGTACGAAGACACATCGTGCGACTTTTTTTTTTGGGGATACAATCCTCGAAAAATTCAGGCCCTACAAGAAAATATCCGCCGTGAAGTTGCTGCCATTGAACCAACGCTTTTATCTCGCGTGTTCGCAAACTTAAGAGTCCGATTTGAAGTGTCTTGGGAGAAATGAACGGCATTTAGACGATATTGTTTATAAAACGTTAAATTAGCATCGTTAAACTCCATTGTGTATAAATAAAATATGAGAATAACAGTGTAGTTTTTATACTTTTAAAATAACAATGTTATCTTTGTGGTTAAGATTCATATATTTTTATTTTTTACTTGTTTAATTAACCACTAAAAGGATTTAATACATCTACAGTTTTAGAAAAATACCATTTTCTTCTTCAGGATGTCATAACTAACTAAAACATACATTGTATTCTTTGACAACTCATTTTTAAAAAAACTATTTTTAAAAGAATTATATTTTATTTTTTATATTTTTATGATTAAAAATTTAATATTATGAGAAAATTTCCTGTACTATTAATTAGTATAAAATAGCGGCTAATGTTTCGTGGTAGGTGTTATTGATATTTGATTCGAAAAGTTTTCGATCAAATATCAAAATTCTAAAGCACAAAGATGATAAATTTAACAATTCTGTGTCCTATAAACTTCGTTGCAAGAATTGTGCTGCATTTTACATTGGTAACACTGGTAGAAATTTTAATATAAGAGTAAGGGCGCCATTTGAGATTGTTTTGGAACAATAGTGGATTTTCAAATTTGCTAAATCATTTGATAGAAAAAGGTTGGGTGGTCATTATTTTGATAAAAAATTGGGATTGGTCAAATTTGCATATAAAACGGTGTTGGTCACGAAATTAAATAATTTGGAATCGTTGGATATAACTAAAGCGTGTCAAACTATCAAAAAAATTATAAACCACCAACTACAATTTAACTACGAGTCCCATTCTAAAATTTTTTTTCCTAAAAAATAATCGAAGAAAATTTGTATTAAGTAATGAATTTAGTAGGTACTATAAAAAAAAAAAATTTCTCTTTAAAAAATAGATTTTTTTAAAATAGATTCTGTCGAAAGAAACAATTATGTTTTCGTTAGTTTATGACATCCAGAAAAGAAAATGGTATTTTTCGAAACCGGTAGATGTAATTTAAACTCATTTATGGTTAATTAACAAAAGATAAAAAAAAAAAAAAAAAAAAAAAAACAGTGTAGTTTTTATTTAATTTAATATTAAACTTGAAAATTTTTGGCTGGACACCCTTTATTATGTTTTTAATTAAGTATCATAATACGGAAGTAGCGTTTGGTTGGTGACCACACGTTCTCCGGCGTCAGTTTGCGGTCGCCTTGGTTCACGATCATCATGCTTTATTGGAATGTTTATCAGTAATCCCGTAAGCTGGTAACAATAATAATTTATCAATGCCGGTCTGACACAGAAAGATGGAGACGGAAATGCGAACGTGTAATTACAGAGCTTGCGCTGGACCCGACGACAGAGCAGGTTTTAGGAGGCCGTAATACCTGAGTGACATTTGTTACAGCCAGAAAGTCAATTAATGATCAACGTCTATAGGCATGGTGCCATTTATTTATTTTTAAGTTTTAGGTACCATTTATAGAATATTTAAAAATAATAATTTAACTTTCTATTAACAATTTTACGTACGTATGTTTTCAAAACTGTAGGGTACACGATTCAACGGCTGAAGTTTCCTTTAGACAAATTAAGAATAACAAAAAAAGTTTTTGGTGTATGGTATATGTTTCCGTAAGATCTATTTTTATTTTAATTTTAAAGTTATTATTTATTATCAAGAAAAGAGGTAGCGGTTTACCGCAATACAACTTAACTTAATCGGTTAATATAAAAAAAATATCCAATCATTCACGTAATGTACTATTCCGGCAGTGGCACATGTCCACCACGTTGCATATGCAAAGAGCGACTGTCGTGCCGTCGTCGTGCAGTGCGGTGCCGCCTGGCGACAGATTGGCAATACAGAGAACACCGGCGTTATTAGCGTAATATAATACAATACGTTATATTTTAAATGTTTGATATCTGATATTTATAAATGATTTATTTTCACATATCTAACGTTTTAGTATTGGCACCGATAATATTGTGAATGTTCTCTGCTCTGCTGAGGCTGAAAATAAAGTCGCACAAATATGAAAATAGGCACTTAAATATATATTATTATTAAAGTCAAATCGATTTTCATGATAACCTACATAAAATAACATACGTGTAACGTATACCTATAATTTGAAGTAAAAAATATTAAATTAATTTTTTATTCTATTAATATTGTATATTAACTATTCTATAACTGATCTCGGTAGCTACTGAGTTTGTGCTTGGATAATACGTCTAATTTGAATGACCGCTAACGGGGTCATTCATATTCTTTAATACTTTTAGGATAATATCAAGATTCTTACATTTCGTAATTTTTAGCATATCGTATTCAACCTGGCGTGTCATTTATTGTCATACTTTTTAATCTTTGTCATCAAAACCTAATAATACCTAGATTTGTCATTTTCAAATTTTGAATGAACCTGCAGTACCTACACGTGTTTCAATCGATCGAGAGATTTCTCACGGAGTTATTCTATACATATTATATTATTATATTCATTTATTAACGTATTATACAGGTCTGAACAAAGGTGTGGAAGATACGGGATGTAGGAAGGGTGGAACTCATTACGAGGAAATTTATAGCTTTCTTTGTTAAGATTTGGATCACCTGGGCGCGCGGCGGTATCCCTTTCTTTCAATCATCGACCGCACGCACTTGGAGACAGATAAAATATGTGAATTCAATTGAAATAAACAGTCATCCCTAAATTCACCTGCAAACTCTTCAAAAAGCCATATTGCTTCAAAATACTGTATTACGCATTCGTCTGCAGTCACTTGCAGTACGCATCTGAAAACTGGAACCTGTGGCAGATCACATACATTGCGAGATTATAACGAATACAAAATAAATTTCTTCGATATCTTAATGTTAGATCTAATCTATCATTCAACTCCTATTTAGACGCAGCAAACTTCCGGAATATGAAAACCATAGAATGCTGACCAAATACTTCTCTTTAAACTACTGCAAGGCCATATTGACTGTCCCAGCCAATTAGAATTAGTATCCTTCCACATACCATCTAGATCGACCCGGCAATCCATACTCTTCCACATTCCTAGAAGTAGAACATCTTACACACAAAACTCATTAATTAACCGTTCTTGCAAATACCAAAATGAGACGATTGACTGTTTCAACATCAGCCTTACTACGCTAAATAAACCACTACATTTTCAATTTTAACAAGTCATTCTACATAGAAATACATCTTGCTCTCCCTTTACCCCAACAACAGTTTCAACCTCCCCCCACCCTTTCTCCCAACAGTTTTTATTTTCTTCTACTAATATTATATTACCTTATATAGCAAACTGCTATATTACTTCACAAATGTAATATGAACATTACCTGAGCATGTTTGTTTATTTTTATAATTAGTTTCATATGCTCTATATTATGTTTGTTGTATATGATTATTTATACTGTTAAAATCACCTTAATTAATTAAATTCACACGCTATAGTTGTTTTGTCGTATGCATGGTTTTAGCGTTTAGAAAAACTAATTTGTTGCTGGCTAAAATCACTTATTTTCAACCTCACACTAATTCAATCTCAAATTTCCGCGGAAAAGATGGAAGAAAATAAATAAGGGGTGGGGGGTTTAAATCAAATACCGCCCTGGTACTTTTTATTTTATCACTACAAATTCGAAGAGACATAGCCGATGTCATTTTCTTACACAAAATAGCCAACTCTAAAATACTCTGTACACTGTCCTGATTTACTCAGACGCATATCCATTCGAGTGCCAGCCAGGTCAACCATAACTAATCATATATTTAACCAATCACATTGCAACACCAATACCAAACATAACTCATTTTTCTACCGAGCTCTCCTTTATTTCAACTCACACTTAAACGAACTTAGCATTTTCAATACTCCAGTTACCTCAATTACATCTAAATTCAACACATAAACTTTAATGGCCTTCAATTTATTTTTATCACACAGATTTTATTCCCTATCCTATTCCTTGCCCTGGAATATTTCTTCTTTATAACTTTTATCTCTCCTCTGTTAATATTTTTATATTCTTATTTTCAACTTTACTCTCATTTTTTCTGCATTAGAGAAGAAAGTACATTATAGTCCTTTTTAAATTGTCCTCACTGTTCAAAGTATAGTGTAATTACTGAGAAAACATCTAACTGGTTAAATTATTGTTTCGCTTTCATTATGATTTTTGTTTTTATCATAAATTTAGCTAATTGCGACAATTGAGGGAAATCGAGCAAAAGGGCGGTCTCCTGCAAAATGGATAGATTAAAACAGCAGTTAAGGGTCCTCTTTAAACGCTGTGATCAACATGGTTTTCGACCTATACGAGGAACGGAGACATATTGTGAACCACGTAGCGGATATTTCAGGTGATCATGATACGATGAAGATGAATAATTATTACGTTTAGTTACATATTTTTTATCAACTTTTTAGATATTTATAAAACTAATTTGTTTCTAAAGCTCGCTTAATTTCGGATATATTCGCGTGTTTCGGGAAACGGGCGGATTTTTTTATCACTCTTATACAATTATACGTATAAGACTGAAGACTTGGCACGACAAGGTAAACCAGATACTGAAAGATGGTTCTGTTAGAAGCCACCATAACCGGCGATCTTGTATGAGAAGATGTATGAATGTGGATGAGGAGAGAATTGTGTGTCAGGACAGAAGAGTGTGGCTTACCAGCACGGAGAAACGGTGTGATGGTAAGTTAGTAAGTAATTATTAAAGCAAAATAATGTTAGTTAATACGCTTATATTACGTGACAATACGTAATATAATTACCGTAAAATAATTAATATCAATAGCTGAAAAACATATTTACTTACTTTAGATTGCATGGGTGAAGAGTTCCAAGATTGACGCAGAAATATGAACCTTTTATTCTTTTCACTTCAATTCCACGTTTCAAAATAAAACACTGGATTGAAACTGAAGTTCTCCTTAGTAGTAGATGGTACAAAGTTATAAATATTAGGAACTTTCTTTTCCAAAACTGTACACAATTACGGTAAAAGGAAAAATGTGCACGTGCGATGTATGAATATATATATATACACATATATTGTGGGAGTAAAGACCGGCGTTCTACCCTCTCACCAGTAGTCAGTGGTGAACATAAGATCCGCCGGTTCTTCACCTCAAAAACATATACCCACATTAACAAATTCTAATTTCATCGGGTTGAGTGCTAGTTTGACGTTCTGTGATGTAGGCAGGTGATAACAAGATGTTCTACTAAATGGCATCACTCCGGTCCATGCCCGTCCGAGCAACCCACTTCCTTGGCCTATCATCGTAGATGATCCTCAGTATCTAGGCCGACGCAATTGGATTCGTATGCGGAATTGAAAAAAATCATATAGCCCATAGTAGTAACGACACCAAGGCGAAAATAACCAAAGGAAAACGTCTCGTTACTCTTTGGTTACTTTGGATCGCTCACAGTTACATATTGGAAACGAACCATAGACGGTGACCGTTTTTATAACCTTGAAAACGGATTGCGATACCAACGTAAAGACAATTATGCTTGGCATTACATCAAGTGACCCTAGTTTGTAATGTCACAATATAAAACGTCGACGTTTTTAAACTATATCTATATATAAATATATAAGCTATAGACAAAAAAACAGCTAGGTCTCTTTTATTATGCACTCGAAATAATGTTTTTTTATGAGAAAAAACAAAAGGCAACAAAGCCTGATGACTTTACTTATTTATTAGACTTTATTAACATACACGTTTTTGTTGTAACAGATGTGAATATATTATAATATAACATGATGAACATAAGATACAATTATATTGCAATTAAGTATATACTCATAGTTTATTGTGTGGGATGAAGTAGTCTCCACCTCTGATATATATATCCTGGCTGTAGCTAGTTTTCTCCGTGCTGTTGTGGTGTTATTTAATCCAAGAAGATAAAGATTCTACAGGAATAAAAATAAAAATACATTTAAATCATTTACAAAAGTTGCAGTTAGGTACTGATTTGACCTGAGAATATTGTTTTTTCTTAATTTAACAAGCGGCTCGCCGGGCTAAGTCAAATTTAACAAGGGGGTTGCGCGGGCCTTTCCGAGCCTCCTCCAACCCACCCCTTTTTGTGTCTCTTACTTCACTACTGTATATATACGCGACTTTAATTCAATTACATTTTAACAATTACAAGACGTAAAAGGGGACGAAATTCAAGATGGTTATTATCAATTAAGATTTTAATTTTTTTAGACCCTCCAGCGTCCCTTAAGTGTTGTTTTTATTCATAAAAAATCATATTAAATAAATCCATAAAAAACATAATATTACATACAGATAGAAAATTGAGGTGCAGTTGTTCAAGGCAGACACTCCGGGATCCATTCATTAAAAACACTCCCAAAAGAGGGACAGTGGACGAGACACAAAATGGATTGAGTCATACTTACACGGACAGACTAACGGAGTTGCAAAAACACGAGTCATGGAGAGTGAGAGGTAGGTGGAGTCCCACCCATACAGGCTGGCCTGCGGTATTGCCCTGTCGTATATACGGGGCGCTATCGAACAGCTATCTAGTAGCATTAAACAATGCCAACCGGGTGGCGAATGAGTAGGACCGAGATAGGAGCCTTGAGCTTATTGCATCGGTCCCTGGGTAAGCGGTGGGTCCGACCTCATTGACCACTCTATCTACAATTCATGGACAGTGAATGGTAACTGGTAATCCATAACTTACCGTTTACCCAGGGCCGTTTTGTGACCAGAGTGCCCCCACATTGGCCCTTCTCATACGTTGTCTGATTGGCATTGCTTTCACCATTTACTGTCCCCGATTTATAAACTTTAATAAGTTCAATCTATGCTTATAACATACATAAAATCATTCAATTACTTTTTGAAGTGGGTACTGGTACCAATATTTTGTGATCTATTTAAAATAAATTATTTTCTTTAAATTTTAAAAGAAAAACAAAAACATAATTTTATTATTATTGAAAATCGTACTAGATTTAAATTTGTATTTTAATTTCTAAAAATAAACACATAATTTGCACAATACCGCTATTCGCACCTAGGGAGAAAATTCTTTAATAGCTTACCTGAAAACATTAGAAAACTTAGTGATACTAAAGAATTATCAAATGCCATTAAAAAACTCCTTAAAAAGAAATATGTACTTACCCATAAACTTTTAATATTATTTATATCTCTAATACTATTATATTTTACTTTATTATATAACATTTACGAGTCTTGCATACAATATTTTTTATTAGTACACTTCTCTACACAAGCATATGCTTTCTAGAGAAGCATGCTACGAAAAAAAAAATTGTGTTTTATTATGTTGTATCATAATATGTAATAAAAAAATATATATAATCACAATAGAAAATCAAATACAATACAGAAAATTAGAAAATATATATAAGAAAACACAAATAACAAAAATTATATAAGTACAATATTGAATAATTGCGGGAAGCAAAATATGAATTCGGTTATAGCATTTATCTATTCCTAGTCTGTTAGTAGCGTTGCTCCGGCCCGCCCGCCGACCGCAACCCCCGTGGCGCGGGATCGCTTCCACGTTCAGAACGTTAAGGGCGGTTTTTCCTTTAGGGCCGCTTTGGGCTGAAACCGCAATGTTTACGTTTTAATTACCCCTTTATTGCAATCGCCTATTGTAAACGGAAATGCTATTAGAAGGGCTCCAATAAATGTGTGAGTACTTTTATATTGTACTCATATTATATTGAGTATAACACACCCATTGCACAATATTTTAATGGTTGATGCATATTAAAAATATGACTCGAAAATGTTCAATTTGCATATGCCTAATCTCAACCGTTTCAGAGATATAAGTGTTTGAAAAAGTTATGCGATTATTTCAATAAAATATCTTAATAATTCCAAACTACACAAAAAGTTAAAAGTCATCGAACTTCGACAATGTTGATCGAGGTGTTTTTTTATTGGTTCATTTAGGGCCTGCAGCGAAGATGTATAATAATAGTTGGCCAATTTCGTAAATATTTATTTCGAAGTACATGGACTTAAAGCTTAACATGATTTTGTAAAAATCTGTAACGGCACAAAATTTGTACATACTCCTCGGACATTTTAGTCTTGTAAGTTAGTCAGATATCCACCCAAAAATAGTATAGACTAGGTTTGTTACACCCTGTAATTTGTTTAATTGAAAGTTCTTGGCATTAATTATTGAATTGTATATACAATTCGTAAATATATTTTTGTATTACTCTGTGAGTTCTATAATATTGCCAACTTCAATTTCAATATCAGCAATAAAATGAAATAATGTTTTAGAGATTTGTATAAAAACGGCAATGAATTTGAAAATGGAATAATGTTTTAGAGATTTGTAAAAATCGGCGATGAGTTTGAAAATGGAGTAATGTTTTAGAGATTTGTATAAAAACGGCGATGAGTTTGAAAATGGAATAATGTTTTAGAGATTTGTATAAAAACGGCGATGAGTTTGAAAATGGAATAATGTTTTAGAGATTTGTATAAAAACGGCGATGAGTTTGAAAATGGAATAATGTTTTAGAGATTTGTATAAAAACGGCGATGAGTTTGAAAATGGAATAATGTTTAAAGAGTGCAATACTAAGATTTACTGCAAACATACCTCTTCCCGCCCTTAATCAAAGTTAAAATGTTCATTTGGGAATGCCGAACTGATTCTGCCGCATTAACCTTACAGTCCCCACCTCACTCCGTCAGATTATCACCGTTTTCGTTACGTTCAACAACGACGATTACCTTAAAAATTGGCTCGATAACTATTTCGATACCAGACCATCCGATTTTTATAGAAAAGGTATCGACAAATTAGTTGAAAGATGGAATGAATTCCTGAACAATAATGGAAAATACATAATTAATTTTTGTTTACATGGTGAATATTATGTTCCAGGCCGATGTTGTTTTTGAATAACTAAGAAATGTAACACAATTTTTTAATTTGGCTTTTATTTATCAATGATTTGGTTTATTACAATTATGTATGGAATATGACGTCGGCCAAGTGGCTGCCTCTGGTATCGGCGCAAATACGTGCTCTTTTAACCATATTTTTTATAACATTCTCGCACACTTTGCGTGTTATTTCAGCAATTTTATTTCGCATATTCTCGTATAGCATCGGAATTATTGTTGGTTTATTGGCGTAGACCTTTACTTTCAAGTACCCCCACAGAAAATAATCGGGAGCCGTTAAATCAGGTGATTGAGGAAGTCAGTCGATATCAACACTTTTTGACATTATACGGCCGGGAAAAATTTCGTGCGTAGCTCGGGCTGTGTGTGAGGTGGCACCGTCCTGTTAAAACCACATTGCAGGCCTAATAGACCAAATTCGGTCACCAAGAATTTTCCATGTAACATGTAACGATGGCGATCACCATTAATCGTTACAGGATTGCTATTATTATTTTAATTTTATTGAGGCGTTAGATGCTCCATAATAAATGTAATCAACTACTCTCTACGACCTCGAAATGCGAACTGATAAATGTCTGCTAAATCAAAATAGCGGCCAAACAAAATCGGCCTGGAACATAATATTCACCCTGTACAATAAATCATTGAACATAACCGCAATGACTTGTTAGACAACCTAATATAAATAAATTACTTAATTAATTATCAAAATTAATTATATGACCTTGACAAAAGGTTATGTTTTTTTTTCTATTGTATAAAATTACAACATTTATTATTTATTCCTCGTAAACATGCAGTGTTACTTTCATTCTTATTCAATCTTAAATACATCAAATCTCCTTTTAGTTGGACGCGTGACATTTCATAAAAATACACTTAATAGTATGAAGGAAGCCACAACACGCGCGTCATGTGCATGGTCTACCAAACAATGAAACAACCGTTGCAAGCCCCGATGCGATTGTTTACAATGCACCCACGAGTCGACCCATATCACGGTGCATTTGTTTTGTCCACGTATCATACTTTGCATCATTAAGTTGCATTTTAAATGCAACCATTCACGCCGTTGACGCATAAAATGGAATTGCATTCCAATTAGATAGCTGGACCAACTAACGATGAATATAAAGGGGTTTAATATGAATATTTGCTTATTCACCCGCGATCTGCCGGATATCGTCAAACGATCAATGAATTGTTTTAGATATTTAAAGCGAATTACTTCGTGGCTACATTTTTAACAATCAAAATTAAAGTATGTAAAAAAATGATTACATAAATAAATTACGTTTTATTTTTATTCTGCCTTAATTAAGAAATAAAATATAAATATACAGAAAAAGTCTATTTATCGGATAAATATTTAGTTGCTACCGGATTTGATCCTGGACCCTTCCTACCGGGTTTTACGCAAAGGTGTTTGAGATTCACTGCAATACAAACTGGATTGCTTTTAAAAATTTGATAATATATGTATTAATTGGAAAGATTACATACTATAAGTTCAAAATTTGTCGAAATTGTATTTTATCGCATAGCGAAATGGTGTACGCGTTTTCCCGGATAGGAGGAGATCCAGGTTCGAATCCCGGTAGCAATTAAATATTTTTTCGTTCGATAAATTTTTTCTGTATATCTTTTTAGTTGATTCCTTTAATTACTATTAAAATACCACATGTTCTGAAAATGTATCTTTACAACAATAATGTGTTCTTTTTAAAAAATATACTTATTTAGATAAATAAGGTATTTCATGTCAAAAAATTGCACAAACTTTTTTTTACATTGCGGTAAGAGGCTCACTTGATAACCATCAGATTTCGAGTCCGATACTCCTCCCGGGAGAGTAGAATTTGATTAGGTTTTTAATATTTTTTTATATTATGAAAGTAGAGCGTATTTGAGATTTGAGAGAAAAAACTTAGAAGCCTTTATCTGTCATAATAATCTAGCCTTGTCTTGTAATGTCTGCACCTAATGCAAAGCTAGCAATTATATTATAAATTAAAATAAATATTAAATAAAATAACAGTCACTTTGTATGAAACCACGAAATTTATTGTACGTCAACCGGTTTCGCTTATCTCAAGCTTCATCACGACGTATTTGAAACTAATCATAAATATAAAAAGAGTGCACTTATATATACATAAAGATAGAATATAAAATTACATGTGTAAGAGAGAGACATAATACATATATAGTTAAATAGAACATCAAGGGAGATAGAATATAAAATTATATGTGGAAGAGAGAGACAGAATACATATACAGATAGACGAAACATTAAGGGAGGGTAAAATATAGTGTTTATGAATATTAAATTGATTTTAAAGGAAACATACCTAATATGGGGCTACCTGGATAAATTAATTTGATTATTAAGAATTGGCGTACCACTGTTTATTGCCTTTTTTATTTCAAGGGCTTCTAAATTGTCCAACCATTATTAAAATAAAGTTAATGATATCAAACTATATATAATCACTACGTTTCCTTGCATCTCCCACAATACGATATTGATGAATCCAATCCATAATATAATATTTATAAACTAAGGGTTGGTCCGTCTTAAGACGTGTCTACCTTTAGGAATCTAATTGATTTGTAGGAATTCATTCTTCGTCTGAATCTAGAGGACCTCGTTCAAAGACTGCTACTTTTAAAGTTTTCATGAATTTAAGGTTTTTTTTCTTCTTAGAAGTCTGAAGTATAGGGTTATTCAATAAATGTGATAGCATTTCTAATAAGAATAGTAGCCATGTTTATTAATATTTTGACAGCTGTCATTGTTATTTTTATTCTGTATAGTCTGCCATTTAATCATGGAGCGTTTCACATTGGAACACCGTTTACAAGTTATTAAAACTTATTATCAAAATCAGTCTTCGATTCGTTAAAAACTCAACGCGCACCCAATTGGCCACCTAAACCATGTGACATCTCTCCGTTAGATTATTTTTTGCAAGGATATATAGTCCCTTGTTTATTGATAAACCAACAAACAATTGAACAATTAAAAAACAACATAACTCGTGTTATTGGCGAAATTGCACCAGATTTATGTGGAAGAGTGGGTGAAAATTGGACCCGAAGAATGCATTGTATCAAACTTAGCCGAATATATTTGAATGAATATTGTCAAATGGCATTGAATGATATTTCAAATAAAATAAAAAATTGATATCATGTTCGGTTCTATAAAATTTTGTTCAATTTTAAAGTTTTATCATGCTTGTTGGATCCTGTAGCATCCTTCTCAATCCTTTATACTACGGTTGATTCAAATATCATAATAATACTTGCATGAAGTACTGAAACAAGTTATTATTATGAAATTTCTGTTTTTAAAAATGAACTTTCCAGAAACAATGTAATATCCATCCGATTCATGTAATGTAACAGTTACCTTTCAAATTGACCTAAAAAGAGGGTCTTAGCTACAAGACTTCTATTTATACGTGATGTATTTGTCAATAAATTTTCCGAAACATCAGTAATATTTCCTGTTGTCACCCTCCTTTTCGTATCTTTCTCAGCTTTACCCTCCAACCAATCACTACAAGCTAATAATGTTAATAATAGACATGCCAAGTTTCTTTCAAAGTATTTGTTTTTCATTTTTTTCGCTGTGTATAATTAATATAATTCATTCTTCTGTGTATAGTTTTCTGGGCTAATTTTCCGTGTATATCTGACCTTTCTGGCCGACGTTTCGGATCCCATTGTAGGGTCCATCATCAGGAAGAATCTGAACGGCCGTGAAAACCTAAGAACATTTTGAATGCAATTCATATTTTTAATATTTGCAAAATGAACTTTGTCGTTTATTGTGTTCGTTATTTTACAGAATATTTAAATTTGTTCATAATTAACCACTTAATGAGTAATTTTCGAAACCAATTGATATCTAAAAATTACTCATTAAGCGGTTAATTATAAACAATGTTAAATAATCTATAAAATACTTACCATCACGCCGTTTCCCCACGAGGGTAGGCAGAGAGGATATAGCGCCACACCCGTCTGTCCTGACGCACAATTCTCGCCTCATCCACATTCGTACATCATATACAAGCTCGACGATTATTGAGACTTCTAACAGGACCATCCTCCAGTATCTGGTTTATCTGGTCGTGTCAAGTCTTCCGCGGATGTCCTCTACTTCTAGTGTCATTAACACTTGCGGCATATATCTTTCTTACCATTCTATCCTCATTCATCCGTTCCATATGATCAAACCACATAAGTGATCCTTTCTTAATCTTACTCATTATACTAAGATCAGCTTTACATTCTTTCCTTATTTCTTCATTCTTTACTCTGTCACATATACGCCTATGTGATCTCATTTCCACTGCATTCAGTCTACTTTCGTTCCTCTTCTGTCAGCTCTAGGTCTCGCTTTCATACATCAGTGTCGGTACCAGGACTCCATTGTACCAGGACCGCTAGACTATAAAATAATGAATATAATTAATTTCTAAAAGAAAATAATGAAATTACGATTACCTTATATAATCATTTAATGAGTTTAATCCTTAAGCCATCACTTTCCTCTTACTAAAACATTACGTATCTATTTATTATCCTTGAAATGTCTTAAAATTATTCTACGGACAAGAAATATGGGAGGTACCCACATGACATTGGGATTGGCTTGACAGCAGACTGGGTGTGGAATGGGAGCAAATTTGTCTACGGATTCAAAGGTCAAAGGTTTGATCCGACAGTTTACAGTTAATCCTATTTGCTGGCTTAGTTTTTAATTCAATTTGGTATACAACGCTTACATTCCACATTAATATTAAAAATTATGAAAAAAATCGAATTCAGTCTTTGGTTTTTTTTTTCTTGTTCTTTGTTCTAAACGTATTGACGGCATTTATATTTTGATATTTGCATTTACACATCAATATGTTTACTATCTTTTGGCAAAAATAATAAATAATCAATTACAACTTCACAATAAGAATGTGTTCTCCTAATAATAACGTTGTATCATTGTGTACAAAATTTAATAAAAATGAATTGATAATTCTGGCGTCTACTATCAGTTTACTCAAAGGTATTTGAGATTCTGTAAAAATAAGATAGATGGCTCTTTCAAATAATAGAACGATTAAATGTATTAATATCAAAAAGATAACATATAGGTAGAAAATTGTCGCTGTAGCATAGTTGGATAATGCACCTTCCCCGGTTAGAAAAGAGATCCAGGTTCGAATCCCGGTGGCGCAACAACAATATTTTTCGATAAAATTGATTTTATATGTATATCTTTCTAAATAATATATTTAATTCATATTTTTAATTAATAATGAATTGAGTCTCCACGGGCTTGGATTTAACTTAGTATAACTACACCGGGCGAATGTCTTACTGCTATATGAAACATGTACGTATTACGGATTTTTTCATTGTCAACCTGTATTAGAGCTGTGACTCCTCGCTCTCAATGACTCCCATAACATTTACGTTCATTGAGAAACGCAAAAGTAAATTTTTGGATGTCATTAGCGCAATGTCTTGTCTAAATTTCCTAGTGTACTGGAGGTATGGGAATTCTAAGATATACGAAACATAATATATTTTTATTTATTATCTTTGTTTTATTAACCACTTAATTGAGTTTAAATACATCTACCGGTTTCTAAAAAATACCATTAACATGTCATAACTAATTTTAACCACAATTTTAATATTGCTAATTTTAAAAGTATGAAACATAATATTTTAAAGAAGAACACATTTTTGTTGTGAAGTTGCAATTTGAGGACATAGTTCTGTGGTATTTTTAAAACAAATTAAATGAATAGACTAGAATATATTTCTGGTTGATTCTTTAAATATTTTCAGTTCACTGTCAGTGATTGGAACTTGTTATCGAGTAACAGTTCGTGATCTTGAGCTCATCACTACTTTCAATGAGTTCCGATTCGCTCTTTTAGAACGGCATCGAACTCTCCCTGAGGGCGATAAGTTTCCCCGACTTCATTTATCAAAAATCGTTAGACATGCTTTTCTTGTTTGATCTACGGGCAAACTTGGTCGGTAAAGTCGTCTCGGGTTTGCAGACTGTGGAGGGAAATTCTTCCATTTTAAGGCTTTCGCTTTCGAAGAACATCGCCGTTTATCACCGGATCGCTCCAGATCCTCGCATATCACATTCTGAACCTTTATCGTTCCCGCTTTCCGTCATATTTTGGAATATACGTCAATAACTTTGATAAATATCCAGCCTTTTTGTTCAATGCGCATGTGTTAGTGAGGCTTATATATAGGATTTTGAAACGAGATTTATTTGCCGGCATCGCTGAAATTCGTTAATGGAGACGAAAATAGTAACGGAAGTTAATACTTTTTCGTATTAACAAAAATAACTGATTAATAAATAAAAACTTCGTATAAATCACTTTGATTAATTTAACGTCGACCGGTTTTGATATTAATGTATTTTAATGAGATCGGACGTACACTGTGGTTTAAATAAAGTTAGCTATTTTTTAAATTAATAATTATATCTAACCACAAATAAATAAATCTCGGAAGATATCGATTACACAAATGTATAAGGCGGAACTTATTACCGGTCTTTTTATAAACCATTTAATAAGTAGCCAAAGCAAAAATTTAAAAAATATAGGTATACGTATTTTATTAGACATTTAATCGATTAAATATAATTTTGCAGATGTATTTCGAGATTCAGTATACGTAAGTTAAATCTATTGAAAGACTCCGTAAATAGTTAATAGAAAATGTTTTATTTTTGGATGAAAACATTTTTTTTTTTTTTACTTAAGATAATAGAAAATTTATCACCATAAAAAAATGATAAAACCAAGCCTTGCTATGATTTTAGCCGAAAAAACTTTTAAAGTTGACATAAATAGACTTTCCGACTAATATAACACAAGTATATAAACCTCTCAAGTGTGTAGGTACGTACATACTTCAATATAAAAATCGTTTATGTTGAAGTAAGTACTAGGTAAAAGCTCGTCAATAATGACAGGAAAAAATCATATTTTCAAATTTACACAAGAGTAGTTGGCAGGTGGTAGTAACTATAATAGGAACTTACTTGTTCGCGAAGCTCAGTTGATTAATTTAAAAAAAGGAAAAATTTCCTATATTTTTTTATATCCTGTGGTGTGACAAATTGCCAGACGACTATATAATATTGAAAGGACAGCTGGAGGGTGGGGGGAGACCCACCCTTTCCCGCGACCGGTTTAGAAGTTAGGCTTTCTTCGTCGGTCCTACTCATCAAAGATAATAAAACTACGCGACTTTAATTCAATAACATATTCAAGTTTATGCAAAACGAAAAAAGAGAAGAAATTCAAAGTAGTTATTAGCAATTATCGCAAAGATTTTAAAATTTATACCCTCCAGCGTCCCTTAAGTGCTGTTTTTATTCATAAAAATCATATAACAAATCCATAGAGCATAGTTTTACATATAGATGGAAAATTAAGGTGTTGTAGTTCAAGGCAGACACTCGGGGATACATTCATCAAAAAAAAAAACACTCCCAAAAGAGGGACAGTGGATGAGACACAAAATGGATTGAGTCACACTTACACGGACAGACTTGACAGGAGTTGCAAAACACGAGGTATGGAGAGTGAGAGGTAGACGCGTAGGTGGAGATCCCACCCACCCAAGGAGCTCCAACGAGTCACCCATACCCGAATATTTTTTTTTATATAAAACAAGATTTGTTATTCGATATATAAAAGTGTGAACGACGTAAAAAGGGCGAAAATGTTTTTAATATTGGTACTATGCCTGTCTGTTCCATTTGATAGGGATACGCTATTTTCTTATTAATTGATTCTATATGGTGCTATTTTGATTTTTGTTTAGACAACTCTTTCGCTCTGTGTCATATTTAGATCGATCGCTTGAACGCACCGGATTTTATACAGCGTCGAGTGGGTAGGTACTCTATGATGTTCATGGTTCCAGGTACCTACTGATGACCGTTTTTGAATAAATTTAAGATTTTCTAATAACGAATATTCTCGTACTCCGGAATGGCGTTGTTTACAAGAAGGTTCTGATTTCCTCACGATTATTAAAAATTCAGACCGGTGTGTGATATAATTGTTATATTTGTATACACCAAATGCCGCTGGTGCAGTATACGAACAATAATATATCTATCTTCCGATTGTCTGAATATTATCACCCACTATCTTGTGAACAATGACGGATTCATTGTTTAACATTACCTACATTAACGTCATTCCCCGGGCCTGAGACGCTTCACGCCAGGTGGCATTGTGATCTAGTTAACCCAAATCAAACTTATCATAAATCACGTATTGTATTTATCTTACTACGCACATCTCGGCATAAGGTATTCGGAGAATTATTTTATAATTCCTTCATTTATAAAATAGTACTTACATCTGGTTGTGTATTTTAATACACAAGCAGATGTAAGTACTATTTGTAAAGAATGTCCAGCGGAAAATTTTTAAGTTTAATATTAAATTTTAAAAAAATACTGCAATGTTATTCTCATATTTTATTTATACAAAATGGAGTTTAACAATGCGGATTTTACGTTTTATAAATAATATCGTCTAAATGCTGTCCATTTCTCTCAAGACACTCTTGCAATCGGACTCTTGAATTTACGAACACGTGAAAGCAAAGTGTCGGTTCAATGGCAGCAACTTCACGGCGGATATTTTCTTTTAGGGCCAGGATTGTTCGAGGATTGTTGCTGTAAACTCTCAACTTAAGTATCCCCACAAAAAAAAGTCGCAGGTCCGGTGACCGAGGTGCCCAGAGTATGTCTCCGTACTTGCTGTTTAATTTATTGGGAATAATTCCTTTCAGCTTCTCAATTGAAACTCTAGCTATGAGTGGAGTCTTGCTGAAATTGTGTTCTTATGTTGAACCCGGGAAACAGCTGCAGTTGCGGTACCAAAAATTCGTCGATCATTCGGTAATACACGTCAGCAGTAACTGTCTCTCGCTGGTTAAAAGAATAAGGGCCAATTATCCCTCGGGCAGAAATTGCACACCACACTCTCGTTTTTGGACAATGTAAACGTTTTTGATGGCGTGCCCTTGGGTTGTCGTGGCACCAGTATCTTATGTTCTGTTTATTAACGTAGCCATCGATATGTAATAGTCATTTTCGTTGAGGAGCTGCACGATTTGCAGTTTGTATGGGTGATTCTTTTTCAAAATAACGTGCACTGTTGATTTTTTTATTCCAGTACAGGCTGCAATCTTCCTTATCGATTTACGCGGATTGCGCATAATTCACGTCGAACTTGAGCCACATGTCTTGGCGTCGCTGCTGACGTTTATGATCCCGGAGTTTGGTTAACCGTTGTCCCTTCTTGTCTGAACTTTTGAACCCAACACCAGATAAGTAGCGTGCTCGGCCCATCACTTACTCGTCGAATATTAAAGTGAGTGCAAAAAGCGCGACGCGCACGAACCAATGAATCACCGCACTTTAAATATTGCTTAACCGCGAACGCGCGGTGCGCTCCCGATTAGTGACTCAATGCGACTGGCAATCCCGCAAATCACGCGCGTCGAACAATAACCCTCCCACTTACCTCATCCTGATGGTTTATGAGCAATTACAATTTAATCTTGAAATATTACCGCTATATTTATTTATAATAATATAAAATATCGGTAATATTATAAATAATTAAACGTTGATCGATTTAGTATAATAATAAATTTGACTGAAAAATTGTCCATATCTGGACGTATAATGAAGTGCCGCGGATAGAATCTGTGTATTTGATAAAAAATTCACAGAAAAATATACGGGTCAGTGAGAGTCAGGTCAGTATTATTCGCAGCAGTCTACAGGCAGTTCTAGATTTACGAACGAGTTCCGTTCGTTGAGGTTGTTCGTTATGCGTCAAAACTTTTAAATTTTTTATGTGTATATCTTTCTAAATGATACATTAAATTTGTATTAAAAATATCACAGAACTATGTTCCGAAAAACTGCAACCTCACAATAATAACGTTTTCTCCTTAAAAAAAAATAATTTAATTCTGGCGTCTCCTATCGGGTATTTGAGATTCTCCGTAATATGATGTGGATTGCTTTTAAAAATATAATTAGAGATGTATCAATTTGAAAGTGTTGCATGTAGGTTCGAAAATTTGTCGTTAACTTACTATGTTGACATGGTGGTCAGCGAATTTCCCCGGATAGGAAAAGTTCCCGGTTCGAATCCCGGTGGCAATAAAATGATTTTATCTGTATATCTTTCTAATTGATACATTAAATTTGTATTGTGTTTATTGACACGTGGGTTCTATCAGCTCGGATAAAAATATTTTTAATATGTATAAGTAATGTACGTTAACAGATCAAATAATAAACGTTAGATGTTCATTATTCTGTGTTTCTCTTCTTCGTTAAACATTAATATAAAAATTAAAGGATGACTAGAGAAATCTCGAACTCAATTAATTGTAGTGCAATTTGTCGACTGCAAATACAATGTTCGCGGCCACTGCATGGTAGCACAGTGTCTATGACTTTCTGCTAGTTAATAAATAAAATTATTTATTGGTTTTTGAATAAATTAAATCAATTACGGTAAGTGCTCATCAGTATATACTAATTTCGGTCGTATTATTTGTATTTTTTTTTTTTTTTAATTTCAGTACTTTTATATTGTACCTCGAAACGTGAATGGTTTGTTGAATAACCAACAGTAAAAAAATATATATAAAATATGAAACAAAGCGCGCAAGCGTCACAGGTCGCGGCGAAGCCCATTAATCCGGGCGGTTAACATTTCGCAAGAGAAACACAAAAAAAAACGTCCACACTGCCATTAAATTTTCACCGTTCTCTCTCGTGTAACGTCTGCATTGTGCAAAATTATTATCCGGAGCCGAGGCGTTCTGTTTTAAAACGTAATTTATGTGTGTTACGGTAACGTTGCGCGAATAGGAGGGATGTACAGAGGAAGAAGGACGCAGAAGGAAATATGGAATCTTAAAGAGGAAAGGGAGAATTAGTCTGACGTAATAATTTAAGCGGTGTTTACTGCGCGTTGTACTTAAGCCGCACTTGATGGCGAGTGATATTATTTATTTAAGTGTCGTTTGTTTGGTAAATGTTACCCCACGATGGAGTCCCGGCGGGGGTTAAACTTTATTTTGTTTTATTTCACGCAGTATTGGAGGTCCGTTTCAGTGCTACGGTGTCCGCAATACCCGCGGGCGGAGAGTTTTGACCAACTAATGTTTTACATGCTTACCGAATTCCTACATTTTTGTATTTACAATATTAAACGAACGAAAATAATTATTTTTAGTATTCTTATGTGACATTAAAAAATTGAATGTCTGTTTTTTGTACAATTATTACTATCGACACTTTTTTGACCGATCCACTATTTTGCGTAGTTACTCTTTAGGTGAATGGAATTATAACTAATGGGAACTTGTCAACTAAGGCAAGACTAGCGGTTCACAATGGAGTCCTGGCGAACTGGCAGATGAAGAGCGAAAGCAGACTGAATGCAGTGGAAATGACATCACTTAGGCGCATATGTGTCAGATCCATTTATGACAGTAAAGAATGAAGAAATAATGAAAGAATGTAAAGCTGATTGTAGTATAGTGAGTAACATTAAGAAATAATCACTTAGGTGGTTTGATCATATGGAACGGATGAATGAAGAGAGAATGGTAAAAAAGATATATGACGCAAGTGTTGATGGCATCAGAAATAGAGGACGTCCGCGGAAGACTTTGCACGACCAGGTAAACCAGATACTGGAAGATGGTTCTGTTAGAAGTTACAATAATCGGCGATCTTGTATGAGGAGATGTATAAATATGAATGAGGCGAGAATTGTGTGTCAGGACAGAAAAGTGTGGCACTCTATCCTCTCTGCCTACCCCCGCTGAGAAACGGCGTGATGGTAAATACTCCCTTCCCGTGGCTATCCCTCTCCTTCCAATAAATATGTCTTCTTTGAATACCATCTATTCCAAATTTTGCTCAAATGCACTCTAGTGCCTTGAGGGAAATCAGTCATCCCCTCCTTCAGTCATACCTTACCTTCTAGCGGCTTAGATCAAAATTGCGTTGCACTATACAAATTTTGCAAACATCGTTATTATTTAGCCCCTGCGCAAAACAAATGCCCTTCCCAAAGTCCCTATTGCAAATTATAACTAAATCTGAATCCTGTGCAACGCCGGGTTGGGATCGTTAGTCTTGTATAATAAACTATGAGTAAATATATAATATGTTGCAGGTTTTACTTGATGAACGGGAGCCTTAATATTACCTCCAATGTATTATAATATCATCTAATCTGTAGCCCTAGGATGGTTTATATAAATATAATGTCCTAAGACGCGATGATCAGATTACATTGGGCACATTAATTCCTCTCTCTTGAACCTTTTACTACTTATATTAATTGTTATAGTCTCACAAGTCATCAATATTTTGAATTATTGTAGGATTACTAGTCTTCAAGATTATGAAGGTTGTGATAGGTTTAAATTAAAATTATTACGACTTTGAATCATTGTAGGAGGTTTACGTCATCAAAATTATTATTATTTATTTTATATCATATGTTGTAAGTACATTTGGTATTTTAATATCGCCCGTGCTGAGGCAACATACACATTTACATCTTTAACCAACAATCATATTATACATAATTAGTTTATCAGCTATAAATTTAGAATAAGAAAGAAGAAAAAATAATGAAAAAATAAAGGGTGTAAGTTACAAACCTATCCTACCTGAAGGATAATCTGCATTTTAACAAGTTTCAGATTACTATTTTAGGTTTACTAGTCATCCAGATTATAACAGGTTTACAATTCATTTAATTATGATATAGGTTTAAAAGTCATTTATATTATTATACTTTTAAAATAAGCAATGTTATCTTTGTGGTTAAGATTCATATTTTTATTTTTTATCTTTGTTTAATTAACCACTAAAATGAGTTTAAATACATCTACCGGTTTCGAAAAATACCATTTTCTTCTTCAGGATGTCATAACTAACTAAAACATACATTGTTTATTTGACAGAAATCGATTTTTAAAAATCTATTTTAATAAGAAAAAGTACCTAACTCAAATCATTACTTAATAAAAATTTACTCGAATAATTTTTAGGAAAAATTTTAGAATGGGACTCGTAGTTAAATTTAGTTGGTTGTTTATAATTTTTTGATTAGTTTTACACGCTTTATTTATCTCCAACGATTCCAAATTATTTAATTTGTGACCAACTCCGTTTATATATTGCAAAATTGTCATCCCAATTTTTTTATCAAAATATGACCATTTTCTAATCAAATTGTATTAGCAAATTCTGATAATTATCCACTATTGTTTTTCAAAACATTCAAATGCTCCCTTACTCTTATATTTAATTTTCTACGTTTTACAATGTAAAATGCAGCATCAATCCTTGACAAACTATGTTTATAGGGACACCAGAATTGTTAAAATTATCCATCCTTTGTCTTTAGTATTTATGAGTAATTTTCTTATACTATTATTTGTTATAAAATGGCCGGTATAATGTTTGGGGTAGGTGTTTAGATAATTTATTTAGTATTATATATATCTAAACACCTAATATAGTGTAAGGGACATTTGAGATGTTTAAACTCATTTTCGTGGTTAATTAAACAAAGATAAAAAATAAAAATATATATATTATTGTTGTCTTACAGGCCAACGTGTTGTATTGAAGTTTTCCTGAATAGTATGAATTATTCTAAGTTTACAAGAATTATCAATTATTGTTGATTTATAAGTCATAATGCCAATGAAACATTGTAGGATTAAAAGTTATCAATATATTGTGTATATATATATAAGATTATGAATTATTGTTGTTAAGGAGAACACATTCTTATTGTGAAGTTGTAATTATTCAGGACATAGGTCTGTGATGTTTTAAATACTAATTAAATGTATTAATTAAAAGGATATACATATAAAATCATTTTTTTCGAAAAATGTTGTTGTATCTTGTTGCAATATCTTTCTAATTAATACATTTTATTAGTATTTATAATTACTGTTGCTTTACACGGTCCGACTCCAATCTACCTGACCTGAGCGTCGATGTATGACGCGCCCTTTAAATGTGCATGATTGAATCGATGTTTTTTTTGAGACATTTTCTTCGTTAGCCTTAGCCCGTTCTGCGAGTGTCGTCAGTGCGCGGCCCGTCCCGTCAAGCGCCGGGCTGTCGCGCGGGTCGTTACTGTCAAACCGTTAGCGTCAAACGGCGTTAGTCGACCGACAAAATTTAACGCGCTACCGCCCATTTTGTTTTTTTTTCCAAACGTGTTCTTGCTTGCTCGTGCAAATTGAATGATTTTTTTTTACCACATAAGTTGTAGCGTGACAATTTTTTTTTGTACTTTTTCTGTTTTTTTCGTCATTTCTTCACTGAGGATCCGAACAGAACCGGATTATGCTGGACGATTTTTTATATTTTTTTATTAACTTATAAATGATTTTTGATGAGGGTACGCACCGTTTTGCATAATATTGCTGTTAGGTACGCCAAACTAGACACGTTTATGAGTACCTTTTGGTATTCAACCTCTATTAATTTAAATTCAAATCATACCATTATATAAATATAGTATACAAAATCAAATGTATGTTTGTATAGTTATTCTTTATGACACTCCCCTCTCCCTGACCGCCCCACCATCCCTCTCCAAAACTAAAAATTATTATTGAGAACACATTCTTATTGTAAAGTTGTGATTATTCAGAACATAGGTCTGTAATATTTTAAATACTAATTAAATATATCAATTAAAAAGATATTCATTCATATAAAGTATTTTTTAACAACTTTCCTTATTGAACAAACAAAAGAATAATATTTTATTAAAGAGAGCACATTCTTTTTGTGAAGTTGTAATTATTCAGAACATATGTCTGTGATATTTCATTATATAAGTTGTCCAATATTTAATATAAATGAATTGTTAATTCTGGCATCTGCTATCAGATTACTCAAAGATATTTGAGATTCCGTAAAAACAATGTAGATGGCTTTCAAATAATGGAACGATAGATGTATTCATTTAAAAAAGTGTAACATATAGGTTTGAAAATTTGTCGTTAAAAGTACTGTCGCTATATGTTGGATAATGCACCTTCCTCGGTTTGGAAAGAGATCCAGGGTCGAATTCCGGTAGCGCAACAATAATATTTTTCAATAAAATTGATTTTAATACATTTAAATAAATAGTACTTAAAATTATTAATATATTATTTTTCATACTAATTAATTGCATTGGTCTTTACGTCTTCGTCCATGTCTAGAATTGTTAATTGAGAAATCATAAAAACCCCATTTCATCTTCTTTACGAACTTGACGATATTCAGACGACTGAAATGGCAACAGTCGGTTTAGAAAGTGCATGGTAAATCGCGAGTATTAAAATAATTAATAAATTCCTAAAGGTGTAGAGTAAAGGGTTGTTATGTTGCGCATTATTTATCCTCCTTAAGCCCTATTATTAAATTCAACTTTAAGCCTTCGGGTAATGAATATACAACGTAAAATTAACCTGTTAAAAGCTTCGCAGAATTTAATCAAAATTCTAAATCATCCATGATTTAAATGACATTTTAACAAGAAACCTTAAATTCTGCTCGGGAATTAAACATCCCGGGAGAATAATTCTCACGTTCTGTAAACTCTCGAGCGCGGGACATTTTTCCGTCTCGACAGTTTGGTTTACCTATCTATATGTAAATTAAGGCGATGGTTCAGTCACAAACCATACAAATAATTCGGCTGGGATCAAACATAATTCTAGACATATTGCGATTTTTTCTGAAATCTTGTTATACGTCTGCTATTGGATTTTGCACATGCTTGCACTTGGTTCTAAATTACTATGTGCGATAAAAAATATATAATACAGTCCATATTTAAGATATACGTGCATTTCATTGAATATTGCATTTTTTACTCTTCTCTGTCGTTGTGTTGCTATGCTATTTAACTGAACTTTTTTCAATCGGTTTTTATTGAGCATTACAATTTTACTTCATATTTGTATGTTATTTACTTATTTACTCTTACTTTACTTAGTTTTTAAATTTTTTATAAATGGAACATTGCATTTACTTTAAGTGTTACATTATATTTATATGCTATTAATTGCATCCTGTTTTACACTTTATATAATATTTTTTACTTTTTATATACATTGAACATTGTATTTATATGCTATCTAAGTGCTATTGTGTTGTACTTTTTATACATATATTTTATATGCTATCTATAAATATTTATATAATTTTCTACATTGAATAATTAAGTATTATAATGTATTTATATGCTATCTAATTGCATCTTGATTTACTCTTATATATATTTATTTGTACATTGAACACTACACTTTGTTTATTACTATACCGGAAAGGCACTGTCTGCTATAGTACAGTAAAATACTAGTGTAGCAGGCATGTTTATATGCATGAAATATATGTTTTCCTTTTCTGCAATGTTATCTGATTATAACAATATAATAACACACTGTACTGTACTATGAATCAAATAAATAAAATACTATTATTATTAATTAATTACATCGTTGTAAATGGGACGTACAGAATGATGACGGATGCTTGAAGTACTACATAAATAAAAAAAGTCTAAGTGTTTACCGGAATAGCGCCCTCACTCGTAAGAAGAGCGGGGTGACATCGACGATCGAAAGAAAGAAATCGATACGCAACGATGGACACAACCATAAAGGATCGAATAGCCGACCCAAGTCGAAACGCAGGCTCTTAAAATACGTCGTGCCATTGAGTGAAAGTGTAAAAAAAGCGCATCACCGTGGAGGGAGTCCATCAGTAACTGGAGCTTGCAAATATGGAGACATCCACACAGAAACAGGACATTCTAATAAAAATCTGAAAAAATGGAGAATAGAGCCGGATTAACGATGTGAATGTAGACCCTACAGGATATGAGGATGTTACCAATCCAGTACACCTGAGAGCACACGGTGAGTGGGACGATATTGACTGCCATAGCGAGATACTTATTAACTGTTGAAATGTGAATGGTGAATAAAAGGGGGAGGACCAACTCAAAAAGAGAAAAAAAAAAATTTTTTATTGCTACCGGAAGGCTTTAAGTTTAAAAGTTTTTTAACGCACAAATTCAATTAATATGAATTGAGGATTCTTTTGAAATTTTCGGTCCGTATTTCTTTCTGAGAAAGATTTCGGAATATATATATTTTTGAAATTACCATCCTACAGGTAAATATAATTTGGGACTTTTTTCGTAGAAATACACTTTTCATTTGCTAGGTGTGTCTTTTATTCTTAACCGGAGATTATTTTTAAAATTTTTCAAATTTCTCTTACTTAATATTGTTAATTTGTATAAAATATATTCTATTATATATATATTTATTTTTAAATTAGAATTTAGTGTTCCCTACTGTCTGTCAACAAACTAAACCACTGCATTTTTAATTCATTTCCAATACTTTAATTGATTTTATTTTATAAATGAATATTTTTAAGTTTCACGAAAGTTGATAGAACCGTATATATATTAAAGATTGAGAATTATTGTCCGTATTATTGTTAGATAAGATGATTAATCTACTTAAATTAATCTTTTAATTAAAATCTCGTCTGAGGATTAAATAAATTGTCGAGCCAAAATTTTAAATTTCCGACTGAAGTTGAAGTGAAGAACAGAGATGACGTAGCAAGTAAATATGTATTTTTGTTGCAATTAATACAAAAATTTACTTTACTCACTTATTTAACGGGGTTTTTAACTATCAATAATGAAAACACACTTTGTTTATACCCCTGTTGATACAGCATGTTTCGGAACCAATGGTCACTTCTTCAGGATACAAAGTGTACTAAAATTAAAATTGAAAATATGGACATAAATATAACTAATACTTTTAAAATAGATTTTGGTAAAGAAACAATAATATATGTTTTAGTTAGTTATGAAATCCTGAAGAAGAAAATGGTATTTTTCGAAACCGGCAGATGTATTTAAACTCAATTAAGTGGTTAATAAAACAAAGATAATAAATAAAACTGTACAAGAAGAAAAAGAAGTTCGTCTTCCAGACTATGGTATACGCACTACATTTTAAAGGTATCGAGCATGTTTCATCTTCTCCATACAGAGCTACGGAGAACGCCAGGGTTATAACTAGTAAATTATTATGTTTCTTGAAATAAAGCGGTTCTGAATTTTGTTCAGTTTTGACATAGCATTCTTAGTCATAAAATTAAGTAACACGAGGCGAGAGCTCCCAATTAGATAAGAGCACTAACTTCTTCAAAGTCATTAAGACCATTAGTTCCGTGCATTTAGTTAAAGCCATTTACAATGAGTATCTTTATCTTGCTTGCCCTTAAATATTTCAATCAATTTCCCAACAAACTCACTACATTTTATGAACAACAACTGCTGTCAGAAATGGTTATTGATGATAGATACTGCGGCGCTTTTCCGCTTCGTCCGCCACGCGACAATAGCGACCGCGTGTCTTGTGCTGCCGCTGCTACGCTTACTTAAACGTATAAATTGACAGTTTCATCAGACAACAGTGACATGACTGTAACAGTTCCTGGAACAGTCTGAATAAGATATCACATTCAGAAATTCACAATTCTATTTAGTATCAGATCGTTGTAACTACCCTCTTATCTTATGTTAAAAGTAAACATAGTTATTAAATTATTAACATAATTGATATGATAACTTTTTTAATGTTATATCGTACAATAATATGGCAGATTGAATCAAAGTATTTTTAGTGATCTTAATGCAGGCATATTGGTATTTTTATTATTACTATAAATTTATTGCATGTATTAATTTTTTTAAAAACCCATTAGACTTCTGGAAAATGGTTACGGAACATTAAACACTATTTTAAAAGAAAAAATCCTTCCGGTACTGGCCGAATGTTAAAATCAGTTAGATTTTATATGTCTATGGTAGGTAGTAGATGCTCTACATTTTTTTACTTTTTTCTCCAGGTACAATATTAATGGATGACCTTTTTTAATTTTTGAACTACCGCCGTTTCGAAACAAGATAGAGACTGGCTATTGAACTTACCTGAGATATTTAAAATGTCAATTTCTTTGAAAAGTTGATAAGAACGTTGGTTTTTACTGTGTCCGAAAAACAAAATTGTATTCGTAGTTTTGGTGTATCCTGGTCATGAGCGAAGAATGCGCATTATTTTTTTGAATTTGTTCTAAATGTACATAAAAAAATGTAAGATGCGAGAAAAAAGGTAAATTAATAAGGTTATATACAATATTGACTAGTGAATCTAACCCCGAGCCAAAATTATAATTTCAGGATTTCGGCATTCCGTTTTGACGATCCTGGGATCTCGGGATTAAAAAAAGGCTCATTTGCTTAATGTCACGTTTATAAACAGGCCAAAAAGAAACAAACAAAATTCAAATACAAATTAAATGTATGAACAAGATAGATATACAGAAAAAATCAACAGAACTATGAATTTCGCAATAACAATGTGTTTTATTTATATTACAATAAGTAATGAATATTTCCCAATGTGTGAGTTTGGTGCCCAGGAGAGAACCCTTGACCATATCTTTTCAATTCCCGATTAACTTGTGTCATCTTCTTTCCTTTAACTCGCCACATTCAATCTATAAAATGGCAAATTTTTTGAACGACAATGGTATTAACTTATAATGGAGTTTTAACTTGATAAATGGCACAAATCACTCTTGAAGGGTGGATTGCCTGTTGCCTAGAAATCATGAATCATTAATCGAAAAATAACGTAAAATAATATTGCAAGATAGGCATATAACAATTTGAATGTGGTACAATAACAAAGTATCGAGTGTTCTCATAAGTTAGTTTTGATCCAATTTTGGTACTCCGAAATGAATACAAAATAATAATCCCAAAAGCTATGAGATCGTGTATACTAATCCCGAGATTCATAAATATTGTGTGTAAACTAGGCCGGGATTCTCGAATTGGATTTCCTAATTACGACGTAATTCTTTCATCTAATTGAACAAGATAATGAAGGACTTGGTATCAGTATCGATTACAGCGAAACAAAAATTAAAATTTTTCATACAGCTGAAAATATTAAGAGCAATATCGAATATCTCTAGAATGATAATTGAGCATTGCCAGGTAGCTTCACATTTGTTCTGATTGAACTTGATAGATTCCCAAATGTGTGAGTGTGGTGCCGAGGAGGAAACACATGACCATATCTTTTTTGCCCATCCATTGCGGATCACTGGTTTTTTTCACAGTAATCTCGTCAATGGTAATTTTCAACTCCCGGTTAACTTGTGTCATCTTCTTTCCCTTAACTCGCCACATTTAATATGTATAATAGCAAATTTTTTAAACGACAATGGTATTGACTTGTAATGTAGTATTTCCTATTCTATAATATTATAGTACTTTTTTCTATAAAATGAAGTTTTAACTTGATAAATTACACAAATCACTCTTGAAGGGTGTATTGCCTATTTAAAAGAAGATAAAGATATCAGAAGGAGGGTGACTGCAGGGAATAAAGTGAACGGCGCTTTAAATAGAAATATATCTAACGGGAACTTGTCAACTGAAGCAAGACTAGCGGTAGACAATGGAGTCTTAGTACCGACACTGTTCTATGGAAGTTAGATCAATTAGGCGTATATGTGGCAGATCTATTTATGACAAAGTAAAGAATGAAAAAATAAGGAAATAATGTAAATCTGATCTTATAGTATAGTGATTAAGATTAATAAAGGACCACTTAGGTAGTTTGAAGGTTTGAGGAAAGAATGGTAAGAAAGATATATGACGCAATAGAGGACGTTCGCGGAAGACTTGGCACGACCAGGTATACCAGATACTGGATGATGGTCCTGTTAGAAGCCTCAACAATCGGCGAACTTGTATGAATGTGGATGAGGCGAGAATTGTGTGTTAGGACAGAATAGTATGGCGCTCAATCCTCACTCGTGAAACGGCGTGATGTATTTAGTGTATTTTTCTATACATTGATTCAAACTAAAATGAAATAAAGTTTTTAATTTGGGTCGTTCTCATCTTAACAAAAATTTTGTTCTAAGTCCCTAGAACCACTGTGCAATACTAATTCAGGTTCACTTCGAGCGGTACTTTCAAGCGGTACTTAGGCTTTGTTAAAAATTCCGTGAACAAATTATGTCTTTTATTTTTCATTAAATAGCTATTGTGTCACTTGCTCTCCGCCAACCTGACCATTAAATCGAGCACGTCGTGCACAGTAGTTTGGAAGTCTAATTTGTTAGACAAATTTAGCGTACTGTAAGAATTGATCGTCTTTTAAAACACATTTTTGTTAACCGCGTTAAGGTGAATAGTGATATTTGTGTATAGATATAATAGTACAAGAAGTTGCGAGTTAGAAATCAATCGAAAAATCCAAATAGCAAAGAGCGATATGAGCTGTTTCATCCCTATGTGGAAAAACGACTCCACCAAAATTCAAATCACATTTACCCCACTCTAACTGGTTGATATAATGCTGTAGGGAGGTAATCTTAAAGGCGACATTAGGACTGTTAGTATAAATGAAAGAAAGAAATATAAATTTATTTTGTGAATAATAATACATTATTACAAGGTACTGAGATAAAACGATATTTTGAGACACAGGCTCTGATGTAAAGACGCGGGAAAAGTAATGCTCCATTATATTTTTTTCTTTGCTTCTAACTATCCTCCCTAGAGAGGCACTTTGGGGATTTTTTTTACTTAAGTCTTGTGGTGTCATCGTGAATTTATTGCGCTTACACGTTTTGTTACAGGTAAATACGTTTTCAGATAATATTTTATTATTCTTGCCACAACTATATCCGCTCTCCTCTAAGCTACTGTTGTACATATACGAGTATATATGTATATTATGACGTTAGGAATTTTAAGAAGTAGGAGAATGTAACGTTAGTACCTTATTTAACTAATAACATCCTGGTTAAATAATTTTGCGTTCGGCTCGGATCGCCGGGTAGTCATTTCGTGGTTGGCCGCTAGGTTCGCAACCGTTGCTTCGAGTGACGGACTAGCGCTAGCGGGTACATGGATCATTTCTACTCGCTGCTTCGAGTTGAAGGGGTATCGGCCGCGGGCAGCCATTCGGGTGCTGCCGCCATTTTGTTGAATTCATATTAGAAGATATGCTGAGGATGGAGCCCATACAAGATCCAGGCGCAGAGCCAACGCCAGAGAGCGTATGGACATCGCGCCATGGAGAAATTAGAAGGGTAAAAATCCAAATAATATTTCGATTTTACAAGCACTCATTTCTAGCATTGCGAATCCTAATTGTATCGTAAACATTTCTATTGTTGCAGAAAATAATTTAATTTCCCTTATTTTACTTCTTCTTTCTTTTCCTTCTTACTTAATATTACATCTTCGTACCATTACCTCTTGTCATTTCTCACCATGGTCTACCTGCGTGCGTGGACCGCCGGTTGAAGGAGTATCCTGACCAATTGCCAGGCACTCGGAAACGGCGGTAGATGCTGCTCTCAGGATATCAAAATGGGAGGATGCAAGAAGATGATAATGATTTTTTATGGCAGACGCAAGAGGAATCGTCCAAAGTTGACGCATTTTTATGTACATACTGTTATTATTGTCGTCGCCACCTATTTTGTAGCTCCATAATTTTATTTTATTTATTCAAAAAGTAATGATTCTCCTAATTTTCTGTTTTCTTTGTTCTCTCAATAAAATTTAACGTAAAATTTGTTAATAATGTTTTTATTATGAAATATCACCTTTCACAGTTTTGCTATTTAGTAAAGTTTATTTTCCCAGAAGATGCTTAAGGTGGATCTCGACATAATGGTAAGTAGGTAGCTTCTAATTCACGTTCTCGCATATCATTCTCTCCGCTGTTACTAGTCTGTGGAGGATAGTCTGCCAAAACACGCTTCACAATGACGCTTTCAAGTCGTGGCGGGCTACACCTCACAATATATATATATTTTTATTTTTTTGAGCGATCTTATCGATTTCAAGTATATAATATCAGAACATATCGAAAACGTAAGCTAATAATAGGGATCTATAAACATAGTAAAAATATGTAGCGTGAAAATGAATACAAAGGGAGTATGTTAAAAAAGGGTGAGGAGGTTGGAATTTGGGAAAACAATAAAATATGTATATGACGCTGATATTTATAAAAATAAGGATGTTAATACTGATAAAACGTACTTTCTACGATTTGCTATTCAACAGAAAGATAACACTTATATTAATATTAAAATTCACACCAATGCCTGTACTCAAAAAGACTCCTGTGACCAATGTTCATCAATTGATGTAAAAGACTGTATCCTAATGGAAAGAACATATTACTAATCCTACAAACAAAATAAAGAAAACTGAAATATCTGAAAATAATATATTACGCGTTTGTACAGTCACATTTACAATACGGTATTATTGGATGGGGAGGTGCATATAAAACTTCAATATCACAATTAGAAATCACTCAAAAAGTGATGATAAAAATAATTCTAAAAAAATAATCACTATCTAATTATCCAACTCTTCACAGATTTCAAAGTACCTAAAATAATAGACATACAAAAATAAAAAAATTATCCAAATTTTTAAAATTAAAAATAAATTAAATATTAGAAGCGAATTCCGATCAAAATGATATTCCAAAACTAAAATATACCGCAACTTAAAATCACTATATTTATCAAGGCATCAATTTTTTAACAATCTCCCCATCACAATTAGAAAAATTACAGACTACTATAAATTTGTATCTGAAGTTAAAAAATATGTACACGGACTAACTGAAACATAAATTAACTCGAATATATTTCTTCTCTATACACGAGTCTTACTCTCATGGAGAAGAAATAAATTTTAAAAGAAATATTTATATATCCTACTGATAATTTAAAAAATGTATTATACCTTCTGATATTAAAATAAATAATATATATATGCAGGTGAAATGATTGGCTAATGTTAATTTAGTGATGATAATAAGTTACATATATTTCTTAAAAGTTTATTCAATGCAGGTAATATTTAAAAAGTCAATTTTGGTTAAATTATCATTATCTGATTTACATGAATGGTTAATAAAGAAATTTTTCACAAAAGGTTCTACTTTCACAATTCAATTACATTTGGAAAAAAAATACACGCGTTGAAAATTTATTTATCATTTAGTTTATTTTCATTTTTATGGTAAAAACACAGGTTGCGATCGTTCAAGTGTTCGATCATTCCTAACCTGTCATAACTGTGTAATTTTATCCTGAAACCATTCTACTTCTAGGTACTTGTAAGGGTAAGTACAGTCTATCGGGTTAGTGTACATATATACATACACTATAATTTTACCAACGATAGCTTTAGTATGACTCATTGTCAAATTATAATTGGTGTATTGAGATTTTTTAAATATTTTCTTATAAAGCTATCGAAGGGTGGTGCTTCTGACGACCTTCTGATTAGACAAAAAAGAGTATAAAAAGTATACGGAGTAGAAAATTTTTTATTTGTGGTAAGTTTTAATACTTTTCATGAATTTTGAAAAATTGATGAAGGGTTTATTTGTAATTGTATGCTTATAGGGATGAGTAATAATAATTTATACGTGATCATATTTCGCTTCTACTGATCTCTTGCTCCTATTTCTCATATCAGTTTATTTTTCTCCTTCTCCAATTTTAGATTTATTTATTTTTAATTATTCCTTTGTAAACCTATCCTAGGGCGAATGCGATAGACGTAGATACATAGATTGGTATACAAGTAATAACATTTATATTATATTTACATACCTACATTAGAATTACAGTATTCCAATTTAAATTTCTGACGATAGAAATGGACTTGTTTATTTTCTATTTGAAAAATGTACCTTCGATATTGTATATAAATTATGTATTAAAGTATATTATTTACCATATATTTGTGGACAATTGTAACGTGGCTTACTTTTTATTTTTCAAATTGATTTTGTACCGTTAATTTCTTTAATTAACTTATCATTATATTATATAAAGAATACGATATAAAACTACTCTTATTATTTTTATTTTTTGACCGTATTCGCAAAACAGGCTTCTGAAAATAAGCATTTGTATGTATAAGTTGTGGTGTGATTATGCTTTTTTCACGTAATAACGTCTATTGGTTTATTTGTTTTGCTACGTGTTGAAACCAGCTGACATTCCAAAGTGTATTACCTGGGCTAGAGCACCTTCATCCCGCAGCTAAGCACCGACCCTCGTGCATGGCGTGGTGAGCCACTAACCTTACGGATAAATATAGTGAATTACCATGTTCATAGTTTCCTTAGCGATGCTAGAGTGGAAACATTTATTTGTTTTACAGATGAATTGATTTGTAATTTGTTACTTATGCGTATTTAAAATGTAATTAATACACATTAGATTGTGTATAAGTTTCGGCATTATAAGGAATTACGAGGCGAGTCAAAAATTATCTTCATTTTTCGTTTTACAATTTGTTTACACAAACTTTACGGAAGCCAAGCTCGTCGTGGATTATTTGACGGGCAGAATCATGACTGATGTTCAAAGAAGACGCCACCTCACCGATGTACTTCGAACAAACCATTACGTCAGTTGTTCAGATATTTTTTTTACTTATTGGTAACTATATAATGTAATGTAAAAATATGTTTGGACTGTGCCCGTCTCACTAGAGAAATTCTGTATTGAGACCGGCATAGTTTACAAGCATTGTACAATGAATTAGTATTACAAGTAGTAGATAGAATTAACATTTATTACCTTATATATATAATACATAAGGTGTATGTGAAGAAACAATTTTAAAGTGGACTTTCAAATAAATTATTTTGGATAAATTTGTGGCAATATTTATTAAAGGTTTGAATCAATATGTTTAGGTGAGTGATGATGTTCTCCTTCTTCCAGAGCCTCAATTTTCTTGCATTATGAAATGTAAGATCTGATTTTTTCTAAATGTCTCATTAGATGTCAGAAATATTGATATATTTGTAATGTTATTGTTTAATATACTGATTTTTCTTTAATCATTCGAACCGTAACATCTTCATCGTACATTCATATCAAGTATCATACTTAAGTCCGTGCCTAGTAGACGCCACTGCTGCATAATAATGCATTAATAATTAAGTAAATTTTCTATGTACAGAATTTAATCGCTCGCGCAATTTCAATGTTCCGAGGTACAACATAAACTAAAAACTTTAAAGGCCTCTTAGCGGCGCACGCATCGCTCGAATAAATCACACGATATAGACCGTTAACAACATTTGTGTATCTCGTTTAATGTGGAACATTCTCGCCGCGAAAAGCAGTCATCTGAGACTAAAACATTACCCTGTTTTAAAATGTACATAGGAAAGTTGTTCAGAGCGCTGACTGGCCCTAAGTGGCGATGCGGTACCGTGCAAATTGAAATTTTCGCATGCGGGCCCTAACTGTCGCCTGTAGTTGCCAACCTCAAAACTACGCGGGCTCAATGATCATTGTCGCTGTTTCCTCGTCAAATAATGGCGACAATTATTTAAAGTTTCCCCCTAGCACATGCGATTTTATGCTGTGATGTAGACGGACTTACAGTCTGTTTTTCAACAGAGGCTCCGTGTGGTACAATTCAAGTTCGCGGTTGGTTCCGTTATGGGGCGTCCGATGTTTGTAAAGCATCGTTTACACAGTTTTTCTACACAAACTGGCAAATATCAGTATCTAACGGCACCACAATATACATTCAATTATTAAAATATAGTAATTGGGATAATTTATATTATAAAATAAATTTCAAAACTACATTTTATAATAAATTATTATGAAAAGCGGTTTGAACTTTTTGACTATTTAATAAGTATTTTATAAAATAAAAATTGTACAATTATACAAAGTTGTACATTATTATTAGTTCTACTAGATGTGTTCCACTAGGATAGTTAATATACAGCGTAATGATGGCATGCTTTACAAAGAGGAATTAAGGGATCAGACAAGGAATAGCGTGAACAAAATAGTACTTACTGGTTAGTCACAAGTTTATTTAGTAAATGTTACATGGCATATATAATCAATTTTATCGAAAAATATTGTTGTTGCTACCCGGGATACGAACATGGATCTCTTTCCAATCCGGGGAAGGTGCATTATCCAACTATGCTACACCTTTGTCGACAAATTTTCGAACCCATATGTTACATTTTTCTAATGAATACATCTACCGTTTCATTATTTAAAAGCCATCTACTTTGTTTTTACGGAATCTCAAATACCTTTGAGTAAATCGATAGCAGACGCTTTTATTAAATATTTGAGATATTGATACAACTTATATATTATTAAGGAGAACACATTCTTATTGTGAAGTTGTAATTATTTTGAACATAGGTCTGTGATATTTTTTAAAATACTACTTAATACATTTAATTAGTATTTAAAAGAATATTTTGGTACTACCGGGATTCGAACCTCTTTTATCTGGGAAAATGCGTTATCCAATTTCGCCACACCAACCGAGTAAGTTTACGACAAATTTTCAAACATTCCGTTGGAAATTTGCAGCTCTTTCAAATTGATACGTATGTTATTCCATTTTCACCACCTTTACATTGCGGAAAATCTCAAATATATAGCCATAGTATAACGCCAGTATTAAAATAATTATTTTTTTATTCAATTTATAGACAGTTAGCAGACTGCAAGAATGTTTAGGTCATTCAGTATTTGTATGAAATATGGTCAGTATACGGGTCCCGAAATAGCCTCCCCGGGCACCGGAAAATGGTGGTGACCGCTTTAGCCGACTTCACAAACATCGAGTGTTGCATTTCCATTTTCTCTTCAGGCCGACACCAACATCATGACTTAGTTATCATTACCATCCGCGGTATCCTTATTAACACGTTGCGACTAGCGATGTTCTGTTACACGACTCATTAGAATACACGTGTTAATAATGTTTCAAAGCAAAACGTTTAAGATGTTCGAGAAGACTTAATTTGCACTTAGTTTTTGTTATATTTCAGTGCATTGATAAGTGAAACTGCGTTACTATTTAATTAATTTTATTAGTGTAAATGAGGTAGATAGATAGTAGATTAAATTATTAATTTAAATCACAGACCAGTAAATGAATAGACATGAAATAAAGTGTACATATATAGGAGAGGGGTTTGGAATATTAGTTGCGGGACGAGAGGCGTTCTACACACATTCTTTATGGATACATAAATCTGATTAAAATTATTTACTCTTCGAAAATTAAATGTCTTTGTGTAAACAAGACTTATTTTTTACATTAATGCATATTATATTGTCAGCGTTTATATTTTCATTCCGATCGAATATATTTTTAAAAAAAGTCGCGGAGCTGTTTGATTACGGACGTGGTACTAAAGTGATCACGTGGGTGATACCAAAGTATATATTTGGTGGTCTGTGGAATAATGAGTTTTTGATTTTCTGTATACCTAGCCTATATCCACGTCGAGTATAATTGAAATGAATTTTAAAAACACATATTTTTTTTCGATTTGTCTTTGCAGAACCATCAAAGGGGTGTGTGTAGATGTGGTCAAAGGTTAGGGGATTCGGGAATTGAAAAGATCGAATGACGAAAGTGTGTTATATTAAAATTTGGATCAGAAGGTTGTATGTGTGAGTGCCTAGTTCCCCAAATTACACCTGTGTGCGATGTGTGCGTGATTGTGGATAGAACAGGTTGGACAATAGATATTATTTACAATCGATAGATTTTTATTGAACTAATCCAGAAGCCGGCTGAGAGAGAAGTGAATCTTAAAGACCGACTTGCTTAGCGGCTTCCTGCACATATTATTGATGTCAATATCAGGTCGGTACTGGCGAGATTGTGTGGCTGATAAGAGCTTATGTTTCGCATCCAAGTACTTGCCGTGCGCGTTCAGAAACCGTCGGCGGTGTTGTTGGTTTTGGAGGCGACAGACTTTCACTGTTGCATGAAAATACTAAAACTCTTTTTAATAAAAAAAAATGGACAATCACTTTGTTACAGCGATATTGATACTTTAACATTTTCTTCTTTTTTGCTATTTTAAGACGCGATGAGTAACGTCAATAGACGGGTTATGTTAAAATATTCTTACGTACTTAGGCATACAATTATCATTGAATTTATCGGTTTGATGCTAAAGTTTTTATGTATTTTTATTTTGCAATTTTTTTTATGAAACCACGAACCGGGCGACCTTTAATGACTGGTGAGGCATTATATTTAGTACACCATGAACATCACATCACTCATAAAATGAGAGTGAACCGTGGTAAGGCATCTTCATAGCGCCAAATTAAAATAATTGGGATGTAATTTTGCACCCACCATATTCTTCCGTCCTTGAGCACTGACAATCAATTCAATCTATTCAGGTAATTACAAATATTTATAAAACATAAAAAAATTCAATACCCTAAAGTAGGTCAACGCGGACCTTGAATCACATCGAAGTCTGCCTGTTTTTATAGAAGCGGCTTGTATATTTGATTAATTAAAAAAAGCTTTAGAACTTGTCATAAAAATTACGTAAAAACTTTTGTATCAAGCAATTATAATGTATTTGCTCCCCAAATAATACAAATAAATAATATTTGTATTTATATTGAGATGTTTATTTTCATTATTCTTTTTTACTATCGAACGCTTGTACCCCTAGATTTAAGAGATGCGGAATAAACACGTGAATTTATAAGATTTTTGAGCCAAGGTTCATGTTACAATCATTATTTGTTTATTCAGGGGATCCTCTTTAATCTTATCGTCAGATATCTCGTTTTATTTACAAAATAAATAAATCCTTTTGAATAATAAATTTCGCTTTCATTCGTTCGTTTCTGGTCCGCGAGATAAGTATTTCCGTCTTATTAATCGTCCTTTCATTAACTTCCCGTAGCAACCCTAATCTCGCTATTCCTCGGAAAATATGCCCACGCGTTATTTCCTTTACAAATCTCGGCGGAAAAGCCTTCTGGGGGTGAGATATGAAGAAACTTTCCAGGGTCTAGCTCAGGCCGGGCCGCAGTTTCGGTATCACAACATAAAAAAATAAAATTGTTTACAAACAACATAATAGAATTTTTCCTTGATTATTCTGTTACGTTTTTTAATTAATTAATTAATTAATTTAAATAAAAGATCCCATAATCTGGCATTCTTGGAACCGTTACCATTTTGAAACCATATCAATAGTCAAATTATAATAAATATTATTATTGAGTTCTGCTAGTTTGCGTAAGTATTATTATATGTTTCAGCTGTTTCGGCTGTTTCGGCTGTTTCGGCGGTTAAGGCCATTTTCAAACAGTGGATAAACCACGTACAATCGACTTATTTAAATGATTTTAGTTACCCCTTCCTCTAGCCGTTGTTAATTAGGTAGTTTCGGTGGAAACGATGTATATTAATATTCCGTATTCTCGGAGGCACTACCTTATCATTAAAAAATTCATGTTAATATGTATAACATATATGTTTGCTAATGGTTAAGCTTATTTGTCAATTTTCTCGTTTCTGTAAATGATTAGTTAAAATATTCTGTAAGTGCCTCTATTTATTTAACTATCGAGATTACCCCATTGTGATTAGGTCATAGGTTTTTTGAACATATTAAAAAGTGGGGAGAAGATAATTTTCTGTTGGTTATTGATTAACGTTATATTCGGATCATTCGTTATTTTATTAATTTCTAATTGTTTAAGCAAATTTAATCTAAAACCTTTGGTTTCTATAAACAAAGGTGTTGGCTCTTTCTCTCTCTCTCTCAAGCGGGACGTGGTTTTCTTTCAATAAATGGTCTGCAAATGCTTAACCATCAGCAAATATAGATGTTATACATATTAACGGAATATTTTTAATGATACGGTAGTGGCTCTGAGAATAAGGAATATTAATATACATACCGTTATTAATTAATTAATATAATATACAGAAACTACCCGGATAAAGGAAGGGGTAAGAGCTATAAAGTCGCGTCTCTCCAAAATATTTCGTACTGACATATTCTCTGAAAAATATGTGATAAAAAATTCACCAAATATATTCTTTGTACATATATTATTTAGTACCCTTTAACGTCTTACATAAATTTGTCACTTTTTAGAAAATCATCTGTTAAATACCACAGTTAAAGTGTGTTCTTACACGTTTCGGTAGGTAGGTAAATAACCTGATTGTAAATTCAACACCTACACGATATCTATCTACAAATTAGTATTAAAATATAATGCAGAATGCGGCATAAAGAACTCAGCGTCGGAAGGGAGTACGGTACAGTGGTGGGAGTGATGACATTGAACAGATTTACACGTGCCCTTTTTAGTGTCAGATGATTATTATTACACACGCCCTATTCAGGCATTAAGACAATTTGTAAAATAACAGAAAATTACATCAGAAGAGCAATACACAAAGAAAAAAATGACATAGTATCAGCATGCTTTTACATAATCAAAATTAAAAACAAATATAAAATGTGAAGCAGTAATTTATTCGTCATCATTGTGTTGAGACACACAGAATTGTAATAATGTAGTCCTATAAAGAGTTAAATTAACATAAAAAATGTCAACTACCTCTGCATATTCATTCCCCTAAGAATGTATTCTGGGAACTGCGGAGTTACCTAGTGCATGAGTTCTGACATTACCACTGCAATAAAACTACGAATTGTGTCTCGATGACGTCAATGGTGCGTGAAAGTCAAGCAGACCAACAATCTGGGAGCAGTCTATCATACCATTGATGATCCTGTATGGAAATATAAGGTCGGTCATCGTACGTCTCACTGATAATTTTAACAATTTCAGACGGTCAACGAGATAATCATAATTGATATCCTCAGAGCGTTTATTTAATTTAAAAATAATAAATCTTAGAAACTTTCTCTGGATTCTTTCAACCGCCGTCGAGTGTACAATGAAGTGTGGAGACCATATGACTGAATTATATTCTACCTGAGGTCTGACTAGAGAAGGACTTTGTAGGTGTGCAGGTCTGAAAAGTTTTTTGCAGTCCCCAAAACAAATCTCAATAAATGGCTTAATCTGGAGAGTATCGCACTTTTGTTATGGAAGAGTTTATTAGAAATGGTTAATCGTCGATATGTATTTTTCATCCACTTTGACCCAACATTTGAGAAGCTCTCAAGAGGACGATCACCTAGGAAGTGTTTGCCATTCCGCACGAAATGACTCACAGAGTTTTAGCAGTTTTCATAGTAGTTCCTACTTAGTTGCCTACCACTTATATTTTATACTTTTGTTTTTATCTATGCTTGTATTTTTAATTTAACTATACATTGTTTCCTGAAGAAGATACTATAGGTATCGAAACATGTTGATTTATCAATAAAAGTGGTTTAAACAAAATGTTTGTTATTTATATAATATGTGGCCAAAAAGTAATTTTGCTAATATTGAAGAAGTCATTCACTTTGTGTTGTTTGGATATGTCTGAAGTTTCGTCGCTTTTTTTATGCATTTATCGTGCATAGTGACTTTTGACATGTCCTGACTTAAAGTTGGCTTAAAGAAAAGTGAGTGATGATGTCTGGAAGTGCTGATCCACCGCAGATTTCTCCGGATGACCGAGTTCGTGTTCCTTTGTATTTCTCCTTAGATATAGTGAATTTTTCTAAGTGATGATGAAAGATGCGCCCGAGTACTGACGACATGCTGCAGTCAGGTTGTGGCTAACTTATTTATTTTTCAAAATATTATCTCTTAATATGGGCCGGAAAATTGGATACACCGAAATCAAGAAATATCATCGGTACAATAAAAAATTTTATTCTCCTCTAGTGACGAAAACGAAAGTTTTTAACTTGTTTTTTTGCATATTTCTTTTAATCGCTTAATGTTATTACTTCCAGCTTTTTATGCTAAGATCCTCTTAAATATGTTATTGTGGACCTTCAAATATTATGCAACGTTTCTTATTTTTATTACAAATTAAATGTATCAACTAGAAAAATTACACTGAAAAAATCAATTTATCGAGTAAATATTTTAGTTCTTACCGGGATTCGAACCTGGATCTTTTCCTATGCGAGAAAATGAATTGATTTAATTTCTGACTTTTCCTAGCGTATATTACTCGAAGGTATTTGAGATTTGTCGCAATTTGTGGTGATAGTTTTTTAAAAATGGAATAACATATGTATCAATTTGAAAGAGCTGCAGCACAGAAATTAGATATTTTGCATTTTGCGGAAAACGCATTTCCCTGGATAGGAAAAAATTCAGATTCGTAACTAAACGTAAACTAAAATATTTTGTCTATATCTTTCTAGTTGATACATTTAATTTTGTATTAAAATACTACAGAACTATGTTCTGAAAAAACTGATTTAAAAAATAAATATTTATCGAACAATAACAGTACACACCCGGTGTTGCCCGGAATTCAGGGACAGGATTAGGGAGTGGGAAAGGGGCTGTCATTGCTTTACGCAGGCCGTAAATAATAATGTTGTACGTGAAATTTGATCTAGGCAGGGGTTGGGTATTATTTACAGGGAGCGGGGTGACGTGACTATATTTTCCTCAGAATCCTAGAGTATAACTGGGCAAAATTTGGAACGGATTGTAGTCAACGCCGTGCTTGTGGTATATTGGTTACGATATACGCTAGATACATGATATGATAGTCGGGGGTTCGAGCCTCGTTCCAGGAGGCCATTAAGTTAGTTCTATTTTCATAGCACAAGCATAGTATTTATTAGAATATTGATGTGACACGTATTCCATGTATCTCTATTTTTTTATAAAATTAAAAATTAAATTAAAAATATACCTACTACACATATCGGGGATAGCGGGTGGGATGGTCAGGGGTGCTTATGTTTTCTGCAAGCTCATAAAGTGCAGCTATGCAAAATTTGCTTTAGATGGACAGGCAGATATAAATTCAATGTTATATTATAAAAATATTTCTATCATTAGATTCTTTGCATAATCTGCGTTGGAGCAGTAATTAATCATTTATTGTTCCATATTTTTGATTAAATTGATAGATATTGCAAGCTTTTTATTTCCAAATTGAAGATAGTTATTGTTACGTACTTATCTACTACGTTCGTCTTTAGTGTACACATCGTAAATGTAGGGGGTCCAAGATCCTTGTGACAATTTCACGTTTATTACAGTATGATACAATTATATACGAGGTATATCACAAGTATAAGTGAACGATAAAGCCGATGGACTCGCAGAGAGAGCCCTTTATACCCCCACACATACGGTCACGCATACGCATGCGCATTCACGTACTGCGGTGCGGCATACACACACACACACACATCCACACAATCCCAAGGACATCAGTTATTTTGAAGGTAATTATGTATCAAGGTAAGTACGTTAATTTATATAATTAGGATGTTCTAGTGTAACTTTAGTACTGTAGTCTGTTTAGAATTTTCGCCGCAATTAGGTAGTTTATTTTTTGTCCGGCCCTGCACTCCGAGTTAGTTCGTCGCCCGTTATCGCTGACGACACAGATCGTGTTGAGATTTTTTTCAGATTCTGAGTTGAGATTTCGCGAACGTGGCGCACATAGTGTATTTTCGGTAAAATCAACTTGTAAGGAAAAGTGAATCTTATGAAGATTGTCGGCATGGCTGAACCGATAAAGTTATTACAACCAAATAAGTACCTATGTATTGTTTATATATTTTACAAAATCAGTGTGGCACGGGATGTTGATCCCTGATCCAAATTAGTGGCACGGGATGTTGATCACTGATCCAAATTAGTGTGGCACGGGATGTTGATCACTGATCCAAATTAGTGTGGCACGGGATGTTGATCACTGATCCAAATTAGTGTGGCACGGGATGTTGATCACTGATCCAAATTAGTGTGGCACGGGATGTTGATCACTGATCCAAATTAGTGTGGCACGGGATGTTGATCACTGATCCAAATTAGTGTGGCACGGGATGTTGATCACTGATCCAAATTAGTGTGGCACGGGATGTTGATCACTGATCCAAATTAGTGTGGCATGAGATGTTAACTACTGATCGTAATCAGTGTGGCACGGGATGTTGACTACTCTCCGTCCCGGTCGGAGCGTGGACGGGGTGAGGCGAGGCGTGCAAGGCGAAGCGAGATGGCACGATACGACCCGTGTCGACGCGAGAATAGGCGATGCAAGCCGTGAGCAACAGTACATTCTCGTGCACGGCTCCTCTCGCCATGCCTCGGCGAGAGTGGACTGCTGGCATAAAGTATCTGTTCTGAGGTAGGTAGCCATAAGATGCCATAAGCTAGAATGTAAGTTGGAAGTAAGGTAACAAATTTAATTAAATGGTATAAAACATAAAAATTAAAAGTAGTTAATAAATAAAAAAAATTGATATAGACTAAGACATGTCAGAAATAAAAGAAAATAAACAAGCAGGGAGCAAACAAAACATGATAAGTACGAGATAGGATCTAAGGATGAAAATAATTACAGAAAATGAGTAGCTTTGATCATTTAAGGAACTCTTCCAGCTGACTTCTTCCAATATTGAAAAGCCATTCCTTTATAAGCACACAGAATTGAGGATACGATATCGTTGGCATTTCTTGTGGTGGCTTATTGTATGTTGACTTGTCATCGAATATAGTTCTGTTTACATTGATTGTCTAATGACACATGTAGTGATGTCATGATTAATCTTCTTCTTCGGCTGTCTCTCGTTACGAGGATGACGTCTGCCCTGGTTACCGATTATGAGTCCGTGTGTGGCTGAAGATTTATATTCTCGAGCCGCACACCCTTCAACGTGTTGAGTACGTGCATCCGCTGGGCAGGGGGTTCTGTGTGACGGGTTTTCCTCATTTTCTTTTCTTTTTATCTTACACAATGTGCTTTATGACGCCATTATCCTCGATCTTGGGCCGCGGTTTCCCGCTGTTCAGGATCTATGCTACATCTACTCAGATTTGCCTTCAGGGTAATCTTTTCCTCGGTCTACCCTGTCTACCGTCCAAACATAACTTGTTTGGGAAGTCGTGTATCATCCATACGCAGTGTCATCATTATTTATTTTTATTTATTCTGTTTATGTTCTTAATATACGTACATATTAATACAAAAAAGGCGAACGAGCTTCATAATGTAAGAGATGTTCACTGTCTCCTTAACTAGACCGAAGTCTGTACTAAAGGAGACAGGTTCATCCGTTGTCTATCATACAAATATGAAAACCATTATATACTCGTATTATTATTATTAATATATATTAAATATGAATTAAATATATTAATTATAAAGATATACATATAAAATCAATTTTATCGAAAAATATTGTTGTTGCGCTACCGGGATTCGAACCTGGATCTCTTCCCTAACCGGGGTATTTGAGATTAGATTCTGTAAAAATAAGGTAGATGGCTCTATCAAATGATGGAACGATTAAATGTATTGATTTCAAAAAAAAGGTAACATATAAGGTCGAAAAATTGTCGCTAAAAATAGTGCCGCTGTAGCTTAGTTGGATAAAGCACCTCCCCCGGTTAGGGAAGAGATCCAGGTTCGAATCCCGGTAGCGCAACAACAATATTTTTCGATAAAATTGATTTTATATGTGTATCTTTATAATTAATATATTTAATTCATATTTAAAATATCACAGACCTATGTTCTGAATAATTACAACTTCACAATAAGAATGTGTTCTCCTAAAAAATATTATTAATATATATATTTTTATCTAAACCTAAAATATGAGGAATGAAGTAACTAGGGTTTTAAAAGAATTCAAATAACATAATAAATAAGTAAAACACTCGCCATTCCATGATTGAAACACTATGCAAAACAGAAAAATGAATATAAAGAAATGACGTGATCATTTCCATGAATCTTTGCTCGGTTTCCTTTCTGCCAACACCCAATAACCAGCTCCTGAGATGGTGTTTGAGTTTGTCTATCGAGAATTGTTTCATACTGCTCGGCAAAATGTTATAGGCTTTGGGGGCCAGGATTGATCAAAGCGTGTTTTCATTTTAGGCTTCACGGTGAGCCTATTACTTTTTGCTCTCGTAGCATAATTATGAGAGAGATATTGGTGAAGCTCTTTGTTGGAATGAAAATACAGGATCAGTCTTTTTACATAGATTTGCCGAATATCAAGAAGCTGACAATAATATGATTAATAGTGTAATAACAAATATTAAATGCATTAGAAATGAGATCACTTAGGCGTATATGTGGCAAATCTATTTATGACAGGTAAAGAATGAAGAAATAAGGAAATAATGTAAAGCTGTTGTTAGTATAGTGAGTAAGATTAAAAAAGGATCACTTAGGTAGTTTGGCCATATTATTTTATTATTTATTATTAGTAACTATATAATACTATGTACAAATCAGTTTGGACTGTGCCTGTCTCACTAGAGAAATTCTGTGTCGAGACGGGCATAGTTTACAAGCAATTGTTCAATTAATTAGAATTACAAGTAGATAGAATTACATTTATTACTATGTAAAAGGTGTATATGAAGAACAATTTTAAAATGGGCTTAATTTTTGGATCACTTTCTAGCAATAATTAATATAGAAATAACATATGGAACGGATGAATGAGGAGAGAATGGTAAGAAATATATATGACGCAAGTGTTGATGGCGTCAGAAATGAAGGACGTCCGCGGAAGACTTGGCACGACCAGGTCAACCAGTTAATGGAGGATGGTTGTGTTAGAAGCCTCAACAATCGGCGAGCTTGTATGAGAAAATGTATGAATGTGGATGAGGTGAGACTTGTGTCAGGACAGAAGAGTGTGGCGCTCTATCCTCTCTGCCTACCCCCGCGAGGAAACGGCGTGATGGTAAGTAAGTAAGTAAGTAAGAATACAATAATCGATAAAATGTATTTTCGTCAAGTTTACATTTATACTGACGAATATGATGTTTTCATTGAAATTATAGCGCCATTAATCCCAAACCATGCTGTAACACAGGTTTATCATCATAATTAAACCTGTAATATTTCGGTAAATACATGCAACATAAAATACATATTTTAGATAATCTTAAAGAAAATATTAGCGCTTAAGAATGACTAGTGACAAACCAATTATGAAAAGGGAATCCTACAAAAACAATTATTTTTTTCATTCAACCCGTTGTAAAGTTAATGCTTTGGTAAAAATACAATTTGTGATATAAAAGACAGAGATTACACACTATTTTCATAGTGAAAATAACAACAAACATACAAATATAATTGTCTCTTTCTCACTAATTAAATGAAGAGAGATAAGAAGGAAGGACACATTGTATACGACTTAATGAATGCTCAAAATTATGTTATTATTCATTTTTTTTAAATTGAATGCTCGATATTTAGAGTAAGTTCGTGCCATTAAAGCCATTTAAGCTAATAAAAACATTTTTTCTAACTGTTATTTACAGTAACACGAGTTGACAGCATGGCTGCGTTCAGGTATTTTATGTCATGGTATGGTAAAGATTAAGACAAAGATCGTAATATTTATTTGATTATTCTATAATTTTAATTTTATTTTATTGAGAGATTTTGACAGTGTAAACATATTGTAACAAACATAATAACTATTTAACATGTGATACTAATAATGAAAATCCACAAAAATATTTAGATACATAAGTATGTTTAGATGCAGAAAATTAATGAAAAGAAAAAAAAAATAATGTGAAAAATTCTAATGTATTGTTTTTATATATTATCTTAATACATAAATATTTTTTTTTTGATAAGATATATAAATAAATGTAGGTAATTGTTAAAATTTTTTCATTGTTCATTGTTACTTGGTTTCCGAATCGGTGGCGTAGCTACCGCCCAGGAGCCCGAGCCCCAGCCCCATCCCAGAAACGTTGAATAAGTTCAACAATCGCAACAAATGGCAGGAAAACATAGATCTAAAAATCTCAGTTACGAATGAATGAAAAAATATGTGTTATTAAATTTGAATATAAAATAATTTTGTGGTACCATCAAGCAGCAGTAGTAACAGCTGTTTAAATTTTTTAAGTATAAAAATGTAAATAAACAACACATGAAAAATATTTTTTAGTAGTTCTAGTAGTTATTAATTTGTTGTTACGCCACTGTTTCTAATCTTTTTATCTTGCTTAAGATCAAATAAATTATATAAACACACCATACGCACTAAATATATTTTATTTTACCCGAAAACATCCTTGGATTGGACAAGGTTTAAGATTTTTATGGATGAAAAGATTCCTAACACGTTTAATATTATAAAGAATTTTCTCCCCTAACATTTGTAATTCAATGGAGTGGTTATCACAACTCGTTAGTAGACGGCGAAAGAAAATCAAAGTAGGATATTTTTTTATATCGAACAGCAAGAGATAAACAATGAGCGATGTACTGTTTTATGCTCACGCTCCCTAGCTTAATTTATCGCATCAACGTTAGTGACTGAGTTTAGGTGGAGCGGTAGCACATACACCAGTTCAGAGTCTGATACTAGTTGGGATTCCATCGCACATTTTTGTTACGAATTATTATACTTTTTCCTAAAAATATTGTGAGTGCCGTCAAAAATATTTTTATATTAAAAAAGTTTCTTAGATAATAACCTACTATCTTATAGGGTTATCTATAAAAAGGTGGTTTGCTTTGATGTGCGAAAATTTTACTGAGAACATGTCAAAGAAGATTAGTTTATTTATTTTTTACATTAGTTTATTTTTTAATACAAATTAGAAATACAATTTTTAATACAAACAAGAAAGATATACAGGTGAAATAAATTTATCGAAAAAATATTTTTGTTGCCACCCGGGCTCGGGAACGTGCGCTGAACTATTACACTATGTCAACATTGTAAGTTAATGACAAATTTTCGAAAAATGTTAAGTTTTTTGATAAAACTAAATAGTTAATTATTTTATTCGAAATAGGTATGGTTTACAATCTGCGACAAATATATTAATGTAGATTTGCACATTTGTTTAAATATGGTTTAATTGTATTTATTAATATATACGTGTACACCTTCCTGGTCCCGATTTCCTCCCCCGGCCCGGGTCCATAATGCCGTCGTGCGTATGCAAGAGAAGTACCCGCAACGGATAAGAGGAGAGTTAACATTTTATCCTGATCTGAAGCGTCCGCGTCCGCACGATTAGACAAAGTCGAAAAGTAAAGGCTCCTTCAAAATCTTCCCACTCTCGAAAAATCAATCGCAGCCCTCTCCGCTTTTTGTCTTCAGAAAAGTCGTCCCGCCCTACAGCCACCCACCCCCACTCACCCCCACCTGCCCCCACCTGCGAGAGATACTCAAAAGCGCAAGCCCTGATGTAAAAAAAATGATTACATGAAATATTTTTAATAGTCGATGCACGTTATTACATATTATTAAGTAAATACATGTATTATATATGTATCTCTATCGGTCGATATTGTCATAACTGAGCATGGTGATCTTCTATTCTGTTTCTACAGGGCGAACTGCTGGCCTCCACTCTTCGCGATCTTGGTCCTTGTTTATTACCACGTGTGCCGGTCATGACTGACTTGGTCTGTCCATTTTATTGGAAATCAACCTAATTTTACAATAATTTTTATTTTTCATAATTGGCAGTCTGAATTATTCATAAATATAAATTTTAAGATAAAACACTTTTTTTAAATCATTATTTATATTGATAAATCCACATGTTTGGTATCTTCTTCAGGAAACGATGTATACTAAAATTAAAAATGCTATCAAAAATAAAAATCAAACTATTAACACAAAGTAATTTTGCTAATATTAAAGAAGTATTCATAAATAGATAGGTAACCTTGAATTGTTGTAAAATTTATAATAAACTCTTTATTTTTGCTCTCAATACAATCACCCTTCCCTCCCCTCCCCACCACTCCACAAATGTTTGCGTTGTCATAATATATTTTATTTGTTTGTTTTTTTATTCGTGTTTTTTTTCCAGTTACAACAAACTTCTTTTTCAATTTTGTAAAAAATAAAACGATTTATATGTTTTTATTTGTATTTTTTTCTTATTTTGTTTTTGTCTTTTCTATTTACTAGCAAAAGCCCAGAATTTTCACGATATCGTGCATTATATTGAATTTGATTTTACGTGTGAAATTTAATGTAGCCACAAATTTAACTTCAAATGTAGTGCACGTGCATCACAGATTTTCATAGGATGCCAGCTGTTAAATATTCTCTCTGTCAGTAAACCTTCCTCAACACCCTTTTCCTATCTATATTTTATGGGTAAATTATAAAGTCTAAGATACGCTATTTATTTATAACCATTTGTTTATTTATATACCAGCTCGTTATTTTGAGATATTATCCTAGTATTACAATACGATAGGTACAATGTAAAAACATTATAAGTCAATTAATGAAATAACGTTTATTTGTTTTAGTAATTAGAAAGACACTGAAAAAAAATTAACTCTATTGGAGAAAAATGGAGTTAGCTGTATTAATACTAGTTATTCGTACTAATGGTGCACGTCCATGGCACCTGAGTCACGCCAAGATAGGACGAGCGCGATGGTATAAACATTCATGAATATAACATCAATGAACTCTTAAATTACATAAATTCACATGTTAAGTGTGTTAAGAAATGTTCCGATGTTCATATATTTGTAAACTGAACTCTAATCAATTTACGTAAAAATTCAAACAAATGTATCAATTCTTGATAATGAAACCTATTTAGAGAATAAAGTTTTTAGTGTAGATTTTGTGTAAAATTAACTGATGTTACCATACTTCTTTTTTCCACGTTGAATAACATCTAATTCCACCAAATTAAAAAAATTTATGCCCTTTGCAAAAATTATGATTGGTTTTGTAATTCGAGTCGTTTTAAGATCTGGGTGCAGGGAACAAACTTTCCGGTCGCCCCGCTCGACTTTCTTTAACCCAACCGCCTTTCAGGACTTCTCCAAACCAACGTTGCTCAGCGACTGTGATTCCCAAACTGTTTTGCATATTTTCTTGTTAATAAACTTTCACCGCGCCTGGGATTCCAAGAATTATTCTCCCGCCGCAGCAGACGACTAACCTCCAGACAAACCGCTTTTATTCTTTATAATGTATCTCGGGATAAATTAATATTAATCCTTCACTTGTATAAAATATTTTCTATTAATAATATTAAATTTTGCTCCAAGTATTTTTGAGCTTTGTAAATATTCCGAGTTGAATTTTAATTTGAATAAATTACTAAACTGCGGGTACTTAAAAGTAATATATCGTCTATGTGAATTCGATATCGCGTATGAGCCAATGATTTAAAAATACGTTTTTTTGTGCTTTTAGTTGAACGGCACATGCCGCCTTGATTGGCTCATTCAAATTTTGAAATTCACCAATAGACTGCTTGCACTCTGAATAAACTATCCCCTATAATGAAGCGAGCCCTTTTTTGTCCCTCTTGAACATTTTGACAAATAGTTATTTCGCGGTATTGGACTTACACAGACGATATATATTCAGTAAATGTATACATTTGTCAATATGCATATTTATTCATTAAATGTTATCACATAAGTGCAATGAAATATGAACATTTACTGGTAGAATCATAAATTTTCACATCAGATTTAGTAAATGTATGCACAAACAAAAATGAATCAAACAAATAATAGATATCTCATAGAAACGAAGCTTTTTTTTATTATATTTAATGGAAAATATATGGAAGTATGGGTATTACAGGGCTGGCGACCTATCTTCGGCTGATCGCTTTATATATATATACGAGGGCCAAGTAAAAAATAAGGTTCCTTACGCTGTACACTCGCCACGCGAGATGCTAGGCGAAATCCGGCAACACCGCCTTGATTGTTGGTCCCTTAACTACATCCCCACTACCGGGAGCAAACGCTGCGACGCTCAGTAAAGGCCTGACAGCCATCCGCTATGGAACCCGCCATCGCCGTTACCGCCAGGTGTGAAATCCGTTCGGTGATTCGATTTTTAAACGCGAAGAAGCTTAAACCTGTTGAAATTCATCGACAGTTGGAAGAAGTTTATGGCACAGCTTGCATCAGCGTCCAACACGTCCGCAAATGGTGCAGGGAGTTCTCCGAAGGACGCACAGACGTCCATGACGAGCAAAGGAGTGGGAGGCCATCGGTGTCGGACGAAGTCGTGGCGAAGATTGAGCGCATTCTCCTCGAAGATCGGAGAGTAACGCTTCGGGAGCTTGCTGTCCAGGTTCCTGAGGTTTGTGAAAAAACCATATATATAACGTCCATCATTCTCACCCATTAATCAATCGCCATACCTGTCAATTTTTTTCGTAAGTTATTGTTAATATGGCTACACTATCGCCATCTATGGACTAAATTTGATAATTAATTTCCCTGAAACAGCACATATGTCACAATGAGAATTTAATTATTTTTTGTAATTGTGTTCTTGAACATATTCAAATAATGCTACAAATGCATCAATTTAAATTAACAATTTTGATAGAAAATGTGCGCACCAATCATATGTAACTATATAACCTATAAATTTGATGTGTCGTGCCTGTTTGTGAATATTAAATTAAATAAACAACAATATATAAAAGAAAAATACTCATTAAATTATGCTTTCACTAATGCGTTGTAGTAAATGTGTGCATCATAAATAAATACATTTACTAGGAATAGTAAAAAAATAAATATTTAATTGATACTTTTGATATCTTATGTAAATGTATATATATATATTGATGATTAAGTATACATTTAGTAAAGTTTTTTTGTTGTGAAGCTGCATTTTAAGATCATAATACTGTGGTCCAGGTTCGAATTCCGGTAGCAACTAAATATTTTTTCTACTTTTAAAATCAGCAATGTTGTCTTTGTGGTTTTTTTTTTTTTTTAAAAATAGATTCTGTCAAAGAAACAATATATGTTTTAGTTAGTTATGACATCCTGAAGAAGAAAATGGTATTTTTCGAAACCGGTAGATGTATTTAAACTCATTTTAGTGGTTAATAAAACAAAGATAAAAAATAAAAATAAAAATATTTTTTCGATAAATACAGATGTATGTGTGGCAGATCCATTTATGACAGAGTAAAGAATGAAGAAACAAGGAAATAATGTAAAGCTGATCTTAGTATAGTGAGTAAGATTAAGAAAGGATCACTAAGGTGGTTTGGTCATATGGAACGGATTAATAAGGAAAGAATAGTAAGGTAGATTTATGACGCAAGTGTGGATGGCACCAGAAGGCAGTCCGCGGAAGACTTGGCACAACCAGGTAAACCGGATACTGGAGGATGATATGATAATCATTTACCCCTTTAGTTAAATATCATGATATATAAATATAAATAAATATCACAAATATTAAAGAATTCAGTCGAAAGAACATACAGATCCTTTCAAGTTAATTTTTATTACTATTATACACGCCCTATTCAGGCATTAACATAATTTGTAAAATAACAGAAATTTTCATCAGAAGTGCAATTCACAACGAAAAAAAATATATAATGTCAGCATGTTATTTCATAATCAAGATTAAAAATAAAAATAAAATGTGAAGTAAAGCCATTTATCCGTCACCACACGATCAGTCGAGACACACAGAACTGTAATAATGTAGTCCTATAAAAAGTTAAATTTACAGCAAAAATATCGACTACCTCCGCATATTCATTCCCCAAATAATGCATTCTGGGGACTGCGGAGTTGGCTAATGCATGAGTTCTGACAATACCACTGTAATAGAACAATGAATTGTCTCGATGGCCTCAATGGTGCGTGAAAGTCAAGCAGACCAACAATCTGGGAGCAGTCTATCATACCATTGATGATCCTGTATGGAAATCATCGTACGTCTCACTGATAATTTATCAATTTCAGACGGTTAAGGAGATAATCATAATTGATATCATCAGAGCGTATATTTAATTTAAAATTATGACTTTTTTCCAATCACTTTAAATATTATTCAAATCTAACGGCTGTTACCCGTCAGTATTGTATTTATTAAGCTATTTGCTATTACTTAATGCGTGATTACTATAACTTAGTAAGTTCAGCACCTGAATGGTAGTCGTGGGTTTCAGTTTGAATTAATTAATATTTCCTATTTTAGCAAAGATACAAACCATACCTACAAATTCTCGACGTGTTTTAATTTTCCAACATTTTGAATATTAAATTTGCCGTAAAATTAATCATCTTTGTAATACTCGAAAGTTAATGAATAATTACTACGTTTAAAAAATGTATTATTTTTAAAATAAACTCACTTTATGTTTCAAACGTAACAAAGGATATCGCGCGTTAAAGTTTCTCAAATCCGAAACAATATCTGTTATGATTGTTTGATAGAATGTTTTATGATTCCAAAACTTGGGCGGATGATCGCTTTTCTTTTCCACAAAAATTTTGCCACCCCTGCCCGGCCCCGTCTGCCCCTACCTGGAACACTCGGTGGACGACTCCTGTAATATGATAAATACCATAAAAGAAATCAATGGAGGGTATCCTTAAAGCTTGGGCACATCAAAGGAATCCGGTTGGTGAAAATCTGATGCTAGATAATACAATTCGTCGGATTTTTCAACGATGAATTGCGAAATAAAACTATTCATGGGTGTACTAAAATTTATATGAAAAGTTGAATAACCGACACAGAATACAATGTTGAAAAATACTTTTTATTTTCCTTTTTTTTTCTATAGGTATGAGTAAATCATTAAGGCTCCTACCCACCCAATTATTTAATTCTGCATAACGAAATCTTATGTGGACATTATACGACAATGTTGATAGTACAGTCTAAAAATGAGTTAAAAAAATATCACGGCATAACCTCCTCGAGGCCTCCGAATTGACGCTGGTTATATATTTCAGTATTGTGATTATAAATAATACTGGAATTATGGGATGGTCAGATGAAGGTATGTTAGTAATAAGTTATCGGTACGGTATCTAGCAGGGGCGTGCAGTGCATACAAGCAAAAAAGCTGTGCATAACTAAAAATTCTTGGAAACAAATATAAATAAAAAAAAATTGGATTAACATAACGAAAATATTATTTTGCAATTAGTGCCATTTGTGTACCAGTAGAGACTTTAATTGCTTAGTTATAAAAACTCACCGCTGTACTCATGGCGCTTTTTTTTAATTGCCGCGTCGTGCTATTTACATTGATCAGTTCTGTCTTTAAGCTAGTGAATTACTCAAGTCATATAAATGGCTATTTATTGATCCGTTTTGTATGGAGTAATTATTTTTGCTGCTGTTTTTTTAACAAAATAACATTAAAAAGGGTTACAACTGTGTGCAAATCATTGAAGTGTCTACTTCCTCTTTTACTAATTTGCGAATTTTACTATCCCAGTCGTATACAATGTGTCCTTCCTTCGTACCTCTCTTCAATTAATTAGTGAAAAAAAGACAATTATATGTGTATGGTTGTTGTTCTTTTCACTGTAAAAATAGTGTGTGATCTCTGTCTTTCATTTCACAAATTGTATTTTTACCAACGTATTAATTTTACAACGGATTGAATGGAAAAAAATAATTGTTTTTGTACGATTCCCTTTTCATAACTGGTTCTTCACTAGTCATTCCTAAGCGCTAATATTTTCTTCAGGATTATCTAAAATATGAATTTTATGTTGTATATATTTACTGAAATATTACAGGTTTAATTATGATGGTAGACTTGTGTTACTGCATGGTTTGGGAAGGGTTAAATATGAATTATACACGAGTTGAAGCTCTGCGAGTGTAGCAGTCGCCTAGTTAGAGCCCGATGAAGAAGTGATATTCCATTCCGCATTGTGATGCGCGCGCCGCTGTGTGTGTCGCTCTGCCTCTTCATCGCGGTGTTGGATTAGCATTGTAGAGAAGGATTGAAACAGTAGGTTTTATTTCCTAATATAATTTAATTATTTACCATTAATTCAATATGCATTTGTTAGTTAATTCAATAATAATATTGATACGGTTAATCATGTTTATAATTATTATACAGAAAGGTATTAAGTAGATCCCTGTAAAAATAAAATGTTTCTTAGGCAGTAATAAGAAAACTTGCAGCTAGTAAATTATAAATAATTCACATATTTTTGACACAATGCAATATTAAATATTCAACATTAATTTGAATTGAATGAGTATTGTAATGCGAGTCATGATGTACAATATTTTTGCGTATTTTTATCACAAGTTTCATTATAAATCGTTTCTGGTAATATCCGGGAAAACATTTTGTCCATGCTGATCGCATTGCATCGGATCTGGCCCAGCCGTGAGATTTTTATCCGAATGAGGTTTTTATCGTTTTACGTATTCTGGAAATTGCGTATCTATGGGATTATTTTTCGGTGATTTGTTTTTTGTTTGTTGTTGTTCCTAGATGGCAGTTAAAAGTCGTTTAAAGACGAATTTTCTGAAATATATTTTTCCAACCAGCATCGTTTTGTAATTCCAGCCAACATTTAAATTTACTACGTGAATTTCATATCATTTCCGATTCCCAAAGAACTTTCGTTTGATTTTACTAAAATTACAAGCCTTTTATGAGAACCGCCGAGTGTACTCACACGTGATACGACTTCTCGACTCTTCACTCCGAGTTGGTCTTCCCGGTAGTCGCTGAACCGTGGCTAACTTTGATAGCGGTATTGAATTTGAAATCAGTTTTAGGGTAATTTCGAACTAGATTGTGAAATCGGGTGACTAAAGTTTATAAACCGACACAAAATAATATTTGAAACGAATAATAATTAACTGTTCAAAGGTTTTCGGCGAAACTTTGTGGAGTTCTATGATTGTTTTGTAAATTGAGTTAAAACACTGTTTTATTCCACTATGTTTTTTATTGTGTTAAACGATATAACGTACAAGAAAGCTATAACAAACTTCAGTGTAAACTCCGAAATGGCTGGGTACGTAAGAATAGATGGCCATTCATTTGATAATAGTAATTTACAACTTATACGTAGTTGCGCCAATGGACGAATGTTAGATATTCTAGAAAATTTAGAAATATTTAATAATAAAAATAAAAACATAATAAATATTCAAATACCGCCCATTTCATCCCCTCTCTAATCCATTTTAACTCCACCCCCACCCCCACCTCCGTTAACCCCAAACACACTTTATATTACTGTCTGAAAGTGTTTTAATTTTAGTTGAATTATAATATTGATAATGGGAAGATGTTCCCGAAAACGTTATATCGTTTAACACAATAAAAAATATAGTTTAATAAAACAGAGTTTTAACTCAATTTACAGAATAATAATTATTAAGGAGAATACATTCTTATTGTGAAGTTGTAATTATTCAGAACATAGATCTGTGATGTTTTAAATATTAATTAAATACATTTAACTAGTATTTAGAATAATAATTATAACTTTAAATAATTTATATAGCGCCTTTTTCGTAAAAATGCACCTTAAGGCCGTTTAATACATAACACGTGTTTAATCTTATTCTATTTTTATATTTAAAATTTAAAAATATTATTCGAACTTATGGATATGATTTTGTGAAAAGGTGCGATTTCTGACTCATTTACCAGAGATTACGCCACACTCTTCAGTTCTGACACACAATTCTCGCCTCATCCACATTCACACATCTTCTCATACAAGCTCGCCGATCCAGTACCTGGTTTATCTTGTCTTCCGCAGGAGTCCTCTATTTCTGGTGCCTTCAACACTTGCCATATATATATATTTCTTACCAATCTTTCCTCATTTATCCGTTCCATATGACCAAAACCAAACCACCTAAGTATTCCTTTATTAATCTTACTTGCTGTACCAAAATCAGCTTTACATTCTTTCCTTATTTTTTCATTCTTTACTCTGTCATAAATATATCTGCCACATATACGCGTATGTGATCTCATTTCCACAGCATTCTGCTGCTCTTCTGTCAGCTCCAGTGCCACTCCATTCCAGGTCGGTACCAGGACTCCATTGTGTACCGCTAGTGTTACCTCGGTTGACAAGATCCCGTTAGTTATTATATAGTATATATAATATATTAGTTAGTTATAATATATTATATATACTAAATGATAGTACTGTCAGTGACTATCTTCTAAAATAAACATCATATATCTACATTTATGGTTTTCGTAAAAATAATGTAAATGCGATTTATGTCACATCCATATATTAAAATAAATTAATGTGTAATAAATAAAACATACATTTAGGTAGGAAGGTAAAATAAAGTGGTTGAGCCCCTTTTTACTCGTATTTCTGTTATTTTTATCAATAAAAGTATATTTCATCACACGTTCCATCATTCAGTTATCTGAAAAGTTTTTTCAGTTTAGGTAGGCGCTTGTGGCCGTTTGTTTTCTATGCTCCCAAGGGTTGCGTCCGCACTCCGCACCGGACGGACGTTTATGATTTAGGTCACACGTCAAAGCCTCCCGCGAGGGTCCACCTTCAGTTCCCGGAGCCGTTCGCCGATCTTGTCAGGGCTCAAACTAAAAGATGTCCGCGATAAATTGGAAGTTTCGATCAAATAACTGAGGTGAAAATAAAAAAGGTTTGATGTATTAAATGTATTTTTACTTTATTGATTTTGATAAAAAAATATTACTTTCGCAGTTGTTAGATCAGGTACAAATGCAGGGTAAAAAAGTCTGTCCACAAAATTCATCAATATATATATATGTAAGTACAGTGAAATCTCGATCGATCGAATCGTTTAATTCTTCCAGTTTAGAATTAATTTTTACCGCATTAATCGTTTAATTTACGAAGAATACATAGCTAAATGCTTGGTTTCTATTACCCGCGCTTGGAAACAATGAGCGGAACATTCGATAGAGAGAGAGAGAAATGTATCTTTGTATGTGAACTATGTATCTTTTTTAGAATATGTATTAAAAAATTAAGTATGAAAAATGTAACTTTTACTATATTCCCACATTCATAGGTTATTTCAATTGGTCTCTTCAAAAATGATAGATAATGGTTTCACTGTACATATATTTATAGATATATCAGAGAGGAAGTTTTTTAGTTATCCCGCGTCTGTTGATCCTGAGAAGGACTATTGTTGTCCCAACGTTTCGGATTAATCTCATTACCCATTTTCAGGAGATGTGAAGGCATCGGTGAAGTGTCACTAAAATGATCATGAACCTCGTATTTTTAGGCCGGCAGTTCAGCACTAAATTAAGTCATTAATTTTTACTTTGTATAATTGTGGTGTTTACAACCTAATGTTTGGCTTCTGATAATTTTGTAAGGTAAATTATTATAGTAATTTGTTTGTGCGATAAGTGTCGGGTTTGGAGAAATTGATGTTAATGGGTTTTTAATATTGTTGTCGGTTGATGAGGTAATTTGTCTCTTCTAATATATTGAGCCAGGTGTTTGAAAGCCTGATATTGTCGTCTCTGTTATTTAAACACTCTCTGGCATACTTAACCAGTAAAAACATTAAATTTAACGAGTGAGATCTCCTGGTCGTGATGAATAAAAGTGTATTGAAATTTTTCTCATATTACGTTACAAGATTCTAGATAATAGGTATCCATTGTAGAAATGGATTTCGATATAAATACTGTCTAAACTTCTTATCTTCACCTCGCCGCCTTATATGTTCAAAGTGCTTCAATATTCGCTTCTAGTCATTCCATGTGAAATCACCTAATTTTAAAATACACGTTTGCTTGACCATTTCAGATATTTTTATTTTTTTTACCATAGGTAAACCGCCATGAGCGTGTAGTTCAAAATAATTTTTATTATATTTTAATCTGCCACCATCTTGTATCTAGGCTTAATTTTTTTCGCAGTGACTTTGCAGAGGTTTTGAAAAAAATTCAAAGCTGAGAACTCGACTAGCCATAATTATAACAAAAATTTCTATATTGTGGTTCCAATCGCAGTCATCTTAAAAGGTCATCAAAATTGGTGATTATGCTTCCAAATTTGGCATATTTCATGGTCATGGTTTATACGTAATTTTCTATTATTTTTATACATTTTCTATAACCCTACTGTATCTTATTTTTGTTAATGAAAACCAGAATATTTTAACTTTTATGGTAGGAGAACAATATATATTTTTCAAAACCTCTGCAAAGCCCTGTTTTTCCATGTTGCTGGTGGCAGATATAAATATATATATTTATAAGCTACAGGCTCATGGGGGTTACCTGTAGTAAAAAATTAAAAATTACCTGAAATAGTCAAGTAACCACACCTAGGTGATTTCACATGGAATGGCTCTTTGTATTTTTTATCTCAAATTTTCTTATTTGTTATTATTTATTTATTAGTTATTTTTCTACAATTCCCATTAAAATTTATTTTCAGACTATTTGTATGTCTTACATTCGTCACGCAGTCAATTGCATACATGCGACTGGAAGATAAGACATTTTTTCAAATCATCTATTTACCTTTAAAATGTAAATCTATATTTGCGGTCGACTTTACCAGCAAATGTGGACGAGTTCTTAATTGATACATTTGTATTTTGTGACGTTGTGATGTTTTATAGTACGTTTTATGAAAGGATGTCTCTTGAATCGAAATTGTTTATTGGATAATTTTGCGTAAGGTTGTATTATATGAGATGGGTACCATTTGATTAGTTGGCTGGGTCCGACTGCTATAGCGACTTATCCTGTCGGGATTTTGGATATTGGGTTTAAGACCGGGGTCTCATTATAATCTATATTTGTAGCTAATCATATTGTCAGGATAAGTCTATACGGTAACAAGGTTGTATTAATATAAAACTGTATTTTTTTAATGTTTTAAAAGTTTCATTGTTAAAACGTATACTTGGTTAAAATCACCTAATCGTATGAAATAATTTGTAAACGTTTTCTAAAAAGTAGCATCTACATGTCTTTATTTAATTACCTATATACTATGTGCATATTGACTATGTAGAGCACAGTGATCACATGGTTTGATTCGGTTACAATGAGTTATAAATGCGACTTTGTCCATTTTAAATATTCTTTCAGACCTCACAAAGTACCTGTATATTCAAATGACGCCTATTTATTTATCAGTACAAAATACTAAAGTTACGACACCTTTCTAACAGCTTTTATTGAGCACTGGTGATACCGGACTTATCAAACAAAAAAAGCATTACATGTAAATTGACCGTATACCTAAAATTTCGTTTTTATGTACATATCCACTTAAAAAGTGTTTCGCTGAAAAATTTGGTATTTTGAAAACACCACCGTCATGCTCTGTGTGGCCGGAACATCGGTATTAAAAAGGCATCATCAAATTGACATTATTTAGCTTCAAACTTTTGAATATTAAGAGTTTGATTCATCGCCCATGAGGTGAAATTTTTACAAAAATTGTTCTATATAATATTCAATAAATCTGTTCCTCAATTTCGGGTAGGTACATTGTGTAACTTATCTCGTACATTTTTATTTGTATTTAAATCGACAGTTTTTATAAAAAATGTTACGAGTGTTACATACTTAAATATATTTTTTTCTTGGTATATCCTAAACTAATAGGAAATTTGATATGGCTATTTGTGGCTCTAAAGTGCTTGCTTAACCGGCCAGGTCTGCAAAACGAACGTGTTTTTAATATCTCTAGGTTAAGATTACTTAAATGTTTTCTTTTTTATATATATTTTTATTAATTATCTTTGTTTTATTAACCACTAAAATGAGTTTAAATACATCTACCGGTTTCGAAAAATACCATTTTCTTCTTCAGGATGTCATAACTAACTAAAACATATATTGTTTCTTTGACAGAATCTATTTTAAAAAAAACTATTTTTAATTTAATTTTTTTTTTTAAATTTTATAATAAGATAATAAAAATATGAATCTTAACCACAAAGTTAACATTGCTGATTTTAAAAGTATCTTTTTTATATATTTAATAACAGTATGTTAATGTATGTATATTCACTATGAAATTAAGTGTACATTGTCTTTATTACGATTAAGAAAAAAACATACATAACATCTGTCATCTTCTCTTATCTATGCTGTCTATGGTATACCATAGAATAAAACGCTTTCTGCAATGTCAAAATAACGATTTTTGGTTATGTTTCGATCTAAAATTTGTCGAAATAAAATTTAAGAGAAAACCATTCATCCGATTTTTGTTATTATTATTGTCTATCCGCGAACAGAGGTGGAGTAATTTTAATTACACTTTATTTACGTGTGGTTTGTTTTGGAGAGAGCTCTATCATTGAAATATAGATTCTATTGAACGGAAAGTGCTTTATTATAAAATATTTATCTAAATAAACGCAGTTACTTCATTAAGTTGTTTTAAATTATTCGATAAACAGGAGAATTATTTATTTTTCTAATTGTTTAATTACTTGTAAACACTGCCTTAGTAACTTGGACCATATATAATATTTTCCCCTCAAGACACGCAGAGATTACATACCGATATTGGTCGATATAATATCAGTTACTTCAGACTGTTTAAAATAATAGATAACGTTAATTTTGTTCAATTTTTATTATTTGTGTGTTTCGATGATGAATTTTCACCCATGGGGCATATTCACGAATGAGATTTCTCTTGAAAATTCAACTCTAGTGCGAGTATAGGACAGTGCAGAGTATAAAACATCACTCCACGTGTTTTACTCGCGGATTAGAATGATGCATCCAGTATACACGTACCTTTACCAACTCTCATAGTTCTAAGACTTATTGAGAAATCATTGTGGACACGGCCCATTAACGTACATATACACGGATGAGACTTGTAGCTTTCGATTCAGAGATTTGGCGTTAATTGTATCAGTTGGTGAGTCTGGTACAAAATACAATAGACAGTAAATGATTTCAGCACGCTTCTCATTAATTTATGCTGTTCTATCTTTTACGCGTATTTCTGGAGCTTTTTGATATGTGTCTTTGTGCCTCGAAGATCTCCTAATACACTATCAACGCAGAAGAACCAAGGAGAGAGAGATCCATGTCTCTTCAGCGTCGATAGTGTATTAAGAGATCATTTTGGGGATTTCGCTATGTGGACAAAGACACGAAAGCGGATAGACAGTGCATCCACGACACCGGCAACAGTTAAGAATGGAAGGTGTTGGGAGAGGCGTATATCCTCTTCTGAATGTAAATATGCTGAAGATAAACACACTGTCTGTTGCGTATTCATAAAACACATTTTTATCGGCTGCTACCCATATTACTGACACCTTTCCGCGTCCTAATTCACACCCATAACCTTTCCTCATGCTTGTCTTGTCATTGTGAATAGTTATCTTGACGCCAGCAGACGTCAGCGTGAACGATACTTGTTCGACCGCGACACCGTGATAGCATTTCGCCATGTAGATTTGTTTAGCTCCGGTGCATCAGCACTGTATTATTTGTGATCCTGTGATTTGTGTGCACAGTGATTGTCATTTGTTGTTTTGTGTGCCGCTGGTGAAGCTATGATATCGTCGTCTTTAATTGGAAGTGGAGGGCTGTCCACCGCTGAATTACACTGAATTACTCTAGCAGTTACTGCGTCTTTTTTTAAATCTTCATTTCGCCGCATTTTTTTGTTCTACTGATATCTTTAGTGCTTATTACATTTGAGCTGACATAAAATTTTAATGTCGTGGCATTCATATATTGGAAATTTGATATTTTAACAATAAGTATTTTCTTTCGGTCGATATGCTCATGACTGAGTCTCTCAATTCTTTATTCTTCTTCTACAGTGTGGCCTGCACTCTTCGGTCTTGTTTAGTGCGACGTATATCTTGGTCTCGGTCTGTGCATCTTATTAGAGATACATTCCCCGCGATCACCTATTTCTCCAGGCTATCTCAATCTCTTCTAGCGACATGCCCAAAGTTCGAAAGAATCCCTTTCCTGCATGTCGTGGAGAGCCGTTAGTACCGAGTTCCTGATGACTGAAGACATTCGTTCGTCTCGCGATCCATGGTGTACCTACGCGGCATACGACATCGACATTAACCAGAAATTACCACATCTCTTACCATTGTTGCGTTTATTCTCAAACTGTACAACGCTTTACACCCTGAAAGTGCGTGGGCACAATCTCATTATAATGAGAATTAACTGATGGAACTTTATGAAAGCATGAGCAAATTTTGACTTACCGTAATCAAAGTGATGTATCGTGTTCCGTCCCCTTATTTACGTTTGATGTAACACATTTTATGTAATATTACTGTAAATTGTCGAATTCTGTTAGAACGCGAATTTGCTCGTAAATACGCGACATCATTAAGGTGGTTAGTACAATGAAAAGATAATATCGACTATTTATTGCAACTGTTTATCAAATCCCGCTCTTACTTCATTGATTATTAATTTTGTTGTATAGAAAATACACACAATTAAAAAAAAAAGCTTCATTTGAAATCTGCCCTAACCTAACTTAATAGTAAATGTCCAAATATAAACGTTCGATAGGCATTAAAAGATGAGCTTTGGTTTGTTTAGGGATTTGACTAAAAATTATAGCAAATAGCCATTTATTCAATAACTAATAATTTTTATGGTGTTTATTATTTTATTTTGTATTTTATTATTTCTTATACCTAATGCTAATTGATACTCGATGTTATTTTATATAGTTTTTAAAAATTTTCAAAAATATGTACCTAAATATTTCATAATTTTTACAATTAAGTAAAATATATACAAATACACAATATTACCTTTTCATTTGGAATTTTCCTAACTAATCTACTAGTAAGAACGCGAAGTAATATCGTGCGAATTCGTGTTCTAATGGTGACGGCAATTTACGGAAACATACTATATAATGTATTTAATTTCGCAAATCTTCTTCTATAATACTTTTATTACGTAAAATATATCTACCTATTTTAATTTTTTTCTATTAATAATTACTTACCTATTAAATGTATAATTTATTTACTTACGAAAATTTTATGTAGAAAGTTTGCGATTTTTTATATAGCTCTAAAAAGTACCTACATATGTAAATTTTTCGCAAAAATTTCATGTTAAGCATGTAATGTTATATGTATGTAATGTAAATATGATTATCTCGCGTCACCAGCCGTGGCATAGCGATTAAGACTGACTATAAATTAGGTTCTCTCTGGGAGCGTAAGTTCGTATCTTATTTACAGTTTTTTAATTTTGGTGTTTTTTTTTTTAACTTTAATTAATCTATTTTATAAATGGAAAATCTAATCTACTAAAAGTATTTAATCATTATATAAGAGATTTGCGTTATAAGTCACGTGTTTCTAGTATTTTATTGTGCATTACCAAACAGCGAGAAAGTGGTGATATACAATGAATACATAAACCTAAATAAATTTTAGCACTTAATAAAATAAATTGTAACGTTTATTGAATACAAAAGCTCGAATCGTAGCACTTTTAAATCGAGTAAATAAAGCTTTTCGTTACTGTTAACATTTATTAAAAGACATAACTATACTTTCATTGAATTTTCTACCAGAGACAAGCAAAACGCGCCCAACGAGTCGGAAGGAAATGAAAATAAACAAGAATTGCGCTGTTTTGATGGCACTTCTCTACACGACTATATGGATGTTTTAGCAAATGGATTCAAAGGCTCTTAACATCCTTTAGTTGACGCAGTCAAAGCGAACAGGCACACGCGATGTCTACATCTGTATGCATTTCTTCTGTCTCCTGGCGACATCCGCGCCGTACGATATTACCATCAAACAGAGCGAATTTTACCATCAAACAGAGCGAATTTTACCATCAAACAGTAAATAAACATCGTCGTTTCTTCGAACGCGCATTTTCTTTTAAAATATTTTAAATAGCGCTTTCAATTTTTCCTATCGTTTGATATTTCGACGATAGCTCCGTACATTATAAATATTACTATGAAAGTTACGTCAACGATGTAATTAAAATTAATAGGTTGATTCATAAATAAGTTACGTTAGTGGTGTATCATTTCTTCTAAAAAAACAATTATTTTTATGGCGTTTACTTATTTTTCCTAGAAAACATTGTTGAATAAAAGTATTAAATTCAAAATCCAAAATGGTCACTCAACTGCCAGAGAAACCCGTCGGTTTTAACACATCCTTCCCACTTTCCGTACCTTGCTCGGATAAATTTATACATGTTCCGATTGCTGAAAGATACGATGTATGGTAATAGTTTTCGCAATGATTCAAACGTTACTTTCTCATTACTTTTTTCTTATCAAAACTTTCAAAACTCTTCGAAGAAGAAATTGTCAATCATCATCAGCTAAATAATGATTGATGATCGTGAAAACGTAATTGATTCAACATTATTTTATGTGTATAAGTAATATAGATATTGTGGTGGTACTGCTCGTAAGGAAGTCACTCAATAGCCATACAATCCGACCAGTACCCACTAAACCAGACGGCAATACTCCGCGCCGCAACCGGTCCGAGGAAAGCTGGAACCGACCACTCCTCTTCTGGCCAGCTCCTCGGATACATTATACACTAAGGACTCTTTTTATGCGGTAGATACGTTCCTCAGGAAAACGCATAAAAAAAGACTAGACTCACGTATAAAAATAAAGAATACGTTCCATAATTTTCTAAAATCGAAAAAAACTAAATCTACCATATACCAAAAAATGCATAAAAAAGTTTATTTAATTTCTGAAAAATATAATCTTAACATATTCCTTCTAAATCTATGTATAAAAATTTTATAAAAAAAAGTTAATCTTTTTTGCATATTTTTTCTTAAGAATTATCATCGCTATATGATAATTTGCGAACTGGTTCTCAATCACTTTCATCACCAGAAGAGATAGTCAGCGCATCAGATCTGTGTCCTGAAGATAATGATTCTTCAAAAATAAAATTAGCTTCAACTTCGCATGTTGGTTTTTCCGTTTTGACAATATAATCAGTGATTAAACTTTGCGTTGACTTTGATAATTTTTTGTACAATTCCTGATATCCAGAAATGCAATTTTGAAGCTCGCGTTGAAACTTTCTTCGTTCTTCGTTTTTAACCCTTTCAACATGTCAAATTGGTTTAAAATAGTTATTTAAAAAAAAAAAACTTTTTGAAATATAAACCGCATAACTTCAAAACTGCATAAAAAGAGACCCGGGTGCACTTTGTAATATAACGATCAGTGTAAATTTAATCTCTAAATAAACGCCAACCAGTAAGTACTGTTTCATTGCCTTAAGCTACCCGCTCTAGCTGTACACACAAACACAAATCATAATAAGTTTTATCATTGCACATATATGCGGGAGAAGCGAGGAGATATAGGGCCCTCGATTCTCACCGTAAATATCCTTCTGACAAATAATTCCTATTGGTGACCTCAACGAGTCTAATCAAATATTAACCACACAATAACACCCAAATTGGCATCCCCTAAAGTGGTGACGCCGACGCTTGATTTGAATACGTAATCAATTCCCCTAAAATATCATCGGTTGATTTGGCAGTTACTTCGTGGTGAAACATTTTAATTTTTTAAATATATTGTCTTTGTACAATGTACACACAATTTTTGAGTTAATATTTCAGAGGTCTGACGGTTTTATACTCACGACGGTTCCAAAAGGCCGCCATCCTCAAGCGGTTGTCGCTCGCCTCGAGTCTATATTGTTTTGTATTGACATATATACGTAAACGGGTAACAGTCGCGTTTGATACCGCTCGCCCTTTGATTAATATTGACAAAGTCCACACCCATTGTTCAACCGCGTCGTACTGAACATACTCAATCATTTGACGTTAACGGCTAGACGGTGGTTAGCACTGAAACATACATAAATGAAAATTAAATAGTTAAAATATATTTTTTTGGCTTAACTTATATTTCATTTTCTCAGTACGGAGAATGAAAATACCAACACATGCACACACACATCTTGATATTTTCCATTGAAATATTTTATTATAAAACTGTTTTTGTAGATTTTTAATAAAGATTAAGATTAAAACGGGAAAAAAGGCTTTCCCCTTTTCCCGTCATTTCTATATGTTTCGTCCTACATACTCTATTATATTCTAGCTTATATTATTTATATTAGATAACACTGTTTTTTAATAAAATGATGCAAATAATGATATATACTTGAAATAATATACTTTTTCAATCTGCTGCAATAAACCGTCCTTATTTAAAAAATATATTTTTATGGGGATTTTGAGGATTATGAATTGATGTGTCTGTGTGTATATATATATATATTGAAAGTCGTATTAGAAGGATATGTTTCAAATTATGTGATGTGATTAATGTGAGAGTAGTGGATGCCCCAATATTTCATCCACCACTTTGGTATCCGTTTGATGTCGCGGAATGTATTGTGTATATGTGAATGTGGCAGGCTGCAGGAATCACTTAGTCAGAACTAGTATTAGAAATAAACCACTTACTATTTTCACTGAGTTTATTATAGGCACACTTCAGGCAAAGCAAGGTAACCTATGCAAAATAGTTACTGGGCAAATTGTTATCGGAGGCGAAAGTGGCAATATGAAGAGTGAAGCTCATGATTCCCTATCTCTGCTGGCCACGTTGGTATTGCTGCATGCCGTCGGTACTGAGTGTCTGTACGGCTGATGGGAGTTGTTTCGTTTTGTGTATCGGTACTTGCTGGGAGTGTTCAGTTTCGCCGGGCGGTGAAGATGAGAGTGAAGGCGATAGATCTCCACAATTCTTTAATATTATTAGTTATTATGGCAGCAGTTACTTTGTGCTATAACATGATTTTAATATTTTTTATTGAACTAAACTTTATACTATATACACAACTGACTAATATTAACTCACGACTATAGTTTCGAGTCGTGCCATCCCTCACACCAACAGGTGTAAATAACAACTGATGTTGACTCAGTCGGTATTTACGCTTGTCTATAGGAGATACTACTCTCATATAGTGGCATTTAAATGCATACCCATTTATGTATGTAGTACAAAGTTTAGTTCAATAAATTTCATTAATAATTGTAATGTCAGATTCACAATTATTTATTTATTTAATATATTAATTAATCAACATATGTTAATTTTTCTATTCCCTACTCACGTCACTAGTCCATTTTGCAGGGGGGCACAAATTCTCTTACATAGCGGAAAAGAATAAAAAAAGTAGAGTAAATATATAGATTAATGGTAATAAACAAGATATATAGCTGAACATGGATATCTCGAATCTCAAGGGACCACCAGAAAAATTCGAATTATCCATAATTCGAATTAAGAAAAAAGTGATTAGGGTTGTTAAGAAAACACAAGTATAATACATACCTATTATTACTATTTATTCATTTTTAAAATGCACATGTATGAGATTGTTAAAACATCATAAAGTAAAATATCGCAGTGCAATATAAACAAATTAATAATAAACAAAACAGCAAAACAGGTTTTCACACTTTGATTAATTTTTATTAATTGTTACCTTTTAAACTTAGATTAATAGTTACATTTTAAATTTGTTTTCACAGTAGTTCTTAATTAGTTACTCATCACTTATATTTATAGTTTTGTTTTTTGTCTATGCTTGTATTTTTAATTTTAGTATACAATTTGTAACCTGATGAAGGGATAATTGGTCTTGAAACATGTTGATAAATCAATATATAGTGCTTTAAACAAAGTGTTTGTTTCTTATCATTTAAATATAATAATATATTAAATTAAATTTGTAACATTTAGTATTAATTTTGACCTTTTTAATAAGATTTAAAACATTATATATATTATATTATTTCTAAATAAACTAAGACTACTTATTTATCTTATACTAGGTAGGGTCTTTGATAAGTACTACCCCGATAACGTACCTTTTCTGCTTCCTACAAATTGATGACGTCTTTATGTCTTCTAATTAAATAAACCTTTCTTTTTTGTTTCAGGTAAGCTTCACCCCTAATGATGTGAGGCGATGATCTCCTGCTTCCTCAGTAAGTCGCTACTTATACCCGGACAAACTGAAAACCTTCGACCTGCGCCAAAAATAGACACGATCGTTTTTATTGTTCAAGTTAGCTTAGCTTAGTTAGTTAATGTAATTCGATTGAGTCAAATACCCCGTGTCCGATCTGTTAAATTATTCGCAAAATGTAACAACATCTGGCACGCACCGAGTACCTACTTCCACGCCTTCATCCCCTGGGGTAGATACTGACATTTGTCCCCTAAAGACTTAGTAATTAAATTGCCCTGCGGTCTCGTGTATCCGTCTTCATCTGTCCCTTCTCCGTGTATCTTGATTGAATGTTGAATGCGTAATATTTAATACAACCGCTGTTCGTGTTAACCATGAGCCGCGTTTTTAAAGAAACTTAACATAATTTTTTACAACATTTTACTTACTTCGGATACTACACACCTTAAACTACATCCCAACATAATCACCACCATTTTTAACAGGGCACCGATTTTTGTATACCTTCGTCATAGAACGACGCCGTCTGGGATGAAAACCATGTCTGTACTCCGTCTTTGAGTTCATCATCGTCATCAAAATGCTTGCCACCAAGGCATCGTTTCAGATGAAGGAAAATATGGAAAAAACTTGGCGCCAAATCAGGACGAAACAGGACACACTTGGCGATGAATGTCAGCTGGTTTCATGTTTTGTGCATTCAAGAAACGAATCACAGACATAATCGGCGAGCTGATCTATTGTCTTGAACATTTCAACCATTCGCTACAAAATGACTACTCTATGTGAATGTCTCTAACGTTGCATGCGATGAGTAAAAAGATGAAGGAAACCATTGCGCATGTATGCGCAAAAATATCCGGCAAGAGTTCTTACTTAAAAAACACGCCTCGCAATTTGATACTCAGTTTTTGTATGGGTTTTCTATTTGCAACGTACAAAATACGCAATTTCAGATTATGCGAGTAAAGCCACTAACCTGTTATTTCTGGCTGCGATCTTCTGCGCGGCTATCCGATGTCTTGGTTTTCTGGCTGCTCTGCTAATGGTCTCTCGCGTGACTTTGGCTTGTAAATCTACAACACTTAAACCGATAAAAATGCAATCTGTATTTCATGGGCACAGCCGTTAATATATCCGTCACCGAGGGCGGTCCGATTAGTTATGTTGTTGCAAGTATTGTGATATACCCGCACAGAAATTGTAAGGTACGTACTTTATTTTGGAAACCCAAGATATGTGACGTAAAACGTACAAACAACCGCAGATATATACAGTGGAACCTTGATTTAAAGTTTTTGAAGGGACCAACAAAAAAATATATAAACAGGAAAAGTATAAATTGGGGTATTAAAAACAGGAAAATAAAAATGATTTTTTATTGAAAAATTCAAGCAATGTTTTTGAATAGTTCTTTTAAAAATATTCGATATATTAAAGATTTCTGGTAATACATTACTAATACTAGTAAAATATGCTTTGAAGGCTTCAAAATGTCGTTTGTAAGAACTGGGTTGATGGGATTAGCACACTAGTTCTTCATCGGAAGGTTCTTCTTCTGTTTTCGTTTTTTTTGTTTTTTTCCAATTCCTTAGAGTCTACGAGTACTCTACATGCGGCTAGACCGCCTAATCTACTACTACAAGTGCATCAGCGCTAATCGCTTTGACACTTTTGCAAACTACCTTATTATTATAAACATCATAAGTGTTTTATATTAATACATGAATTGGAAGGGTAAAAAATTACTGATAAAAAACCCTCTAAACAATTTACTGGAAGTTAAGTATTTCAAATTAATTAGGCGCGACACTTTATGTACAGTGCCGCCTTATTCTAGCATAATCCTTAAATATTTAAACTAAAATAAATACTACTAAACTTAAGAATATATTGTTTTATTATTTTACATATCATAAATTGGAGAGTTCTCTCGACGCTGTCCGCTTCTGTGTGCTGCTCAGTCCGGAGGATCGAGCGCGTTGCTTCGCCGCAGGTAATAGTGCCTGGGCAATCTGTATTTGTATCTGAAAGGCATTAATCTGATGTTGTGCTCGTACGAGCCGAGGTTCCGGATGAGAGGATTATCTTGAGAAGGATGGGAGCAAGATTTGTGGAAGCTTGCTGATAATTTATCGAAGCATTGTGTGATAGTGTTCACCTTGTGCCGGTGGTGTAGTCGCGTCAAATTTGCTTTGGGTGAGGTGTTGTGGATGATTTTAAGCGATTTGTTTTGTATGACTTGGAGTGCTGTTTTCGTTTATACGACTATCCACTATTTCATCAATTTCCACTATGTCCGATGTTATTACGTTGGAGTTAACGTCGTAAGTAAGTTTTTGTCGAAATCTGAATAAATTTTAAACGTCAATTGCGGGACAAACGTAAAACAGTGTTTTAAATATATTAAAATAACACGAGGGAAAACTTGAATTCCGGGCATGTTAAATCGGGGTTCCACTGAGCATATATACAGGGTGGCGCAAAATTAATCATCCAATTTTGTTTTTGAATAACTTTTTTACTAAATAAATTAAAAAATATTTTGAGTGATGGAAATCTTTATTTGGACGCTCTGGCGGCAGCCACTCAACGGATATCATCTTTTCCACTTAACAGAACAAATATTAAATGTTCAAATAAAGATTTCCATCACTCAAAATATATTTTTTTTATTTAGTAAAAAAGTTATTCAAAAACAAAATTGGATGATTAATTTTGTGCCACAATGTATAATCTTAAAAAAATAATATCAAAAAATAACAATCTCGTTACTATTCAATTACCGAAGAACTATGTTGCCATCATGAAAGTGACGCTGATATCAAAATGATTTTTTGTACTATCTTGTGTTCAATTTTACAACGTAAAAATACATGGAATAAATCATATTATGAAGAATCCTTTCTACAAATCAAGCCTTCGAGCTGAGTGCCGTTGGAGGGCCTGAGCACTATTAGAGGATAATAAAATAATAAATGGAGTCTATGTCTGGGCGTTAAAATAAGCCACCATCGAAAGGCTGAATGCCTTTTGAAATGAAGAGGTACAAAGACGTAAGTCACTAAAAATAATAAAAACTATCAAATGAACGAAAGCTACATATTAAACATTCTCGCCAATGAGAAACATGAACTTTTATGTCGCAGAGGTAGATTATCTCGGCTGCGTTATCTCAGACAATTGTTCAATGTCAAAACTACGAATCTTGCACGTCAACACACTTGCGCGTCAAATCTTGCTCGTAATAAATCAAATGAGGGTCGCCAATCTTCGACAGGCGTCCCTCGTACTCAAGTGGGCAAGACATTATATCCCATACCCGAGGTTCCGGGTTCGATTCCCAGTGAGTGCACGATTTTCTCAAGCCTATCTTGTTTCAAGTGCTACAGTAATTGGGTCTCATGATCTGTTGTAGATTAAATAATATTATAACGTGTCTCATCACGAACAAGAGGAATTTCGTACTACTTTATAGAACTTTTAAACATATCAAATGCAAAAAGCATCAGCAGACGTCAGTGTGTTACGATAAAAGCTCCGCGGACATTTGGTCCAACGACAATACGTCCACGATAAAAGATCCGACCGTCATTAAAATAATAATAATTTTAATTCTAAATTTAAACTTTAAAATAAAATAATAGCAATGATAAAACATTTTTTATGATTAAATTGAGCATACTTGAGATACATATTTAAGTAAATATAAATTTGTATTATGTTTTAGCATCTTATAATTTTGACGTTCGTTTTTAATTAAATTAATTCCTATTTCTCACTGTAAACTTTGTATTTCGCATCGAATTTCTTTTGATCATATTTCATATATACATATTTCAGTCAACTTTCGATTTATCGATTTCATGAAAGATCTTTCTTAAAAATAATTTAGAAATTTTGTTTGTGACCGTTATGTCGTTGGATCTAATGTCGCATGGATCAATGGTCGGCTGGAGCGTTAGTCGGACGGATCTTTTGTCGGGTGGATTTTTTGTCATTGGGCCAAAAGTCCGGGGAGCCTTTGTCATGGCACCAGTTAACCGGGAGCCACGTGACAGAATGTAAATAAATATGAATACAGGCGTGATATTTCTCAGCAGTTTAAATTTTAAACACAATACGGGAATTTAGTTCTCATAACCGAGCAAATGTAATTTTCCATTCTAATTTAAAGAATTGACAGATATTTTTTAATATTGACACATTTTTCTATTTGGTGGTCGATGATATCTTGCAATGGAAAATTATTTATATATTGTAACAATACTTGTTATAGAACCTTTTGGTTTTGTTGTTAAGTCATTCGAATAAATGATGTATAGTAGGTGCGTGCGGTCGGTACATTTGAAATAAACAATTTGTAATTAGAATTTAAAATTAATATGTAATCTAATTATCATAAAAAACATAGTAAAAGTGTGTATATACTGAAAAAGAAATTAAGATCAAAATTTTAAACATAATTTTAATGAAAAATAAATAACAATAAATATAAATATAATGATAATTAATATAATAGCTAAATGTATAGTATTATTGTTATTAATTTTATCTTAAAATTATAAACCTTTTTTTAATTTCCCTCATTTTAAACACATCCATCCCTCGGTTTACAGTAGATTATTCCAAGAAAATTCGTGCAAATCGAAAATGCATAAAATGAGACAAAAAACTGATACCACATTGAAAGATGCGTTAAAATCATCGATGTTTATATAAAAAAAAAAATTGTATTATTAGTTATTTTGGCAGAAATCGATACATAAGTATGAACTATTTAATTAACGATAAAATAATAAAAAAAGTAACATATTATAATACTAATAATACATCATTTTAATTACTGATCTTTAACACGACCCTTTCTCATCTCACTGGTTGAAAGTTTCTATCGGCGTCCCTAGAATCAGTGTGCAGTATTAATTTAGTTGCATTTTTGTGGTAATTTTGGTGTTAATTTTTCTTTATTCGGATGTATATTTTATTAAACTAAATTCACACTTTTTTGGAAATGTAGTATCATTCAACAAACATTTTTCTCAACCGCATTAAGGTAATATGCATAAATTGAAGAATAGGTGTAATATTGGACTTCTTGTGTTTTACCCTAAAAGCTTACATTCGCAGTTGAAACAAAGATATGAAATTTTTCATTTTAATATTGCTACATTTCATCGGCCCGAGGGCTAAAAGGGTAGAATTTGTATTTATGTAAATATCAAGGGTAAATACGAACCCTTGCTTTTTCGTAACGCAAATAATTCTTTCAATAATTTTGAATGCTTCTGAATTTCAACATGAAAACCTTTTAAAATGATCGTTTACCGGAAGTTACAAAATTAAATAAATAATAAATTAACATTTTTATTTTATGTATTACACCTTATATTAATAAAAAAGAATTAAATAACAAAAATTAACATATTGTACATCTTTTTACAATTAAAATATACACAAGATATCCCACATAAGTATATAATTTTCTTAAATCCGCGTCCGCGCGTATCGCTAAGCAGTTACAATAATTTTGAATTTGGAACAGTTGACGAACACAATAAATTAATAAATATTTGCATTCATTTCAACTAGTGATGAGAAAAAATGCTACTTTTGACTCACTGGTGTGATTGTGATTGATATTCGATAATATCAGTGATTGGAAACTGTGACTGTGATCACAGTTTCATTACTAATATGCGTGCGCCGCACGATATCACAATACACGAATTAAATTTTAAAAAACATAATTTTGAGCGTATTTACTTATTTTATTCAAACTTCATTTACCTAAAAAAACTTGTATAATTAATATATAACTTATTTAATTCGTCACGAAGAATGAAAACCTTTAAAAAATTTGAGTTTATTTTTCTGGTCAAATCTTATCACGAATTATAACATCATTCCGTCATGAATACTTTCATTTCATTTGCACATGCGCCAAATCATTAATCAATAAATAAAATTAAAAAATGAATCACACTATTCCCAGATAGTCAATCACTGATAGTGAGTGTGACTCAAAAATATCAGTGATTTTGAGTGATATCGGTTCGTGATTTTGAGCTCATCACTATTTTTAACTATCAAAATTTAGACGGAAGAAAAAAATATGTGTAAGTGTATAATACATCAATTTAAATATTTGAATTATTTCGTTGTTTTTTTGAATAAATAAATTTTATAAAAAACTGTTAATTTTTCATTATTATTCATAGGTTTCAGTATTAATATAAAACTGTAAAATACAAAAAGTTTTATTCTCCTATAGATTTTTGTAATTCTTGGTTCTGTCTTTCCAGTCGAAATTTAAATGAGTATTTATTTTTTAAATAGAGATTCGTACGCAGCACGTGTCACATCAATAGTCTTATAAGGTACTCAAATGGAGTAATCATATTATTATATCTAATTATGTAGTTACTAGCGTTGATGGGGCTAATCTGCATTGGCAGGCGACTAGGGTGTGCAAAAGTATACCTACAAGATGAATTTGTGATAAATGTTAGCAAATCGACAGCGGTAATGTTCGAGAGGGATGAACTAAATAAGATGTAATGGTTTATAATGAATTTTAAAAATAAGTTCATGATTTTGAATAGTATTTTTACTAGGCAGGGTAAGATTGAGAAACATAGAAAAGAGGGCGATTGCGGGAAATAAAGTTTGTCCAATTCGAAGTAAGACTAGCAGAACATAATAGTTCTGCTGCCAATACTAATTTATGAAAGTGAAGTTTAGCACTGGCAAAAGATGAAAGAAAGTTAGGTGCATGTGTAGAAAATCTATATACGATATATACATCTGCTATTAGATTACTCAAAGGTATTTGAGATTCTGTAAAAATAAGGTAGATGGCTCTTTCAAATAATGGAACGATTAAATGTATTAATATCATAAAGGTAACATATAGGTTTGAAAAATTGTCGCTAAAAATATTGTCACTGTAGCATAGTTGGATAATGCACCTTCCCCGGTTAGGAAAGAGATCCAGGTTCGAATCCCGGTGGCGCAACAATAATATTTTTTGATAAAATTGATTATATATTTCTAATTAATATATTTAATTCGTATTTTTTATATACGATTGATTGAAGAATGAAGAAATTATGAGCGGATGTATATTTGTTTGTAGCATAGTCGACAGAATTGGTTTGGTTATGTAGAACGTACTCGTGAGTAGCGGATATTAAAGAAAATATATGAGGTGAGTGTTGAATGTGACAGAAACAGAGGGCGTGAAAGACCTGATATGATCATGTAAACCAGATAGATGCTTCAATAATGTGGCCTTCTAGCCTCTCCGGCCGATCCTGCAGAGTAACGGCGTAAACGGAGAAACGGCAGGTTGGTTATTATTTTTAAAGTGCCGTTTTATATTTTTATTGCGATGGAAACGGATACAATTTAGAATGTTGGGAAATACAAAATACACATTTTCCATTTTGGTTCCAGGAAAAAAATGTGTTTCTCTGAAATTCCCTCTACGAATGAAATTCTCTTTTATCCGTCTTTTGCGAAATATTTTTATGGACTCATTATCGTCATTCGCTTTGTGTTGTTTTTTTTTTGTTATTTGTGTTCGATATTTGTCTACTTTTTTGTTCCTTCATTAGGTGGGTTGTAACAGTATGGATTTATTATGCGAAAACGTCCGTTTCGAAAAAGTATACATGTTTATTTCCAATTGCCTATTATATTTTATATTCGTTCCTTTGTTAAAATATTTTTTATTGCTAGCAATCTTTTAAACTATGCCTGCCTTGTTCATAATAATTTATTTTTAAAACTTTTTTCTTTACATTACTATATCGGCGAAATATTATATAACATACGCAGATTCAAATTTTTATATAAGTTTTAGATCTCTTATAGTTAGTAGTGGTTGCTCTTTTAATATTGACAGAACCAAGAATATTATTTAAGAATGTAATTATGCACACGGCGACATGTATGTATCTGCATGAGCTTTGTATTCCACACAATTTTAATGGTAGACGTCAAACTCTCAGGTCAGCCGCAGGACGGGTAATAGAACGAACCGACCAGCCTTTGTCAGAAGTTTAGTGAACGGGCATTTGCGGTGGCAGGCCCAAAAGCGTGAATCTCTTTGCCCTCCGTCGTAAGAAACAGTGCATCAGAGACTTTACTCAAGAAGAAAACTTTACTAAAAACGCACCATTTCAAAAAATCATTTCCATATGTTTAAATAACAATTTAATTTTAAATACAAATGTAGGACTATAAATAGTTTATATGTAAAGCACCCTTGAGGTGAATTTTTCAATATTAGTATAATTATTATTGTACAGTTGTTAATGCCCGATGTAGCCCGGGTTTGGTATTAAGTTATAATTTTAAATAAGGTGTTAGGGGGTGTAGAGTGAGGGGGGTGCCTTTGTTTTGCGCAGGTCCTAAAGGTGAAGACGTATGCAAAATTTGGACCGAGGTGGTGCGTTCCCAGATTCTTTGAGTGTAACTGAGCAATATTTGGAACAGCTTACAGTATAAATAAGTTCAAAAAAGTAACAGTAAAATTTGATTTAGATTAATCTAAATGTGTAGAATTATTCAGAGCTCAGACAGACAGATTCTATTTTATATGCAGTAATATTTATCTCTGTGTCTTGTATGTCACGCATAGAGAAATTTGAAAGGAAAACAATACATTAAATTACATAGAAGTGTTAATTTTCTTTGAAATATATGGACATTTAACCTTTTTATTCTGAAGTAAAAATTTTTAATTATAAAGTCATTTCTATCAACAGTTAAATAAATAGTAATATTTCTGATATGAATGTTATGTAGGTAGGTAATCATTATTTAATTAAATAATTTACCATCACGCCGTTTTCCGCGACGGTAGGAAGAGAGGATAGAGCGCCACATTTTTCTGTCCTGACACAATTCTCGCCTGATACACATCTCATACAAACATTGGCGTTTATTGAGGCTTCTACTATGGTCATCTTCCAGAATCTGGTTTACCCGGTATCATTTCATACATATTTGATTTTAAATTTCTGTGTTTAAAAATATCTTTATATTTATATAATAATCATTATTCAAAGATAAAACATAAAAGTGTTAATCTAATGTTTCAAGACGTTATCTATTTAAAAGTGTTTTTAGGGATTAGTTTGCGGTATCAAATTAATATGGAAGAAGATCACGCTCAGAAAAAGCGACGCTTTATCGACTTTCTATGACGGGGTTTTAAATAATAATACCTAAGTAAATAAATAAACCTATAAGAAAAAAAATATATTTCATGAAATATTTAATACACATTGCATATTTATAATATATGAGTAGATTAATTATAACCTATGAGCCAAATCCAAAGTCGCATAAGTTACTTCGTGTGTGAAATAACCTAATTACTTATCCCTATGTGAGGTAGAGCAATGTAGTATAATGATCCCTGTCATACGTAACTGTGTGCGGCGTAATGTGGTGGAAGGTAGGAAGGTAGGAAGGTTCTATTAAATAGCGTGGAAATCGAGTATTAATTGTAATTGAATTTTTGCAGATATCTGTAAACATTTTTACAACAATTTTATTCAAATGAAACTTCTCTACCGACAAAACAGATACCCTCCTTCTAGACCTTGACATTTTTAAGGACTTTAATTATATTTATATGAAAATAAAACATTTATTTTTTTATTCTACTCATTTAATTTACTTGAGACACGTTTCGCCTCGTGTAGGCATTATCAATCTCTCAAATCAAACGTGTAGAATAAATAAACAAGTGTTTTATTTTCATATACCTATGCGATTATGGCGTTATACAAACTTATCTCTCAAAAGTATTAAAGAGTTTAATTATCTCGGTTGGAATTAGAAATCAAACAATGCACGATTATGGCGGAAAGTTCTATGCCCAGACTTGTCAATATATGATACATGAATACATGAGCAGCTACACAAGTACCATGTAATATATATATATATATATATATAAATAAAAATTGATAGAATATACATGTATAGGTTTTAAGAACAAAATTGAAAAATAAGCAAAATAAACTATAAAAACAAGACAGAAAAACAATACAAATTTAGGATTATCACAGAATGGCTGAGTATCAAAATACATTGTATTTTTGACTCAGAACAGCATCAAAAACATCACTCTTATATTTAAACATTGAATATCGGAATATATTTACAAGACCAAAATCGTTCCAAAGCTTTGTGTGGGTGCATTCTTATATAAAATAGTATATGATGCATTTACATGCATCAGCGCCGACGACTTGGTACTCCGCGCAGGAATGTGCTATTCATTCAGTTCAGTTAAATTAAGGGCGTCCAGTATGTCATTCACTATTATAAATAAAAATAATAAATCACTCAAAGTACACGAAACTACACGAAAAATTAGTTAAATTAAGAGTGCACATTAGAAAATCAAAATTCTATTGATCAACGGCTATACACAGTTTGAAGTTAATAAACCTTAATCGCAGTATATTTAAAACAACCAAGGTCAGGCAGTCAAGGTCAAGGTCTCTGGAGGATATTATATTTCTATATGGTGTGGAAGCATAGACTCTGAAGGAAGGGACAGAAGACGGGTTGGTGTTTTTGAGATGTGGTGCTGGAGACACATGTTGCGCATGCCGTGAATAGTGAGACTCACGAATGTCTCCATTCTGCAGGAGCTGAACATCAAGAACAGATAAGTCGGATCCTTTAATTTTTCACATTTTATGACTAGAGAAGATTGCTTGGAGAAGCTTGTTGTTGTTGGCCACGCCGACGGACGATGAGGAAGAGGAAGACCCCCTACTCGTTGGAACGATCAAGTGGAAAAGGCAACAGGCACTTCTCTGGAGAGGAGCAGTCAAGAGGGCCAAGGTTAATTGAGTTCACAATCCTTAGGGTTTTGTAAAATTAAACACCGCTTTTTTACAAATTTTCGTCTTTCGTTCAATCAAAATCATAAAAATCCAATTCTAACAATATTAACTTTTTTTTCTGTGATTTAATTCACATGAACTCTTTGACCTGTTTGCATTGAATGCATGCAGTGGCGTGTCGCATTGCGTGCACGCAATCGTTACAATTGAATTTTTTTTATGCCTGTGTCGGTGGATCTGTGCGCCGTCCGCGCCGCTTCCTGTTTCGCTCTTCGAAAAAATGACGACCGACGTTGATCACGCGACATATTTGTTATTCATACACAACTCTGTATTATATAACTCTGCGATGCAAATTGTTATTCATATACAACTCTGTATTATATAACTCTGCGATGCAAATTGTTATTCATACACAACTCTGTATTATATAACTCTGCGATGCAAATTGTTATTCATACACAACTCTGTATTATATAACTCTGCGATGCAAATTGTTATTCATACACAACTCTGTATTATATAACTCTGCGATGCAAATTGTTATTCATACACAACTCTGTATTATATAACTCTGCGATGCAAATTGTTATTCATACACAACTCTGTATTATATAACTCTGCGATGCAAATTGTTATTCATACACAACTCTGTATTATATAACTCTGCGATGCAAATTGTTATTCATATACAACTCTGTATTATATAACTCTGCGATGCAAATTGTTATTCATACACAACTCTGTATTATATAACTCTGCGATGCAAATTATATCTCGCACGGCGGACATCCGATTGGTCAGAAATTAATCAAATCCATAACGGGTGGCATTTTCCAAAAAATATGCCATTAAATGCTTCATCTCTCCTTTTTATTATAGAATTATTTACTTATCGGATTAAGTACATTGGTTTACTTTCTTAGATTATCATCCACGTCGGTCCCCCATGACCGAGGATCGCGATCTCCATGAACTCTCGCCCTCTCAACTATGCTCCTTCACTTTTCTCAGCATCCTGCAGACCTGAGGCCTGTCATTAAAGAAGTGCCTGTTGCCTTTTCTACTTGGTCGGTCCAACGAGTGGGGGATCTTCTTCTTCTCTTCGTCCTTCGACGTGGCCCACCACAAGAAGCTTCTCCAAGCTATCTTCCCTTCTCGCAAGATGCCCAAAAAATTGAAGGATTCGTCTCGGGCAAATAAATATCCATGATGTTCAACTTCTGTAGAATGGAAACATTCGTGCATCTCGCTGTCCATGATGTGCGCAATATGTTTCTCCCTTGCCTCCAAGGTCCATGATTCAACATCATATAAAAATATAGAATGCACCAGAGGCTGTACAAGCTTGACCTTCATTGTCTTGGATATACCGCGGTCTTTCCATATTTGTCAAGCCTTTTCACCGTGCCTTCCATCCTTCAACTTATTCATCGTTTAATTTCTGGCTCTCAACTACCACCATCAGTGATTATGGACCCGACACAATTGAAATCCTTGACAATTTCAAGGTCTGGATGGGCTGTTCTGGATCTATTTGTGAAGGCTGGTTGTTTCATTTTAGCTGGCGGGGGCAGAAAGTGGTGAATGTCAAAAATGTTGGTGATCTCATAAAAGATAAATAAACATACTGCAACATGGTCGCCAACCTTCGTTAGAAGACGGCATATGAAGAAGAAATCTTGTTAAAAATTGTGTGCGCGCTATATATTTTTTGTGTGCGCTATGATGCCAAATCCAATATCTTAGAGGGAACATATGACAGTAAATATAATCTATTATTTCGCGTCAATTATACTTCAGTTTTGACATTATTTATGCTGTTCCGTATTCGTAATTATTATTATTTTTAATAGGTGAACACATATACATACTTCCATAACTTGAAACAAATATTATTGTAAAATGTAGTTTTATTGTCACCAGTTTTAGTTTTATGCCCACTCCCAATCAGTACATATTGTTCCTTTGGCACGACTGGTTTGTTTTGAATTCGTAAAATTCGTCGAGATTTGGAGAGGAAGTGTTCTTATGTTTTTATTTGTTAGATCAAAAAAGTTCATATACCGCTGTGATTTTGGTTTATTGTTGACGTTGAAACTCGTCGGAGTTTTTTGTGCCGTGGAAGTTTCGTACATTGGGTGAACTTCCGGAAGATCATAGAGATAACGTCATCCGTTCCGTTCCGTGAGTCCGTGTTCCTGGTCCGCTATCGAAGGATTCTCTTACCCTCATCATTTTAGATTCCCTATTTTCCATTCACCTATCCTTTCCGATTCCATCAACCGCCACTCGTGCGATCGGCGACTTGCATCGGTCACATATGCTAACGATAAAATGTTTTCTGCTAGTGACATTTAAAATTTTTTTTAATTCTATAAAGAACCTTTACTTTTAATTCGGTTAATCTTCCTTATTTTGTAACGAATGATATATATTTTTTTGCAACTCATTCTTCCGCATTATTTCAGAGTGGCTGATTAGACAAATATATTCCACATCCGTGAACCTGTTGACACCAGCTCATCGATTATAGGCTCCTGACCTTTTGCGTCGCTTGGCGGTGTTCTCGTTCCATCTCTTTTTTTTTACGTATATCTTCTAACGTAAACTAAATTTATATTTGTGGTCAATTTAGCACATTTATAAAAAAATATATTTATTCAGCAGTTCGACAATAATTTTGACTTTGATATAAACATTTCATCTTATTACATAATATTTTCGGCAGTGACATTGTGGTAATTATTATTATAAATATGATTACGTAATTGTAAAATTCCACTAATTAGTGAATTTTATAACGACACGTGTTTCGACTATCTATTGTCATTATCAATTACATCAGAAAGTTGTTAAAAGACGTGTCCCAATTTTACTCATAAATAGTGGAGTTTTAAATTTATTAAATCTGATAATGAGCCACGTTTACTTGTAAACATTTCAAAATGTTCTGTCTAATGAAAAATAATTTATTGATTTTTCAAATAGAATTATGAATCCAAGCATTGATAGCAAATTAAATTTTCATCAAATGAGAAAAGACTTGATTTATGAATACAAATAATAATACGTCAAGCTCCAGAAAACATTACAATTATAAAAATAATTTACAAACATTAAACAATTAATCAAATTGTTTAATTAATTATTAAGGAGAACACATTATTATTGTGAAGTTGCAGTTTTACAGAACGTTGTTCTGTAATATTTTAATACAAATTAAATGTAGCAATTAGAAAGATATGCAGATAAGAAGGGTTCCCGGTTCGTGTTCGGGTGGCAACAAAAATATTTTATCGATAAATTGATTTTATCTGTATATCCTTCTTATTGATACATTTAACTTGTATTAACATTTTAAATATGAATAAATATATTAATTAGAAAGATATACATATAAAATCAATTTTATCGAAAAATATTGTTGTTGCGCCACCGGGATTCGAACCTGGATCTCTTTCCTAACTGGGGAAGGTGCATTATCCAACTATGGACAATATTTTAGCGACAATTTTCGAACCTATATGTTACCTTTTTGATATTAATACATTTAATCGTTCCATTATTTGAAACAGCCATGAAAAATCTTAACGTTTAGAATAAAACATTTTGAAGTGCGAAAATGAACAAGTATATAGTAGTTAGTGACATCCATTTTACAAGAGTTTAAATTTCATGACATTTTATCTTAGTTACATCATCAGTAAAGCAGTCGTGTGTTAAATTTCATTAAAAATATGAAACAAATATGTAGATTTTGTTTCTATTTAAAATATTCTTAATAAAATACACATTTATCTATTATTACATTAAAAGTATCTTATAATATGATAGCACTTCATCGCTATTGGATCTGTATTTGGGTATCTAAGTGTCAAATACCGACGTAGTAAAATCCCACTAGTGTATCAATGAATACATAATACGGTTGTACTTCCCCAGACAAACGATTATTCAAATGTAAGATTATTCCTGCAGTACAAGCTCTATCGATCCAGAAATACAACAACTGCTGTTTTCTCTTGAAGCATCTACTTCCGCTCATCCCACTCTGCCTGTTCCGGTTCCCAGTCACTTCCGGCATTATACATTCACGGCTAGATAGATCGCCCGCCGAGCTCCAGACGGTCGTCCGTCCATCCGGCCCCACTCCTTCCTTCCTTCCTTCCCTGCAACCGTCCAATCTTCACCTTTGAGGGCCAATCCACTTTGTGCCAATTATTTTAAATTCTCTTTCTCAGTTTCGCGCAGCGCACTCGAAGGTGTTTCGCCTCACCCATTTCTGAATCAAATGGCCTCTGTAGATACTAAAAAAAAAGCCCGTTTATTCCGGCGAGGTGATAGCTTTAATTTTATTAGAAATATTTCTTAATAAGGTTACTAGATCACGAGCATTTTTAAGTAATAAATATATAAATCATAATGCCATCATACACAGTCATATTTTTGCTAAAGTTTTCTCCTTTTTCATAATCCATCCACCTGCCAATTAGTTTATTTTACAATTTGTGGTAATATATATTTACTTATTACAATAAAAAATGGCACTACTTTTCTCATGAAAACAAATAGATGAATCAGTATAAAAATATTTGATTACCACCGGGGTATGTTTCCGGAAATTTTCCTTGCTGGGGAAATGCCTTATTACCATTATTTCTCGATCAAATTATAAATGACTAGCAGCAAAAAGCAATCGGCGACAGCCGATATTATATACTATTGCTATCCCTGTAATTGTACAAACGATGTTTTTACATATTAACTAACACTATTAACATTATTGATAGGCGATATGAGAGATGACAGATGCTCAATACATTTGCCAGCCGTAATACGATTTCGCGGGTGTATATTTACGTACTGTCATTGAATATATAATAGAAAAAACATTTAACTTATCTTAACCTTACTTAAAAAAACACGTTCGTTTTTGCTCCGCTGGCGTCTCACAGACCTGGCCGTTTAATCAAGCATTATATAGCCATAATGACGATATATTTTAGACATTCTAGACGTCTAGAAAGTCATTGATAATAGACGGGGAGACGAAATATTATTATGGAGAGGCGGACTCGCAGAGCGCCGGTAATATTTCATATACGCACTATCATCCAGTTCACTGTGCATGCGCATCTTAGATAGAACATTGCTTTAGACCTTCATTATAGATTTTAAATAATATATTCCAGAAACTCATGTTAATATTTTAGCTATACTTACACGATGTTTAAAAAGAGTACGTTTGTGTAAAATATCGGTGTTACCAAAATTAATCCTTTGTACTTCTTTTCTGAAAGGTTCCACTTCTCTACCCCGTTCAGGTTAACGTTGTCCGTCTGTCACTGGCAGCGATCAATGGCTAGGGTGTATTCTCCCCGCGCGGCGGATGGTGTACACGCGGCTGTGTCAATAACAACACCAGTATCGAAAGTAATCCACTTAGCTTTCCTTCATCCCTTTACTCCACCGCTCTCCCTCGTCTTTGATGTCGCTTTAACGTCGCCGAAGGCTAATTCAAAGGGAAAATTCTTCAGTCATATTCAACTTGTTTCGTTTTAAATTCACATTAAAATTCAACAAATTAAATAGATGTTTCCGTTTTCTTTGAAAAGAGTGGGAAGTACGTGCCAATAATTTTATGAAATTACCTCAGATGAATTTTCGGTATCTCGGATCTGGGTCAATCGGAGGTTTACGACCGAGGGATGCTTACTGACATTTTGACATTAATTTGATTCACACTAAATCTCGGTTTTGAACCACATGTAGGTTTATATGCAATGTATATCAAAGGTAAATTGTATTCCGATCAAAATACTTAAAGCCAAAAAATCTCGATTAACCGAGAAGTCTTATTATTAACTTCGGTAATAGATTGTCGATCTAGTGGTTGAGATACTCACCTAGTAATCTAGTTCATAGAAAAAACGTTTTGCTTCGTTTGAAAAATAGTAAGAATATTGATGTGACACGTATTTCGTGTGCGCAACTCTATTTATTATTCATCTACGTAGGTACAATAAAATTCATAAAAACAAATTGATATTTTATTAATAATGTTAGTCAGTCAATTAATTCAAATATGGCAACAGTGGTTGCGTACGCAACTTTGTGTGGGCAACAACTGTTGCATTAATGGCATTTAGCATTCCAAATATTTTTTTAAATATTTGCAAAATTTGTGGCAACATATTATATAAATAATAAGAAAAAACACTTTGATTAAATCACCATTTATTGATAAATCAATATGTTTCGAGACCGATGGTCTCTTCATTAGGACACATATTGTATACTAAAATTTGTGAAGTTGTAATTATTCAGAACATAGGTCTGTGATATTTTAAATATGAATTAAATATATTAATTAGAAAGATATACATATAAAATCAATTTTATCGAAAAATATTGTTGTTGCGCCACCGGTATTCGAACCTGGATCTCTTTCCTAACCGGGGAAGGTGCATTATCCAACTATGCTACAGCGACAATATTTTTAGCGACAAATTTTTGAACCTATATGTTACCTTTTTTTTTATATTAATACATTTAATCGTTCCATTATTTGAAACAGCCATCTACCTTAAAAATTAAATGAGAGTTCGTTGGCAGATGGTATCATTGCAATGGAAGGGTCTTGCACACATTAAATGAAACGTGGTCCAGAATAAACACGAATTTATTATTGTATCAACATCTTCATTATATCAAAATACGAATCCTGACAAACTTAATTATATGTAGGGGAGAATGAAGTGCGGTTAATAGTGGTCAGGTTAATCAATATGGGGCTGTAGCGTACCTTGGTCTAGACCTTTCCGCGTCTCCAAACGATGATCGGCTTCGAAATCAGAATGAGATTAGTTCGGGGATAATATTTGTCCAAATTATACTATCGGGACTCGCGCGATTTTACACTATGCACTTTCGGCTTTTAAAACTGGAGCATAATTTCCAACCTCGACACTACGTACTGTGTATTTTGAATGACGCTACTGGAATGTTCTACCGCGAACGCTGTGTTTTGCGAGTCATTCGGGAGATGACCGCACACCCGCGTGCATCTATCACTCATCGGATTCTGTCGTGCGTATTCCCTCCAAATCAACGATATGGATTCGGCGTCGACACGCCCGATCGGATTGTAATCACTGGAAAAACGACTCCCTCAGAGACAATTCGAGCTCCTTCCTGTTTTGGGCTACTTTGTGACTGACTCTCCTCTCGGCTCGCGGCTCGAGCCGAGCGTTACCGAGGACCTCCGAAACCCGAGTCGGCGAGTTCAAGACAGCCGCCCGAGGGGTGTTGGATGTGTCTATTGCGGTTTTAGCAAACCAGCGTGCCACTCGGAGCCATGACATTACCTTTGGTAATAAATTGTGGTGTTACGTTAATTAAGTAATAATATGTAATTCTCCTTCCTTTAAACCTTTAGAAGGCTTCAAGGACGTATTTCCCAGCAGTAGTGGCGTGTTTTCCGACTTTCATGCTAATTTTCAAACCTCTTTTCCCTTGTCAAGTGCTAATTAACGCTGTACTCGGGGCATCCTGCAAATGTTCCTGAAGCGAGAGCTTATTTTTCTGTATTTATTTAACAAACCCGCGATAATTCCAACCCCTGCAGTTACAGGACTAAATAAGCAGCACAGTCTTGATATTAATGTTTGTATGTGAAAGTCATTGCATATACATTTATCAAAGTTAGTCTTCATTTAATGGTTTCGCCTCAGAAAACACCAATTTGTACGCATTTATGTTGTTTTCTCAACATTCCGGAGGCAGGGCTCGGAATGTACCGGAGCCAACCGGAAGGCCGCTCCGGTTCGTAGAATTCTCACAAATATAGCTTTGGTTTATGGGATTTTCGGTTAATATTGCTCAATCTCGTGATATCCTTTCAATTTCAATTACAACTCTTGTTCGTTATTATGGATTCAATAAAAATGATTAAAAACTTTAAATTTTTATCAATAAATTTATATTTTTATACAAATTTAAGTACTTAATATATATCCTTATTTAGATTTATTTTTAGTTATCATTAAAGTCTTAAATCAATCCTTCTAGAATGATATTTATGGTTTATGTAAGTGTTAAACTACTTTTCATTTTGATATAACAATTGCAGTAGTGTAATACTTTTTTTTTTACATATGAAATAAATACACGGTGCCAGAAAACTAGTAGGAAATAGAACACATGACACATATAGAGTTATCATTTTTATGTACCCTGTTATTTTTGCGATATATCATATATTTTATATGTTTTCGGTCGCCGTGTATATATGAAAGAAATAGGGTTAAGTAAATTTTTATACAGAGAATGAATGGTTTATTGGAACATATAATGCTTTTAATTAATGTTTATTTTTAATGTGTGGCTTTTATAGTGTAAGTACTCGTACCTAGTTATATATTTATAACAAATGGAAAAACCAACAAATGCATTCAACTAAGACAAATTTTGATAATAATATAAAAATGCAAAAAAAATTAACAGATATACACATACCATAAATATTTAATACCTAATTTACAAAATTCTAACATTAAAATTAAAATGCTAAGCGGCATCAATACACTGCTACAATGTGCATATTACGTATGGTGTTACTCACACTAATGCAATTGTTCTTTCTAAATGAAATGTAGTATTCGTAAGTATATTTTTTGATTAAAAATATACGTAAAATTTTGACCTTTCCGGTTCGTTAAATTTTACGTTTCTGGCCTTGTCCGAGGCCAGGGAAATAACGAAGATAAATTGTTTCGAATTAATCTCCGAAACAATTCCCAAGACGCATTTCTCAATGATCCCGAGAATATTCAGTTTTTGCTTTCCTCAAAAATTACGGCTTTCATCTCATTTCGAAAACATCGGCTGCCAAACCGTCCAACAAAAACAATAATTCCTTCTGGCGAACGGCTACGGCTGCGATTAAGTAACGCGCTTTATTTAAAGCATTCCTTATCCCGTTCGCAAAAAGTCAAGCCCTAAGTCCTGCTCTGAGGAGCTGCCATAAGAAACCTCCTCCATCTGGCTCCAGCGCCTTTCGGGGCTAATGTGATTGAAGACAAAGGGCAACGGTTTTTCCCTTATTTTTTGTATTTCCTCGTAGTGGATTGTTTCTCGCCATGCTTTTGCTCTCTATACAATATTCATTCTTTATTGCTTTTCTCACCCAAATTTATTACAGAACTGAAAATATCGCTGTATTTTTATCTAAGGTAAATAATAATAAATCTTATAACATACAGCATTCTAATAGCATTATTTTATTTTACGTACATTAAAGAGCTTTCTAATAAATTTATGATTATTTTTTTTTTTTGTTAAATATAATAAATTTTAATAGTCTTAATTTCTTCTTCTTTTGCTTTTTCATCGCCTTTGTCCTAATCGGGTCGTCGGCCTAACGCTTGAATAGCACTTTTCCACCGCTCTCTGTCCTGTGCTTACTTGGAGCCATCAGAACTACCGTATTTCTTCACAGAGTTTCTCTATTTGGCTTTTCTATGTTTGGCATTTCTATGTTCTTTTGGTTCGTCTTACAGGTTTTATTCCCTCTAGCACTGATGAGAATATTTATTTAGGCACTCTTTCGTTTCCCATGCGAAGTATATGTCCAAGCCAACTTAGCTGAGATTTTTCTATTTGAAACAGTAGCTTAAACTTTATTTATTTTTATTTTTAAACTTTGTTTTATTAACCGCTTATTGAGTTTAAATACATCTACCGGTTTCGAAAAATAGCATTTTCTTCTTCAGGATATCAATACTAACTAAAAACATATGTTGTTGTTTCTTTACCAGAATCTATTTTTAAAAAACAATAATTATTTGAAAAATAAATTTAGTACCTAACTCAAATTGTTACTTAATACAAATTTACTCGAATAATTTTTAGGAAAAAATTTTAGAATGGGACTTGTAGTTAAATTAGTTAAAAGGAAAGAAAAATGTTTCTTCAATTATATCATATTTTTCATAATGAATTATACCCGTTATTAACTGCTATTTTTTTAATAGTATTCAATTCAATATTGAAATTGGATGTTGACATAGGAATATTAACTAAACGATGTATCATGGAGTGGAACCCTGAATGTTTGTATGCTAATAGATGATTAGATTCACTATGTAAAAGTGGAAAAATTAAAATAATGAATTTTAACCACAATGTTAATTTTGCTAATTTTAAAAGTATTAAACTTTATTTATTTTTATTAATTATTCATATATTTTCTTTGCTACGAGAGAGTTCGTCTGGATTCATCATCTCGCAAATCTCAATTTTATACTGTATTCGGCAAAAGAGTTTAGCTTATTTATTATATTATGGTTATGGAAATATATCATTTATAATATGACGAGTCGTCTCCTCTGGTGATGTGTCACGCACTATTGTCGCTAGATGTCGGGGTATGTCCATCCGCGCGATGCTGATTTGTGTTTGTGTATAAAACTCACTTAACACAGTTGTATTGTGTATAGAATATTATTCTAACTTAATTATTGTACAATATTATTTGTCATTTTGTCGAACGTCAAAACAAACGACGAAAATTAATTAATAAATACCTTTCACTAAATTCAATAGGTGAAGCGACATAAACATTACGTATCGGTTTTTTAGTGAACAGTTTTTATGTATTTTCCGCTGGGAATTTGCGTCAGTTCGCTGAAAATGTTGTTTTCGCTATGTGAATTCCCAGCGGGCATTTGCGCCTACAGCTTTAATTAAAAATTAAAGTTTCTAGAGAAGTTATTTTTTAAAAAGTGGTTGAAGTTTTAAATTGGTCGACTTATGAATTTTTTTATCGTTTACGTTCCGAAACGGAGTGTGATTGACGCAGCCTATTTTGGAAGTCATAAACAGGATAGCGAGATTTACTGCTATCCTGCTTTTGACTTTTAAATTAATTTATATACAGTACCATGACAAGTAGATCCAAAATGATATAATTCGTAAAATTATTTTAAGCCATTTCTTTATGAATGGCGAACGTGATTAACGAAATAGTTTCGAGGAGTATTTTGGTATATTGGTGTTTAGTATGGACGTTATTTTGTTGCATCTTGGTAAACCGAAGGCAAACAGAATTTGTTAAATGTAGTTTATTTATTTTTTAAAGTCATTTGAATCAATCAAAAAATCTGGAATTATTTTATTTTTAAGATTTTCTGAGTGTGTATACATTTTTTTAAATGTGAATAATAAATTGTATATAATGATTATATAAGTGAATAAAGGCTCTAAGAGGGCGTCATTAAATAAGTAGACATCCCTCACTAAAGGTTCCATAAATTGTTTGTCATTAACTTTGTCATTAACACATGACACCTAGTGTCAACTCATTCTAGTGACATGTCGACAACCTAGTCGAGAATTTATGTATTTTTTTGAATTCTGACAATGGTGGAGCTAGAATATATTTTGTGACTGACGCAAGCCGCGGATTACAGTGGTGGGTGATGGAATCGGAAGGGATGGGTGGATGGAAAATAGGGAATCGGAAATGAGGTAAGGATGGGTTGAAGATAAGGGAATCCTTCGATAGCTGACCAGGGTACTGGACCACAAAGGCAGCTCGATTCACCTATTTGATGGCCCATCTCTCTGATCTTCCGGAAGTTCACCCAATGTACGAAACAGCCACCGCACAAAAAACTGATGAGTTTTTTTTTTTAATAATGTATATTTAGAAAAAAAAGTTAACATTTATTTTATTAGTATTAGTATATTGTGAACATAACACATACAATTATTAATGTTGTTCACAACATGAATGAACAGCTACTTTTGTAGGTATAAGTAAATAAAAATACAAATTTGGCGAATGTAACAAAAATATACATAAAAATATATCAGCAAAGTGTTCATCTTATAGAGGTCTATCGCCCTTACAATATGGACGCATCCTGCGTATACCTGGGTGCAAAACGGGGCTCTCGTCAACCTTAAAATCACGCCGGTACAGACGTTTCAACGTTCACGACACACCAAAATCACAGCGGTATATGAACAAGTGATCCAACACGATTAATCACATAAGAACACCTCCTCTCCTCGAATTAAAAACAACCAGTCGAACCAAAGGAACAATGTGTACTGATTGGGAATGGGCTAAGGGATAGGAACAAAACAAAAACTGGTGACAATAATGCTACATTTTACAATAACATTTATTTTAAGTTATGGAAGTACTCGTGTATGTGTTCACCTATGTACACAAGTAATATTACGAATACAGAACATATTAAATTTTTTTATATACATTATTACGTTTTTTTTTTTTCGTTTTTTCCCTACCCACCTCACCTAGACAAGAGTCTGTATCAAGGCAGGCATCTCTTGTATCATTTGCAATAGCTCAATCAATAAGGATGTAAATACGTGGTAGTGAACTTGATACACAATAAAAAAGTAAATTAAATACATAAATACGTCAGTTATAATAGCGCAATCAATAATACTATAAGTACATAGTAATGAACATGATATATAATATATAAAAAATGACAATAATTTACACAATAATTTATATAGCTATTGACTTATATATACAGTCGATTCCGCTTACGCTTCGACCACCGGTTTATCGGGACAGCCGGTTATTTGGGCCAAATCCCAAAAAGCAGAAACCAAATAAAGTAACTAATAATAATTTACTTCGGTTATTTGGGACACCATTCCGTTTAATTGGGACATTGAATTAAAAAATAAAATAAATATGAATGTATATACTTGTATAATAAAACGTTTGAACAATCGTTGATGCTTAAGAATAATGACACAACTCAAAAAAATAAACTTCAGGATATCCATTTAAAAAATTCTCGTATCTTGCAGGGTTTGTCATGATCTTTGATTTTAAAGTTTTCAAATCTTTTTTTATGAATTTATATAAGTGTTACTCCTTGAATCCTAACCCTCGGGGTTCTATCCTCTCTTTACTGTCTAATTACTTGGGCACCAATTACTTGTAAGTGAAACTCATTCTTTCCAGGTAAAAATATCATACGTTTATTACAACACGTTATACAGTAATATAAATTATACATTCAGAGATTGACTTGTTATTCAGAAGAGGATGTGATGGAAGAGAGCTGTTCTCCCAGATACGGCCTCTTATAAGATTTGTCCCCCACCACTCATCTACTCACATCATTATTGATTATTTTATTTTTTCATATCCATATGTATATCTAAAATTATATATTAAAAACGGAAATACAAATTGAGTATCAAACATAAACCTCGATGTATATATTCTCATCTTCCTGTCGATTTCAAAGTATTTTTCAAAATCCTTACCTGAGTTGTAAGATTTTCGTTTTCTTTGAATTGTTTTGTCTAATGGGTCCTTACAAAAGAGATTTTACCGCTTTAGTTTTCAGTACTTATGTTTTTAAGTCGTTGAAGCATTTTGATTTTCAGCAGTTATTTCCGTATATTAAACATATTCTAGTAATTCTTGATTGTCCTAACATTTATTTATATATTGATTAAGTATTAATTTTTTGTCCTCTCAATAACAATTTTACGTATATAGATAGGCACGTAAGTAATGTGCACAGGTAGTATGGCGTATAAAAGTGAATTTTTCATAACTAAAGACTACCCACGTCAGAATTGTCCAGAACGCTATTAAATACGATGGTATTTAGTAATTATATAATAACAGACGTATGTATAGTTTACAATTGTCATAATTGTTCGCGACAGTTCGCCAACTGTTCTATCGTTTGAAAATTTAGTTGTCAGTGTGCGCACTGCCATACATTCTCATAATCCTCGCCATCATATTATAGTATTTAAAAAATATGTTTATGAAAACTTTCGTAGAAAATAGAAAAATGTTATGACATGAATGCATATATTATATAATCCTAAATAATACAAATGATCTAATATAACGATATTTAAGGTTATTAAAAATACATTAATGGTTACTTATAAATATATATTTTTCAATAAATTAAACTTTTTACTACACACATGTTTTATTTTGTCACTGCAATAGTTTCGAGAGGTGCGGTCCATCTCGTCATCAGGTATAAATGATAACCTTTTTAAGTAAGAGGTTTCTAGAATGCGTCGTAGTTTAAATCACCTAACCCATTACTCATAAACGTAGGCTACCTATTTTAATATTCACAATAAAACTTTGTACTACACACATGCTGGGTTATTTTAACTACTAGATTCGAGAGGTGCAGTCCCTCTCATTAGGTAATAACTAAACTAAATACAGAATTGTAATCTAGTCTAGTCTAGAGGGGGGTGGAAGGTTTCGGTCGTTAACGGGACAATAAAGGCGACGTGTTAGGGAATGTTATGTTGTTAATTAGTGTTTTCTCCGAATTTAAATTCTTTTGTATTTCAACGGTTTCCAAATTGCTCATTATTAATCCTTCATAAGGTACCGAGTGGAGAAGTTTTAGTCCATAACTATCGAAAGAGTGGTTTGTTTCAATTATGTGGTAAGAAAATTTCGAGAAGTTGTTATTTTTTAGGCAGTAGTGGTACTCCTTTATTCTCGTACTTAGATTTCTCGCGATTTGCCGTATATATTTTTTGTCGCAATCTCCACAAGTTTTTTCATATAGTCCGCTTTTTTCAAATATATTAATTTTTGTTTTTGAATTGAGTAGAATTTTTCCGATGTTGTTAGTGTAAAACGCGGGTTTTATATGCAAAGGGAAATTATTAGTAATTTTATGGGAAATTGGACCAGTATACAATATTTTCCGCCAATAATAATTTTCGGTGGAGTTAGTTTTATGTCTCGAGTATAAATATGTAGTCTGCTTATATCATCGCAAGTATGATGGATCCTGTATGAAAACTACATCGTAACATTTTATTGTAAATAAATGTAGAAATATTTTTTTTTTATGATTTTTAATGCGTGGTTAACCATAAAATATATTTAAAAAAATATATTTTTATTGGCTGGCCTGTGGTCCTAGTCCTGTGGAAATATGCCACGCGCATGCGTTACGTTTGATGTTAAATTCGGTTGTAAAATTTGCGTATCTCAATAAATGTTACGCGTATAAAAGAATCGTAGAATATAATCCAACATTACGTACGACATCTTGAAGATTTCGTACTTTTGCTAACGTATAAGGGGTGAAATGACATGTATGAAATAAAGTACATATCAATAAAAATTGGAAAAAAACCCAGTTCGATTCATGTAATCTTTTTTTTTAACTTTGTATTAATTAAAATCATGGAAATTACACTTAAGAAATGAATATTTATATATTATTTAAATAACCGTTTCGAGTTTCGTTCAGAATATATCTTCTTCTGTAGATAATTTATTCGATTAACTTTTTAATGAAAAAAAATGTATCCATCATTCTGTACTATAAAGTACTGTCTGCAGTAATACAAAAAAAAATCTAGAATGCTATTGAAATTTATATCCCGAATATATATTGCGTTTCCCCATCGATTTCTATGAATTTCTGGACGTATTGGATCTATTGAATGTATTGGATTCAGAAAGAAGTCGTAGCGTCATTATGGCTGTATAGTGTTTGATTAAACGGCCAGGTTTTTAATATCACTAGTTATACCTGTATTGTAACACTGATAATCAAAAACACGTGTTACATAGAAACTATTAATAATTATTAATCTTCTCCGTTTATAAATAAATTTATAAATATTGTCTCAGTGCTCACTGTAGACCCAACAATATTTTTGTGACGGATGGTAATTTCTGATAGACTAGTCCACGGAACATCATATCATACGAGTGAAATGAAGACACATGAAAATAAAATAACTTGTTTTTTAGTTCTACTCGTTTAATTTCCGTAAGACGCGTTTCGCCTTATGAAGGTATTATCAATCAAATCATTTTAAATTCAACAACTTGTATTCATGTAAAATCTTAAGAAAAGGGGCAGCTATATCATTTTAAGTATGTACTTAAGGTATTAATCGGAAGTTTGGGGTTAGTGTTCGAATATATGTAATTATTAACTAGAATTACACAAAAACACCTTTAAAGAAACCCTAAGAATTAACATGAATAATGTTAATTTTATAATGCTTTCATTAAAATATTATTAGTGTTTGAACATAATTATTTCTACACAATGAAGTCCTGGTACTAACATTGATGTATGGAAGTGAGGCCTGGAGCTGGCAGAAAAGGAATGAAAGTAGATTGAATGTTGTGGAAATTAGATCACTCAGGCGTATATGTGCCAGATTTATTAGTGTCAGAATAAAGAATGAAGAAATAATGAAAGGATATAAAGATGATCTTAGTATAGTGAGTAAGATTAAGAAAGGATCACTTAGGTGGTTTGGTTATATGGAACGGATGAATGAGGAGAAAATGGTAAGGAAGATATGTGACGCAAGTGTTTGATAGCACCAGAAATAGAGGACGTCCGCTGAAGACTTGGCACGACCAGGTAAACCAAGAGATAATCAATAATCGGCGACCTTGTATGAGAAGATGTATGAATGTGTATGAGACGAGAGTTGTGCGCCAGGACAGAAGAGTGTGGCACTCTATCCTCTCTGCCTAACCCCGCGTGAAAACGGCATGACGGTAAGTTAGTTAGTTTAGAATTATTTCTTTGAACCGTGCCAAAATATAAACACTTCAATTCATGAGCACGTCGACCGTGAGAGAGAGAGAGAGAGAGAGAGAGAGAATAAGAAATATTGAAATCGACTCACCGAGTCACCCAGAAAAGGTAGAGGGGAATTGGCGTGTTGTAACACTGAATATAAGTAATTAGTTATATGGGAATTATTAAAATATAATATTTAATACAATATTTTGTTCTATGAGGATGATCTAAATCAACAATATGAAGTAGGATGGGTCGACACTAAAACGCCCAACTTCCAGTTTTTTAACGGATCCAAATCGAAGTCGTTTCAATTTGAAACCACCCAAAGAAAGCTTCTTAGGAAACACTGAACCGAAGCCGAACGCAATTTAAAATGAAACATTCCCGCCACGGCCGACACGTGATTGCGAGAGGGCGAGGAATCGATCGAAGCCAGCACAGTCGCCCATTGATTGACTATGTTTCACGCTTCGTTTGGATGTTTATTTTCGATTTCACACTGTGTTGTCGCAACATTTTAGGCGAAAAAAATAAATAAACATTTCACTTCGTATTTGCAATCCCCTTCGTCAAATCTATACTTTTTCTTTGTCTGCACTGTTTCTTAAGAATATTGTTTTCTCCAGTTGGATTCGCGCTAATTGAGATTAAATGTTGAAGTAATGTATCCATTAATGTTGTCGACGCGAAGATATTTCTTGTTTTTCCTGTTTTCTGTGTATTGTGTTACAAATTACCGTTACTTTTTATATCTTCTTCTTTTGCTTTGTGTTTATATTGCATTTTTTTTAAAAACATTTTTTTCAAAATATATACGATTCTCTCTTGTCCCCTTTTTCCTTTTCTTATAATTGTTTGTACTTAATTACAGCACAACATGCGTACGCGTTTTCGTGCCGTATCAATCCTTATATTTATTTTATTAATCTACTTCATACTACATATCAACGTTTGAATGAAGTGTGTGATGTAGAAAATATACAATGAGATATTGAAACACAGGACAGCCGCAAAACATATATTGTATAAAAGTTGTTCTCATTTATTTAACTATGTAAACTAGTGATGAGCTCAAAATCACGAACCGTGAGTCAATCACTGATATCTTTGAGTCACACTCACTATCAGTGATTGAATATCTGGGAATATCGTGATTCGTGATTATTTTTTTATTTTAATTATATTTGAGTGTGAACGGTGATTCGGGGCATGTGCATATGAAACGAAAATATTTATGAAGGAATGACGTTACAATTCGTGATAAGCCCCATCTAGTAAATTCTGCCAAAACATTTAACGCGAAATGCTGAGAATTTGACCCAAAAAATAAACTCACATTTTTTTAAAGGGTTTACATTATCTCTGTGATGATATTAAATTAGATATATATTAATTTCATATGCTAGAATATGTTTTTTACGTAAATGAAGTTTGAATAATATAAGTAAATACGCTCGAAATTATGTTTTTTATTTATTTCGTGTATTGTGATATCGTGCGGCGCACGCGTATTAGTAATGAAACTGTGATCACAGTCGCAGTTTCCAATCACTGATATTTTCGAATATCAATCACAATCACAGCAGTCAGTCAAGAGTAGCATTTTTTCTCACCACTAATGTGAACCAAATATTTTTGTTTTTTTTCTGTGTTTTAGTCTTTATTAGATTATTTTACCTGTGCTTTAAGTATTTTATAAATTAAATATGTATTATAGCGGAGAGGATATAATGCCGCACTTATACGTGATCGTCAGTTCAAACTTTTACATAATTTTCCATGGTAATCCATTTTTCAATATTTCGACCCCGATTACACAAAATATCGTAACTAACAAATAGGTAATTTTTAGTTATATTTTTATTTATCTTTGTATATGTGGTTAATAATGGTTAATAAAACAAAGATAACAAATAAAAATATGAATTTTAACCACATAGTTAATATTGCTAATTTTAAAAGTATTAGTTTTTTGTTATCCTAATATTTCGTATACATATTTTAAGTTGCAGAATTTATATATATATATATATATATATATATATAGTATTATATTAAATATAATATATTTAAAATAATTGTCGCCACTTTAAAATATATCATATATATTATATAAGTATTTCTAGATCTACTAATATTATTTATGTTTTTATGATACTTTTTGCGTAGGTGGCGTCGATTTGTTTTATTTCTGACCCACCTTTATGTCTGTTTGACTATCTTTTTATTAGTCGTATATTTCATGTGCCCGTGCCATCCAAATAGATTTACTACGTCAACCTTGAGTTTATATTCTTATCTTATCTCCTCGTTTGTTATTCGATCATTCGGTCTTCTCGCTTATTATTCTTCGTAAAGATTTATATTTTTTTCCTAATTTTTATGGCGTGATTAAGTTTCGAAACTAAGTCCCATGCATTGGCTGTATAAACTATTTTTCTAAAAGGAAAATATTTAAAAAATCGACGTTATTTGTTTGTATGTTCAAATTTAAATCTTAACCTTTATTATGTTTTTTTTTATATCTTAAAAATATATTATTTATTTTAATTTTTTTTTTTTTAAATCTCACTGTATCTATTGAACAGTGTGGCAACTATAATACCAAGGATGCAAACTAAGTATCCGTATGTGATTCGAAACCATAATAATTGAATCGGTGTGTCATAGCTTTAGAATAAAACATTTAAATAAAAATGACTCATGTAATGGTAGGCACTTGAATTAATTAATGTTTTCCCAAAAGAATACATAATTACAAAAAATTCAAATCTAAAAAAGTAATGTCAGGAGGTACAGTTAAAATAACTGTATAAATTTGCGATATTATTTTTAAATATAGAAAAACTGTTTTTGTATCAAAAAATATTCATCTGACTCTATTCGAGCGCGCTGAATGGAAATTTCATATACCGATCTTAAAAGTAATATATTATCAATCGTTTATATTCCTAATGAACTTTTATATGGTTTCTAAGTAAATAAAATAACTTTTGCTTACAAATTTCTCTTAAAGATGGCGTCGTTTTTTTTCAGGCGTCTTCTAGTGTAATTATTCCGACGCACAGCGGCGTCTTCTCATTGTCTATGTAAATATATACGCCGAAGTAACCCCATTTTCTTATCCAGGCTTAGGCTGTCGACGCTTGCCATGTAATCTTTTTTGCTCCCCGACACCCATCTTGCATTGACCCAGTTTCCGTGGACCGATAGCTGTCGATTGATATCATCTGATGTTCATTCTCATGTTTTAGTTTTTTATTCCACTACCACGTCTTTTTTTCCTTTATTGGAGTTGGCGAGGTTCATGTAGCCACTTCTGACGCACTAAATTTGACGGAAAATAGAGATTCTGGTTTGGTTGGAGTCGTACCAGAGAAATAGAATATACTTTCATGTCGGGAATCTCTGGAGAAAATCACGTCTAGTGATCTAAATTTATTAAGAAAAACACATTACATTTTCAGTATATAATTCTGTGGTATTTAAAACAAATTAAAATGAGTCAACTAGAAAGATGTACAGACAAAGTTTATCTATCGAAAAAATATTTAGTTGCTACCGGGATTCGAACCTGGCATTTTCGTAAACTTCATCCTACAATAAAACGAAACAATAAAGCCGTATCACCAGTAAATGTTACAATTTTCCCATTGGTGAGACTCAATTCACACAAATAATTTATATACGGCAGAAAAAAAGTGGGTGATGTTAATATTATGCATTTTACGTGAAGTTAAAAACACTTCTTAAATAAATTATAAATTCCAGCAATGTTTAAAATAGAAGGGCAAGAATAATATTAGACTAATCCCAATGACGTGTACAAATAACTCTTGAATGATCGAATAAAAATCGGAAATAATGTAGAGTAGAAATGAGTAACATTACTTAGGTACTTCTTACATAGATGTTTCGGGCAAGTGAACAATATATGCACATAGATCTCTACCAGATCATTGAGGAAGCATGAAACATTCAGACTAGATGCCTACCACAGCAATACTGCGTTCTTTAATCCGATTTCACGCATATGTAGATTGTATAATGAAATTAATACAGTGAAAGAGTTGGACATATTCTCAAATTCATTCTGTATGTAATTTATGATATTACATATTATTTTATGCTTTCATGTATTTTTAATTTTAATTTGCCCAGATATATGCTGTAACATTCATTTTTATGTATAATAAATATATTTATGGTGTTTCATTGCCAATGTACGATTCATACCCACTGTAGAATTAACAGGCTGCGGTGGTTAGTCGCATGTGATGAGCGTTTTTAAAAGGTTTGTGGTGACTCGCGCCCATAGACATGACCTGACCGGGTAATGGCTCATCTATCAACAATTAGGGTCCGAACAAGGGCGACCAATAAGCAGACACAATAAACCATTAGCACCAGAAACGGTTACTGCCAAGCAACTAGCGATCACTTCTCCGCCGGGCGTCCTAACACCCAACAGCATCTTCAGAGTTCAACCGCGCATTTAAATTGAATTAATTCATCTCCTTAATAAACGAAACCTTGTAAGTGCTCTTTCATTTATATACCCTGCTCTAGTTACAACATACACCCTACACTGCGATACACAACCAATACGCGCGAGATATGAATAAGTTAGGAGCTTCTGTCTCACAGCATCTTAACCTTTTGACACCGTCTCGAGTCAATCACATATATTTAATTAACTTTAATACACACACCGCAACTCCTACACTGGTGATCCAGACGTGGTTTGAACACGCAACCTTCTTTAGGTTTAATGCCTATATTTTAAATTATAATTTAGTTTTTTTTATATGTTTGTGATATGAAAAACTGCCTATTAATGTTCTGTAAATTTAAAAAAAAATCACGTTAATGACACAATTTTACCGGTGAAAAGACTTTGAAAAACTTTTAACTTTAGCGGAAAGATTTAATAGAGATATGGGCTTAGCAATACATATAGACAAGACCAAAATGCTGATTGGTCTTGCTGAAAATGCCATTCACGTTGGGAATTGTGATGTTGTACACAAGAAATGTAATAAACCGAAATAGGTTGGTGATAGATCATGATTCAGATCACTAATTGAGACTAAAGCTAAGAAAAGACGTACTATGTAAACTCGGGATCGTTAATCTAAAATAAAGAAGAATCCAAGGTAGAAATGAAGGAACAAAACATCATGTGTAAATCTTAAATCAATTAACGTAAGTCAAGCGATCTTGTATCGTCTCCTCTTATCTGAACTCTAGTATTTCAGTTTCTTCCCGAGAACTCTGTATTGATAGAGTTGAACAGAACAGTTAACACCGTTTCTAATACTATTTTATCATTAGCTCGACAGTTACTATTGGAATAATAAATATATCAAAACTACAATATAAGTTTAAATTATCGAAAACGTGTTCAGTTGATATAGCAAAATTGGTAACGCGTATGTTCGAATTCCGGTAGCAATTAAATATTTTTTCTGTATATTTTTCTAATTGATTAATTTAATTTGTTTTCAAATGATTGTTTTTTTATTTTCATATTTTCATTAAGTAACGAACAGACTCGTTTTAATAAAATTACTGAATGTAAATGTTTTCGTATCTCGATGCATTTTATTTTACCCATTCCAGGGTGTTTATCATCATAATATTTTTCGTTCTATCCACCCTACGTTTCTTCTGTGTAAATTAAAAAAGCTTATGTTTTGACGTTAATTGCTAAAAAAATTTATAACCATTCCCAGCTAGCTCGTACAGCTCGTACGACAATAATAAGGCACTCACTCCACACTATTTGTTCTATGTTTTCTTTTGTCCTTCAGGAATTTTTGTTTCGTCGTCGTTTTTCATTTCAGCGCGATGAATTTTGTTTAAATATAGTCCTTTTGAAAATTTTCCACGGTTTGCCCGTAAACACTTCAGATATTGCCGTTAAAAACGCTGATTCATAAATTGTCAGCCGATTCGTGAGTCGATAAACGGTATCATCCAGCTTTAAACATATGCAGTACCATTTTCCTGAATGGAAGGTCGTGTAATCTGCATAGGAGTTACGACGTGTTTGGGTGTACATTGTTTTTTTTTACGTTAAAATATTAAATTCACATACTTTTACTCGCTGCCCGTTATGTGCGAAGGGGGACTTTGTAACTAACGATTCGCACACAAATTATAGTATTAAAATACACAATGTTTTTCGACTACCGGGTTCCAAGTAAGTCAAGTTTTTTTTTACATCGGTGTTATTTTGTCTGTCATGCTCATGATAGCCATATTGCAAGCCTAGCACACGAGGCCTGGCGGCCTTGAATTCAAGCTCCACGTTGGGCGCCAAATTTAATAAAAATTTGAAGGCACTCAGACTCGTGCAGATAATTGATGTTTATAAAGACAAATTTACAGCATAAAAAAGTACCATAACTGTTACTTTATAGTCACACATACCCGCACCGGCGGTGCGGCACACGTACACACACCATCCCACCATTCCAAGGACATCACAATAACATTCAAGTATTTTGCACAACTGAACCTAATTGAATCATATGTTCGTTCGTGTAACGGAAACAAAAATGAAACGTTACAATAGAAAAAACATAAATTTCATTGCAATACACGTAATTAATACATCGATAAGTATATTTTAGGTGAGAATGTGATGAATGAATAACAAGACTCGCATTTGATAGTGTAAAATGTATATATCATCGTTAACATCATTTTAGACCCTTTATCCTAGGAGGATTCAATGTCTCGACAGGGCCCTTCCATCTTTCTCCATCTTGCACCGCTTTAGTACTTTCTGACCAATACAGATCTTGTTGCTGATCCCAGCTCAATCTAAGGCGACCCACCGGTCGTCTTTCTTCCGAAGTTGCCAAGAAGATACATATATTTAATTATACACATGTAAGACGCCTGAAAAAAAAAGACGCCACGTTCAAAATAAATTTTTAAGTAAAAGTACATAAAAAAAATATAAAAGTTGTTTTTTGTTTGTACTCGTTTAATTTACTTGACGCGTTTCGCCCTGTAATGTCATTATCAATCTAACAATTTAACTCATAACTTGTATTTATTTCTAGTGGGGGGACATACAAGCTGTTAAGTTAAAATGTTAGATTGATAATACCCTTTCAAGGCGAAACGCGTCTCAAGTAAATTAAACAAGTAGAATAAAAACACAAGTGTTTTATTTCAATATATGTGATTATGGAGTTCTACAAACAGTAAATATATAATAGTTCATCAGTAACATAAACGATAGATAATGTATTACTTTTAAGATTAGTTTTTGAAATCTCCTATTCCTGCGTTCGAATAAAGTGAAATAAAAATTTTACAATACAAAAAGTTTTTCTGTATTGAAAAATAATATTGCTAATTTATATTATTATTTAAACTACATTTCCTGACATTGCTTATTTTAGATTAGAATTCGAAACTTATTTTTATATTTTTTAATAAAAATTTGTTTATATGAAATAAAATAACAATAACTTTGTATGAAACCACAAAATTTATTATACGTCAACCGGTTTCGTTTATCTCAAGCTTCATCAGGACGTATTTAAAATTGATCATAAATACAAAAAGACTGCAGTTATATATATACATAAAGAAGATAGAATATAAAATTACATGTGAAAGAGAGAGACAATACATATATAGTTAAATAAAACATCAAAAAAAAAAAAGTTTTTTTCTGTCTTTTAAATAGAAATACATACACGGAATACGCGTCTCATCAATGTTTTTAATTTTCAATTTTCAAACTAAGCTAAACGCTTGTGCTATGAAAATAGGACTAACTTGATGGCCTCCCGGAACGAGGCTCGAACCTCTCGACCTCTAGATCAGTATCAACTACTAGATTGTGCCTTTTTTAATATACCAAGTTAAGTTCTTACTATCTATCATGTAAGAATGACGGTTTTATACAATATATTTAAAAAATTATTATACAGCTTAAATTAGAAGAAAACAAGTTACATCATGAAATACAGATTAAGGTACAGATTGTCAGTGTCAAGGCCGGTCTCTTAAATGTTCAATTTTTCAATCACTAAATCTGTCAAAAAGACCGTAATAGCAACTTTTTGGCAACATCGTTAACCCTTCCCAAACCGTGCAGTAACACAGGTCCTACCATCATAATTAAACTTATAATATTTCGGTAAATACAAGCAATGTAAAATTCGTATTTTAGAAAATCCTAAAAAAAATATCATCGCTTAGGAATGGCTAGTGAAAAACCAATTATGAAAAAGGATTCGTACAAAAACAAATATTTTTTTCCATTCAATCCGTTGTAAAATTAGCACGTTGGTAAAAATACCATTTATAATATGAAAGACAGAGATCACACACTATTTTCACAGTGAAAAGAACAACAAACATACAAATATAATTATCTCTTTCTCACTAATTTAACGAAGAGGGATAAGAAGCAAGAAGACATAATACAGGACTTAATGAATGCTCTAAATTATGTTTGTTATCAGTTTTTCAAAATTTAATGCTCAATATTTAGAGTAAATTCGTGCCATTAAAGCCATTTTTTCTAACTGTTGTTTACGGTAACACGAGTTGACAGCATGGCTGCGTTCGGGTATTTTATATCACGGTATGGTAAAGGTTAAATTCGAATTAACCGTTCGAGCTTCTAGAGCAGATCAATATTTTTTTTTAAATATCGAGAAATAAATGAAAGCGGTCCACCGTTTGAAAACAACTCTCAAACAAGCGAGAAAAATGTAAAACTGAGACGCCAACGCACGAATGAGACAAGCAGACTTTTTAGTACCTACTTACAGTTTTTGTGATTGGTTGAAGTGCCTGGTTTTGTAAGTTTTGTAACTAATTACGCGGAGTGTCTCTGTAATCAGTAATCCAACACTGGGTAATCCGAAAAGTTTATTATTAATGCTGGCGATATTGTTGACAAAGTTTCGCCACTATGACCAATTTTAAAATAATTGTACTTTCAAAATTTAATCCTTTTCGGCGTATTGTAATCACGAATTTGATGATTAATTTAGGGAAGATTTATTTCAGAGATTTCCACGAAATTATTAATTCCGTAAAAATGAAATACCATTGTGAAGGAAATTTAAAAAAACTAATTCAACATGCGGCGTTCTTTTTTGAACATTTTGGGAGAGCAACAGGATTAATGGATTGCGCGTAGTGTACCGCGACAAGGGAGACTAGGCACTTTCACATATATAAATATATCAATTGAGGTGGCTTGGACACGTCTTTTTTTCACCGGAGGAACTATTAATAATAAGATATATCTTATTGGCAACTCCGGAGGAAAGGTGGCCGATGGTCTATCACAGATAAAGTTGATATAAATAGCAACAAAAACTTTATGAACCGTGATTGTGATTGGTGTACAATTGTAACGGTGATTGACAAGTGTGATTTAGAAGTTTTAGACGAATTATGAATAATCACAGCTACCAATCATCGTTACAATCGAACGCCAATCAGAAAATCAGCCACAATCAAGGTTTATCTCATCACTGGTCATGATGTAGTGAAACAGCGTAAGACAGAGGAAGATGGAAGCCCCCGATCTTCCTAGAATAAGAGGATAAACATTGTAATGATGATAAACCATTTTTATAGTAATAAAAGCTACCAAATTTGCTACACAAAATATTTAAAAACTAATGTGACTATGATTGTGACGATGATTGCTAACTGAGATTTAACAATGTTGAGTAACAATACACCCATATGCAGTATACGCCCACCCTGACGAAGATACTGTGATATAGAAACCGATCGACGTTAAATTACTCAATGTGGCTAATGAAAAATTTGCTGGTTTATAAAAATTGATAAAGATTCAATTGTTGGAGGCTTACTTTCTAGTGTACCAGTCATTCTTCGAAGAATTACGAATAATCTGTTACCAATCAACGTTGCTGTCGAATACAATCACAGTTACGATAACGGTTTAAATATTGATTTAATTATCACTAAAAAAACTCAGATTCTACTTTAAAATGAATATATCATATAACCATGTATTTTCTCCATTTCGTTTAACATTTTGTTTGGATTTATTGTGATTTAATCCTTTTTCATAGCACCGAATGTATTTTACTTGTTTTAAAATTATTTTAATATTCATTATTAAGCCCGACTCCAATTGGAAAGCGAGAATCATTCAGATTATGACAAATAATACTCTGTGAGAATCGTCCAATTGTTCACAAACTCGTAATTTGCCGGCTGACGCGTAGTTCGCTTTCATGTTGCTGAAAAAAGTGGATTGGTAGTCGCTTATACTAAATCCATAAATACTAAAAGTTGTCAACTATTATTCTTCTCAATACCGACTTTGTTTTTTAACTGTCAAATTAATGTTATCACTGGAAGGCTCCGGAGAATTATTTTTGCGTGTCTTACAATATTCAAGATTGCAATAAATAGTCTTAAAATATTACAGAATATTAATTTAATTAATTTCTTATAGCCTCTGGTAAAGTTAATACAATAGTTAGTTCCATTAAAATAAATTAATGATGAAGAAATTCATTGATTAATGCATATATAAATTTTTTTTAAAGTTCGCAAATATCTAATATATTATATTTACACATTTTATTAAACATCTGATTTTAACAGGTTATGTCATGGCTAGATGATATTTATACAAATTATAACTGTTGCAAAGTAATCAAATATTAAAAAAAAATTCACATTCAAATAAGCCGTATATAACTATTATTTTTTAAGAATCCATAATAATATTACGTTCCCCGTCTACATCTGTGACTTTCTGGATGCCGGCTTCGGCTTCGGTAGTGTCATTGTGGCCAGGTCTGTAAAAATGAACGTGTTTTTAATATCTCTAGGTTAATGTTTAAGTGAAATCGTATATTGACATCTGTCATCATTTCTTTTGTCTTATGGCAAGGAAGAAATCTTACCATAGAAATTGTCTATCTACGATTCATGTATGTCATTTTTGTTCGTTTTAACCCGTGCAGCGGTCACCGATAACCGCGTAGCGGCCGAAATAGCCGCCTGCAGAGACTAGCAGCAAGAAATCGGTGATAGCCGATGAGACCCTGACCACGCAGCGGTCATCAATGGCCGCGTAGCGACCACTATCGACCGCGAAGCGGTCACAATAGCCGCCCGCAGTGCCTAGCATTAAGCAATCTACTGCTAATAGATATTTAAAATGATAATATGGCACTTTAAAATGTGAATAATTTACATAAATATAATTCTCACTGTTTGTACGTTATATTTGTACTAATGGCCTGCGAGTGTTAGCCTGTAATATTTCGTATAAAATAATTCGACAATCGTCTGGTACTTTGTCACAAGTTAGGATATGAAATAATATTAAATACTAATTAAATGTTTTAATTAGAAAGATATACATATAAAATCAATTTTATCTAGATCAACCTAGATCTCTTTCCAAACCGGGAAAGGTGCATTATTCAACTATTCTACAGCGACATTATTTTTGACGACAAATTTTCGAACCTGTATGTTACACTTTTTCAAATGAATACATCTATCGTTTCATTATTTGAAAGCCATCTACTTTGTTTTTACGTTCGAATCTCGGTAACGCGACAACAATATTTTTTAATAAAATTGTTTTTATAATTTTTTTCTAATTAATACATTTACTTAGTATTTAAAACATCACAGACCGTCTGTTCTGAATAATTACAACTTCACAATAAGAATGTGTTCTCCTTACTAATGATATAATATTGTTCACTGGACATTCCATTTTTTGAAATAAGTTAATCAACTGAGCTATTCAGATCAGAATTTTCTGAGGTCAATGATCAGGATTCCCCTATGCACGCAGCTGAACGATCAACCGAAGACGCCATACCCATAGTCACAAGTGAAATGATTACTCGTGCAATTAAAGCTACAAAAACCGGCAAATCACTTGGACATGATGCTCTTAGTATTGAGTATGTAAGAAACTCTCAGGAGAGTATCTATCCCCGCTCCTGGCGACACTGTTCACTAACATGATCAAGCATCTATACATACCTGCGAATATGACATGAACTATTATTGTACCTATATTAAAGTCGAAACAACTAGATATATCGTCTTTCAAAAACTATTGGCCGATATCGCTAGCCACTATAATGGCAAGACTTTTTGAAAGAATCATTATGGACCAGATTTCAATAAACATGAACACTAGAGACAACCAAATGGGATTCAAAAAGAATATGTCTACTGGCAATGCGATCTTTGTCGTAAAGCAATTTGTGGACTATTTTGAAAGTCGAAAAATATACGCGTGCTTTCTAGATTTGAGCAAAGCCTTTGACCGTGTCAGATACGACAAATTATGGACGAAAATGCGCGTGCGATACGTTTCCAAACCAGTTGTAGATATACTTGACAGGTGGCACAGGCAGCAAGAGAACTCAGTGCGGTGGGAAGGCGCCGACTTCGAACCTGCATGTCGCTAATCCTCTTCAATATGTACATGGACGAATTGAGCGAACGACTATCCGATGCAATAATTGGCTGCTACATGGGCGAGACAAATGTGAACCACATTAGTTATGCCGATGATATGGTTATACTAGCGCCATCTATAAAAGGGATAAGAAAGCTTTTACAGATATGTGAAACATATGTCAGTGAACACAATATTTCATACAGTGCCAGCAAATCGGTCATAGTGGCGTTCAAATATGGAAAAGGGCCAGATAATATCCCTCCCGTGTGGCTGGACGGGACGAAATTAAGCGTTCAAAATAAGGTCAAATACCTTGGCCATATATTTAATGAAGATGGACGAGACGATGATGATATAGAACGGCAGAGGAGACAGTTGAGCGTTCGTGCAAATATGCTGTCACGGCGTTTCTACCGGTGCAGTAAGGAGGTGAAGAGCATCCTGTTTAAATCGTTCTTCACCAGCATGTATACCTGCGAGCTCTAGTCGAAATACAAGCAAGTGACGTATAACCGTCTCCGAATTCAGTACAACAACTCATACAGAATACTGTTCGGATTGGCGCGTTATTGCAGCGCATCTACACTGTTTACCGAAGGTCGTATACATGGATTCGTTCCGCTTCTGAGATATCGAGTTGCTGGCGTAAAGCTGCGGCTGGAACTCAGCACCAACTCTCTGGTGCAAGCGGCGCTCTCATGGAAGACTGGTTCCTTGACTAGAGAATGGCAGCGCCTACAGAATAGCTACATATACAACAATGGCCGTGACTGAAGTAGTTATATATGTAATATTTATATTGTGTAAACTTTGTACTTTTTATTAACTTTTTATTTATTTATTAATATTTTCGATTGTTTTCTTTTTCATAGCATTATATTTATTTCATAACCTTTAATGTGTAACATAATATGTATTATTTTATGGCGAATCGGTTTAAAAAAACACCTGATCACGCTGGAATAAACACATTATTATTATTATTTTCGCATCCAACCTAAGTACGCACCTGCTTCAAATGTGTTCAATAATAACTAATTTCGTTATCAGAAGGTACCTACCTACCTACAACTATTTCGCGTAAATTTGAAAATAAATATTGACTATCTTTCATATTTATTTATTATTTATTTCTATGCACAGTATATTTTAATGTATGCTGGATATCCCGGTTGTCATTTTATATTTGGATTTATTAAGGTGGATTTATTATTTTGTTTCGACATGGGGAGTCGACCACGAAGGTCGGTCAGTATAGATGTTAATTTATTATTAATGTGTTTCATTAATAAATAATAAATAAAATATATTGATATTATTTTACATTCGACCCACTACGATAACTTATACGGAATAGGTTTCACAATATTAACATAGCACTGATATAAAACAAAAAGAAATCAAAATCAATTATAATTCATCAATTGCGAAATGATTTTCGCTTAGAATAAATTAAATATTTTTAAAATATAATTTTTTTTATATTTAAATTTTAATCGTAGTTTTAGAATAATAGTCTCAAATAATAACGCCTTTATAAAGATGATAAAATACCCCGGAAACCGCTTGTTATTTCACCCCTTCGACCCTTTTAATATATTCCGATCCTGCGGTTCCGCCCCGATTACTTAGGATCCCGTAATGTTCCACCCCAGAAATCAATCTCCCGCCTGAGGTCAAGCTACGAACACCTCAATCAATCCATACCCCGATATCACAGGCTGTTTCTAAACCTCACGACGTTATGCTTACCGATTATATTCTGCTAAAACATTGTCGACAATTTTTTTAACAACTTTCCTTGTTGAACAAACAAAATAATAATATTTTATTAAGGGAACACATTCTTTTTCTTCTTCTTTCAAATAGGCAATCCACCCTTCAAGAGTGATTTCACATTTTTTTGAAGTTGTAATTATTCAGAACATAGGTCTGTGATATTTTACTAAATAAGTTGTCCAAAATTTAATAAAAGTGATTTGTTAATTCTGGCGTCTGCTATCAGTTACTCAAAGGTATTTGAGATTCCGTAAAAACGATGTAGATGGCTTTCAAATAATGGGACAATAGATGTATTAATTTGAAAAGTGCAACATATGGGTTCGAAAATTTGTCTTCTTCAAAAGTACTGTCGCTGTAGCATAGTTGGTAATGCACCTTCCCCGGATTGGAAAAGATATCCAGCGTAGCGCAATAACAATATTTTTCGATAAAATTGATTATATATATATATCTGTCTAATTAATACATTTAATTAGTATTTAAAATAATATTTGTTATATACATTAGGTTGGCAGAAAAATAATTTCGGATATTTACACTTTTTTCTCAACTAATAGTAATTTTATTAATTGGACCATTAGAATGAATTAATTTTTGACAATTAATTACAAGTTTATTTATTCCGGTGGTGTAAATTCCAGAGTTTTCGAGTTTATAAAATGTCGAAATGCATTGTTAGCAGCAGCTTGGTTACTGAAGACCTTACTCTGTACGAAATTGTCGGAATGCTTAAACAAGTGATAATCTGTTGGGTAGATATCTGGTGAGTATGGTGGATGAGGCAATGTTTTATGGACCAACTAGCGCTCACAGTGAACAACAATCGTTTTTGTTTAGTTCGTGCGGCACCCATTTGTCAAGCTTTTTTGATTCTCACCTGTTTTAAGTTACAAGGTATTTTAAGTTTCTTGTGCAAGGTCTCGAATATCGCATGATTCTGATTTAACTAAAGCCAGCACCAAAAGCATAATTTAGTTTCCCATCAGTTTCTGTTACTTTATCACCTCTTTTGAACTCGCAGAGAAATTTTTCTTATTTGCTTTCTTTCCAACTTTAATTCAAGCAGTCCACTTTCAAGCAAAACCTAAAAATGCTTTAAAGTGATATTAAAATAAATAAGATGAAATGACACTTTAATTGAAAAAAATGAACGTTGGAATTAGAAAAACAAAAAACGCTAAACAAAATGTCTAAGCAGATTTTTTTTGGTTAGAAATTCATTCAAAATGGAGACAAAATAAGATATTTACTGACTAAAAAACTGGCCGGCATTGAATTAAAAAATACATTAATTATTGAGTGCCCAATTCAATTTCAAGTTAACATCATTCACCAAGATTTAAAAACTGTCGTATTTCTGACCTCACATTTTATGTAGAATTTTTTTCTCTTGAAACATTTTGATGTATTATATATAGACACCTTACGAAATACCTACAAGGATTTATTGTTTTGTTCTCGACACATTGTGTGGCAAGTATTTATCACAATTATTTTTCTCTTCTTTTTTTTTTAATTCGAATACTTTGAATCCGCTGACAAAATACTAATGTGAAAAAATATTCAATACTTGATCAAATTCCTGTAAAAAGCCACCAAAAACGTACGTCAAACGAATATTTGGTATATCATTAATTTTTTGCGAATTTCGCATTCCGATATTAATATATTTTCACATGTTAAACAGACCGATATTCCGACGTTTTGGAAGGCCTGCGCTGAAAACGTGTAATACTTTAATTATTTTTTCATGCATCTCTTTGTGAGTGTACAATATCATTCAGTATGTTATTGGCTGTATATAATTGCCGTGTTCTGTATAATATATTCGAGTATTCACGTTAACAATCGCCCGCTGTAAGGGCTCCGAAGGCCGAGTGATTTTTAGTGACCTCATCCCTTATTTGTATTCAAATCCATTAACGACTCATCCCCTGCTTATTCCCGGGCTGGAAATATTCAAACGAACTACATTTCTCGGTATACCCACCGAGGCTTGACTTTCAAGCAGGAACGAGAGACGAATTCGTCAGTTAAGTATGCATAACGCTTCCTTTCATAAAACTTGAGTTTTATTCCAGATGTTTTTTTTACTATCTCAAATGAATTACGGCTAAACCTCGGGTTTTACTAATAAAAATGTGTAGTAATTCATTATGAAAAATATTATATAATTGAACAAACATTTTTCTTTCCTTCCAAGAATAAAACTGATTCTTATATAGGAAATTTACTCATAAATTCTAAAGACAAAGATTATAAATTTAACAATTCTGGGGTCTATAAACTCAATTGCAAGGATTGTGCTGCTTTTTATATTGGTAAAACGTTTATTAAATTTAATATAAGAGTAAAGGAGCATTTGAGATATTTGAACAATAGTGGGTTTTCAGATTTTCTAATCATTCGATAGAAAATTGTCATTGTTATGATAAAAAATTTGGATCGTCAATTACGCATGTAAACGGTGTTGGTCATAAATTAAATAATTTGGAATCGTTGGCGATAAATAAAGCGTGTAAAAGTAATTAAAATATTATAAACAACCAATTACATTTAACTTCGAGTCCCATTCTAAAAATTTTTTCTAAAAACTATTCGAGTAAATTTGTATTAAGTAACAATTTGAGTTACGTACTAAATTTATTGTTTTTTATAAATAGATTATATCGATTTATTATATAGATATCGGATGGTGTGTGTATGTCCTCTTCACCCAGAAGATCTTCCAAAAAGTCTCAGCTCCTGGAAATCCGCCGACGATCACTGCTCCAAGAAGAAAGATCCCGATCTTCTTTGCTCTTCTCTCGATCTGCCGCTTGTCTCCAATTTGTTTCCTCGCGAATCAAATTTAAATACAATGGTCCTTATTTCCGTAATGCTCGTTATCAAAAAAATCTTAAATTGATTTCGCCAATATCATATTGCGTCAATTATCCAATGTAACGTTACGCCAATTATTTAGCTACCGACTGCGCCAATGTTACGTACTTGACTTCTTAGTCCGTCTTTAGTGTACACCTCGTAATGTGAAGGTCTAAGAAATAGAGATTGTAACAATTAATCTTTTATTACAATAAGTTACAAGGTATATCACTAGTATAGGTCAAACTATTAAGCCGATGAACCGCAGATAAAAGAGACGCGCGCACTCCTGCGCGCCGTTTTTATAGCCACACATATCCGCACCGGCGGTGCGGCACACACACACGCGTAAACACACCATCCCACCATTCCAAGGACATTACAATTATAAATCATCATTATTATTATTATCATCTCAATTGAGATATTTCTATATGTAGAAGTGGGGGCTGTGTGCTGAGGGTCTTCCTTATCTTGGTATTAATAATTAATATAAAATAGCACTTGTTTGACTAAATATTATTAATTAAATTGTGTCGCACATCGGCAGAGTAGCCTATCTGCAAAATGATTACAAAGGGGGATACGAGGGATTGAAAACACAACAAAATTTCATACTTTTAATTATTAAAAAAATAAAAATGTAATAACTTCATTATAACAATATAATGCTTGTATATATTTCCTGCATATTAAATGAATACAATGCAAAACAATTAATTTTGAGTGTGTTAGTATGTACAACTTAAAATGCCACTCTGCCGCTGTGCGGACTCAATTATAATAAACTATTTCAGCCGCAGGAAGGGTTGTAAAACCGACCAGCCTTTGCCAGAAGTCTTAAGTTTAGCGAACGGGCATTTGCGGTGGCAGACCCAAAAACTTGGAACTCTTTGCCCTCCGTCATAAGAAACAGTGCATCAGAGGCTTTATTTAAGAACATACTAAATAACGTACCTTTTCAAAAAATCATTTCCATAAGTTAAAATAACATTTTTAAATTTTGAATACAAAAATAACGCAGGACTATAAACAACATTTATTTACGAAAATGGCGCTATAAAAATTATCCAATTATTATTTTGAGATTTTCAATTAATTTTATTGTAAACTTAAATTATTATTTAAATAAATATAAAATAGATATTAACTGATTCTCGCGCCTAGCCGAGTGGAATATACATAATTTTAATAAGGGTTGTAAAGTTTGAGCAACTTCATAGAAAAAATTCATAATTTTACTTCCGCGAGAAAGATCTTCCGAGCCGAAGATTTCAATCTTACAGCCACATCGCACGCCGCTGAAGAGCGTCGTTTAAAAGTGTTTTTCACTTTTGGTATTCCTTTTCCTCGTCCACAATCCGAGCACGCCTCGCGGTCCCACTATTTAATTTGCCAAGTCCGAGGTGGCTTTTAATATCGCCGAGGATGCTGAGTTCAGAATCGCGGTCGGGCTTATCTCGCGTGGAGTGTCCGCGTGGAAACTCCCGCCGCGGGCCATTTCCTTTATTTCGCTCTTCATGTTCCATTTCCGGTTCTCGAGTGCCGCATTCAAATAATTATTCCACTTGCTGTTCACTCGCTGTACACGGTACTAGGCGTTGCTTAGCCACCAGTGGCAATTATTTGAAAGTGTATATTGCACGTTTAGAACACGCACTTTTAAAGCATTAACGAATTAACGAAACCATACACCCAACTTTCTACGTTGTAACACCAATGCCAAACATAACTCATTTTTCTACCGAGCCTCCCTTTATTTCAATCTACACTTAGATATTTTTAATTCTTAAGTTACCTCAATTAAATCAAAATGCAATATATGAACCTTAATGGCCTTCATTTTATTTTTATTACACTGATTTTATTATCTATTCCATTTTACTTCCCCTTCACCCTCCCCCCATCGTTATCGCTGAAAAATGTTTTTCTTTTATTAAATTTTTTTATTTTCTACTTTTTTCTTATTTTTACTGATTTTTCGTATTCTTGCAATAGAAGAAAAAGTCTTACTCTTTTTAACGTTTTCTATGCAGCATAAAGCTATTGTATCAATTTAATAAGTCTTATTCAAATGACTGTCTTACACCTTATCTAATCTATTGTTAATTCAGAGATAACCTCTACATAATTGGTTTATTTTTTTTACAATTTTATTATGTTTTTTTACATCGATTAACTGTTTGTTTTCCGTATAAAATAAAATAAAGAATATGTCCCGGAAACATTTTAAATATAAATACATAATATGCAGTTACAAAATAATATGTACTATTTTGCTACACGTAATATTCGATCGAACCTAATTAACCGTATAAATATTTCAAATCCAATTATTTTCAAAAAATTCCCGTCAGAATGGATACTTATTAATTTCTTAAACCGTTATTCTCGGTTCACACGATTCGAGTTTCGTTGATCAACTCTTTATTGTCAACAAAGTTGATCAACTTTGATTTTGGCAGTTTACTTTATTCGATTCAAGTGTGAGTCATCGTTCAAGTTCTAAGTGACGTGTGTGAAATGGTTTGCTTCAACTGGCATCCGCTTATTGCTGAGTTGGCAAAAGTGATGGTGTTTTTGTGATGATATTCTTTGACGAAAAAATGTTGCAAGGGTCTGACAACATTATGTTTTGATTTGCTGATTTATACCAAAGCCATTGCTGTTGGAATCAAAAACAGAATCTATAAAAATATAAAATTCATATAAAATTACTATAAATAATATATTGGTAATGGGTATTGCGAAATTGATCGCAGCGGAAAAACAAACATAATAATAACGTGTATAAAAAGGAATTAGAAATCGTAAAGTGTGGAATACTTTTTTTGCACTCTGTACAGACTTAAAAATAAAATATCTTAAAGTTATTTGTAATTTTAAATTTGCCAAGATTGCTGGGTGCATAACTGTATCTTTTAATGTTATCTTTAATTTTAGATAACAGTTGCACACTTTGTTATTCTGAAATTTGTGAATAATTTGTATACCCTTCAGTATCTTTTAGTGCCATCTCAAAATGTTCCTGAAACGCGGGATCGAAAGTTGACGTTCAATAAAAGTTGATCAACAATAATCGCATCGTTTGAATCAGGCTTTATATCTACACTCACACTGCACAACGCAAATCATACGAGTAAAACTCGTACAAGTAATTTGTTGTTTATATGATATATTCTATACATTTTATGCATGCGTGTATATATTTTTTATTTGTCATTGTATAATATACCTAATAAACATTAACATTGTATTGTGTTGTAATACATTTCCTGGTTAGGTTAATTACAGTAATTTTTTTTTGGCGTCAACAATTCGCAGGAAGCAGGTTCAGTTTTCTTGAGGTGCCCAGGATCCGTACCGTGTCGTAAGCCGGGGATGATTATTTTTTTATAATTAAATACTTAGTTGATTTTTTTATAATTAAGACGACGATTAATTTTTAAACATAAATTCTTATTATTTAAAATATCATAATCTGTTAAGCCGCTCATACACGAAACGGTATATATGATAAGTGTGACTGTATAGGTCGTCTGTACAGGTAAACCGGAGCGTGTATGTGACGAAACTGGCAGGTATTCCTAACTCAAATTATTCTTTTTACTTGTCATGTTTACCTGAACAGGTGTACCGTCGGGTGTATGACCGGCGTTATACTGTACAAATGTATAACATTGATCTTCAGTGTATACTTTTCTGGGCTAATCTGCCGTGTACATCTGATCTTTCTGGCCGACGTTAAAGAGGCAATTGAAGTATACAAACACCCAGTGAACATTAATGGGGATGACGGGCTAAAATTAAAAACCTCGTGGTATTCGGCGCTTCAAATGTGTGTCGCTCGACAGTAGATGGAACTACATAATACAACACTACTCACTTCACACAACACCTGTTTTCGATACGATAGTGCAGGACAGTACCTAATAAAAGGCAGACCTTGCTTTCGACACGGTACTGCAAGCCGGTAACTTAACCACAACACTGACAGTCATACATCACATCAGATGATGATGGACCCTGCAATGATCTCCGACACGACGGCCAAAAAGGTAAAATAATTAGTAAAATTAACCCAGAAAACTGAAAACAAGAAATTTATGAACGGCCGTGAAAACCTAAGAACATGTATAACATTGAAATAAAAAATCTAAATAGTTCTCTTGAAATAACAGTTCAATTTTAATTTTTCAGTAAATAATCTACTATTATCGTTTCGATGGTTGCAGTTCCTCTCATCATCAGGTGTAATTTATAACTAATCTAAATACATCTTGGTGCCGACCTATTCCGGTAGTTGGGCACGGCAAGGAATGTGGACATTAGGAATGAAGAATTAAGGAACATGATGTTATTAATTTATGTTTTCTCAGATTTTTCATTGTATTTCGACTGTTTCTAATAATCCTTTTTAATGTACCGAGTGGAGAAGTTTTAATTAATGATTATTTAAACTTGGATTAGTTATACTTATTATATATTATTTATAAATTACACTTGACGATGAGAGTTACACATCTCGCGATACTGACATAATAACTGTGTAGTACAATGTTTAGTTTAGTGAATAATTAAAATATTAATGTTGTACCATATATCTAGTAACTGGCATGTCAACTAATGATATTAGTGCAATACTTATCGTTGGTTGCGTGTAAAATAATTTTGTAAAATTGTCTATATACAAAAACATTATTCATTTTCTGTTATTTCGAGCATCGTCCCGTGTTGTCAGACTGGTCAATCAATTCACGGAACATGCTAACAATTCAGGTTTCGCAAACAGGGTTTTGTAATAATAAAACATCTGTAAAAATTTGAATTGAAAGTATTCTATCTAAAACGAACATCTGTTCGCAGTCACTATTTTTCTTTACTAGCACACTCACAATCTCTAGAATCATCCCTAAATTAAACCACACCCCATTACATAATCCCGGTAGCCTATCGACACGCACACGCATACAAATTTTCAGCTATATTTAAGAGCGAGTTTGAATTGAAAATTTTGTTCCGATATTATTTCAGTCTCGATATCTTGTTTTAACAGTGGTTCCCTTGCCTTATATGTATGTAGATCTATTATAACCTTGAAACACCATGGTATCATCTGATAATTTGCTAAAAATTCACTTTTTTTGTTACAAAATTCTTATTAAATAATTTTCCCTTTATTACTGTGTTACGAACATGTCGAATTTCCTGGTAATTAGGAAATAACAAAGTTATATTATATAATACAGATAGTAAAGACCTTTCAATTTTAAGAATTTAAGAAAATATTTTATTAAACAATTTTATATATTTTTAAACACACAACACCTTTATCTATTCCTTCACATAATCACCTACTATATTTAAGTTTTCATCGCACATGTTCACATGTTTTAAAGTCCTTCTGTTGTAGTCATACACCGCTAGTCCATTTAACCAATTGTGCCTAAAATTGTCAAACAATGCCATAGGCAGATTTGGGTGTGAGGTTTTCGATCGTCCATCGTATAGTCCGAACTTTGCTCCGAGCAAGTTTTACCTTTTTTCTAAGCAAAAATGTGAATTTTTATTATTCATTTATATCGGAAGTTTAGATTTGATTTTTTTTTTAAATTATTATTTAGATATAACCTTTACACTCATTTAATACTAAAAAACTTAATATTATTTGCCATAATTATGAAAATACAACCATTATAAGAAAGACCGCGTCCATTGAATACATTTTCCGCGTACCACAGTATTGTGTTAATATGGAAAATTATTGCATAAACGAAATATATTTTCTTATAATACTGAAGCCAAGATTATGGAGACAAATATCGATTGATACATATTTATATATACAGATTTCTAACCATTCCATTTACAAGACAAATTATCAGTTTTAGACGTTTTTAAATAATATATTTTATTTACTCACATGCTTTGAGGCTTCAGCTACTATTTAAAATCAAGTTTGATATCAAAAACGCAATAATTTCTAACTAAATCATATTTATATCGATCGAAAAAAAATATTTTCACGCATATTTTACCCACGGTATGAATTAATATTGAACTTATTCACAACATAAGTAGCAAATTCTATGAGAGGTTTTTTTACTGATTTTAACTGAAAACAACGTTTTCTTGAACAATGTAAACATTTTATGTACGTTATTGTTATGTATGTCGCAATTAAATATTTCGTTTATATATAACACTGCTGTTTTTTAAACACTAGCCGTCTGTTACATAAATAGTATCAGTAATAGTAACTGTTACAGTAATAGACCATCTAAATATATCTAGGTACTTTGTCTGATTTCAAAACATTCTTATATATATATGAATTAGGTACTTAATAAAATATTTAATTCTCGGTGAATTAATTCAAATGACAACACGTTTTTATTTCATTTCATATATCAATATGGTAAATACTCCAGATAAGAGTTATTTTTGACACTCGTATCGAATGCTAGAAAATCAAATTTTTTATTATAGTCTCTTTCTATTCGAACTTTCCTCTCTCGCATGATTTACTTAACATATAACATCATTAGTTATTTCTCTTATACTCATACGAATTTAACCTTTAGCTTCATCTTGAAAGCATATCTAATTCGTGTAGAATTTCTCGAATTTCAAACTGGAAAAGTGAATGTTCGCTCTTAACAATTGATAATAATCTTAGTATTTATTAGAACAACAACTGTTGATTTCAATACAAATATAACGCCCGAAATTAGGAATTAGTTTACTTCATTACCTTCATTGACGTGCTTATGGTTTCAACGCTAGCTTAGTGATCGATCTTTCGGTGTTCGAGCCTTATTCTAGGAAACCAGCAAGTTATTCCTATTTTCATGACGCAAGCATTTAGCTTAGTTTGAAAATAGTAAGAATATTGATGTGATACGTATTCTGTGTACGCATCTGCATCTTTTTTTAAAAAAAAACAATTATTTAAAAAAAAAAAAAAAATTATTAATATTAAAAATATAATACAATTTCAATAATCAGTGGATATATATATATTTTAACATTTGTTTCTTCTCTATGAGAGTAAGACTCGTGTATAGAGAAGGAGTATATTCGAGTTAATTTATGTTTCAGTTAGTCTGTGTACATATTTTTTTAACTTCAGTTACAAATTTATGATAGTTCGTAATTTTTCTAATTGTGATGGGAAGATTGTTAAAAAATTTGATACCTTGATAAATATATTGATTTTGAGTTGCGATATATTTTAGTTTTGGGATGTCAGTTTAATCTGTATATCTTGTAGATCGGAATTCGCTTCTAAATTTTAATTGATTTTTAATTTTGAAAATTTGAATTATTGAATTTTTTTTGTATGTCTACTATTTTTGGTACTTTAAAATCTGTGAAAAGTTGCATACTTGGATAGTCTTTTTTTTTTTAGAATAATTTTTATTATCATTTTTTGAGTGATTTCTAATTGTGACATTGAAGTTTTATATGCACCTCCCCATCCAATAATACCGTATTGCAAATGTGACTGTACAAACGCGTAATATATTATTTTCAGATATGTAGGTGATAAGATGTTTCTGAGTCTAAAATATATGTAGGCAGCATTCCTTATTTTGTTTGTGAGATTAGTAATATGTTCTTTCCATTTGAGATTGTTATCTATTATGATTCCAAGGTACTCGATACAGTCTTTTTCTTCAATTGATGAACATTATATATCGACATTTTTGTAATATTCACCTCAATGGGCGATAAACTAAAATCCACATCCTAAGAAATGGATAAATCGATATTCAAAACTTTGCAGCTCAATATCACACTTTAGATACCTTGTTCTTTCAAGGGCATGCTATGGCTTTATTTCTCTGTATTTTCCTTCTTTTTTATGTTTATCCTTGCTTGGGGGTTACTCTTCCCCTAATGTCGGATTGATGGAAAAATGATTGATGTCACGTCTTTATCGGTACACATTTCATGGTGTATTCATAAAAATACAAGGCACTGTGGCAGAAGTGTTAAAAATAATATCCATAATTGTATGTTCATTTTGGCAAGTTCTCGGTTCGTGTCAAATTCAGAAGATTACACAACACGTACGCGTACATAATACATTTCAATTGTCCTTTGGGAGTACGGTCACCACAGGTACCGGCATCACTCGGTTAGGGCAGGGCGAGTTCGTTCCTCAAGCGTGATACGTCCCGAGGGTCTTTCTTTTTCTTCAATCAAGCAGACTTCCATTAGGATATAGGACCCGTGGGATTCATTCACTGTATTAATGTTGGATTATGTAAGAAATATTACTATGGATGCAATTGTCTTAAATACAGATACTCTACATTCGTGAAATGGCTAATATATTCTTATATAATATAATATTCTTCCACAAAACTCCTTCAGCTTTCATCGGCAATTGATAGCTGTGATTATTTTTTATTCGGCGAGCAATCACCGATACGCTAGAAACTAATCCTCGATCCTTTAAATCATATTGTAATTTTTTTGTCATTTCGTGTGTTACTTGTATTGATATTGCATGCTTTTATACTTTGCGATTCGTTCACTTATAGCACAATTATTGTATTAGAGGATCCAGAAATTAAAATTAAAATATATTATTTTACTGTTTCCAAGGTATGTTTGTGTTATAGTACTCCATAATCATCACATATGTGAAACTAAAACAATTGTGTTCTTGATTCTGCTTGTTTATTTTACTTGAGACGCGTTTATCATTATTGGTAATGCCTTTACAAGGCAAAACGCGACTCAAGTAAATGTGTTTTATTTTCACGTACGGGATTGTTTTCGTTTCGTAAAATGAGTGCATATTATATATTTCGAGATGTACCTTTAATCTCAGGATCTGCCAAAAATCTTTAGGACTAAAATCAAGCAGGTGCAAAATCGAATATATGATTTGCGAATTCAATTCAGCCGCGAACGCACGTAGTTCAATAAAAATATTTCTGTATTGAGAGATGATAAATTTAAATACTTGGGTTTTTTGATAACCTTCAAAGCTGAAACATGACGTCACACATAAAATAAAAACTGCACTTTAAAAGGGGCACTACCGCGCTAGTGTACTTTGCGACTAAAAATGCTGATCAAAACTAAAGGTTGAGATTGCAAACCAGCCGCATATCCCGCGATGGCGGATGGTGCCGAGTGCCGGACAATGAAGAAAGCGAAGAACGATCGAGAAATGTTCACGTGGGCTGAAGGAATGATAAAACTGGTTAGAGAAATAAATACTTATATAAATAATAGCAGGTACGTGTAAATACTAGCAGAAGACAACGCGGAAGGCTTCCATGCGACAGATGAAGTATAAGTCGGAAAATCGTCCAAGACAATCAACCAGTCAAGGAAAGCCGATTCCTAGTTAATGGAGAAAGAAAAAGGTGAACAGAAGAAAAAAGAAATGAGTAACTATATTATTGTAAGTGTTAAAGTGCTCTCCATTAATACCAAATTTTTAATGATTTCCTGTTAACTTCGCCTAACAAAAAGCACCTTTGAGTGAGGACTGTATCGTGAATCGTGAATTATCGACTGTCGGCCCAACTACCTCGGTCGGAACAATTCATCATTAGTAACATAAAGAGTGGCAGCGTGCACCGCGCGCAGTGCACACACGTTTCGCTTTATAGGTCGAGCGAGAGCTTAATGACCTCAGTCACGGAATCGCTCCGTGCGAGCAACTCTAAAAGCTCTGTTTTACCAACCCTTATCTGAAGCAATTTATATTTTCGCTCGGTGGGACATTTGCACTCGAATGTTCGTATTTTATTCAAATTGGTTTGATTTGTGATTCTATGCCGTGCCTAACTGAGCGTGAAGGGTCAATTTTTAAGGGTTTTTTTGTCTTTCCGACGAATAAAGAAGAAGTTAAATCGATTAGGTTTTTTTTTGCGAATTCTACGATTGAATAGAAACAAAATGTCAAATTTTGTATTTCTTTTATTTAACCTGGACAAAGGATATTGAATAAATAAGTAATACTTATACAAACATATTAAACCAATAACGTTTGCATTAGATCTTTGTTAAAGTAAGAAAATGAATTGTGTAATAAATATGAACAATCAAAGATAGCAAATTATTTAAATTTTTTATATGAACCGAATTCTATACAACACTAGCAGAAGTACCCGGGCTTTACGCAGAGCGAAGAGGATTCATTTAAGGAGATGGAAGTAGGTTTTTTTTTCGAAATCAGATGTAGACAGTAATTTTACTCTTATTTTGAAAGTTAAGTGTGCAGAATTGTATCAAGAAGTACCAAAATTCTGCTTTAAGGGCTGGGAAAGGTGGACGTGGGTGGTTTTACGATATCTCGTGTAGATAGTGATCTTCCTCTTGTTTTGAAGGTCAAGTGTGCAAAATTTTATTAAGCTCAGAATAAAACTGTAGATTTGTATAAAAAACAAACCCACAGACACTCTTCTTTATATATATATATAGATACAACCGACTGTAGTTTTAAAAGAGGTACTTTCTCTCATCAACAGGTGTAAATAACAACAGCAGTTGCAATGTATCTCTCAAAATTATAGCCGTAATAAAAATATAATTCAATTATGTGTGCGGTACAAAGTTTCGTTCACTTAAAAATCCTGTTACTTATTAATAATATGGTTGTTTGGCGTGCAATATCACGAATATATAAAAATATCGTATTTTTGATAAGAATCGAAAATAAACAAAAATGCATTCTTGGATATTTTTAAAATCGTGCAACGCACAATTATGCCGTTTCTACTCGGGGGTAGGCAGAGAGGATGGTGCGACACACATTCTGCCTCGAAACACAACTCTTTATGCACATTCATAGATTTTCTCGTATGAATAATTGAGTGAGTATATGTTGACTCTAGATCAGAATTTTTGAAGATGATGTAATTTATGTGAGGGTATGGATGCCCCAATATTCACCCAAATACCCTCGTGTTATTTTATGTCGCAGAGTGTTGTATGTTGTTCGTATTTGTGTTGAAATATATGAGGAAACATGTGCGGATATGAATGTATGAGAGGTGGCAGGTTATAAGAATATAAAATACTTATGGATGCACTGAATTTATTGAAGATCATTATACAAAAGTAGAAGTGAATATTAGATGCGCTAACTGAGATTGGTGGTGGCTTCTATAGTTGTTGCTTAAGCGACGTCGATAAATAGAGTGGTCCGCCAAAGCTCGGCTTGTTCGGGTGCCGCTGCCGCGTGTGTACGAGTATTGTTGTACGCAATGGTTACCCTACGTTTTTATGGCTAGTGTAAGTTGTGTTGACGGTACCGCCTTGCTGGATGTATTCAGCGTCTCTAGGTGACGAAATGGGGAAAATAGCCCTCTACAAGACCATCTGGTTTTCCTGGTCATGCCGAGTCTTCTGCGGACGCCTTTCTTTTCTGGTGCCATCAATATTTACCGTCACACAGTTGAGAAACGACGGTAACTAGGGCGGGCGGAGCGATGACTCTGCTGACGATTGACTTTTCGATAACTTCTCTCCTCTGACGATATTCCTGGCTTTTGGAGACTCTCTCCGCCCTCCGCAATCTATCATCCTAGTCGAGTACCAAACCCGCGATGCATTACGTGCAATACCTGATGTGTTTATTTTATAGGTACTTAGCCTCAATTATAATTAGTGAATAAACGACCTTTGCATGTAAAAGTAACCGAGTAATCATTTCTATCTTGTTACCCAACGCAATCCATGATGCATTGAGAATTATTAACCAGAGTAAGGTGGGTGTTGTTAGTGATGGCCTTGTAGGCAAGCCATGATAAATAATCATTAAAAAATATACCTTCAAAAGAAAAAGGTCCATTATTTTTGAAATTAACACTTTACTCCGATGTAATTCAATTGTTTCGATGCGTAATATATATATATATAAGTATATATATACTAGCAGATAAGCAATAGGCTCCGCCGACTGCATATGGCTGCTGCGCGATCTCAATAGAATCTTTCTCCAAAATAAACCGCAAGTAAATAAAATCTATATAATTCAAATGATTCCACCTCTATGTTAGCTGTTAAAACATACAAAAATGACATCTAGATGATGTATAAGAATCGCGGATAGACAATAATAATGTGCATTTAAGTAAAGATGAATGATTTTCTCGCTCAACTTAGAACACATCAATTTTTTTATTGATTGGCTTTTCGATAACTACAACTTCACAATAAGAATGTGTTCTCCTTAATAATATAAGTTGTATCAATGTGTCAAAAATTTAATAAAAATGAATTGATAATTCTGGCGTCTGCAGTCGGTTTATTCAAAGGTATTTGTGATTCCGTAAAAATAATGTAGATGGCTTTCGAAAAATAATGGAACGATAGATGTATTAATTTGAAAAAGTGTAACATATAGGTTCGAAAATTTGTCATGAAAAATACTGGCGTTATAACACAATTGGTAGTGTACTCCCCCGGATTGGAAATAGAGATCCAGGTTCGAATCCCGGTAGCGCAAAAACAATATTTTTCGACAAAATTAATTTTATATGTGTATATTTATAATTAACACATTAAATTAGTATTTAAATTTTTTTAGTCATGTTAAATTATTCCCGCGCAGATTTTGATTTGATTTGATTTAATTTTGACAAATATAAGTTTGCAATCATAACCAACAATAATTCACGGCAGTTTTAATTTTTGACTGTAATGTAATGCATAATAAAAGAGGAAACATTTAACATCGCTTCGCATTTGACAGCGCGACCATATTCTTGAAAAAAACTGAGATCATGTTTATATATTAAATATTAAACACACGTAAATATCAAAAATGTCAGGGTAGCATTATTCTTTGACAGTGCGATCATAGAAAAAATTCGTACGATTTCATTCACGACCTTTATAACACGACGCGAGATGACCATAGCTAAGAGAGATGACAGCTCAAAATTAGTACGATTTCGCAATGTTTTGATTTACAATATACCTATACTTTAATTAAAATTGAACATATATTTAAATACTGTTATTGAATATATAATAGAGAAAACATTTAACTAATCTTTACTTTATTTAAAAAACACGTTCGATTTTGCCCTGCTGGCATCCCACAGACCTGTCCGTTTAATCAAGCATTATATAGCCATAAACACCACATCCTAGACGTCCAGAAAGCCATAGAAATAGACGAGTATACGTAATATTATTATGGACAAAGATTAAAGATACGAATGTGTGCTTATTGCTAGAGATTGATAATTTATTTTAAGAGCGGCCTCTAATTTGAGTGACAACAGCTCGGACAGTTCTCGTAGATATTATTTTATCGTATCACTAAGAAGTTGGGAAATAATATGAAGTTGGGAAATAATAATTTTATGATGATTGATTACGTCATGATACGGAGTTATCTAGGAAACGCCATTAAAAGATGGAGGGACGGTTTTGACTGCTGAAAATCCCTCAATCTTATCGTCTGTCACTTCTTAATGGTCATCAATATTCATTCATCATCACATTTCTTATTTTTCGAGCAAGGTTAAGTTTTCGGGTGAGTCAGTATTCTCGTGCCGCTGTCAAAATCTTTTGATTTTTGTTCATTCGTACTTTTACCGATTTTTTGACATACCTACAAAGTTTTAGTCTTAATTAATTTGATAGGATTCTTTAGATATTTTTTTGAGGTATTACAAACCTATGATTATTTAATAATTCCCGGAATGGCAGCGTAGTTATCCGTGTTTTTTTCTTCAAAATGTTGTGATTCACCATTTTGAATATTAATATAAAATATCGAGGAACTTGACCAATGAAGCGTCGCGCACAACAAAAATGTATCTTTTGCTATCTAAAAAATTGCTATGCCGTCATTAATAAGCATTACGTACGTATTTTAATCACGTTACTTGTATTTTAAATTAAATTAATCATGCGCTTTGACGCTGGATTCAAGTACTAGATATTCTAATAATTGTAATAGGTGGAGTGGGGTGTTATAAGATATTACTTTTTCTTATACGATTACTTTTTATGATTTCCCAAAAAATTTTTTTTAACAATATTTATGTATGTCCAAGAATACACAATTACTGAATTTTTACCTCCAAAGGTATTGTTATTAAACAAATATTATATGGAAGTATAGGTATTACAGGGCTTACGAGCTGTTTTCCATATTTTCCCATATAATATAATATAAATAGCTTCGTCTTTATGATATATTTATAATTTGTTTAGATAAATTATTAATTAATTAACCTTTTTGTTACATTTCAGAATTATTGTATGCCCATTAAAAAGAGTAATATTGTTATTAATTAATATTTACATACATAGAATTTTTTTTCTAAATCAGGTAATGAATACTCAATTATATATTTATACAAAATAAATTAATCGTCTAGAAAGATATACAGAATAAATCTATTTATCGAAAAAATATTTTATTGCTAACGGGATATTGTTACATATGTAAATATAAAACACTTAAAACATCTTAAAAGTAATACATTATCTATCGTTTATGTTACTGATTATTATATACTATTATATATATACTATTATATATTTCCGAGTAAAGTTTGTAGAACTCCATAATCACACATGTTAAAATAAAACACTTGTTCTTTTTATTCTACTCGTTTAGTTTACTTGAGACGCGTTTCGCCTTATAAGGGCATTATTAATCAAACAATTTAACTCAACAACTTGTATTTATAACTGTAATGGGGGACAGCTATACAATTTTATTTGCATAAGATGAAAAAGGACAACATTATTCATTGGAATTCTGAGGATTTCCATACATAACCATATATAAGTAACCATTCAGTTTCAACATTAATGATGTTTTAATGTCATTACAACGAATAGAATAAAAAACAAGTGTTTTATTTTCATATATGTGATTATGGAGTTCTACAAACTTACCTCGGAAACAGTAAATATGGGATATTGTTATATTATATATTGTTTAGATATTATACAGTTATTTATTAAAGTCACATTTAAGATACAGAATAATGATATTTGCTGTAGTAAAGAATGTTTTATATTCAAGAAACAGTTTTGCTATATGTTTACATCACCAAATATCACCTTTGGAAGTTTAGAAAAAATGTAATGTACGTACCTACATACAGGGTATGTATTAGTCTATATGTGTATATTTTTATTCATCTTATTTCTTTGAAATACATATTACTTTCCGTAGATATTACGTTTTCTATTTGTAAGGGAGATTTCATGTTGTATGTCTTATTCGTATTCAACTTTAATTCAATTTAGCAATCTGATATTATTTATGTTATTCCTAAAAGTATGTACTTGTCCAATGGCATTCGAAATAAACTATTTTTTTAATGAATTATTTCTTTTTTAATGTAATTTCAATATTATGTTTTCGGAAATTATTTCAAATGTTTATTTTGAACCATTTTTATAAATACCATTAAGTATTTTTAAGGTGTACGTTTTGCTTTTAATTTGTATTTATTATTTTTGTTAGTATATTTTTGTTTATCATGTACAAATATTTTTACATATTTTAGAATATATTATGTTTTTTTTTTAAATTCAGTTGGGCAGTTTTTTTTTATATAAATAAATAGATATCATTTTAAATGTTTGTTATAAAATTCGTTTTCATTATCAGATGGAAAACTTGACACGACTAGGTAAACAAGATACTGGAAGATGGTCCTATTAGAAGTCTCAATAATCGACGACCTTGCATGAGAAGATGTATGAATGTGAATGATGTGAGAATGTGTGTCAGGACAGAATAGTATGGCGCTCTATTATCCCCGCGGAGAAACGGCGTGATGGTTAGTTAGTTAGATTTTGTGATACTTTCATCAATTGAAGTAATTATAAAAGTGTTACTTATTTAAAAAATCTAAGAAGAATATTTTCTAAAACTTTTTCTAGGACATCGTTCAAGTCGCGTTTTCTGAATTGGATCTTCTTCCATATTAATTAAACACCCTATATAAATGGACATTTTTATTTTATATTTCGAACTTCAGAACAAAAAGGTCGTAGAAACCAATTTGACAGTTCTCTTAATGAAATATATGAAACGTGACTAATATGATGTACTAGCACAATATGTGAATTCTTCGTTAAAACTTCATCGCCGGCAAAGCTCATACGCGAAGATGAAAATACGTTACACCAGTTATTGCATCTTCAATATTAGCCCATGACTTTAACCCCACATTTGTACCTCTGTGCTAGGCGCCTGACCCTGTGGGTTGTATGCATGTATGTACGTATTTAGTTGTAAAATATTTCTTACATTTAGTATACAACACTTTTATAAAACATAGGAAAAAAAAAATACATTGTATATCACATAGCATTATTAAAGAGTTATAAATACAAATGAAAATAAACACATGGAATGATCAGTTATTAAACTTAGATACTACATATTATGCACTTAACTTACGAAAAGTAGCAAGCCTAGTTGCTTACTTCACGTTTGCTGGCAGTTCATTGAACAATTTGAAACCTTTATAATATAAATAATGTTGTGTATGATGGCAATAATCGATTTTAAATTTTTGTATATTAATATTGTAACATTTTGTATAATTTTTTGTTTAGGCGTCATTTATTTTAGTTGTTTTTAGCATATAAATTATTCTTGTATATCTTAAAATAGTCCTCATTGCTCTGTTTTGAATTATTTGAATTTTTTGGTTCTCAGCTTCATTTACCAAAAATAGTACGGTTGAACAATAATTTATATACGGGTAACAATGGAATTGTAAAATATTTGCGATGTTTTTAGGTTAAGTTTCTTTCTGATTCTGTTTCAAAAACCAACTTTTTTATCCATTTTCTTTGTGATCGTTAAGATATATTTGTCGAATTTTAGTTTATTATCAATTATTACTCCTAAATATTTGATTTACTTCACCTTTTCAATGTCTTCCATTATTTATTCTTAATTAATAATAATCATAATTTTCTTTGCCAATAATCATAAATTTGATTTGGAGACCTTTCATTTTATTTTATTACTATTTAACCATATAGTTATAAGCTCTAGTTCATTCTTAATTCTATATATACATTCATTAATATTATTTCCAGGTATGTATAAAATGCTGATTTTGGAAAAAACCACCGGTTTTTTCGTTAACCGAACTGAACAAGATGGATGCATTTTTTAAACGTAAAAATATTTCGTTTTATCATAAAAATAGTATTGTTTATTATTCTCATATCTGGTCTTGTTTCCTTTTAAAATATTTAAGTGAGTCCATATTATCGGGCAATCTGCCTATTAAAGCAACCTCAAAAATCAACTTTCCAAAACAGAAAGGAAAATACTTCTTATATTTTAGAAAAGCTCTCAGAAGCTCCGATCCTCTTGGCTTATTTGTTCCAGATTATTTTCAGAGTTCTGGCGAAGCCTCTAAAATATTTTCCAAAGCGTAGCCCTTCCCTTATGCTCATCAGCCACTGGTTACAACCTTAATTCATTGTGTTTCAATGCGAATAAACAAGCGAATTCCTAATAGTCAGGACCGAGCCTCCGGGCTGTTTAACCATTGCTAATTAATTTTGAAAACCTAAGTCTCAAAACGAAAGGAACGATGTCTGGTATTACTTTTGTTGGTGAACACATTTAACGTAAAGGGTTTGGTATATTTGCCGTAAGAATTGTTATCTTCTCAAGGCTCGGTATTGTTACTTATTCTTAGAATTGCCTTTAGATAATTATTCCATAAAAGTTGAAAAGCATTTTCAAAGGGAGGTAAAATAATTTGCTTTCTTGGTATATTATTTTATTTATAAAATCTGCTTACTTACCATCACGTTTCTTCACTTTTACCACCAGTGGCGTACCTACCGTCTGGACAACCGACGGGTACTCGGACCCCAGGAAGACCCGGAATCGCTGAATTTAACAAAACTAATATTGAAAATATCAAACTTTTATAATTTAAAGCCTAATTATTATTGATGTAGTACAAAAAAGTGACATTCAGGTATCTTTGTTAAATATCGCCGCCACCCACGCATAGATATGGAGATTGATTAATGGGTGAGAATGGTGAACGTTATATTTCTATAAAGTGATCACTTAAGCTAGCCGAAGGCAGATTGTAAGCAATGTAATTATCCATACTTTCATATTTTTCCATTAAACATAATAAAAAATAGCTTCGTCTCTATGAGATAGCTATTATTTGTTGACAATAGAATCGTTTGGCATAAAAAGTTCTATTTAAGTGCACTTTACAGTTTTCAGTTTTTAGGTGAGTTTTACCTTTTCAGGAACGATATTAGTTTAAAAAGCATCGTGTGTTAAAAATATATATATCTGTGATTGATGTTTTATTATATGTGAAAACATCATGGTTCACGTTTAACATTTTAAAAGATTTTTTCGTTTACTTAATTTTTCTTGTCGTTCTTTTGTAGAGGGCCTCCAGTTTCGAAGCTGAACGCGCCCAGCACGGCGGTACCTAGAGCCTAATTTTCACTAGCCATAAAGTTGTAGGGTACTGGGCGCGTGCAACAATATACACGCGGCAGCCTATTCTTTATCTACCGACGTCTCCCTAGCGGTAGCTCCAGAAAATTTTAGTTTGCGCACCTACTATAAATCTCAACCTTTTTACATTTTAGCTTAAATAAATTCAGAGTTACCGTAAATAGTTTCTGTTACACATTTGTATTCACATATATTCTCATATATTTCAGACATACAATCACTCCGCTATATAAAAAAAACTCGAGAGTGTTGGGTACAACTTAAAACCTTCTGATCGCTCCTTCCGAGCCTATAACACTGAAATCACCCCATAACGGGTGACATACAGTCATTCTGCAAACTAATGACCGTAACAACCATACCCCATACTTTTATAGTTGTAACAGTTAATAAGATTATTCCTTTTTAAACACTTTATCGGTATAGTCTTATGATAAAAAATATGATTATTTCGAACGCAAAAATCATACGGTACTGGTTATATTAATTTTTAAGTTTACACACGAATTCACACTGAACCACCCCACGCCCGCCCCCGATAAATCACGCGGCGTTATCACTGACGCGGAAGAATAAAACTGAATTAATGTCCGTGTCCACCCGGCTCCAAATTATGAAAGTACAATATCCGGAAATGTCGGATTTATGAAGCTTTCTGTTCAATTTATTACGATATCAAACACATAGCCGATCCGTTTGATAGCGCCATACGAGGCGTGTGACGGAAATTGGGTTTACGGTTGCATGGAATATGTACTGCCGAGCCAAGGTGCGAATTGGGAAAGGGTAGGATCGTATCTGTTTTTCTATTTTTATTATTTTTCCTTTTCCTTTGAACTTAAGTATATTTAATACATTTTTTCCAATTCATTGGCGTCACTATACCGCCTATCAGTACTGTTATCTAATATACAGTAAGCACGACAAAGGGATATGGAAACACTTCGTCGAGCTTTTGACCCTTTTAGTTAGTATAAGGGGACAAAAGTGAGGATGATGATAACTCCATCTCAACAACAAGCATCATCACTTATAGCTCTACAACCCCTACTGGATCTTGTCCTCAAGAATTCTCCCTTATTTATCCACAGTTTTGGATCTTTTAGGCTGATATGTCTTTGAGAACATTGTCGCTCCATCTTAGCTAAAACTTCCCGAGGTCCCGCGTCCTGTGTTTTAGCAGTGACTTTGGTCTTTGAATTGAAGTCATTGGTTAGATTACATCAGGTATGTTGTTGAGCAAATAGCACCTTGCACTTGAACCATTTCAGTTTTTAATGTTCTTCAACCTTTATATGTTTTCTTCTACATTTATTATTAAAATTCTGACATTTTATTTCGTTTCAACTTTCATTTCAAAATTAATTTAATCTATTTTCCAGTCAAACTGTTTAATGATGGCGTCGTATAATCCTTTATTAAGCGATGACAAATAGAAGAGGAACAGAACACAAAATAGTAATTAAATTAAATTAAGTGTTACAAAGACACCACAGATACTAATTTCCACGGTTGAACGGTCGGCAATTTTTTTGTTTTTAATACGTATACTATTGTACATAATTGTTCTACAAAATTAATTGTGATTATTGTATAAGCCTACTTTTATCTTATGTTTATTTTTACGTTTACCGGTGTCGGGATCAATATCTTTCGCATCCATGATCACAATGATTTTGTGGTGCTGTGTCGTACCTCTCACATGCTAAGCAAGCGCTCTACCATCCTGCCATTCCCCCATTTGACCGTGGTGTCAAATTTTCATATACACATATACGTAAATACTTAATGGTGATCTTTTTGTATTAGAATATACCTACTCGTAATGCATTGAATTATATTTTTGGTATCCTTATTATATATTACGTTTCCACATCTATTTCTATGACTTTCTGGACGTTTAGTACCTACTTTATTATTTATACATTATTAAGATTAAAATTTATTTTTATATTAATATTTAATTTAATTTTAAAAATGTCATCCACTGGTGACATTTGTAGCACGCTAGTTAGAAACCCTAAAATAATTTTAAATAGATATTTTCACATTTTAATAGTGTAATCGTAAAAATTGTATCGTACACCGGAGACGGGAGGCCGGGGTTCGGTTCCCCGCCGTAGAAATTTAAAATTTTATTTATTTAATTGTATTTTTAATTTTTATTCCGAACCAGAAAACTATTCACAAATGCTATGATACTGATACATATGTCTTTTAATACCGAATTTCTAAGAATTATTTATTCGCACATAACGGAATTATTTGTATCGATATCCAAATATTCGTATCGTATTTAGTTTTGGATTATTTAAATTGTCTTTATTCGATTCGAACCAATATATGTCTATTTTATGTGCTCTAGATTGTACCTTGTAGTTTTTAGCATCATCAAATAGCAAAGTACCGATACATGTTGAGTTTCGCGTTCATACATATATGTATGTATATTTTTATATCAACCACAATAAAAATGCCAATTGATAACAGTTTGTACAAACGCCAATAGAAAATCAACATTTGCCTACCATTTCTCCAGTTCGTTTGACTATTTCGAAAACGACATTCTTCAACAATTTTCCTTTTCATCTGTAGTTCTTTTCTTCAGTCAAGCATCTGTGTGTACATTTTCTTTTGAAGTATCATACAAAGGAATATAACATGTACACGGACCTACGTAAGCTGCTTCAAATCGGAAAAGGAGCGGTTTTTCTGTTGAATCTCAAAGATACCCTACATCGGTAATGCAAGGATAATATTTCGTTTCATTGAATATTTTTTCCTCCACGTTACGTCGTTTTCAAAATCCTTGTAATATCTGGGAATTTCTTAAGTTAGGGAAAAGGCTTATATTTTACAAATTTACACATACCTGTAGTCCCTTCCTTGGAATAAAGGTAACATTATTTGATTATTTTTCTTCGATCTTGCCCTTCTGAATCTTTCGCCTCTACACGCTCTGGTTATCGGCGACTGTTCCAGTTCGGAATCTACAGTAGCTATACTGTATCCTTTATGCCATCCTCCCAATAATTCTACTCTTCTCCTACCACCCGGGCTTCCATTAAGAATTTCTTTAGAATCCGCGCTTCCTGCGTCCTCTAGACGTCACCAGCTATAGTTACATGTGAATTGTGGAGGGTTTGGGATTCTAATCAACGTTATACAACTCACTGTCGTTTCATTTTATTCTCCAAACTTTCCCATCCCGTACTGGTCCATAAATTTTCTACTGTTATTTGCTACCTGAGCGATAATTTTTAACAAATTACGTGGAAATATAATCTCTACTAACATACTAACCTAACCTAACGTAACTAGTCTACCATAAAATCTAGACAAAACCTAATACTTATAATATAATCCGCCTATATGCCAGATAACAAGACAGAACCTCAATCAGGTCTTCATTTTATCTTCTACTTAATTCAATAATTCTTCATTTAAAAATCTATTTAAACTTATAGGCATATAATGAATACTACGTATAAGTTTTTATATTAGAATTAAGGAGCACTAAGATGCCTAAATAACAACTATTCAGAATTTTCCAATCAACTTTTAGAAATAAACCATTCTTTTAATATTAACAAGGGTTTATAAATTATACATACAAATACTAGGTGTTTACAGTTAGATAAATTTGAAATTTTAGAAAGAAGAAAATGTATTAATAGCAAACTAAATATTATAAAGAACCAAATCCTCTTAGCCTTTTAAATTTGTTTTCATATTAGTTCTTACTTATTCACCACTTTATAGTTTGGTTTTTATCTATGCTTGTATTTTTTAATTTCAGTATACATTGTTTCCTGAAGTAGATACCATAGGTGTCGAAACATCTAGAATAATCAATAAATAGTGGTTTAAACAAAGTATTTTATGATTTAAGGTATGAGGCCACAGATAAATAAACATACATACAATTGATTAAATTGAATGTATTTTTTAACAGCACTTATTTATTAAACGATCCAAAATTTGTCCCATCCAGCTTTTGTTTTGTATCATCATCATCATCATTATCAGCCCATATCCATTCATTGCTAAATATCTTCTTCTTTCTTCCTTCATGTCATCTTTGCCATATAGTGACTTCACTCAGATGAGATTCGGCTCGTAATACATCTCCACTAGTCGCGGTCCTTGATTACCCTCACAGCCACCCACGGTGGACACAGCTCTGTTGTGGCACTCTTCCGAGTCTTATTCGGCCCAAGGTTGTTCTCAGGATAATCTCCTTTTTTTGTTCACTGCTGTAGATAGGGTTTGCTGGGATTGGATATAATGTAGGATTGGGGCATTCGTGCGCCGTGATGTCCACGGGATACATAACATCCTTCTCCAGCAATACATTTCGAAGATATAGATATAGGTTCATTCTAATGTTCGCCCGTATCCTCTGCCTCCCGTTTTGTGCATCCAACTGTTTCCAGCTGCCCGCCTTATAGACCCCTTAGAATAACAAGGTTCCAACTAATATTTTGGGTTAGTTTGAGTTTTTGCGTGAAAATGGTTCCAAATAGTAATGAGAAAAAATGATACTCTTTACTCACTGATGTGATTGTGATTGATATTTGATAATATCAGTGATCGAAAACTGTGACTGTGATCACAGTTTCATTACTAATACGCGTGCGCCGCACGATATCACAATACACGAAATAATCATAATTTTGAGCTTATTTATTTATATTATTCAAACTTTATTTCTGTAAAAACATATTCTAATCTAATTTAATATTATCATAATAAAAATGAAAACCCTTTAAAAAATGTGTGTTTATTTCTCGGGTCAAATATGTAAAACGTTTTAGCAGAACCTACTAGGTGTCACTTATTACGAATTATGACGTCATTCCTTCATGAATATTTTCGTTCCATATGCATATGCGCCGAATCACGGTTCACAACCAAATATAAATAAAATAAAAAAATTAATCACGATATTCCCAGATATTCAATCACTGATGGTGAATGTGACTTAAATATATTAGTGATTGACTCACGGTTCGTGATATTGAGATCATCACTAGTTCCAAATGCATTAACGGCATAAATGCTCTATTTAACGGATAATAAAAGAAATAGCAAGCAACTGCATCAGTTATTTATTTCAATTTATCGATCATTACTGTTAATTTACAATGTTTTTATTTATTTTTAATTGCCCTTATCTCACAGTGGTAATTGATAATACTAAAAATAAGTAAAGACCTTAAAACTGATCATATTTGCATACTATAAACAAAATATACATGAATATATGTTGAAATTCAATCAACACTTTTGACCTCATTATCTCAAAACAGTGTCAGTGTCAGATAGAACCTTGTTATTCTGAGGGGTCGTTATGTCATCGGACCATTGAGTTGGTGGGCGACCCAAATTTATTCTTCCCGTTCGGAGTCTCCACTCCAACACTTTGTTTCCTCAGTGATCGTCCATTCTTCGGCGTCCAATGTCCGAATCATTTCCATTAACTTTGATTCTTTGCGAATTGTTTCATTATGTGATGGCTGAAGGAAATGCCAAGTATCGCTCTTTCCATCCGCAGGGAATAGCGTTTGTTACTAACCACGCCCATGACAACCTGGCGACGAATGTGTAGGAACGATATGGGAGCTTTTTGTCATAAAACGGTGCTGGGTAAGCGGAGGGTCACCATTCACGGGTCCGCAATCAGCGTTCAAGTTTTGGCACCGTATATCATCGTTAATACATTACGTTGCGACATTGTGGGACATGTTATTCTATTTTTTTAATACTTTTAATTTGTATTAAAAATTATTAAGGAGAACACATTCTTATTGTGAAGTTGTAATTATTCAGAACATAGGTCTGTGATATTTTAAATACATGTATTCTCCTTAATAATTAATAATACAATTTTTACCTCCTAAACATTTTACCTCCTGATTAAATATCTACACCAAATAACCGTCAAATAACGAAATAATCTAAACATCCAATAATCCTTTTACGTTATTTATAATATAATGTATATGTATGAGGATTATCACGTTACATAATGAATGGTGTCCGTATGGGGGGTGTCCTTCGTGTCCCTCGCTAATGGACCAGCTAAATGACAGCTTATACATACACAAATAATTATAATCCTCGAGAAGAGAAAGAGAAAGTGGATTGAGGATGTACTCACCTCTTCTGTGTACGCAAGTCGTCAGATTCAATCCAGTACAGGATTAAAGTAAAGCTCCGCACACACTGCGTACGTCTCAGCCATGTACACTCTTACATCCAACAACAACACAATTAAGTGTATATAGATTATTTTTAGCAAAAATATTAAATTATACAGGCTGTAATAACTTTTTTGTTGTGTAAACGTCTTAGTTCGCACCCCCATTTTCAAATTTGTTTTACAAAAAAATAATACAAGTACGGCGTCGTTTTATTTTTCAATCTGTATGGGATCAAGATTCGATAAAAATTTTAATTTTAATAAAATACCGCCAACCCTAAATGTGGGTTTTCAAATGTGTGGCAAAAAAGTCAACAAACAAATGCGTCATAGTTGTTGCCAAAGTGGCTACATATTTTATTCCTTACCCGCAAATGTCAAATTTGCGTTAATTTTCTATTTAGAATTTTTCATATTCGAATAGTCACAAATAATTAATAAATGTCATTTCAAGTCCTGGTAACGTAATGAAAAATAAAATAATTTAATTTAATAAAAATACATTACGTAAAATATTTTTTTTTTTCTGTATACCTTTCCAGTTGATAATTTAATTTAAAAAAAAATACATACCTAGTACCTATTTACACATACAATACTGGATACATAATACATACACAAACACACACATGTTTACACATAATAATAGGAGTACTAATTATACTCGCTTTTTTCACACAATACTTCAAGCCACATCTCCAGAATATTAAATTATTCCAGTGATACAACCATTTTGTTTATGTCGTAGATGTGCTTGCCTGGTCTGACAGTAAGACATTACGACATTGCGCGTAGTTGGAGGTCGAAGATTCGAAACTCATCATGAGAGATTTTTTTAGATAACTTACTTTTTGATAGCACACGTTATCAAACAGTTAAGTTTCATTTGAAAAATAGTAATAGTGTTGACGCGACATGTATTCCGTATGCACCACCCTCTATTTAAAAGATTGTTCCGTATTTGAAAAACGCACTTCAGCGCGTTTGTAATATCGGGCGCGAAAATTATTGTTGTCACATGCCCGCGTCCAATTTTCTTACCCATGGCCTATCCCAATGCTTGCCCACCTTGACGCAAATAGACGTCAACTTGAGTGATATTGTATTCGGTCTTGACATCGCGATAGCATTCGCGGTGTGGACCCTTTCAACTCTAGTTCACCAACATTGTGTTTTTTGTGATCACAGACTTCGCCGTCTTCTGTCGGAAGCGGATATCGGCTCATCCACGTGCCATTATTGTGTGATTTTGTGTGGAGGCGTCATACTCAAGGTAAGGGGAGCAGTCTTTCCGAATCCGGGTTCCCAAAATCACTGGTCCTTCGGCTAAACCCCTATCCCATCACCGATCTCTTTCTGTACCACGTTTCCTAGTTCCACGATCACACGATCTTGGAGGTCAATTCACTGGTCCATTACGCGAAATTATGCGCTCATCAAATGTTTTCTTCAATGATGTTCACGTGGCTTCAATTCTTACACGAGCTAGATCTTGTAAGCTCGTAAATCAAGATCTTTCTGCAAAATCTTCCATAAAGTGGATGGACATAGCTTCGATTGCTGTGCGCGATGACGAATCGACTCATTCAAGGTCCTCCTCAATACTACGCTCCACTGCAGCAACAGCTTCTTCTGTGCGCACTGTACGACGTCTCTGTGGAAGCGTATTATCGATTAGAGTATGCGTGGTGCAAAAACGATCCGTGGTTATTCGAATTACTTGCTCGGATGGACGATTATGTTGACCGTAAATTGGGCGTAGCGCACGGTAAGTTTTGCGAACTGAACCACGATTTTCGAAATAAATTTACAAGCGTTGTTCTGGCGTAAGTCTATTCACCGTGTAATGGCAAACCAAACTGCGCACAAATCAGCTGTCAGCTATTAAATTGGCCGTCGCTGGAAAAAGTGTTGCCAATTCAAAAAAACATCTAAAAAAACAAAAAATATACATATTATAATAATTCGCATCGGGGTATAGTGAAAGTAAACATTTCTCAACTATTCCTAACAACAGTTGAAGGATATCATATAGATATAGATAGGATAGCATATCTAACTGCATCGCGACGAAGGTTTAAAAAAATTGAAAATTGTAGATAAAATTCAGACATATATTATTATATCGCACACAGATAGTTAAATAAAAGTTTATAATAAATCAGTAAGTTACCGCTTTAGCCTTTATAATATCACACATAAGGTGAATAATATGCGAGCGTAATGCTAATTCATGAGCTTGAACTGACGTGATCCGTATTATTTGTCGCAATCTATCATTTTTCGTATGGTGTTTTTTAATATTTAAAAGGTTACCTATTTGAAAATTTAATAATTTACGTAACGCGGTAGCATTAATAATGAATAGCACAATTTGATGAAATTTAAAAAAAAATATATTTGTATTAAAATTAATTTTAAAAATTTCCCGCCGAAACAAAATATTGTAAAAAAAATTCAAGATTTTTAAGGCTTCTTTATTTTATTTTGTCATGATTTTTTAAATATTTTATTTTATTATCTGTTTTGGTTAGATGCTTTAAGTGTTGAGTATTAAAATTAAAATTTTCAAAGGAAGCGAACACGTTGTGGCTTGACATTGTAATTAAATAATATAATATTTTAATTTTTAACCACTTTATTATGCATATATACTAAAGTCAACTTGTTTCAGTTGGATCCTTCTTGGTTGGTTGGTTCTTCAGGAAAATATAGTATATATACTAATCTAAGTACATATATTTAAATAGGCAGTTAAGAAGACAAAGCAACAGTATATCAGAGTGAGACATATATCAGATAGGGGGTGGGAGAGAAGGGTACTAAATATAAACCAGATACCTAATTACCAAATAAATCTATCCTCATGTAATCCTTACCCTTCTCTCCCACCCCCTATCTGATATATGTCTCACTCTGATATACTGTTGCTCTGTCTTCTTAACTGCCTATTTAAATATTTGTATTTAGGTTAGTATATGTGCGTAATGAAGAAGTTTAAAACTAAAATATTATATTATTTAATTATTAAAATTTATTTGTATTACCTCTCCACACATCGTACATATTATATTATCGTGTAATACATAATAGTCCTCGAGACAAACGTGTGCTGACTTAGGTTACAATACGTTATTCCTGATTAAAATACAGTGCTATCAAAACCGGTCGATGTTAAATTAAACTGAGTTTGATAATTTTTTTAAATTAATAGTTATGTTTAACCACAAAGTATTAAGATCATAATTGCATTAAATACGTTATTAATTATAACTTTTTTTTATAAAACCAATGTTTATTATTATGTTAATTAAATTGAGTATTTTTATTTTATTTCAGGTACGTTACTTGAAAGAAGTCAAGAATGCATTAAACGAGGCATTGCTGTTTATTTATTTGGTATGTCATTTTTAATTACTAATTTACAATTACACGACTTTTCCACGATGGTAGATAAAGAGAATATAAATATGTCAAATAAGATCCCGGTAGAAAATAAAATATTTTAACGATAAATATTTTTTTTCTGTACATATTTAGAGTTGAATAATTTGATTTGTATTAAAAATACACAAAATTGTGTTTTAAAGTTGCAAATTCACAAAAAAAATGTGTTCTCCTTAAAAATATATATCTTCATTTATTCGTTCTACATCGGTTGGTTAAAGATTTTCTTCATATAAAATGCACAGACAGCTTTTAAATTATTCACTCGGTCGCTGCTTTTATAGTGAGTATTCTTTATCACCCTTCAAAAGGTTTTTCCTTTGGTATAGTAAAATAACATCCCTTACGGAAACCCATCTGCCATCGATCAACCTCACATTATCGCACAATAAATTATTGTCTATTCACACATTACAAAATATGGTGTTCAATTTCAATCATCGACAGTATTCTATTTTTTTCGTGTTGATATTTTTTTATATTCCACACTAAAAAAAAAAATTATCGTTATTTGTAACCATATTTAAATTCGATGTTAAAATTTTAACTGAATTTTTGAATCATTTCATTGAAAGTAAATGTATGACGAAATTTTGATAAAAATCACGATCTAATTTTTAAACAAAATAATTTTGAGACTTCTGAAATATATGTAATCGTTTATGTTCTAAATTTATTAATATTATATTATTAACACTTGTGAACTGAATATTAATTGTCTAACCAGTTAATTTTCACAGTAACGGTCCGAAAAACATTATATATTACACCATCTGCGAATTGCATTTATTTAGGTTAAGTTGATACTAAATTGCAGACGCAAAATATATTATATGTGAATAAGGTAGGTAGGTTAGGTCATCTGATCTGATCTGAACCATATATTATTTAACTGCCTAATAAATATTGGTACTCCGTCCCTCCTTCGAGACCTATGTAAGCTAAAATTCATTTTCCAACAAGCATTCAAGTATTACTCACAGACTGCCGCTATTCAATTCTAAAATTAATAATAAATTTCCTAAAAATTAATTCTATCCAGCTGTAAGTGTGCATTTAACTGGCAGTGAAGCGCTCGACTATTGAGCTGGTCCATATGGAGAAATCCCCATCGCTAGATTCCTGTCTGAGGTTGCTCTGTCGAGCTTGACTAGTGGTCGGCAATAACACCCTATCCATTGGGTGACACGTCAGTCATTTATTTAAAAAAAAAAAAAATGCTAGGTACGCACATACAGATAAAATTCAAACTTTATCTATCATTGTTTCGTTAATGTACATATTAATTAGAAACACCAAGAAACTTTCTGTCAAACATTAATTAATAATTAATATAGTGTGAGAACTGTCACTTTATAAATGTATGCGTGTGTGTGTGTCATGAAAGTGAGTAGAAGAGTGGTGGGAGGCGAGCATCTTAAGGGGCCGCCTCTGTGGGAAGAGTTCTCTTCCATCACAGCTTCTTCTGAATAACAAGTGTACATCTGAAGTGTGTAATTTATATTGACTGTAATAATAAACTTGATATTGTTACCTGGAAGGACTGAGTTTCACTTACAAGGAATCGGGACCCAAGAAACTAGACAGTCATCAAAGAATAGAACCCCAAGGGAATCTGTGGTAATTCAAGATTCATCACATATAGTTTAGTGTTAAATATTTTGTAAATTGTCATTAGTAGTTATTTTTATAATATATTAATTTTTTTTCCAAATATTCTCATAAAAATGATAATATTTTTTTTTTAGTATTCATAATTCTTTGCATTACATACTGAAATAAAGCATACTGATGCTTAAGTTTTAGGCAGCAAAAACAGTTCAATGGAAATTCTACAATAATGTTTAACTGTATTATATATAGCACAGTTCTTTTTCGTTATAGTAGCTAATGCAAACATGTTACTTGCAAAAATGTTACTTACAAAAAATAAATTAAGTAACTCTAATTAAAAGTAAAGGTGTAAATGAATACGAAAAAAAAATTAAAGTAGAAATAGTAATGTTCAATTTATACTGTTGTAGTAATTTTAATATTATATCTGGATTTTTAAAAGGTTTTGGGCATGATTTCTTCCCCTTTCGTTGAACCAGAACTTCACTTTTATTGTAAAATATGCAAGTCTACGGTTACAACATTTAGGTTTGTATTTAGACGGTTGTATATTTTTGATGCTAGAAACAATTGACATATTTGTGACAGCTTGCCTGTGCCCTCGTTAAGTGAGGATGTTTTATTTGCTGGTATTATTATTTGCGTCGGTAAACGTTTTTTAGCGTAGCTAGGTACCAAGTAATAAATAACTTCTTATATTTTTATTCTTTCTATTTATCTTTTACATAATATTCTACGTAGCATGGAGATTTTTGTACGTAGGTATAGACAGGAAAAAATAATATCTTGTAATGTTGATTTCCCCAAATTTTTCCGTATTTTTTATCTCCACGAATGCGAACTCAGGAGAATGAATTATTTCCAGAAATTCTGAATCGCATTGGCCGAAACGTTTCCCCGATCTCACGGCACCAGATTTATTTTTGTGTAGAAAATTATTTAGATGAGTGTTTGTAAGTAAGCCTCGATCTCTTTTTGAGGTGAAGAACAGTATTCGTGGGAAAATCCGAGCGGTAGAGTCGGACATCTTTCATGCAGTTATGGAGAGCGTCATTGAAAAATCTCGCATTTGTGGAAATAGTTAGAAATGGGGGTCATTTACAAATATATTTTTCATTTATGGGTTTAAAAAAATCTCCACGCTATGTAAAAGATAAATAAAATAATATATTTTCATAACAAGCAATCACTTTGTATGAAACTGCGAATTTTATTACACGCCGACCAGTTTCGCTTACCTTAAACTTCGTCAGGGTGTATTTAAAACTAACAATAAATATCACTTTTGTATTTATTGTTAGTTTTAAATACAGCCTGACGAAGCTTGAGCTAAGCGAAGTCGATTGGCGTGTAATAAAATTCGTGGTTTCATATAAAGTGATTGTACTTTATTTAATTTAATAAAATAATAATAAAAATACAAAAAAGTTATTTCAATTTTAAACAGTATGTACGTACGTTAGGTCCACCCTGTATATTCATCTGACGTAAATCCAGTGCATTATAAATGTAGTAATTTATAATTACACCTTGCATGGCACGAATATATAACCGTCGACCTTTGCGTATGTCACTATCTAGTCGGTTTTCGAGCCAGTTAAATGTTCATATTTCATCACCTAATCGTCGCCCAATTTCCGCCACACTCTTTTTTTGTTAATCCACTTAACCTTTACGTGATTCAACTTCAGAGTTCTTTTTACCAGTCATCCCTTAACTATTGCCTAAGCCTTCGCCCGGAGTCGCAAATCTAATGTGGGGGTAACTCGAGTGTGTGTACTATATTACGTATTTAATTTACGTGAATCCACCCATGTCGGTTTTTCCTCATGATTTTCACTTACTCTCATATACACGTGCGTTCGATGGAATACCAAACACGTGCCAGTTCTCCCATTTAACCTTCAATCTTCCACATGTTAAAACACGTTCCTCTTATTATCCCCCTTTAAAATTTAGCTTTCAGGTTTTCGTGACGTCCCTTGGCTGTCTTTTAGTTTCCTCACCGCTTAGTGTTCATTACATGTCACCTCTGGCAAATTTTTATTTGCTTTTTAAAACACTAGCCAATTTATTTTATTTTTGTTAAAATTATGTTTAATACTAAAGTATTTCGTTTTATAAATAATAAGATAAAAACACTTTGTTTAAATTTTTTTTTTTCAACTAATCATTTGCAGAAACGGGAAAATTGACAATCAAGCTTAACCATTAGCAAGCATAGATGTTGTACATATTAATGGGAAATTTTTAATGATAAGGTAGTGCCTCTGAGAATAAGGAATATTAATAAACATCGGTTCCACCTGTTTGGAAATGGCCTTAACCGGCGAAACAGCTGTAACATATAATAATGCTTACGCAAACTAGCAGAACTCAATAATAATATTTATATTTTTATTTATTATCTTTGTTTTATTAACCACTAAAAAGAGTTTAAATACATCTACCGGTTTCGAAAAATACCATTTTCTTCTTCAGGATGTCATAACTAACTAAAACATATATTGTTTCTTTGACAGAATCTATTTTTAAAAAAAAAAAAAAATTTTTTTTAGTACCTAACTCAAATCATTACTTAATACAAATTTACTCGAATAATTTTTAGGAAAAAATTTTAGAATGGGACTCGTAGTTAAATTTAGTTGGTTGTTTATAATTTTTTGATTAGTTTTACACGCTTTATTTATCTCCAACGATTCCAAATTATTTAATTTGTGACCAACACCGTTTATATGCAAAATTGACAATCCCAATTTTTTATCAAAATCATGACCATTTTCTATCAAATGATTAGGAAATTCTGAAAACCCACTATTGTTCAAACATCTCAAATGCTCCCTTACTCTTATATTAAAATTTCTACCCGTTTTACCAATATAAAATGCAGCACAATCCTTGCAACTAAGTTTATAGACACCAGAATTGTTAAATTTATCATCTTTGTCTTTAGAATTTATGATAATATAATAATATTTATTATAATTTGCCTTTTTTAATTTATTTAAAAATAAAAACACTTTTTTTAAACCACTATTTATTGATACAATAACATGTTTCGATACCTATGGTATCTTTTTCAGCAAACAATGTTTACTAAAATTAAAAATGCATGCATAGATAAAAACAAAAGTATAAGTGGTGGGTAATTAATAAGAAACTACTGTGAAAACTAATTAAAATGGTGACTATTTGCATAAAATCATATTCCGTTTTACGTTATTTCTCTTGATTGCAGATATGAGAGGCCTTTTTCCTTTACGTGAGTTATTTATTTTGTTTTTCTCAACTGAGTTTAATTTTTTTCGAAATAACAAGAGTTAATTTTTTATTTTATATTTCGAAAGTATTCGTGGAAAGATATTTAAATCTGTACTTAAAAAAAATAAACTATGTATTTTTCCCCAATACCAAAAATACTCTGAATACTCTTCATGTGGCTCGACCGCTTATTCTACTACTACACGTGCATCAGCTTTGACACTTTTAGTAACTACCCTATTGAAATAAGTGTTTTATGATAATACATGAATTGGAAGGGTAAAAATGTCTAATAATAAACTCTCTAGACAATTTACTGGAAGTTAAAAAGTGAAATTAATTGGGCGCGACACTTTCTATACGGGCCGCCCTATTCTATCATAATACTTACGGAGTAACTAAAATAAATTACAATTAAATAATATTTATTTTTACAAGTCATTGACAGTTCAGTCGACGTTTCCTGCTTCTGTGCATCTCAATCTGGAGGATCAAATGCGTTGTTTTGCTTCGGGAAATAGTCCTTGGACAGTCGATGTTTGTACCTGAAAGGTATCAGACTGATATCATGGGAGCCGAGATTTCGAATGAGAGGATTATCTTGGAATGGATAGGTACAAGATTTGTGGAAGTTTGCTGACAATTTATGTAAGCAATGTGCGATCGTGTCTACCTTTTGCTGGTGGTGTAGACTAGCCAAATTTGTTTTATAAACTAAGTCATGAGCCAAGCAACGCTTTATACTTACCCCCGCTACATACTCTACCGATTCAATGTAAGAAAAACGAGGTGGAGCGGTAGCGGATAAGCCAGTTTTAAGTTAGATAATATAATAATAGAATGGCGTAAGTTTTTTGTGTTTAGTATTTTCGTTACATATCGTTTACACTCACTAATTAACTTAATATCGCGTTGTTTCTCCGCAGGGGTAAGCAAAGGGAACGGAGGGCCACACTCTTGTACTGGCACACAACTTTCGCCTTATCTCCACTATACACATCTTCTCATGCAAGCTCGTTGATTGTTGTGACTTCTGATTAACATCTTCCATTATCTGGTTTACCTGGCCACGCCAAGTATCTCACGTCATATACCTTAATCTTCCTGTTCTCTCCTTATTCATTCGTTCTACCTGACCAAACCACCTAGCGACCGTTTTTAATTCTATTCACTGCGCTATGATCAGCTTTATACTATCTTCTAATTTGTGCATTATTTACTTTTATGATAAATGGATTTAGCATATGATGAAAACCCCATAGGGTCCCACGCTATCCCGGGATCGTTTTGAGAGTTGTTGACTCTCGTTTCGATTCCACTTATCAAAGCAACAGGTGCAATATTTTACATAATCTTAAAAGCTTTTTTTTAGACTATATTTTAAAGGTAGAGTAGTTAGTTAAGTTCCGGCAGTTAGTTACTAAAACCTTATGGCTTTTCTTCATATGAATTTTATTTTATTTTTTTATTATGTGGTACATTTATTACAGTTGGTCTTTATTACATTTTTTTATTACATTCAGTCATTAACATCATAAACCATCATAGGTTGGCTCCGGTATCATCGTATCAGAGTCGTACCTGTACAATTTGACGTGAGACTCATCAGATATCATATTTAATTCAGAAGGCAGCCAGAGAGAAGCTAAATAAATAAATAAAATTTAGCATATAAATGGTGTCATTTCTTTCAGACTATACACCCATACATCAGTATCGATTATACTTCAGTGTGAAAAATTTTGTCGGTGCCGTTACTGTTTTCGCATTAAATAGTACATTTCAACGGTTATTCACTCTCTTTCTTCTGCTACTTCATAAACTTTTCTATCAGACTGGCTTAATATATTATTACATCGGCCTTGCAACCCTTATCAGCCCCCACCCGCCTGCCCCTGGCTGTGGCATTGTGCGGCTCGCGGTGATGTATCGGTATTGTGACTGGCGGGGCTACCGGGGATGCCAGGGCGCGAGCGAAAATTGTGCCCGGCATCACTATTGTACGGTAGTGCATTAGGGATGTTAATTAATCAATACGCTAGGATAATCATTAATTATTATCGTAGGGATGTCATGAATGAGCGAACACGTCGGCGAGCGAGTATTTGATGGACAAATTCAAAAACAGTTATATATTTATTTTATTAAGCCGCATTGCTCCTTTTAATAAAACGCTTTATCTCTTTAAAATATTTTGACTGTTCCGATTACATTTAATAAATTTACGATTACGATTACTCACTATTTATCACTAATTGTTGCCCATGCAGATTCATACTATCACTAACATTTCTCGGTCTCTCGGATGCATCGCTTGGCTAATGATTTTACCTCTGTAATAGACATATTCAAGTATTGCTAAGTTTCGAGGTGCACCTGGGTGAACTTTTTACAGAAAACAAGTCAGTTTTGAGATGTTAATTATTTTTCAAAGTGAATTTCGTCTGTAATTTATGTTTATAATGGTACTATTTTTTAAAAATATTTTTGTATATAAGCTTGTTATGATATGTTGGTTTCTCTTTATTTTTCTTTAATTATTAACATTAACTGACTACGCTACAACAGACAGTACCATAAAGAAGACGGCTTTTAAATAATGGAACGATAGATGTATTAATTTGAAAAGTGTAACATGTAGGTTCGAAAATTTGTCGTCAAAAGTACTGTCGCATGTAGCTATAGCATAGCATAGGTTAATGCACCTTCCCCGGATTGGAAAGAGATCCAGGTTCGAATCCCGGTAGTAACAACAATATTTTTCGATAAAATTGATTTTATTTGTTTGTCTTTCTAATTAATACATTTAATTAGTATTCACATTTATCATTTAGAGTTTTCTGTGGATTGCTGCTTTCTGCATAACTACTTTCAATTGGTACTCACTTACTATGTTGTGGCATTCACGTGTTTGGGACTTCCTTTGGAAATATTTTCGGAGTTCGTTACCTAATAATATATATTTTATTTTATTGGTAAGCTTAAAACTACCCCCAAAATATTCGGTTTATTTCATGGACCATGTTGCGCACATGTTACAATTTTAAAATATATTATATCATAGTAAAAACTCGATTGGAATCTGGGTAAAAACTTTATGGTAAAACTATTTATTAGGTATACAATAATTTATTTTCTCAACTATGTTCTCAGATATGTACGAGCACATACAGTGAAAAGTTAAATACATATTATTGTAGTCTATATTCAAGTATTTATTATAGTTTTTCAGCTAGTTATTTATTAGTTTATTTTACTACCAAAAATTATCTCTTACTGTGACCACGATAATTTCCACTATGCAGTATTTTCAGGGGCGTACAGTGCTTAGAAGCAAAAAAGCTGTGTGTAACTAAATATTCTGGGAAACAAATATAAATTTAAAAAATTGGATTAACATTAACGAAAACTTTATTTTGTAATTAGTAGCATCTGTGTACCAGTAAAGACTTTAATTGCTTAGTTCTAAAAACTCACCGCCGTACTCATGGCGCTCTTTTTTTATTCGCCGCATCGTGCTGTTTACATTAATCTGTTGTGTCTTTAAGCTTGTGAATTACTTAAGTCATATAAATGGCTATTTACTGAATTGAAAATTTCTTTCGGTTAATCCGTTTTGTATGTAGTCGTTACCTATGCTGTTTATTAACTGAATAACATTAAAAAGGGTTATAACTGCTTGTAAAAAATCATTGACTACTTCCTCTTTTACTAATTCGTGAATTTTACTATCTTACTGTTTTTAATGTGTTGATTTCATGATAGTTCTTTAAATTTGGTGCATGGATTAATTTTTGATTTGAGAAAAACAAAGTGCAATTGGCAGAACTATTTCCTACGTTAACCTTTAATAAAAATAATTATTTCCTTTAGTTATTACGTGAAGAATTATCAAACAATAAATTAATCATGTTCAGTCATAGAGAGTGTTAAAACGTTCATACATTTTTTATATGGGTAAGAAATATATTATTTTACGTTAAAACTTAAACTTTAAAAACACTATTAACATTACTCTAAAATATTATTATAAATGATAGGGTCGTATAAACGACGGATTTATTTTGTCCAAAGATGTTGGTTAAACGAAAGTACGTGTATTGTATTACATATATTATATATGATTGTAATATACCTAAACCTAAATCTATATCTACTGCACGCCACTGAGTATTTAACACTTTCTTCGCGCTGGATCAGAGAATTAAAACATATATATTATATACAAATTAAATGCATCAATTAGAAATATATACATACAGATAAACTCAATTTACCGAAAAAATATTTTAGCTGTTAAAAGGTTTTTGATAGTGATGAGCTCAAAATCACGAACCGTGAGTCAATCACTGATATCTTTGAGTCACACTCACTATCAGTGATTGAATTATCTGGGAATATCGTGATTCGTGATTATTTTTTAAATTTAATTATATTTGAGTGTAAACGGTGATTTAGCGCATGTGCATATGAAACTAAAATATTTATGAAGGATTGACGTTAAAATTTGTGATAAGCCCCATCTAGTAAATTCTGCCAAAACATTTAGCGCGAAATGCTGAGAGTTTGACCCGAAAAATAAACTCACATTTTTTTAAGGGTTTACATTATCATTGTGATGATATTAAATTAGATATATATTAATTACATATGCTAGAATATGTTTTTACGTAAATTAAGTTTAAATAATATAAGTAAATACGTTCAAAATTATTATTTTTATTTATTTCGTGTATTGTGATATCGTGTCAAGAATAGCATTCTTTCTCATCACTAGTTTTTGGTGAAACTTTGTGGAATTCCATGATTATTTTGTAAATTGAGTTAAACACTGTTTTATTCCACTATATTTTATTGTGTTTAACGTTAGAACATTTTCGGTAACAACATAATAAATATTCAAATACCGCCCATTATATCCCCTCTCTCATCCATTTTAATTCCACCCCCATCCCCACCTCCATTAACTCCAAACACACCATTTATTACTGTCTGAAAGTGTTTCTAGTTTTAGTTGAATTATAATATTGATAATGGCAAGATGTTCCCGAAAACGTTCTAACGTTAAACGCAATAAAATATAGTGGAATAAAACAGTGTTTTAACTTAATTTAAAAAGTATAATTTTTATTTTAACTTCGTACTACACTCACAATTTTTGTGCTAATAACACTACTGGTTTTGGGAAGACCAGTCCTTCCCATCTTCAGGTGTAAAATAAAATAAATTAAATACTTCTTCAATATTTTCAAAATTACTTTGTAGTAACATATTATATAGATATTAAGAAACGCACTATTTTTATCTATGCTTGTATTTTTAATTTTAGAATACATTGTTTTCCGAAGAAGATACCAGAGGTATCGAAACATGTTGATGTATCAATAAATAGTGGTTTTAAACAAGTGTTTTTCTTATTAAACGAATAAAGCTATTTTTATTATATTTAATGGAAAATATATGGAAGTATAGGGTTATTACAGAGCTTATCACCTGTTTTCGGCTGGCTTAAGTGATCACTTTATATATATATATATAACGTACACCAATTCTCACCCCTCAATCATTTAGTACCACTACACCATCGCCATCTATGGACCAAATTAGATAATTCTTTTTTTTTTAAAAACATGTCATCACCGAGAATCTGTTTTTTTAATAATAATTTTAAAGCAATATTCTCTATGTGTAAAATGTTCTTTCTAGAATACGCCTGAAAAATCTATATTTTTTTATTTTGCCCAGTATATTATTTATCTTATTATTTATAAATTAAATACAGTTAGTTATTAATTATTTTTTAAATTAAAATGTTACACCACGAGGTAACTGCCAAATCAATCAGTGATAAAAAATATATTTACTTATTTTTCACGTCCTGCAGAAACATCTCATCAGCGTAACTTCTTCTCACCTCGTTAATACTTCACATTTAAAACGTATAGAGGGGAGGATCCTAGGGGAGGTCATTTTTGAATACGGGCTAAATTGCGGAGCGAAAATATATTTCTCATCACATTCAGTGTCGGGATGAGCACTTAAATCAGGGGTTACCAAGCTTTCGAGCATTCATTTGCTTCACCAAATATTCGAGAACACCATTTATTTTTGCACTTAAAAAATATCAATAGCTTTTTCCGTTATTACATATCAACTAGGTGAAAACTCGTCAGTTGGTAGGTACCCAACACATAAGAAGTAGGTAACTATCTAGGTTGGATACGTGAAGCCAAGTTCAGTCGTTCGGATACCAATATTTTTTCATATACAGTCAAGCGACAAAGTGACGGACGATTATATAATTATTTAATATAAATGTGTGTGCATATGGCGTGCGTTATTTAAAGTGTGACCGACGTACAAACGGCGAAAATCAAAATATAATAATGTCGATTGTGTGAACATTAAGGTTTTCATGATAAGATTTTTATAAAAGTGACAGTAAAAATGCAGTTGTTGATTCGCTCACCATATGCGTGAATTATGATTTGACTACACTCATTATAATCTACTATCTCCTCCTAGTGTATATTAATATTAAGTATTTAAAAAAAAAATTATGGTGAAGTTCAGAATATATATTTTTTTAAATGTTCAAACCCGCGAACACTTAAAATACTTAAAACAGATACGACGTCAACACTTTATTTTATATCAATATGTATAAAATAAAGCGTGGACACATTTTCATTTAAAAATGTCATCTTCAAATGTCATTTTATTAACATTAAACAATCTAGTTATAATGACATGTACTTTTATCCGATGCAGAAATGTTTCTGTCAAACATTTCGACGTGTTTCATTATTATTCTTCTTTTTAGTATGGTTAGGTCGTAAATCTAGGTTTTGCAACTACATCACAGCCCCTAGAGTCGTGCGGTGTAGTCGTCCAAGGAACGAGCCTAGTGGAAATTATTGGCTCCGTAGTTTGTATGCTTCTTTAGTTTCACGGATGAGATTCGATCAGCCATGTGTTTGAAAACTATTCATCAGCAGTGAAAAGCCAGCCTGTATATTGAGTCGACTGTGAAGTACCCATTTCTTGTTATTTATAATGATTCCACTGCGATGCCTATTTATTTACTATGAGGACGACATTGATATTAAAGCCTTTACACTATTGCATTATTTTTCTTTAATATTTTAAAACTTCTTATCGGTGCAATGATCGCCATCTGTCTCTGTCATGAACGCCATCCATCCAGAAGCTGTCTGTAGGTGTCTGCACGCGCCATACTCATTATTTTATGGATGTATTTTTGTCTTTTTAGATTTTTCTCTGTCTTCTTCCCTCAATCTTTCCCTCGAAGACACTTCGTACACCCAACATTTGCCTCGTTCTTGTTCATCTTCTAATACAGGTTCGATTGTTAAGGCTTCTAACAGGGCCATTTTATAACAAATTACCTACCACATACTATTCTTGAGAGAAAACGTAACTTTGAATGAGATAATGTCTAGGGGTGGCGATTCAAGTCTATCGCCGGTATCGACGTTCCAAGGTGTAATCGGAGAACGTAAAATTTGTGTAGAATAAAAAAAACCTTTGGCGCAGATTTATTTTCGGTCACCTTTATTCAAATTAATATATCGAATGACAAGTGGTGCTCGCGAGCAGAGGGTTGGCGAACACCGAATTAAATGGACACGTAATTACTCATTCACCCGCGGACTAAACGATGGACCTTTTATATTTTGATTGCCTAGTTAAATAAATGTTTTAATTGCTCGGGATTAAATTAATTACAAGGATTGAGACGGCCGCCTCTTTTGCGCAATTTGTTTTTTTTTTTAAATTTTAAATATTGTGATACCGTCCCACAATACGGTTCCTACTCCAATTGGTATTTTTATTATGCTCCATTAATCGCAGTGGACTAATTGTATCCAGATTCTATGGCCGTTCGCTTTAAGTGGCATTACGTCGTCCTTTTCCCGTTGCTATTAAACCCAAATTTTTGTTAATTGTATGATTGCAGGATTGTAATCTATTTTTGTACAGCGGTTTTAGTCTTAAATGAGACATCGACTATTTTATTTAATAAAAATACATTTTTATTGTGAAGTTGCAATTTTAGAACATAGTTCTACGATTATATTATTGATAGGCGTTAACTTTGTAAAGTATGGTGCCGTGGAGGAAACTCTTGACCATGTCTTTTTTACATTAGTCTTGTCAATGGTAATTTTCACCTCCCGGTTAACTTGTGTCATCTTCTTTCACTCAACTCGCCATATTTAAGCTATATAATAGGAAATTTCTTGAATGTCAATGGTATTAACTTGTAATGCAATATTCCTTATTCAATAATATTGTTGTACTGCTTTCTATGAAATAATGTTTGAACTTGTTTAATGGCACAAATCACTCTTGAAGGGTGGATTGCCTATTTGAAAAAAGAAGAAGAAGTTTGTAAAGTTTTATAATGATCATTAAAATGGATGGATATTAATAAAACACTGTTGTAACTCTACTTAAGTTTATTTGAACTACTCGAATTTCGAGAGTAACAATGTTTTATTAATATCCATCCATTTTGATGATAGCTCTACGATATTTAAAAAAATATGAATTTTGATTTCAGTGTCGATAAATTGCCATTTATTTTTTAAATAACTTCCCTGTGCAGCTTGCATCAATATAAACATTTTTAAAGTTATTTATACACTAGCAAGTACAAGAAGTATTAAATATTACATTTTATTTATACGCAAAGCTGTTAGTCGCTTCCTACATCCCTTGGTACATATAAAGTATCTGTCCTAAGATAGATAGCCATTAGGTTTATTATTGTTTTCAATATTCCTGAAAACTGATATGTGCATAAGTAGGATGTAAGGTAGGACTAATTTAAACAAATTAAATAGTAAAAAACAGAAAAATCAGAAAGAATAAAAGTAGAGAATAAGTAAAAGGAACATAGTAAAAATTTAGATACAGACTAAAGATATGTAAGAAGTAAGGAACAGAATATAAAGAATATTAAAGTAAGAGCATATTAAAGAAATGGAGTAAAAAATAATAACAGGTTAAAATAAGAAGACATGAGAAACAACTAAAAAAAAGTATAGTAAATATAGTAGTATGGTAAAAAGATCAGAGTAGAATAAAAAGAAGAACAGAGTAAAAACAAGATAAAAAGCAGGATTAGAATAGAAACAAGCAGGGAGCAACCAAAACATGATAAGTACGAGGTAGAATGTAAGGACAAAAAAGAATTACATAGAACGAGTAGCTTTGATCATTATGAACCTTTTCCATGTAACTTCTTCCAATTTTGAAAAGCCATTTCTAAGCACGCAGAATTGAGGATACGACACCGTTGCCATCTCTTGTGGTAGCTTATTGTATATCCGCGGTCCTATAAAACACGCATGTCTTTGATAAAATGAGGTTATCATAAACGGGACAGCTAATTTTCTTTGAGTCTTTTCCCGAGTACACTTAGAATGTGTGATAAGGCGTAGGGTTCTGTTTTCATGTATGTCTTTCAGCAGAGTCTTAGTGATTACTACAGGAATACGAGTTAGGAACTTTTCCTTGCCGGAGAACTGCAATACCAATTTCCCCTACCTAATCTCAAGTCTCAAGTCAAAGTCTCGACAAATCTTTTCATCTATTCCTGTCTTGTACTGTTTTAGTACTTGATGACCAATCAGAATAAATGTTTTTATATATTCTTTATTGCTGTATTTGTTTTATTTTTTAAACATATACGGAACAATATAGGCAATATATTCGGGTCAATACGGTATACGTAGAAGTAGGGGTTCCGTACCCAGGGGGTTCTTTATCGGGATAATGTTACTCCTGGCACTCTCTTAAGATATCTCACTTCGGCAGCCTGGATTCTTGATTTCACCCTCCCCGTAAGAATCCATATTCGGCGACCAGACGAATATATTAAAACGGACCTGTATACGTATAACATCACTAGCAACCCGATGCTTTCCATATTTTTATTGACACATAATTTAGTTTTTTAATTTATTCTGATTTTTACTTATTAATTCACTGTTTTACTCTTTTATTCATTTTGTTTAATAACATAATAATAATTGATTTTTTGTATAGCGCTATTTTCGTAAAAACGTTCTCCTCAAGACCGCTTTACACAAATAGTTAATAGTCCTACATTATCTTTGTTTTTAAATTAAAAATTGTTATTTTAACTCATGGAAATGATTTTTTGAAAAGTTTCGTTTTTAGTCTCTTCTTAAGTCTCTGATGCACTGTTTCTTATGACGGAGGGCAAAGAGTTCCACGCTTTTGGGTCTGCCACCCCAAATCCCCGGTCACTAAATTTAGACTTCTGGCAACTGTTGGTCGGTTCTGTAACCCTTCCTGCGGCTGAAGTAGAGGCTGACCTGAAAGTTTGACGTCTATCATTCAAATTGTCTGGGATACAAAGCTCTTGAAGATACAAATGGTGCCATGTTATGTGTCGCCTTGTACATCATCCACCACAATTGAAGTTCAACTCTTTCAAGGAACCGGAGCCAATGTAGCTCATGTAAAATGGATGTTATATGAGAGAATTTGTAAACTTCGAATATTATCCGTGCTGCCGCATTTAAAATGGATTGTAATCTACCCAGCCGAAACATTGGCAGGCCAGCATAGGCGCTGTTACAAATAGTCCACACGTGACACCACAATGAGTAGACGGGCTGCCTCAAGAGGAAGATGTCTCTGAATACTTTTAATATGTCTCAGTTGATAAAAGCATGCGTTTATTATTAATAATATTACATTATTTTTATTAACACTGTATAATTATTTTTACTAACTGGAAGAGAGCAATGGTAAACTAGTGAGTAGGTTGTTAAACTGTAATTTCCGCATGGGGTGATTATTTGTACGCGGTTTTGATTTTGTTTTTATTGTCATATTTTATTAGTTTTTCAATTCAAAATTTTCATGTTCACTTTAATTAATAAATTCAATTAAAAATTTTCATCTTCATTTTAATTAATAAATTTTTTTTTTTTTTTTAAATTATCTACCTACAATACCTTGTATTTATATGTGGTACCATAGATACCGTAAATGAATATATTTTTTTTATATAATTGCTTATATATCGCGAGAGTCGGTATCCAGGATATAAATAACAATAATTGTAAACCCAAAGTTGATTCAAATTGTTCAGTTTTCAAAACATGACATGTATCAGCAGCGTGAATTTCAGCGACTTTCCAAAAAATTTTGTGTAATATGTATCATACTATAAATACATTAATTAAGAAGATTGGCAGATAATTGCTATAAATTTTAAAAAATATATATTTTTTCGTCTTTACACAAGTTAGAGAATATTTATTGTACACTTATAAACTTGTTGCCATAATTTTTTCCAGTTTACAAAAAAAAAGTATTACGTACTAATTCGACCCATCATATAAAATGCTAATTAAATAGCTAAGTATTATACATTCTGATATTCAAGGTATAACATTTTTTCTTTCAGAAATATGGCTTGTTATGTTAATGGATAAAAAACATGATCAGTTTTGATTGGAATTTCAAACAAATACTTTACATTTAGAATGTGTACGATACGATAAAATATGCGCTCATAATATTTTCAGATAAATATTTCATTTATTATAATGTTACTTGAGTTTTTACAAAAATTCCAATCACTTTGTTTAAACCACTATTTATTAATTATTCTACATGTTTCGATACCGATAAATTCATACTTATTATCTTGTTGGTATTATGTACTCGTATTTGATAGTTTTGTATAAATAAAAAAATTACATTATATACATACATTAAACTTTATCAACAAAAAAATATAATACCTATTTTGACTGACAACGAAAATGGGTTTCTTAATTTCTTTTTTTTTGCCATTTTTAAAGACAAAAAAATGTGTATCTGAACGTGCTAGAGCGAGAAACCGGCCCACCTAAATGTAGTCGGTATTGAATCAATCTTTTTCCGGACTTAACAGAACCAGCCACTCAGCCGTTATAGTAAACATGATTTACGAGTACATTGTCGATAGATTAAAAAATAAAATAATAAAAAAAGGAATCGGAGTCGGTCAATTTTTGACGACCCCGCCTAAAATATCATACCTCCACAACTCTGACATCAACTCCAACTCCGACTCCACGGCTCTGCTTAACATCAGCAACACGATGTCTCAAGAGAATAGTAAATTCATGGACAAGGGTCTCGAGAATCTGCAATGCCGCGCTAACCTGAACAGTGTTCTGTACGAATTATTGTACTGAATTCGTTGACGATTGCACGTTTGATTAGAACTCTCAGGTGTGCATACTGGTATAGGATGATTATGCATCTAGTGGTCAGTTTATTCTTTACTGCTCCTATATATAAGTTCTATCTATTTTGATAATAAAACTACCATACCTAAGTCGTAAATATCATACATATTTTTCTGTTCATTTCTGTTTATTATCTGTTTCATCGATATATTTCAATTTTACTCAAAAAACTTTGATGTAACCTTCAAATGTCGTTTCTGTGAGTTTGTTATAAAAATAGTTTAGTTTTATAATGTTCATGTTAATATGTTGTTTACTCACAAACTGAAGATATATTATTTTGTATATTTTAGTTGAATTCTTGTGCCAATCGGATGCCAACTAAACTAATGTTTATTTTTGCAGGTACGTGAACTTTTGTGATGTCTTCGATATAAGACTGTAGCTTTCGACGTTTGAAATTCTAATATTAGACGATTTTAGAAAAAAAATCTAGTTAGTGGGTTTTCTATATTTAATTTAAAATATTTAAAAAGAATGTTAAACCTTTAAATATTATTTAGCGAACAACGAGTTTGAAATTCCTGAATGTAATTTCATTCCATATAATTCCTGTCCTAAAATCTATTTTACATAATAAAATTATAAACTAAGTTAGTCACGTGTCGCGTATAATTCGCGGAATTGAGGACGAGACGTGATGCCGCCTTCAAACTTCTCGCATGCTTTAATCTTGAAAATTTACACATTATATTAGATTTGAGAAGGATTATCTCCAAACACAAAATTAGCATCAACTGTATTATAATCAGTCGTGCTTTTCGAGTCGAATTAACTTCAAATTTCAAACTTTAATCAGCTCTAACTGGCGTTGCGTCCTGGTTCAACAATGACGCCATTTATTCGGCGTAATCTCCTCATACTCTCGCGCGGGGTCGGAGGCTCGGAGGCTCGGGCGCACATATTCCCCACGAGGGTGGACGCGGCCAGTGGCGGCGTCTTTTTAACTAGATTAATAATCGTAATAATTAATCAATTCAATATTACAAAATACAGAACAATCGACATTAACACATCATCGAGAATATCTTTCGGTTTAGATCAACATAATCACTTTCGTTTTTAGAAAGCTAATGAAACATGAATGATAATTTACTCTCGTCTTCTTCGTTCCCTCTCAGTGATAAAAGATCATGATCATGATCCTGCGGCCTAATATTGTGTTTTATTTGCTGATTATTTATACAAACTGTCTTATCAACTTAAGTGTTAAGCTCATACGCCAGTGTATCAAGTCTATTCCGAGCGAAAATAATTATTTACTTACTTACCACTACGTCGTTTCTCCGCGGGGGTCGGCAGAGATACACATAATTCTCGCCTCATCCACATTCATACAGGCTCGCCGATTATTATAACTTCTAACAGGACCATCTTCCAGTATCCGGTTTACCTGGTCGTGCCAAGTCTTCCGCGGACGTCATCTATTTCTGCTGCCATCAACACTTGCGTCGTATATCTCACTTATGACCAAACCATCTAAGTGATCCTTATCTTTACATTCTCTTCTTATTTCTTCATACTTTATTCTATCATAAATAGATCTGCCACATATACGCCTAAGTAATCTCATTTCCACCGCATTCAGTCTACTTTCGTTCCTTTTCTGCCAGCCTGCCAGGATTCCATTGTGTACCGCTAGTCTTGCTTAAATAATAATACACAGTAAAATAGGACCACCGCACTGATAGGGAAGTTTTACTGGTTAATTTGTTCATGACATGAAAGGTTAAATAAATTAAACACCCTCCGCAACAACACTGTGTATCGGTTTTCACAAATGTTGATAGATAGAAGGAGCGTTGGCCAATTCGGATGATGTACTTGTACAGTGTTGTTGCAGGGAATCTCACTTAGAAATTGTGTATAAATTTTTATTTTATTTTATATACAAATTAAATGTATTAATTAGAAAGATGTACATAAATATATATATATATATAGAATTTTTATATGGTTGTTTAATGGAACATTGGATGCCCAAGAAGATATTCAATACAAAAACGATGTACAGTGTTGTTGCAGGACTGGTGTCAAATATTGTTCGATATTAACATATTTACTAACATTACATATATCTAGATTACACTTGTTACCTCTCTACTCCTCCCTCCTACGCTCAATTTACTAGCAATCTGTAACAATTTTGGCAGCTCATTGAGTGCTAACATTTTTCGAGTAGAAAATAAGAGCCACTCATTTAACACGTTCAGGTGTGTTCTTGTATTGTAAACTGATTAGTGGTGTCGTGGTTCTGCTCGCGCTCCACAGACATAGCCGCGCAGGGAATCGTATAGTACCGAAACGCATCATCCAAAAGGTGAGTTAATACATCGTTTCACCCACTTTTACTCAGACCGTTCTTTCGTCCACTCCTTAAGCGAGCTACTCCAGTCTTCAACTTTACAACAACATACATAACATTCAAACATTTACATAACATTCAAACATTTACATAACATTCAAACATTTACATAACATACAAACATTTACATAACATTCAAACATTTACATAACATTCAAACATTTACATAACATACAAACATTTACATAACATACAAACATTTACATAATATACAAACGTCGGTCGCTCCATCCTAGTGACTCTTCAACTCGGATCACATAATTCTTCAATTTTTATTTTACTGAGAAACATGGACATAATTTTTTTTTACATATTATACATTATAAACATTCTTATACAAATATGCAAAACTACATTTATACTTATTAATATACAAAAAGTAAATAAACAGTATACATAAAAGGCGAACAAGCTTCATAATTTAATGTAAGAGATAAAATTTAATGTAACTAGACTGAAGTCTGTACTAAAGGAGACAGGTTCATCCGTTGTCTATCATACAAATACGAAAATCATAATTATATTATAAATCATAATAGTCTACAACAGTCCCTACAGTGGAAAATCAAATAATTGACTTCGACCAAGTTGTGAATTATATTGCAATTATGTTGAACATTCTGGGCCAGCCCGCAACTCTTATCTTGACCAAGTTAAGACCAGATCTTAGCCCTTTGCAATCTTCGTGATTGAGTTTCGAAGATCTGATTGGGAAGCTGATGCAGCGTTGTAATTCGATATTTCAAATATCTACCGTTTTCCAAATCCCATCCTTTAAATTCCTAATCCATCCTGTAACGTCATGTCGCGCACGTTTCGATATAGTTTTTGAGCGTTCGCCGCCACTGGATACAAAAGCGACTTTTCATAGCGAGTGAAGCCGCACCTTGCTACTTGGCTCATACATAATTGACTCGAAGAGCATAATGATACGAAGCCGGAATGAGACGAAATTAAGTGTTTTATTCGACCACACACCGGCGTCCTGCGCAGATGTGGAGCATTTTTGTGGTAATACGGGAAGTTGAAAAGTGCGCACGTGTGCCGCTTCGTTTACCTTCGGCATGTGGCGTGCCTTCCTGTTTTCGTTTATTTGAACTTTGTTTTATTTGGAAAATATGTTTGATGGAACGGAAAGGCTGAGAAAGATATCGAAAAGGAGGTGACTGCGACGAATGAAGTGAACGAGGCTTTGAATGCAGTAATTTAAAATAGAAACTTGTGGATCGTGGTAAGACTGGCGATGCACAATCGAGTTCCGGTACCAACACTGTAGCAACGTCTTATGTAAGTCTGTAGCGTGCAGCAAAGGAACGAAAGTGCAGCGGAAATGAGATCTGTTACGAGATTTGTGTTAGAGCTAGAATAAACAAATTAAGAGAGAATTTTATGTTGATCTTAGCATATTGAATAGAATTAGTTATCGCTTAGGTGGTTTGGTATTGTAGAACTAATGAATATAAGACTGGTATAAGATATCATTGTTGATTGTTGATGCCACTAGAAATATATACATACAAATATTTATTAATTTAATACACCGACCGGTTTCGGTAAATACCTTTTCCTTCATCAAGATGTCAAATAAACTAACAAAACATATGTAAAATTATTCTAATGTTTTCAAATACAACTTTAAAAATATATATATATTATTTAAAAAATAAATCTAGTATATTAATTAAATTGTCATGATGATGAGAGATGAAGAAATTGACCATATGATCCAAAAATATTATGCAAAATAATGCAGTTTACACAAATAATAATATTGTAAAACTTCTTAGAAATTCAAGACAGAAAGATGATAAATCTAATTTTTCCATGTGTTAAAAAACTTACTTGTAAAGATTGTGGCGCTTTCTATATTAATAAAACAGGTGGAAATTTTAATATAAGAGTCAAAGAACATTTAAGATATTTAAACTATCATGGATTTTTAAAATTTTCGAATCATCCATTTGATAAAAATTTTGGATTGTCTATTTTACATATAAACAATGTTGGTGTTAAATTGCATAATTTAGAATCATTAAAAAACAAAACATAATAAATAACCAAATAAATTTATTTACAGGTACTAGATTTATTTAAATAAAAAAATTGAATGTGAAAACAATAGGAGAATTAAACACGTTTTCCGAAACCGGTTGGTGTATTAAATTTACTCGTAAAAGTGGTTAAAAAACAAAGTAATAAATAATTTAATATTAAAATGAATGACCACAGTTTATGTTTTAATATTTAAAAAATTATATGTTGACGTTTTAAAATATATATACGTTACCGAAATATTACATAATATTATTTATACCTGTTACTTTAACGTTTAACGTGTGAACATGTATACTATACACACCCACGTACTTGAACATGTATAAAAACACCTGTCTGCATCGGAATTAAAAAAATGAAATATTGAATACATAACTTGTGGTTTAATTTAGTTGCGATATTTCACATTTCTGTATTAACCTAGGATTTCATCCAATCAATTTAGACAAATGCATCACCGACAATAGATTGCTAATTCAGAATGCAATAATAGCATTAGAATTCGGCGGATTTGAAGCCGTCTGAACTGAACATTTACACAGCCCCTCGTCGGGCGCCGGTGCAGAACAATACGCCAGTATTATTCCTCTGCCTATCACAATCATTTCTGACTTTACTGTTTCCACAGTGACAGCGCTGGACCACACAATGCGGTGCTCTCCGCAGCGCTACACTCGCTATCAAAACGCTGAACATGACGCTGATCGCTGGCACTACTGCTCTTTGTTTGAAAAAAGTACCTGTTTCGTGTCATTATTATTAAACGAAAATTTGTGTTTACATAATACACTTCCTAGAGATTCATCTCGAAGTACGTAAAAATCAATAACCCGGTGGATAATAGGCGTTCGAACAAATCAGAACCACACCACACCTAACTCATATTATGATTCAAATTAAATGTATCAAATAGAAAGATATACGGGAAAATTCAGTTTATCGAAAAAATATTTTTGTCGCTACCGGGATTCGAACCTGGAACCTTTTCTATCCGAGGAAATGTGTTAAACGATTACACCACACCAACATAGTAAGTTGACGACAAATTTTCGAACTTGTATGCTGTAATTCTTTCACATTGATATACATCTATTATTACAAATATAAAAGCTATCACTATTGTCAAGCATTGGTTATATAATCTTAAATACCTTTAAGTAATATTCGCTAGGAGACGACAAAAATAAAATCAATTCCTTTTTATTAAATTTTAAATAAACTTTGATACAACTAATATATTAAGGAGAACAAATTATTGTTGTAAAGTTGCAGTTTTTTCAGTTAACGGATACATTTAATTTGTATTAAAATACCACAAAACTATGTTCTGAAAAGTAACCGGTGGAGATGTTTTAATCATGGCGGTTTGTTTGTCATTTAGTGTGTTTAAGATGGGATTCGGATTTAGTTATAATTTTAAATGCAGGTTTAGGGAAAGGGGGAAGCGGGATGTCATTGTTTTGCGCCGGACCTAAATAATAACGATGTATGCAAAATTTGGTCCAGGCAGGCGGTACCCGGTGGAATGCATGGCATTCAATGTAACGTAATACACATTTATTTCGGGGGGGAGGGAGTGTGATGGACAGATGGAGAGGGGAAGATGTTTATGTTTTGTGTAGACTCTATAATAGTGACAATAGCGCAGAATACATTTATAGCGGGGGGAGTGGGTGGGTTGGTCAAGGAAGGGAGGCACATGGTTCTAAAAAGTAACTATGCAAAATTAGTATAGATAACAGACAGACAGGCTTAAATTCTGTTTTATATATAAAGTTTGCTCTATTTTTTTGATAGTTCTCGATACTGACCTCGACCGTAAATGTTGGTAGTGATGTAGTACCATTGTACGAGTGTATACATAAATTGTTACCCGCATTATCATTTTATATTTTATTGTCGATTTCTTTGATTTCATTTTCACGCCTATGAAAAAATACGTATAAATCTTCAAATACTTTTAAAATTATTGTTTATTGTTTATATTGATAATTTATTGTTTTTCACCTTTTTGCTCATGCCTGTAAACACCTTTTTTTTTTTGGTTTTTGCAACCATTGCCAAATTCCTACCCATTATTGTCGTTTATAAGATCCAAATAATGAATATAATATTATGCTTCATCCTTTATTTTTTTTGATATTTTATCGTACTTTAGTATGACGAGAGTTTGAAGCTTTAGGAGCGTTTTTAAAGGGGTTTTTACTTAGGACTGTGAATTTCATACATTTTATTTTCCATATTAACTATGTAAGATTTTCAAAGTTATAACTTTTTTGAGCTCAGTTAACTCTTTTCTTCTTAAAAATGTATAGGCTACAAATTACCATACAGTCAGTCATCCTTGAGGTACATTTACACTATTTTTTATTACATGTTTTTAATTTATATTTATATTAATATAGTTGTACCGAGATGATCATGTATTTATAAAGTCAAATATAAATATCGTGGCTTACGTGCGACAACGTAATGTAATATTTTATTCAATACACACATACGTTAATTATTAATTTAAATATTTTCTAATTTATAAATATTTACCTCAACTCGGTGCTTTTACGCTAATGGCGTCATAATCGTATTAGATTTTTGTTTGTAATCACTAATTAAACCTTTTTATATCAATTGGAAATATCTGACATTACCTGGAATTACGTTCACTTGTGAGAGCTGTTTGAATTTTGTGTGTTTGACATTTTAGTGAAAATTAATTATCTACGTTCTGTGATTAAATATGTTTTTATCAAAGGTTTTTCGGCGATGCTTATCTGTGAAGAGATGTCGAAAATATTGTCGGAGTCTGCTGAAGCAGTTAAAAAGATGGCAACCGAGTGCGGACGGCAGGATGTTGAAGACGCCTCTCGCAGTGGAAGGCCATCGACCATAGTAGTTCCAATTCCAGGTATTGTCAGCAAATCGTGAATTTAGTTTTGTAGATCGATGAATTACTATTAATTATATAGCAGTGGTTCTAAATACCTCAAGTGAACATTTGGAATTGCCTTCTTTTCTACCCAGTTTTATAAAAAGTCAACATTTTACAAAACTGTGTTACTAGTATAAAAAATATAAATGTTTTCAAATATACGTCAATATTTTTATTAGATGGGTGCGAATTTTTCAGCCTATCCAATTCAAAATTATTATATTTATATGTGTGATATATTCCCCCTTTCTGAATTACTGCAATCTGTCTGCTTTTGTTGTTCTCTGTTTACTCGCTGGTCGTGCTTTGGCCATCTCCATTTGCCTGCGTCCGCCTGTTATTAGCCTCAGTCGCCCTCTGGCCGCAGTGACGCCATATTGTAATTAGTTGTGGAGGTTTGGCGGGGATTACCCGATTAACCTGTTATTTGCACAACAGCAAGGACCCCCCACCCCTCTGTTGTACAGCGTTTTTGTGGCGTCCACGTTATTTATCACGACACTGTAATTTTCTTCACACTTTGTTACAGGCGAAATATTTAAATGATACTTACATTTCAAGGGAATTTTAAATTTATAAAATTACTTGTTATAATATACTTTTTAAAGTTTTCATAATGATTACAGAATTTATGGTTTTATATTACTATGATGCATTTTATACGGTCAATTGCCGGGGATTTATTTTGATACGTCCTATAGCTAAAGGGTGTGTGTGGGGTGACTATATTTTTTTCAAAAATCTAGAGTACTACTGAGCAAAACATGGAACGGATGACATTTAATATTTGTGAAGGGGTGAGGCGGCTAGGGAAAATATAAGTGCCTAAGTTTTGCGCAGGGTCCTAAAGAGTAACTATGCAAAATTTGGTTTAGATCGGTCAAAGGGTGTAGGATTGTGTAGTATATATTTTTATAAATATCCGTCAAGTTCTGCCGATAAAAGCCTGGCGGTGAAACTAAAGAGTATTTTTCGAATTGCCAACACTTTTTCCAGCGACGGCCAATTTGACAGCTTAACACTGATTTGTGCTCAGTTTGGTTTGCCATTTCACCATGAATAGACTTATGCCAGAACAACGTTTGCATTTTGTGCTAATTTATTTCGAAAGTCGTGGTCCAGTTCGCGAAACTTATCGTGCGCTACGTCCATTTTACGGTCAACAACTACCCGAGCAAGTAATTCGAATAAGCATAGATCATTTTCGCACCACGCATACTCTAATTGAAAATACGCATCCGCAGAAACGTCGTACAGAGTGCACCGAAGAAGCTGTTGCTGCAGTGGAGCGTAGTATTGAGGAGGACCTGAATGAGCCGATTCGCCATCGAAAGTGCTATAGATCCATAACTACTGACTTTTTCGTACCTCAATTGAATGGCATTAATGTGGAAGAGTTGTGATTTTAAAAGGACAGCGTAATATGCTACACAGCGCGCGCCAAAATCAAATTATTGAAGGAAACATTTGATGAGCGCATAATTTTGCGTAATGGACCTGTGAATTGGCCTCGAAGATCATGTGATTTACCACCTTTGTATTATTTTCTGTGGGGATATGTGGAGTCGCTAGTCTACGCCGATAACCAGAGACGATAAACTACTTGGAAGCCAACATTCGTCGCGTTATTGCCGATATACGTCCCCAGCTACCCCAAAAAGTGGTCGAAAATTGGATTTCCAAATTGCGCTTTATTCTAGCTAGTCGCGGCGCCCATTTGCGCTAAATAATATTTAAACACTAATGGCATAAAATTATCTTTCAAATAATGCCAATACAATGGCTATTACTAAAATTTTTATGTGTTTTATTACATTTTAAAGTTCTGTACCTCTAATAAAAACATCCTTTATATAACAAAGTTTGTAACAATATTATTCGAAAAAATATTTCCAAATATAATTTATTGTACATACCTTAAGGGCACATGCATAGCGTTTATGGGCTATTAGTATTATATAAGGTTAAAAAGTAAAACTTAAACCGCTAGAGTTTAGAATTTATATTAATTTAACAATTTACTGTGTCGACGTTTATTTTAGTATTACACTTAGGTTATTTTTTATTATCAAGTCTATTAATGAACTTTAGTCTATTGATGTATTTTGGTCGTAATAACGGTAATGGCCTTGTTTGAGGAATGTCAGCTTCTTGATATTCTTGATATTCGACAACTCTTTGTAAAAAGACTGATCCTTTATTTTCATTCCAACAAAGAGTTTCACCAATATCTCTCATAATTATACTACGAGAGCAAAAAAGAATAGGCTCACCATTAAGCCTAAAACGACAAGCTTTCTGGCCCCCAAAGCCTATATATAACATTTGGACAAACTCAAACACCATCTCAGGAGCTGGTTATTGGGTGTTGGCTGAAAGGAAACTGAGCAAAGATTCATGGAAATGATCACATCATTTCTTTATATTCATTTTTCTGTTTTGCTTAGTGTTTCAATCATGGGATATCGAGAGTATTTTACTTATTTATTATGTTATTAGAATTTTTTATAACCCTGTTTTCTTCATTCCTAATATTTTTGGTTCAGATAAAAAAAAATAATATTAATAATAGTTTTCATGTTTGTATGATAGACGACAGATCAACATGTCTCCTTTAGTACAGACTTCGGTCTAGTTAGGGAGACAGCGAACATCTCTTACATTATGAGCTTGTTCGTCTTTTATGTATATTTATTAGAATGTTTATAATTTATAATATGTTCGTATATTAAGAACATGAACAGAATAAAAAAATAAAAATCAGCATAGTAATGAGTTTACTTCCTCCTAGATTATTATTTTAGTATGAATTTAGGTCATAAAGTACTAAAAGTCTTTAAAAGTACTAAAAATAAATATACTTTTAAAATTAGCAATATTAACTTTGTGGTTAAAATTCATATTTTTATTTAATATCTTTGTTTTATTAACCACTTAATTGAGTTTAAATACATCTACCGGTTTCGAAAAATACCATTTTCTTCTTCAGGATGTCATAACTAACTAAAACATATATTTTTGTTTTTTATATATATTGGTAAAACCGGTAGAAATTTTAATATAGGGGTAAGCGAGCATTTGAGATGCTTGAATAATAGTGGGTTTTCAGAATTTTCTAATCATTTGATAGAAAATGGTCATGGTTTTGATAAAAAATGGGGATTGCAATTTTGCATATAAACGGTGTTGGTCACAAATTAAATAATTTGGAATCGTTGGAGATAAATAAAGCGTGTAAAACTAATCAAAAAATTATAAACAACCAACTAAATTTAAATACGAGTCACATTCTAAAATTTTTTCCTAAAAATTATTCGAGTAAATTTGTATTAAGTAATGATTTGAGTTAGGTACTAAAAATTTTTTTTTTTTAAAATAGATTTTTTAAAAATAGATTCTGGTAAAAAACAATAATATATGTTTTAGTTAGTTATGACATGCTGTAGAAGAAAATGGTATTTTTTGAAACCGGTAGATGTATTTAAACTCAATTAAGTGGTTAATAAAACAAAGATATTAAATAAAAATAATAAAAAAATACTAAAAATAAAGATGACAGTGTGATAGAAAATAAGCCTTTAAATTCAAAAAGATTTTAAATGTCTGCTGATTTGTTTAGAGATTAGCTGTAATAAATTCGTATATCTTTCAAACGAAGGATTTGATTTCAATAGTTGTAAATGAATCACGTCGTTACTTTACTTGTACGATTAAACCACTGTCATTATGTTTTTCGATTAATTTTATCATTTCATTTTAATATTTTTTATTACATTTTCTGATCGATGTTAAAATTATTTGTTCAATGGCCTATTAAAGTGTATCGTTGCTCTACGCGCTGATATACTGTCGCGAAAGAAAATTTAATGTAATTCATCATTAATATTAGAAAAAATGTTGATTTAGTTATTTATTTTGTCGTATAATTTATCAGCTGAAATGGCCTGTCAAAAGTATTGATTACGTAATATCCAGTGCGTCTACTAGTCAAACATCTCGAGGCATCGCTCCTTAAACAACTTCGGCGTAAACATTTTTCTCATAAAAAGTTTCCACATAACCTACAAAATTTGTTTATCCAACCCCTGTAATGTTAATTTTTCACATGTCTTTATCCGGCTCACGTTAAAGGGGAAAAACCTCCCGAAAAATATTTTACGTAATACAAAAAGCTGGAAACACTCCCGAGTTAAAAATAACGCCTCGTTCGATAACCCAAAGATATCATTTTCGGTGCAGAGTATTTTCGCATCGCAAAATTCCACGTTCTCGGAGCTTTCACGAAGGCTTTCGCGGAGACTGCGTATAGCTTTAATGTAAGTTATTACACGCTACGCTCGTTCGCAGGTTTCGCTGTGGGACACCCCAAATTGAAAAGCCCTCCCCTTTAAATATTCCCGGCATATTTCGCGTTATTTGACATCTTTGTGGAGATTGCGTTCGGGGACCCGATGTTATATTGTACAGTAATTTTCAGGTCGGCGGAAAATGCTATTCACGTATCGACGCAATCCTGACATTTTCTTTCATGTTTATAGACTTGTATGAATCGGCACGAATTTCTCGTATCATTAACGTCACACAATACCACTCGGCAAATACATTTCGCTAGCTTTCTGTTCATTAAACAGATCTTTAAAAAACGGTTATTTACATTAGCGATTAGAGTGTACTTTTCAATTCACTCAAAAGAATATTAAACATTAAAAAAAGAGACATTTTAGTACTCCGCGTAAATCAATAGTTTTTTTAAATATCTATTCATTTATTCAAGCCATTTGCTTGAGATGAATCCTTTAATTTTTTGGGTATCTTGTGAGAAGGAAAGATAGTTTGGAGAAGTTTGTTGTGGTGGGTCACGTCGAAGGATGAAGACCGACCAAGTGGAAAAGGTAACAGGCACTTCTCTGATGACATCTGACATCTGATAAGATCTGCAGGATTCCGAGAAAAGTGGAGGAGCATTGTCAAGATGGTGGGAGTTCATGGAGATTGCGATCCTCAGGCATGAGAGACCGACGTGAATGATAATTTATTTAATTAATTATTCTATTATTATTATAAATATATCTTCATGATAAAAATATGATAATCAGTTAGTAATAGTTTCTAAAATAAATAGTAAAGTATATGTATTGTAAACTAATTAATTAACGTGTTGAATAAATAGTAAAACAATGCTATTTCATTTTCAGTGCCAATAAATCGGCGTTTATTTTCAAAACAACATTCCTTTAAAGCTTGCATCAATATAAAAATACTTAAAGTAACCAATACACCAGTAAGTACAAATATTATTACTACATTCCATTTACATGCAAGCCTGTTGGCTGCTTCCTACCTCGCTAGGTACATATAAAGTATCAGTTCTGAGGTAGATAGTCACTAGGTTTCATTAACTAGAGAATAAGTAAGATGTGAGGTAACAAATTAAATTGTAAAAATTAGAAAAATCAAAATGGTGATAAGTAGATAATAAGTAAAATGAACAAAGTAAAAATTTTGATTCAGATTAAATATATGTAAGAAGTAAAGAACAGAGCATAAAGGACTTTAAAGTGACAGCATTTTAAAGAACATAATAATAATAATAATAATAATAATAATAAATAATAATAAAAATATTAAAACAACATAAATTCAAAAAGCAACCTATGAACCTATGCATTAATAACATAGTAAAAATATAATGAAATGAAACATCAGAATTATATAATCCAAATATGATCACAAAACGTTTGTATATTACATACATCTTTTTATCGTATGCCTTATACTAAAAAGCACCATTCGGCACTGTTATTTACAGATTTACACCGAATTAATTGCTGTATTTTTTCACATTTTTAAACATACTTATGATATCATTAAAATATTAATATGGTACCTATTGTATTTCAAGTATATAAATATCAGTGTATTGGTATTTAAATATCGATAACTTTATTGTATTTTAATCAGCTACTTGTCAACTGTTTTAATTCTAAAACTTGTCGCTTATATAGGTATATTACATAACTGGTCATTTTCTATCACAGCATTATCCAGAACATTTTTTTGTTCTTCCCATTCGTTTTAAATCCCTTGGTTTTCTCCGTCTTAGTAGTTTGAAAGTGCACCCGATCGTAGGCAATATAAGACTTTTATTGTGAGAAAATCTACTCTCTGTGCAATAACTCACTGTGAACCGTCTTTGCAATCAGTTGCAGCATGGCCAGAGTGCTCATAAGTCATTTTGCACATGAGTTGCAGTTACCCAACAATAAAAATAACATATGCACAGCTGACCACATCCGCTGGGCTTCAAAACTTTACGAGACTCCACCACTGAACGTGCATTAAAATTGGTAAATATTCCATTCTAGCGGTTAGTACCCGGCGTTGCCTGGGGTTCAGATTCAATTTTAATCCAAAATAGGGACTTAAGGGGATAGTGGTGGATTTGTATTTTTAATTATGATACATGCAAAATCCTGGCAAGGGGAGATGTTCGGAGGAGCGGGGTGGATCATAGATTCAGATGCAACTGAACAAAATTTAGATAGTGTTCAATATAATACACATTTATATCGGAGGGGCAAGGGGTGTTAAGGCTAATGAAAGGAGGGAGGGTATCATTGTTTTAAACAGGGTTCTAAAGAGCAATATTGCAAAATTTGGAACGCAAAGGATTCCAATTATTTTGGAATGGATGAGATTTCTATTAGTGGTGAGGTATAGGTTTGCCAAGGGTGAAGAGAGATGTTTCTTATATTTTGCGCAGTGTATTAATGAGTAATTATACAAAATTTCGTTACAATCGATCAAAAAATATAGAGAACGTATTATAATGTAGAATCATCACACTGATAATTATTTGTGTATTTTTAAAAATGAATTTATTAAAATAATAGAGAATTATTTGATGTTTAAGTTTAGTGATGAAGGAAAAATATTTTTCCGAAAGAGGTTTATTTTTCATATAAAACTCACGTGAATAAATACAAAGTATATTGTATTTTTTTTTTAAATTACTAACCACTATCTACGTTTTTGAAGTAAATATAAAAAAATAATATTAAATTGCTTTTTGATAATAATACACATTTTTATAAATATGATAGCAGTAGCCATTTATTAAATCTTCAAAAGAACTTGACAAATAACTGTCCATGATTATAATAATAGCTTAGGCTTTATTCTTAATCCAAATTTAGTATTTCTAATACCGCATTCAGGCTCTGCCCCTGATTATTAAACAGCCATTATGGGGTGCTTCTTTGTAGGGATCACGTATTAAGGGCTGCGTAGGGATTAATTGGCTAAACTAAAGGGCTATATTGAGCGCAGCCAGGACGTGCATTGATACCTCATTAAGTCTATAGTTTAGATATGGTAAGGCATGGCAAAGCCCTGAACGGCCACGTGCAGAATATCGTTGTGGTGAAGCCACTACGGCCGCATTAGACGGCAGATGAGAGGGGTGATCAGTTTGTTTTGACACTTTTAGATATTTTTTTATTATTTGGATTTATATTCTTCTTCATATGTCGTCGTTTGGAACATATTTATTGCCATATAAATATATTAATTACTTGAACAAATTGAACAGCTGTCATCTCAAAAACCCTCATAGTCCCCGACCTTTAATTATTAAGATTTACAATTACATTCATCAAAGAAAACAAGGTGTATAAATATTTTAGAAATAAACATGGATAAGAGGAGAAAATAACATCCAAAGTAAGCAACATAATAATATAAGATTGCCAGGGATTATACAATGTCAATAGAGTGTCAGTATTTTACTTTGGTCAGGGAACAGACGGAAAGAAGGAGCACACCCCCGAGAAAGGTAAAAGGAAAAAATAAAAGAAAAATGATCTGACCAGTTTTAGATATCACTACACACAATATCACCTACAACACGCACAGTCTGCCATGGTCAACCACAGTCTGACATCTGCCATGGTCAACCACAGTCTGACATCTGCCATGGTCAACCCAACAATCAATGACAGACGTCATCCTCGTAACGAAGGACCGCCGAAGAAGAAGAAGTTGTAAAATATCGTATTTATCATTGCGGAGTATATTCATGTCTGTAGTATGCACCTTTCTTTCCTTTGATAGTTATCAGTTCTCTTGACTTTCTTGAGATTCGTGCGACTTAGTATTTCATCATTGCTGATGTGGTCTACCCAGGAGATCATTAGCATGCATCGATATAGCCACATCTCAAAAGCCTCCAGTCTTTAAGTGTTGACTTATTTTAACGTCCAGATCTTCGTAATTCGTAAACAACATTTTGAGTAAGTCCTTTTTTCAGTTATAATTTTAGAATCGACGCTCTGTGCAATTTAACGTTTTGTGATCTCGCCTCCTGTTTACACCGCTGAATCAAAATAAAATAGGACAACCAACCAAAGCACAAAAGCCTTTAAGATCATAGTAATTTATACACCAGATAGTGCCGTGGGAGTTTCCATTTCGATGTTTCGATATCAGTAGATTTTACTTAGGTCCAAACAATTAATAAATATTATTAAGGAGAATACATTTTTATTGTGTCTGTGTATCTCAATGTGTTCTCCTTAATAATATAAGTTGTATCAATGTGTCCAAAATTTAATAAAAATGAATTGATAATTCTGGCGTCTGCAGACGGTTTACTCAAAGGTATTTGTGATTCCGTAAAAATAATGTAGATGGCTTTCAAAAATAATGGACCGACAGATGTATTAATTTTAAAAAAGTGTAACATACAGGTTCGAAAATTTGTCATGAAAAATACTGGCGTTATAACACAATTGATAGTGTACTTCCCCGGATTGGAAATAGAGATCCAGGTTCGAATCCCGGTAGCGCAAAAACAATATTTTTCGACAAAATTGATTTTATATGTATATATTTATAATTAATACATTAAAATAGTATTAATAAATATAACCAGTTGTAAGTGTGTGTGAAAAATATCAATGTTTATTGATATTTTTAATTTTATAAATAAGAATAAAATGAATATTTGGTTGCTTATAAATTTAGTCAATATAATAAGAAAACTATATATATATTGTGGAGAATTACATATGTAAAGTAAGAGTGAGAAAAAATAATTAGTAATCAATATATACTCATACAATAAATTATTGTAATTTTATATTATCCACATAGTTTGCAACCCTGGTCGCAATAACCGAATAATATATTAATAAAGCTCCTCCTATGCACAGCTTCAGTGTTTTCGTTGTTAGTTTCCCAGGAAGTTAATGTTTTCTTAGCTTTTGATGGGTTTGAGGCTTAACTATCCACGAGCTCCGATGTACAATGGAGCTTACTGGAATGCCTCACATATTTTCATACTCCGCGTGCCCAGACTCCCAACCTCGATAATGCGCCGGATGGATCACGATGACTAACGGCTGAAACAAACTGCTGGAACTCTGCTTTATGACAAAACTAATCATTTAACGCCTCACCGGGGCCGCCCGCTATCCTTGCAACGTGCACCGCGGGTCTATCCTGTGTCCACTTTGCATTCAATTCTAATTTGTATTAATAGTCGTATGAATTATTATCGGTTTGGTTCACTAACTACACGTTTTCTCTCAATTTAATTATTTGTGAAATTACTTGCATGGGCAGTTTTATTATTATTAAGCAGAACACATTCTTATTGTGAAGTTGTGATTATTCAGAACATAGGTCTGTGATATTTTAAATACTAATTAAATGTATTAATTAGAAAGATATGTATATAAAATTAATTTTATCGAAAAGTATTGTAAATATGAATTAAATATATTAATTATAAAGATATACATATAAAATCAATTTTATCGAAAAATATTGTTGTTGCGCCACCGGGATTCGAACCTGGATCTATTTCCTAACCGGGGAAAGTGCTTTATACAACTAAGCTACAGCGACATTATTTTTAGCGACAATTTTCGACCCTATATGTTACCTTTTTGATATTAATACATTTAATCGTTCCATCATTTGATAGAGCCATCTACCTTATTTTTACAGAATTTCAAATACCTTTGAGTAAACTGATTTTATATGTATATCTTTATAATTAATATATTTAATTCATATTTAAAATATCACAGACCTATGTTCTGAATAATTACAACTTCACAATAAGAATGTGTTCTCCTGAATAGAAAAGTATTGTTGTTGCGCTACCGGGATTCGAACCTGGATCTCATTCCAATCCGGGGAAGGTGCATTAACAGAGTAGATGTCTTTCAAATAATGTAACGATAGATGTATTAAATTGAAATGTGTAACATGTGGGTTCGAAAATTTGTCGTCAAAAGTACTGTCGCTGTAGCATAGTTGGTTAATGCACCTTCCCCAGATTGGAAATAGATCCAGGTTGGAATCCCGGTAGCTGCAACGACAATATTTATCGATAGAATTGGTTTTATATGTATATCTTTCTAATTAATACATTTAATTAGTATTTAAGATTTTATTATTTTTCATTGATGTGTATTTTTATTTTAACGTAATTAATTTTTATGAAATTTATACTCGTCAATCTTTAATATTAACTTCTTATTTTTCTTAAATATTATACTTGTTTTATCATTTAAATCATTAATCTCTAATTTTTTTTATTTTATATATCATTAAATACTTATCGAGTGTTAACGTAGGTAGTGTACGTTTTGGTCCGGGCGGACGTTATCGTGTTGCAGAAGAACGGCATATTTCCTATCCTGCCGTTTTTGTTAAATTTCCGTGTTGGGCCGCTGCATTTGCAGTATGTATAGCTCCTCGTTGACTGTCTGATTGCGTTCAAGTATCTTGTAGTGGATGACGCCTTGCCAATCCCACCATACGCAAATCATCGTCTTGAGCGGATGCCTTGTTTGTTGATGTCAAAACCATGTTTCGCTCTGGGCGTTGCTTGTTGATTATGATTTACCCATTCTTCCCGTTGCTTCATATTCACATAAAGACACAATTTTTCATCACCAGTAATAATAATAATAATAATGTGTTTATTCCAGCGTGATCAGGTTTTTTTTAATTAACCCGATTCGCCATACAGATAATACATATTATGTTATACATTAAAGGTTATGAAATAAATATAATGCTATGAAAAAGAAAACCATCGAAAATATTAATAAATAAATAATAATAGTTCACACATATATACACACAAAATATAAATATTACATATATAACTACTTCAGTCACGGCCATTGTTGTATATGTAGCTATTCTGTAGGCGCTGCCATTCTCTGGTCAGGGAACCAGCTTTCCATGAGAGCGCCGCTTGCACCAGAGAGTTGGTGCTGAGCTCTAGCCGCAGCTTTACGCCAGCAACTCGATGTCTCAGAAGCGGAACGAATCCATGTATACGGCCTTCGGTAAACAGTGTAGATGCGCTGCAATAACGCGCCAATCCGAACAGTATTCTGTATGAGTTGTTGTACTGAATTCGGAGACGGTTATACGTCACTTGCTTGTATTTCGACCAGAGCTCGCAGGTATACATGCTGGTGAAGAACGATTTAAACAGGATGCTCTTCACCTCCTTACTGCATCGGTATATGATACGGTAAATAAACTTTTGCTTGTGGCCATGCGTAGCTCGAGCAAACCAGCATAAATTGTCGAACGTTTATTTTTGTTGTTTTCACTCAAAACATGTGCGACCCAAATATCGAACTTCTGGACTTTTCCCAATGATTGAAGATGACAGTATACCGTCACGTATCTACAATTCATCTGCTCGGCTAATAATATGGTTTAAGCGGTCTTCGACGAATTCCAGTGGTCGTCCGAAGTGCTCCATGTCTTTCAGGTCGAAATTACCGTATTTGAAACGCGAAAATCATCAACGCGCTTTTATTTCATTTATAGCATCTTCACCGTTCACTGCGCGAATATCGCGAGTAGCTTTGGCGGCTTTATACTCTTGATTGAACGCGAACAGAAGGAGGTGTCGAAAGTGCTTACTTTTACTTGCCTGTAAGTAAAAATAATAATTAGTCCTCTACACCTCTCTAGTCAGACCTCAGGTACAATATAATTCAGTCATGTGATCTCCAGACTTCGCTGTACACTCGACAGCGGTTGAAACAACCCAGAGACAGTTTCTAAGATTTATTATTTTTAAATTAAATATACGCTCTGAGGATATCGATTATGATTATCTCCTTAACCGTCTGAAATTGTTCAACTTATCATTGAGACGTACGATGACCGACCTTATATTTAACACTACACTACAAATTCACGAAAGGTGTATTTATTTCAAAATATAAATCGATTTAGGGTCGGTTGTGTCATCAGTAGTAAAAAAATTTACTAAAGTAAAAATTTTTGCGAAAACGGGTCAGTAAAAAAATATTTACTTCTCGAAAGTATATCCCGTAGTAAACTCATTTTACTCTGCGATATCCAATACCAATAACAAAAATCGACAGTTAAATATGGCGGACTTTTCACGGCTGTTCCAAACGTCATCAGACACATTGATATTATGTACTACGACAATTAATTATTCAATATCCCGTTACTTTAGTGATGAGAGTTCGTCCGATGAGGATCTCGTTGTTTGACATACATTATTACACGTAATACGAAAAAATTTCACCACCAAAGTGACATATCAAACGCCTAAGCGAAAAAATCCATAGATATGCATAAAATAAAGTATATTTTGTGATTATCTGTCACACCTATAGACATCTTATCTATGCTTTGACAATAGTAAATTTGACGTTCGAATAACGCGCGTACGATTTAAACCATTGGCATTAGTAAAAAATTACTAAAGTAAAATGTTTCCATAGTAAAAAGTTGCTAATGTAATAAATCACTCAACCGGCCCTTAAAAGAAACTCCATGTTTCACAAACGGACTAATCGGTGATCCTTAAAAATTGTGGAATAAATTCATGGAATATATTTCGCGCTCGTTATGAATACATTAAGCTGGCATTCTCTGTAGTGATCTAAATAATTTCTTTTGGGTTTGCCCAAAATTTGTCTCCGCTGTGATTACAATTGTTTATTTATCGCTTTGAATATTATAATTTTAGTTTTAAACATCTTGCGATGGGAGAATATAATATTGTCTAGAAAGATGTACTTCTTTAGTGAAGATGTGAAGCGTTTGCTTTTATTAATGTTATTTACATAGATTAGTCAGTTTCAAATTTCATCAAAGTATTAGACACGAATAAAGTTTTCATTGTGATTTAATTAATTAGATTATATTACATTATTCCGAAAATAATCGCTGATTTTCAAATTATATCATTTTGAACGTCCTTTCTTAAGAAATATTTGATCATTTGTGCTAGTGCAAAACGCCTTTAAAGAATTATTTAATTCTACGAGGGTGACTGAAAAATTTTCTACACTTTCGCCATAACACACCTTCAAGATTCTCATACTGTATTCTGCTCGTGCGTGCTTAGAGTTGGTACGACTGCAGCGACGTGTGCGAAATTTAATCCCGATGTAAACATGTCCGATCCGCTAGCAGTTTGCACTAAGGAGATTTAGCAAGCGAGAGATGGTTCTAGCGAATAGGCGAGTTACCATTGGTGAGGTAGCGTCTTCTTTGAACATCAGTCATGGTTCTGCCCATCAAATCATCCACGACGAGCTTGTAGATAATTTTTGACTTGCCCTCGTGGTAGTATAGGATTAAACAGATACCCTTGTGGTGAACTTTTATATGCAAATGGCGCTTAATAAATTATTAAACTATTATTATATGTCCTTTTTTAAAATCTATTAATGAATATTCATCATCGCCATTATTATTGGCGCGACAGACCCTGAGCACCTCCTCCAAGAATTTCCTTTATCTCCATCTATCTTGCGCCAGCGCTGTCTAGTCTACTGCAAACGCGCAAACTGAAATTTATAATACACTTGATACTGGTAATGACGTTACACTTCGCACAGGTACAAAGTTTGTCAAAATCTAGGTCATAAGTATTATTCACACGAGAATATTACCAGAGTAAGATGGGGTAACATGGCGACATGGTGACGATTTATTTTTTTAAATACCGTAATCTATCCAACCTCTTTGCACAAAACACATCGATCCGCGACACTGAGATAAATTTATGGCTGTCGTCTATGAGAATCGCGCGTGATAAAACAATCTAAGTAATATTAATGTACTTACTGTCTTTGGCACTGAATCCCGCTGAAAATTTTATATTTCCTTAAACGGGAAAACGCCCGATAAATCCGGGCCTTATCAAAACCCCCGAGATTAGTAGCCTGGTAACAGGGCATTATTTCAGGCGATAAATAACCTGCAGTGCTCCCAAGTACTCTTCCAACAACTGAAAATACCTCTTAAGATGAATATCTCGGATTCTCCACGAGCAATGGCAAATGTTTCCAAGAAATGGCTCCTTCATTCGTTTCCTGCTTATCATTCGGAACTATCTGCTCTTTATAACTACTCGAAAGAAAAGAGTATTCTTCGTGCGTCTTGTTCTTCCCTGAAGTAACATCACTTGTTGATGATACTTTGATTGACAATTCTGTAAACATGATAAATCTGCACTTAAACCAATTTTCTCTATTATTTTCTGGGTTATTCTGCATGCACTCTGCAATGGAATCGGAAATGTCGTCATCGTCACCGAAGAGGTCGGAAATCAACGTTCCTTCGAATTTTTTGATCAATGAGTACGCAAAATAATGTTTTGCGTAATTTTGAAATCCAGTGCTATAATTTTTCCACTGCCGGACAAATTAAGTAAAACATTACCTTACCCGTATAAAACTAATTATTTCATAAATATCGTTTTTGTCTTTGTTTGCATTTTTAATATTAGTATACGTTGTTTCCTGAAGAAGGGAGCATAGGTCTTTAAACATGTTTTAGTATTATTAAATAGTCATTTTAAACAAAGTGCTTTTGCCACAAAGTAATTTTGCAAATATTTTAGAAACTACATATTTCAGTTTAGTATACATATAAAGTATTAATAAGAAAATAGGGATTTAATATTTGTTCTTGTTATTAAATTAAACTGACATTTCGGATGAGCTTTTTCAGCAGAAAAGTGTTATTTTATTGTATTGTTAAATTTTTTTTGCTTAACGGAAATTATTAATAGTATAAATAAAATAAAATATATATATATTTTTTTAATTTATTCGTATTCTTCAGAATTGAGGTTCGAGAGCTCCTCTATTTCACACGTTAGATTTCTCCATGTGATGTGGATCCTGTTACTTCTTTCACTTGGTCGGTCTCTTTTCTGACAAATTACCTCGTGACCATTAAACTTTCATTCTCTCTTTTGAAAAAACGTCAAAAAATACCAAAACTCTTTGTAGACATGTCACTTGTAACAAATCGTTTACAACGTAGCATTACCATTTGATACGACACGACTATCAAAGTAGTCTACCGTCGAGCATTTATGATTGAACGCCCCGATAAATCATCACCCGATTATGTAAACCAGGCTGTGAACATTGACTGAAGAAGCTCTTATGGAATCTAGCCTCGCTCCAGATATTTCAATGTCTTTTTTGTTCAGTATGTGAATTTAGTACCGCATTAGAATGCGGAAGCAATCGAAGAATGATACTTTAAAAAATAACTCGGAAAGTTGCCCTCTGAGAAAATCAATATTATTTATGTAAATTATTTTTGATTCGTCAAAAAGATTTTTTTTCATTTATTTATTTATTAGATGACATATATATTTCTGTTCTAACAGAGGTGTATATATTATACATAATAAACATAAGACATAAAACTCATAGTTTATTATGTGGGATGGAGTAGACTTCACCTCTGATATATAGAACGTTATGTTATCTTAACTTAATTGTTTAGATTTCAAACAAGTGCTATTTATTTTAAATCACATTTTGATATTAACCTGAACGAATATAATTTTTAATGAAATCACTTATCATTTCTGAAGTGAAATCCGTGATAATTGAATAAATCTCTCGATACAAAGAAAAAATTTATCTATCAAAAATATTGTTATTTCTAGGTTTCGAACCCAGATCGTTCTATAGCTGGTAGAGAGATTTAATAGATTGTGATGCCTTATACAGAAGTCGCCAAATTTCATTTACATACGTTTGCTAATGAGACATATTTTTTTCTAAAACTCTTCACCATCCCGGTTACATATTTTTTCTGTCTTATTTTTAAGTGATTCATCGTATTAAAGAAATATAGTTTTAATACATTTAAAAATATAAATTAAAGGGTTAGGAGCTCTTTGCTTTTGCCAAAATTGTTTAACGGAATATAGAGCTAAAAACAAAGGAATACATCTGTTCGATCTTTTTGACGGATTCATTGATCGCCGGTCACCGTGTGCGTGTCTGAACTTACTATTATGTAGATATCATGGTTCCTGTTCTGTTATTTACCTGTTTCCAGTTGAGGTCCTGCTATTGAACTCGTCAGACTGGGAAGTTAATCAGTTGAGGTCCTGCTATTGAACTCGTCAGACTGGGAAGTTAATCAGTAGAGGTCCTGTTATTGAGCTTGTCAGACTGGGGAGTTAATCAGTTGATGTTCTGTTATTGAGCTCGTCAGACTGGGGAGTTAATCAGTTTATGTCCTGCTATTGAGCTCGTCAGACTGGAACGTTAACAAGTTAACATCCTGCTGTCAAGTTGACAGATTAGGAACTGTTAAAAAAGTGATATTTGAGCGCGTCAGATTGAACTGTTTACAGTGGTAGTGTGTGGTGCGGGTAGTGCTCATTTCGTGCATATAATCGAAGCGCATGTTCCTGAAGTCAGAAGACCTGTGGCTACAGTTAAAGAAGAATCCAGACAGAAGAGCGCTTCTGCAGATAGGTTGTGTTTTCCCTGGTGTCTGGTTGGTCCTTGAACCGCATTCTTCCTTTCCTGTCTCCGTTCTAAATTCCTTCCATCCGTCTTACATCCCGTTACTTATCGCTCGCGCAATCACCTCGGGTCCTTCGGCCGAAGGTAGCGCTCACTACATCAAATATTAAAATATGATTTTCGCATAAAACCACATTAATAGGTAATAAAATATATTTTAAATATGAATTAAATATATTAATTAGAAAGATATACATATAAAATCAATTTTATCGAAAAATATTGTTGTTGCGCCACCGGGATTCGAACCTGGATCTCTTTCCTAACCGGGGAAGGTGCATTATCCAACTATGCTACAGCGACAATTTTTTTAGCGACAAATTTTCGAACCTATATGTTACCTTTTTGATATTGATACATTTAATCGTTTCATTATTTGAAAAAGCCATCTACCTTATTTTTACAGAATCTCAAATACCTTTGAGTAATCTTATAGCAGATTTTATTAAATTTTGGACACATTGATACAACTTTATTATTAGGAGAACACATTCTTACTGTTGTTCTGAATAATTACAACTTCACAATAAGAATGTGTTCTTCTAATATTCATACGGATAGTATTCATATGGAGCCTTTTAGTGATGCGACCACACCGAGATGTATTACATTGAATGATGTTATTGTGCATATATACTGTGCATTTCTCATTATGGGGTCTGTTGTATGCAGCGGGTCCGGCAAAGCAGACGGCACGCTCAGTGCAAAGGGGGTGGTTCTCTGAAACGATTCTCGCATTTGTGCCTGCAGAATTTAATTAACATACACCGTGTCTCATGAACATGGAGATCGTTCACGTATATATTATATGTAAGTACCTGCTTGTACAACGAAACCATTTTCTGTTGTTACGTTTATTTGTACCGTTCATAATTTTGAATCACAAATGAACGAAATGTTAATGAAGTATATTAATATTTCGAAGATGCAATAGTGGTGGGTATTGAAATTTTGTATTGAGAACATCAGTACCTTTACGTTATCATCTACGTACGTGTTTACATTGATGTTATATATTTAAATTTACTTTTTTATGTGAAAAAACCGTTGGCGGCACTCAGTTACTGGCCTAAAATGCAAACCTCGAGTTAACTTATCTGGCACAGCTCCGTCTCTATCACTAACGTTGATTAAAGAGCGTGAACATACACAACTTTGCTCATAACTTCGATTCTGTATTTTTAATTATATACAATTAAAATGTTTTGAATTACTTTCGTTATGTTATATCGAACTGTGAAATTACAAAATCTAATTTCAATTAAATATTTAATTTAAAATGCTTGGAGGATATAAAAGTAGTAGACGTGCTTATGGTATAGTGGTTACGATACTCGACTAGTGATCTAGCGGTTAGGGATTTCGAGTCTCGTTCCAGGAGGCCATCAAGTAATAGTCAAAACAGTTTTAGTTTGGAAGTAGTAAGAATATTGATGTGACACGTATTCCGTTTATGTATCTCTATTATTATTATTTTTTATATAAAAAAGGAAGGAAAGGAAATGGATTTGGAGGACCAGTGTCAAAGGACGTTAGGAGCGTTCGACTTACTTTGCTCCCAATCAGATTTTCGAACTTGATCAAAACAGGGTTGCGGGTCGACTGTCATGTTATATATTATAACATGTGTTATTAAAGTCATAATCGATAGAAGCAACTAGATTGTATTCTTACAAACATGTCCCATTCCCTTGGATTACAAATCTGAAACAAAAATTCCAAATCTAATGCGTTGGTTGATACTGTAATCTAGGTTACATTTATTTTAATTTCAAAGTTTGTTCACCTAATTAATTAAAATAGTTTTAATTTAAACACATTTCTTTTAATAACACATGTGTTATTAACTATATTTTTAATTATATTATATTAACACTTTTCATTAAGCCACTATACCTCTAACACTGGCTTTGTAACAAATTGTCAAATTACGCAAACACGCACCCCCTAAAATAATACTTTTATACATTCACACGTTTATTATAAAACACCAGGACAATTATTATTAAACATGGAGAATATCTTGTTGGTGTAGTGGTCAAGACGTTGGCCTAGTGATCTAGTGGTCGTGGGTTCGCGCCTCGTTCCAGGACACCAGCAAGTTAGTCCTATTTTCATAACACAAGCCTTTAGCTTAGTTTGAAAATAGTAATAATATTGATGTGACATGTATTCCGTGTACGCATCTCTATTTAAAAAACAATAATAATAATAAAAAATCAAAACTATTCTTGAGGTAGTTTTTTTATAGTTTAAATAATCAACACATTGTTTTCTTAGTGTTAATCGTTGTAGACCTGTAAATTCAGGCTAAAGAGGATTATTGTTGATTGCTCATTACATAACACTTGATCTACCCACTAACTGAAGGGTTGAAATGATATGCCTACAAAAAAATGCTTACGTTTTTAATTTTTAACAATCTTGGGATTCTTACACAATGGAGTCCTGGTACCGACATTGATGTATGGAAGTGAGGCTTGGAGCTGGCAGAAGAGGAACGAAAGTAGACTGAATTCAGTGGAAATGAGATCACTTAAGCGTATATGTGGCAGAGTAAAGAATGAAGAAATAAGGATAGAATGTAAATAAGATATTAGGAGAACACATTCTTATTGTGAAGTTGTAATTATTCAGAACATAGGTCTGTGATAATGCACCTTCCCCGGTTTGGAAAGAGATCCAGGTTCGAATCCCGGTGGCGCAATAACAATATTTTTCGATAAAATTGATTTTATATGTATATATTTCTCTTTAATACATTTAATTAGTATTTAAATAAGATATAATGATTAAGATTAAGAAAGGATCACTTAGGTGGTTTGGTCTTGGTTTGGATGAATGAAAAGAGAAAGGTAAGAAAGATATTTGACGCAAGTATTGATGGCATCAAAAGTAGAGGATATATAAGACTTGGCACGACCAGGTAAACCAGATACTGGAGGATGGTGGAGGAAGATGAGTGAATGTGAATGATGAGAGAATAATGTGTCCGTGGAAACGGCGTGATGGTAAATTAGTTAGTAATTAGTTCTTATTAAATAAACAATAAAAATATATTATTTTTCATTACACGAGCCTTTGTGTCACATGGACGGTCGATAATATACCGCATTATGTGAATTTTTTTTAAACTTGTAGAATTGATTCAACTTATATCGATCGAGTCCGGTTTTTCTATGTCCGGGCATCGCTGGTATTTTTCAGATAGTCGTGTTTTTTCTGTTTATTTTCTTATCTCTCAATCCAATTTTGCCAAATGGTTTCAAATAAAGGTTCCTCGTTCTTTTGCGGGAACGTCATTGACAGTCAGTTGGATTATCGAATTACGTTACAAGCTACAACCCTACCGCCGAATGCCACCCTTACAGCTAACAAAGGGACAAAGTTTTTTTGAAATAGCCTTCAGATCTAGACTTTCGACCTTCGAATCCTGGACACCTTTTAATGTCGAAGCTCCGGGAACATCTATCAGCTTTTCCGCTCCAGTTAAACGGAAGATGTTGAATGAATGTTACATTGAAAGAAAAAATCGGCACGAAATATTTTTTATTTTATCTGAAAACATCCACGGTTCGGACGAACTTAAAATATCATGAGATTGAAAAGAATTCGAATATGTTAAACAATTTAAAGGTTTTTTTTTACTTTATCAATATTACCTCTTTTTATTTTATTTATTTAACATATATAATTTTTTTATATCAACAATTTGATTTACATTTCTGAAATCATTAAAATTGGAGAAATAAAAATGTGATAAAAATAAAATTCAGTAAAGAGTTGTGTATTACGTAAGATTTTAGCAAAAATAATTTATTTGTCTGTTGTATTTTAAATGATTAATGCTGACACCGTAGTAATTTAAAATTTAACAAATAAAAATACTTCTATATGCGTTAATAGAAATATTTGTATTTCTGAAGAAAAACTCTTTGCATTTTTTAAATTAATATTTTAATTTTCTTTTATTTTAAAGTAGTTTTTTTTAAATGTTTTTTATTAAGTGAATGCTATGATTTTGATCAAATTAAAGATTTTTGAAAGTATAATGTATTTATTTAACATAGATTTTAAATCATTGATGTATTCGTGTTTAGTTATACAAAAGAAAAATAACGGCGTTGTATTTTTTTAAATCGGTTCATTAGAACTCGAGACACAGTACTGGTGATGATAAGGCGTCACGAGTGGCAGTCGATATCGCCCGAGACAAACACCTAGAATAATCGACATTTTTTCCCTTGATTCTTGGGCGCTATCATATTCATGTAATAGAAATTGAATCTCAAAGTCTTTTAAATTTTTTTTCGTCGCGCTTAATTATATTTATTTTTTAATGAAAAATGATGTAATTTTTTTCATACGCTGTGAAAATGTAACAATTTGGGAAAAATATGTTTGTGAGCTTTATCGAGAACTGAGGGCCGGAAGCGAAGTATTATTATTCAGAATTTTTATTTTCGAGACTCGAATAACACTGAGTTCCCTTATTCCCAGCAAAAATAGTATTTTTTCCTATAATTGAATTTTTTATTATTCCAATATGCCACATCTGTGAACAACACATATGTATTTTAATATTTTAACTATACTTTATATAATTGCCCTTGACTCCAACTACACATTGTTAAGAAATATATCTTTATTTTGAATAAAAAAATTAATTCCGATGTATCCATTCTATAATTTTTAGTGAACACCGTGTTCAAGTTTTTAAAAGTTATACCATGTTTAAGTTATCCTTAGTCTACAAACTAAATAATAACCCTTTTTTATTATTTATCACTTCTCACTTCTGGATACAGTTTAATATTACAATCGTAATGCCTCCTTTATTAAACATGATGTCTATTTATGTAAACTGTAAAAATAAATTAATAATATTTTTAGTATATATTACTTTAGTATATACTCAAAGTTTATCTTTATAACAAACTAAATTTGCTTTAGTACATTATTATGTTATGAATATATTTCCTTACTTTACATTAATCGGCATTATTAACGTTATTTTTACCTGAAGTAAATAATATTAATATTAATGAAAATTTTCTGAATAACTGATGCGGAAATATATTTTTCTTTACGCCCCCGCGTTGTATGTTAAGGCGATATCAATTTATTGGGAAATTCTGAGAAATGTTGATGGTAATTCCATTCAGGTCGTTTAACATCATCCATCCCTCTTAATAATAATTGATTCATCCTGAAATGGGTAGGTTTATTATTATTTTCACCTTACCCAATCACAGATCCTCCCGCCACTTTTTACAACGTTGTTAATCTGTTTCCGTCTCCGATTCAGGCTGTATCCCTCAAAGGTAATAAATTCTGTTTCGCTTTATTAACTTCACCCTCATCCATTATCAAAGGTTATTAATCATAATTTTAATAATCAACATTAATCTTGCGTATTTATTCATGTAATTATGAATTATCCTTGTGTTCGTATGTCGCAGTTATCATTTTATTGGAGTCTCATTGTCTATTATTTATTTCTTTATATCACGTCAGGGTCACCGATACAGAAGTTATATTGTGTGTGAAGGGGTCCCTAATAGAGGATTTATTGTGTGTGAGGGTCTCACCAATATGGACGTTCCCAATGTTGATATATTGATATATCTGAAGATATAGGTGCGAATGGGACCCGCCTCTAATGTCGGGTTCCCTTCAGTATTAGATGTAAGTCGCGTGTATGTGTGCTTCAGTTAAGTATGACAGACAGTAATGCATTAGGTTAATATGGAATAAAAATGTACTCACGATTATGTGAATGATCACTGAATTTATTAGACTAGTTATAATAGTTATATACGAATGTGTATGTCCATCGCGTGAGCTGCCGAAGATGCATAACCCAAAGAGAACATGAGCTTGGTTCCTCTTTGCATATGCGCTCGTGATGCTGAGTGCGTTCAGGGCGTGACGGAAGGTATCACTAAACCTTACATTTTTTTTGTTTATACTAATGTTTATTTTCTCATTAATAATTTTATGCAATATTTAACAATACCATTGTATGAGGCAAATATTAATTGAAGTGCGTTTATTTTTTCCGGTCGGTCAGAAGTTGTTCAACCCCAACGAGCTCATAAGATTCACTCTATTCCCACTTATCGTGGTTAATTCAGGTTCACTATTTTGTTTTCCTAATTTTACAATCAGTTTACTTTATCAAATTCAAGGCCAAAGAATTTAATATTAGTTTTTAATTTCCTTTATTTCTTATTGATAATTTGAAAGTCAATACAGGTAAAAAAATCGCCACTAACCTGGAACGATGGATGCTGTTTCTCTGCTCGTCGTGATTTGTATTGTTCTTCTTTTGTGCTCCGATTTTGGGTCTGGATGCGCCGACTCGATTATTTCTACCGGCCAAAATAATGCAATACTGGAGTCAAAATAGATCCTTATCTGACTGAGGATGCAAGGATGCAGGATCTGCAATTGTCAACCGTCCCGACCGTGGTTTGATAGCGATTCCACCGGTTGCAGAAAGCGGCGACCTTCACATTACATAAATCAATCATACCAATATTACAAAAATCAGGTGTACCAATCGAAGGGATAAGAAAGTGCACCTAAACAACCGTCGTGTTTAAGATTACCGTCGTTTCATAATAAATTTGGACATATTTTTTGATTCAATTTATAATTTTGACTACTGACGAGTACAATACACTTCATATTTTAATTACATTACTGCTACTCAGAGCAGACTCGCGCCTGGGGAGATCAAAATTATCACTGCGGTAAAAATCTATTAACATCATATCGTCAGGGTCGGGCCGGATTCGGTTTATCGTTTAAACGTAAGTTACGTTATTCATTTTAAATTTTAATATTTCCTCCATTATTTGACTTTCGGTTTATTATTGTGTTGATATTCTAGCTATTTTGGATGTTCAATGTGTGTAATAGTTTTCGGTTAAACACTTTCTTTTCACCGACAAGAATGTCACATTTTGAATATTATTCACAAAATCATTATCCTAACCCGTACTTGACTTATTTACCCACTTTAGTCAGGTCGAACCATTCGGCGGCAGTGCAGACGAGCAATCAGGTAGAACCAAGTCTGTTGCAAACAATTCTAAACAGTAAAGTCGTAAAACTAGAAAGTCGTATAAAATAAAAAAAATATGTAAAAAATGATGAAAGTATATTTATGTACTGTATGAAATAAATACTTTACTTTATGATTTTTTTGTGTTTTTTAACTAGCAGTTGGAGAATATTGTAATAGTCATAATGTGAAATGTACAAAGTAAAAAATATGATGATTTTATTCTAAAAGAAGCAAATATAGCGTATCTCAAAAACTAGATCTGATAGATCAAATCTTCTTGATTCTGCACCCCAAAATTACAGAATCAAAATGTGTGTTGCCCAGTGTTATCAATATTCCCAATAACCTCAATTACACCCACCTACGTCTGATAAAGCCATTACATTACTGTATTTAATTTTTAGTTTTTACATCCGTCAGTGGGAGGGTCTGCTCTTTCCGAAACAAGTAGTGAAAAATAATAATACTGAATAGCATATGAACTAGGTGCAAAGTTTAAATAAATAATATTTTTAAACTACTCTAAATATCGCTTCTCGAATGTTTAAATGGCCGTCACTACGGAAACTAACTTGTTTTTGAAAGGTGTTGGATTTATTTTATTATAATCTAAATTCTTATTATTTTTTTAATTAACGGATCCAATTGAGCCACTGGACATAATATATTACAGAAATACGTAAAGTGAAATAAAAACGAAAAATATATGATAAAAACAATAAGTACATGATGAAACTTTAAATATGTAATTAAATACATCGCAAAAATAATACATGGTAAAAAAATGTAGGAAATTAAAATGATGTAAAGTTTACAAAGTATAGAAATTTTGTCAAGCACCACCTTTAAAAATGTGTATCTTATATACATACATCATCATTCAATATACATAAGAAAAATTATTTTATTTATCAATCTAAATATTAACTAACATTATTTGTGGCTTGTGTTGGTCTCAATTCAGTCCGTACGATCTGTCAGTCATAAAAAAATATGTTAGAATTCCTCTGTAATAATTCTTCCGTTACCCAAGTTTTAAATTCTGTGTAATGGTGAATTAAACTGATCAACCGTTCTAATATTGTTACAGTAATAAGGTAAAATAATTCTAGTATTTCTGGCAGGTACATGAAAGTTGATTAGCCGCAATAAATCAGTGCTATTAATTTTCCGAACCACGAAAAAGCAGTTTTCTACACCATCTTGAAGTGCAGTGATATCTCTGTTTTTCACCACAATAGTACAAGTCAACTGGAGGTGTAAATTGTCGTCCAACCCAGAACTGAGATGAAGGTAGGCCAGATTCATCTGCCATTATTCCTTTCGTGCTCCAATTCGGGTTGCGTCAACTAAACAGTGATGTATTATAAATCGATACAGTCCACGAGATCTATTCCCACCAACTCTGTTGATTTCTTTATTTAACCTGATCGAACTAGCGGTCTTATTAACTTTAAACTTAAAAATATAAAAAGTAATATTAAAAGTATTAGCTAATCAGAACATAACGATAAGCGGCGAACCAGCCCCCCAGTGTGAATAATCTTTTTTTGTAAACGTCACAGGAGTATCGTAAATTATAATAAATAAATAAATACCCTACCTGTGCCTCGACGCGTGTACTGATATGTCAACATTTTTCTCGCGGCGTAAATCAAATCACAGGGAAGTGAAAAATGTTAACCGACTTTATAATTTATGAGTTCCATTCCAGCCGGTATCTGGAGGAGAGAAAAATGTGTGTCGGAGGGAAGGCAAACAATCCGCCCCTGTTTGAATCGAGATTTCTCAAACTTTCCCCGTCCTTTTTTCGCGTCGCGAAGTTTCCCGCTAAATGACGCCCCGGGGACGGCGGGTCGCGCCGGCCGCCGCCATCTTGTCCCCCTTGACGCGTATTTAATTAATCACATTAAGTTTGTTTGCAATTAATTTAAATTTAAAGCTCGCAACTAATAATTGCTTTCTCTTTGTGTGTCGACTAATTGCGGGGGGCTGTACCTCATCCGCTGCCAGAACGCAGGTGAGGGATTTTGTTATTTGTAACAGATACCTAACTGTAGTGGCACTTGTGGACGTAATCATCATCATACTAGACAGGACATCATGTATAGTAGGTTTATTCAAAAGTTTTACATTTATTTATAAAAAGTTTTTATACAAATTCACAACAGTTTGGAGGTTATCGATATGAAAGATGTGTGGGACCACTGTCCGAGTAAGTGTGTATGAGACATCATCAAAAGATTAATAGAAGAGAAAGATATTATACCTCCATTGCTGACTTACCATTCTGCGTCCATGCAGGTGTGAAGTGTATCGTACGTGATGTAAGCTGGCAGTAAGGGATGATCAATTTAAAACGCTACTTACTATTGCACTGAATTTATTTAGACACATTGCAATCGAACTGTACGAGATCACGTGCGCGATAAAGGTGCCGGTGCGCCGAACAATCACCACAACAGTCTTATCTTTCTCGTCTTTCCATAACCTTGTATATATACCACTTCTATGAAAACGTGAAGATTACTTTGGTCACCATGCTTTAATTATGTCGTTGGGTCACCATCGCCACATGCCATCCTATTCATTTGGTTAGCCGCCGATATTTGATGCGAAACCTAATCATCATGCTAAGATGCCTCCCTACGGGTTACTCCCACCCCGACGCGACGCGGTGTCTTGACGAGGATCTAAAGCCTTTATAGTTATTAAAGCCTTTAACCTCAGACGAGGCGGTATCTTCACGAGGATCTAAAGCTTTTATGATCATTAATGTCTGCAACCTCATTAGTCAAGATCGTCCGGTTCGCAGTTTCATTATTGTTAGATAAACCCTAGATCGGAAATAAAAAAACCATCATTGGATATATCGGATTTTAGTGCATCTCTGCCGTACATGTTACAAATGTTTTCGATTGCCGATAGTCGTGTTATTTATTACCTTTACGAAATTCATAAATTCACAATTTTATTTCCTTTGCATACATAACAATTACCGTAATTTTTCCGAAACAGGGAGAGATATAGTTGTTACAATCTTTTGATAATGATAATTATAATATGATACTTAATAATAAAAATAGATTGTTTACTTATCACGTAGCATGAAGATGCTAAGTGACAATAAGTAAATTCAGAGATATTGTGGTTTTACTCAAATATGTTGTGTTTACACAAGGGGTGGGGAAACGGGATGTAGGAAGGGCGGTAGGAATTCGGGAGGGACAGGACAAAGCTCAAGGGCCAACCGGGAAGCACGACTCACCTGTATTTTCTCTCCTGTAGTTACAGCTCCTGAATTTCAGGAACCTTCTTCGATGATCAGTACGAAGCACCGTGATCCACAATAGCGGTTTCAGCACGCACAAGCGAAGAACCGAATACACTAGCAACAAGTAAACTTTACAACAGCTTCCAGTTAATGACGAGCACATAGCAGCATTAACTCTCCTTGACAATTCAAAAATCATAGACAATACACAGAAAAAGTCATGCTCGGTGGTGAGGGTAAAGAGAGGGGGGCAGACAGGTACAGTAAACATAGTGGAACATCTACACAAGCGCACATCGATCCGTGGATTTATCATGAATACTGAACAAGCTGATTTTTAAATAATTTTTTATTAATAATATATACCTACATATTTTATACACACGGTTAACATCTGATGATGATTAAATCCTTTATATATAAAAGTCTATATGTACACAATTTATTATTATGCAAAATTTCTCATATTATGACATCATTATGGTGTTTGTAACTGCACATAATCAAATTAATGAATTATTTCATACCATTATAGAAATCTTACTTCATATTTTTTACATGCACGTGCGACACAACACGCTCGTCAGCACGCTGTCTCATTTAGAAAACGTATATAAATGAAATTTGGCGACTCTGCGGGTTATATCGGTAAAGCTGTTTACCGGATGTAGAAAGTCTCTATATTTTTTCGATAGATTTTTCTGTGTATCTTTCTGTGATTTATCTAAATTTTGGTTTGAAATTATATGATAGAATAATGTTTAGCCTTTAAATGGTCTCATTTGTAACTCCATTTTGCTTGTAAACTGATCAATTTATGGGACGAATTTATTCAATGATTACGCCCGTATTATGAGGTGATTACTCAACTGAAACCTGACCAGAGACGCACGTTATATCATAAATAATATCTTGACCTCGCAACAACGCAAATTGTCGCTGTTGTAATTAAATACAATATATATATTTTTTAATATTTCACAACTATAAATTGGAAATATAAAATCCCAATTATATTACTTATTGCTCGGTAAATTCGCGCAAATTTTTCTAATCCATCCATCTCGTTAGTCTCTCATGACTGAGGAGCGATCTTCATGAATTCTTTCCTTATTGACTATACTCATTCACTTTCTCAGTGTACTGCAGATTTGTGGGTTGTCACCAGAGAAGTGTCTGTAGATTTTTCCACTCGGTCGGTACAACAGGTGGGAGATCTTCCTCTCCGACCTTCTACGTGACCCACCACAGCAAGATATCTTTTCCAAAATTCTGAGATTCGTCTTAGGCAAATGGTTGAGAGTCTATCCTTGATGAGTAGTTCCTGTAAAATGGAGACATCTGTGCGTCTTGCTGTCCATGACCTTACTTGTCTTGCTGTCCATGACTTACGACATCTTATAACTCTAAATACTTAATCTAAAATCGTTTGCAAACTAAATTTTATTTCCAAGAAAAGGAAAAGAAAGTTCCTTTAGTAATGGACCCATGTAATCCCATGGGGACACCATTTATGATTTTGAAAAAAAAAAAAATATATTTTTAGCAATATTTGAATATGTATGATAATTTCAAAAAAATCAGATTTTCATAGTCCACATACTAACATGTATACAACTTTCTAAAATTTGATAAATGTGGAGATTGAGGAGTGAAAATCGGTGAACGTTATATATATATAAAGTGATCACTTAAACCAGCCGAAGACAGGTCGTAAGCCTTGTAATTACTCCATACTTCCATGTATTTTCCATTAAATATAATAAAAAATTGCTTTGTCTCTATGAGATATCTGATATTTGTTTGTTAAATATTTTTTTATTTTAATTTGGTTACTACTACTTGTTTTTCCTACTGGAAAAATCTCATTTTGGAAGTTATAAATATTCAATTTCGATTTTTTTATTTTTAGGAATTAAAATTTAATGTTGGTGTAATATCCAAAATATGGCGGGTGATCCTACTATCCATTACGAGTACTTACTATGTATTACGGTACTCTTTTAATTAGAGCATACTCTGCCCACCAAAAATTTGTTTATTTTGTACGAAAATTTTAAGGTTTGTTCACATGATACTTTAAAACATCAAATCATTATTTTATAGTTAAAAAAATGTGATGTGATGTGACGTGTTTAAAATAACTGATATTAAAAAAGTATAGTTCATCTTCTTTTAAATAGGCAATCCACCCATCAATAGTGATTTGTACCATTAATCAAATTAAAACTTTATTTTATAGAAAAAAGTATAATAGTATTATAAAATAGGAAATATTATATTACAAGTCAATACCATTGTCGTTCAAAGTATTAGCTATTATATAGATTAAATGTGGCGAGTTAAGGGAAAGAACATGACATAAGTTAACCGGGAGTTGAAAATTACCATTGACGAGATTACTGTAAAAAAAACCTGCGATCCGCAATGGACAGGTAAAAAAGATACGGTCAAGGGTCTCCTCCTCGGCACCACACTCACACACTGGGGAATCTATTAAGTTCAATCTAAATAAATGTGAGGCTACCTGTCAATGCCCAATTCTCATTATAGAGATATTTGATATTGTTCTTTTGGAGACTTTCCTTTTGGAGAAGCAGGGAGTGCGGGGAATAGATCTTTGAATTATTTTAAACCGATTACCCTTATTATTATTTGGATCCATCCATTGTGAAAATTATTGTTATTATCTCAAAAAATATAAAGACATGCGTTTTACATATTAACACTACTTAGAACCTGTCAATAATGACGGTAAATTAAAATGTGTTAATTTTTTTTAAATCAACAAAAATCCAATAACACAATAGTCATATTATTGTTTATCAATTTTTATGTAAATTACAATTTTTTCAACCGATTAAGAATTTCGTTTATTAAAAAGTATGTCAGTGTAATACCTGCTTATTTATTGTGTCGATCAACGATTTTTATTTCATCAAAATTCTAATAGAGACTTTAGCAACAGAACTTTACCAATTTAAATAAATGCATTCACAGTGACAATACGATATAAGTATCCTTACTATTTTATATCTAAACTGAGCGGATGTACTATGCAAATAGGACTAACTTGGTGGTCTCCCGGGACTCGTAACCTCAACCGCTTGATTAACTAGTAAATTAATTTGACCTCTGTTAATAGTATAATATATTAGAAATTCTATTAACGATAGGACATATTGACGCATTTTAAACGATAAATAATTATTATGGAGAAAGTTGTAAAATAATTACAACCTCACAATAAGAATGTATTATCCTTAATAATATATAAGTTGTATCAATGTGTCCAAAATTTAATTAAAATGAATTGTTAATTCTGGCGTATCCTGTCGGATTACTCAAAGATATTTGAGATTCCGTAAATATAAAGAAGATGGCTTTCAAATAATGGAACGATAGATGTATCAATTTGAAAACTGTAACATATAGGTTAGAAAATGTGTCGTCAATGAACTATGTTGCCGTAGCATAATCGGATAATGGCGGTAGCAACAGCAATATTTTTCGATAAAATTGATTTTATATATATATCTTTCTAATTAATACGTTTAATTTGTATTTAAGATAAATAATTATTTATCGTATTTCAAAAGACAGTGTATAGGTTTTTAATTTTGATCAACTTAATTATTATGGATGTTAACTTATTGTTTTTTTGGCTAGATGGCAGCCACTCGATCGTGTTTTTTAAATAAACTACGATTAATAAAGACGAATAGAGAAATAATAAAATAAATATGTCGGTGTGCCAAATTAATGAGATACGTACGGTAGTCCTTCTTTGAGTACGTGAAAGGATTTCAGGATCAGACTAGGTTTACGATACTCACCAAAAATAATAATTCCTTAACTTTATGTTACGAAAGACGATAATAATTCACAGAGATTAAAAGAGCTTGAATGCGATCTGTTGGGGGCGGAAATGGGGGGTGGCCATTGGCTAGATCCGGTGACCGCATTCTGCTCTTCCAGCCACCAGACCTCAGCCCCCTGTCCCCTGTGTCGCCGCGTTTCAGATAAAGTAATAGGACGAATCGTATAAAATTATCGACTTTAAATAGGTCAAAGATCATCCCCTTTCGGGTATACTCATAATTATTAGTTGCCAAACACAATGTGTAGAAATGCCGATTAACTTGGTGTTACGTGTACAATTCAATATACAACTTTCTTAAGATAATGTTCAATAATTACTAATATATTTACTGTTTCCGGGGTAAATTTTGTAGAACTCCGTAATCAATCATTTGATTTTTATTCTACTCGTTTAATTTACTTGATACGCGTTTCGTCTTGTAAGGGCATTATCAATCTATCGATTTACAACTACAATTTGTAACAAATTGTATTTATATCTAACATTATATAAATTCCAGAAAACTAAAAATGTTTACAATACAAGTTAAAGTTAAAAAAAACCAAGTGTTTTATTTTTTACATATGTGTAATTACTAATATATTTATCACATGATTAATATGTAATTCCTCCACTTAAAATGCTTTTTTTTTTGTTCAAGCCCATCATTCGTGTTCAATTTACTTTAATATTCACCTTGGTTTGCCAGTATTTTTGTTTGGTTACATCTATAAGTGATACGTACCTATAATATTGTATATTTGTAATATAACAAAAATGAGACTGGTACGAACCCTTGTTTTTCTAATCTTTCTCTATGGTGCGGAAACATGGACTCTGAGAGAACGAGAGTGAAAGGGGAGAGAAGCTCTGGAATTGTGACGCGTGCTTTGCATACCGTGGACAGCCTCCAGAACGAATGCCTCGATCCCAGATGAATTAATCATCGAGCATCGTCTATCCGCTTCCGAATTCTCTAATATTTTGATTATATTACCAGACATGAACACATCATGGAAATTTTGGTGATTTAAGGAAGGTTGAAAGAAACCAGATCTCGTGAAAGATCACAAACACGATAGATATACTTGGTTAAAACTTCTATATAGAGCCCACTTTTGCATTTACCGGAATCGATGGAGACAAATCACCCATGACAAATCCACAAAAATTGTCCCCAATTCCATGATTATTACTACTCTCATTGAGTGCAAAACGAATAAGAAAATATGTGTGTAGATATGTTAATTCAAAATATGTATCTCGGGAAAAGTTATTGATTTGTTATTTTTAATTATTTAATAATAATAATATTGGATAATTTTTATAGCGCCATTTTCGTAAAAAAATTAACCTCAAGGGCACTTTACTCATATACGGTGAATCTTATAGAAATGATTTTTAGAAAATATGCGTTTTTAGTCTTTTCTTATATAAAGATGTGCTGTTTCTTATGACGGAGGGCAAAGAGTTCCACGCTTTTGAGCCCGCCACCGCAAATTGCTCGTTCACTAAACTTGCACTTCTGGCAACGGCTACCATTCTATAAAGCTCCCGAAGATACAGATACGCCAAGTTATGTGTCGCTTTTTACATTTACCAGTACAATTTAAATTCAACTCTTTCAGGGAACCGGAGTCAATTTAGCTCATGCAAAAGGGATGTTATATGAGAAAATTTAGAAACTCAATATTATTATTATCTGTGCTGCCGCATTTAGAATGGATTGTAATTTATTCAGCTGAAACATTGGCACGCCAGCATAAATGCTGTTACAATAGTCCACACGTGACATCCTTAATGCGTTTATAAGTAGACGGGGTGCCGCAAGAGGAAGATGTCTCCGAATACTTTTAATCTGTCTCAGTTGATAAAAGCATGCACTGACTTTTTTGCTAATTGCGTATTCATTGAAATATCTGAGTCAATGTGCACGCCCAACAACTGAACTGCAGATTTAGCATGGTACAAATTTAAATGGATCGATTACCAGTTTTAGGAGACATATTTATTAAATTGAAATGTATACACGAAGTACGATCACATCAATATTTTTTCTGTTTTTAAAAAAAATAAAAGTTAATTGATAAACACAAAGAATGAATAAAATAAAATTCGAACCCACGACCACCAGATCACTAGGCAAGTATCTTAAACACTAGACCAACAAGCACATTGATTTAATGAAAATGAGCGTACACCGAATTACTAGATATTAATTAAAAAAATTCATCACGCAGTATAAAAACTACTCCAATATTCCCATCGGACAAGTAAATAACACCACACCACGTCACATTGCTCGGTTTGAAATATTTTACAATTTTCCGATACCCTTCATTAATTCTATCAGATTTATTGGAAAGTTGAACAATCCTAAATATTATTACTTTATCGCCTCTAGACAGAATATACATAGACCCATTCTTCTTTGAAACGCGTGTTTTGAAATTTATAATACAAACTATTTTAATTTAAAACTTTTGATATGTACGTTATATTTTATAATAGTAATGCTTTGATTTATATTCATAAAACGTGTTCAATCAGAAACAGACCCAAAAGTTTGTTTCATAATTAATATTTACATTACTGTTTAACTCTTTTGTGCAAAATCTTCATTGTTTTAACATACTAACTATCCTTTTATCATAAAACAAACTGTTAAAAGTTTTTTTTACTTTTCGTTTTCAATATCGTTTCTAATTTTCACTTGTTCTCGTATTTCCTCGTTAGCGTAACCTGCTTTTGTTTCGTTTGCTGTTCTTTTCACGGCGTAATTTTATATCCAAGTACCTGATTTAAATTTTATGGTTTTTCATTCTCTTAAAGACTTCGGAATTTTTCTTTTAATTTTTCGAGTTTTGCCGCTTGTATGTTTTTTGTTTACTTTTAAAAATTGTTCTAAACTCTCTGGTGTATATTTTAGCTTTATGTAAAATTATTGTTTTTTCCTTTTTATTAGATTATTATATATTATTTATCTAGAATATTAGTTTATTTTCTCTTCAATGATTTTAGATCCCAAATCACGTCATAATAATAATAATTATAATATTATAGGATAATTTTCATAACGCCAGGGCCATTAGGGCAAAGAGTCCCACGCTTTTAGGTTTGCCACCGCATATGCCATTTCACTAAACATAGTCTTCTGGCAACGGCTGGTCGGTTCTACAACCCTTCCTGCGGCTGAAGTAGAGGCTGACCTGAGAGTTTGACGTCTACCATTCAAATTGTCTGGGATACAAAGCTCTAAAAGATACAGAGGCGCCATGTTATGTGTTGCCTTGTAATACATCAACCAGCTTAATTTTAATTCAACCTTTTCAGGGAACCGGAGCCAACGAAGCTCATGTAAAATGTTATATAAGAGAATTTAGAAACTCCATATATTAAGACTACCCAATCTTTCGTCTCCATGATACTTGGTCTTATGCGGCCCATATTTACAATTATTTATCAGCAGCGCATCCTTAGTAACCTTTACATTGTCTTCGCAGCAGAGTCTTGGTCTTACAATGAATCAGTTTAGTTTACAACGGTTTCAAAATGATATAATATAAAATTACATGTGAAAGTGAGAGACAGACATCTCCCTCTTTATGTATATATAAGTGCACTCTTTTGGTGTTTATTGTTAGTTTTAAATACGTCCTGACGAAGCTTGAGCTAAGCGAAACCGGTTGGCGTGTAATAAAATTCGTGGTTTTATACAAAGTGATTGTATTTTATTTAATCGAATATGTCAAACCACAAAATGATTGCTTTCTACGAAAATATAATAATTATCTATTGAATAATGACAAATAACTTTGTCCTAAAGAAATGACTCATTGTTGTTAATTTCCGAAGTAGGTCCGTCCGCCTACTTCTTCGTCGATTTCACGCTCCGATGAAGAAAACAACTTTGCCAAGCCAGTTAATTAAATGTAAATTGAAACAAATCAAGCAGTCACCCTGTAAGGAAGTTTTTCGGTAACTTTTTATTTTATTAAAAACACAAATTGTTAATATTAAACTAATTCTACGAGCTGAACATGCAAAAAATAAGCACACCGATTTAATAAGTTAGGTTACCACACCACAATAGGTGTTATGAATTTGTGAACGGCGACCGATGGCGATGTTAGTACATTATCTGCCATAGCGACTGATTGCCTACAAATGTATCAAATTTGCATTTTTTTTAAATCAATGAATAGAGCATTTGATTTCAGAATAAGAAAAAACACTTCTATTATTATGTTAAGGATTTTTAATCATATTACGGTATACAAACTTCGGTTTTAGTATTTATTTAAATTTTGTTATTTATAAATTAAAATATATTAGTCAGTATGTATTTGTCAAACTGCAATATACTTTTACGACAAGGATTTATCATTCGCATAGTATTTTGACACAAACAGAATAAAACAAGATTGTTATAAAAATCGTACAAAAACTAATACTATATTAATATATAATTACATGAAAATGTGTTTGTTGTTTCATATTACTTTTTATGACTTTCAATAACATCTTTTTATTTTGCTGGATACTTACTAACTCTTTTATTTATCTTATTAAATTTTCGTATCGTGGCACACTCTCTTGTCCTTTCACAGTGTATATTATTTGTGGTCGGTATTATCAAAATGTGACTTGCGTTGTTAACTCGTGTTTTTTTTATTTCGTATAATTTGGTATATTGTTAATATATCTTATAGTGTGACTGGCGATCGGGTTGAATAATTTTATGGCGTGGGTCAGTATTAATATTTACTTCATTTATCAACTCTTCTAGAATTATATTATATGTTTTTTTTGTTAATTCGTAAAATTTTGCATATTGTTAATAATTTATTGTAATTATTAAGTAGAACACATTCTTATTGTGAAGTTGTAATTATTTAGAACATAGGTCTGTGATATTTTAAATACTAATAAAATGTATTGAATAAATAGATATACATATAAAATCAATTTTATCGAAAAATATTGTTGTTGCGCTACCGGAATTCGAACCTGGAGCTCTTTCCAAACCGGGGAAGGTGCAATATCCAACTATGCTATAGCGACTACTACGACAGTAGATGGCTTTCAAATAATGGAACGATAGATGATTAATTTAAATTGTGTAACATATGGGTTCGAAAATTTGTCGTCAAAAATACTGTTGCCGTAGAATAGTTGGATAATGCACCTAATGGAAAGAGATCCAGGTTCGAATCCCGGTAGCGCAACAACAATTGCGCACAATTGATTTTATATGTATATCTTTCTAATTAATGCATTTAATTAGTATTTATTTATTTCAATTATATTATATATACATTTAGTTATATATCTACTATAATCTTAATTTTATCTTATGTATGTATGTTTTATAAATTAGTTCATAACTGATAACCGAGTACAGTATGGGCCAAAAGGCCTTCCAATAACCAAATATGTTAGCAATATTAATGTCGAGAAGGTTAATATGGGGAGGACATGTTGACGGATGTGACGACTCCAGAGGATGCATCGAGGTTAGAAGCGCCCTGTTGGGAAGTCTGGAGAAGGGTTGTGCAGTCAGATTTAAAGACCCATATTTTAAATGTGCATATATATATTTGTTTGTAATATGTAGTAATGTACTTTGTAAGTACCGCAAAATTTATTTAGGGGTTCAAGCCCTATTTCAAAAGACCATCAAGTTAGTCCTATTTTTATGGTACAAGCGTTTAGCTTAGTTTGAAAATAGTAATATTATTGATGTGACACGCATTTCGTGTACGCATCTCTATTTTTAAAAGAAATGTATAAGCCAAATTGATTAATTTAACATTGACCAGTTTCGATACCATTGTATTTTCGGACGGACGGATTACTATGGTAGTATTCGATCTTTCTTGATGAAGATACTGTGTTATCGAAACCGGTCGATGTTAAATTTATTAAAGTGGCTTTAGTTTATGGTTGGTATTATTTTTTTTAACTTAATAATTAATTAATATATTTTTTTATTATCTTTGTTTTACATCTACCGGTTTCGAAAAATACCATTTATCATAACTGTTATGACATCCTGAAGAAGAAAATGGTATTCTTCGAAACCGGTAGATGTATTTAAACTCAATTAAGTGGTTAATAAAACAAAGATAATAAATGAAAATATGAATTTTAACCACAAAGTTAATATTGCTAATTTTAAAAGTATAATAATTAATTATAAATTTTGTCGCTTCTGGCGAATTCAAACCTACAGTCTTCATATCCTCAGGCGCTGGCTATGCTGCCTTTGAAGCGCGCCAGCTTGCGTGACAAAATCAAAGCTTTTATCCATTTTCCTGATAGTTAATTAAATCCAGGCGAGGATTTAATTAACTATCAGGAACCGGATACAGCTGAGGTTGAACAGAATGAGAAGTTTCTAAAAGTTGGTTCATTCTGCCGAGCGAAACGGTGAGGCGTGCGAGTAAAATATGTTGAGCGTGTGCGAGGCTCTGGTTGCGGTGCCACTAAACGGGTCAAGTGGCGACTGGACAAGGAAGGATTGAGCCCGCTGCGGGGGTTCCCACGGAGTAAAATGTGACTATTGCTTCATTTCACTCCCGACCTGTTGTCCCGGCCGAGATTGTCAGAAACGTTACCTTCTCTTTTTTGCTACACTGTAGTGCGAGGAAACCCAAATCGTAAAAGTTGGCAAAAAAATCACGCGAAAACAGTAAAATCTAGAGCACTGTTTTTTTTAACAAATTAGAAACATTAAAATATTTCATTTCAAAAATGTTTATTTTTTTATTATTTTTTACAAAGTTTTCTTATGTTAGATCGTGCCATGCCGTTATGGCTTGTCAGCACGGTTCTTAATTTATTCATGCATAAGTACATCATAAAAGTAATTATTATAACAGGTCATTTTTAACTTACTTACCGTTACACTTTTCCGTGGGGGTAGGCAGGGGATAGAGTGACACACAATTCTCGCCTCATCCGCATTCATACATCTTCTCATACAATTTCTACAGTAGTATCTGAAATTAATAATTTCTTATCATTTAAATACTAATTTAATGTATTAATTATAAATATATACATATAAAATCAATTTTGTCGAAAAATATTGTTTTTGAAAATTTGTCATGAAAAATACTGGCGCTATAACAATTGGTAGTGTACTTCCCCGGATTGGAAATAGAGATCCAGGTTCGAATCCCTCATATACAAAATACCTCACACTGAGAGATTTGATTTATGTAGTGCTTCGCTAAAATACGAGGTCAATGTATGAGTACATATATCGAAATGTTATGAACCTTTTTAAAGTGCTAATTCTAACATAGTTTTCGAGACAAATTTTACCAGGGGACCCACAAAATTAACGTATTTTATATGAAAACAATGATAAATACATCGATTAAATATCTTAGCTATCGTTAAAATATATAATAAAGTTGAATATTTTATACAATTTAATTTATCCATTATGTTGCGTTAGATCACAAACATAACTATTGGTTATTATGTTTTTTAATGTTGTTAAATATATAAAATGTGAATTTTTCGTTACCGGTCAAACAGAGCATGTATCCATAATATAGGAAAAATATGTATGCAGAAAGAAATATGCATAATTTACGTAAATATTATTATTCAATACAATTCAATGCTAGTTTTTCCTACATCGTGATTAGCTGCAAGCTCGGGAAATTAATAGGCAGTGCAATGTCTTTATTCAGGACTTAGTGTGCTTGGGCGTGTTCTAGATTGCCAAGCTTACATCATTTTCTCGTGTCCTTTGCCATTAGCTGAGACCGCAACCCTAATGCAAACATGTAACCGTTCACCAACATACTCGTACATACATACACCAAAGTGTGCTTTTGGGATCACCGGGTACACTCCAACATCAATGGTGGAGATAGATATCTCCGGCCTGTTTATACCGAGATATGACGTACTGCTTGAAAAAGTTATTATCAATTGATACGATCTTTTAAATATCCCGGGCATACCGGTTGTCAGGTGTTGACTGCTACTTATTTTTAGTTTTATTTCGTAGTGTTTAGAAAAATGTAGTTCAAAAATTCAAAATTATTATCGGAATAACGTCTAGACTTGTCAAGATATTTTGTAAATTTAGTCAAAACTCTGTTTTATTCCACTATGTGTTTTTAATTTTAGTTGAACTACGAGTATAATATTGATAATGGAAAGATGTTCCCGAAAACGTTATATCGTTTAACACAATAAAGAATACAGTGGAATAAAACAATGTTTTAACTCAATTTACAAAATAATCATGGTGTTCCACAAAGTTTCACTAAAACCCTTTGAACAGTTGACAAGATATGTATCTAAAACAACCAAGATCAGGCTTGTGTCAGGTGAATTCTGAAGGCTGGGAAGATGGGAGGAGCGCTGGGGACACATGAACGACGAGACACACATCTCTCCGATCTACACGAAGTATACGCATCAAGGATAGACTTTCAATTATTAATCGTACTATTTTGGACGTCTTGCAAGAAGAGAATATTGTTGTGGTGAGCCACGTCGAATCGATCAAGTGGAAAAGACAGCAGAAATTTCTTTGGTGGCAGCCCTGAGTAAAGTGGAGGAATATAATCATGGGGGCGGGGTGTTCATAAAAATCACGATTCTCAGTCATGAGGGATCATAGTGAATGATGATAATGATTGGCTTATGATACCTAAAAAATGACTGTTCTCGAAGTTTTCACAAAGATACTGTTGAACTCGAGTTGTATATATGATAGAACGAATAAAAAATAAATTTCATCGACATCTTAACGTTCTATCATTCAACTCCTATTTTGACGCAACAAACTTCTACAATGAACCCACCGTTTACCCTGGACCGATGCAATAAGCTCAAGGCTTCTATCTTGGTCCTACTCATTCGCTGCCTGGTTGTCATTTTATAATGCTACTAGGCAGCTGTTCGATGGCGCCCTGCATATTTGATAGGGTGATACCGCACAACTGCTAAAACAAAATTTGTCCTCATTGTCCCCAGCTGACTCACTTTATTAGTAAAAAAGATATTTCAATACATTTAATTAGATAACAAAACATGTTTATATATAAACTGATAATATAAATAATACAAATAAAATAGAATAGAATAACATGAATAGAATAGTTGACAGCGAAATTGACAAGGTGTAACAAGGTCGGGAAGCAGAGGGAAAGTGAAAAGCCACTTCTACAATACGAAAACCATAAAATATCGAAGAACACGTGCTGACCAAATACGTATCTTTAAACTACTAAAAGGTATTGACTGTATTTTTATAATTAGTTTCATGTCATATATTATGTTAGTCGTATTATGATTATTTGTACTGTTAAAATTCCTTTAATCAATTAATTAAATATATAATTGCCGGCTAGTCACTCTGCACTGAATCCGCCGGGCAGAGACTGGTGTCGTAGCTGGGGGGCGATCACGTAGTTTCTCAATTTTGCGTAATTGAGAGTTTACTCATTGTCGAAAAATATGTTTCATATCTAAAAGTGTTTATTTGGATGTGATGTGGATATTGAGTACCATTCTCTCAGTTTAACTTCGCTGCCTAAATCTGTTTCTGCTCTACTGCTCTATGTCACTTCGCTGTCTCTGCAGTGCTTCAGTCCGAACAGCTTTATCTAATTCGTCCCCTAAGTTTGTCTCGGCCATGAGACAAAACTTTGAAATTAACTTAATTAACAATTCAATTATATTAAACACACATTTGATATCTAAACTCACCCGGGTGATTCGTTTTGTGACTTTGCTTCATTTGTTCGGTCTCTGGTTATTATTTCCGGTGATTGTAAACCTTGTTATCGTATATAATCAAATTGTTTTATCATTTCTATTTCATTAGCTCGAGTCCTAAATGGGTTTGCGTTTAATTTTCAATCCAAAAATACAATTTGTAATTCTGTTTTCACATTTATAGTTTATGGCATAATAGGCTCGAGTGAACCTTAATTAATTTATTTTTAATTTACAGAAAATGGCCGTGATCGGTGTGGAAATGTGCAAATATTTTGTACTTCAATGTTATTTATTTATTTTTTATGTATAGATTATCAACATATCCTTCATGACGATGACAGATAGTCCTAGTATGATATTAGGGTACAATGTAAAACATTTAAGACAATAAGGGGAACAATATGCTACGGAATATACTTTTTTATGGTTGAAAATTTAAAAAAACAGTGTTAAAAAGTAAAAAGATATATTCTAAATTAACAATTAAAAAGAATAATGAACAATACATTAAAACTACCGCACAGAAGTACATAAGTACATGGGTTCCAATGTTAAAACACGTAATAGTCAAACAGATAATAGCTTTTATAATATAAATGTTGTTTTTTTAAAGATGTATATGCGTACACGGAATATGTGTCACATCCATATTCTTACTATTTTAAAACGCTTGTGCTGTAAAAATATTATACAGGGGTTACAGGTTCGACTCCCGGCCAGGACACATTCAATATGTACCTACATTAGAACGGGTTAATGAGGAGAGAATGGTAAGAAAGATACTGGGAGATGGTCCTGTTAGTAGCCTCAGTAATCGGCGATATTGTATGAGAAGATGTATGAATGAGATAAGGCCGGAAATATGTGTCGGGACAGAAGATTGTGGCGCTCTACCCTTTCTGCCCACCCCCGCGGATGGTAAATTAGATAGGTACATATTATTTAAAGAAAATATGCCGTATTACTTATTTCACACATAAAAAGTTGTATTATGATGTATCCGTGGGATATGTTAATGAATAATTAGTTAATTTACATTTTTAAATGATTTTTGGGACCATAAAAGTTTTGTTTGATTAGTTATTTAAAGTGGAGCCTAAATTGGAATTAACGCACGTTTTTTCACAAAAGTTTCCCGCGTATTTCGTTACGAATTCATTTAAATCGTTGTCGATTTTGCTTAAACGAGTTTTTTACGAGCATAATGTTATATTTTTTATCTGAAACCTGAGCGGGGTTCTAATTTTGTGTCCTCTACAAAAGTTATTTACTAAATTGAAAAACTTTGTAATAATTTTATTAATGAAATATTTTACATCTGATCTCGCGAATCTCTCAAAATATTTCACAACAGAGTACTGTGTGTGGTGAATAAAAACGCGGCGAAATACTGACCAAAATAAAAAGTCACCTTATACCTGCGTGCAAAATACGTGTTACCATAGTGAAACATATTATATTATATTTGGTACGTACTCTTGAATATCCAATTTACTTTATCAAACTTTGTAGAAAGTCACTTGTTCGAAAATAAAAATGTTTTCATGTCCCGTTAGTTGGGTAAAGAACTTATTTGTAAATTCAGTTCCAGAATCGCCTTCGAAAACTATTCGCGTAGCAATTACTTTGTATAGCTTAACTTCTCCAAATTTGTGAACTGTGCCTGACAATAAATCAAGTGTCAACCGTATATATATATATACGGCGACTATCAAACGGACATGAGAGTGATGGATGAATCTTCTTCTTCGGCAGTCCCTCGTTACGAGGATGACGTCTGCAATGATTTCAGGGAGTGTGCCATTCGAATTGGACTATTCTCCCACCAGACAATGCATTAGAGACGGAAACACTGACAACCACAACTAAGTGGGAATGGCGAGAGGATCCTCGAATGCGAGGACCCAACCACGTCATACATTCATTCCATTTTGCCAACCATACCAGCACTGCAATCATAACCTCTCTCATATCCCGTTAAACCCAGATGTTTTAATATAAATTCATTTAAAATTTCTGCTTAGTTACTGCGTCTATTATTACAATAAATTCTTATTTTCTTTCGTCTATCACATCGTCTTCCGATTGACCGTTGACTGGTTTACGATAAAAATAATATTATTTTAATAAGTAGGTATATTTTCTTATATCCTTTTCCATTTCTCGGTATCATTATTTGTTCTTAGAATATTAAAGAGGATTATTATGATTTTATTTTTATTTTTCATCTCTTTGAGAAATTTGCTTTCATCTTTTCTGCTCATTTCTCTCTAGACGCGATTAGCCGCTGTTCCGTGGAGCGGCTAAACACCCATTACCCTCTGAAAGGAGAAACACCGTCTTAGTTTGGACGAAAGATTACGTTTAATGCCGAATAATTACTTCTTCTTCAGCCTACCGATTTTAGGCGTCTGTTAAGATTTGTTGTTCTAAAATGGATGACTTACCTAATCTCTCTTTGCTTCCAGTTTTGGTACTGATTTGTACCTGTCATTCTCTGATTCTTAAAATCCTAATACAAATTTTTAGCAATTTGTATATCTTGTCTTAGTCTCAACTCTGCGAATTATCGGTTGCCATTTGACTCAATCCATTTCTGGCACATTCATTTGCTAGAAAGCCTTCACCAGATATAATATACGTAGGTGTTCCTTAATTTTAAGTTCCTAGAAGTTTTATGCAAGTCCTGTAGATTGCCCATAGTATATGCAATATATGCACATTTTTGAAGTTATTACTATTTTAAATATAAATTAAATGTATTAATTAGATAGAATATCAATTTATCAATTGCTACCGGAATTCGAACTTCGATCTCTTCCCATCCGGGGAAATGCATTAACCGATTATGCTACACCGGTTACCGGTTACACCGGAAGAGATCCAGGTTCGAATTCCGGTAGCAACAACAATATTTTTTCGATAAATTGATTTTATATGTAAATACATTCAATTTGTATTAAAAATTTCACACACTTCTCATCTGTAAAATTGCAACTTCACAATAAGAATGTGACCTCCTTAAAAATTATTACTATTTAGATATCTCTGAACATTGTTTATAGTTGATAAATGCATGTTCTAATCGGCTCAACAAAGATAAAGCTTAAAAAAGGTACTTACTCTTTTTAACATAATTTATTCAAGATCTATCGAATGTAAGTCACAAGCCAACAACACATTTTATAACATGTTTAAAAGTGTTTAATCCATTTTGGTAGAGTTTTTTCGTTTTCTCTGTGACTTCCGCCTTTATACGTTATATAATGTATAGTTCTCTCTTAGTGTATTTGATGGAATCGAAGATAATTAACACCTATGTGAAAATAAGACACTGGGTTTTTTAATTTCCCAATTTAACTTACTTGAGACGCGTGTCGCCTTACTAACAACTTGTATGATGTGTGATATGGTATGTATTTTTGTTTGATCGTACAATATCGTATAAACCCTCTATATGGCACAGGGTTGAGAGGTCGCCGAAGTGCCAATAAAATGATATGATATATTTACGGTGAATTATCAGAGAGGCGCCAGAAATACGTGAGATAGATTTCGACAAACAATGACTGTCAAATACGTTTTGCTGGCGCTCATTGCTGCCTGCTCGCTAAAATGAATTGAGTGTATTGTTTGTAACTGAAATAAAACCAAGTGCACTGCGAGCGGGAACGCATTCTTAATTCTGTCGCCGCAGTGTTCCTAGAAAGAACATATTTCTGTTTCATTTCTTCTGACCTTATCATCATCATCGCCAGTTGAGAGAAGCGGAGATCGGCGAACCACCCTTATTTTATTGTGACTGTACGCTACACCCTCATAATTCTAATGAATAACGTTATCTTTTTTCATATCATGTAAATAAAATTACAAGTAAATATGAAATCGCAAATAAAATAATTAACATTTGAAAAAGATTAATTTTTGTAGAATATGTTTTAGAATCGATAAATATTATTTTCTAATTTGGTCTAAGGTCTGATGATCTGATTTATGTACCAAGTAGAACTGTAATCTCACCACGGGCTACCCTTGTTTCCATAAAATAAGTAGTTTTTTTATATATTATATAACTATTCAAAAAATATTGAAATGAAATTGCTGCCTTTTAGTTTATACATTTTTCACCTTTGTACAGTATCCCCCGAGCAAGGTCTGATCACCACCCTAAATTTTTATTTGAAAGAAAAGTCGATACGACCCTCCAAAACAAGTGCCCACCCGTATTTTTTTAATATTGTGAAGAGATAAAAAGTACGACTTTTATTATATAAGTGGCCTCTTTAGAAAAATGTAAATAAATGGGGTTCCCCCCTCAAAAACGCTCAGCTAGGGGAGGCGGTAACGCAATAACTATTTTAGGTTTTATGGATAAATTTTAAGACCTCACGTAATGTGAACATTAACATGGAAATCGGTATTTGATTGAATAAAAATGATCGCAAAAGATTGAAAGTTTCAAAGAAAAAAAAAACTGAAGATTTTATCACGAAATTAACTATTTCATGAATAACTAGCTGTAGTAATAGAAGTTTTTTCAAAATTTTATTAATCGCGTTGTGCCAGTAATGAATAAAAAGGAATTCTGTCAGTACCTATTACCTATATCAATCGAGAAATCACGTCATATTACTATTTTTTTATTTTTTTTTAATTTTACCTTATATGATTAGTTAGACCAGTAGTATCAATTTTATTTACAGTAATATTACGATTCTCATTTTTTTTTATGTTAATTAATTCGAAATTTAATTTGCATTTATTAATTTTGCAAAAGAAATCAATCCCAAAAGTCCAGAGAAGAACTTTACCAAACTTTTTAAGTCTATAGAACTTATACGGTTCACTTTCTCAATCTCAAGTATCTAATCCGGTTAAAAGTAAAATAAATAAAATAAAATAGGATATCGCGAGTATTTTTGATCGAAAGGTTCTTCGTGCTCGCCGAGGGCCTCGCTTATTCGGCGAACAAGTATCGCGCACCGCCTTGTTGAATACTAATCGTGTAGATAATAACGAATAATTAAAATCATACTTATCGTTTCGACGCTAGTAGAAATCGTATATTTAAAAATACCCTAGTAAAATTTGTCGCGAAAAATACTTTAGAAATAGCGTGTTACAAAATTTTTTATATGCTCTCACTTTAACATTGTATTTTATTTTCATCTTTACCAGTACCGGCATCGATTGCAATTGCCTTTTAAAATTTTTTTGAAATCAATTTGATTTCGACACTAGTACCTCTCACACGCTAAGCGCTCTTCCAGTTTAACCAAACCCCTAATGTTATATAAGTATATAATGCTGATCAATGGCCTACCAATGTTTCAGCTGGATAGATTACAATCTATTCTAAATGCGGCTGCACGGATAATTAATGGAGTTTCCAGATTCTCTCATATAACATCCCTTTTACATCAGCTACATTGGCTCCGATTCCCTGAAAGAGTTGAATTTAAATTGTGCTGATTGATGTACAAGGCGACGCACAACATGGCGCCTCTATATCTTCAAGAACTTTGTATCCCAGACAATTTGAATGGTAGACGTCAAACTCTCAGATCAGCCTCTACTTCAGCTGCAGGAAGGGTTGTAGAACCGATCAGCCGTTGCCAGAAGTCTAAATTTAGTCATTCGCAGTGGCATGCCCAAAAGCGTGGAACTCTTTGCCCTCCGTTATTAGAAACAGTGCATCAGAGACTTTATTTAAGAAGAAACTAAAAACGCACTTTTTCAAAAAATCATTTCCATAAGTGAAAATAACGATTTTTTAATTTTAAAAAACATTTTATGTGTAAAGCGCTCTTGAGGTGAATTTTTTTATGAAAATGGCGCTATACAAATTATCCATTATTATTATTATTATCAACACAATAAATCAAACACGATTTTTTTGTCTCTTTTTAATTTTTCCAAATAATTGGACGATCGTTTCGGCTGATGGCGTAATGGCCTAGACAACAGAAAACTAGAAAAATTCAACACAAAACCAAAATATCTTGTTTGATTTATTGTGTTTGTTAACAAGTTCTATCAAATGATACCGTCTGTATTAAAAAAAAATAAATAATATATAATGCTGATTTTTTGTGTTAAAATTGAATGCATTGATTTATATATGAAAAGTAATTACCCCTGGTGAATTTTATAACAAGCTAACAATTTGAAGATTTGCAAATGTCAATTTTTACGTCACATTCGTATTCGTCAGTTAGCACCCCCTACTAACCCTGTAACGCGCAAAACCCTTGCGCAGTTCTCTGCCAGGGAGATTTTAAATTTATTAATTTAATTTAATTAATTAATGTTTTGTTCTAACTATAAAATTTATTATATGTATCTCTGAGACATGTAACGTGTTTTTTTTACCATTTTGTAACCCTGATTCACATTATATTATCCATGATTACTTTCCTTTTGACGTATATAATATTTAGGTAAACCGTCTGAATGATAATGGTATGTTGAGGAAGATACAACATGAATGTATACAAGGAAGATACAACATGTATGTATGAATACAACATACCTGACGTCAGGTTAGCGAAAAATTGAAATAAATATTATATGAAAGCAAGTTAATTATATTTTTCCAAAATACTTGTTGATCGACATTAAGTATCTTGTTGCAGTGTCCAGTGCGGTACGTGAAAATATTTATATACGAGGCGCGTTGTAAGTACGTGCCGTTGAAACATTTACATAGTGTGGCCATCGTGTAGTGAGTGTTTGAAATGTTCAAGACGATAGATCAGCCCGCCGACTATGAGATACGGTCCATGATTCGTTTCTTGAATGCACGAAACAAGCAACCAGCTGACATTCAATCGCCAAGTGTGTCCTGTTTCTTCCTGATTCGGCGCCAAGTGATTTCCATATTTTATTTCATCTGAAGCGGTTCCTCGGTGGCGAGCGTTTTGACGACGATGATGAACGTAAAGACGAATGATTCATCCCAGATGGCGTCGTTCTATGACGAAAGTATACAAAGATTGGTACCTCGTTATGACAAGTGCCTTCATAATGGTGGCGACTACGTTGAAAAGTAGTTTAAGGTGTGTAGCGTCCGAAGAAAGTAAAGTGTTGTAAATATGATGTTGTTTCTTTAAAAAAATATTCCGGTTAAAAAATGCGCCTCGTACGCCGTGCTGGCTGGCAGTACCATGTCGAAGTCAAGAATAATTGTGTAAAAGTATAACCCTAGATATTTGTAAAAAAATACTTTTCGAAACGATGGCCACGAGGAGGTTGAAGATGCAAAAATCTGAATTGTGGCAAATCCTCTTTTTCAGAGAGAAAATTGCTGATTTCAGTTACTGTGATTGAGTATCGTGGTTGTTGTCTAAAATTATATAAAATTAATAAATTATATTAAATTAAAGATTTTAAATGATCCGGTTTGTTACTTTTTAACTTTTTTAATATTAGGAAGTGCTATTTTTATTATTTTCCTTTATTGTGATTTCATCACAAAACGATGATCACAGCCACAGTTTACAATCACTAATATCATCGAGTACTAATGGTGAGTCAAAAATAGTAATTTATCTCTTCATTAGTTGTAAATAAATAGAAAAATAATGTTATATGAATACCTTCAGAGATTCAATATACGATTAATTTCAATATTGATTTTTTTTTCATTTTATTATTTCTTACATTTTTGAGAAAATTAGCTCCTGTGCGTGAAAAATTAATCTGCTTTCGCGTGGCCACACATTTGGATGGTTAACTTTTGAAGGTCAATCAATTTCAGACTAAAAAAATCTTGCGTATGTAAATGTTCTAACATAGGTACCGTTAATGTTGAGCATATAAGGGTCCTTTTTGTGTGCACTCTTGTGTGGATTTTGGGCCATTATGTGGGTCAAGCGTGAAGATTTTGAGGATTAAACGAAGTCAACTTAACCGCGTGTGCTGTAATTCGATTACTGAAATTCAAAAGTAAAATGTTTAATAACTGGATTGCAATTTTAGACCTACGTATCAAAGGTATTAAAATATTGACTTCTTGATAAAACATCGACGGTGTATGATAAAATATATTTCCCACTTGAAACCTTTCCGGCGTCGTTTAATCCGGCCTCATAGGGTGTTAACAAAATAATTTAAAAGCCATTAAATATAAGAATTTTCTGCCTCACATTTTGAAAAGGCGAGAGTGCCTAACTTGCTTAAAGTTGTACTTATTTGATGCTGCCCAAAGCGGGTCTAAAAAATATTTAATGTATGCTTAAAAATTCTCCACGAAATGATATTTCTTTGTGTCATACTTCACGGAAATAATGTCCTTACCTTTAGACATAATAAGGTTTTATTTTTATGATAAAATCCTTTGTAACCGGTGTATAAATAATCGTTTTAAAATTGTGGCTTTTTTATTTTAGAATGCGTTCATATATTTTTCTCCTGTGTAAGTAAATATGAAATTAATTACTTTTATTTTTGTTACAGGTATGGATTCGTTCTCGGATAAAATACTTCTAAAACTTTTAGGAATGCGGCAATTACTTCTCGTTATTGCCTACGGATATTGTAAGTTTTTGAAATTATTATCTCTATATCATATTTAGAACTGTTAACCTTTTAAGAGTATTATAAAAACGAATAACATTTTTGATAATTTATTAAAACACTTTTTAACTTTTTTCCACTATTTATTATTTAATGACCATTAGCGGTTTCAGCCTGTCACGGCCATCTTCAGACTGGTACATATATTTATACAATTCAATACAGGGGTGTATTCGAGTGAGTCTATATAATTGTAATGTTGGTGCTAAGTTGACTAATGTTGGGATTTTCCTTTATATGTTAGGTACTATTATGAAAAGACAATTAGAATCAAGTGCTCAGTCTTCGTTAATATATCCATTATAATGTAATAATATAAACATAGAAGACACATTATTAACTAAAGTACCAAAATTCTTACTAATATATAAACACTTTTGACTTCCCATAAAAATAATAAAATCTGTACAATACACATGTCACTGCAAAAAGGATAATCATAAATTTAATAGAAGCACTCAACCAATAAATGTAAATTTATTCTAATAGCTTAGTAAATATCGAATCTGTAAAAAATCCTGTAATAGTTCCCAACATATAAGGGAAAATCACATTAGTCAACTTAGGACCAATTTTAAAATTATATACTCACTCAAGAACACCCCTGTATTGAATTGTATAAAAATCCTAGCATAAGACGAAAATGTACCAGTCTGAAAATGGCCATGATAGGCTGAAACCGGTAATGGTCATTTCATAATAAATAGTGGAAGAAAGCGTTTTAATAAATCATTAAAATGTAATTCCACCATGAATTAACAGTATCAAAATTAGAAATATTATTTTTGATATTACGTCTGATGATAGATTGTTAAATGTGAATGACGACTTTTAAACATAATTATAGACCGGGGATAGATTTCCGTTGGATAGCACTATTCATATTTAATTTTATTGTGTTTAAAAATTGCATTAGCCAAAATAAAATTTACAATTATTTCATTATTTTCTTGAAATAATGAAATAATTGTAAATGTTATCTTGGCTTAAATTCTAATCTTCGCGTGCAGGTATGGATTTTAAAATTACCATCATTCTTATGTACAGATTTTTAACAAATGTACACGTTGTGGGGGTAAAAGACCTGCGTCCTTCCCTTTCACTGGTTAGTCAGTGTAGAACGTAAGATTCGCGGGTTCTTTTACTTGAGCAACACATACCCACCTCACTTTTGTCACATTCTGCTTTTATCCTAAACTGGGAAAAATTTATAGTAATACCTGGAGGTGATAAATAAAAGATATTATTCATCAGAAAAAGAAAACCATCTAATCAGAAAAAACACAAGACTACAAGAAATAAATTAAAATAAAATCAAAACGACATATATCTCGTCGGGTTGGATGTGAGTACGACGTCCTTTTTGCATGGGATATCAGATATCTTGGCACTACATCACATTCAACATGCAGCATCATAAACATAATAAAAAATGTCGCCTACAGTGAGGCGACTAACTCCAAGGTAAATCCAAAGTAGAATTTAAATTAAAAACCATACGTATGCAACAGAGGCCAGAGGGAATCATCTTGTTTCCTGTAAAGATTATTTATCATGCGATCAGATTAACAAGTTAATAGTAGATTATGCACTAGTGATCGAACAATAAAAAATACTCACCCTCTGGCTATAGTGAATCGCACACAGCTACATTTTAGTCTGACAGCTTCGTCGATGGTTTTTAAAATGAACCATAGATGCAACAGTTTTTATTACCTCAGACACAGAGTGTGATGCCAACTTAAGGGTAATTATTTTTGAATTGCAAGGTGCTTGACAAAAAATAAGTGACGGGGCAATTTCGTACGTGACCCAAATTTATAACGTCACAATATATAGATTGTTAATAATAGCAATAATTCATTGGACAGTGGACAGTAATTCGTCGGCAGCGACGATAGATTTATTAAATACAAGGTAATTTCAATTTTAGTTCGGACAATATTAACATTCAGGTTCGAAACGTTCTTTAATGGATTTGATATATACAGTGACCAGTTTCGATTTTGATGATTCAAATTTTCTAATTTCGCCTATCGATCAATCTCTTTTTTCCAATTTGAAATTGATCGAAAAAATCTAAAAAATGTAGTGTTTTCGTATGGAAATATTTAATCAACAACATGAGATCAGTAAATAAAGATATACAAATTAAATTAATCAACTAGTAATATATACCTACAGAAAAAAATCTATCCATCGAAAATATATTTAGTTGCTACCGGTATATTTGAATAATATTTTTTATCACAGACTTATGTTCTGAATAATTACAACCTCACAATAAGAATGTGTTCTCCTAATAATAATTTTTTGTTAGATTTTTTTTGTATGTCTTTTTAGCTGATTAATTTAATTTGTATTAAAATACCACAGAACTATGTTCTGAAAATGCAACTTCATTACAAACATGTGTTCTTATAAAGATATTGGTGGGTGAGTTTCGGGATGGGTTGGTTAGGACGACAATAACAAAGCTATACGGGCAGCTTTGACATTATGACACTGCTGCCCTCTGTGCTTTTGGTACAATAATATTTCGTAAATTAAAACTATAATTGTATTACTGCACATAACATATTTATTGAATTTACAACAGGTCTGAAAATTTATTTAAGAAAATTAATTTAATAATGGTTTTAATATATATAATTGGCGTTTCTTCTAGGTTAGATCGCGCTCTCATATATTTATATGTTGTGTTATAGATATAATGTGGTGTATATCTACATAGCATCGCATATTATCTACATAGCATCGCATATATTTTATATATATATATAATTAAAATTTTACTCCATAGTTAAAATACAATTTTTTTTTTTAAATTATGATGTTTTCAAAATTGTCACATATTATTGGTCAAAAAGAACGCACGACCAAAATAATCTTTGAATTATATATTTAATTATTATCTCGATATTTTGCACGCGTTTCGTTGATAGCATATCATCCATGGACACGCACGTGTTAAATGTTGTCGAGCCCTGTGTGAGGATAGCTTTAAAAGGCGCGCAGAACCTTATTAACAAGCTGTTTACTTTCAGTGGAAGTTTTAGAACATTGTATTACGCCGCGAGATAAGATTAGATTGGAGTGTAATTAATTTTGGTCTTATCGCATATTTCGCAAATCAAATGAACGAAGTGGGCCCTACAGTTCAAGTTCCCCGCGGTCCAATCAGGAAACTGCAAATCATTCGGGGGTGATTGGCAGATGCCCGTAAATTTAAACTACTTTGAAAGGGTTCAAAATACTTTTTGAAATTCAGAGGGGCTGCTTTTACTGAATTGTTAACTTTACAAATTGGACAATGAATAAATTGAAATCAGTATCGTAATCCGCACCACAATGCCTCTCGAGGGTTTCAGATACAAAACTGCCACTATCCAATTGACGAAACTGCGTTTTTCTCATTGTAATTTGTAACTGATAGCGGAGATATCAAAATTAATTAGATAAAATGTTTCTAAAATTAGTTATCAATTATAAAACTACATATAGTTCCAGATAATCATGTTCAAATACGTCAATCTCTTTTTTTAGTAATTGGATAGTTTTTTGCAATTTTTCAGAACATAGTTCTGTGGTATTTTTTATACAAATTAAATTAATCTACATCAAAATAATATATAGAAAAATTATTTTTTTGAAGAAATATTTAATTGCTACCGGGATATACTCGTATATATGTATGTTCTTGTAGCAATTCAAATATTTTTTCGATACATAATTTTTTTCTGTTTATCATTTTAGTTGATTAATTTATTTTGTATTAATTGGATAGTGGGTGTTATGTCTTTGAACCCCTTAATTACTAATGGCGAGAGGATAGGTACACAGTATCTCGTACCCTTATTAAAAGTTATATTATAAATTTTTCAAATAATTCAACAGACAATTCTGTTGATTGTTGTTTTAAGTCTATTGTTTTCTTACAAATAAATGAGAAATTTCAGTTTAATAACAAAACTTAATTTTGTATATAATTATTTTTAACCAGTATATTATTCATTAATTCATTATTTTTAACCCTTATTTTTGAACGGGCTGGGGGTTTAATGATCACATGAGGCTTCTCCATCCTTCTAGATCTTCTGCTGCCACTAAAACGTGCTCTCGCTGCAGATATAGCGAAGCCTTTTTATTTAAAAGGACACATGTATCCAACTAGCTAATGACGGTTCTCTTGTTTAGATGTTTAACAACAATGTTAACTATAAACACCACTGAGGAATACAAATAAATCCTCTCACCAACCTTGCTGCCCTACACTCACGGTGCATCGTTGAACTAGAAGTACACGTTGTCTTTTGCCCCCATAGCGTGTACGTCCGATGAAACGATGGCGAGCCCAACGGCCAAACGATTTATCGCCGATAACTTTGCCAATCGTTGTCCGATTTGGATAAAATAAACTGCATTCACCTCGCCTGACTAAACTCTACGATATAACATAACTATAAGTTGTGAAAATAAAAACAAAAACTGAAAAAATATTTACTTTCTCAATATTGCTGTATGTACAGCCCTTTGCAACGCCCGATACATCAGCTAGTAGATTACGAATTTCTCAGTTTTGGTGGCACGCATATTAATTTATCTCCATTTTTGTAATATTCATTTCCGTGAATATACGATTCCATGTATTATTAATTAAATGTTAAATATTTTTTATTTTGTTCTTATAGGGTGAATATTATGTTCCAGGCTGATGTTGATTTTGAATAACTAGGAAATGAAACACAGTTTTTTATTTATCGATTATTTGGTTTATTACTATAATGTACGGAATGTGATATCGGCCAAGATTAAATCAAAATTAGATTAAATATTTGATGACTTTAATATGTTATTGAGGCGTTAGATGCTTTATAATTAATTGTCATCGACTACTCTATACGACTACCAAATGCAAACTGACGAATGTTTACCAAACCAAAATGGCGGCCAAACAAAATCGGCTCGGAACATAATATTCACCATACTTTATTTTTATATAAAATTTTCTATAGCCGGCTTCTTTATAACGTGTAGCGCTCTCAATTTACGAAAGCTCTCTCGGCGTGACGTCACAGCTCTTCGGTGCATTAATCTCGGCGCACACAACTAATCTGTGTGCAGTCTTCATCTCTCGGGAACATGCGATAGCAGCGTTAATTACTTTCTTAATGGAAATCATGGGATCGTCAACGTTATCCGTGACGTTTTGAGCAGCTATTAAAATAAAAGTACTTTGCGGAAAAGGGATCACTGCCAGCAGTTAAATCTACCGAAGTTGGTGGGAGTAATTTAAGTTTTTTTTATCAAGTTCGCTACCATACTCAAGATTTGATCGTGTCCAGATGAGGTACGGGACTTTTGCGATTTAGTTGAAATTTTTCTCGTTTGACATTTTCAATATGCGACGTTGCATTGTATAGAATACGCAAAGAGTGCTCCATATAAACATTATTCTCCACAAGGATCCCATTTTATCAAGTCTTTATTACATTATTTAGCTTTTTTTTCTGTTTGTAAGTCAAGATTTAAAATCATGATTATCAGCAGTAAGAGAGACAGCGAAGAAAAAGGTGACAAGGATAAAAATCCAGCTACCTAATACAGTAATATCTGAAATATTTAAACTTGCTTGATATTAAAGCCTAGCGACCAGGCAGCGTTCAACACTGACTAGCGGACTTGCACCGTAGTGATTCAGAAGTAACTACTTCACACATAGTCAACCATCCAGTGACACTGTTAATTGTTTCATTCAGTAATTTATTATGTGTATCTAACCACCTGACTGATTTTCTCAAAACATGTAACTTTTGTTAGAATTAAACGAGTTAGAAAATTATTTATTTAACTCGGCTCACTAAAGGTATTCTATGATTATTTAAAAATATATGTATATGTGTAGGTTAGGTTATATTAATATTTCTACAATGAATTGTGTTGTGATTTCAACAAAAAAATGAATAAATAGTATTTTCATGAGTTTCCGCTCAAAATTCCAATTTCGCATATTTAAAATGGACGAATATAAAACTCTTCTTGAGTTTAACATTGTTTTATATATATCCGTCCATTTTGATGATGAAACTGTACAAAGATAACGCCGATTATATCAATATTATATTCGTATATTTTTATTATATATTATATACTAGGTGAGGAGGACCCGTCAATATTGACGGGGGAAGTAATTCGATAAAATGCAAACTATGTAGATACCTAAAAAAGAGTTGATAGGAAAAGTTCTACTCAGGTGCCACCACCAGCTATCGGCTTTATTAAAGTATTTTATTTACGTAATAATACATAAAAAAAACAATTTTTGTAAATTTTAACAACATTTCTCCAAATTGATATTTCGGAAGACGTAAATTATTCTTCTAATTCCTGTTAAAATTTCGTCTTCAAATCCAATTTCGTTTTTTTGCTGTGCCCACAAAACCTCATTTGCTGTGTAGCGGTAAAGTCTAGAATACAATAGAAAATTCTACAATATTTTTATGTACAATAAATGTAAGTGAAAATTTAAAAAAACTTTGCTTGATGCTATCTTTATTAATAACATGCGCTTTTCATTTATAATACACACAGAAAAATTATATTATATAGCGTGAATATCTGTATTTTTTTTTTGTTTTATTTCAAATGTTTGGGTTGGTGATCTGTCTTCTTGTTCAGAGTTATCCAGGTGATATTCAGTGAGATGAATAATTTCATATGACATGGTTCCCGCTATTTCCTTCACTATACCAGGACTTCTCGATGAGGCGTTTCATTTTAGGTAAGCTCCTCGAGACTTTGGGATTCTGGGCAGTACGGCGATTTTGTGCTAGAATTATTTAGAGGAGATATGTTTCGTGAAGATATCGTTATCTTAAAGTTTTAAGTATCCAATGAATTACAGTAACGTAATCGTTTTACAAAGATAAAATAAATAATGTTTTAAAGTTAATTTTAAATCAAGATAACAGACACTGACGAAGTTAACGAATTGTAACAATAGGGTCTGACTAGTGATCATTTGACGTGAGTGGGTGGATTACTTTAATTCTGGCTGCAGAAGGTCTGCAATCGCTTCACTACCCTGGTCCCTGGTCACGCTATGGCGCGATTACAATAAAGTCATTACTCGTACAAGGGTGTTGTTGCCACCGAGCTATGAAAAATAAATGTTCACTCCTTTTAATACGGACCAATCATCTTCGGTCACATATATTGCTAAAAAAATAATAAAATGTGCCAAATGTTAAAAATTAATTTAATCGCGTTTTTAGTTTGATTTTTATTCATTTTAATTTATGGTTTATTCTTTATTAAATTGTACTTGTTGGTCTAGCATAACGACTAGCCTAGTGAGCAAGGATCGAACCCCTATTTTTATAACACACGCGGTTAGATTTTGAAGAATTGTGATGTAACATTTTAATATTATTAAAAAAGTATATATCTTTGTTCTTATGAATCATTTCATTTGTTTCTTATGTGAATATTAATATGTTACTAGAATCTGTTGCTAGATGCATTTTTGTATTATTACAATATAATAGTACATAGATTTATTTAATGTTTAAATATTTTATAGATTAGGAAGGAGATAATGTTAATCTCATCTTAATAATAATAATGACTCTGTCGATACCCTTCATCAGCTGAAATTAGTAGATGAAGAAAATAAATTTGGTTAAACGTGAATATTAAAATATATTTTATTACATTAATATTAATATAATGGATAACCACCAGAAATTCTATGTTTTAATAATTATTTTATCATGTGTTAAATTTACTTTTATTTTGTATATAATTAAAGCGCAACACACTGCCGCGTATAACCAACCGATATTATGCGTCCACGACGTCAAGTGCTAATTGCATTACTGTCTAGCGTGAAGCGGTTCATATAACTTTGTTCTCTTTCACGCACAACATTGACGTGTATCAGACATAACCTTGTGACCTAAGATTTGAACTGCCATGTTGCAGTAAAACGTAATTGGAGTATTGGTATCTCCTCTTTCCTCATTTACCTGAGGATTTGAGCCCCATCTTGGTGTTCATGCCTATCCCTTGCGCAAGGTGGAAAATAGTCTACAGTGTTATCCGAAGAGCCCAATTGAATGATATACCGTGGCTTCCTTCATCTTCTATCTCCTCGTGATTAGGTGATCATGTCTCCTTTTTCCGATAGTTCGTGTATACGATTACTCATTTCGTCAGATTCTCATCTCAATGCTATTAATAATTAATTAAGTTAATATGATTCGTTATGTTACTAGTGTCAGTTTTAATTTTTATAATATATTTTAAACATAATTTGCATAACACTACTATACCTTGTGTTGTTGCTATAGTTTACGATAATCCGAAATACTTTTCGAAATACAAAATTTAAGAAATATTCTCTACAAAATAAATAAATTTCCGTAACCATGATGTTTGACAATATTAATGCATATTTTTATAGACAAAACATTTAATTTTGTTTGACTTAGCTAATTCTATTAACTTCTAAACGACTAATTTTACTATTCATGTCACATTTAGGAATCAATGAATATAATTGTGATGTCCCCTTCGGAATAGAATAGATGTGGTGTTTTAGCGCCGCACAGTCGGCGGGATGCGTACTTGGGCGTATGGCGGGAATATTAAGGTGCGACCGGCTAGGCGCGCTCGCTCTCCAGCTGCTCACTCTGTTTTTATCGTTTGACTTGTACTTTTGATATAACCTTGTATCAAAATTGCATCATACTGATAAATAAACGTATAATTATCACAAAGAGTTTATCTTGGTTTGAACTTTTAACATTACGAGTGTACACTGAAGACGAACTTAAGAAAACAAGGTACCTAACAATAATAATTCTTAAAAAACATTATTCGCTGTTAAACTTGATTCAACAGGAATAGAAATTCACGTTCACAAACAATAGTAGAGATAATATTTTTAATGAAAATACATATTGTTGTGAAGTTGCATATTCAAAAATACGCTAATGTGTTTTTAAAATACAAATTTAAATTAATCAACAAAAAAGATATACAGAAAAAATGTTATCAATTCATATAAGTTGTATCAAAGTTTATCCAAATTGATTAATTTTATTCTGGCGTCTCCTAGCGTGTTTTACTCAAAGGTATTTGAGATTCACCGCAATATAAAATTGCTTACTTTAAAAAATGGAATAATCGGTGTATTAATTATAATTTGAAAATCTGTCGAAAACGTATTCGTAGCGAAGATGGTAACGCGCTTTCCCCGGATAGAAAGAGGTCCAGGTTGGAATACTCGTAGCAACTAAATATAATTATATTTCGATAAATAGATTTTTTCTGATTCATTAAATTTGTATTAAAAGTAATATATATATATATGTAATAAAAATATATAAATAAAACAAGTTTGTTTTGTGTCAGTCTGAATGCTTGTGCGCATCGTGACATCGTTGTCAACTTCAATTTGGGTTCCGCGAGTCGGTCGGAGGGTAGTTTGAAATGGCCCATTCAAGCCCCCTAATTTCTGGACCCTGGGGCTAAACCTGTCAACCGATGGCAAGATTAGTCACCGGCGCCTCCACTCAGTTTAACGTCAAGTTTAGCTGGCGACACTTTATAAAAGTGTCCAATTAGTCGTGATAATTTATCGTTAGTAATAAAAGTTAGATGACTCGTAATATTTTTTGCGAGAAATTTTTATATCTTTACAGTTTTATTTTTGTTGAGAACTGCATTTTTCTTTCTGATTAGAACATGAGAGCCACTTTCAAGCTTCACCCTCCAGTGTCGAGAAGTAAGCCGAGATTCGAAATAATAAATATATGCTTATAGTTCAATATTTTAGAGTACCCCTGTAACAACACTGTATACCGTTTTTGGACACGTTGTAAACAACGTTGCATATTTTTAAAATAATTATTAAAAATTAGCTTGTTAAGCTGAACGAATTTTTTCGGCACTCATCATAACACAAATAGGTGCCGGCGACTGCCGAAAAAAATTCAGTCAGCTTAACAGACTCTTTTTTAGTAATTATTTAAAATATATTGGCATGAGGTATAATTTATTTTAATTTTAAATACAATAAAATTCTCTAGGTACTCTTATAAATTTTAATTAAATGATTCAAAGTTTTTTGGATATTGTAATATACGAGAACGAACGTAAATTTTGAGTTTTTTGAAAGCGACATATTTAATAACCAATGCAAATATATTAATTTGTGAAAAATACAATTTTCTGTTTGAACCTTTTACAATCAATTTATAAACAAACTGTATGGTCTTTATACAGAATTATTTCGAGATTCGGTGTACTAAAGATAATTATATTGCGAAAAAGATTTAATAGAATTCCGCTATTATATATTTTTGGTGATAATTACAATATATTTAGACATTTTATTTATTATATTATATTATTTTATTTATATATTTATTATGCTTTAAGATGGAATGGATCTCTCGTAATAAAATTGATTGAAAACGTATATTGCTGTAGTTTTTGTAAAAAGATTCGAAAACTTTACATTAAATTGACACTCCAAAAAAAAAACTCGTGGATCGTGTCCCTCCGCCATTTAACATATGATATTCGTATATGAGTATGATCTAATATTTTTATGATACTTTATTCTTCATATTGATATAACGCTTGCTCTTACATTTTAGATAATTCTACATGATTCGTATTACCATAGCTAGTGAGATTTCGACTTTAGTATCGTAATTGTGTAGGGGTTGTTTTAACTCCTCACCTAAAACCGCGTCGGATTTTTGTAAAAGGTTTCGTTTTCCGCACGGCAGAAATGCAATTATTTTTATGGGTTCCCTGTGCACCGAGGGGGATGTTTATTACTTAGCGAATACGTGTCGGATACAATAAGTCTGTGCGAGTAGTAATGGCCAATGGGATCTCAGCCTTTGCGAGAAAAATGTTATTAGGAATGATTACATGGGGGTAGTTCCTTTGTACCTACTGAGGGGTGAAAAAATGTTGCAGCGTTCGTGAGTAAAGAGCAAAACGCAGCCTCTAAAAATATTGACACATTACGAGTACAAAAATGTGCATTTTGAATTATTTGACTTAAAAAAGTATGCGAATAATTGGATTTTCCTGAACGATTGATATTTTAAGAATATATATATTTATATTTTAGTAAAAATACATTATTATTGTGAAGTTGCAATTTTAGAGCACATTTTTATGATATATTTAATTAAATACATTCATTAATTAGTTAGAATTAATTAATGCACATTTGTTCAGAACTTTCAATGAATACACAAATCAGCAAAATTGTCAGTGCATGCTGACATCAACTGAGACAGATTGAAAGTATTCGGAGACATATTCCTCTTGAGGCAGCCCGTCTACTTATAAATCCATTTCTGGTGTCACGTGTGGATTATTGTAACAGCATTTATGTTAACCTGTCAATGTTTCAGCTGGATAGAGTACAATCCATTCTAAATGCGGCAGCACGGATAATATATGGAGTTTCTAAATTCTCTCATATAATATCCCCTTTCTACGATCTACATTGGCTCCGGTTCCCTGAAAGAGTTGAATTTAAATTGTGTTGGTTGATGTACAAGACGACACAACATAGCGCCTCTGTATCTTCAAGAACTTTGTATCCCTGACAATTTGAATAGTAGACTCAGATCAGTCTCTAGTCTAAGTTTAGTGAATTCAAAAGCATGGAATTCTTTGCTTTCCGCAATAAGAAACAATGCATCGGAGATTTTATTTTTAAAGACAAAAAACGCACCTTTTCAAAAAATCATTTCCATAAGTTCAAATAACAATTTTTAATTGTTCAAACATCGATAATGTAGGACTATTAACGGTTTACGTGTAAAGCGCCCTTGAGGTGAATTTTTTTTCAATGGCTCTATAAAAATGATCCATTATTATTATTATCGAATCAATATTTAGTAAACTAAAATGATTAAAGTGGCAACGCATTCTCCCGGCAAGAGAAAGTTTCGGATTTTTATCACGGTGATAACAACAATTTTTTTTGATAAATTTTGTCTGTATATTTTTCTAATTGATTAATCTAATTGGTTTTACATATAATTATGTTAATGTGGTATGTTATTAATTATTATAAGGTATATTTTTACTTTTTAATCGAAACAAAAAGCAAAGGTAGGTATGGTGTTCATTATTTTAGAAGTATTAAAATAATTAATATTTTCGCTTTGTGATACATTAAAATGTTTTGTGGATATTTAATAACCGAGGAATTAATGATGTACAGGTCTTTATCATCTTTTTAGTATATCTCGTGAAATACTACCGGGGCGTATGCGTACTTTTAGGGGTAGCTACGATATGCTTGTACGTTGTGTAGTGTACAATAATTGCCCGATTTTATTTAAAGAATATTATTTTGCAGTACTACATGTTGCCTTATTCTACTAGATTTTATGTACCTTGTTGCACTAGACTTTATGTGCCTTGTTGCACTAGACTTTATGTGGATATTTGTTCATCTAGACTTTATGGTTGTTTTATTTTAACCTTTCCGAGTTTCACGTTGACCAGCTGAAATAAGTATAAGTATAGTAAACAATAAATAATTTACTTCAATATTTGCAAAATTACTGTATTGGGACATATTATATAAATAATAAGAAAAACACTTTGTTAAAACCACTATTTATTGATAAATCAACATGTTTATTTATTTATGTTATATTATATTTACCATTGGTCTTGAAATATGTTGATTTATCAATAAATAGTGTTTTTTCTAATTATTTAATAAATACATTATTAATTTTAATGAAATTACATTTTTATTTGTCAAACGACGATTTTTAGAACACAGTTCATTGATAATTTAAACAAATTAATTATTTGTTGCGGTAACTTTCGTAGTACCACCAGCTTCCCCCGGTGTTCTATCCTCTCTTTATTGTCGAGTTACTTACGTTCAGTTCCTTGTAATAATAACTCCGTATCTAGGTAATAATTACACGTTTATTATAAGTATTTACAGTAATATATAATTATACAATTCAGAGATTGACTAGTAATTATTAAAAAGTGGCCCGTTCCTCCAGAGACGGCCTATTATAATCCTTGTCCCCCACCACTCATCTACTCACTCTCCTGACACACATCCACACACATACATATCCAAAGTGACACTTATCTATACTTAAAAAAAACAATTATGTATCGAAAAATTATAGTCACCACCGAAACGCAAACATTGTTAATTTTTTTCTATATTTTTTTCATCTAATTTGTCTTAAAAAATAAATACATGATTTTCCCTTAATTTTCTCATAATTTTAATTCCAGTGGTTTTTGTCCCTGGCGAAAATAATCCCAGACTTCAGAGTTTTATTCAACAAGGTTTATTTTCGTATGACCCTAATAATCTACTAACGATACGTATTGTACGGTACCTCAAGGATTATACCTGTATATTTTATTATAATTAAAAATTTAGCTCCAACTAAATCTAAAACATTTTTAAAGACAGAACTTAATTCAGACACATAATTTAAAAGCTTCCCACAAAGCTCATTAATTAAAGCGCTCGTATCCTTTTCCGTGACAAATTGGATGATGTCGTGTAGTTTTTCCGAGTTGCTGTATTATCAAACAAATGGGAGCAATCCTCACATTCGTCATTTTATAGCCAACCAATAAAATTGCAGTAACCTGAAAAGAAAAAGAAAAGAAAGAAAACCATATTTTTTTGTAGGGGTGAAATCTTTGTCTATTATCTAAAAAGTTGACACTTATGGACATGCTTGTTCCAACTTATACAACCTAGTCCACAATACTGTGGGTGGATACCCGACTAAATTACGAGTCGAAAATGTTCAAGGGATATGTGCCTAATCTCAAACATGTCAGAGATATAAAAGTATTGAAAAAAACTCGCAATTATGCGATTATTTCAATTAATTGAAATATTTTATTGATTCCAAATTATATATTGAATACAAAAAATAAAAGATATCGAATTTCAAGCGGCTGGACTATTTTTTGTTGTTTGATTTAGGGCCTTAAGCAGAGATATAGATTAATAGTTGAACAATTTCACAAATATTTATTTCGAAGTACGCAGACTTCAAGCTTAACACGATTTTGTAAAAATTTCGAACAATAATATTTTACGTAGTAGTGCCGAATTTGCATATGTTCCTTTTCGACTCGTAATTTAGTCAGACCCATAAAATATTGCGGACTAGGTTTGTTACATACTGTATATGTACGTCTATTTTTGTTTATTTCGACGTTTTTGTTCTATTGACTTACTTTGATTCTTAATGGAAATTCATTATTACTATTTTTGAAATGAATTACATTTTATCACATTAATAAGAAAATAAATATTTTTCTCTTTTTTCATTATCTTTAAGTAAAAGATACAAACATAATTATACATCGTCTTGTTAAAAGTTTCAGCGTCAAACTTTGAAAAGATAATAAAAACACGTTAGAAAAAAAAAAAAACTATTTATAATGCTGAAATCAAATTAATAATAGTAAATATTAAATTAATAATTGTATATATATATTGCGCTTGGTTATCCATCGGATCTGTATATGCATGACATGAAAAGAGACAACATTATTAATTGGAATTAAATAAATAATAAAGTAAATTTTTTAATGTTTCCAATTATTCTACGAGTAACTATTCTGTTTTAACACTAATGATATGTTAATGTCATAAGTAATGTGTAGAAAAGGACAGCTATATAATTTTACAACATAAGAAGACAATACAGCCAGAGAGATATTTTTGGTATTCTGGAATTTATTCAATGTTTGCACGATTCTAGGAAATAATTATGTTCAACACGAATGATATTTTTAAAATTAATGTAGCAATGTCGAAGTGGTGATCTTGTTCCACATCCTTGGTAGATTTATAACAGAAAAAGGTTACGGCAGAATCAATTGTCTATAATTTATGATAAGAAATTAAATTATTTTATTTATTAGATTTTATTGACATACATGTTTTTGTTGTAACAGATGTGAATATATTATAATATAGCATGATAAATATAAAATACAATTATATTGCAATTAAGTATAATACTCGTAGTTTATTGTATGAGATGGAGTAGACTCCACCTCTGATATATACAGCATTGTCCTGGCTACTTTGCTAGACTGCCGTTTGTGTTAAAGTAGCCAATTTTTTTGTGCTGTTTTAGTGTTATTTAATTCAAGATAGATAAATATTCTATAGGAAAAAATAAAAATAGAAATATATATATATATATATGTAGTGAGGCTGTTGTTTAGAACTCGAGAATTATTAGTGTAGGTATTGTGTTATTATTATGTTGGAATGTTGGACAGCGGTGTTTCTGTTTGCCTCTACCCAATTGGATCATGTATTGGGTCGATATTTGTGTAATCTTATTGGAAGTGAACGATTTCCAGTTGGTGTTGAGTGTGTTGTCCAGTTTCGGAGTTAGGAACATGTAGAATCTTTAATAAAATGTTGTTGTTGCTCTCGGAACTGGTGTGTAGATATTCGTTGTTTGTCTTGTGTTGTGTCCATGATTTATTGCTTGAAGTGAGTTGTTAGCATGGAAATATTGGACGAGTCTCAATATGTAGGGCATTATGTTATTACTACCTATTCCATGCTTGATAATATCTAATTGTTCAAGTAAATTAAATCGGAAACCTTTGGTACGAGGCGAAACGCGTCTAAAGTATACCTAAATTAAACGAATAGTTTTATTTTCACATATGTTATAATTTTATTTTAAAAGTAAAGTGGTTCATCATTCATCGTGTACTTAATGCTGATTGTCGTAGTCCCCTGATATGTCTGGAACATTCAGACATTCAGCGTTTAAAGTGGAACATGTTACCTCCTTTATTTGGGATATCCAGAGACCATCCTTTACTCGCATTCCCTCAATAGTCCCTGCGATCACCAGCTTCTAGAGACTTTCTTTATTCTGTAAATATGTCCAAAGTATGGAAGAATCATTCTATACTTATGTCGAAAGTCTTTTGGTAATCCTTAGATCTTGAAGGATCGAGACATTTGTGCATCTTGCGGTCTGCGGAATACGCAAAAACAATACGATTCTAGCTAGAAAATAGTTTCGCGTATAACGCTGGAAATTGAGCACTCACTATGATGTGGTTTACCAAACGATCCGATATGAGGCGATCTACAGAATAAGGTATATTAAATAATTTAAAAAGCAATGCATACAGTTATTTATATTTAAATAGTGACAAACTAACATATCGGCGAAATTGATTTGACAGTTGCATAAGACCAATGCCAAATAAAAATTAATTTTAGATCTTAATTATTATATTTTTTTTTAGTGTGAATACATAATAATTTTATCTGTTTTGTACTGACATTTTTTTAATGTATATAATATATTATGTTGTAAATCTCAACTTTAGATTACGAATGCGAATCGTCAGATGATTGATGTTCTCGATATTATTTTATGGAATAGAAGCATGGACACTTACCGAAGAATAAAGCATTTGAGACGTGGCTCTAAGCTGGATGGACAGAATTAAGATGTTATGCTTCGGTTGAATTAAAAAAATATATATTTAAACCAATAAAAATCCGAAAACTTTAATATTTCGGGCATGTTATGAGGTATTCTGAAAAGTATGAGATCTTGCACCTCATAATGCAGGGAAAGATTGCTAAAGTGGAAAAAGGAGAACATCAAGGCAATGGGTCTGCCAATCTACAATAAACAATAAATAATAAACAATAAACAAAGTGATGATAGCCAACGTCCATTGAACGGATTAGGCACGAGAATAAGAATAAGAATATGAAGTAGTGATAGTATGAAAAATGTAAAAATATTAATTCATATGTCAAATTTAAACCTATTTTTTGTTTGTATTTGATATGATTATTCATGAAAAATATTACGTTTCTTTTATACTGCTTCTTACCTCGAAAGTGCTTCGTAAAATTTTTGATACAAGTATAATATAATATTTTAGGAAAGCTACGCTAATTTTTGTATGCCTGAGTTTGAAAGGACTAAAATATTAATTAATTATTTTAATTATTAATGACATTTTGGATGGCTTGACGTTTCAGCAAAAGTGTATTAATTTACAACAATATATTTGAGGATTAATTTATTTGACAGAGGCAAATTCAATTTTGTATATTTTAATAGTAAAATATCAAAAACATAACATTACAATCTGCCTACGCGTTGGTTAAAAATAATTATACATTTTTTTAAATTATCGCGTTGTCTGTAATTTATATCAGTATGAATTCCAAATATTATACAACATTTATTTGTAATTACATTTCCTGTTTCAAATATTACAACGTTTGTACTATTCACGATGTTTAGTTTCGTATTTTAAAATTCGAATTTTCCGCCGTTAATCTGATAATGGAAGGCTCCGAGCAGTGTACACCACGTGATGTCGCACACTGGCGTAGAATTCAAATACCTGGTCAAAATTAAATACGGTTCCATTTGACGATATTGAACAACGATAATAGAAGAAAAAAATGTATTTATTTAATACAATCAATTTAAATGTCAACGGATATTTTAAGTTAGATATAAACAATATTGACAATTTAAAGATAATTGAAACAAAAAAATAATATACGTAATTAAGATTTTTATTTTTATATCCTTCAAAACAATTTTTTTAACGCGTCATAAATACTAATACATTTAATGAAGAAGTTAAATATGAATGTGAAGCTGATCTTAGCATAGTGAATAAGATTAAAAAACGATTACATAAGTAGTTTGGTGATATAGAACGGACGAGTGAAGATAGAATAGTAAGAAAGATATATGACGCGAGAGTTGATGCCACCAGAAATAGAAGACGTCCGCGGAAGACTTGGCGCCACCAGGTAAACCAGATACTGAAAGATGGTCCTGTTAGAAGCCTTAATAATCGATGAGCTTGCATGAGAATGAATGTGGATCTCTGTGGACTCTGCCTACCCCTGCGACAACGCCTAATATAAATTGCAGAGTTTGCATTGAATACATAGTTAAACAATGAAAATTAATAATCAAATGAATGTGTATTCTGATATAATTTTTTTTTTGTAGGTGCCGAATTTATATTTATTATATAATTTAGATCATTTATGGAAAATATTAAATATTTACATTTAAAAAATAATCATTTTCGACTTTGGTATTTGTGAAGTTTAAATTCGCAGCACAAATCGATCGCATTTGCTACACTACTGAAACGTGATTCTTATCGCTATCTGCTTGCGTCTCTTGAATTTAAGGCGGTCCCATCACTTGTAATTATGGTTTTATTGCTGTTTCAGCATCTGATATCGTATGAGACATGTAGAAGCAATATCGGCAGTGTCCACCAACTGTTGATAATCACTAAAAAAGTTGGTATTGTTCAGTTATATGCTAAAAAGATATATGAGTGTTTAGATCAATATTTTGAACCGGTTTTATTTCTAATGAGTTTTTATATGAACAATGCCATTTTTATTTCCCATATATGGACACTGGCAGCTTTGTTTCAGTAACATCTGAATACTGATGATTTTGATGTACATTGTTTGATATGCCATTTCTCACAAGTATGTTATAAAGTATAATCGCCATTATGAAATAAGGAACTTGTAGCATCCTGATTAGTTCTTTCAAAAACTGTCATTTCTTTTTTGTAGAGAAGATGATGTACGCTGCTATATTTGTTACAAAAACTAAACTTTGCTCAACTAAAATTTGCTGATTTTACCATTATGTTACCAACAGATTTTCTTTCTGAAATATAAAAAGCATTCTTAGATTTCACATAGCTGCATACTTACTTTAATTTAGTTTATTGCATGATTTTGTTTATATAATACATGCCTCATATTGATCTATCTCCGGCGTAACCATTCCGTTGATCAACATCTAGTAATGCATCCATGAATTTTTACCGAAATTCTTTAAAAGGAATTGCTGACCTCGTGAGATCTCTGTGTATAGGGGCGTCTTCCACACGACTCATACGGTCGAGTCAGCGCAAGCGGAAAGCTACCGCCGATAACATCGGGTAAGGGGTAGGCCTTCCGCGTTGTTGATTTTGTCTCTCCATGTCATGCCGAGGATACATCACAAACACACACACACACATAAAGAAAGGCAATATTTCTTGCTTATTATGTGTAGATTTGACAGATTTATCTCCCGGGTGGATATAAATGAAACAATATTATTACTCTACTTGAGTTTATTAGCACTACTCGAGCTTCGAGAGGAACCCGAGTTCTGGTATTAATTTGTTAAACAATATTACATTTTCTAACTCATAATATTCCCGTTACAACTACCGCTCCATCGTCCACCAGTAACTCCGTCCCATCCCCCTCCATCTGTCAGTACCTAATTACTTGTATGTCTACCACCTACGCCTTGTCTCCTATATTTATGTGTAGTTAGTTTAATACTTTACCTGTCGATGAAAGTTACTGTTCTTCTCGAAACTCGAGTAGTGCTAATAAACTCAAGTAGAGTAATAACATTGTTTCATTTATATCCATCCATTATGATGAAACTCTACAAAGTTAACGCTGATTCTATCAATAATATGACTTATCTCCCACTGAGTAGCGTGTAGTAATGGATGCGTAGAGCATACATGGTTGCCTCTACTTTGAATTCTTACAATTTAAATGCTGACAAAAACATCAATTGATTGTCAATATATATTATTATTTCTGTACGCTGTACTGTATAATAATATCGACTCTCAGCAATTACTTTAATATCCCCTGTTCGTCATTCGAGGTACACACGTTTTTCCCACAGAATGAATTTGTCATAAACAGTTATATAAATTATGAAAAAACTCAGATCTAGATAATTTTTAAGATATCGTTTCCAGTTTTTTAAAGAAAATTTAATTTTGTTAATTTTTGAATAAGTTTTCAGTAAACCCATCTCATACACTTTACGGGCAGAGGTACATGAGTCGAATACACAGCGTCAATGCCTCTCCGCCACGCACATCTTTGCCTCATAACATTGTGTCTTAAATCACGCATAACTTAGTCAAATCTCTCTCGCATATCAAATTGTAACTTACCGAATAAACCATGTTATTTAATAGTAAGTACTTTTTACTCATTCATTATCTTTTGTTCTATGATGCTGGCTCAGCATTTACTTATTTATTCGTTTGTTTAATACTGCTACAACACAGTATATGCATACATAATTTTACTCAGTTTATATATTATATTCACGTTTCATGTACCACATATTACTTACTATCATACACTTTGCGTACATCTGTGACGAAGATGTGCGTGGCAGAGAGGCATTGATGCTGCGTACTGGACAGGTTAGTGTAGTGGAATGAATGGAGTAGGAAAACCTCTGAAGAAATGCGCGGCCGTCCTTGTGGCACTGAAGACCTTGAGGTCTTCCTAAAGTAGGTTGCTGGTGTAGACGGGTAAGGCAAATATGGAGTGGATTGTTAGTACATTGTAATCAAGCACGTGCTGGTATTATATTTATTAAAAATCAGGGTTTAATTATAAAATGTAGCATTTCAAGTTTTGTCTAGATTTTTTCGATTCTACCCCTATGTGCATTGGTGGCGATGACTAATTTATTAGTAAACCTTTAGTGACGAGCGTCACGTCGCTCATCCCTTAAACCTTCGTACCCTCTTGCATCCAGAATCCAGACTGGAAGCTCTTAATATAATCAACGTTAAGAGCCAATTTGTGATTATGTTTTCCACCATCCAGAGTCTTAAAATTTGCATGAATTCTTATTACTTATAAAATTTATTTAGCACTCAATCTAACAATTAGGTGTCTATTATTTATCATTTTTAACTTCTAACATTTTTTAATTGTGTTTTGTTTTATTCACATTCCAAATTTTACAAAATAATTACTCAAACCTTCATCACTTTTGCTTTGATTACAGTATTCAAATTTGTATTGGAATATCGGACGCTTTGATGTATAACATAAAACCTTTTTTAGTAACGAACCAGTTTTGTTGTGTACTTAATTTTAAAAAGGGCTATTGAAGTTTGCGTTGCTTTTTTTCAGTAACAGTACTCAATATACATAAAAGTATACAAAATCATTTACATTCTTTGTTGGTATCATTACTTAATATTTTAACTACATGCCAATATTATGTTTTTTTTCTATGTGATTTATAGTAATATGGATTTAAAATAATATATAAGACGATTTAAATTTTATCTAGGTAGGTAAGTGCCTAGGTAATAATTATTTTATTTTCTTTGCGTTTCATTTGGCGTCGTATATTAAAAAGTATTTGTGATGTTTTATTAATATGGAAGGCGATTTAGTTCAGAAAAAGCAATGTTTAGATAGAGAAAAGCATCAGAAATGATGAGCTCGATAAAGTAACGACATTAAAGATACTGTATAAAGAGATAATATTAAATCGTCACACGCAAGTAAGATCATTAAATATCATCATGGATTTATGAGATTTAACCTTCTTTCTGAATGGCAATCTCAGTCTATCTTTTCCTCTTGTATAATGTTCGTGCTCATGTTGATTTGCATCAATTTTTCTTATAAATTCTGCCAACATTTTCTTAGTGAGGATTTTATAAATAAATACCATAACATTAAAATATTTTTTCTGCTTAAAGGTCATCACATTCAGATCTTTCACCATTATTGCATTATGGCTGTATAGTGCTTGATTAAACGGACAGGTCAATGAGTAGGGCAAAAACGAACGTGTTTTTAATATCTTTATCTTAAAATTACTTAAATGTTTTCTCTTTTATATATTCAATAACAGTACGTAAATATATATTCAATTTGAAATGAAAACATTTTAGAATAATCGTATTTAGCGAAATCGTATATTGACATCGTAATGAAGAATTCTTACCATATAAATTATCTATCCACGATTCTTATGTCATTTTTGTTCGTTTGACAGTTAACTTACAAAGATGGAATAATTTATAATTTACACAATAGTGCTTTTGTTGTAAACATATCAAAGAAAAATAAATTAACATAGTTTAGGTTATATTTACCTGCAAGGACTCGTAAGCTTGGTGATTTGTGGTTTGTTGAAACTAATCTGCCGACAAACGAGTTAAAATAAACGTGCCTACTAACTACTTTTAGTTGAAATTTTACTACAAATTGACTTACTAGGTATTATATAAATTTACATCATCTTCGCGTCTATTTAATCAGTCTCTTCTTGCAATTTTCTTCTTGCCTTAAAAGGCATAATGTAGGCAATTATTATTAAAGCTTTGAGTTAGGTTTAAACTGAATATATGAATTAAATTAAAAATTATTCATTAAGTATGATAGAAAAAAATACATCAAAAAATCGTAACGCATATGAGTTGTAGTGGTTCTCGACTCTATTTGATTCAAGGCTCACAGGTTCGATTTCCGACGGATGCCAATTAAAAATATTTTTCCCAATGAAAAAATAGTTTGCGGCCCGTCCTGGATATGGTTCGCTTTGTTTAGTTTGAAAAAAAAAAATTCATGAAAAATGTGTAAATAAATGCATTCATTGCAGAAGTCTCCACTGCAAAGTGTGGTCGCCGAGGCGCGTGTGTAAAAAGTCAGCAATGTACGACAGACTGAAGAATGACTAAATACAAATCTATCATTAATTGACATGGCGGTTACTTTGTGGTGTAACGTGATTATTTTAATATTCACAACTAAACTTTGCACTACACACACGCTGTGTTATTGTCACTATTAGTTTCGAGAGATGCGGTCGCTTTCAACATCAGGTGATAACTAAACTAAAACAGTATTACAGTCTATTCGGGCAATGGGACAGTGCTTGAGAAAAGGGGGTGGTTTTAGACGTTAACTGGAATAAAATCACGAATTTTATTTAATGTCAACCGGTTTCGCTTAGCTCAAGCTTCGTCAGGGCGTATTTAAAACTAACAAAAAATACAAACAGAGTGCACTTATATATACATAATCAGGGAGACGGAATATAAAATTACATGCGAAAGAGAGAGAGATATAATATATGTACATTTAGACAGAACATCAAGGGAGGGGATAGTACAATATTGATGTGTATTAAATTGATTTGAAAGGAAACATGAGGCTAATAATGGGGATAAATTTACTTGATTATCAAGAATTGCGCTATCGCTATTCACTGCCTTTTTTATCTCAAGTGTCTCTAAATTGTCCAACCGAAGGCCAAAGCCGTTTTTATGGAGGATATTTACCCGAAAACCGGTTGGCGTTTAATAAAATTCGTGGTTTTATACAAAGTTATTTTATTTAATCTAATACCACAAAGTGGTTGCTTTCTACGAAAACATTATTTCGTAAGCACATAAACGGTGATTTTAATAAATTATACAAATATTTGTTACATTTTGTAGATTGCGAATTATTTATTTGCGTACTTACACGTAGTCATTTATGTTGGCACTGTTACATGCATACTCGAATACGCCATAGTTATGTTTGAGCATTCTGATTGGGCGAGGCTCATCACGATCCCGCACATGGGGTTGTTTAATTTACTCCGCTGATTGCATCTTCGGGGTTTCTTGTATGGCGGCTGGCTTGAACATTGATTTTCACCCCGGCTAAGGTGCCTGCGCCTGCCTACCCCATCCGCCTCGAGTCAGTTGATGATCAGTTCTAACACACGTATTTCCCTTTGAGCGACGCTCTCCTGCGGATGTTTAATTCATCAAAGTATTATATTATGTTTGTGTAATATGAGAGAATGTGTACACGCGATAGGGATCAACGGTTATTATCCCATGTTGAAGATTGATTCAACATTCCGTGTGTTAAGTTTCAACAACAGATGTGTTTTTAGATAAAATTAAACACAAATTTCGTAAAGGTATATTATAACGATGTTTGGAATGTGGTTGAAAGACGAATTTAGAATATTGTAATTATTAATACTTATTATAATATACATCGGTACCCTAGTCCTAGCTTCCGATTAATCGCTTAATTTGACTAAATGGTTTTCGGTTATTGATGTATCGAAAAAAAACTGTTTGAGCCGGTTACGGAAATAAGTGTTATTTTAAGAGAAACACGTTATTATGATATTCCAGCCTTTAGCTCATCCCAGGATAAAAATCACCTTGTACTTAAATATTTTCACTTTTTAATCTTCTTCTTCTGCCGGTCTACGTCCAGTGTTGAATGTACATTTTTTCTTGTCTTGTCTCCTGCGCCTTGCTTCCAATTTTTCCCAACAATTTGTCTGATATTTTCTGCTCATAGCGTTATTATTTTAATGGTTTTTTAATGTCAATTTCTAACAGATTAATCGGAATAAAATAATCGATTTTTGTTATTTTTAACTAACTAACTAAACCATCACGCTGTTTTCCCGCGGGGATAGGCAGACAGGATAGAGCGCCACACTCTTCTGTCCTGACACACAATTCTCGCCTCATCCACATTCATACGTCATATCATATAAGCTCGCCGATTATTAGGTAGGTCTTCCGCGGACGTCCTCTATTTTTGGTGCGTCACTTGCATCATATATTTTTCTTACCATTCTCTCCTTATTCATCCGTTCCATATGACCAAACCACATATGAGATCATTTCTCAATCTTACTATACTAAGATCAGCTTTATATTCTTTTTAATTGTGCAAATAGTCGGTTTCCATTTAAACTGGTTTGGCCCTACTTTTATCGATACCTAGAGGATCCGAAACCAACGTACTGATCAAGATTTATAACTAATTAACTTACCATTACGCCAGGAGAAGGCAAAAGCATTCTGGTCTCTTTCACTTTTATGGATTTTCTCATGCACGTTTGTCTATTGTTGAACTTTCTATCAGTACCATCCTCTAATGTCTGGTTTATCTCTGTTCTTGATGTCTTCATCACTTGCCTCATGATTGAAACATTTTTGATACAGTTCATAATAATTGTAATTTATAAAGTACGTAATTTTACTACTAAGAGAATTAACCTTAATTAGTTACCCATTAAAAATCTTTAATTAAAGAGAATACATCTTATTGTGGTTGTAATTATTCAGAACATAGGTCTGAGATCCAGGTTCGAATCCCAGTAGCGCAACAACAATATTTCTCGATAAAATTGATTTTATATGTATATCTTTCTAATTAATACATTTAATTTATTACTTTATTTTATTACAAATTTATTGATCAAAATCTGGTCCTTTTTATGTATTGACATTATTCTGACTGAGACAAAGACAACAATTTTATTTGAAACACCTCACATATTTTAAAAATGGTGAATTATTTATTAAATAATTAAAATAGCTGGTATGTTAAGAGTGTTTGTGAATATACAGAAAAGCACCTAGAAATAAATTGTGTACGTCAAATAAGTATTTATAAAAATGTAAATGTCTTAATTACTTTATTTTAATATCTATTTAAAACAATTATTTTATTATAAAAATGTCCGTAATCTCAAAACGAACGCTTGTTATCCAAATATCGTATTATGTTGGCAAAATAAAAATTCAGTAGGTCTTAAGTCTAATGTATTAATCTAAAAAAATATATCGTTTATTCTGTTAAATAAGTTAGGTCCGTTGTTGTGATGTAGTAAACAGCATATCTCAATATTATTATTTATTTATACTGTAAAAACGTTTTATATGAAATGACTACACATATACGCGTTCATAGATGAACCTTTATAAAAGAGATAACGCTTGCTAAAAACTTTCGCCGCTTCCATACATTAAGTAGTAAAATTTATGTTTATACCGACATATTTAAAGTTTATGTAAACTTTGATTTCTTTTGTTACGACAAGAAAAGAAATTCATTTTCTTTTATGTCACTTAAATCTATAATCCCTCCACTTTGTAGCCAGACTTTTCCTTGAAATCGTTAATTATATTTCTCTTTATGCGCATTCCTTTTTTTGTCAAAGGTCTCTGCAATAAACCAGTTGTATTTTCATTTCATAAAATTAATCTAAATCAAAGGAAAAATCTTATATTTTTAATACACTGACATGATTTGAAGATCGACAACAATAAACAAACAAAAATTCGCATTATGTAGTCAGTAGAAAATGAAAGAATATTAAATTGAAATTCAAAAATTCACTGAATTTTCTTGATCATCAAACGGAAACTGTTATTTGTATTTGTTCGGTAATCAAAGTAAAATATATTAATATTTTTTTTATTTAAAGAACATTGTTAAAGACAATGTAATTTTATTTTTTATTAAGTACGTGTTACAGATCAGAATAGACCGAGTTCCGGGTATTGACGGATTAGGCATTGTATTATGCCAGCCATATACGCAACGGTATACCTGACAGGTAAACGTGACAAGTTAACGAAAGCTCAAGTTTGGCCATACACGTAGCGGCCGACCTGTGGTGATAATTTCTCAGTCATAGGTCTTCTCGTCATCCTACGAAAGAAAGAAAGGAAACCGCGACTAAAGTGGTGTAAAGAATGGATGTTAAAAATTAGGTAATACAGTCACGTCAATTTGATGAAGAAATTAAACGTAGAGCCTCAAGATTACTGTTATTATTTAAGAATGGATGGCTCAGATTTATACAATTCAATTAAATCTTTCACGCTGCGCTTGCGAGACGCCATTTTTTCGAACTATGCAACGCGACCTTTCTCTTCGCGGTAGACGGAACAATAGACCTGCGCCCTGGAGTAACGCACACGCTCAGGTTTGCCTGGAGTTAGCACTTACCCACAGGTAGAAAATATGAATTTTCAATTTTTGTCAGGTCGCCTGTACATACCTGTCATGTATACCGTTGCTTGTATGGCCGGCTTTACGAAAGCTTCTAACTTGTATATGTTCATAATTAGGATGATGAGATATTTTTCATCAATTATCTATCCAGTTTCTCCCGGTTGAGATTCTCTCCCGACAATCCAGCTGGTGAGAGACCTACTCTTCTTGTTTTAGTTTGGAGTCTCCTTTCCAACACTTCTTCCTCCTGCGAGTGTCCATTCTTCGTCAGAGGTGTTCAATCTATTGGCATGTATACTTTTAAGTAATGTGGGCGACTTTAGTTTATTCACCAGTTATTTCATTCCTCACATGATTGCTTAAAGTTGCTCTGTAGGCTGCTTTTAGCTATGCTGTGCAAGTTTTAGTACCGTGTGTCAATGTTGGTAGAACTGGTTACCGGATTGTGTTTTGGAACCGCGAATTTCTATTAATGCTTATATTGTCCTTTCTCATTAAGAGAGTGTAATATGCTGGCCGTACTGTTTGTTCTCTTTTCGGGTGGGCTTACAACACTATTCTAATTCTTAATATGCACGTTCATTTCTGTAGTTATATGTTACTTTCTTATTATCTTTTCTTTGATTCTGTTATATTTTACTTTATTGATAATCTATCATCATTTCACAATATAAACTAATGTAATTTATTAGTAAAGGTCTTTGGGCAACAGAATTATGTTAATGAAAGAGTGTTAATTAGAAGGTTGTATGTATGTGTGAAGGATGGAGCCATATTTCTCTCAGCGCTCACGTGTTCATTTGAGGATGGTATCGCGGAATGTGTGTGGATGCGTGCTTGAAAGCGGCTAAACGTCTGCTGGAGAACTAATGAGAAGTGAATCTAAAAGACCTGCTTATCAATATTTGAACGGTACCGTCGAGATTATGTAGCTGATTAGAGCTTATGTTTTGCACCTAGGTATTTACCGGGTACGTTCAGGAGCGGTCGGTGGTGTTGTTGGTTGTGGAGGCGATAGATCTCCACAGGTCGAATACATCTTAAAGGAACAGTAAACGGTAAATAAATGTTGCTTCGTAATTATAATCGGGATTCTTTGCTGATAGAATTTATATGCGGACACCAGATCCGTTCACTGATTGAAGATTTCAGTTTGGATGCGTTGATTTGAATATTCCTTTTATCTTCCCGATTTCTTTCGTTGTTTAAAACTAACATTAATTAATTTTTAAACATTAACTTATTTAAACTAATGACTAAGTATATCTATTTCATGTTAAATCTAAGGTAAAAGTAAAATATTATTTTAGAAATATTCCAATAAATAAATACAATAAATGTTTTCCAACCCCAATAAACTTTGATAATGTACCCTTAAGTGCAAACATTCGTGTTTCTTATTTTCTTGTCTTCAGGAACAAATACAATTTTACGATTGATAAAACGACACAATTGTTTTCGTATAAACTGCGTACCGCGTTCTCATCCCCCTTCTTTTGTCATCCATTCTTCATGTTTTGTTTTAGAATTTCATTTTCTTTTTGTCACAAATAAAACCTTTTATAACGGTTATATTACATATATTTTTTTTCACATATCTTATTTAGTTTTACATTAAACAAAAATATATCCAACTCAAAAAATTCGTGCCTTTTGACAATTTACATTTACCGCTTTGAATACTTTCTTATTAAATCTAACCATTATTTATTTCGATCAAGTTTTTCGTATCGTTTTGGGAGCTAGCTAGCACTCAATGCCATTTCGTTACACTTCCAGTATTAACAAACTTATTCATTTTATTATTGTGAAAAAGATTGTTCTAGATCGGTCAAACAGTGTTGTGTATTGGGAACAAATTAGATTAGATTAGGCATACATTAGATTTTTTTATAATATTTATTTATTTGTTTATTAGAATTTGACGTACATGTTTTTGTTGTAATATATATATATGTTGTTGTGGTGTTATGTAATTCAAGAAAGATAAAGATTCAATAGGAAAAAAAATGTTAGAATTATGGACAGCGATGTTTCTGATTGCCTCTACCCAATTGGATCATATATTGGGTCCATATTTGTGTAATCTGATTGGAAGTGAACGATTTCCAGTTGGTGTTAAATGTGTTGTACAGTTTCGGAGCTAAGACAATGTAGAATCGTTGATTGGATGTGGGTGAGTTGTTAGCACGATAATATTGGATAAGTCTCAACATATACATTTGTCTTATGTCTAGAATATTGTACTGTTTAAATATAAGATCTGATGGATATCTACGGGGATGACCATTTGTTCCCTAAGAATTGTTTATTGTGCTCGTTTAGCCTACTTTAATACTGTATAGATTATAAAAATCTTTTTTCCTTACTTTTGAAACTAAAACTACTATTTTTAATATAAAAGACGATAGATTTTGATAGAAAAAATAGCTTTGCTTTTATTTTTGTTGGATGTCGTTAAACGTATACAATTTATCACAATTAACTCTTGTAATACTGTTAAGCTATGATGCCTGAAAAGAAGAAGAAACAGAGCCTGAAAAACAGGTACTCAATCGGTTTGTGCATGTAATAAAAATATTTGAAAAATAAGTTTTTTTTTTTGATAAAGTGTGTTCTAGATTGATTAATTACTTTTTGGTAAAGTAAATTGATTAAATTACTGAGAGTACATTAATATGTCCGATTTAAACAATCAGATTTGTACTCGACTTGGGGTTGTTGGTGGGGATTTGTTGCTCCAGCTGGATGATTGAAAGTTTTAGGATTACAGATTGAGCTCGAGTCGGCATTGAAGTATACTTCTGATGTTTCTGAACTCACCTCGTTTAACTTTCTTGTCATTCGGTTTGTAATACTCTAGTCATGAACGGGAACCCAAATTTTCAGGATGGAGATCGGACAACTCTCGGTTTAATGAAGTATACTTCAGATGATAAACAAGTGTAACGACGTATACGAAGTGTATACACACACATTTACAAATATGAAATTAAATTATATAAGAGTAACAACGGTAATTGACCATGACCGAATTCGCTAGGAACGTGTATTATTTTTTCATTTTAAAATACATATTTTTTAATGGTAACATTTTTATTTGAGATGTAAAAAGTAACATATGATAAAATGTTAAAATTTGACGGTAATGACGTACAAGTAGGTTAGCGTAGCGTAATTGGTTAAAATACGCGGTTCAAGTTGTTTATTTATCATTATCAATTAATATTACCAAAAGAATAAACGAGGTCGAGATTAATAAATATGTTGTAGAAGTACAAAGCGATTTAGAAAATTCGTGACCCTATGCATAAACATTTTTCATAAACAATAAAAATATTTCTAAACAAAAAATTATAAACATATAAAGGTGTTTTTTTTAGAGGTTTGTTTTTCGAATTGGCAACACTTTTTCCAGCTACAGCCAATTCGACACCCGACAGCTAATTTGTGCCCAGTTTGGTTTGCTATTTCACTATAAATAGACTTAATTGTGAAGGTTTATTTCGAAAATCGTGGTTCACTTCGTGAAACCTACCGAGCGCTACGTCCATTTTACGGTCGACATAATCGTACATCCGAACGAGTAATTCGAATAACCATGGATCGTTTTCGCACCACGCATACTCAAATTGATAATACGCATCCGCAGAGACGTCGTACAGTGCGCGCCGAAGAGGCTGGTGTTTCATCAAAAATGATGCCGGTCAGAACATTACAGTCAATTTAGAGCGCTATAGATCCGTGTTTACTGTCTTTTTCGTTCCCTAATTGAAGGGATTTAATGCGGAAGAGCTGTGGTTTCAACAATACGGTATACGGCCCCAGCTGCTCCAAAAAGTGATTGAAAATTGAACTTCCAGATTGCACTTTATTCGAGCCAACCGTGGCGTTAATATGTGCGAAATCATATTTAAAAACTAATTGCATAAAATTGTCTTTCCAATAAAGCCAATACAATGGCCATTACCACAGTTTTTATGTGTTTTATTTCATTTGTAAGTTTTTCACCCCTAAAAAAACCATCCTTTACTTTTTTCACGAAACAGTCCCCAGTTAGACATACTGTCATATACGAGACTAGATTACTGCTAAGTTAATTTTTATGTTATAGCAAAATTTGACGGCCTGTATTATCGGTAATATAAGTACGTAGTAAATTACGATACACTACAATACTAAGCGGATGGATCGTAAAGGAACATTTCGCGCGGAGTATTTCCATAAATTCTCCTATCTACAAAGTAAAAAGGAGCCACAAAAGATTAAATGATCCAACTTTTCACTTTCGGCGTAAAACATCGTTAAACTTCTCCGGCGATTTTTTTAAAGGTTCATTTCGCAAAGTATAATTTACGTCACAGCAGCCGCGGTCCAGCATCCACGACTTCCACCGTCTGTTTTGTGCAAGAATAGAGTCGGCCGGATCCAAACAATTATACTCAGGAACAGTTTCGCAATTAGGCAAAATGGAGTCGTAACTCGCATTCTCGTGGAAAAAATTTCAATTACATCCCGCGCCTTACTTCGAGGAAGTGGAATGAGGATGCTCGATAGATTTTTTTATATATATACTAACAACATCGATATTTTATATATTTACTAATATATATGTATATATTGCGCTTCGTCGCTATTGCATAAATTAGTGTTATTGTTAAATATCAAATTTGTCTTTAAAAAATCCGTTAGATGTCAGTGCAGCTAAGCAAACAATTATAATGAATATTAATATTTTTTTACAAATCCGCTAGATGGCAGTACAGATGAGCAAACAATAATTATGAATATTGTTATTACTTTACAATCTTTTCGCATTGTGTAATAGATGTCACTGATTAAGACATCGTATTCACTCAAGATTTTAAGTTTTTTTTTTAGCTTTCCATTTCTTTTAGTTCACTTTATTATTGTTTTAATAACATTTTGACTATAATCTTATCAATTTAAGATAGCTCTGGGTGTACCTGCATATTCGTGATGGTAGAATCGTTATTTAAACCTTTATTTTAACTGTTATTGTGACTGATTTTGTTCGACTGTAACGATGTTTGATAACTAATTGACGTAATTCTTCGAGCAATGACTGGTACACTAGAAAGTAAGTCTCCGACAGTTAAATCTTAGTTACCAATCATCGTTAAATCTCAGTTACCAATCATTGGCACGATCACAGTTTACCATCACTGCTATATATGTATATAGCATGAATCACTTTACTAATGTTTTGTTTAAACTACATGGTGTATTGTTAACCTTTACCATACCATGATATAAAATACTCAAATGCAGCCATGCTGTCAACTCGTGTTACCGTAAATAACAGCTTGAAAAAATGTTTTTATTATCTTAAATGGCTTTAATGACACAAATTTACTCTAAATATTGAGCATTAAATTTTGAAAAAATTATAAATATTATAATTTATAGCATTCATTAAGTCCTATACAATGTGTCATTCCTTTTTATCTCTCTTAGTTTAATTAGTAAGAAAGAAACAATTATATTTGAATGTTTGTTGTTCTTTTCGCTGTGAAAATAGTGTGTGATCTGTGTCTTTCATATCACAAATTGTATTTTTATCAACGTATTAGTTTTGATTGAATGGAATTAATAATTGTTTTTGTACGATTCCTTTTTCATAATTGGTTTTTAACTAGTTATTCCTAAGCGCTAACATTTTCTTTAGGATTATCTAAAACATGTATTTTATGTTGCATGTATTTACCGAAACATTACAGGTTTAATTATGATGGTAGACCTGTGTTACTGCATGGTTTGGGAAGGGTTAAAGCAATATAATAAAGGATTTCGACATTGAAATGTAAATTCTACGGAATTCCTTATATAGGAGGGAAGGGTTCTACCTAGTTTTTATAAGAATTTTTTTTTTTCTAAATCCTGTAAGTCAAATTCAATTTATAGTGTTCAATGTATTTTTTTTATTAAATCGTATATTATAATTAGTATTAGTAGTAGGTATAGTCTTTTTGGAAAATATTCTACGTCAGCCGAATTAATATATGGGTAACTAGTTGATCTAAAATAAATATTTACTGTTTCTGAAGTAAGTTTGTAGAACTCCATCATCATATATTATATATGAAACACTTGTTTTTTTATTCCACTCGTTTAATTGTCTTGAGACGCGCTTCATCTTGCAAGGGCATTATCAATCTAACAATTTAACTCAACAACTTGTATTTATAACTATAATGTGGGAGAGCTATACAATTTTATTCATTGGAATTCTGAGGATTTTAATACATTTTGAATGCTTCTAATTATTCTAATTAACCATTCAATTTCAACACTAATGGTATTAAAATATCATGCGTAATTTGTAGACAATGACAGCTATATAATTTTACAATCTAACAACACATTTTTAGTATTCTGAAATTTATTTGTTTGCATGATTCTATGAAAACGCAAGGCGAAACGCGTCTCAAGTTAAATTAAACGAATAGAATAAAAAAAAAAGTGTTTTACTTTCACATATGTGAAATGTTTTAATGTTATTTAATAGAATTCAGCACTGGTACTAGAATAAACATTATTAATTAAAAAATTATTATTGGTAATCGCTGATGAATTACTAAAAAAATTCTGTAAGTGTTCGTTAATAAATATAAACATATACTAGCCTACGAGAAATATCTATTATATGTGTGATTATAATTTCAAGTTCAATTATTTTTTGACTCATCACCTCCGCTAGCTTGAAAAGCGTAGTATTGAGATTAATTCGTTTAATCTCGGGAAACTCCTTTTCTTTTTGTCTTGTAATCCTCATTTCTTTTGTTGTAGTATAACGACGACGCTAGGCTGCTTTTGTTAGACTCTTGGCCCTGCAACTGGCAAATATTTTTTCCTGAGCCACAATAATAATTCCCATTTTTTCTATCATTACATAGGTAGTTCCATTTAAAGGGCCGTAACTTGAATGGTTTTTTGAATTTTTTAATTACCTCACTACAAACTATTTGGAAAAAAATATAACTATTATTCTTATTTAACAAGGACAGTGATACGTTATTTTATAATGGTAATCATATCGTTATTTTATACCTTTTTTCATTATATAATTGAGTAATAACTAATAACAATAACCATAAAAATCAAGAAAAAAGCAACTTCTTAGACAAAATACTTGGATATCTATTATATCAATTAGACTAGAGATTCCAAGACGAATATTAGATATTTGAATATATTCGGCGTTTTTCTACTATTCTATATTTGAATATAGTATTCGTACTAATTTCTAAAGATGGGATATTAAACAATTCTCAGAATTCTGATTCGTAAGTGAAAGAGATACCTGTTGCTTGTTCGAAGAGTTCATCGACGTCCGAATTGCAGACTGAATTACGAAGCACCATTTTATCCTTCTTAGAAACTACAAATGTTTGTTCAAATAATCTAAAAAAAGATTTTAGATATTTGGACAATTTCAAAAAAGGACAGAAACGTTAGACCTACTATTTAAAACACTTTTAACAGTTGAGCCAACGTCAACCGCTACTGAGCCGGTATTTTCAACTGCAGCGACGATAAAAACAAAATTAAGAACAAATTTAAAATACGAAACGTTCAATGCGTTATTATTTTAAAAATATGTATTGTTAAAATTACAATAAATAAACAGTTTATGTGAAATTAGTTCGTTTTCTTATCAATTTTGATATACTTACGATAATACGATTTATTTGAAATATTCTAAATTTATTTCATACTGTTGCCATACTTTAGAAACTATTCGAATATTTTTAGTTTTACTATTCGATATTCGAATAGTTGGAATCTCTATATCAGACCTAACCTAGAAAGAGATATATCATAAATAATTTATTTCAACACAATATTTTTTATACCGTTTTAGAAAATTATAACAGTATTACTAATAGCAAGAAATATTTGGTAATGTACTCACTGGTTATCAAAGAACTAATAACACAAATTAGACATTTATCTGTTGCTGAAGTGATACAATTAGAAATACATCATTTTGCGCTAGACCCACTTTTTTTCCTCGTTTATATAGTATCATACATATATAATATTTAGGCTAGGCTACACAAGTTTCTAAGGTAATCCCGCTCAAAGGTAGGCGGTACCCTAAGCTGTAAGTCGCTGTGGAATGTATACATTACGGGAAACATTTTTCCTTGAATACCTCGTTCTCCCTTTCATTCTGCGGCAAAGGGGGTGATATCCTGACTCCGAGTTCCTCCCCTCTATCTGACTGGAAGACACGTGTATTTCCGCGCGAGTGTTCTCAGAATTCAACTCCAAAGGCTGAAAACTATTCGATAGAATTTTTAATTTCACTAAAAGCGCATTAGGGTTGGGGTTGGGGTGTTTCTCTCATTTTATGTAAACAATAGCATTCCAATACATCTTTTTTCTTTTACAGGGATTGAGCCTATTTTTACTTACGCTAAATAAACACTTTGCGTATTTTTTTTATTACAGTAGACTTAATTATTCAGGGAGGTAGGAAAAAAATTTACCCCGACAACAAATCTCAAAATCCATCATGAAAAAATCAGAAAAAAATTAAACAAAAATGGGCATATTAAATACAATTTTTTTAAGTCCGTAGGTATGCACGCGTAATTAATATTTACAATTTGAGGCATCTACCTGCTTACATAAAAAGTAGTGCCCAACTAATAATCATGTCTAAATGTTAGTTTTTTTTTAAAACAATTTTTTTATTGTCCTGGTTTATCCGCAACCCGGTTAATTCGACTCTGAATAATCGAGAGTCTCCTGCATTTATGATTAATTGTAATTTTTAATCTTTTGAATATTTTCACACAAAACCGAAGATTACCTAAATATCAAAGATAATCGCAATATCATCTGACGTAAAATCGTATTATTTCTGCGCTGGAGCAAATGCAAAAATGTGATCAAAACACACCAATTTAATATTTAAAAACCCGTCTCGAGGAGGCATAATAAAACAAACAATTTGATCTATGTTTTAAATGTAGGTGCACATATTTATTTAAGTACAAAAAAAACTTATATTTGTGTCTCTTGTTCTTGAGAGCTTAGTTACACTGCTATAACCAAAAAGGTATTAAACAAATAATAGATATCTCCTAGAGACGAAGCTGTTTTTTATTACAGTGGAAATATATGGAAGTATGGGTAATCACAGGGCTTACGATCTGCCTTCGGCTAGCTTAAGTGATGACCTCCATCTCCATATCTGTCAAATTTTTTTGAAAGTTATATATAACATATGTGGACTCGGTTCGAGTACTCCTACACTATTGCCATCTGTGGATTAAATTTGATAATTCATTTCTCCGAGCGTGTATGTTACAATGAGAATCTATTTTTTTTTTTTGAAATTATTTAAAGTAAATATTCTTTATCTGTAAAATATTTTTAACACATTATATTAGAATACGCCTGAAAAATCAATTTTGATATATTTTCCTAGTTTGTATTTTGTTCTTGGACATATTCAAATATTGCTAAAAAAAGGTATTAAATTCATTAAAAAAAAACGCATATTAAAACATCATCAATTAGACGATATTATTATGTTCCAAGCACTTTTCTGTGGATCTAGAATTTTTATTTACACTCTTGTCTTTTCAATGTTCATGCTGCAGAGACTTGGACGCCTTAAAAATACATTGCAAATATGTTACTTATTCCGTAGATAGCACATCGCAAGAAAGTCACAATCTTGCAACAAATCTAACCACGACAAGCTGTATCTACGGCAGTAAACAATTCTTTCAATTTTTCTTTCACATATAGCCTCGACAGCCTAGTTGGGCGCAACTTTAGAATGAAGAAGACCCGAATCACAACTGTGGATGGAGGCGTTACATCTGGCATCTGGCTGGGGTGACCTGGGGCGATTGAGGCCACTATATTATGAAGGAAAAGAGAATTTTTAAAAATTATTATCAATAAAGTCGGTAAAATGCATGTGAACATTTAATAATTTTCCTTCTGAGAAATATTTAATTATTTTGTTTTTAAAATTAGAATTTGTTTGTCTAACAAAATAAACAATATTTTCGTACTGAGAATTAATTCTTGTTTACACAATGTTACATGCTGCCTCTCTAATGGAGAGGGAGGTCGTTTTGCTTGTTTCAGGAGAAATCTTGTTTTATATTTTGGTTCATACTCTGTTTTTTTAATAAAAAATATCGAATGTTATTATATTTAAAAATGCTAAGAGAATGAAATATAATCATATCGCCTGCTAAACGATTTTGCGAATATTAAGGGCTCTTGAAGGATAGGAAGTAGTGGTGAGACAAAATGTGTTTGTTACTGTGATTGGTGCTCAATTGTTACTACTACGATTGGTTACTGTTATTATTAGTAAATCGGCGAACGATCAATGGTAAGCTATAAACTAAATCTCCAACCGTGATATCGCAGTTACCAATCATCGTAACAATCGAATGTAATCACGGTTTATCTCGTTACTAGTAGGAAGGAAACCTTCGATCTAGGATTTATAGGTTTACCAAATTAAGTTCATATAAATGCATATAGTCTCTTGACGACCGCAAAGAGGTCAATTTATTTTTATTTATATACAGACTCTGGAGTGACCATGACTACTACATCAAAATTAAATCCCTTCTACGAGATATGCTCGATGCTTTCAAGGTTACATGGTGTTGTCTATGCATAGCTCAATCCATAATAATATTACGCTTCCCCGTCTATATCTATGACTTTCTTGATGTGGCGGCTTCAGTAATGTCATTATGGCTGTATAGTGCTTGATTAAACTGCCAGGTCTGTGAGACGTAAGCATGGCAAAAACGAACGTGTTTTTAATATCTCTTGTACGGATGAATGCCCTTGTTTTTTAGGAACTACAAAGATATGAAAGAATATACACAAAATACAAATAAATAATTTTGGGTGTATTGGAGATATATAATATCTCCCTTGATGTTCTATTTAACTATATATGTATTCTGTCTCTCTCTTTCACATGTAATTTTGTATTCTATCTCCCTCTTTATATATATATAAGTGCACTCTTCTTATATTTATGATCAGTTTTCAATACGTCCTGATGAAGCTTGAGATAAGCGAAACCGGTTGATAATAAATTACGTGGTTTCATACAAAGTTATTGTTATTTTATTTAAAATTTCAAACCACAAAGTGATTGATTTCTACGAAAAAAAAAGAAGTAAATAAAATAATATGTATTTATTTTAAGGACAACACATTTTTGTTGTGAAATTGTAATTTCAGAATTTAGTTCTTTGGCATTTTTAACACAAATTTAATCATCCAGAAAGATACGAGTATGCAGAAAAATAATATTAAAAAAAAATTTTTTGTTGCTATAGAATAAATAAATTAAAAAATATTTTTACTCTTAATAGATTTTTTCTGTATATCTTTCTAGTTGATTAATTTAATTTGTATTAAATATGTATTTACATTTATTTTGTACGTACGAACTAAGTATCATTTATGCAATGACTGCAAATAAATGGTTAAAATCGATAGATTGATACATTAAAATCAATTTTGTTCGAATAAAATATTTGTGCTTGTGTAAAAGTATATGAGATTGCGCATATGCCGTGAATTTATTATAATACTATTAATAAAGTATTAATTAAAGCGGTAATCTCTGTATTTTTTTGAATTATTTTATATACTTATATATGGCTGTATATTTAAATTTGTGAACTTCACGATGTATCTAAACAGCAAAATATAAAAGCGAAGACGTTGAAATGAGAAGGTTGTATCAAGTTGAACAACGCTTGTACCGAGAATCTCGACGAGGTACACTAATAGACCCTACTAGGCTGTTGTCATGGCAACGGGTCCTGAATCTCTCGTACCAGCACTCGTTCCTTCCCCTTCTTCAACCTCCGCATCCCCCCTTACGCACACTGCAGACGTTAAACCTTGTAGTGCCTACTGATAAATTGAGCTACCCATAAAATGTATAAAATTTGGGGATATGAAATTTAAAAATATTACCTAGTTATTTTGATATACACAAACGTTCAATGTAAAAAAATTAATACGGTTATTATTTTGCAAAAAAAACCTCGATTACTTTGAATGATGTATTTTATCATCTTAATTTGGTGCATATATTCTCTTGGTCGCGTGTCGCATATTGATTTCATAGAACACTGATATTTTTCAAAAACATAACATCTATATACATAAATATAATTGAATGTCTGTCTCTTTGTTCTTTCTACACAGTTTGACAACATTACATTGCATCTTAACAGCGTTTTGTATAGTTACATTTTAGGACTCTGCGCAAAACATAGGGACCCTCCCTCCTCACCCTGGCTACCCCAATCCTTCATCAACATTCAAATTTTTCACAGTTACTCTTTTGGGCCTATGCAAAGCAATGATATCCTTCTTCATTATTTCTGCCCCCTCCTTTTCACCCGTTGCGATATAAACGATTTAATTATATTGAATGCCATCCAAATTTTGTTCAGTAGCACTCTAGGGCCCTGAGGAAAATACAGCCTACCCCTTTCTCCGTCTGGATCAAATTTTACGTACTTTTCAAGACTTAGGCAAAATAATGGCGCCGCTCCTTAATCCTCTTCCTGAATCCCGGATAATATCGGGAACGGACCTTTATATTTATAAGTTAAAATGTCGCAATGCCATATTTAAAAAAAAATAATAATAACATTTATATACATTTTCAGTATTATATAATTAGGATTGACGATTTTCTGTTTATCATGATTTCATTATCTGTATAAAGTTTAATAAATTATTTAACAAAATATTTAAAAAATATATATTTGTAGGCAGTATTTACTTCCAAAAAGTTTATTGAATATTAATTTCTTTACGGTGATTTTTTATTTAATGTGCAAAATTCATTTTTAATAAAATGTTTCACTTTTATAATATGTAGATAATAAATTAAATGGGACCAATGTTATGGTAACTGGCTTAATTGGATACAATATTAGCATTGGGCGGTACATAATGCGTTCCAGTGCTCATACTATTGTGGGCACCAGAACATGAGTGAAGGCTGGAATTGGCGAAAGTTGACTGAATGGACTGAAAATAACATCGCTCCGGTATAAGTGGGTATACGAGGTAAATGGAATGAAAGCATGCAAAGCTGATTTTTAGCATTGTCATCTCTTACGACATTATCAAAAATCAAGAATAAGTTTTATTAGGAGAACACATTCTTATTGTGAAGTTGTAATTATTCAGAACAGACGGTCTGTGATATTTTAAATATGAATTAAATATATTAATTAGTAAGATATACATATAAAATCAATTTTATCGAAAGATATTATTATTGCGCCACCGGGATTCGAACCTGGATCTCTTTCCAATCCGGGGAAGGTGCATTATCCAACTATGCTACAGCCACAATATATTTAGCGACAAATTTTTGGCAACAACAATTTTTTTCGATAAAATTGATTTTATATGTATATCTTTCTAATTAATATATTTAATTCATATTTAAAATAAGTTTTATAATATTACCTTGACGAAGGAGCGGGTCGGTTCGAAATATATTGGCTCGTTACAAGTGAAAAAAAATAGTGGTTAAATACGAAGGTGTTTGTTTATGTATGTTATTTAAAAGTAAATTAATAATATGTACGAGTATCCAATTCCGTATATTTTCATTCCGATAATCAAGTTATCGTTTTTATTAATTTAAACGAATAACATACCCTGTATAAACCATATTGATTAATCTAACATCAACCGGTTTCGATGCTTTTGTATCTTCGTCAGGACGGACGCTCACCAACTTCGTTAACGTTAAATTATTCAAAGTGGTTTGTTTTTACAAAGATAGTTTTTTTTTAATGAATAATTATGCCCAACCACAAAGGTAACGATATAAGTATCAAATATTTTTCGATTTTGTCTTTATGCCAGCGTGTTGCATTATTATTAAAAAATATTCCAAAAATACCTTTATGTATTACAATATCAATGCCAAATAACGATTGTTACTAGTTCGTTTGATAAATAGTTATATTTTAAGGACACTGGAAAGTTATCACAAATAAGATTTTCGCAGATGTTGACTTCTACGAGTTGTATCCGCAGCCTTGTTTTTCTTTATGTGTATGTATCTTTGTCTTCTGTATTATCTTCTTTCGTCTTTTTGTGTATCTTGCAAAGCCTCACCCCTGTGTACACAGGCCATGGCCTTCCATGAAGGGAAGCAGCCCCCTACAGCACTGTTCGTTCCATTACACCAGCGATTACACATAAATGTTGCTTACCTGCACCCTGCACCCTTACCCTTAAGGTTCTCGGGTACCGTGCATTCTTAAGTTAGGTTCAATGCACTTTCTCACACCTTTACATTTTTACCTGTGTTCTTTGGTAAAGGTTACGTATTCGGATACATGCACGATTTTAGCAAAATAACTAAACGATGGTGATCTTCTTAAATTGTTTTAATATTTGTTTTGTATATTGTCGTACATAAAACATACTTTTTTTAAAAAAATATAACATGTGTATATAAAATTCTGCGCTTACGTATTCCTTTTAACCCAATTTAAAATCACAGAGTTTTGTGATTTTAAAATGTAAACAGAAATTTTATTTTATTTTAAGCTTACCCTGTTTTATTGTATATTTATTTTATGAAATTAAGTAATTTATAAAATTATTTTCTAAAATAGTTGCTCAGTTCAAAGACATTCCTAAAAACAATATATATAATACCCTACAGATATTAGTTACTCTACTTTTATTGTAGTATTAAATAAATGATTTTCTATAACTCTTCAAATCAGTGGCGCGACTACACCAATGCAGTGTATTGGGGCCCACGTTAGATAGGGGACCAAAAATTTCTCGCCGTCAATATATTTTGCATGTAGCGGATACCTTTCCAATATCAATCCAACTCAAGAACTGAAATTATAAAATACGTTTCTCGCATTAATACGAAAAAATGTGAAAACATTATTAATATATATTTTAGCGTTACCCCGCTAATATGCTGGTTAGAGACTAGACCATCGCCCTAAAGTGAATATAATAATTATAATATAATAATACATTTTGACTCGTTATTTAATCATCCACCTATAAAATATTTTGTACTGGGTCTGTTACATCCTGTATATTATAATATGAGACAAGAGACTAATTTTATTCTTACTATTTAATAGATAAACCATGCAGTACATCTTATATACAATATTTATTTAGGGGGCCTTTTTTCCATTGTGCATTAGGGCCCAATTTTTTTTAGTTACTCCACTGTTTCAAATATTCCTATCATTGAATGGGAATAGGCTTGTTTTCTAGTACTATAATGAATATATATATTTGCGAAATCTCCAAAACAGGCTAAAGATAAAAATGGGTCTAGTGGATAATAAATAAAATAAAGCTAATTAGTCCGATTTTTTGCGCGCGGATTTTCAGTTACATACAGTCTAATTGCAGCAGCAGTTTTCATTGCCCGATTTCATTTAAACGTGCTGTAAACGCAAATTACTTGGTATAAAGCTAAACGGTTTTTGAAACGATCACATATACGGTTTTGTAACACATAAAATGCAAAAATAGCTTTTTTTCAAACTTGCATATTGCCAGTTTTAGCGGCACAACGATGTAACAATTTTTTTTTATGATAGGTAAACTGTTACAACTAATGTGATAAATGGTAATTATATTAATTAAATTACACCAAGCTGCAGCTATAAAATAAAAAATGAAATATTATTGAATGTCCTTTCTACATAATAAATAGCTTTACGCCCTTCTGCGATTCTGCACGTCCGCATTGCGACGAAATTATACAACAACATTATTTCAATAAATAATTTATTAAACCAATGCAGACTTTGAATTTGTAAATTGAATATGGAACATCGGTAATCGGCGTTGGGACAATTAAAGAGTGCAAGTGCCTACATATCACACTTGTAAAAGTGTACTTTTTAACTATCAAAATTTATAGAAGGAAGTAAAAATATGTAATTTGTAAAGAAATGAATAATGTAAGAATATAAATTTAAATATTAAAATGATTTTATTGTTGTATTTCTGTTGCTTTTTTAAATGAATTTAGATTATGTATGTATTATAATTGTTATTATAATATACGTCATTTGTTAAAAGTTTCTTTTTAGTTTTATGTATACATATATATGAATGGCGCTTTGAATGGAATAATATCTAATGGGAACATATGTGAAAAAAAAAAAAAAATTTTTAATGAATAATGGTATTAAAGTATTATTAGTGTCGAGACTGAATGGTTACTTACAATAATTAGAAGCGTTTAAAATGTATGGAAATCTTCTTCAGAATTACAATGAATAATGTTGTCCCTTTTCATCTCATGCAAATACACTTGTATATCTGTCTCCCATTATAGTTATAAATACAAATTGTTTACAAGGCGAACCGTGTCTGAAATAGAATAAAAAAAATTGTGTTTTATTTTTACATATATGTGATTATAGAGTACAACAAACGTGCCTCTGAAACAGTGAATAAGAATAGAATAAAAAATAGGCTGAATGCAGTGGAAATGAGATCTCTTAGGCGTATATGTGGCATATGCATTTATGACAAAGTAAAGAATAAATAAATAAGGAGAGAATGTAAAGCTGATCATAACATAGTAAGTAAGATTAAGAAACTATCACTTAGGTGGTTTGGTCATACGGAACGGATGAATGGGGAGAGAATAGTAAAACATATATTTAACGCAAGTGTTGATAACACCAGAAATAGATGACGTAGGCAGTAGACTTAGCACGACTAGGTAAACCAGATACTGAAAGATGGTATGTTAGAAACCTCGATAATCAACGAGATTATATGAGAAGATGTATAAATGTATGAAGATGGCGAGAATTGTGTGTCAAGACAGAAGAGTGTGGCGCTCTAACCTGTCTGCTTGCGTGAAACAGCGCGATGGTAAGTTAGTTAGTTATATATTATGAGTAATTTTGAAATTCATACTAATATTTGGAGATGTATTACAATCGTTGTCGTGTCTATTTGGAAAATGTTGAAAATTGAAAAAGAGGTTAGTATATAATTTTTCATTTTTTCTTGCGTGTTTTGTCCTTTGATCTTGACTCATAATGACTCTTAATAAATCCTTTGATCTTGACTCATAATGAACTATTGGATCATTAATATTTCAATAGTTTTCTCTCTTTTGTGTTCACTTTCAAATATTGTCTCGTTTCGTGTTTCACCACAGAATAGAGTCGCGGCCGTCGGGTGATTGATAGCGTCAAGGTTTGTAGCATGAATGGAAATTAATTTACCGAACTGACTGCATTCCAATATATAGTGCCTAGTTTACGTATCAAAATGTCAACCATAATGTGTACGACGTCAGTGAATGGAAAAACTATTTACCTACTTAGTTTTTCGTCATCTTTTTCTAGTGCTTGGCCAGTTATCGGACGTTGTATATAATCATTATTTTATTTCCAGCATCTTGAAAAAGTTGATTTCTAGACTTCTTAAACTATTTATTGCTTTTGATTCTTCAGTCTGGATGTCTTTCATCCTATTCTTGGGCCTCTTCTGCTAGCAACTTTGTCTGATGATGAGATGCAGGATCCGATATTTTCATGTCTGATCATGTTACGGCCAAAATATGTATATTTTAAATAGAGATGCATATACGGAATACGTATCACATTAATAATGTTTTTCGATCAAATTGATTTTATATGTATATATTTCTAATTAATACATTTAATTAGTATTTAATTTTGAATTAATTTTAGTTTTAGTTTTTTCTTCTATCGTCATTGGTGACCCTATCAATCCAACTTGTTTTAGAAATTATTTGTAGATATACATCTTACAAGTTTTCATAACACACACGATAGTTTATGTGACATCCTGATAAAGGAAAACATATTTTCAGAACAAAGTAATAAATAATTAAATATTAATAAATTATTTATTTATTTGAATATTATAAGATGACAGAACGAGTATTGCTTTTTAATACCAATAATTTTAATACCCCCAGTTATATTTTCCAACTCTTATAAAGTGTATTATTTACAGCGAGCTTCTGTTCTTGACAGTCTCTCAGGGGTGTATCCCGTGAGAAACCAACCAAAATATTGTTGTGGTTATGTGGTAAACAGTGAACTAACTTGAGAACAGGTGGATGTCAACAATTTTCCGAGTTTGTTAGCTCTGAAAGACTTCTATGAAACAATTCACAAAAATATCTAGAAATACTTTTGATCTGTTTTTGAAGAAATGAATAAAACTCCAAAATAATCCATTCAGTTTATTACTTTCAGATTTTGTAATGTAATAAAATGTATTATTAATGTATCTATTAAATATTGACATGTCTCTTCTTACATCTATTCTTAACTTTTGGATTTTTTGTTATTATTTTGGCGTCACGATATACGAGTAGTTAACAGTGATACTTTATAATAATAATAATAATAATTATTATTATTTTCTTTTTCTTCTTAAATAAAGTCTCTGATGCACTCTTTCTTATGACGGATAGCAATGAGTTCCACGCTTTTGGGCCTGCCACCGCAAATGTCCGTTCACTAAATTTAGACTTCTGGCAACGGTTGGTCGGGTCTTCAACCCTTCTTGCGGCTGAAGTAGGGGCTGACCTGAGAGTTTAACGTCTACCATTCAATTTGTCTGGGATTCAAAGTTCTTGAAGATATAGAGATGCCATGTTATGTGTCGCCTTGTACATCAACCAGCACTATTTAAATTTAACTCTTTCAGGGAACCGGAGCCAATGTAACTGATGTAAAAGGGATGTTATATGAGTGAATTTGGAAACTCCATATATTATCCGTGCAGTCACATTTAGAATGGATTGTAATCTATCTAGCTGAAACATTGGCAGGCCAGCGTAGATGCTGTTACAATAGTCCACACGTGACACCACAAATGCATTTATAAGTAGACGGGCTGCCTTAAGTGGAAGATGTCTGTGAATACTTTTATTCTGTTTCAGTTGACATTGACATTTTTTCTGATTTGTGTATTCACTGAAAGATCTTAAGGTCTAAAGTATTTACTTATATTTAAAAAAATAAAGTCTATATAAAATGCAATGATTTTAATTTTTATTCACATTTTATTCGTATTGAATCATAAGTACGGATATTGTCTTCATTTTTCTAGGAAAATTCTCGAGAAACGTTCCGGTAGGCCGGAATAATTTTTTATGTATTAGTTTTTTTCATTTTTGTGTAGAATTTTAATATTTTTTGTTAGTATAAATTTTTCAAACAAAATTCTCTTAAACAAAAATAAAAAACCTCCCTTAAACAAAAACTAAAAGTCCTCATAACAAACTATTCTTTTCCTTTGAACGAAGCGCCGTACGCCTCTGTACAAAATTGTATTTTTTCACCCCCTTTCCCGCTGCAGACTCCACAGGCCGGGTCTGGGGCTGGAGCAGGGGACGGTTGTTTCAGGGTCTGGTTGCAACCCTCCCACACGTTTTCACTTGCCTATCGCACAGCCGCCGGATTGCGAAAACCATTAAATATTCCATTTGAAATCCAATGAAAAATGTGTTTGTATCAATATTTCATTTCGTTATTTCGATGAACTCAATTTTTTGTATTGCTGCCATCCCCCGTCTAGTTAAAATGTTCGACTGTATACAAATTTAGACAAAAATACGTATTAATTAGAAAGATATACATATAAAATCAACTTTATTGAAAAATATTATTGTTGTTACTGGGATTCGAACTTGGATCCAATTATATGTATATCTTTCTAATTAACACATTTAATTAGTATTTGAAATATCACAGACCTATGTTCTTAATAATTACAACTTCACAAAAATAAGGTGTTCTCCTTAATAATATACAAGTTGTATCAATGTGTCCAAAATTTAATAAAAACTAATTGTTAATTTTGGCGTCTCTTATTGGACTACTCAAAGGTATTTGAGATTCCATAAAATAAAATAGATAGATAGTAAGATAGATGTATTAATTTGAAAAGTGTGATTCGAAAAATTTCCGTCAAAAGTACTGTGTGCTGTAGCATAGTCGGTTAATGCACCTTCCCCGGATTGGAAAGAGATCCAGGTTTGAATCCCGGTAGCAACAATAATATTTTTCGTAAAAATTGATTTTATAAGTATATTTTCCTAATTAATACCTTTAAAGCTATGAATTTTTATAAACTGTTGAATACAAAATTGCATATCTTACTATGCCGTTATTTCTGCATTCAAAATTTAATGAACTCAATTGTGCCCATTATTATGAAAGTAGTCTAATTCATGTTTCTTTTGTTACTAGATATTTAAAAGTTTGCGTTTGAATTGATCTAATAATATTTTTGTATTACACAACACAATGTTTCAAAATTTATTTAGTCTGCTAGATTTATAATTTATTCCATCATATAAATGTTGCATGTAGCTTATAAGGAAATAAAAAATATAATTGTTGAAATGGCTTACTCTATTATCAAAATAAACACTAGCGGAATATCGTTGAACGTCGTAACAATATACTGAATGTTTAACAATTGTTACAATTTGCTCAATATTATATTAATTTAAAACAATGTGACGCGAAATAATTGATAAACTCATTTTTGTCAACTTCTTGACTTGGACCATTTCATTTTAATGAGCACAATTCTGTTGTCCAGAGTTATAGTAGACAAAATGCTTATCAGACCAGAGCTTATATGCGTCTTGAGAGATTATTCTGGGTATGACATTGAACAGAAGAAGACCTGGAAGAGTGCCATAGCGGCGGATACATACGTTGGTTCTAGCTGGAGAGACCCTGGGGAGTCAGCTGTGAGGGCGACATAGGATAGATTTATGGAGGTACACAACTTCGGCTGCACGTTCGGCTTCGACTTAAATCTGCCGAAGGTTTGGCCGAAGCCGAAGCTTTGTATTTAGCCGCTGAAAAGTGCCGAAAACGCAAATTCAGTTTATCATTTCTGGAAAACTGCAATCTATTTATTTAATAGATATATTTACAATTATTATCAACACCATAATGCAGAAAACTAGAAACTGTAGAATTTGCATTGTTATGTTTACTTTCTAGTTGGTGTTCTAAGATTTCTATGTACGATTGAACCTTCGACTTTAGCCGAAGGTTATGGCAAGAGCCGAACAATCGGCTTCGGCCAAAACTGACTTTCGGTCGGGACACTAGATATAACTCCAATAAATATACCAGTATTTATGTTCCTTTCATTCGGATCCGTATAAATCATGCATACATTTGCGTATAAACAAAACACTTGGACACCCTTTTCACTTAGACGATTAGTTTTTTCTGACTTATATTTTTTTAGTAAAAAATTTATGGCGTTTTGTAGCGTAGTTGATCGCAGACATTGTTACAGTGGTGAATTTGAATAAACATTTGCAGACTTGATTAATTAAATCACGATACGGACTCTGATCTAGTGAGGTAGGCGGGGAACACGTGAAATAATGCATGTGTTAAATAAGGCATTTTTATATCGCAAAGAACAGGGTGCGCCAATGGTTCTCGTGGTTTTCTGTGCAAACCTATATCATAATGCGATAGAGGGGGTGAGTTTTCTGCCTGAAACCTCTTTAATATAGATTGCCGTTTCGGTACCCATAACTACTTGTACGGTTAATCAACTATGTATGCTGTTTCAGCGTACATTGAAAGACAGTCAGTAATTGAAGTGATATCAATTGGCTGCCCAGATCGCCAGATCTTACGACACAAGTCTTTTATTTATGGGATTTTTAAAGGCCCAGGCTCATCTCAACAAGCCTCATATACTTGAAAATTTAAAAAATAGTATTACATAAGAAATCAGAGTGATGGATAATAAATGTTTGCAGTTCGAATTATCGAAAAAATATATAAGTTGTATCAATGTTAATCCAAATTTAATAAAATTAATTAATTCTGGTGTGTCCTAGTGGATTTTACTCAAAGGTATTAGAGATTCATCACAATATAAAATTGATTGCTTTTAAAAATGGAATAATAGATGTATCAGTTGGAAAGATTACAAAATATAAGTTCAAAATTTATCGAAAATGTATACGATTGTTATAGCGGAAATGGTGAACGCGCATCCCCGGATAGGAAGAGGTCCAGGTTCGAATCCCGGTTGCAACTAAATATTTTTTCGATAGATAGATTTTTTTTATATATTTTCCTAGTTTATATATTTAATTTGTATTAAAATATCACAGAACTGTGTTTTGAAAATGCAACTTCACAACAAAAATGTGTTGTTCTTAAAAAATATTATTATTGCTTTATGCACGCTATTATATTGATGTACCTTTTTGTGGTGCTTTTTAGCATTTAAAAAATACCAACGTGGCGGCGAATGAGAAGGACTGATATGGGAGCATTCGCTCATAGGACCTTCCTGGGTAAGTAAGTGGTGGGTCACCTCTCACTTGCGCACCCAGTATATGTATACAGCTGTGTGAAATAATTATTTTACATGTTTAATATATCATTTAACATATTCTAATCCTCCGCAATGCATTCGAAATATAGATTTTGCCATAAAATACGTCTAGATTGTTGATGTATGGGTAATGAATCATTCATTTCTAGTCTGCAGCGAACACGGGAAACCTCTTCGGCCGGCTGCCGCCCTTCTACCCGATTCAGGATTATTTAACAATTATACGTCCCAAAAAAAATATCTGATAACGGTCCCTGAATTTTCCCAAAGGACTCGCCTTTTCGCCTCTCATAAAACGCTCGACCCGCATTCTCCGCTGCCCGCCGGGAGTTGTGTGTTATTGACGTTTTGTAAATTCAGGTTAAATTAATGGTAACTCAAAATAAGTCAATTTCAAACCGTGAACCCTTCACGTCCGAGGAGTGATAGATTCGCTGAGTGGAGAAGCGTGTCAGGTTTGTGGAAATCACTTACTGATTATTTTTTGGGTTTCGCTCATTGAGAGCGTTCTTGGCCGTTTTATTATGTTTTTCTGGAGTGGTTTGCGAAGGATATTATATTACTTTTATTTTTAAATGTTATGTAAATTATTGGGTTACGTTTCCTTTTGCGTGAACTACGTTGTCTCCGTTTTCTTGGAAGAGTTGAATTTATATTACGCTGATTAATGTACAAGGAGACACATAACATGGCGCTTCTGTGTCTTCAAGATCTCTCCATCCTAGATAACTTGAATGGTAGATGTCACATTCTCAGGTCGGCTTCTACTTTAGCCGCAGTAAGGGTTATAGAACCGACCAGCCGTTGCAAGAAGTCTAGGTTTAGTGAACGGGCATTTACAGTGGGAGACGGAAAAGCGTGGAACTCTTTGTCCTTGTAGGTGACCTGCAGACGCTTTTTAGTACCTGGCTGTCATTTCAGACACTTGACAGCCCATCGGGTACCCACAGAAATGCAGATGTCAATACATCAAAACGAGCACCTCTGAGGAGCCATCTGAAGCCAGCCACTTCTCCGCAGCTCATCCTTTCAGAAACACCTCAAACAAGCAACTCCAGTTAAGAACTTTATTGGTGCAAATTAACTTTATACTTTAACCGTAACTTTTGTAAGTCCTGTTTTAATAAAATACCTTGCTCTAGTCACAGCATATATACTCACACGCACATTCCACATTCATATACACTGCGATATACACCCACACGCGCGAGACTTGAAGAGGATAGAGCCGTCAGTCTTACCATGTACAAAACCTTCTGATCCGAATTACATAACCTTCAAACGTCAGCCATTCCATCCAAGTGACTCGACTGATAAAGCTAACCCCTGTACCTTCCATCATAAGGAACAGTGAATCAGAGACTTAATTTTAAAATATACTAAAAACGCACCTTTTCACGACGTCATATTCATAAGCTCAAATAACAATCTTTAATTTTAAATACAAGGATATTGTAGGGGACTAAGCAGGTTATGTGTAAAGCGCTAGAGATCCCGTTGGAGACATCTTGGTAGACACAGATGGAGATGAAATGACAATGTGAGGAGATATCTGAAAGCGTTTCTCTCTGAGTGGAGTATGTTGGCCTATCGCTGAGTTGTACATCAGGTGAAGATTCTCGATTGAGTGTTAAGCCTATTAAGAATCTTCGTGAGTATTCTTACAGAAAACACTTTTAAAACTTTCACTTTTATTGTTACGCGTAAACATCGTGCGCGTGTGTTTATTATGTGTACAGTTCACTGGTAAGACAGAAAGGAATAAGATTGTATTACATTTATTTCTATCGTTTTAATTGTTCTAAAACGATAGAAATAATTTTTAGCATTGTTCTTTGTATAGGAAGGCACTAGGTATGTATATTTTTTTAGGTTCGTATTGTGTAGGCAGGGAATTCACAAACAAGTTATATATTTTATATTTTCATAGAAAAATGCAATCACTTCGTGGTTTGATATAGTAGATTAAATAAAACACAATCAATTTGTATAAAACCACGAATTTTATTAAAGGCCTTTTTGTATTTTTTGTTAGTTTTAAATACGCTCTGATGAAACATGAGCTAAGCGAAACCTGTCGGTGTTTAATAAAATTCGTGGTTTTAATCGAACATATTTTAGTTTTCAAACATTTCAATCTCAATAGTGAAAAAATTATATTTAACGTTTATGGGTACTGAATAAAATATATAATCACAATGCTAACTAGTATGACCCGATTTCATTGGAGATACGAATGCTTTTTATTTAATCTTGTGACATTATGGAACATGAAAAGTTAGACAGTAGAATAACGGAATGTTGAAGAACTTTTGATACAAAACAATTTTTTGCACTGTCTAAAAATAAATATGTGCCCACGGTTTTTTTAAAGAATTATTTATTTACATGTGTACTTCTTTACAACCAGAATATTCTAGGAGTTTTTTTTTTATAATTCTACTGTGGACAAAAGAAATGTTCAGAATGGTGACATTGATGTTATCAGAGATTTAGTATTTCTTCTATGTATTTTTGGGGTATTAATAAATATAATAACTGAACAGTCGATCATATAATGTTTTTATTTCTGTACTAGCAATATCGTCGCCAATCTTTAAGTTGTCAGATCTGAAATCTTCTAAGACGATCCCATATATTATTTTTATGATTCGTGGTATTTTTGCAAATATTAATTTAATAAGTATAAACATTACCTCGTATATCATTTAAAATAAATTATATGAATTAATTATACGGAAAAATCTACCTAATGAAAAAATATTTAGTTGGTATTTGATTATTAATGAGAACACATTCGTATTGTGAAGTTGTAATTATTCAGAACATAGGTCTGTGATATTTTAAATACAAAATAAAATGTATTAATTAGAAAGATGTACATATAAAATTAATTTTATCGAAAAATATTGTTGTTGCTACCGGGTTTCGAACCTGGATCTTTTCCAATCCGGGGAACGTGCATTATCCGCTTATGCTATACAATGAATTGACGACAAAGTTTCCAACCTACATGGTACTAACAACAATATTTTTCGATAACATTGATTTTATATGTACATTTTTCTAATTAATACATTTTAATTGGTATTTGATTCTTTTAATTAATTTTAAATGTTATATCATAGAAGTATGTTCTTATATTGCAATTTCACTTTAACATATTATTAAATACAACATTTGTTATAGAATACTTCAGAAGCACACAAATAGACAATACATAATTATAGACTACAAATGTATAACTCTTTATATAAAATTATTACAGTGTATCTCCCTCTCAAAGCACAAGAGCTAATCTATTTTTTGGAGAGGTAAGCTAATAAAAAACATATAATTTTAATAATGTTCAATACTTAATTAATAATTCATATTATAAAAAAATTCTAAAAATTTCAAATAAATAAAATTTAAAAAAACATGTAAATGTGTTTACATTAAAATAATTTTATAATCTAAAAAATATTTTTTTTTATTGTATAAAGTAACACTGAGTCTTACTTTATATTAAATACATACCAAATAATACGTGGTTTTTTTATCGATTCTTTCGGACAGATAAAATGTTAAATATTATTTGCAATATTTTTTAAAGTATCTTCGGATGTAATAATTAATTTATAAAACAAACATTAATCGTCTAAAATTATTTTAAATATCAGTACAACTATTCTATCTATTTATCATAAAATTTTCTAATAATTTTTTTTTGTTATTTTTTTAAAATTTTATAATCTAATCTAAACTAATATATTTAAAATTTTCTTCCACGTAGGGTAAGCGGTGCATAGATTGCTCTCTTTCTTGTTTAATCAATTCTAAAGGCGTATGGTGGTTGCCATCTCTCGTACGGCCTAGCGACATCAATCGGCGACAGTCGAATGGTTTCTGTTAGTTTTAAATAATTCTCAAAATTGCGAATAACTATTAGTATTCTTGTTGTGTCTTTTTTAAAATTATGTTACGGTTTTTAAATTTATTCCAACCACGAATGTCGTGAATTTCAAGTGCTCCAATGATAGTATTTATTTTACAAATTCTCTCGTAAATTTCGCGGTGACAATTCAGGGAGGCCTTTCTTTAGGTGATATAAAGCAACTACGGTTGTGCCTAGCACTGACTATTGATGTATATTTTACATAACTAAAACATTGCAGATTCATGGTGGTGAAGTATACAAATTGTAGATTTATTTATCAAATTCCTCCTCACTTCGTCATATTGGTAGGTTATTTTTCTGTTTGACACGATCCACGTGTTTTTTTTTACAATCTATTTAGTTTAAGATTTTCGAATCTTTTTGCAAAAACTACAGTAATACGTGTTTTCAGTCAATTTTATTATGAAAGATCCATTTAATCTAAAAATATTTCTTTTAAAAAAAAGTCTAAATATACTGTAGTTATCACAAAAAAATATAATGGCGGAACCTTATCGCTCACCCTTTAGCATAGTTTATAAATCGTAAGAATATTGATGTGGCTTTCTTTAAAAAAAAAAATTATACATAGAATCTCGAAATATATCCATATAAAGACCATACAGTTTGTTTATTAATTGATTGTATAAGGTTCAAACGGGAACAGTTAAAAAAAGTCAATTCAAAGACATTCACATTCGGTCTCTTATATTGCAATATCCAAAAAAGTATGAAAATATTGAATTATTTATTTAAAATTTATAAGGGTAACTAGAGATTTTTATAGTACTTATTTAAAATAAAAAAATTATGCCTTATGTGCTTTTATTTTAAATAATTACTAGAATGGACCTGTAAAAGTTGACCGAATTTTTTTGGCTGTTGTCGGCACCTATTTATATTTTGACGACTGCCGACAGACTTCTCGCTTTTCGTCTTCGTCCATTCCTAGTGATCACTTATTTCTTCAGCTTAGCTTCTATCAATGTCCTCAAAATATGCGAGAATTATTCTACTGCATATTGTGGGGAGTCTGATGAATATAGGCATTCGTTCGTCTCGAAGTTCATGGTATACGACCAACACTACATCTAAAAATTGTCGAGCGTGTTTCTTTATATCCTTCGCGGGGTTCACGTTTCAACTTCAAACAGAATTATGGAGAAGGGCTACCAGGATCGCAACTAGTCGAAATTTAATTATCTTGAAATGAAGCGGTTCATCCAAATTTTGGTCAATTTCAACATAGGAAACTTGGCCACACCGCATCTGCTTCGGATCCCAGTTTCGGTTCCTCTTAGTTCCGATTTTTGTCTCGAACATAGCGGTTTTTAAATACCATGAAATGAAAACAGCTACGCTCGAGACAAAAGTGTCTCCGTGCAGAGGTATCTTTACTCCTTTAAAACCCTTCGACTTACAAGGGTCTAAAAGATGAACAAAGACTAGCTTTGGTTTCTCTTTTTATCTCTAAATTTTTTGCTTGAAATCTGTAGTTAATAATTTTTAAAGGATTACTGATTTTTTAGAAATATATATTTTGTACTGTAATGTGACAAGAGTTTTCTGTGTTTTTTTTTTTATTTCCGCCTCTGAATTCTTTCTTTGTAGATTTTTGTAAGGCTCCGTAATCTGATTATGGTTTCCTTTATATAATATAAGTAAAATAGCGTAAGCTTCCCTTTTCTGCTCTGTTCCCTAATGCGAACCATTAAAGCTCGGGGGAATGTGGAAAATTCCTCCAATTCACTCCTAATGATTCCGATCGGGTTTTGGACAATACTGATATTGATTTTCTGCTAACGACAATAGACTTTCCGCCTCGACTGGTTTTCCGAATGTACGTTATCCCAGCCAATGCCATTTGTGTGTATGCCAGCGAACGGCACGGGATGGACTTGGACTGAATCCACGAGGGTGTTGGAAGGTAAGAAGTGGGGATGTAATAAAACTGAGGTAGGATAATTTAAACTTTTAACATCAAGGAAACAACAAAAAAAAAAGGATTAATGTCACCACACATTTTTGAAAATAGATGCAGCGGAGAATTAACGCATTTTAAAGACATCACCTATGGTGGAGCTAAGGAAAAACATTAATTTTAATGAATTATATTTCAACCAAATAAATATTTTTTTTACGATACATCTTTACCATACAACCACCGAAATATCAGTGTGTAATATAAATACTTTTAAAATCAGCAATGTTATCTTTGTGGTTAAGATTCATATTTTTATTTATTATCTAATAGATTTTTTAAAAATAGATTCTGTCAAAGAAACAATATATGTTTTAGTTATTTATGACATCCTGAAGAAGAAAATGGTATTTTAAGAAACCGGTAGATGTATTTCAACTCATTTTAGTGGTTAATAAAACAAATATAATAAATAAAAATATGTAATATAAATGTTCAGTATTATTTTGATTAGTACAAAAACTGTGATATATCATTATTTTGAATGAATGTTTAGTTTATATATTAAAATATCAGCGCGTAATATAAATGTTCAGTATTATTTTGATTAGTACAAAAACTGTTATATATCATTATTTTAAATGAATGTTTAGTTTATATATTAAAATATCAGCGCGTAATATAAATGTTCAGTTTTATTTTGATTAGTTCAAAAACTGTTATATATCATTATTTTAATTGAATGTTTAGTTTATATATTAAAATATCAGCGCGTAATATAAATGTTCAGTTTTATTTTGATTAGTTCAAAAACTGTTATATATCATTATTTTAATTGAATGTTTAGTTTATATATTAAAATATCAGCGCGTAATAACAATCTAACCCAACGAGTGGTCGAGAGTTTTGTTTACTTGATTAATTATTTAGATCAGCGCTGTCCAACTGGCGGCCCGCAAACTTTTTTTGCGACCCGCGAGCTGTACATATTTTGTAATGTTTTCCTTTGTACTGTATTATAATATATTAGAATGACATTAAGTTTATATAATTTTAGATCGTAAATTTGAAATTGATTATAAACCAGCAACATATATATGTATAAGTATAATCTTTGTTTTCTAAACGTAGTTAATTTATGATGAATAAAATTGTAATAATATTCTGTTTTTATTATTTCTAGTTAACCGACTTTTCATTTACCTATCCTCTTTGACCCCCGAAATGTTTGCTAAAGAAAAAAATGGCTCGCAGCCTAAAAGAAGTTGGACAGCGCTGATTTAGATGATTGTATTTCAAACCCATAGTCAATATACCAATGTACATTGACAGTTTAATAAACGAACCTATGCATATATATATATTAAGTTGATGAAACATATTATATAGCATTCGCTTTTAATGTTTTGTAGAATCTGCATTCAAAATTAGAATTAATATCACACTTTCGCAGAGGTTATTTCAGTTTTATTATTTTAGGCATTAATTCCGAATAGTTTATTCACAACCATCCATTTAATGGTTGACGCGGTAAAATAGCAAAACACACTCTTTATATATTTATTAATCGTACAAAACATTAACATTTTGAGGACAGAACACATAATTTGTGAAATAAATATATTTAACAATGAAAATGTAATCATCAAACCGCTTACAATGTTCGCCGCATGAGCGAAACACAATTTATTTGACAACCCACAACCCACAATAGCCTACAAACATTCTCTTACAGTGGATGAAAATTGTACGTTGATATTTATATTTTAAAAAATCCGTTCAATTGAATATTCAAAATGCATTATTCATTGATCATCAACCGCTTGATTTCTCGAAATACATAAATTGCTCTGAAAATTTAATCGATAGAAAATCTATGAATGTGCGGAGTGTATCCATAAATAACATTTAATCCAACTTAAACTATCCAAATCTCCATTTTAAATTTCTTTTTACTAATTTTTAACGTAATTTAACCTACTAATTTTTTTTTTGTTTGTATTTTATAGGTATTCTTAATTTATATTTTTAATAAAAAAACTATTTGTTTTTAATGTTGCAGTTTCAGAACACAGTTCTGTGATATTTTGAATCCAAATTGAACGAATCATTTAGAAAAAATCTATCAAAATATTCGGTTGCTACCGGGATTTGTATTTGTATCTGGATTCGTATCCGAGGAAACGAAAAAAAATTGATGTATCAATTGGAAAGACTACAGAATATACGTTCAAAATCTGTCAAAAACCTGTTCGGTTGATAACGCGTTTCCTTGAATAGCAACAAAATATTTTTTCAGACTTTTTTCTAATTATTTAATTTTATTTGTTTTTCTTATATTTCAGTTATTCTTTGGATTACGTCTCTCGTGGTCTATTATTCTTTATAAATTAATTTATGAACTTCATTTACTGTTTCAATTTCAATTTATATATGTATGTCATGTCATTATTAGTAATACCAAAAAGCCCGCGATCAAAATTTGTTACATTAAAAAATATTTCTATTGTAATCTTCTTCAGATTTCGTCCATCCTCTGTTAGATACAGACCTCTCTTGACGCCCACCATTCCTTTCGATTTTCGGCGGATTCCATCTTCTTGCATGCTCCCACTGAAAACATATTTATTTCTTATTCTATTCCGTATTAATACCAGTTTTAGTAATATAAATAATCAGTATTAGTAAATAGAAAAAAGCGTTTGGGCTCGCGTAATCCAGTTTAAGTATCAGGAGCCTAATATTGGTGTTATATACACACCTTCACCCCCTGTACAATCTATCAGTTACAAATAAAGTTTACGTTTTTAATATTTGATTACATTTCATGTATCTTTATACTTGCTTTAGACTGCATTACTATTATTTTGTATTGTTTATTTTTTTTTAATACAGACGGTATTCATTTTATAGAACTCCATTGTTTATCAACACTATAAATCAAATACGATTTTTTTATCGTTTCGGCTGTCTAGGCCATTATCAGCTGATATTCGTCCAATTATTTGGAAAAATTAAATATAGAACCAAAAAAATCGTGTTTGATTTATTGTGTTGATTAATCTTGTATTGTATGGACTTTTTATTCCAACAATTAGATAAGAGTCGGTCGTATTTGGTACATTGATATCATCAGAATACATTACAATATGGTATTGGTAAAAAACGTAACATAATGTGACTGAGAATTGAAACTGAAATCAAAGAATTACTTAAATGTTCATTGGGTATTTTCTAGTTTATTTTATTAATATAATAATGTGAATACACTGTTCTAAAAAATCGTTTTATTATTATGGATTAATTGGCTACCTACCAGGCTAGCTTCGATTCCTATCCTGATATCTTTCACTTCTAGCATATTCGTACATTTTCTTACTCAGGGTTAAAGTTAAAATACTTTTTTTTTTTAAGCGAATTATTTACATATATTTGGTGATCCTAGAATCTATATGATCGCTTCTCCTTCTTGTACAATCCACATTCACTATATATATCATTGTTCCTCATTCTTAATTACTTAACACCGTTTCGCTGCAACGGTAAGCAGAGAGCACATAATGTCTCTCACATATGTTCATGCACTCTCGTCAATTGCTGAACCGTTTTACCTAAGAGTTTCGTTATCTTTTCAACTTTTGATTTTGAGTAAAATTTGGAGTAAATGTCGGAACAAAGAATCTACTATGAGTCCTGTGAATACTACAGATCGAATGATATGTGAATTGAATTATATACATAGTGAACTCTTGTAATACTCACTGAATTGTCAATAGACTGCTAGAAATTACTGAAAGAGATGTAAGATTTTTGTTTGTTTTTCTAATTGATTTAATTTTCAGTATGAAAAAGATTTTTATATATTTTTTTTGTTTTATAGAGAAATATAGTAAGTAATTATTTAAAAAATGTAGACTATTTTTTATATTTTTAGTAACAATATCTTTATTCTTATGAGTCTGTAGAAAAGTAACAATGTAAAATAACAATTAAATCAAAATAATGCACGAAATATGCTTGGGTCAGGGAGTTTCTGTAAATGTATTTGTTTTATGTTCGTCTTAATATTATAATAATATTATTTCTTGACATAAAAATATATTTAAAAAGCTCAATATGTTAAAACTAAGTTTTAAATTATACTTTTTGAAATGCGGAAATATCGCCTCAGGATATTTTTCGCGAATATTCGAGAAACAATAGAATTTTTTTCACTGTGCAAAATATTTTTTTTTTATTACATCTACAATAAGTAAGTATTCACTTAAAATACCTACATAATAAAGCGTTCATAGGGTAGTTAGTAAACTTGTCAGTGTCAGGACTCACCCTAGGACATTAGATCCTACTGAAAGGGCTGTAATCTAGCTCGCACATTACGCAGAGGCCCGAGTGCTTTAACTTCCCGTACGTGATGCGAAATCACGCGTTGATAACTTTTGCCGCGAGGGAACTCCCTCAGCTAAAGGCCGTTTATTTGCTGATCCAAATTATTACTAGATATTTATTTAAACCACTAAAAATGGATACCTTAAAATATTATAGTCCAAATCCAAGTAATATATAATATCTTAACAATTTATGTTTCTAAGGAATCGATATGAACCTGATAACTAGATTGGAGAACCGTACTAATATACTTAATATATTAAACTACAGTTACAGTATAGTAAGTTGAGAGACTGGATATAGTTACCTCTTGGTACTTCTCATTATAATACCATCCCGTATATATTCACCATAACTAAACTTAACTTAGAATCATTCCGTATATATATATATAGAAGCAATATAAATTTTCAAACATAATAATAACATGAACAGTAGAAATTACTCCATAAGAATTCCCCACACCTGGACAAATTTCTCAGATACAGCCGTCCACGAAAATACATCCATCCAAAAAAAACCCGTCATTAATAATAAACCGATAAAATCCCCCTATAATAATCAAAGAACCACTTAGCAAGGTAATTACGCGTGCACAAAGCTGACTATTAAATAAATAACTACATTACAAGCCACCTTACGTTACCATTAGATACAGTTAATCGCGACGTCAACTAATAATATTAAGCACCTACTAAAATTTTAACTCACTTTCCACTCACGGTTTCCCCAGAAAATAATCACCACTAGACCACAAGCACGTCAATTATATAGCTTGGTGGTCTAGTAAGTAAGACACTCGCCTGCTGATTTTATATATTTTTAAATTATGTAACTGAATTTTTTGAATATTTTTTCAAATCATAAAAACATTTTCTATACAGGAATAATACGAAACGTGCGTCCGATTCACATAGAACATAATTTTTTAATCTCGTTAATTTTTAAAAATAATTAAATGTTATTTTATGTAGTATGTGTTCAATTAGTCTTGTATTAATTCCATACACCTATTTGTTAAGTTATTCGTTTGTTGCTCTGATAAATGTATTATTTCTATACATATGTGTATATGAAATAAATAAATAATGATAATATCTGTGAAAGGCTAGGCGAGACTATCCCCGGCAGGGGATGATTCCCTCATGCGTACAGAGTAATGTTATAAAGCAACGAAATTGGGATGAAATATTTATCATGATTCACAACCCCTGAAACGTTTCGCAGTGACCCAGTTACGGAAATAGAGCCTATTTAAGGCGCGGTGCTGCTTTACAAGAAATTTACGCAATAAAAAAATATTATTCACTTATCTTTATTAACAGTCTATTTTTTTCAGACGGTGAAATCGGTGAGTAGCTGTAATTTTTTTTTTTTTTTCATAATTTATCATTTTAGACATCAAAATATTTATTTATTAACAATTGATCAACATTTTACATTAGTTATGTGAATATTAGATAATATAAAATAGTTTTTTTTAAAGCATTGATTATCTTTTGGTTTAATTTTTTTAAATTTATTTAATGCTAGATGTCGTGTCAACCAGCATTTCTTTTAGTATCAACCATTAACCGAGATCAACCGTATTTTAGTACATGTTTTTTTTTCGATACCACAATTCTGTAATCAAGAACCCTTGTATGTGTATATGAAAATTATTTAATGTATAAGCTCTTGTTAGTCTGTAAGAATATTAGACTCAACTGTTTTGTTAACGTTTATCATTAAACATCGCCCAAGAGGCTTTTAAGTAATATGTACTCATTCTTTTATTGAAGCTATCCTTTTGGTGGCCCTCGGGGCAGTGATACCATCCTGATTTAACGATGAACCAATACGTCATGGAATGTCATAAACCCTGCCAAGTGTCTCATGGTGTTCTCGCTGAGCAATAAGTTACGAGAAAAGGGAAGGAAATATTTTTCGTAACACGATATATACAGAAAAAAAATACATTACTAAATTGTCTCTTTAAAAAATGTTGGTGTAAAAAACAAACATTTAGTACATTTCTTTCAACACATACGTTTTCATCCATAATTTAATAACACGAAGTCGTTTTAGGGGGTTTTGGAATTAGGCGCTACATATTCAGTCTATTCTCACATACATATAATATTTTAACATCATTATCAGCCGTTTTCAGAAGACCTACCCGTGTGTCTCCCAGTTTTGATGATTTATTATATAATAATAAATATTGATTAATTTTTATAGGAACATTTAAAAAAAAAAATTAAATTGTAATTAGTGACGAACCGTGATCGATTTTTTATCGTAATTAATATCAGTAGCGGTGATTATCCGTAATTCCTGTTCACTAGAAACTAGAAACAAATTGAATATATTTAATTAGTGTTAACTTCTAACTTTTAAATCACAGTTACCAATCGTCGTTACAGTCGAACACCAATCGCACACAGTTTAGCTCATCACTACTAATAATAACTATAATTTGCCAAATTATAATTTTGTTGATGGTAAAATATATTATGTTACTTAGTATCTATAAAGAAATGTTGAAACATGGTGAATCGTTGACAAAAAATAAATTAAAAAATCTCAACATGCGGCGGAATATTGCTGAACTTACGATTCTGTACAAGATTATTAATGGTCTAGTCCACAGCACGCGCAGCTTCACGCAAGTACCAGATCATTAAGGAAGTATGACACATTCAGACTAGATGCCTACCACAGCAACATTGCGTTCTTTAATTCGATTTCACGCATGTGTAGATTGTATAATGACATTAACACAGTAAATAAGTTGGACATATTCTCTAATTCTAAGCTATAAAATCTTTTACATGACACCTTCTCTTGAAACGTAATATCACATAGTAAATATGACTATTCTACTTGAAAACATCCGCTTATCGTATAATGGCCTATTTATGATATTTTTTATAACGAAATATGCTATTAGGATTTTTTCAGGTCATCCGAAAATTTAGTACTATTATGCTCGTGCAATCATTCCACTGATTTTATTTATTTTCCCAACCATATCATATTATGTTCTACGATATCTTGTGAATAGAACCCCTAATGGAGTAGTTATTTTAGGAAATTCTTGACGCTTATTTCAGATCATCCCTTTGTTTAATTCTGCTCCACCTCGGTGCCTCCGGCACCTTGTAGCCTTCGTGGTAATGTTAGTAATCTGCCATTTTGGACAAGTTTTCGGGAAACTGGAGCGTAAGGGTTTAATATAATAGGACGATGGTCATTCTAGAGGCAGTGACATGATCCGTTACATATCTCATGATCAAACATAAAAACGCGATACATGTCTCAGACACGTGTTATACAGGGTTAATAATATGTTTCAGGCCGATGTTGTTTTTGAATAACTAGGAAATGGAACACAATTTTTTATTAGCAATACTTGAATATGTCCAAGAACACACAATTACTTGATACACACAATTACCTACAAAGGCACTGTTATTAAACAAATATCAGATATGGAAATACGGGGTAACTACAGGACTTACGACCTGTTTTCGGCTGGCTTAAGTGATTACTTTATATATATATATATATAACGTTCACCAATTCTCACCCCTCAATCTCCATATTTATAAAATTTTTTAATGTTGTATACATGTTAGTATGTGGACTCGTTTCGAGTACCACTACACCATCACGATCTATGGACCAAATTTGATAATTCATTTTTTCCCTTTTTTTAAACAGCATATATGTCACACTACGAGAATTCTTTAATTTGGTTTATTACAATTATGTATGGAATATGACATCGGCCAAGTGGTCGCTTCTGGCAGCGGCACAGATGCGTGCTCTTTATATAACATTATCTATAACTAACATTCTAACCATATTTTTCATAAAATTTTAGCACACTTCGCGTGTTATTCCAGCAATTTCGTTTCGAATATTGTCCTGTAGCATCGGAATTGTTGTTGGCTTATTGGCGTAGACCTTTCCTTTCAAGTAGCCCCACACAAAATAGTTGGGAGATGTCAAATCAGTTGATCGAGGCCAGTCGATATCACAATATTTTACATTATGCAAAATTTCAAGCGTAGCTCGTGATGTGTGCGAGGTGGCACCGTCCTGTTAAACCACGCGTGTTGCAAGTCAAATTAATGGTTATAGCATTGCCATTATTATTTAGATAAAATGTTTTAATGTCTTTAACACGTTGTTGAGGCGTTAGATGCTCCGTAATAAATTGTAATCGACTACTCTGTATGACTACCAAATGCAAACTGACAAATGTTTGCCAAATTAAAATGGCGGCCAAAAAAAATCGGGCTGGAACATAATACTATCCGTGTTATTTCTTAATTTCAGGTAAATAATAATAAATAATTCAGGTCTCGTGAATAAAAATCTCCCCGGCGGTGAACCGAACTCCAGTTATCCGCGTGACAGGCGGGAACAATTCAATTGACACCCGCATTGCTGTCGATCACGAATAAGTCGTCTAAATAAATTATTACAAATATTTTAAACTTTTTACTAATTAATCTTGTTACATAGTTCACCAGCTACGACTTGTTTTCAAGTACAATTCAATATTTATAAAAACTCTCCATTTATGTTTGACATTATACGTAGGTACCACATTAATTACTTACTCGTACCTAAATTGCTCAATACTGTACAATCGTAATAATTCATCGTATTTTTTTATTATAAATAATTAAGCGTTGCTATGACAAATTAGAAGGCAATTATTTGATGAAAATAAATCAACTTATCTCACGGTGGGCAAAATTAATTTTTTTTTGAAACTCAATTACCAACTTTCGTCGCGGGAAATAAGTTTAATTTACACGAAGGCGTTTTAACAAAAAATTTATTTGACAAAATTGACATATATTAAAAAATGTATACTTTAATTATTTTCAAAATCACTTAAGTAATATGCTCACGCCTCTTATCTTAACCGTGTGATGATTAAGTGTATCGTTTTACAACGTGGCATGTAATGTATACGCCATCTTAACACTTCGGCTTCTTGAGGATTCTCCTCTTAATTGAATGCGGGCTTTTATATGGTCGTTTATATATACATGTATGCTTAGGCAGAGATGACGTACCCATGGCACGCGTGTCGCGAGTAAATGGATTTAGGTAAGTTGAGCAGATCTTCGAAACAAAAATTTAATATGAATAAGTTCATTAAGGAGAACACATTCTTATTGTGAAGTTGTAATTATTTATAACATAGGTCTGTGATATTTTAAATACTAATTAAATGTATTACTTAGAATGATATACATATAAAATCAATTTTATCGAAAAATATTTTTGTCGCGCTACCGGGATTCGAAGCTAGATCTCTTTCCAAACCGGGGAAGGTGCATTATCGAACTATGCAACAGCGACAGTAATATTGTACAATTGCAAATGTAGTAAATAATTATAGTGCATTTTGCGTTATTTGTAACGAAAATATTCTACGTGCCTTCAATGTGACACGTCATTTTGAAACAAAAAACATGTTAAAATTTTTAAATTTATTTTGGCCCACTTGTGCTGAAAGGTTCACCATTGCAGAACTATGGTACATATATGTGTTGTGAGTTGTTCCTTTCGGAATATCAATTAACAATTTTATCAATCCCGAGTGGAATTGTATCATTTATACCGAGCAATAAATTAACATCGGTCCTTTTTCATTGCTGGCACAACAGGGTGGTTGTACTTCCGTTCAAAATAATTTATTATTAATGTATTAAGGGTAAGCAGAAGTGTTATTACTTTATAATCAATTACATATTCGCCATCATTACCCACGACCTTTTGCCATCTCTTCTGGAAATTTTCAATTGACATTTCAAAAAGATTTATTTTTCAAGGAATGTTATTTTGCGACATTAGAAACAATACATCTTTAGTGGTTTTACTGTTGCGGCGGTTTTGTCATCCCTAAGGTAGGATTTCAACTGCCGTGATCAGAAAGGCATGGCTATATATGTACATCATTCCAAATAAAATAATAAGGCAGGTACGTACCTAAATTTAGCTCGACATTTATTTCTCTGATAATTACTATTTAACTTTAATATTCACACAGAAGTAAGCTAAGTTTTGAGTATGTCCAAATCTTTGTAGGAACTAATTACTGAGATTGTCATCGAGATATATATTATAGATGTCTCACAGATGTTTTCACCTACAAAGGCACTGTTATTAAACAAATAATAGATATCTCATAGAGGCGAAGCTATTATTTATTTATATGTGAAGATAAGTATGGAAGTCTTGGGCATTACAGGGCTTACGACCTGTCATCGGCTGGCTTAAACGATCGCTTTACACAGTGTAACGTTCACCAATTTACCCATGCTCTACTACCACACCTATCAAATTTTTGGAAGTTGTATTTATGTTATCATGTAGAAACATTTTAATTATTTATCACAAACTACGCTGTCGCCATATATGGTTGAATATTTTGATAATTATTCCCATGTATAGATGTCGTTGAAGCTGAGACTCTTTTTGACCGAAGTATGGGGCTATATTCTTTTTATGTCGTAAGCCCTGTAATGCCCAAGACGTCCATACTTACCTTCCCATATAAATGAATAATAGCTTCGTCTCTGTGAGATATTTGTAATATATATCGTAAGGTAAAGTTTTTATTTAATTACGATTCGTAACTATGTGGCGGGATAAGCTACACGACGCAACTCCATAGACGAGAGGGAGTGTTAGTCTTGTCATCTGCGACACATTCGAGCCCCTCCACTCGCCTATTGGATCTCTGGCGACAGAACCCGGAGGCACGCTCATTTAGCTCCGCGTCCCGCTCTATCCAGCTTCGATGAGCTACGAATTAATGATACCACCAGTCCGCCATTAATTCATAATCTGTTTTATAATATACGACAATAAAACACGTATTCACATATCAGAGAGTTTTGTCGAATTTAATATAATTGACTTATTTTTAAATATTGACGACTAATATTTTATAATAATGGCCCCTAATAATTTATGTCAGAATTGTTTAACTTTGAACTTTTTCAAATCAAGACTTTTTATTGATAAATCATTTAACTCTTTTGTAATCCAAGGACAGTGCATCTTTCCTGGTGCAGACCACCATAAGATTAAGAGCTTACTTAATTTGTAGTTCGCGAGATGCTTATTTTATCCTTTTCAGGTTTTTTGATACGATTTTGTTTGTCTAATTTAAATTAATTTTATTCATAATGTTAGCGGTTAAATTTGATTCCTGCAACTAGCAGTCACAAGTTAATCACATGTTTGCATAGTATGTATATATAATACATATATCATAATAATGTTGTCATGGTATGTGAGTGTTTTACAAAATTGCATTTAAGGTGATTCTCCACTCTCTCTATTATCGCTCTACCATATTCTCCGCACAGGGCAAAATAGATAGTTAAGTAAGTACTTTAGTACAAAACCATTACCAGTATGTATGTACACATCTCTTTAGTAATGGCAAACCCCTTTGTAATGGATTAACCCTTTGGTGATTACTTTTATTTTCTCTATATTATAAGGTATAATGTGAGTATAAGACATAGTATAATGCGATCCGATCCCTGTGCACTATCACACCATTCGTTTTAATGAATATGCTTAGATATGACATAATTCCCCTAGGTGGATATGTCAAGATGAGTCGTTACGTCGCCCGTAGGTGATTATATATCGTTATACCGCTCGTTGTGAATATACCTAGATGCACCATTATACCGTATTGTTCTACATATACTCGTATAATATTTATTAAGCCTTTATTTTTAAAATCCTCACTAAGAAAATACGCATTAAGACGATATTTTTTATAAAACGTAAAATCCGCATCGTTAAACTCAATTTTGTACAAATAAAATTTGAGAATAACACTGTAGTTTTTTATTTTATTTAATATTAAACTTGATAATTTTCCGCTGGACACCCTTTATAAATATACTCATGAATGTATTATATTTAGAATAAGTTTATATTGAATCGAAACATAATGTGTAGTAAATTTCAATCAGTGTTCAAGGTCATCATCACACGGAATTTAAAACGAAAATAAACTTAGGTATCACCATTGAACGCTTTAAAATTACGAAACGTCTGAAGGCATTTTGTGATTATGAGACATCCGGAGAAGTTTGAGAACTTGCACCTCAAAATGCTGGGAATGACTGCTGAAAGTCGGGACCCTGGAAGAAGGAGAACATCATGACTGAAGAACCTGAGACAATGGTTTTTCCCAGTCTACTGTAGAGCTTTTCCGGGCCGTAGTAAATAAAGTCATGATAGCCAACGTTTGTTGAATGGATAGGGCACAGGACGAAAAAAAGTAGGCATTTTACGATTGCGCACCATATTGTAATGTAATGGTTAAAGAAACACATTTATTTGAATTATAAAACAAATTTTCTGTATTATTCGTATAAAATAGCTTGGAAAGTAAATTCAATATGAATTTTAACAGGTGACGATACCATGTATATACTACTGTTATAGAATATGCAATGATTTTTATATAATATATTTCAATGTTTCACAACCTGGCTGTAAAATAATCTACAAAGAAATAAATAAGCGAAGTGACATATACGCTAAGTGTAATCTCGTCTTCTCGATGTGTACGTGGAACAATATATTTATTTAAAACTCAGTTGCCTTCACGGAGAGTTACGCCAATTCAAAAGTACTATTTTTTGAATTTAGGTACTCGATATCAATCCCACGGTATTTTATTTCTTTTATTCCGTCTGATAGACGCCAACGTCGCTTGGAGGCTCTACAGTAGCACTCAACATACACACCGGTAGAAATAAATTAGGTCACTTTTTAAATATTTTCAACTCAGCTAAATGCGTTGCAAAAAAACATTTTGTGATACATTGTTTTAATTGTTAATGATTTCATTGTTAGTGCTTTATGGCGTGAATTACAGTACTCTTTTTTTTTTTTTTTTACAGAGGTGTTTTTTTCTTTGTGGTGGTATGTAACATATTAAACTGATATCTTATCCTAGTATCACGCTAATGTGAATAATCCGAGTATGGAATCCATTGTTGTATACGCACGCGACGCTTGGACTACTCGCGTAAACGATGTGCGACGCTGGTGCGAGACCCAGAATACTGACATCATGGAATAACCTCTAGATTTCTGGATAAGAAGCATTAATAACGATCTAATAATGGGAATAAGCAGTACCCTCTTGAATACCATTAAGAATGGAGTACCTGCGCTACACGATGAGACAAGATGAAATACGAGAATACAAAGTACAATAAAGAAGTGGATCTGTCGGAAAAAGCACTCCTAGGGATCACATATGTGAAAATAAAACACTTGTTTTTTTATTCTATTCGTTTAATTTACTTGAGATGCGTTTCGCTTTGTAAGGGCATTATCAATCTAATAATTTAACTCAACTACTTGTATTTATAACTATAATGGGGGACAGTTATACAGGACAACATTATTCATTGGAATTCTGAGGATTTTCATACATTTTGAATGCTTCTAATTATTCTAAGTGGTCTAAGTCATAAAAATTATCCTAGTGGAAGCGACCTAGAGGTGGGCTGACTGTGTGGAAGATGACTGGAGCAGAATGGAAGAGTCTGGGAACTGGACAAGAATGACCAGGGTTAGGAGTCGTTGAAGAGCATTTGTGGAGAACGCCAAATCCCACCCCGGGATGTAGTGCCGTGGATGAAAAAGTCATAAAAATTAATATTGATATTTATAACTTCTACATATTTTCCTATTTATCTTTTTGTACGAAAATATCTTCTGTAAATCAATGTTCAAAAATTAAAAAAAAAGTCTATTAATCAAATATTATGCACTATATTTTATATTTACACATGGCGAGCTTAGTTTATTTAAAATATTTGTGTTGTTTATTTACCTTTTAATTTTTTTTGTTACGGATTTTATATTTTCTAAAATGATAAAGATTTTTAATAATATTTCCAAAGATGTCGGAGACATAGAATTTTCACAGAATTTTTTTTTTTTGTGGTTGGGACGCGTCTACAAGAGAAACTGTCAAACACCGCACGTATGCGGGATGAACAGAGAAAAGGTTGTAAAGCCTTTTTCTTACATCAAAAGCCTTTTTTGCATAAACGTCCTAAATAAGTATATGCTCAAAGAAAATATCAACATATTTTGTACAGAAATTTAAAAATTTAAATTTAGGTATTACATCTTAAAGTCGTTTAATGTTAAACACAACGCACGTACATTAATTTATTTATATATGCACCGCACCGCACACAGTAGCAGTAACAAAAATAAAATAATATTCTTACTGATAAATATTTTTAAAAAATTCCAGTGTGATTAAACATTAATTAACACTTTTAAAAATATGAAACAAACTAATGAAAATATTTTAAAATAAACATTGTGAAAATAATACACAATATAAATTTATTAAGGAGAACACATTCTTATTGTGAAGTTTTAATTATTCAGAACATAGGTCTGTGATGTTTTAAAATAAAACAAAAAGCGAAAACAATATTTTTCGACAAAATTAAATTACATTAAATTAGTATTCAATATAAATATTTATTAAACTAAAAAAAATAAACGTAATGTTCAATATAAAATATTTAAACAATATAATTAGCTGGTAAAATTCGCTTTCAGAATAGTTTAAAATTAACATCTCAAAACTAGCTGCAGGTGTCGTCTCTTGGCAAGCTTTTAAAATTCTCAACAAATTGACTATTCGTGACCAAACCTAAACAGCCTGGGTAAAGGCGAGTGAATGCGGTAATTTAGTTTGGTAAATGTTACGCATTGTCTTCTAAGTACGTCTTCAGTGTACACCTCGTTATGTGAAGGTCAAAGAAATAGTATTTGTAATAATTATACGTTTATTACATCAAGATAAAATTTAGTTACAAGGTATATCATTCGTACAAGTAAAACGATAAAGTCGATGGACACGCAGAGAGAGAGGCCGCGCCCTGCCCCGCGCCGGCGGTGCGGCATTCACACACACAACTAGACAATCCCAAGGACATCTCAGTAAATACATCTGTCTTCTTATTTTTCTGTCATGTGGGGGAAGGGGAGTAGGGTACAATAGCATCTCGAGTCCTCTGGTTCAGTTCAAGATCGTTAATCTGTTGCTCCGGGTGTGGTAAGGACGTCGCGGATAAGAATATTATGGGCATACGCCAACAGTGTGATTCGTTGTCAGCATAATACTCACACTCACGCAGCTTGACGAATCCTTTAGATTCCGCATATTCATCACGTCGCATTTTTTATTGTGGTATAATTCAGAACTTTTGAGGTAGTGAGATCCCATTCTTGTTGAGTGTGATGTACAGCATTTGGTATATTTTTCTCATTTGACATCTATTACTCAATTCTTCTTTTATCACATAAACAATTTTGCTAAATGTTTCATCATAATGGATGGATATAAATTAAACAATGTTATTATTCTACTTGAGTTTATTAGCACTACTCGAGTTTCGAGAGAAACAGTAACTCTCATCGACAGGTGAAGCATTAAACTGACTACACATAAATATAGGAGACAAGGCTTAAGTGGTAGACACAGTAATTAGGAACTGACAGATGGAGGGGAAAGGAATGATTATTATCCATGATCATCTTCATCATCATCATAAACTTCTCCATCCTGTCACGCGTAAAGGTAATACAATGAATAATTTTGAAATTAGAAGGAATTTGAACTCTGATATTAATTTGTTAAACAATATTACATTTTCTAATTCATCTACTCTCCTCTCAATATTCCCGTTACCACCACCTCTCCACCGTCCACTAGTAACTCCGCTCCCTACCCCTCCTAAGTCTTGTCTTCTATATTTATGTATAGTTAGTTTAACACTTCACCTGTCGATGAGAGTTACTGTTTTTCTCGAAACTCGAGTAGTGCTAATAAACTCAAGTAGAGTAATAACATTGTTTCATTTATACTTATCCAGAATGTAACGCTCTTTAATCGTGGTCACAATTACTTAATTGCGAATTGAATAAATCTTTCGTAGACACTGGCTGTCTCTTTAGAGTAATAATAGAAGCGACTGCTTTCATGTATCGACCATTCATATTCAGCTACATTAGTAAAGTTACCCCCTAGATTGTTGTTCTTTTCTAGATTTTCTTGTGAAGCATTTTATATTGAAGTTAAATTATTTAAAAATGTATATTAAATGGCAGAAGTTTATATAGTGTACCCTTATATTCGCCTCGGTGTGTACTTGCCTTAGGCGTCGGATATAATGGTAAAGGCGCCGAGTCTCGGCTGCACTCTGCTGGCGCACGGTGGTGCAGATCTGACAATTCTCCAAAATTGTGTCATACCGAGAATTCATTGTTTTTTTATTATTATTTATATCGAAATTATGACCCATCGAATCCGAGAAATAGCAGAGCTGAAATCACTGGTGAGAAATAATTTTTGTATTTTATCATCGATTGTTCTGCACAGTATTATTTTTAAAAGTTCGTTAATTTTACATAGGTACTCTGTGTACAAATTAGTTTCTTTTGGTTATCTATAGCTTAATAATTATTTTATACGCATAAAAACATTAATTTTATCTATAATTACGTATTACTATGAAGAGTTAAATTTCGAATCTTTTTTATTCATATTTAATGTATAGCATATAATTCATACACCATTTTACATGTATTTTAAATTGAACTATGCTTGCCTTAAGTGTTATATTTAATTATTTTATGTAAACGTAAATACGGAAAATATAACATAAATATTAAAAAAAAAAAGTGAACATAATATTTTAAAATCAATATAGAATGTACCAATATTCAGTGTATTATTTTTTTTTAATATTTACCTGTTTTTAAAATAGCATACCCAGTGAAGCTTCGTTTGACAGCGTTTTAGTTTTGTTGTTACCAATATTAAGACATTGTCAATTTCTAGTATTTTGTACAGGTGCTTATTTTAAATTTGAAAAGATAGTCTCGTTTCAACAAACGTAAGATTCATTTTACGTTTTTTAGAATATTTTATGAACAAATGAGAATTAAAACCAACACATCAGAATGATTTCACTTTCTCGAGCTAAAGATGTCGACAAACTTCATTTCGTCGAATATTGTCCACCTTATATTTTTCTGTGCGATGCCAAGAGCTGATCTGCCTTTTTATTATACGAACTATATATTAATTTAAATATGATACGACCGCATGGCTTCTTAATTAAATACTGAAATAAAGGTGAAGCAAAAATATTACATTGAATTAATGTTTTCTATATTAATTATGCTGATATACTATAAATTAACAGAAAATATATTATATTATTATAAGACATTTCTGTTATTCCTCCATATAATTAAAAAACGATAGTTATCGCAAAGTAAGACAGCTAAAAAAATTTACTGTATTAAGTATTCATGCTTTTTTAACCACATTAAAGTATTTTTCGTTTATTATAAAATCTTGGTTTATTTATCATAAAATAAATTTTCTTCTTTGTAATTTTTCACTTTAATTTAAGAAAATAATATTTTCTTCTCCTAAAAGTGAACATTTTATTCAAAAAGTTTTAATTTCTTATTTTACTTTATTATTATCATGAAAATAACATCTACCGTAAAAATGTCAGAACTTATTTAAAAATGTATTTTTCAAGTTCATTTATGCTTGGATTATTTTTGTCATTCATAATAATAATTCCTTTGTAAAATTCAACAAGAAAACTTGCGAGAGATGTGTACATAAAATATAGTTACTTTTTATGGTGTTAGGTATGTATGTATGCACTGCATACATTAAATAAGTAAAGTAAAATCACAATAATTTATAAAATTATTACTTCTCTTCGCAATGTTCGCAGATGGTGTTCACTTTTCAAAAATCATTTTCCAATCGAATTATAAAATATTCGCACGATTCACGTTTTTTCTGGTGCTTTTTTCGTTGTATTTTTATTTTTGAATATTTGATGATAACTCCGTCAAGTTTTAAAGTTCTTCGTTCGAAACCTCAATCATGCCCGAGAGACTCTCGCTTCTAATTCACCCTGGCGGTATATATTTAACGTTTTCGCAACTCAAATCGATAAGGAACTTTAGGAACAATTGAAGAATTAATTTTCAAGAAGTTCCAGTTATAAAGTTGAGTTTGAGATACTAAATATTATTGAATAACTTATTTTTGCTACATTCAATTGAGGTTTTGTTTACTTAAATAATTAGTCTTCAAATAGGGGTTGGAATAATGTTGATTAAAAAAAACCTCTTGTTACCACATTATTTGATACAAAATCATTTAAAAATGAACTTAATGACAAAAAACCACTAATATTTTTTTTAAACTTACTTACCATCACTGCGTTTCCCCGCGAGGGTAGGTAGAGAGGATAGAGCGCCACACTCTTCTGTCCTGACACACAATTCTCTCCTCATCCACATTCATATATCTTCTCATACATGCTCGACGATTTACGTTTACCGGGTCGTGCCAAGTCTTCCGCGGACGTCCTCTACTTCTGGTGCCATTAACACTTGCGTCATATATCTTTCTTACCATTCTCTCCTCATTCATCCGTTCCATATGACCAAACCATCTAAGTGATCCTTTCTTAATCTTACTCATTATATTTAGATCAGCTTTACATTCTTTCCTTATTTCTTCATTCTTTACTCTGTCATAAATTAGACTTCCTTTCCGATGATGATTTTTTAAAAATGTAGATGTTAAACCATGCAAATAGTTGCATACATAGTATTACAATATTCTTCTGTGCGTTACGTGAATACATTACATTAAAGAAAAGTGTATTTTTCAAAATACCTATAATTAGGTGGGTATTTGCATTAGGTGAATTCTGAAGGTATATTTTTCAAATAGAAAATAAACGAGTCCATTTCTGTTGTCGGAAATCTTTAAAATTAAAATACAGAAATGCTGTTCTTATGAAGATAGGTGGATTGTTTAAATTTTTTTTTACAAAAAATGTTCTACGTATATTTTTCATAAGTATTTTGAACATTAGTATGAAATTATATTCATCAATTAATTTAGTTTGCTAAATTTATTAACTTGGTTTTTCGGATGGTGATATATTAAGCCCAATAAATTTTAACTGTGTTTTATTAGAGATTGTTTATAAAAGCAAGCATAGATACTGGAAGAATTCAGGACAGGAAAGAGTTTGGAATTTACCATAATCCGGATCCTGCAAATATCTCCAAAATGTGGACTATATATTTTAATTACTGTTTCGTCAAAGGTCCCGACACAGAATAGACGCGAAGTCTCAAATTAGTATAATATTATAATCCTTTCCATACACGTATAACCGCACTGGTTCAAGATCGCTAATCGACTGGTCGGCAGCGATGCCGGTTGGGAAGGAAGGGGGGGAAGGCACAGTGCATTATTTACGTTTTTTTTTATAAACGTTAAATAATTAATATTTATAGGAGAACACATTCTTATTGTGAAGTTGTGAACACAACTCTACAATAAGAATGTGTTCTAATAATAAAGTTGTATCAATGTGTCCAAAATTTAATAAAAATGAATTGATAATTCTGGCGTCTGCTATCAGTTTACTCAAAGGTATTCGAGATTCTGTAAAAATAAGGTAGATGGCTCTTTCAAATAATGGAACGATTAAATGTATTAATATCAAAAAGGTAACATATAGGTTCGAAAATTGTCGCTGTAGCATAGTTGTATAATGCACCTTCCCCGGTTAGGAAAGAGATCCAGGTTCGAATCCCGGTGGCGCAACAACAATATGTATCGATAAAATTGATTTTATATGTATATCTTTCTAATTAATATATTTAATATTTATACACCAAATATATACATGTTCAAATCACAATTGAAGTGCTTTATTGAACTAGTCTTTAAAACCAAGTTATTTTATTTTATTGTGACATTAATCTGCAAAGAAAGGTATTAAAAAAATGTTAAAATTTGTAATTAGGTTTTTTATTTTGAGTAGAGAAATATGATTTCCCAAATGCTTTTTTCCAGCTTCGCGTCCTTAGTAAGCAGCTTTTGCGATCACAGTCATATTTGAATAAATAAACATGTTTATCATAAATTAACCCTTCAAGGTCTTGATTTAGTGCGGTGGTTTTTGTTTTCCTCGCTCTCCCGTATACTCATACAAAACCCTCGTAAATAAGCACCGGGCATGCTCCTCATACGGCATGATCTGCTGATTTATTTACTGCCTCAAAATCATGACAGCCTCCTTAAGACCTGAGATCACTCCACCTCGTTCATTGTCTGAGTACCTACCGACTTCTCGAGCACCGTTTGTGTTTCTTGGGCATCAAAATACTATAATATTTATTTATACAAGGTGTCCCAAAAGTCTTTTTCATAATAACAATTCTGTAATAAAATAATGGATGGGTTTAATAAAAAATTGTTTATTTTGCATTTAAGTACAGTAGTCGCTGGGAATTTGTTTCTTCAAAATTATGTTTTCTAAATATGATCCGTTATTTTGCTGGCACTGAGAAGGTAAAATTTCTGAGAATTGTTTGGCACGTATTCTCTGTGATCGCTGTCATTTCTTCTCGGATATTTTCTTTTAATTGATTCAGAGAGGAAGGATTGTTATTCTATACCGGTGATTTAAGGTAGCCCCATAGCAAAAAATCCATTGTTGTCATGTCGGGGCTACGTGAAGGCCAGTTTATGTCACCTCGTCGGGATATCAATCTTCCAGAGAAAATTTCCTCGAGACATGCTCCGTAGCGACTGAATTCCCAAGGACGCGGCTAGCGATCGGCATACCTCCCCTCCCTTCTCCCGCTCGTTGCGTTGATGCAGCGAATGAACCAAAATGAAAAAGATATTAGGACACAATGTATATGTTTTTATTTTGTATTTAATTTTATTCTTTTTTAGTTATTTTAGATTTTGCCCACTTTCAAATCTTAAATATTAACAATCTTTTAGCGTTTTACGTAAGACGTGAACTATAATACAATGATATCAAAATCATAAGTATATCTAATAAATAAATGCTAGATTTTGCCATGTGTGCATTATAGTTTTTGCATCAGTTAAATGTTTTTATTAATATTTTTCTGTTGTAACTTTTACTCGTGTTTTAGGACTTCTAACTATATCCAAAACATGATTATTAGAAATTAATTATAAAATAATGTTTTTTCATTGTTTTAAACTAGGCATTATATAACTTCCAGCAACATTGGCTATATTTTTTAAAAATAAATCTTTTTTCTTCAGAAATTCACAAACTTATAGGTTAATGCACTACAATTACTATACCGTACGCAGCGGCGTGCTGTCAGTACATTGAAATAAGCTGTACTTGACTAGAATTTCTGCGAAATAAATCTAAATAAAATGTGCATCTTGTAATATTCATATTACAATTAATTTCATATTATTCATGTTTTATTATATGGTAGCATTCTGTCAGATAAATATTTATTTTCGCCTTATTTCTCAAAATATATAATTACGGACAGCTTGTTTCAATGCACTGACTGCACGCGCCTGACCATACGCTAGCTACAAGTGGTTAAGTCAATAAATTATTTAATTCTCAATTGATAAATTCAAACTGTAATGTCATTATGTCAACAAATTTGTTGTAATCGCTTTCTACAAATAACATTATTTAACTCTTCCTAAACCATGCAGTAACACAGGTCTACCGCCACAATATTTCGGTAAATTCACGCAACATTATAATTACATTTATTTAATCCCAAGGAAAACGTTTACGCTTAGAAATGAATAGTGAAAAACTAGTTATGTATAGCGAATACTATTAAAATAATTATTTTTCAATTCTATCTATTGTGAAATTAATACGTTCGCAAAAATACCACTTACGGCAAGACAGAAAGAGATCACACATAAATTTCACAGTGAAGAGAATAACAAACGTACGAAAGTAATTTTGTATCTTTCTCACTAATTAAACGAAGATAGACAAGAAGGAAGGCTGTATAGGGCTTGACGAATGCTCCGAATCATAATATTATATTAATTCTTTTTTCACATTTGTTGCTCAATATTTAGAGTAAATTTATGGTATTAACAATTTTAATGCATAATAATAAGCATTTTTTCATATTTTAGAGACTAAAAAAACTCAAATTTCGTATGGTAACACGAGTTGACAGTGTGGCTGCATACGGGTATTTTATATCACGGTATGGTAAAGGTTATGTAAAAAAATTACGCACCTCCAAATTTAATTGATACTGTTAAAAGATCAACTGTTAGTATTGCTTTGAAATAGTATTAATTATGTAAAAAATGCCAAAAATTTAAATCTAAAAAATTGAAGGTGTCCCCTCGATTAATTAGAAATGTTAAGATTATAAACATAAAGTTTTATATAATTATTCTAGGTTTTAATTAAGCTTTAAGGAATATTAATTTTCAGAGGAAAATATGTACATCTCTGCATAACCTTTACAAAATTAAACGCCTTTTATGAAAGCCTTGGATGAAAATTAAACATTATTCCCCAGAACGTTTTCGTCAGTCTCTTTTTCTTTCGTCACTTTAAGATTTTCTTATAATTATTTTAATTCTAATTAAGCATTTTTTATTATTTCCGCTCTTTGCGTCAGCATATTTTCTGTAGTTAATTAGTTTAAATTAATTGAACTAAATTATTATTAAGATCATCGCTAATTTAATTGCGAGACGTATTCTTTCGTTTTTTGTTCATTATTTTATAGCTTGGAGAAAATATCGTACTGGTATATAATTCTGTAAATTTAATTGTAATTGAATATATGAGAAAAGTTTTCAGACTTTTCTTTTCATCGGTCTATTTAATATAATGGTATTTTATTATTTTAAATTATTGTATTAATTTATTTACCCATAAACTATGAATTAACTTAAAAACGTTCATCTTGTGAGAGGTTTTTGCGTGGCGAGTTTTTAAATATTTACTAGTAGGTGTATATCAAATAATTCATATATTATAAATTAATAATTACGAATTTATTGCTTAAATGGAAACTATAAATTCACACACAAACTGGTTGTACGATCTTTTTGTTCTGAAGTTACATCTTTTTAAAACTGTAAACAAATTTTTAAAATTTATGTTGTCAAAATTTTTAATTAAATTAAAATTAAAACAGTAATTTTTTTATACGAATTATTATTTATTTATTTATTTATCATTTTTTAGAAAGATCTCGTTTATAATGATCGTTTTTTCAAACATAAAACATAAATCCATTTTTTTCAAGTTTCATTTCGTTAATTATCAAAAAGTGTTCGTGGTTTTTAATTAATATGAAAGAAGATCAAATTCGGGAAAAGCGATACTTGAACAATGTCCTAGAACATGTTTTAAATACTAGTTTCATAATGGAATGTAATTATAATTTCTATAAAATTAGACTAGACTGAAGTATAAACTGAGATTAGTTACCTAATTGCTATTGAAATCAATGTTCACCGATATTGAAATCACCCCACGCAGCACTTACTTGGAATTAATTTGGAATTATTTTACTTACAAATTGTATTAATATATTTCATCATAATATTTGGAATTATTTTACATTTGTCCAATAAATCTAGATTTCCTGAAGGTTTTATTGAATTTACACTTCGTCGCGAGATACACATACGCTTAATTTTCTTCACAGATGTGTATATTTACTTTTTTGCTCCGTTTCGAATAAATATGTGATAATTGTTTTTATTTTTTTTTAATTTTCTATATGGTAAATTTGTATAGCAAATAATGTTGACGTTTTTGGGTGGGGCTACATAATATAAACATATTTTACGTATTTTGCCATCGCAACTTGGAACTATGGATTGATTGTATAATGATAAATCAGTGTCTAAGGTGGTCGATACATTCGATATGTACGTCCACCGTGAGAGTCAAAAATTAGTGTTACTAATATTTGAATGTCGAATGTTAACTGTATTTTTCATAATTGCCGAGGACTATCGCTTGTCGCGTTATTAGACTTAGTATATCTTGAAACTTACGCATTGGTGCATATACATACAATTGCGAATTCGTTTTTCCATTCCGTACATGTATTTTTTTTCCCACTAGTTTTTCTTCCATTAGTCAGTTCATTTGATAAGAATTCCCGATTCCCTTGCGAAGAATGTCTTAAAGAATTCTGAGAATATATTAAAACAGGTGTTTGAAGTCTGATAAAGTCGACTATTATTTAAATAACTCAGGCAATAGATAACAGATAGAAAATAGTTTAAATAATATTAATAGACTAACAATAGTTTATGTCTATTCATATTATATTTTATCCATTATTACCTTTGACTTTTCATTTTTTTCAAGAATAATTTAGGAATTCATTTTGTTTCTATTTTGCTGATTTTTGTTCTTTTGATCTGTAAATGTCACAAAGGTTCTTCTTCATTTTCTCATATCCTTTTTTCTTTCTCTTCGCAATCTTTTTGTGTATCGTGTAAAGGTCGGGACAAAGCCGCCTCCCGGCCTGGAACCCTCTGGAACGCGGACTTCGGGACTCTTGCCCTCAACGTGGTCCAACCATCCCTCTCGGTGAATTGAACCAGAAAGAGCCTATTGTAATGTAATATCCGGTTATGTAAAATATATTTGTTGTTTTTCGAATACTTTCGGGTAAACGTACTTTGTTGGCTGAAAGGAAAATACAATGTTTGTTTTACGTTAAAACACCCGACAACAATGTCAGTAATTGCACAATGACTGCTTAAAAAAAGAAAAAATACAATCCAGTTTTATTCCTTCCTAAACGCATCTGTTTTGTTTTAGTACAGTTTGTTGTTTGTGACACAATAAATATTGTTGTAAATGTGTCGTTTTACCTACCGGGTATTCTGGACGATGTCAGGAACTTCTGCGTTGTTGTCATTGGCTCGAGTCGAGAATAATTTTAAATTTGTACCAAGTGGACGGAAAGTCAATTACAAATAAAATCCATAAATGTGTAGGTATCATACTAGGAAAATAAAAATAAAGCGTTTTTAGATGATATTAATTGTGATAATTTTAATCATTTTACAAAAATTGTAACCTTACATAAATTACTTTGCTAAAATTAATCATTTTCATCAAATAAAGCAACAGTATTGTAAAGACGATAACATCAAATACAACGTTTATGGCAATTTGATTCGATTTCTGAATTTTCCAAGTGTGGGTTCTCCATAACTGTTACATCTTCAAATAATGCTGGTGATGATGTTGACTCTTTGTATGCGGGGTGGGGTTATGTCGTTCGTGGTAACACACATATTTATTCTGAATGCTTCGATACAATGTAATACTGGTCAATATGATAAGTTTATAGTTCAACGTGTCGGTGGCAAGATACATTTATCTCTTTCACATACTCGTCACTCGTACCGACCTTCACGCGCTCACGCATTCGTCCCATGGATACGTCACAATAACATATAGGAATACTTTGAGCACGTTGCTAGAAGAGATGAAGACCGCGTGGAGAAGTTGGTGGACACTGGGAATGTACTTACAAGGATGAAGAGCTAGAGGCCAGGATTCAACAACATGGACAGACAAGTTCAAAAAATGACCGGAGTCTCGCTTTACGTCGCGTCGGAGTGTCGCTTTACGTCACTAAACATGACACAGGATCCCGAAGAATGGAATTAAGCAGACTAAAAGACCACGATGTTTAGATATGAATACATCGACTAAGAGAGAAATGTGCATTTAATAGACCACGATGTTCAGATATGAATACATCGACTAAGAGAGAAATGTGCATTTAATAGATCACGATGTTCAGATATGAATACATCGACTAAGAGAGAAATGTGCATTTAATAGACCACGATGTTCAGATATGAATACATCGACTAAGAGAGAAATGTGCATTTAATAGACCACGATGTTCAGATATGAATACATCGACTAAGAGAGAAATGTGCATTTAATAGACCACGATGTTCAAACATGAATATGCATGTTCATATAATTTTTATTTGTGCGTTTATCCTTAATTTTGTAGGGTCGTAATAAATAGTAGAAAATTAGTTAATGTCATCGTAATCTTGCCATTATAATTTAATGTGAATATTTTCAAGTAACTTACGCTTGTAATATTATATAAAAGTGTATCAGAGGAGCACATTTTAACAGTGATGAAAAGTGTATCTTGAGCTATAAATGTTTAGTCGATATTGACTTATTTTTAATAATAAAAAAACATGTTACATTCTTGAAAAATAAGACTCTTAATCAATGTTTCGTTTCAACAAAAATTATTGTGGGAAATGCTGAAAAATGATCATTAATATCACATTAAAACATTAACTTATTTTTAATGACACGCGTATTTTCTAATTACAAGGATACGCCCGGAGGACTATTCTTAATCAAAAATAATAAATTTAGGTAAGCTTCCTTAAATGAGGATCGGCCCCATTTCTAATCCATTTACATCATCTTTCGGTCCGCACTTTTTCTTTTTTCGCTCGCAACTTTCCCAGCGGCAAGTTACCATATTTTTACGATGGCGTCTTAATTGCCTTTTAAATTTACCAGAAGGATTCCGCGTAATTTTGGATTGAAATATTATGATCTTTCCTCTAAATTTGTTTCATTTTACCCGACGCCCGGAGGCTCCCGTCTTTTTATTACCCCATACCCTAGTTTCCTTGTGGATTCTATTACTCTGAGCACCATTACATTTAAATCCTCACTTCACCCAAAAATAAAAGGACTCCTTTACTTTCATTGCTTTTCTAAAACATTTCTTTCAAAGAGAATTTGCTTTACAAAGTTATTTTTTTCCAACATGACTGATCTTTTCATTTTATCTTTTTTGACGTATTTCGCTGTTGACGTTAATTTGTATAGATGGTTTCAGCACATTCGTGGATTAATTTACCTTCAAAAACTAATTTATTTTAGTACCCTTATATGTGGAACTGCTTCGCATAATAATACAAATTGTGTTCGATCTACTTTCCTTAACGAAATTATATACACGCTGTCCAAAAATAAAATATAAAATTTTCAGTAATTTTTGGACCCGGAAAATGAAAAATCTTTGCTAGATACGCCTGGATACGCCTTATTTTTTATGTTTTAAGCGTCAGTTTGTGGTTATACATAATTTAAAAAAACAAAGTTTGTATAAATCATATCATTAATTGACACGGCAGTTACTTTGTGGTGTAACATGATTATTTTAATTTTCACTTAACTAAACTTATACTATACACACGTTGGGTTATATTGTCACTACTATTAGTTTCGAGAGACATAGATCTTCGCATCAAGTTATTTCCTGATGATGAGACGGACTGTACTAACAGTACAGTACAACCCAACGTGTGTGCAGTACAAAATTTGGTCTAGTGAAAATTAAAATAATTTGTGTAAATTACTTTCATTAACTTAACGCCGACCGTTTTTGATACAACCGTATCTTCGTCTCAAGATAAATGTATACTAACTGATCCATAAAACAAAAATATATCAACGTTGAAATGGGAAATATATTTCCATAGCAATTTCAACGTCGTTGTCTCATCCCAGAACTGCGGCCACGATCTCTTCCGACAATTGAATTATATTTTATTTTACGGATAAGTTAGTGTACGTCTATCTTGACGAAGATATCGAAGATCAACGTTAATATAATCAAAGAGGGTTATACAGGTTGAATATTATGTTCCAGGCCGATGTTGTTTCATTCGTCAAAATTTCAAGCGTATCTCGGACTATATATGAGGTGGCACCGTTCTATTGAAACCATATGCCAATTGAGCCAACTCGGCCACCAATAAGTTTTTACAGCCTTGTCCCTTGCATCCTGAAAGAAATAGGGCCCAATGATTCCGCTGGTCCACATGGTGCAGCATACAGTAACTCTGTATAGGTGTAAAGGTCTTTGTTGTATCGATTGATGATTGTCGGTACCTCAATAACGGCGGTTTTGTTAATGAACAAAATCTGAAAGTCGAATTGTGCTTCGTTGTTCATGATGATTTTGTTTTGTGTTTGTTTTATTGACTTCGACACGTTGTTGGCGTTAGATGGTTCATAATAAATTATAATTAACTACACTTTACGACTACCAAATGCGATCTGACGAATTAAAATGACGGCTAAACAAAATCGACCTGGAACATAATATTCATCCTGTACAAAGTTAGTTATTTAAAAAAATTAATTATGTAACATTATTATATACAAATTTAATCTATTAATTAGAAAAATATATAAGAAAATTCATTTTATCGAACCTGGATATGTAAGTAAAAATTGCAACTTCACAATTATAATGTGTTCTCTTTATATTACATTATTATATAATTAGTTAATACTGCTGCGGTAAAAATAAATTCAGACTTTTTACTGCCCTCCGTATATTTATTTCTGCTTTGTCGTCTTCAAGCCGTTCATTTAAAGCTTTTTCCATACTTCTTTAAAAACTTTGAAATTTCCGCGGAAAACTTGTGGAATCTTATCAACTGGTTTTTGGAAGAATAAAGCTGTAAATAATGGACATAAAAAGAAACATTATGGATCGTTATTTTTCCGCATCCGCCTTCATTTGTGCACGAAATTTTTTATTTCAGTTTCAAGTTGTTATTTTCATGCATTTGTTTCAGCATAAAATGAATGAAAAATACTTTTTATCTCCCTGATGTATTACTCTCTGCGAAATACAATTTTTGAACAAAAAAAAAGCATTTGAATTGTTTTTTATTTCTTTATTTTTACAAAAATCTCACCGCAGCTTGTCGGAAGTTTTTGCGAGTTGTAAAACCTATCAAATAACACCTACAAAACAGAGACCGAAACGCAATTAAACTTATATATATATGTTATACGATAATAGACGAATAAAATGTTTACAACACATTTTGAGTTTTTTTATACAGGATGGCCACTGAAACACTGAATGATATAAAACAAAAATAACTTTTCAATCTCATGTTTTTTTTTGTGAAAAACGACATCCCTCAAATGACTAACATTTCCCTGTGCACTTTTCACTGCATTTCTCATGACCAACGTTCCCTCTAAGACGAGAGGGTCTCTGCACTCTAAAAGCAGGCGGCTGAGCAGTGAGCATGCCAAATTACCAAATGCGCGAGAGCATCATCATGTTTACCCTTATACAAACTTCACTGTCATATTTGAATATCTATTATTAAATTTAGCATTTAAATTTATTCTGTAAAAATATAATAACCATTATTTAATCAATTTTATTATTTTTCCAGGATGTTGAAGAAAAATTGTTGTTTAATATTATCGAAAATTTAACAATGGTGAAAATAAGAATCAAAAGAATTTATAAATGATTTTACATTGATAAAAAAGTAAATGTTATATATTAAAATAACAAAATCATGTTTTATTTATTTTTCTCAAAAAAAATATGAAAACAAAACTCGAAAAATGCTTTCAAATATAAATTTTTCTTTTTATAATTTTATGTTTTTTCACATCGCTCTTTAAGATAAATTCAAACTTTATACACTCCATCCAGGTCAATCTTTTTTCTTGCAATATATAAGATTTTAATTGTCATTAAATTGTCTAAATGTTCAGTATTTAGTTTGTTGCGTGTTTTAGATTTGATAGCATTCATTAAGTTAAATCCACGTTCACAGTCTGCGCTCGACGCATGCAATGTTCCGCAAATATCGTAGAGAACCGAAAGTTCCTTAAATTATTTGTATTTCTGAGCATACTAATATTAAATCCACATTAAAGCATATTAAATCCACACACCACCAAATAAATAGACATGAACTAACGCAAACTCCTTGTTTCAATATTTTCATTTTGTTATAGCACCGCGACTTTTTTTAAATATATGACTCGATTGGAACGAATATTTAAACGCTGACAATATAATATGCATTAATGTAAAAAATACGTCTCGTTTACATAAAGATTTAATCTTCGAAGAGTTAATACTTTTATTGTTGCATAAATGTGTCATAAACTATCGGATTTATGTTTCCACAAATAATGTGTGTAGAATGTCCCTCGTCCCTCAAGTAATGTTCCGAATCCCTCTCCTATACGTACACTTTATGTCTTTTCATATAGTGTTCTGTGATTATATCATTGAATGTTTCTATATTTAGCTTGTGATCTCTGCGCGGGACTTTCTAAACTACTAGCGTGGCTGCGCACGCGCGCAGCTTAGAGGGAACGTCTCCCATGACCATTTGAACTATGTATGGAAATATTTTCAAATACAGTTTCATTTCTCCATACAGTTCGGATCTAGCTCTTTCAAATCGGGCGATTAGGTTCCGAATCATGTTATCGCTAGGAGATATTTTCTTTGAATTTGAATAATTGATCTTTCACTGGAATAGAAAAAAAATCAATGAATTTTACTCGTTGATTACATAGCCAATTTAATACCTACAAAAAAAGAAAATAAAAAAGATTACAAACGAATAAGTTATGATTTTTTCAAACCCTTCAGTTTTTCAGTGGCCACTCTTTATAAAGATGTCATAAATATAATTGTGGTAGGTGGGTTTATTTTTATATTTTATTCGGTTAAGTTACATACATTATTTGCTGCTGACTACACCGGGTAAGTGCATGTATTCCGGTAGGCAGAAGAGATGGAACGCCACACTCTTCTGTCCTGATATATATCTTGCCTCATCCACATTCATCCAAACTCGTCGATTATTGAGGCATCTAACAGGACCATCTTCTAGTATATGGTTTACCTGGGTACGTCAAGTCCTCCGAAGATGTTAGTCCTTTCCTTATTCGTTAGTTCTACATGACTAAACTACCTAAGCGACATTTTTTAATCATATTCACTATACTAACTTTGCTAACTCTCCTAATTAGTTCATTTTTTACTCTGTCTTAAATGGATTTGCCACGGCCGCCAGCTCCAGGCGTCACTTCATCAGTGTCAGTACCAAGACTCTATTATGTACCACTAATCTTGCCTTGGCTGATAAGTATATTTTAGAAATTCAATGCGCCGTTTTATTTATTCCCTGTATTCATCCTTCTTTTGATATCTTATGTTTCAATATATAAATGAATCTCAGTATTTAAAGAGGACAGCTGGAAAGGGAGGGGACCCACCCTTAACCTGGACCGGTTTAGAAGTTAGGGGTTCATTGTCGGTCCTACTCATCAAAATCAATAAAACTACGCGACTTTAATGCACTATATTGTTCAGTATAGGAAAAAATAAAGAAAAAACAAAATTAATTTAATAAGAGTGATGTCTTTGGGATTGGATAGTTGTGTGTGAATGCCGCACCGCCTGCGCGTGTGTGCGAGGTTATAAAGGGCGACGCGCGTCAGCGCGCTCTCTCTCTCTCTGCGTGTCCATCGACTTTATCGTTTGACTTGTACTAGTGATATACCTTGTGTCTTGATGTAATAAACGTGGAATATTTCTTGGACCTTCACATTACGATGTGTATACTGAAGACGTACTTAAGAGACAAGTACGTAACAATAAGATTATTAGCGGTTTCGCAAAAGTTTAAGATGAATATCAGTATTGATATATAGTGGCCTCAATCAGATAAGGTTCGGCTCTTAAAGTACCTCCACAAGTCCCGGTCCTGGGTCCCTCCCCCCCCTCTCTCTCAAAGCTGACTCCAGCTCCAGAGTTTCTCCAGCCAAATGAAGCGTGTCTATCCACCGTTGTAGCATTCTTCGGCCCAAAGTTGTATCCACGATACCCTCCTTTTCTTGGCTGTCTCTTTGACGCTGTTTACTTTTGTAGACTCAGTTTGCTGTGGTTAAATTTGTTGCAGGATTGAGACATTCGCGCGTCCTGCTGTCCATGGGATGCGTCACATCCTTCTCCAGCAATACATTTCGAAGACATGTATTTTACGCTTGTCTCTATTGCGTTCTGTCTAAGCCTCCGCTGTATACATGAAGATTAGAAAGATGAGAGTGTGAATCGACATAGTTTTGGATAGATATAAATGAAACAATGTTATTACTCTACTTGAGTTTATTAGCACTACTCAAGTTTCGAGAGATACAGTAACTCTCATCGACAGGTGAAGTATTAAACTGACTACACATAAATATAGGAGACAAGGCTTAGGTGGTAAGACATAGAAGTAATTAGGTACTCACATATGGAGGGGAAGGGGGCGAAGTTACTGGTGGACGGTGGAGAGGTGGTTATAACGGAAATATTGAGAGGAGAGGAGATGAGTTAGAAAATGTAATATTGTTTAACAGATTAATACCCGAGTTCAAATTCCTTTTTATTTCTATACATTCAAAGTTATTAATTTTATTACCTTTACGTGTGACGGAATGGAGAAGTTTAATAGTTTTATTGAAAGGAATGATTATTATCCATGATATCCATCCATTATGATGAAACTCTACAAAGTTAACCCCGATTCTATTAATAGTGCAACATAATTTTAGTTGCTTTCTTTATGTAATATATTAATCTCAGTGATTAATAACAAAAATATCGTGGATAACTGGTAAGTTAGTTTTGACTACGTTTATTTTTCGTAACTTAGTGACAAAGTTAACGATTTATTACAATCGAACAGCAGATACAAGTTTTTACACCGAAAACATTATATTATTTTGTTTGTCCGGGCCAACTTCGTATTTATATTCTGCTCATTGTTTTGCTATTTTTATGAATCGTAAAAATAGGCTCGGGACTGGCGTAATTTAGGGGATGCTGTTTCATTCTTTCTCACTTAATGACTAAAACATGAGTAAACATATTTTTTTTTTGTCTGTCTAAAACTTGTTTCCGAAATAAGTGTATGTGATGATGTTAATATTTAATGAATTTCTTTTCTAAATTTATGAAATTGTTTATATTTGATTTTTATTTCAATTTCCTACAGAGATTGAAAATTCGAGATATAATATTAGAAAATTCATTTTTTCTCGACGAACATTGTAGATTTTTAAATATAACTAATATGTGCTTTGTGCCTTCAGGGTGAACAAAACAGGAAATAATATTAGCGTAAGTGTAGACAGACTACGTCGTGAAGTGGGTGGTGAAGGTGGGAGTTATACTACATTTGTTAGTACTGTGAAAATGTCAAAAGATATATCGAAAATTATGCTCAGAGTTGTGCAGTGATCTTGTAGGGAGTGTCTTTTATTTTCCCACTGCTTGCGTAGCGACTCCCACAAGCCTTGAAGGCATCATTTCGGCTGTACTTCAATTATTCAAGTTCCTGAAACGAGATAAACGGGGTGAGAGAATATAATCACAGTTAGTAAGTACTTACAATGGCTTAGTGTTATTAGCACTTAAATTACAATTAACGAATATATATATTAAGATGCAAAGTATTTTACGGAATAATGTAGGCGTATGTACCTTAAGAAGTGTGGAGAGAGTGTGTCTGTTCTTCCTAGTCTAGTCGGTTTGATCTAGATCTCATATATTCTTGTAGCGATGGTGGACTCCCAGCGCCGTCTAGTGCTACTGTGCTCGGCCGGTATGCTCTTCTCCTAAACGCCGCCAGATGGCGACATGTCCGTGACGCAATCTACGATACTGGTTTATTATCCTGCGATAATGTTAATCTACCTTATTATAATAATATATTATTACCTCAGAAGCGCAAGTAACTACCAATACTACTTGTATTTGTACGGCGGTGTACACTTTAGCCGAGGCACGTAAATATACGGTAATATCTACACATCTCGTGTAACCGGCCGCGGTGATCAAGTATGCTAAAACGTTTAACTATATATAATATCAAATTCAACTTCAAATACTCAACTTTTATTTAGTCATGACACAATCTGCTTTATTTGCCGAGACCCTCGAATATAATTGTCTTTTATAAATCTTTCTGTTTTCTTTTACAGTCGCTTCCTAACCTACCTAATGTTAATGTCCCTGTTGATTGTCGCAATAGCATTCTTGATATGATCGGTCCATTGAGTTGGACATCGCACTTTTCCTCTATTACCTTCCATTTTTATAGTTTTTCCAAATTCATCTTTTCTGTCGGCGATATATCCCAGAAATTGGAGGATATGCGAGTGGCTCCATAATTATTCCAGGCATCACGCGCATGGCTGTCCGACCGATTTTAAATAAACACTTTTAGCACCACATACTCGCACCAAAGGCGCCAAGTCTCTCACTTGCTCTTTAAGTGTTAGTCTTTACTCTGTAGAGACATATAGAAAAAACAACGACATTAAACTAATCAAATTTTTATCCCGTTTTTCTCATCATCAATCAATAAATTATTTATACTTTTAAAATTAGCAATATTAACTTTGTGGTTACAATTACAATTCTGGTGTCTATAAACTTAGTTGCAAGGATTGTGCTGCATTTTATATTGGTAAAACGGGTAGAAATGTTAATATAAGAGTAAGGGAGCATTTCTCAGAATTTTCTAATCATTTGATAGAAAATGGTCATGGTTTTGATAAAAAATTGGGATTGTCAATTTTGAATATAAACCGTGTTGGTCACAAATTAAATAATTTGGAATCGTTGGAATAAAGCGTGTAAAACTAATCAAAAAATTATAAACAACCAACTAAATTTAACTACGAGTCCCATTCTAAATTTATTTCCTAAAAACTATTCGAGTAAATTTGTATTAAGTAATGATTTGAGTAAGGTACTAAAAAAAAAAATATTTAAAAAAAAATAGATTTTTTAAAAATAGATTCTGGTAAAAAAACAATAATGTATGTTTTACTTAGTTATGACATCCTGAAGAAGAAAATGGTATTTTTCGAAACCGGTAGAAGTATTTAAACTCAATTAAGTGGTTAATAAAACAAATATAATAAATAAAAATAAATTATTTCATCAGTTAGGTATTTTGGTATCTGCCATTTTCACGATACTATTTATTTTTATTTTGTTTTCTTAATATCTTATTTTAAAATTAAATATATCCACGTCCTACATTCATAATTGATATTGAACTTCAAAGATCGTCTCTAGCGATGTTTAATACAGTCACAACATTTGGTTTAACTGCTTAATTGCTTTAATATCGTTATGTAAATAGTTAATTATGAATAAAGGTCCCACCCAATATTATTCGATCGACCGTTAATATCTGTGGGTTGTTCCATACAGCCTCGTCTCCGTTTATGACCCGCGTATCACTTGGAACAAATCGATTTGGCAAGGGTCCAACAAAAACAGCCTAAGTCATTAAATTTATATTTCATCCGGTGCCTGTTTAGAGTAAAAGCACTTAATACTGATATATTAGAATCAATCTATACTATATTGTATTGCTATACTGCATATTAATTATGTACCCAACAATTGGAACGAAACTTTAAAGAAATTTAAACATTATTACAATTATATTGCATTATCATTATCAAATCAGGTAGAGATGAATCAAAAGCATGGCTATCCAACATTCTAATATCATTTATACAATACCTACACTAATAATTCACTAGTCATACAACACTCCCACTACATATATATATTTTTTATTTTTACTTTTTTATACATATTTTTAATTCTCTTTTTATTCCTGTCTATGATTTAAATAACACCACAACAGCACGAAAAAAAAAACTGGCTACTTTAACACAGACTTCAGTCTAGCAAAGTAGCCAGGACAACGCTGTATATATCAGAGGTGAAGTCTATCCATCCCACACAATAAACTATGAGTATTATGCCTTATGTTCTCTGTTAGAACAAAAATATGTGTTATCGAATAAATAAAATAAATAAATAATTTAGTTTATTTTATTAATTCTATATGTTATGTAGAAAATTAAAATAAAATTACATACTAATTGGTACACAAGCCCCTTTTAAAATAGTCCCCTCTTAAAGCAATGCAGCTAGTTCAACGTTTTGTCCATTACAGAGAGTTATATTTAAAAAAATTCTCCTGAAGCTGTTCGGAGCACGCGTCGTAATCCGTTCCACCTCCACTCGTGATCCCCAATGATGATCCTTTATGTATTTCTTGATTTTGGGGAATATAAAAAATTAGGGGGCGCCAGTTATGGCGAATCTTCCCACACGGTGATTCGATTTTTGGCGAGTAATTCCTGGAGTGTTGTCTAGATACAACCCGACACCCGCTTACCTCTTACAGTAGTATATATGTTTATATACAGTACTTAATAATATCACCATAATATCGTATAACAAAAATTGATTCATACTAAAAATATGAACATTCAAAATATAAATATTAATGTACATATATAATTTTAATTTATTATTCGAATCTCAGTACCTAATTAAGAAATAAAAATATTTGACAAGATTGATATCATTAAATTTAAAAAAAATTTCAAATATATTCTGTAGTAGAATTAATTACGTTTTTTATTTTGCTATCACATCGATGGTTGACTGTGATTCGCAATGCTGAATGGTCCCTTAATCAGGTTCTCTAAGCCTCCTTAAGACCGAATTATGATTGTCTTTCTAGGTAACATGTTGGTAATTTCCTCAGGGACGCTTAGCCAAGAACTCAATTAAGCGAACTCCCCTAATATCCTTAATGTGGCCTCATCCGGCCCGGGTAAGAAAATATCCCATCTTCCATTGCCTTAAATGTTATGTCATCCCTTGGACAAAATATCACATATGGGTGGAAGTTCTCCTATCGTATACCTAATATATTACGGTTGTGACGAGATTAGGATAATACTACTCAATTGCTATAAATTAGAATTTATAACATTTTTGTTCAGATTATTGCATTCAGATCATTCATATAGTAGGTATATTTGATGAAGTGACTTTATTTTTAGTTGCATTTTCAGAACATAGTTCTGTCTATTTTTTTAAAGAATCGACTAGAAAGATATACAGAAAAAAATCCATTTATCGAACCTTAAAAATATATAAGTTGTATCAAAGTTTATCCAAATTTAATATAATAGATTCATTATTTTAATGCTGGCATCTCCCAACGTGTTTTATTCGAATGCATTTGAGATTCACAATAATATAATGTTGATTGCCTTTAAAAATGGAATAATACATGGTATAAATTGGAAAGATTACAGAATATAAGTTCATAATTCATCGACAATGTATTCGATTGCTATAGCGAAAGTGGTAAATGCGCATCCCCGAATAGGAAAAGGTTCAGGTATCAACTAAATATTTTTTCGATAAATTGATTTTATCTGTATATCTTTCTAATTGATACATTTAATTTGTATTAAAGTAATATTATGGTTAGGCTTTAAAAAATATATACAATTACTTTGTATTATTTTATAAGAGTTTTTTATATTGTTTTTTTTATGGACTGATTTACTTAACAAATCGATCATCACGCCGTTTATCTGCAGGGATAGGCAGTGTAGATAGAGCGACAATCTTCTTCCTGATACACAACTCTCGCTTACAATACATATTCTTATAATAATTCATATAATAAATGCTTCGATCCTGTCCTAAATATTCTGAACATCGTCAGAGCTGAAAACATTACTGCAAAATTTTGATAATCTAAAGACTGTTATCGCCCCAATGATTGTCGATAATTATTTATATAGTTTTGAATTTTAACACTTACATATGTCGCATTATTTTCGCGAATAGAATGAGACGCGCGCTGTAACAATTTAAATATAAAATCGAGATCTTTTTTTCTTATCTACCTATGTAAGAACACACGTCTTGATGTGGTGTTGGGTAAATAGTTGTTGCGCGTGAAAAGTTTAGTTTATGGTTTTGACATTCCGCTGTTAATACAAATACCGCGCTAAATATAGGGTGTCCAGCGGAAATATTTCAAGATTAAATTGTAATTGCTCGTAAATCATCAGGGTGAGGTAAGTGGAAGGAGTTTTATTCGACGCGCGTGATTTGCGGATTTGCCAGTTGCAATGAGTCACTGGTCGCGAGCGCACCGCGCGTTCGCGGTTGAGCAATATTTAAAGTGCGGTGATTCATTGATTCGTGCGCGTCGCGCTTTTTGTACTCATTTTAATATTCGACGAGTAAGTGATGGGCCGAGCGTGTAACTTATTTGATGTTGAGTTCTAAAGTTCAGACAAGAAGGGACAATGGTTAACCAAACTCCTCCGGGACCATCAACATCACCAGCGACGCCAGAACATGTGGCTAAAGTTGGACGTGAAATTATGCGCAATCCGCGTAAATCGATAAAGAAGATTGCTGCCACCTGTACTGGAATAAAAAAATCAATAGTGCACGTTATTTTGAAAAATAAACTACAGTTTCACCCGTACAAACTGCGAATCGTACAGTTTCTCAACGAAAATGATTTGATTTGATGAAATTTTGTATAAATAAAATATGAGAATAACATTGTAGTTTTTTTTAAAATTTAATATTAAATTTGAAAATTTTCCGCTGGATACCCTTTACAACAATACTATTGGTATTGTTGTATTTGGCGCGATTTTTTTATTGTTTAATTGATATAAAATGTTGTTAAATATAGAAACCGAGCATGGTACAGGTTAATCATCTAGTTGCAATATCTTCTTGGTTTATTCCAGCGTAATCAGGTTGTGGATGCGAAACCTGATCCGCCATATAATTATATAAATTGCAAATATTTTTGTGCCTGAAATTTCGTCGGACCTACCCCTGCAGTCCTTTACCATAGTAGGTAGTTGTTCCAACAGGGAAGCTTAAGATCAACTCAAACCTTTTGCCGCGAATTGTAGATATTAAAAATAAACATTTTATACATGTCCAAGTGGAAATAATTTTGTAAATAAGTCCTTAGCACATTTAGAAATTTAAATAAACTCTAGTGGCTATTTTCTTCTGTTAAATATTTTGGTGCTAATAATTAGAATTTTGTTGGATCGTTGAATTCATTTGGGGAGACCTTTATATAGAAGTGGATCGATAATGGTTAAAAATAGTGATGGTATATTAAGGAATTCTAATTTGAAGATATTTTACCTCTGTTATTATGGGTCTGAAAATATCTACATTTTAATGAATTTTACATACTCGAATGTATGTTCAGTTTGTACCCTTTCACGGTCTGGTGCATTTTTAATTAAAAATGATTGCCTTCAAATGTATAAATTTAGCGTTCGTATGAAAAGTATAAAACATTCCTATATATTTTTTGATCACCATAATTTACTTACATTTATTAATTGAAAAATATTTATTTTGGAATTGACAATCACTAGTGTGAGTACTGTCACTTTGAATATGTATGTATGTGTGTGTCATGAAAGTGAATAGATGAGTGGTGAGAGGCGAGCTTTATAAGGGGCCGTTCTAAAGAGCTCTCTTCCATCACAGCTTCTTATGAATAACAAGTCTATCTCTGAAGTGTATTATTTATATTTACTGTAATGACTTATTGTAATAAACGTATAATTGTTACCCGGATATACTGAGTTTTATATTACAAGGAATTGGGACTTAAGTAATTAAACAGTAATCAGAGATCACAACTAGTGTAGATTATTTCTATATTACTATTTATTTCTAAAATTGTACCTTTAGATATGTATACTAGACTTGTTTCTACAAAATTAGTACTCTTTCAATATTATGCTTACCAGAAACAATGTTTCTAATCGAGCCAACTTTGGAAATAGTTTTTGTATCTAGAAAAACACCTTTTAGTAGAGAACCTGTTATCTGAAATCTGGGTTAGCTATTTCATAATTTACACGGCGTATAATTATTTAGTATAAATGACTAGTAATCGTGATGTAATTTTATTTATGTTATATATAGAAGGGTCAGCAACTGATTCTAGATTAAGACGGTATTGTTTGGATAATGTTTGCTTACCGTAAGATTGTAATATATTATATTACTACAAATTAATGATATCAGGTGTTTCCCTTATACACTGGTTCCCAACTGGTGTGCCGCAAGATATTGTTGAGTCCAATAAAATTCAAGCATCTACTGTGTAGACTTCGAATGTGTCAACAAAGTTTTACAGAATTATTTTTTTTGTTATAGCTGTGTTTAATGCACTTTATCACCCCTTTTTGATACCTTTCTCAACCTTACTGCACTTTGTGAATGCACTTCTCAAATACACAAACTCATTCTCTCTTCTTCTTTCCTCCATTACTTCAGTGTTGTCATACGGTGGCCTCAGTCAGATGAGACTCTGCTTCTAATGCACCTCCACAAGTTCCGGTTCTGTCCACTGCTGTAGCGTTCTTCCAGATCTTCTTTGGTCCAATGTCATGCCCAGGATAGTCTCCTTTTCTGGGCTGTCACATAATGTGGCCGAAGAATTTATATATTTATTGGATTTTATTAACATACATGTTTTTGTTGTGACAGTGGTGAATATATTATATTATTAAGGAGAACACATTCTTATTATGAAGTTTTAATTATTCAGAACGTAGGCCTGTGATATTTTAAATTCTAATTAAATGTATTAATTAGAAAGATATACATATATAATCAATTTTATCGAAAAATATACTGTTGTTAAACTACGTCATATCCTGCTATTTAGGAAAAATTTCATGATGCGATTTACAACCAGTATTTTAATTTTAAACCGATTTATTTATTGTTCTCAACAATCATTATTTAAAATTATATTACACTGAATGTTACTTTCATCTCTCTCTAACAATATCACAGATCGTAATAAACTATGCACGCTACCGGAGCATAATGTCTAAAGAGTAAAAATGTTCAAATCCTTCGCGACATTTTTCCGAGCTTCCTTGGACATCCGTAGTGGCGCCCGTCCTGCAAATTGGATTGCACCTCGGGCGGAACACCACCGCCCCCTATAAATAATGCATCGACCTCATGCCGCATTTATCGCCTCCACTCGACTATGGCTCGTGGACGCAGCGAGATCCGCCGGCAGCTCCATGGTGCCAGACAAATTTATGGCCACTTCCTCTCGGTGAGAGGCGCACTGAGTTTGCCCGCCGAGGAACGTTCTGTCGAAGTTAAAATATTCAGTGCCGATAGACGTGTCTTCCTTTGGAAGCCCTATTTTTTTGTCTTATCTTAAAAACTTGACCGACAAAGCATCTTACTGCATGCTTTTTTACACGTTAATATTTTCATCTAGCACAGCTACATTAAATCAATTTTTTTAAAACAATATTTTAAATGAACAAAAAACACTTAACTTATATATGATTGAGTAAGTATGAGTAAGAGTATAATCCAAACTTTAGGACGGAAATAAATTTTCGCCCCAAAGTTTTGATTTAATTTAATTTATTATTATGTGAGTATGTGTGTATTATATTTTTTCTTAACTCTGACATATTTGGCTAAATTTTATAAATAAGATTTGCTCCAATCTCAGGTCATTGTTAGGAAGATTCTAAAAAATGCATTATGTAATCCCAAAGCTGGTTTTACGAATTTTTTTTTTTCGGTCGAGTCATTATTAAGATATGGGATCCGATCGTGACTCGCCGTAACTCAAATATAAAACATATACAAAATCTTCAAACAGCCATAGTGAAAAAATTGTAAGCCTAGAAGCATTTAAATTGAGGTAAAATCTAAAAAGCCTTATATTCTTCCGTAAACGTTCGTCCTGTATACGGGCTATTACTGTTACTTTTAATATGTGAAAATTATAATAACGATGCTCTAAATAGGGTGGTTTCACACGGAAAAAATGCAAGAAGTGAAGCTATTCCGAATTTAACAATTCCCAAAATCACCAAAAATATGGATCGAGAACATTAGAATTTATTGTTCCTACACTAAAAAATAAACTACCTTAGTTTTAACAAAAGAGTACGCTTTCTCCCAATTTGGAAGAAATGATAAAAAAGTGGCTAATCGATAATTACTTGTTTTATTTGTAAGAGTGAAATGAATTCTTTAAACTGATTATATTCAATGCAATGAAATTAATGTGCAGACAAACATCCAGCGAGATGTTTTGTGGGTCTAGTTTTTACTTACAATATAAAAATAAAAATATTGTATATACTATAAATAATATTCTGATGATATAAAATATATCTTCCACATCGGTCTCTCATAACTGAGAATTATTGTGATCTTCATGAATTTCATTTCGTCCTTTCCTTCGGTCTTTCGGTCCTTCGGCGTGGCCCTCCACAACAAGCTGTCTTCTCTTTTCTGAACTATATTCTCTTCTCGTGAAATGTCCAAAAACTTCTCATGAAATGCGTTGATGAACTCGTCTTTCGGCAAATGTCTGATGCGTGTGTGTCTACAGCAAAATGGAAACATTTGGGCGTCTTCCTGTCCATGGTGCACGCAGCATGCGTCTCAAGTACCACACCTCAGAGGCGTCTAGCCATCTTCTTTCCCTTGTGTTCAGAGTCCACGATTCTACACCACGTAGACTATACAGATTTATGAAATATTACACGTTCGAGCCTTATTCGAGTCGTATTTTCACAACACAAGCGTTTAGCTTAGTTTGAAAATTATAAATTATATTTTTAAAAAATCCTGCTAGAACTTATGTCGATAGCGTCAGTCTCGTATACCACATATATGCAATATTTTCATATAATGCTGTACATACAATATGTATAATGACGTAATGCGGTCCCGACCAGTATTCCCTTTCCACTTCAAATGTAGTTTCCCTCGCCACCTGGTGCTGTCGTTCCACCTTCGCTTCGTTTCGTTTCGTTTCGTAAAAGCGTTTCTATTATTCATAAAAATATAACATTTTAAATTTGGTGTCTATTTTTTATATCATTGCAGTAAGGGTGATTTTTAAACTCCCCTAAAATGATATGGCATTTGCGCCGTGAAAAATGAGTTAATTAATTGACCATATCGTCGACATCATATGACAATAGTTTTTAATTTTAATGAAATTATTTACATTATTTTTAATTATTTATCGCTGCTTCCTTGTTAGGTAGTGAATTTGAAGTATTTTATCACATGTGCAGAGCGATGCTTTACGTATTGTATGTTCAAAGTTCTGCTGCCGTGCTTTTATCAGTAGCAATTACCGTATGTTTGTAAAAATAAATAAAACGGATTGCGGCTCGGCTAAATACAATACGAGTGTTCGTAGCATAATACGTAAGGATGGACGTATATATTTCGTGAAAATACAGTAAATAATTTATATATTAAAAATCACTATAGTTATTAAAAAAATTCGCAGTCAGTAGAATCTGAGCTTACGCTTCCAGGGAATTTGTTTTATATTCAGATGCCTCGGCTACGTTTGTTGACGCGAGGTGTATAGATATTATCGTAGCTTTAATAAATTTACAAATGTACACCACATGCATTTTTAGAGCCCCCGCAGACTTTTGATCGGCCGACAGTTTAGTCGGTTGCTTAATAAGCATGAAGACATACGTGAGTGCGCACACCCAACGATTCGAAATCAGCAAATAGGATAGTTGGATGGGCTGCCCGATTCTTTTTCAACTTTGAAGTCGGCCGACTTCTAATTCAGTATGGTGCACTATGCGAGTGCGCTGACTTGCCGACTATTAGTTCAAAACTGATAACAGATAGATATATATACAGTGGAACCTCTATATTCGTCATTAATCTATTCCTGAGGGTTTGACGAATATTGGAACAGTTTTTCCCATAACAAATAACTGAAATTCAATTAATTCGTTCCCAGCCCTTAAAAATAGTACACAAATGAATGAATTTTACTTATTCAATTATTACCTTTATTGTATTGAGGAGACATGATGGTGGAAGCGAAAGAGGAGGAAAGTTACTAATATTTAGAAGAAGACAATTTAAACATCAGATAACTCTAATTCTGGTGGTGGTTTTCGTTTGCCGATGATTCAGTAGCACTCGAGTTAACAAATAACTTGCCTGATGTTGACGGTTTCTGTCTGTTTTTTAAAACCTTCACGAAGCAATCAATCATATCACCATTGAATCCATTTATGTTTTGGTTGACTATGGCAACATTTGTGTGCCACTTTTTGACCATATTCTGCGTTTTGGCTCAGTCAGACAGCATTGGCCGGGTGGTGGATGTGACGCATATCAACGAATTTGGAAACATTTGTTTGTTATAAAAATATAGGGACTGACGAATATAGAGGTTCCACTATAAAAATATATATTTTTATTTTATATTTATTTTAATATACATATATATTATAATTGATTTAAAAATACAGATCGATCACAAAGAGTATACTTTTTTTTACAAAACTACCCAACTCATGTATTTATTTATATCAGTTTTGGTATCGTTTGGCACATTTATTGTTTCGGAGGTAAGTTTGTAGAACTCCATAATCACACATTTGAAAGTAAAATCGATCAGTCTGCGCACCAATTGCCAATCAAACAGTTTAGTGCAGTTGCTTTGTGCAAGGAAGCTGCCGATCAGACTAAACTATCGATAGTCTCTGGTCTGCGGGGGCTCTTAAGGTAATATATGCTATAAGATACATTTACTTTTGTCATAGTCTATTCCAGTCTATTTATTACCACACAGCATAAGCTTAAATGAACATAATTATTTAGAACACATTCTTATTGTGATTTTTTTAATGATTCAGAACATAGGTTTGTGATATTTTAAATACTAATTAAATGTATTGATTATAAAGATATACATATAAAATCAATTTTATCGAAAAATATTGTTATTGCGCTACCGGGATTCGAATCTGTATCTCTTTTCCAATCCGGGGAAGGTGCATTAACAACTATGCTACAGCGACAGTATTTTTGACGACAAATTTTCGAACCTATAAAACAATTTAGATGACTTTCAAATAATGGAACGATAGATGTATTAATTTGAAAAAGTGTAACATAGGTTCGAAAGTTTGTCGTCAGAAATACTGTCGCTGTAGCGTAGTTGATAATGCACCTTCCCCGTATTGGAAAAGAGATCCAGATTCGAATCCTGGTAGCGCAACAACAATATTTTTCGATAAAATTAATTTTATATGTATATCTTTATAATTAATACATTTAATTAGTATTTAGAACATAATTAATTTAAAATTAAGTGTATTTTTTTCCCCACAAAGAAATAACGTGAGTGTAACCAACTCATAGAAAATTATTAAATAATAAAAATGTTTCCAGTAGTTTGTCTCCTTAATTAGATTTTTAGAATTTGGCTGCCTGGTGCATAATTATTTACATTATAAGGACACTCGAATACTTCCCCGGATATTAAACATCAGTCCCTGACAAACTGTACTTCCGGTCTGAAGTTTGTTTAGAACCGTTAATTTTTTCGACAACATTCCCGTTAAAGTTCGCCCGTAACATTGTTTTCGGAGGGAGAAAGTTCTTAATTGAATTAGGCCTTGTGATTGGACGGGAGTTGATGTGCGGGAGCCACGTTTTTTAATATGATATATTTAATGCGGTACCTTCAATTACTCTGATATGAGTGTGATTTTTTAATTTTTTAAAGTTAAATATATTTTTTAATATTCTAGATGACACCTTTAAATAATATAATTACATCATCAAAATCAAACCTATATAATCTTTGTTCAGTGTTATCTTTAACCTTTACCATACCGTGATATAAAACACTCGTGCGAAACTATGCTGTCAACTCGTGTTACCGCAAGAAATTAGAGTTATATCAGCTTTTGAAATGTGAAATGCTTTTGTGAAAATTGTTAATGTCACAAATTTACTTTAAATACACAGTATTAAATAATAATAAAATATATAACATTATAATTTGGAGCATTCATCAAGTCCTGTATAAGAGGTTTCATTGTACAATACAATCTTCCCTTTTATCTATCTTAATTTAATTAATGACAAAATACATCATTTCTTTCTGTCCTTTCACAAATGGTAATTTTGTTTTAACGTATTAATTTTACAATTGATTTTTGTAGGATTTGCCTTACCTCATTGATTTTTCACTAGTCATTTTTAAGAGTAAATATTTTTAGCAATATTTGAATTTGTCCAAGAACAAACAATTACTGAATTTTCACCTACAAAGGCACTGTTATTAAACAAATAATAGATATCTTATAGAGACGAAGCTATTTTTTATTATATTTAATGGAAAATATATGAAAGTGTGTGTAATTATAGGGCTTACGACCTGTCCTCGGCTGGCTTAAGTGATCACTTTATATAAATTTCACCATTCTCACCCTATTTATTCGCTTCGAGTACCACTACACTATCGCCATCTATGGACTAAATTTGATAATTCATTTCCATTAGCACATATGTCACAATGAGAATCAACTTATTTTTATGAAATTATTTAAAGCAATATTATTTATTTGTAAAATGTTTTTAACACATTATACTAGAATACGCCTGAAAAATCAATATTTTTCAATTTTATATAATTTATTATTTTTGATCAGTATATTATTAGCAATATTAGAATTTCTAAATATTTTACTTTGAATTAACTAAAATATGAATTGCATGTTGCGTGTATTTACTGAAATATTATCGGTTTAATTAGGGCGGTAGATCTATGTTACTGCATGGTTTGGAAAGGGTTAAAGTTTTCTTTTCATTAATTTTAAAATATGATCGTTTTCAATTAATGGAATGGTTTTACAATTCATCGTCATTCTGCCCTCTACACCTCTATCTGTCTACACTGAATACTGACTAATACCAAGAATGGATAGACCTTTATTTATGTTATCCAGCTACCTCATTTTAAGTCTACCTACTCAGGTTTATTATTGAGCAGCCATTTCTGGGGCTGCTCACCATTCATACGCTCTATATAACCTGGCCATCAAAGTCTTCATATTTTATTAATTTTGCGATTTTCGGCTCCAGGTTAAGATAAATTAGTAAAGGTAAATGGTTCAATGAAATGAAGGTAAATGTTCTTCTGTGTGTCTAAAATTTGTACATTACCTTAAAGTTAGTAATTTGAACATTACCTTAAAGTTAGTAATTTGAATATTACCTTAAAGTTAGTAATTTGAACATTACCTTAAAGTTAGTAATTTGAACATTAGAAAACTATGATGCTGCTTTATTGTAGGTAAGAATTTATATAAATTACATTTTTACACTAAATTTAGTAAATATTTACAAAAATTTAATCGAATTAAATGTATTAATTAGAAAGATATACATATAATTTCAATTTATCGAAAAAATATTGTTGTAACTACCTGGATTCGAACCTGGATCTCTTCCTATCCGGGGAAATTCATTAACCGATTATGCTACACCAACACAGTACGTTGACGACAAATTTTTGAACTTGTATGTTGCACTTTCATATTGATTTTATTTTTTACTGAAAGGTATTTGAGATTCCGTAAAAATAAAGAAGATGGCTTTCAAATAATGGAACGACAGATCTATCAATTTGAAAGTGCAACATATAAATTAGAAAATTTGTCGTCAACGTACTGTGTTGGTGTAGTATAATCGGTTAATGCATTTCACCCTGATAGGAAGAGATCCGGGTTCGAATCTCGATAGCAACAACAATATTTTTTCGATAAATTGATTTTATATGTATATCTTTCTAATTAATACATTTAATTTCTATTTAAAATATCACTAACCTATGTTCTAAATGATTACAACTTCACAATAAAAATATGTTCTCTTCTAGGATAAACTTTAAACACTAGTAATATAATATATGGATATACGCTATAATATATTATACCCAAGTTTTTTTTTCACAAATTATTACTCGAAATAGTTCGTCAGTGGTCCGGTCCGTAAAGTGTTGCGTAACATGAATTAGAGATATTAGAGTAACTATGTATGTATGTTTGCATGTACATAAGTTAATGTTTTAATTATAATCTCGAATTATTCACTGTACGATTTAGTGCTTTTCGAGCAATGTAAGTTACCCGTGCTTTTATTTATATATAAATAATGTATATCCCAAAATTTACATTAATTAGCCAAACTTTCTAATGGAAATGTTACCTTTTCGATCCGAAACCCGCTGAAACCCACAATGTATAATGTTATGTAACCACGAAATGGGATGCGGGATTTTGGGTACCGGGATACCGTTACATAATATCGGAATGTACTTTGAATCCCGGGAGTGCGTGACGACTGAAACTTCAGCGCTATCTTTAGTCTGCGGACTTCGAGACATGCGGTAGCGGCTTCCCGAGGACTAGCGGCAATTACATTACACGTCACATTGTATTTTAATATTTTAATATTGCGCATTTTTAGGTATATTTCGATATAATGCAATTATAATATGAATGATAACATTCTCACGGATTGAATGGACATGGTAACATTCCTAGTCAATATCAGATAACGATCAAATTTTTCTGAAAAATTGATCTTGTAAATATTTTGGATACGTCATTTAGCCATCAAAACGGTAGCTTATATATACAAAATATATAAAAACTTGTAACTCATAGATAATAACATAGATATTAAAATAGAGAATTAAAATCTATCACTGCCTGCGTGGTTTATGCTCTCATACGATAGTCACCCTGAAGATGGGCGTATCAGCGCGCTATCAAAAAAAGGCGAAACGCGGTTTAAAAAAAGAGATATAATTAATTTTATAAAAATGCTCTGACGGATGTTTTAAGAGTGTTTTTAATAACTTCATCGGGTACCTTTTTCAAGCTTTAGGTGCCATCTGGTGCGTAACTTAAAAAAGCAGTTAAATTACGAATTACTGAATGTTTGTAAAGTTTATACATTTTTCTTTTGTGTTCAAAAATATTATTTATTCCTTTATGTCATTATTGACATATAGTTGCCTCGATCGTGAAATAAACTAGACTAGAAAATCAATTACTATTAAGTTATCTCAACTTCGTCAATAGCAAAGTGGCAAGTTTCCGAGGATGTGTTTAAAAATAATGACCATTAAAACTAATGAAATTCTTTACAAATATTAGAGTGTGATCGCAGGGAATATAGTATACTCGTATAGCCAGTAAGTAGCGAAGCTAGGAACTATTAGAAGATGAATATAAATAGATTGAAAGTATTAGAAAGGAAGTCGCTCAGGTAAATATATGATAAATTCATTAACTATAAAGTGAAGAATGTTCAAATAACGAGTGAATATAAAGATGATTGAGATGTGGATTAAGAAAAGGTCTTATGTATATTTACTGGTAGTGGTTCTATATGTAAAACGAATAAGTGTGAAGATAATGGTATTTGACACGAGTATTAATAGTACCAGAATTAAATTTATGACCAAATAAACTATGCATCGAAACATATTTTTTTAGAAATGTTAAGTTCGTGAGTTGTTATGTGTGTGTGTCGCGCGCCGAGAAGAACGAGTGGGACGTTCGTGTGTATAAGTATGGATATGGCTTATAAGCGGGCGCGCTCGTTGGGCGAGCCCTCTTGCTTCTGGATTCAGACGCAATATAGTACTATTTTTAAGTGAGCTATACTGTCGTAAGTACTCTGTAGTTTTGCTTGAATAAATTACTATTAATTGTCACCTGATGAAAGAGTTTGATTCTACAACCACAGCACAACTCAAAATACTGTAGCCGGTCATTAACGGACGGCCGCAGGACATTGCATGACACCTCAATGCACGAAAAGATAATAATAATTTATTTTTAAGATTCATTATATAGTATATTATATTACATTATTATAAAAATACGGAGCAAACATTGTAGCAAAGTAAGAACATGTAACACGGTGCCCTGTCTGCTACACTGTATTATAGCAGAGAAAAGAAAATAGGTTAAAACTCGTAGTGTTGTGTATTAGCCATTAGAATATTGCGTTCTATTCCTTTGCCTACTCCCACGAGTCAGGACGTCATGACTGTAATGCAAGTAAGAGAAAATTGGTTCTTGCATCGTTTTCCAGATTATTCATGACTGCAGGTCTGCAGGTTGCACATGCATATCCTTCTTCTGTCTTAACCACTATGTTTCTGTGTTTACGACCAGCCTCCTTGCGGAACTCCGCTCTAAAGTGCATTATTTTTGTAAGACTATCCGCGTCAGTGTTCCTACTTCCTTTTGCATATTTGAATTCACTTCCAGTCTGGCGCAGAGGCACATCTCACTTGGTGTAACCAGGAAGCGTAAACTTCTAGCGCTCAGGTTGTTATTTTTTTTTTTGGATTATTAAATTATTTTTTTAGTTTTGAAATATTTTGAGATTTTCATATAAATAATTCTCTAGGTTAGTAACCTGACATTCTCTGTTACATGTTTCAGAAGCTATTGCAGGGCCCACCGTCGCCGCTTTTTATTTGTTATTGTCAAAAAATAAAAGTTTAACTATGGCATATTGACAAATCACTCTTGAAGGGTGGATTGCCTATTTGAAAGAACGAAAAACTATGGCATATGTGATATTTTACAAATAATTAATCTTTTTATTAAAATTAATATTTAATTTATATTCATATTTGATTTTGTAATTAATCATGTAGAAAATTTGTATTTTATGGTTCGTGAAATATTATTTTGAAGACTAATTGTTATGTACTCGTATTTAAAGCAGAGGAATATTTTATCCAGGCATATTTCTACGAAAAATATTTTGAGTAAGATCTATTCTTAGTAAATAATAATTATTTTAATTCTATAATATATTCAATATTTGTATTTGGTGATTTGTTTGTATATGGTATTGTAGATATATTATAGTTTATAATTCAATTACGTCTATTATAACATATTATATAGTTTTTTTCATGATTGGTATAAATATTAAGATTTACCCTTTTAAATAGGGTTTGATAGAAATTTTTTATTTAATTGGTTAAAATAAGTAAATTATTTTATATAAATTTTCCACTTAGATACGCTTCGTAGTAATGTGCATGTATAATTTCAATACATAACTGTTGATTTTTTTATATAATATTCTGAAATTTGTTTGATTTTCTTCCTTTGGGGAGGGCGTTAAAAAAAAACTTCTCGTTAGATGAGATGGCGCTGGGTTGTAATTATTTATTCTTAGAGACCTACAAACGAGTTCTGCATACTAATTTGTAAAACGTAACTCTCATAATGTATCCTTATTTAAATAAATACATTATATCATTCTTTACAACTAATACAGAACCTACAATCAGCATATAGTTTTATAAGTAAGATTACCTCGATATAAATTACTAAACTATTGAATGAAACATTATTTTCATGTCAAATATGTTATAAATTTATTTTTTCCGTTCTGGAATCACTTATTTAGAACAGAAAAATCACGAACAAAATTTGTTAAAAATATTTATATATTTTTCTTTGTTACTTATACTGTTATATTGTTAGCCGGAGGTAATGGGGTTGTTTGTAGTCGTGTATATTCTAACAGATACACAAAGCTTGCTTCTAATTTAAAAAAAATTTAAATACTGTCGCTGATGAAAATATAGTTTTTTATTAATATATAAACCTGACCGCAAGTAAAAAAATATCCTTTAGCAAAAAATAAATCATCGTTATAAAAAAGTATTTTTTCCAGACCTGCCGAAGATGATAGATTGGATAAGCAGGCAGCATAAACCGTACCTAAAGTTTCATACTTTTGGTATATCTCTTTCGAAGTAATGTATTTTCTCTCTCAACCCTCCGTTCGAACAAGGTTTTTAACAGCTGTTTCCTTTTAATAAGGTTTTTAATATGCCATTATCATAATCATCATTTCACGTTATGGTATCCGGATCCATAGTCAATGTTTCTTCACTAGAAATAGTAGACATATACAAAAAAATTCAATAATTCAAATATTAAAAATTAAAAATCAATTAAATTTTAGAAGCGAATTCCGATCTACAAGATATAGAGATCAGATTGATATATTTATCAATATATTTATCAAGGCATCAATTTTTTTAACAATCTCCCCATCACAATTAGAAAAATTACGGACTATCATAAATTTGTAACTGAAGTAAAAAAAATATGTACACAGACTAACTGAAACATTAATTAACTCGTATATACTCCTTCTCTATACACGAGTCTTACTCTCATAGAGAAGAAACAAATGTTAAATTAAAATTAAATTTAATATTAATAAAAATAAAATTTAAAAAATATCCGACCATCTCATTCTTGGTTGGTTTCACTCGACAACTCCTAGAGTTCTCGATTCTCACAAGGTTTTTTTTATATGCAAGCGAATAAATTACATTTTGGGCGGCCAACACAAAGCATTGGGGACGTTAACTAATTTTGTGATTGAATTATTAGAACGTCCATTTAACCCGCTGTCAGCCATCTACGTAAGCTTTATTTTCATGGTACGAGAGGTAAAACTGTAACATTTTCTTGATGTTCAACATCATCATATCATCGTCAACCGTTGTCACTCCTCTGTCGGGTGAAGTCCTCTCTATGATTGTCAATCTCTTCGGCAACTTTTGCGATATCACTATCGCTGCTCCTCATAATTTGGTCTATCTATTAATTCATCTTTTTCACAAGTTTTATTTATAAATACCTTTATCTTGTATAGACAAAGCTATTTATTATATTTAATGGTAAATATATGGAAGTATGGGGTAATTACAGGGCTTACGACCTGTCTTCGGCTAGCTTAAGTGATCACTTATAACGTTCACCAATTCTCACCCATCAATCTCCACATTTATCAAATTTTTTAAAGTTGTATATATGTTAGAATGTGGACTCGCTTCGAGTATCATTATACCGTCGCCATCTATGATCACGTTGTATATATATAAAGTGATCACTTAAGCCAGTCGAAGACAGGTCATAAGCCTTGTAATTGCCCCATACTTCGAGCTGCCTTTTTGAGGTAAAAATACAGTAATTGTGTGTTCTTGGACATATTCAAATATTGCTAATACTTTGGACGTCTTGTATGATAATTAAAATTGTTTATTTTTTTAACCAGACCAAAATTGTATTTCTGTTTTCATTTGTTTCAGGTATGTGCCTATCTGATATGAAGATAAGAAATGGTAAGACTGTTACGAGTCAGAACTTTCCACCCTGGTAAGAGCATCATTTTTGCTTAACATAATGATTTCCTATGTTCGAAATTCCACAGTTTAATCATACCAAATCTATATAAAATTAATTTAGAAATGAAAAAATAAAGTTTAATTTAAGTTCTTCTCTAAACGTTATATAATGATATATATTTGGTACTTCAGATTACGTTGTGAGTTATTATTTATTTAGTTATGCAAGGAAAGCGACCATATTATGAATGTTAACAAGTCGAAAGTGATGGAATTCGAGAAGAAGGAAGCAAGACAACGTGCAAAATACTTGTAGGTAATGAATATTTGTAACAATTAGATGAGCTACTGTATTTGGGAAGTATGTTCTATAAAAATTGAAAGACAGAAAGATATCGAAAGGAGGGTGACTGCTGGAAATAAAGTGAACGGCGCTTTGAATGGAATTATAGCTAATGGGAACTTATCAACTGAGGCAAGACTAGCGATTCGCAATGGAGTCCTGGTACTGACACTGATGTATGGAAGTGATGCCTGGAGCTGGCAGAAGAGGAACGAAAGAAGACTGAATGTAATGGAAATGAGATTACTTAGGCGTATATGTGGCAGATCCATTTATAAAAGAGTAAAGAATAAAGAAATAAGGAAAGAATATAAAGTATTGTGATTAACAAACATTAAGAAATGATCACTTAGGTGGTTTGGTCATATGGAACTGATAAATGAGGAGAGAATGATAAGAAAGAAATATGACGCAAGTGTTGATGGCACTAGAAGTAGAGGACGTCCGCGGAAGACGGTCGTGTTAAAAGCCTCAATAATCGTCGAGCATGTATGAGAAGATGTGGATGAGACTTGGCACGACTAGGTAAACCAGATAATGGAGGATGGTTCTGTTAGAAGCCTCAACAATCGGCGAGTTTGCTTATATGAGAAGATGTGGATGAGGCGAGAATTGTGTGTCAGGACAGAAGAGTGTGGCGATCTAAACGGCGTGATGGTAAGTTATTTTTAACTTAACTTTTCCAATTTAAAATTTGAGGTTTTCGACTACTGTTATTGGACCATTTATCCCCCACCAAGCTGCTCTCGACACTGTACACATATTAACGTCATTCTGGAATCATCTTTAGAAACAATAGAATCCTCTTCTCTTTCCTCGAGCACAATGGCTCGCCCTTTAGTTGCCTCAGCGATCGCTGATTTTCCTACATTAATACTCTGCGAGCTTCCGGGGACCGCGAGCTTTCACTTAGCCCTTTCGATATTTCTCGCGCGGCTGCAACCCTTGCCGTCTGCGCTAGGGTTGCTCATTTCTTGGAGAATCCCCTTTATTTCTATTACACATGCAACGTTTCAAGCGCCTTGAAAGCTACGTGTCACTTGAAAGTAATGTATTAACTTTCAACATGTATTAAGAAATCGGGTTCGCAATGCAACTCTTCAATACAGAACGTGGAATGATTATTGAAAAATAAATTTATTAGATTTGTTATTTTTGGTTTGTTTTTTTCTGTTCTGACGAGAGAGTGGTCATTTTGAGTAGGGAAGTTAAATTATTAGAAAAAGTTATTTTAACTTTAATTTATTTTAAAAATTAACGAAAATATTAATTTGAATAACCGTTTATAAGTTTCTCTTTATTTTTTTTAACATTTCAATTTCATCAACAACAAAAAAAGTAATAAAAAAAACAACATTAAAAAATTAAATCAAAATACAATAGAAAAAGGTTTTAAATTTTTATCATTTTCTTTATAAATTACACTTTTTTCTTTCCGTCTTTAAATTTTGACAGTTAGTTAGAGTTAGTAAGAATTCATGCAATAAATTTAATAAGATAAGAACGGTAAAAGAAGTGTTAAAATTAAATACAACAAAAATTATGTAACAATGTATTGTTTGGCAGTAAGTAGATGAAATACCTTTTACGGTATTAATAGAATCAGCGTTAACTTTGTAGTGTTTCATTTATATCCATCCGCCTTTTACGGTGTTTGTAATTATTTATAATACATTGGAGTGTGGTTGTATATGATGATGCAAATGTCAGAAAGTTGTCAATCTAAGGTGTAATGATGGATTGCTTCCAATACCAATCCATCAAATGTTTATATGCTCAACAAACGTAGAGAAAATTAAGTAATCGGACGGTGTAATGCATTGGTAAAGGATACTTACGGATGAATCACATAATTTCTTCAATTAAGTTACGATTAATAGGCGATTTGAAATACTACCATATTACACGAGATGTTATGTAACGAAGCTTGGGAAAGCGAGTCCGAGCGAGCCGAGGAGTACGGCCGTTAGAGCAGTGTGCGGCCATCCTCTCTTGACGGCGCTTGTGGGTGCGCCGCTCATCATATTATGGTGAATGTTTAGATGACATTCCGAAAAACGTCACCCTATACGCCTTTTTATCGTATTTGGAATTTTTTTGTAATATTGTGGTTTTGTGTTCTGATTGTGATAAATTATAGTATTTTCAGACAGTTTCATATACGTGCCCATTATTATGAAAGTGGTCTAAGTCATGTTTCTTTAATTTCTATATATTTAAAGGTTTGCGTTTGAATTGATTGAAAATATATTTTTATATTACACAACACAATATTTTAAAATTTATTTAGTCTACTAGATTTACAATTTATTTCGACACTAAATGTTGCATGTAGCTTATAAGGAAATAAAAATTTTAATGTTGAAATGATTTACTATATTTTTAAAATAAACACTAGCGAAATATCGTTGAACGTCGTAACAATACACTGAATATATAACTTTTTTTCACAATTAAATAATTAATATAATTTTTTTTTTCGATAAATTGAGTTTATTTGTATGTATACCTTTCTATTTGATGTATTTATTTTTGTATTAAATATCACAGAACTATGTTCTGAAAAATTACAGCTTCACTAATAATTGTGTTCTCTTAAAAAACAAAATTATTAATTTAAAACAATGTGACGCAATATAATTGATAAACTCTTTTTTTTTAAATTTTTTGACGTAGACCACTTTCATAATAATGGGTACATTTATTTGCCTATTACTAATGACTACAGGTTTATGTATAAATTTAAAATAATGATTAATGTTCATTTATAAACCTGGTAAAAATGATATTTATTTATTTTTTGCAACTCGGCAAAAATGGTAAAATTATCTTAGATTTTTCATCCCTTACCGGAGAATATAGCCCGCTAAACCGGTGTACGCGAAATGAAAATACTTGATTAAGAGGCCTGGAGGTTAGTAGAGCGGAAAATTGCCTGCGCCGTGTTGTTGGGTCGGTTCATTGTCTGCTGGGTAATGAAACACACTTGAAGTTCTGATAACAAACAGTACACGGATCTCGTCCTCTCCATATTAATAATACTGCATGTTGTTACTTTTCTCGCCCCCGCACGGTAGAGAAATGGTACAATCGGGGAACATTACTGTTTACGTAAATGCCTTCGATAGTTGGTTCCCAAGATTCCGATTAACAATAAGCACACATGATATATGAACTGCACTAAAATTTTTATTTTTGCTGTCTTTCTAGTCCGATGTAGTTGTTCTTTTAGCTGGGTTGTCTTCTTTAGATTTCGACCGACCGAAGCGCGCACTGGTGGTTTATTTGGACCGCTGGACTGGTCGAAGCACGGGATGTGATTGAAAGATGCCTCGAAAGTCGATTACCGTCTTCTTAGCTTTCAGTAAAAAGGGCGGCAATACTCACACACACACACACATGTACATTATTATAAACTAAGAAACACATCGGTGCCAATCGAAGTAACAAGGCGCGTAAACAATTAAAAATCCTAAATAATAAAGTTGTATCAATGTGTCCAAAATTTAATAAAATTGAATTGATAATTCTGGCGTCTGCTATCAGTTTACTCAAAAGTATTTGAGATTCTGTAAAAATAAGGTAGATTGGCTCTTTCAAATAATGGAACGATTAAATGTATTAATATCAAAAAGGTAACATATAGGTTCGAAAATTGTCGCTAAAAATATTGTCGTTGTAGCATAGTTGGATAATGCACCTTCCCCGGTTAGGAAAGAGATCCAGGTTCGAATCCCGGTGGCGCAACAACAATATTTTTCGATAAAATTGATTTTATATGTATATCTTTATAATTAATATATTTAATTCATATTTAAAATTAAAAATCGTTAGTGTTTTTAAAGTATAGGGCCGGATAAACTGAGCCATCTCACTTGCACAATAACTGCGCTGAAAAAATACTATTCATCTCACATAATTAAAAATATCGCTGGTTAAGATTCAGATATAAAACATAAGTAATAATAAATACTATTATTAACTAGATGAATATACAAAACAATAAAAGGCTAGTATTTTTTAATATTAATTGTGTAATTATTTATCATTTTTGATTAGTAATTTAAGTATACGATCAGTATTTATAATAAAATCGGCGGTAAAAAATGTTTTTTTTTGTTTGTTAATAATTACATAATTGAATTAAAAAATTGATTAATTAATAATTTAAAAGTACACTTATTTTTGACACGTTTAAAAATCAGCATTTAGGTATTATAATAGCGATATGGTAAGATTAAATACAATTTTTAAACAAAAAATCTATTTTTTTTCCATAGATATTTGAGGAAAGAGTTTATGCATTTTACTTGTATAGGTGTTAATGTTTCTGCTTGTTTGGCAGATCAAGAGGGCCTAATTCCCCCCAGCGCTCACTGTGTTCGTTGTAAATGCTATCGCGGAGCGTGTGTAGACATGTGCACAGATGTGTTTGTGTGTATGGCTGGAACAGCTAGATGAAATAAAATCATAACTTACAGTTGAGGTGGACTAAACGATTTATGTGTGAAGCGCACTTGGGGTAAATATATTATTTACGGAAATTGCGCTATAAAAATTATCCAATATTATTTTTATAAACTATTATTTGATTGCGTTATATAAAAATACCACAAAATACGGTTTCATAATAATAAAAAATGTAAAAAATTTGATTCAATTCTTCGTAAATGTATATATATTAATGTATTTGTATTTGTGGATATAGTAACCTAATGGTTCCATAATGTGTAGATTTTTTCGTAGACATGAGTAGCATTTTTTAAATTTATTTGATATTATTTATTTATTTATTTGGTTCATATAGAAATAATTATGTAATTATTACTCACCAATAATACGGATGCATCGGCTTGGTAACAAGTTGAATTTCGTTGACATTTTTTGTTGCAAGAGCTTGCCTGAATTGAATAAATATTTGTACGTAAATTATACTTAGTTTTTTTATGTTATATTTAAACTGTTATATTAAAATTACATAAATTAATATTCTTATGTAAAATACAAGGGCGTTGATGGAAATAAATAAATAAATATGTATCTACGTTGCTTCTAATTTCCACCAAAGTGTTGCACATTTTAATTTTGAATGTCGATAGTTATAAACAAAGGGCCATTTCTAAAGAAAGTTGCTTAAAATCACGGAGGTAACAAAATATTAAATAAATTTAATACCTACATAAAATTCATTTCAGAATTATTGCTGCTTTCCAGTTCCATTTTTTTAATTTCTGACACTACAAATTGTATAATATAATCTAACTTTAGAGCAACAATATTATTTATCCACCTAATTCAAAGGAAATTAACTCATCATAACAATGAATCTGTATCCTTTCAAATTTCTCTACGCGTGACACACAGACGAACATATGGATATTATGTGTGTAAGAATCACGTTTAAAAATATCTTAAATAAAATATTTATGCGTCTTCAAATGTCATTGTTTAAACGAGGGGGTGGGGAAATTATAAGGGTTCAAGGACCAACCGGGAAGAACACGACTTACTCGGAATTTCTTGCTGTATTCACAACTCTCCTGAACTTCAGAATACTTCTTCGATGATCAGCACGAACCACTGTGATACACAATAGCCGTTTCTTCACGCACTGCGATAAAACCGAAACACAATAGCACCAATAACTTCAAGTCAATGACGAGCACAAGTAGGACAAGACAGTTCACAAGTCATAGATAAAGTGCACGAATTAAAATTAGAAAGGGTTCAGCATAAATTTTTAAGGTTTATTAACTTCAAACTGTGTACATCCGTTGAACAATTGAATTATGATTTTCTAATGAGCACTCTTTATTTAACTAACTTGTCGTGTAGAGGAATTTTAAGTGATTTTTAATTTTTATTTAAAATAGTAAATGGCATACTGGACGCCCTTAATTTAACTGAACTGATTATATACCACGTTACTGCGCGGAGTACCAGGTCATCGGAACTGTTCCATGTGAATTCATCATATACTATTTTTTATAGGAATGCACCCACACAAAGACTTCACAGGCTTGGGAACGATTTTGGTCTTGTAGATATATTCCGATATTCAATATTTAAATATAAGAGTAATGTTTTTGACGCTGTTCTGAGTCAAAGATACAACTGATTTTGATACTCAGTCATTCAGGCCTATTCTCAAAATTGCAATATTGAAATGAAGGTGATTGTTACACCAACCCTCAAAAATAGACAGATAGTTTTGATAGATTATGGTACGTTTATCTCCCTCACTCCCTCACTCTCCCTCCCTCTCTCTCATTCAAATATAACACTATTTTTGATGGTTGGTGTAACAATCACCTTCATTTCAATATTGCAATTTTGAGAATAGGCCTGATTCTGTGTCAAACCTAAATTTTTATTGTTTTTTCTGTCTTGAACCTTTATTTTTATAGTTTGTTTTGCTTATTTTTAAATTTCTATTCTTGTGTAGCTGCTCATGTGTTATTTTGTATTTTTTATACCAAACTTAATTTGTAAAAGCCCATAACGGTGTTAATAAATTAATAAATAAATAAATAATACACAGAAAAAGTTGTGATCTGAAGTAAGGGTAAAGGGAGGGGAGGGAGTCATATAGGTATAGTAAACCTAATGGAGCATCAACATGCGCGCGGCTTGTCATAAATACCGAACAATCATGTAACAGAGTTAGTACCCAAAATGTTGGGTGTTTTTAGTCGAAAATTAATTATTTTATGTACAGAGTAATTAAAATTTACGATGTAATATTACGTCACGCATTTTCGTGTTTACGTTCGGAATGGCATTACTTTGGGTGTTCGTTTATGTGTCGGTCTGCTTGAAGTTAAGTGTTTCCTCATTTCTTATTCCGATTTCTGTACTGCAGTGCTCTTGCGGAATTCTCCGGCAATAATAATCTCCCCGGCCGCGGTGTACTTTACCACTTTCCGGGCGAACTTTTAACTGGTTTATGATGATAGTCCACCGCAGCGGCGGAACGCCCTCTCGCAGTGTCGCGGAAGTTACTTCTAAACTTAATGCTGTCACTTTGCTATTATCCAATTTGGTTCACAATTTCCGTCTTCTTCTATTTTAGGTTTAAAATTGTTTTATTTGTAATGTTGATCACTCAACTGAAATTGTGATAATCTCAGTTTAAAATTATTTTAAAATTGAAAATATCCTCCCGTTAATAATGACGTAATTGTTAAAAAATTAATTCAGTCGTTTTTAAATAATTCTTTCAATATTATAAATTAAATTAAAGTTTTCTAGTGGTACGTTGCTAATATTAGTTAAATATGCTTTGAGGCCTTCAATATGCCTCATGGCGTCGTCCTTTGTGGGAACTAGGCTTATGGAATGAGCAGACACTTCTTCTTTGTAGGAAGGTTCTTCTTCTGTCAACTTTTCGTGTATGAGACTGTTTACTATTTCATCAATTTCCACTACGTTCGATGTTATTACGTCAACGTCTAAGTATATCTGCAAGGGTTATTCATAAATTCTTTCCCAGTCATCAATGTGTTCTATACTATAGTCTACGCAATTTTCTTGATGATCCTAGCTTGTAAAAACAATAAAACAACGAAATGTACAAATTATGTAGGTATGAAAAATAGGTATATACGACAAGCAAACGACTAACACAATCTTGGCTCTATGGCGAATAGCGAACTGGCCGAACGAATTTCAATAAATTTTAGACGTAAATAGCGGGAAATATAAACGTAAAATAGAACGTTTTTAATGTACTAAAATGACACGGGACTGCAGAAATAACACGCAAATGGAGGGAAAACGTGAATTACGGGCATGTAAAATTGGGGTTCCACTGTTATTTTTAACACATTAATTTATTTAAAAAATTTACCTAAGCACAATATTTTTGTTTAACTCTGTTTGACGCGTAACCGTGCACTTTTAACATAGTAGAATACGACATGTTTATTTGACATAATTAAGGTTAACTTTTGATTCAATTTGTATCCGTATTTCAATGCGGTAGGTATTATAATATATCTTCACTGCGTTTTAAAATGTGAAAAGATATAATATACGGGAACGGCGATACAAATCTGCTGCCGGCATCGCTGCTCCCGGCTCACGACACGGGCGACATCTGCAGGAGAAAACACGCCTGATCGCTAGTCCCGACTAGTCTCGCTACGTCACTCGACCCGACGCAGATCTCATCTCGGTGCCTGATTCGCCGCGCAACCACGCTTGTTGAACTCCTTTTTCTGTCTACCATACTTTACACTCGACAATAAACCATCTACCCAAACTGTATGTTTTATTCCGCCATCAAAATGATCTCACAAACTGGTGACCTCCGACGTGATGGATGGACACGCAACCTGACGTAAGTGAAATCGATTTGGCAGTTCGAGTGTAAAATATGGTATATTGAAAAATGAATTAGGACGGCGCATCAGGCTTCGAGACGAGATTTGCGTCGGGGCCGAGTGACAGAGCAAAATTATTCGGGACAAACGATCGGGCGCGGTTTCCCCTTCAGATGTCACCTGTGTCGTCAGCTGGGAGCCGAGACGCTGGCGGCTGATTTGAATCGCTGCCCCCACAAATACATACCTTGTTTTATGAAACCTAAACCAGTCTGATAATTCGATTAATAGGAGTATGAATTAAATATATATAAAATCAATTTTATCTAAAAATATTGTTGTTGTGCCACCGGGATTCGAAATAAATTAAATATATTAATATCAAAAAGGTAACATATCGGTTCGAAAATTTGTCGCTGTAGCATAGTTAGATAATGCACCTTCCCCGGTTTGGAAAGATATCTTGGCTCGAATCCCGGTGGCGCAACAATATTTTTCGAAAAAATTGATTTTATATGTATATCTTTCTAATTAATATATTTAATTCATATTTAAAATATCACAGACCTATGTTCTGAATAATTACAACGTAGCAAGAAAATAAACACACACAATACACTCTCAGTCATATTATCATTCCCACATGGCAGAAAGATAATTCATGCAATTTTCACAGTCTACCGCTGGTAAACGATAACTGTCAGTTCACATTTCAACTTTTCATAGATAACAAAACCACAGAAAAGGGTCGTGTTTTGGGTATAGGGGGAGGTGGTAGTGGATAGGTAATAAGACAGGAACCTATACATCTACGCATTCACATGCGCGCGAGACGGCGATCGCCGATCCATGAATCATAAAGACCGAACAATAGGTCTAGAGAGATATTTTTGCCTCTAGAGCAGTAAAAGATTTTACGTAAAATAAAATAGATTGTTTATTGACTTGGCGTAGATTATTTATTGATCTTCGGAACTACTCTCAAGACAAGAGTTCCCCCGCATTGAATATTCACCGAACGGTGCTGTAAAAGTTATTTTCATATTATCGTCAAATAATCGAAATTAAATTTAACTTTAAGTCAATTTATGCAAGGCACAAAGACTTGCTTACCAACAATTTGTGATATTCGATTTTGCGAAATTGGATTTAAATAGCGATAATGACTCGGAATTTTAAAATCATTTATTAGAATACGACCAAACGTTTGATTTTAATACAGGGTTAAAAATATTACATGCATAATGTTTCACATATTAACAATTTAGAAATTAATTATTAATTATTAAGGAGAACACATTCTTATTGTCAAGTTGTAATTATTCAGAACGTACGGTCTGTGATGTTTTAAATACTAATTAATACATTAAATTTAGAAATATTAAAGATTAGAAAAAGTGTAAATATTAAGTGAAATACATGTAATTAATAATCACCATGTAATTATTTAATCAACTTCTCCTAACTCCCCCCACTCCCCTCCTGAAAACACGAAACATGTATATTTTATATGTATCATCAGTATATGTGCATCGGAGGCTTTATTTAAGAAGAAACTAAAAACGCACCATTTCAAAAAGTCATTTTCATAAGTGAATATAACATTTTTTTTAAATGGCGTTATACAAATTATCCATTATTATTATTAATAACAAAGTTATTTGAATACAAATTAAATGCATCAATTAGAAAGATATACATACAGATAAACTCAATTTATCAAAAAATATTTTAGCTGCTCCGGGATTTGAACCAGGATCTCTTCCAATCCGGGGAAGTGCGAGAACCACGTAGATAGTCGATAAATTTTTCGAACTTATATTCTGCAACAATTTCAAATGGATACATCTTACTTTCTATTTTATTTAAAAACTTCTTTTTTTTTAACTTTATTTCATTAATTATGTATTTTCTATTTTTTTAATAATTGGATTTATTTATATAAAATCCTTATTTTTCGTCATCATCACTTATAGGGTTGATGTCGAGATGTGTCACATGTTGAGATTTAAAAATATATTATTTCTCTTATGCGTTTACCACGGATTGCACTAAGTAGAAAGGTTCTTCATGAGTGATTAAATGAATTTTAATTAATCAACACGGGTAACACGTAACATTTTTGCATTTTTGTAAGCTGTTTTCTAATTAGTTACGGTACTACTTGGACATAGGTGAGTTGATCGAAAAAAGTACGTTGAAATTTTCCAGAAATTGTGTCACGAAATCTTTTGCAATGGGTAATGTTTTTTTTTTATCGAAATCTGCCTAAAACAAAGATAACGGCAATTTTGTAGGTATTCTCACACCACCAAATATAACGCAAATTTCTTGTCTCAATATTTTCATTTTCGTGTCACATCCGCGACTTTTTTTAAAAATATGACTTGATTTCAACGAAAATATAAACGCTGATAATATCTAAAAAAATAATATAAAAACACATCTTATTTACACAAAGCTTTAATTTTCGAAGAGTAAATACTTTTATAAATAGATTTATGTTTCCACCAAGAATGTGTGTAATGTTCCAAACCCCTCTTCTATATGTACACTTTATTTCATGTCTATTCATTTACTGGTGTGCAATTAAAGTAATCGTAATCTCGCAATGTCGACAATAATGTTTTAATATTTTAAACTGCTTTTACTTCTGATAAGTAGTCGCTTAGTAATAATGTAGTAAATTAGTAAATTCAAATCGTTATAAATGAAGCATTAATTTTTCCGTGTTATAAATATTTTAAATATCCAAAATAGCTAAACAAAATAAATAAATACATGGGATAATTGAACAAAGCAATAACGAAGACTGATTCCTTTTCTGGGTATTTTATTCTGAAGATATAGGTAAGTAATAATATTACAGCTTTTGAGAATTCTCCTTTGGAAAATTGGTAAACATATTAAATTACGCGTTTCTCAGAAATTATTGTTTTTGAAGCCTTAAACAGACGTCAAATTATTATGGATTCTTTTGTACCTACTTTAAGGGAAATTTTTGTTTTTAAATTAAAAGAATCACTAAAATGAAATTCGCTTCTCTCAGTTTTGCGCTCACATTTTCCTCTTTCCTCAATACAATAAATTGTCATATTATCTTAAATCTAGACAGCGAGTAAGTAAATCGAATCAGCTACTCAAACGGAATTCTGCAATGTTAAAATAATATTGAAATTCTAAAAACAAGAACCCGGCTTCACAGCTATCTCCAGGGTGTCTCCATTCATACTTCCAGGTCTTCTTCATTCCAAAGAAGCATCACGTGCTATCACACTGACGTATCGTATAGCTGGAAAATTGATTATGTACAGAGTTGAGACATTTGTTTGCTGCACTCTCCACGGGAAACGTAACATTTATTGAGGGTCGATTTTTGTATGTTTAACCACGATTAAATAAGTATGTGTGTCGCTAGACATGGTGAAAGAATGTGTGGATTATATCTCGATCTATGTGTGTTGATCTGAAGGTCCTAAGCGTGGGAACTGGGGACCTATATCTCCCAGTTATCCCCTAAGTTCGAGTGATCGCGTAGTGTGAGGAATATGTATAATGGCGGACTAGAACAGGTTATAAGGAGATAAACTACTTATAGTTGACACTATATTTATTCAATACTGTACTTGCTAGTAGCTACTGAAGGCTGATCTAAAGCTTGTGGTAGGCAAGTGACGCTCATGCGTCGTTCTTTCTGGTGGTTGCCCCTTGATATTATTATGGGATGTCGCCTCATCGCATCACTTAGACGTATATGTGATATATACATTTATGACAGATAAAATAATGAATAAATAAGAAAATAATGTAAAGCTGATCTTAGTATAGTGAGTAAGATTAAAAAAGGATCACTTAGGTGGTTTGGTCGTATGGAACGGATGAATAAGGAGAGAATGCTAAGAAAGATATATGACGCAAGTGTTGATGGCACTATGATGGGAGACTTGGCACGACCAGGTAAACCAGATACTGAAAGATGGTCCTGTTGGAAGCCACAATAATTGACGAAATTGTTTGAGAAGATGTAAGAATGTGGATCAGGCGAGAAAAGTGTGGCGCTCTATCCTCTCTACATAACCCCGCAGGGAAACAGAGTGATGGTAAATAAGTGTGCAAGTATATTGCCTGACGTCGATACCAGGAATGTTTAAACTGTCTATTTTTCGCATGTTTCTGGTGCATGCAAAATTGGAAAGATAAAAGTGTGAACCGACATTATCTTGGTTGCTTTTTATATAATATATTATATATTACCAGTATATTATAAGATACGCAAAAAGCAACCAAGATAATGTCGATTCACACTTTTGTCTTTCCAATTTTATATACATATATGGGATTATGTGTAGGGAAAAGCCAAGTTGGGATGATATTGTCATATAATGAAACCAGAAAACCGTCAGCAAAACAGGATGAAGAGTATTAAGTATATTGCCTGACGTCGATACCAGGAATGTTTAAACTGTCTATTTTTCGCATGTTTCTGGTGCATGCAAAATTGGAAAGACATATATATATATAGGAATACCACATGCAACCTTGAGGTCAAATATCGAGGAATCGAAGAATGATCTCGTGTAAGTCAGGAGACCGTCTAGGTCAGAGCATCCTGGCGCATTCATATGAGACGAGCTGACCACAAGAAAATAGAAATTCATAAAATAACAAAGGCGATATTAAAAACATATGTGTAGTAATGGAAGTCAGGTAGTAAATGCGCCACTTTTATAAAATGCCCATCAATTAGTTGAAGCAAAGTTAGTCTACGATAAAAACAAACTTTTTAAACAATTTTCAAGCGTATTTCCGTTGAAACGAGAGAAGGTAAACAAGAATGTTATTTTAACTTACTTGAAAAATAGTATAAGGCTTCGGTATTTTCACTGTCGTAGTATTAATTAGAAAGTTATTAAATTTATGTTCGAAGTAGACATGGAATAAGTATAATATATACATTAATAAAAATTGTAATAACGGCGAAAACGAATTGTATTTTTGAAGACTATTATAATAATATAATACGCGTGCGTTACCTTAAAAACGTAAAATTGATTACAATTACACATTTAACTGATAAATACTAACAAAAAGTTCTGCTTAGTTAGTCCACCTCGGCTAACTAACTAATTAACATGTAATAAAAGTGTTAATAATTTGTATTATAAAGCGCTAAACGTATGTATACTAAAACTACTGTTAGCGTCGTTTGAAAGTAATTATTTTAATAAGTTTTTGGTATTTTACCTGTTGCGATTTACCTAATTTTAACTTGCATATATCTTTCCCTTTCTTTCATATAACCTATCCCTGAGCACAAAGAAGAAATAAGATGTCGCAGTAAGATCAGTGCGCTTCGAACTTTCATTCGCTTCACTCCGCTACCGATTATTATTAATAATCTCACACTAATTATATTATATCCTTTTTTTCGCGAGTATTACTAAACACGCCGCAACGCTTGTAACACGTGGTGGAGAGGAATCAAAGAACCAGCCAGCGTCCAGCCGACTAAAAAAGTAAGTGCCTTCGTTTCTTCCTCATATTTCCACCAACTACTATTATCAAAGCGATTTTCTTTTTAAATAGAGATACCTACACGGAATATATGTAATATCAATATTCTTACTATTTTGAAACTAAGCTAAACGCTTGTCCTATGAAAATAGGACTAAATTGCTAGTCTCCTGGAACAAGGTGTGAAATCCCGACCACTAGATCAATAGGCCAGCGTCGTAACTACTAGACCAACAAGTTAGTCGATTGTAGATGACAAATCTCTAATGCAAGTGTTCCCTACAAATTACAAACAACACACCTTCAAAATTTAGATATCAAATAAAACAATTAAATGTATGGACATGTAACGTACACGGGTTAGCTGCCAAATAATAAAATAAGTAATTCTGATAAAAAAGCTCATATATAAATTTGGCCAGGTCTGGCCTATGTTAACATATTGAACTAATTTCAGTGTAAGTAATATCAAATAATTTACTTTGTTTCGGTCGCAACCCGCTGGTGCTGCGTCCAATCCGCAGATTAAAGGTTACACACGTCCATCGTGGACGCCATCCCCCCATCCCCCTCCCCAACGCCGGTTAATGCTCAAAATCAGTTTTGAAATAATTTGAAAATCTGTGTTAACCCCACAGAGTACACGGCTATTTCATGACGTTTCATTTATAATATTAGCATATCCTGAATATGTGAATACGAATTTAAATCACTTTGATTTTGATTAAATTTCAGTTTTAGTGCCGATGCCAATACGGGCTATTGCAAAATGAATATCCACATATGCGTGCAACTTATACATATAAATATAACACATGAGAAGTGCATATTATATATATATATATAACATTTAATCACAAACAAAAAAATGAAAAATGAAAACACAGAACGACTTGAATACTCAATTACTTGACTTGGCTCAATTATATCCTTGTCCCAATACAACACCAAAAACATCACTTTTATATCATATTTAAGCATTGCACATCGGAATATAACGACACGACCAAAATCGTTTCTAAGTATGTAAAATATTTATGTGAATGCCTTACTGTTATATAATAATTTGTATTTGAAGCATATACGTGAAACAGTGCCAGTAACCTGGTACACGGTACGAAATCAATTCAGTCATATTAAAGACGTCCAGCTTGCCATTTATTATTTTAAATAATAATAAAAAATCACTCAAAGTTCTTCTACATGATAAGTTAGTCAGGTTTAGACAGCCATTAGAAAATCATAATTCTTTTGCTCAATGGGTATACATAGTATGAAATAATTAATAATCCCGGTGGCGCAGCAACAATATTTTTCGATAAAATTGATTTTATATGTATATCTTTCTAATTAATATGTTTAATTCATATTTAAAATATCACAGACCGTCTGTTCTGAATAATTACAACTTCACAATAAGAATGTGTTCTCCTAATGTAAATATGAATACTGACCCTCACCATAGCTATTTTACCAGATCCTCGGGACGAACCATGAGAGTACCACCGATGCGTACTGAACGAGAGAATGTATTGTGCCAAGAATTTTTAACAAAAATAGTAAAGAATTATTAAACATTATGGAATATAAAGAGGCATCAGTGAACACACTAAAATATAAAGTTAAACACATTCTTATCCAATTATTTGAAATTTAGTTTACTTTACTATGTTATTTACTTAAATTTTTATGTTTTTTTGTACGTATATTCAACTTTAATTTGCTATGCTAATTACTTTAATTGAAGGTCAATCATTGCTGTAAAAATTGTTATGTTATGTGTGAAATAAATTTGGAATAAAAAATAAATATATATATATACTTTTTACTTATTTATGTTATTTAAATATTTTAAGTTAAATAACAACGTATCATTAATATTTTTAAAACATTTCTAAACAGTCGCGTTTCAAAAAGTTATTCGCTTTATGTTACGTAATATCGTGACGACAAGACTAAAATAAAAATATTATTTTTTCGGCAAAATTACGTTATACATTTTAATGTATATGAGAGTTATCAAAATATTTATATAATAATCGCAAACGGTACAAAACTTTTGATTTATATACCCAAAAAATAACAGACAACACACGCCTGACTTGCCGAGAATAGAAGCGTTATAACTGCAGAAGTATATCATTTATCAATATTATGATTGTACTAATAAATTTTATAATCATATTAATACTAATACCTATAAATTTACTATAATTTCTGTTCTTTTAATAGTGTTTACCGCCCAACTATAATTGCTCCTTCAGGCAGCGACAACTATGATAGATTACAGCAGTAATCCAGTAAAACCAATGAATGCTGAATCATCAGCCAAGTTGTTGGTCGCACTTGATTCAAAACATTCCACGAATACACAAATCAACAAAACTGTCAGTGCATGCATTTATCAACTGAGATTCAAAGCACTTCCGGAAATCTTCCCCCTGAGACAGTCCGTCTACTCATACATATATTTGTAATATCACGTGTGGATTACCGATGTTTCAGCTGGATAGATTATAATCTGTTTTGAATTCGATATGCAACACGGACAATATGTGGCACATCGAAATTCTCGCATATAACATCCCTTTTGCATGAACTACATTGGCTCCGTTTCCTAAAATGATGGAATTCAAGTTATAAGTTGTAAGTTAGCCTCTATATCGTCATTCTGCATCCCGGGCATTCTATTCGACTTCTTCTTCCCCAGGAAAAGTTGTAGAAACGATCAGTCCTTGCCAGGAGATCAAGTTCATTGAACGGGCATTTATTATGGCTGGCTCAAAATCGAAGAACTCTCTGACTTCATTAATAAGAAGCAGTGCATCAGAGAAGTTATTCAAATTATGATTTAAAAATCATATTTTCACAAAATCGTTTTAAGTTCAGATGACGTTTTTAAAGATATGAAATATAAGTTGATATGAAATTTTTACTAAAATTCTGCAATTCCGGTAAGAACAAGAAATGTTATAGATTCTTTAGTGTATGTCCATGGTGTCGAAATCGAACGACAAAGTTTGTTATTTAAAAGAAACATGAAATGAAATTAAAAAGAATATATTTCTACGCCTATATAATAAATATTGGTTAAAACGGTACATATTAAAGCCATTAAATCTAAACGAAAGAAAGTGACACGGCAATCTTGTAAAATATTTTTTTGTAAAGTATTTAGAGGGTTGATATTACGCTATTTGTATGCTGCGTATAAAATTAATTCTGCAGGGATTGCTAATATACGACGTAGTCATATGTGAAGCATTGAACGACCCATTTAATAGCCCTGCGGTTGGCGTACGCGCCTGTACTTCCCAAAGGTCGTCAATCAAGAAGTGTTTTTTTACCATTTCGCTGTAATTCCGACGGAACGGCGGCAGCGACGATGCAAGGATAATCCATCGTCTCGCAACTTTATAGCAACCCGACGTAATATATACAGCCATATTGGGTTATTCGGAGGCTCGAGAGGGGATGGAGGGTGTGAGGAAGTCAGAAGGCTAAAAAAAACCCTAAAAAAGTTCATTATCAACCGGAACATAAAATCTAATACGTGTGTTGGACACTATGTGCACATAAATGTAATTGTTTTGGAAGATACTATCATCAACAATATCTGAACTGTCAAATAAAAACTAAATCAAATAATAATAGAATCATTCTTGGTTACACTGAACAGGAACACTGCGTATATTCATAATTGCTTGCTAAGATAGCCCCTTTTCGTGGAGTAATATACGTAATGTTTATGATTGCATCCATGATTATGGCCCAGTTAACGACTTATCCTAGGCTTGTCTGATATTTTTCATTCAGCGATGAGCTTGTTACAATTGCGTTGGTGGCCGCTTAATTGATTGCCTCATATTTGCCAATACTTAAATTTATTTTGAGATTTCCCAGCATTTTTGGAATAACAACATTAGTCTTTTTACAGCTAAATTATTATCAGTTGGAAACAAACCCTAATATTGGAAATATGACTGATTTGTACTTGTGATTTGTAAGAATTTGTATCGAGTCGTACTCTAGGTAAATGTCGTAGCCGTTCCAATAAATTATTATATTTCTGCATACTTTAATATTGCAAGTCCTCTCGTCAAGAAACAAAATTCAATTTACACGCGTATAATAAAAAAATAATGTTCTTGCCTTGTTTCCTTTGATTTATTTTCGCGAAGAATTAATTAAATATTTAATACAGGAACTGTTTATATTTGAATATCCCGCTCGTGTTTTAGAATAAATACATTGTAAATTATAATATTGTTAGGTATTTATCACCCAAGTTTGTTTATTTTCTTGTCAAAGTACTTTTTCCATTACAATCTATTCCTTGTTTTCAATATTTACTCGTTGAAGACTCAACATCGTTAGGAAGTGTTAGGCTTATTTCAGACTAATTAATTACGAAAACATGTTGTTATGTACATAGATATTAAGTACTAAGTATAATTATGTCTGTGTATGTATGTATTTTTTTATATTTCTATACATATTAAGGGCCGGTTGTGTGATCAGTAGTAACTTTTTACTATAGTATCTTTTTACTGCCGCCCGTAGTAAAAATACTTTGCGAGTTATTGATACATCAGATTTACTACTGCCAAAGCATAGATGGAGATATCTATAGTCGTGACAAGAAATCATAAAATATGCTTTATTTTTTGCATTATCTATTGATTTTTTCGCCTGGGCATTCGAAATCTGTCACTAGGTGATGAAATTTTTTCGTATTATGTGCTAATATATACATTAATATATTTAACAACGAGATCATCATCGGACGGACTATCGTATACTGCAACTTTCAAGCGATGACTTTTGGAACAGCTGTGAAGAGTCCGCCATATTTAACTATCGATTCTCGTTTTTAATATCGGATATCGGAGAGTAAAATGAGTTTACTACTGGATGTACTCGTTTTTGCAAAATAATCATTTTAATAACATTTTTTACTAAAGTAAAATATTACTACCGATCATACAACCGGTTTTAAACGATTTTTATCATTTACATACATTTTTATTAGGTACGAACTAAACGGTATTTTTAAACATTTATATTAAAGTCACCTAAAATAATGAAAATTTAATATTATTTTATTTCAGAGTTAAAACATCATAATTTTCTGGACCACTTTTTCGTATCTCCGACCTCTCCGGCTGAAAATTCTATTCAATATTCCCCATGTATCTGATATACTTAACAATTTTTTTACGTACCTTATTTCTTCTTGAAATACTGTAATATAAAAATATTGTATTTGTTTACGAACCTGGATATACTCGTTCTAAGAATCTGGTAATTTATTGTTTTCTTGAGACGGTAAATTTCGGTTGCTACATAATTTATTAAATTATACATATCTTGAGAGATTCGCTTGATAACAATTTAATAGGAGATTTATTTATTTATTATAATATAATATATGATCTAACATAATATGTAGACTCTGTGAATATATTTATGGATAATTATAAATATATTTCTTTATTCTTCAAATATTCATTTTTGATGTATAAACATCTTAGCTTGCGCCCCCTTTCCACCCTCCTTTCTTCCCCTCCGCCAATCACATAAACATTTCGTTGGTACTAGATTCATTTCAGAAAAATATGTGATGAAAAAGGTACCAAAAAAAATACGCCATACTCATTTCCATCGCGACTAGATTTTTTTATATCAATATCCATAAACGTCAAACTTACGAGTTCATTTTCACATAATACCTACTTTAGAAAATTAGAAAAACCACAATACTCATGCCCAGGTAGGTAGGTATCAGTATTCAGTGTTTAGACGGTACCTACCCAATAATTTTAAATAAAAAAAATAATACATACCGAAATATCTACCTTACTCAAAGTACAGTTGGTATTGATCAACCGTTTTCTAACAATTAAAATTTAAAAATGTCAAAATTAAATGCAATACAATTCTCAATGACCTATTCATATAAAACACAGACAATTGATTTTTATTTGTCCTGATACTTTCACTTGGCACTTTATTTCAATTGATTTGTAATTTTTTCTGTAGCTCATTTATTAAATGTAATTTCTTGCTCTTTGTTTAAACAAGACAATGCGCTTAACGCTGCGCCAAATTAGCATTCAATTCGCCGTTAAATAAAGTCAGGTATTTTTCTATGCAAATTTAATCTCCTGCGCTAATAAAATGAACTTTTTCGTCGTGAAATGTTTCCTCGTCTTCATCCGATTACCCCGCAGTGGAGTGGCCACGTGTTTTCATCCCTGTATTATCGCGTTAGTCGGTGTAGCCTGCCCGCAATAATAGGGGAGCTTAACTCTGAACGTAATCAAAATGTCGTGGTGCAATTTCAAACATCAAAAATAATTACGCGAGGAAAATGAAATTTGTATTTTGTGTAACAAAATGACACGATTACGTCACCCACCGTACATATAATAATTATAATCTGAATTGGGCGGTGTTTTGCGACAATGTGTTAAGCCACACCCGATTGTTATTCTTAGTTTTTGTAATTAATTTTATACATAATCATCTATATTAGAGATTAATTGTGTATTTTGACTTATCTAGTATTCTGAAAATTGGATTAACAATCAGCTACATGGATCCGGTATCATCAAAAATAATTAATAATAATAACGTGGGTAAATAGGTGAACGTTACGTTGTGTAAAGTGATCACGCCAGCCGATGGCAGGTCGTGAGCCCTGTAATGCCCAAGACTTCCATACTTCTCATATAAAAGATAATAGCTTCGTCTCTGTGAGACATCGTAATCTTAATAATAATAACATTGGATAACGTATATAGGTAGCGCCATTTTCATAAAAATTTCATCGCACATACTTGTTTAGTTTTACATCAGTGTTTAAAAATTGTCGATAGAAGTTGCTAAACGAATAGATGCAAGAAATAATGCATACTGGATACGGTTGTATCATAGATGTGGAACATAGAGTGGAAGACCGGTGTAGAAAGCTGTGCTCTTGGATAACTTCGAAAGGAATATGAACCCGTGGTGTAAGTGTGAGGATACAATGACCAACTTACTAGTTTGTTCATCAGTCCAGGCTCTTAATACTAATAAATATGCTCCGATTGAGATTGGCGGGTTGGCTGCAATAAGGAAGTCATGCAACCACGACGCACGAACCCATTCCGCCTGAATAGAAATCCAAGGAAGGCCAATCGGAAGACCGACAACGCTGAAAATGTGAAGAAGGATACTGCTGCTGGTGAAAAATTGGAAATGGATAGCTTGTAATTCTGTAATATGGCAACAGTTGATGGTGTATGGGCGTATAATGAGGTGTATATATATAATAGTATAATAATTTTAAATATGAATTAAATATATTAATTAGAAAGATATACATATAAAATCAATTTTATCGAAAAATATTGTTGTTGTGCCACCGGGATTCGAACCTGGATCTCTTTCCTAACCGGGGAAGGTGCATTATCCAACTATGCTACAATTTTCGAACCTATATGTTACCTTTTTGATATTAATACATTTAATCGTTACATTATTTGAAAGAGCCAATCTACCTTATTTTTACAGAATCTCAACCTTTGAGTAAACTGATAACAGACGCCAGAATTATCAATTCATTTTTATTAAATTTTGGACACATTGATACAACTTTATTATTAGGAGAACACATTCTTATTGTGAAGTTGTAATTATTCAGAACAGACGATCTGTGATATTTTAAATATGAATTAAATATATTAATTAGCATAGTTGGATAATGCACCTTCCCCGGTTAGGAAAGAGATCCAGGTTCGAATCTCGGTGGCGCAACAACAATATTTTTCGATAAAATTGATTTTATATGTATATCTTTCTAATTAATATATTTAATTCATATTTAAAATATCACAGACCGTCTGTTCTGAATAATTACAACTTGACAATGAGAAAGTGTTCTCCTAAGTATAATAATTGCACTTTCAGTTTATGATAATTAAAAACGCTGATTTACAGTTTTCAGACAAAAAAATAGAGATATTCTATGCGTTCGTGAGGTGACCACAGTTCATCTATAAATAAACTGTAATTATTTTAAAAAGAACACATTATTATTTGTGAAGTTGAACTTTTTTTTCATAGTTCTGTGATATTTAATACAAATTAAATACATCAATTAGAAAGATATACATACAGATGAACTCAATTTACCGAAACAATATTTTAGCTACCACCGGGATTTGACCCAGGATCTCTTCCTGTCGCAGTTATTTCAAATTGATACATCAAACGTTCAAACCTGTCGTAGTGTAATTGTATAACGCACTTCCCCGAATAGGAAGAGATCCTTGTTCAAACCCGGGTAAATTAAGTTTTTCTGTATGTATATCTTTTTAATTGATGTATTTAATTTGTTTTAAACTATTATTAGTTAAATCTATAAATAAACAATAATTAGTTAAATAAATTATAAGTGCGCTCAATATTCTCGTTAGCGTTTGTCATCAAAACTTTGTAAATATCTCCCGGCATATTGGTAAGTCCGGGACCTGGACACAATGGACTCGGATGCATAGTGCACGCGTATTTAATAGACTGTCATTTCAACTATCCATAAATTCTAACTTCGAATAATGACTACTGCAAAATTTATATTTTCAATACGTCTAATTTAGAAATCTGGTTATTATTGACATATTGAAGCGTTGCATGTCTCAGCCGTATGTAACATATTATTCCTGCATAGTGTATGTTTTTAATTACACATTTTTTCCACGTTGGTGTATACAAAGACACTCAATACTCATAACAATGTTCTTATATATTACAGTCCATCCTCATATATTTTATATTAAAAGAGAAACACATTTCAATATTAAAAAATCATAGGGGTAACATTAATAGTTCATAGGTGTAATTCTTATAAAAAAAAATTGGCACGATTGCCTATTGAGGGCATAAGTAAAATGGTAGAGCATTTACTTAGTATAATAGAGGTGCCAGGAATGATACATGAAAAAATCGTTTTAGAAAAATGAAAATAAAAGATGCGATAAAATTGACAAGGTTTTCTAACGCAGCCTGTTAGCATGTTAAAAGTCCCTTGTGCATCGGGCCTTGTATTATTATACTAGCATTTTCTGAAGTACCCCACTCTTGGTATTCCACACTTCACGATGAAACTGTTACAGGATGCAACAATTTTATCGTGGAGATGAAAAGCGTTTTTGCATGATGAAGTATTAAGATGCCAGCTAAGAAGAATTCATATATTCCTCGCAGATATCTACTGGCTGACAAGAATTTCATATCCCTGACTGGCGGAGAATCTCTCGAGAATGCAGAGTATCCGAGCTTAAATTATTCTCGACGCAGTGTCTCATCACAGTAATGGTACAAATAATACAACAGGTGGGTCCGATGTAATCAATGGCGATCTATAACTCTCACCTGAAGATGGAACCCGAGAGAAATCAAGCGAGTATTTCGCTGCAATCTGAAGCCATAACTTATACAGATGAAATCTTTCAATGTCGAGAATATAGATGCTTTTAAAAAGTATGCAAAGACTTGTGAATATTGACTAGCTATCTTACTGTCACGCCATTTCTCTGCAGGGGTAAATCAAGGTAATAATCTGAACACTTTTATTAAAAATAATGTACTTACTTACCATCACGACGTTCCTCGCGGGGATAGACATAGAGGATAGAGCGCCACACTCTTCTGTCCTGACACACAATTCACGCCTCATCCACATTCATACATCTTCTCATATATGCAATCTCGCCGATTGTTGAGGCTTCTAACAGAATCATCCTCCATTATCTGATTTACCTGGTCGTGCCAAGTCTTCCGAGGACATCCTCTACTTCCGGTGCCATCAACACTTGCGTCATATATATTTCTTACCATTCTCTTCTCATTCATCCATTCCATATGACCAAAGCACCTAAATGATCATTTCTTAATCTTACTTACTATACTAACATCAGCTTTACATTCTTTCTTTATTTCTTCATTCTTTACTGTCATAAATAGATTTGCATCCACTGCACTCAGTTTACTTTCGTTTCTCTTCTGTTAGCTCCAGGCCTCACTTCCATACACCGGTGTCGGTCCATTGTGCACTGCTAGTCTTGCCTTGATTGACAAATTCCCGTTAGATATAATTCCATTCAAAACGTCGTTCACTTTATTCCCTGCAGTCACCCTCCTTTCGATATCATTCTCAGCCTTTCCGTTTCTATCAAACATATTTCCCAAAATACATGACCTCATCTACTTGTTCCAAACATTTATTACCTACAAGTATTTAGCACGGTGTCTTGCTTTCCTTTTCGGATACCATAACTTTCGACTTGTTAACATTCATCATGAGGTCGATTTCCATCGTACATTCTACTCACTAGACTCTGTAATTCTTGTTCATTATTCGCCAATGTATCAATATGATAATCATTAGTAATGTCCAATTTGTCTAAATTATTGATAATGCTATGGATTAAAATTTTCAAATAAAAACGGGAAATAATTTTATTTATTTAACATTTTGACATCATTTTTTTGTACATCAGAAGTGAACATTCTAATATAATACACACTTATTAGTTTGCTGGGTGGGATGCATTAGATATCCACCTCTGATGTATAAAGCATAGTCCTGGTTACTTTGTTAGACTACCGTCTGAGTTAAAGTTTAGCCAGTTTTTATTCGTCCTGTTGCGGTGTTATTTATTAAATATTAAAAAGAGTCATTCAACAAAGATATAAAAAAATAAATAGAGACACAATAAACAATAATGAGGTCACACAATATACCCTTCAAAATCTATAAACCCACCATATTCTTCACAAAACACCTTCATTTTTCGTAGTTAACAATCAAAACCTGGAGTGGATTATTTATGTTTATTTCAAGAATATTAATTTGAATACGCCTAGAAAATAAAATGGTAATAGGCAGGTCACATCGTTCGGAAGACGGACAATAATTGAATGAATTCGGTTATCCAGTGGTACCCGAGAGGCCGACAGACCGCCTTAAAACCGGACGAAATCATCAAGTTGTACGGAAATACGTGACAGCAAATTTTAATAGACAAAGAAAAGTGGGAGACACTTGGGGAGGCCTTTTCTTCCAGCAAGAAAACGGTTACGATGATTCCAAGAGTAAACAAGTTATAAAATTATCCTTTTAAAATTAGCAATATTAACTTTGTGGTTAAAATTCATATTTTTATTTATTATCTTTGTTTTATTAACCACTAAATTGAGTTTAAATACATCTACCGGTTTCGAAAAATACCATTTTCTTCTTCAGGATGGCATAACTAACTAAAACATATATTATTGTTTCTTTGCCAGAATCTATTTAAAAAAAAAAATTTTTAGTACCTAACTCAAATCATTAATACAAAAAAATAATTAATTTATTAAATAATTATTAATAAAACAAATATAATTAATATATATATATATAAAATTATCAAATATGGTTTTGGTTGGGTATGAAGAAAATAATTATGACTCATCAATATTTCCTATGCGATTTTTTCGGAATGAACAATGGGAGAAGACATCAATAACACGATCATGAATATGTGTATAGAAAAAACTTTTAGTTTAATATTTTACTTACTTTTAATTTTAATATAAAATGTTGTTAATAAGATTTAAACGGTTATTGAAGAGACCATGGTAAGTGGAATATTTTATCGCATTGTCAATAAAAATCTAAAATATTAGTTATTTCTGATACGACGCTATTCCTTTTATTTATCCGCGTTATTTCCCATAATTATGTTCGCAGTATGTAATTGAAGAAATGAATTCAGTGTACCGCAGCCATCTGAATAAATGTCGGTCACTTGAAGAGGCAGAAGTAGCCTGGAGTAGTACTCGTGAATTTAATTTTCTTCTACTTTTTCTCCTTGTATTAATGACTCGGCATTTATTATCCCCCTCGCCCAGAGATGGCGTCAGCTCGTTGCGATTTTATTACCGAGATTCAAGTTTGATAATTTCCCGTGAAACCTTCACCTGTGCTTTGTTTTCTCGACAAACTCAAGGGGTATATTTTCAATTTTAATAAAGCTAGGAATTTAAATTATTTTAGTATATATTTTTATTATTATTTATAATTTTTCGTTATATTCAACGAATCTGAAATATTTACGTGTTTTGAAAATATTCCGAAAGTTTAATTAAACTAGTACATTTTACCCATGCCTAAAAGGCTGCTAATATAACGAATTAAATTCTTTCACATGGTGTCAAGCAGTTAAGAGTACCCACTTCATAAACGACCTTTCAATTTTTAATTGTAATATTTTTATTCAATTCAACTTTAATAATTTTTCAATTAGAATTCAATTTAAAATTCCTATTGGTTTTTTGTTTTATTTCATAGTGTGTTGATGAATTATTAATATCCAAAATTAACCATATTATTGTTAGTTCGATTATTTAAAAATTCAACGTAAATGCTTCCGCTTCAAATATTTAAATAATAAAATAAAAAATTCGGTTAGGTAACACCTGCTTGTATTTTGACATTATAAAATGTTATATTTCGCAGTATATATATTTAATTTCTTCCGTTTTTACTCGCTTTCTATGATTCTTTACTCCCTTCTCAGGAAAGTGTTTAAATTATATTTATTTATTTAAAACTTCAATACATTAAATATTTCATGTTTTAAATATGAATTAAATATCACAGACCTATGTTCTGAATAATTACAACTTCACAATAAGAATGTGTTCTCCTAATAATATTTCATGTGTTCCCTGCCCACCTCACTAGATCAGAGTTTGTTTTCTCTGTATCATTTACATTTATTCTTTTTATCATTTGCAATAGGTGGGTTACAGTGGCTCAAGCAATACGGATACAAATATATACACTTTTTTTAGAGCCCTTGTGGGCCCCGGAAGGACCCACCCTTTCCCGGGACCGTTGTTGGAGTTAAAAACTTAATTTATCGGTTTCACACTACAATGCTGTACTAACGCGATTTAATATAAAAACAAAACCGACACTAATGATTAGTCCTTACGTCACGAATTAAAGCAAAATTAATCTAATCTTTAAATTGTTTAAAATGTTCATTTTTATATAGATTATTTAACTTTATTTAGTTTTCAACCCCTTAATTCATTAATACACAAACCGATTTCGGAAAACCATTTCTTTCGTCAGAATGCAAATAAAAAATGTAATAATTTGATATATAATATATTATAACATTGTACGTTACGTACTGGATTTATTTTTAAATAATAATAATAATTTTATTTTTTCCGGTCTTGATTATTTAATATGACATTCTGACGAAAAAAATGGCATTTTACAAAACCGGTTAGTGTATTAATTAATAGAGTGGGTATGAATAAAACTAAGTTAAATAATCAATATAAAATTGAACGTTAGTCAAGAGTCAATATTTATTATTTGCCACATTTATTACAAAAGTAATTACGATTTTCGAAGCTATTTTGTAAGATTAATTCAAAATTGATGTAATTCCACTACAGGCTTTAAATAATGAACAGCGAATCATAAACTTATTAATGAAATATGTTATAAAATATTCAATAAAATAATCTTTCAAAGAAAATATATTGTTTATCTACAGAGGACTAATTGATGTAACATCTCATCTCTCATCCCCCTTTCGTTCTGCTTACAATTATTGATTCTACTCATAACTCTTTCTCAATTATAGGAATCACAAAGGCTTTCACTCAGCGGAGTTATACTGTGACCATCTATTGGCTGCCTTCGAGGCTTTCATTTCAATCCGCCATTGTGGTGGTCTGCGGTTCGCTCAGAAATTCCATTATTCAAGTATCAATGCGAACAGAAAACATGTCAATGTAGAAAAGTATTCTAACATTATAGTGGTTTATATAATATTGTTTTATAAGATTTAAGTTTAAAGAAAATAAGATAAATAAAAATTAATAATCATTAAAATATGATTTTATAAATCTTCTGTAGAGTGAAGAATGATTCAATACAGATCTATCATTCATTAACATGGCGGTTACTTTGTGGTGTACCATGATTATTTTAATATTCGCAACTAAACTTTGTACTACACACACGTTAGTTATTTTTACTACTAGTTTCGAGAGGTGCAGGCTCTCTCATCATTAGGTGATAACTAAACTAAATATTATTGTTTAAACTTTATAACTAAAGTATTGTAGTCTATACGGGTAAGGGAGGAGGTTTCGGTCGTTAACGGAAATATGGACAGTAAAGGCTCTCAGGTTTGCTCTCAAGGTCGGCCTCTACTTCAGCTGCAGGAAGGGTTGTAGAACCGACCAACAATTGCCAAAAGTCTAAATTTAGTGAACGGGCATTTGCGGTGGCAGGCCCAAAAGCGTGGAACTCTTTTCCCTCCGTTATAATAAACAGTGCATCAGAGACTTTATTTAAGAAGAAACTAAAAACGCACCTTTTCAAAAAATCATTTCCATAAGTGAAAATAACGATTTTTAATTTTAAATAACAAAGATAATTGTAGAAACAGTTTATGTGTAAAGCGCCCTTGAGGTGAATTGGTTTTACGAAAATGGCGCTATACAAATTATCCATTATTATTATTATTATAAAGGCGAAGTATTAGGGAACGTTTATTAGGGTTTTCTCCGTATTTAAATTCTTTTGTATCTCAACGGTTTCTAAATTGTTCATTATTAATCTTTATAAGATACCGAGTGGAGAAGTTTTAGTCTATGACTATCGAAAGAGCAGTTTGCTTCAATTATGTGGTTTGAAAACTCCGAGAAGTTGTTATTATTACAATTAATGATACAATTAGAATACTTACCGCAGAAAAAATAGAGCGACATGAAGTGCTTGTGGTGTGGATCTACAGAATCTACAGCAGAATGGTCAAAATCAGTTGCAGTTAAAAATGAAGATGTATCGGTTTGGGTTAAATCGGGGCACCGGAATAAGGAAAATTATTGCTGAAGAACCTTAGGCGATGGTAGAGCTGCACCGGACTGCAGTAAACAATGTGATGTTACCCAATCTACATCCGTTGAGAGGGTAGACGTAAGAATATGATCATAATTATTTTATTACAACATTTCTTTCTGTGCATCTTGACTTAATGATGTATTAATATTTATCATCATTACTTAACGATAACTTTTAAAAATAATTCTACTAGAGATAGTAAAAAAAAAACAACGTAACCGTTAAATTACAACCGTTAAATAACTCAACAATAAATGTTTAGTTAATAATTTTCCTTTTTTTTTACGGAGAACATATTGCCATTAAGTTGCATTTTCAGAAAATAATTCTATGGGATTTTTAATATTATACTATTGTTTATATTGTAAACATAAAAATCATCAACGCGACGTAGTTATGCAGAAAGCAGCTGTGACAGCAATTTCGAACTACTGCGTCCTTAAAATATCATTAGTGTCTGTACATAGTTCTTAATTAGAATCATACATAGATATAAGACAAATCTTTATGTTGAGACTCGTTCAATATTAGTATTGTAACAACAACTCACCTCAAGCAATAAATCATGGACACAACACAAGACAAACAACGAACATCTACACACCAGTTCCGAGAGCAACAACGACATTTCATCAAAGATTCTACGTGTTCTTAATATACAACACACTCAATACCAACTGTAAATCGTTTAATTCCAATAAGATTACACAAATATGGACCCAATATATGATCCAATCAGGTAGAGAAAAATCAGAAGTATGGCTATCCAACATTCTAATATAATTTATACAATACCTACACTAATAATTCACTAGTCCTACAACACTCCTACTACATTTTTTTATTTCTCTTTTTATTCCTGTCGATGATTTAATAATACCACAACAGCACGAATAAAAAATGGCTACTTTAACACAGACTTCAGTCTAGAAAAGTAACCAGGACAACGCTGTATATATTAGAGATGAAGTCTACTCCATGCCATACAATAAACTATGAGTATTAATTATGTGTTATGTTTATTATGTTACAATATATTCACCTCTGTTAGAACAAAAATATGTATGTCATCTAATAAATAAAAAACACCTGAAAAAAAAACAAAAGACTTAAGACGAATAATGTTGTCACTACACAATTTACATAAAATTGTATAGCTATCATCTTTTATATATTACCTGTCATTTAAATATCATTAGTGTTTGAACAGAATTGTTTCTTAAAATCATGCCAAAATATAAAAACACCAAAACTCCCATTATTACCTTAAGTACTTAAAATTATATAGCTGCCCCTTTTCAATAGATTTTATATAAATACAATAAGTTGTTGAATTTAAAATGGTTAGATTGATAATGCTCTCATGTAGATTAAACGAGTAAAACTAAAAAAAACAAGTAGAACAATAGTTATACACGATGCATGCATTTTAGATAAATGGACATAGTGAGTGAATTCTCGAAATCATGTTTAAAAACGTTCGTTTCATTAACCTATTGGTTATCAGTGGTTACCTTTATTTATAGCAGTTACTGTAAAGCAAATATACAAAATGTTTGTTTTTACATCTGCATTTTTTAAAGAGACAATTCTATTATGTACATTTTTTTCTGTATATATCGTTCTGGCAACCATACTGATTTCATTTTAGGGGGAATAGTAAATTATACTCTGTCTGCTTTGGAGTATTTCGGAACTAACCCTGATTTTGAACATGCAATAACGATGGATTTATGTTACTTTTTTGAGAAACAATACATTTCGCATGTAGCTGATAAAAATATCTAAAAAACTGCATATTTAACTCAAATTATCCGAAATCCATTTTAGGGGGTTTTGGAATTAGACGCTATAGTTAACTACTACGTGCGCTGTTGTAATTGTTGAATCTTTGTACAGCCAATATGGCATATCAAGTTACAGTCTGTACTCGGTTTATCATTTTATGAAAGCTGTATAAACATTTTCCAGTATTCTCTCGTCGCGCAGACAGTCATAAAGTTGGTAAAACAATCTTATTATGTTAATATTATAGCAACAAGTAGGTACACGGTACGAGTAAATACATAATAAATGGAACCTCTTCGTAGTCTCTAAAAGTTAAACTCATATTCCGTGGAAATATAAAAGCTCCTTATCCAGAAATATCTTGTATCTGAGCCAGGATAGAAATTTGTTATGACAGAGCCTTCTTTTGCCTCCTTCGCGGCGCGCAGCCTTTTAAATAATCTTCCCTTAAGACTTTACGACCTGGCATCCCTGCTGCGGGATCATAAACTAACAGGACCGGATATTTACGTACTTGTGCGACGTGAATCCTTATTTTTTTTAATGAATAAATAATACCAGTGTCTCTTTAATCCGTCGGTCGGTTTATATTTACTAAAAAAAATATTTTTTGTAATTTAGGAATGGCAATACATTTAACAAAATAAGTTATTTAGTATTTGGATTTTTAAAATAGAGTATAATTTTTTTATTTACAGATTTCAGCCAACAAACACCAAAGTTGTACGGGCATGAATAATTCATTTGTTTATCCATTAATCATTACTAGTGTGGGCCTTTATAAAATACAATAATGGACATTTACAAAAAGATTATCAAGAATTAGCAGAAAGTAATCGACTAGCCGATTAATTACTGCTAGGCCCTGCTGGCGGCTATGGTGGCCATTGTTTCCGAATTCGGTTCAGCCGTTCTCGAGTTTTATGGTAAAAGTTACAAATACATTTTTTACAAGCAAATATATAAATAAGCAATATTTGAATATGTTCCAAGAACACACATTTACTGGATTTTCACCTGTTATTTAACAAATAATAGATATCTCATAAAGACGAAGCTATTTTTTATTATATTTAATAGAAAGATATGGAAGTTTGGGTAAATTACAGGGCTTACAACTTGTCTTCGGCTGGCTTAAGTGATCACAATGTAACATTCTCACCTATTAATCAATCTCCACATCTATCAATTTTTTTTGTAATTATTTAAAACAATATTCTTTATCTGTAAAATGTTTTTACAACACATTATACTAGAATACACCTGAAAAATCAATTTTTATATATTTTATTATTTTGACCAATATATTATTAGCAATATTTGAATATGTTCCAAGAACCTATTCAAATATTGGCATTTGATAACAATGGACAGAGAAAGGTGTGAGATACTTGGGGAGGCCTTTATCTAACTGTAGACAGAAAACAGCCGATAGTGATGATTAAATTGATTACGTCAATAAAACGTCCCCAATAGCAGCTCAATTTTGTTTCATATTTATTTGAATTTCTGTATTTTTTATAATGTTTCAGTTTTAATAATTTTAAACAAAATTGTATTATACTGTTGTATTCCGCTATAACTTTGTGGTAATTCATTGTATAATATATTTTGTACACCCTGAGAAGGAACGGTGGTTTCGAAACCGTTTAAACAAAATAAAATTGTATTAATTTACTAATAATTATTGTCCTTGATTATTTTGTATTGTGTATGTGATATCGGTACACCTATATCCAATAACAGTTTCTTAATTATCACGTCAACCCCAATCGCTCCAATCAACCCCGATCGCCTCGCCAACCGGAGGTCATCCCGCTATTCAAGTTGTCATCTCGAATTACCCTCGGTCGGTGACGTCACCCAATATCGCCGCCCGAGGTACGGTCATAACGCAGATAATGAATTGATGCAACGCCATAACGATACCGCATTATCCCCGGGAAAGCACCGCTCCGTGTTCACCCCGCAGGCATTATTCCAATGCAGCCAATGTAATGCATCCCTTATTATTAACGGATATCTTTCACAAGAAAATTTAATCGATGGCGGTGCGAAGCCTTTTTAAAAATTGATATTTAAAAAGTTGTTTAAGATTATTTAAAAAAAATTCAATGCTGTTTATTTGTGGATTCAAATTTGGATACGTAACATCAGATGATTTGCTTTTATGAATTATTTTTAACGCACTAAAACTATCATATATACAATCAACAAAAGGCTCAAAAATACAGATTATTTATTTAATTGTTTTTCAAAACTTGTTTTATGAGATATAGTAATTAGTAAAAAATTCAGTATTTAAATAATAAAATTAAAGAAATACATTGATATAATTGTCAAATATGGACATTTATAATTGTACTGCTATAAGTAAAAACATTCACTATCGAGTTGTTTCTTTTTTTTATTTATTCAGTGGAAAAACTATGAAAAACTGGAAAATTTTACATAATTTAAAAATATTTCTTGATACAGTAAAAAATATATAAAAGCTTTATTATTAAGGAGAACACATTCTTATTGTGAAGTTGTAATTATTCAAAACATTGGTCTGTGATGTTTTAAATACTAATTTAATGTTATAATTATAAATATATACATATAAAATCAATATTGTCGAAAAATATTGTTTTTGCGCTACCGGGATTCGAACCTGAATCTCTATTTCCAATCCGGGGAAGTACACTGCCAAATGTGTTAAGCGCCAGTATTTTTCATGACAAATTTTCGAACCTATATGTTACACTTTTTCAAATTAATACATCTGTCGTTCCATTATTAAACATATAGGTTCGAAAATTTGTCATGAAAAATACTGAGCATGGATATATCACGCGGCGGTGACGTAAACTGCTCACATACGTTCAATTTACATATCTTGCTCTTGTGATTTTTTTTTTAAAGATTGTGATGTTGCAGTTTTTTTTCAGAACATAGTTCTTTGGTATTTATATAGGTGATATCTTTTTAAAAATGGAATAACAGATATATCACTTTGAAAGAGCTGCTGAAAATCGTTTCAATTTAACGCCTTTAGACTTCTTCCTTTGGGGCTATCTAAAATTGCAAGTCTTTTTGAATAAACCGCAAACAATTGATGACCACAAAGTCAACATAACAAACGCCATCCAGCAAATTCAGCCAGATTTATGTGAGAAAGTCATTGAAAATTGGACCTCCCGAATACGTGCTACCAAGCAAAGCCGTGGAGGATATTTGGACGACGTTATATTCCACACTTATGCTATAAAATATACATTCAAATGAAAAAAAAATTGAGAGGATATCTCACACACAACTTGTTTTATTTACATTTTAAAATCGAGTGTCCTTATTGAAAGACCCTTTATATACCTCTACTCGTATAAAGCAATATGCCACCGGTAGATAGTTTTACCGATTAATTTACAATCACTTATACTCCTTAGTATCAGGCTTATATAGCTGTTTACTGACCTAATCCAAAATACTTTATTGGCGGATATTTGTCTAAATTACGCGTCGAAAATGTTCAAGGAATATGTGCAAATTCTGCACCGTTACATAAATTTAATTGTTTTACAAAATCATGTTGAGCTTAGTCAACGTACTTCGAAATAAATATTTTTATGAAATGTATCCATTATTAATTTATATCCTTGCTTCAGGCTCTAAATCATGTAACAAAAAATAATCTGCCCACTCGCAAGTCGATGGCATTATTTTTTTTGTATTAAATATTCAATTTAAAATCAATAGAATATTTCAATTTATTGGAATAATTGCATTTTTTTAAATGCTTATATCTTTAACATGGTTGAGATTAGGCACATATTCCTTGAACATTTTCGATTTGTAATTTAGTTAGGTATCCACATATAAAATATTGTAGACTAGTTCTGTTACATTCTGTATATGTATGTTTTAAAAACATTTTACAAAAACCGTATTATGGCTGTTCTTTATGCTCGATATCCGTCTCTTTTGTTCGATATCTATTTAGGTCAAATAAATTTATTCGGGACTACTTCCGGCTACAGTGCTAGTTCGACTTAGTCCAAGTTCGATTAGAACCATTATCTAGAATTATTATTGTTGGAGCAGGGAAAAGTATTTACTTAATGATCATATTACTCGTATATTATTAGTTCGTTGGTAATGGAACTAAAGTGAATCTAATAACGTAGTACATTTTTACTACATATAGTAAATACATCATGATATATATATATATAAACGAGGCGCGTTTTATAAGTAAGTACCGGAAATTTGTTTTTAAAGAAACAGCATCATTTTTACTTTTTTCGGACACTACACACCTTAAACTACTTCTCAACATAGTCGCCACCATTATTATGGCACTTGTCATAACGGGGCACCAATTTTTGTATACCTTCGTCATAAAACGACGCCGCCTGGGATGAAAACCATGTCTGTACTCCGTCTTTGAGTTTCATCAGAACGCTTGCCACCAAAGAACCGCTTCAGATGAAGAAAAATATGGAAATCACTTGGCGCCAAGTCAGGACACAACAGAATACTTGGCTTGAATGTCAGATAGTTTCATGTTTCGCGCATTCAAGAAACGAATCGCGGACCTCATTTCGCAGTCGGCGGGCTGATCTATTATCTTCAACATTTCAACCACTCACTACAAGACGACCGCACTATGTGAATGTCTATAACGTTGCATATGATGAATCAACAGATGAAAGAAACCATTACGCTCCTCGTACATTAATAACAAATTGTTAGGAACAACATTGTTTCATATATATTATATAATTTAAACTGAGGACGTAATTTATTGATTTCTTCCATATTAATTAAACACCATGATTAATATTTAATAACCAATGCGTCGATACGTCAAAAAACATGGTTTGACATTTTGACTTTTAAAAACGATCATGATATTCGTATCAGAAATATTGCTGTCAATTAAAATAATTACCTTACAGAAGTGTTACAGAGTTTCAATTTTCTATTGACTATCAATATTATTGTTTATTTACTATTTTTAAAAATGTATCTTCACAACAAACAAAATCCATATATCGAAGGAAATTCAATGCGATCTATCAATTGCCTTAAGTGCGACACACGAAAAGGCATTTGAATTGTATGTATAAGATAAGCAATTAAAAAAAAAATATATAATTTTTTTTTCAATTAGCAGCCGTATTTATTGTTACATATGCGACGTTTAAACTTCTCACGCTAACGATATACGACGTAACTAAGTATTCGAAATTAATTTAGTTTAATACTTTCATTGCTGTTGGACTATAAAGAAATCGGAGGGAAACATGTGTACGATTTCTAAAAATGATTTTCAAAGAACGCAATACAGTACGCACGTCTTAGGTCATTAATTGGAGCGTCTAACGTTAACACCCGATCCCGTTTTGTTTCCTCTCGAGACAATCTTTCAGTATCAAAGTCGCATCAAAGAGATGTTATTTCACTTCATCGTCGGTTTAGTTCGAAACTATTCTGTATATTTGTTCTGATTCCTCACAGATTGTTATGTTTTTCTTTGGAATTGCCCAATTCGCGTTTGAAGCCATATGGCGTGTTTCGCCGATACCCGATGTAAGTATTAACGTTTATTTTATGCTATCGTAGGCTGCGCCTTGTCGGTTGGTACCCGCCGCGCTATAAAAGTACCGCTCGTGAAAACGACTCATTTGTCTTTGAATTTTTCATTTTATACTCACTTAATTTTCAGGTCTTATAAGACTCCATACTACAGTGTTTTTCAAACTTTTTATAAAAGCGGCATTCTTAATACTCTTCCAAACTCCTTTGGTAAACCAAGAACCGTCATAATTATAATTAGACATTATATATACAATATATCCCTTAACCCTTCCCAAACAATGCAGTAACACAGGTCAATCGCTCTAATTAAATCTGTAATATTTCGGTAAATATACGTAATATACACTTCATATTTTAGTTAATTAGAAGTAAAATATTTACGCTTAGAAATGACTAGTAAAAAATCAATTATGTAAAGCGAATCGTACAAAAATAATTATTTTTAATTCATTCCGTTGAAAAATTAATTGGTTGACAAAAATACCATTTGTGCCAAGATAGAAAGAAATCACATATTAATTTCACAGTGAAAACAATAACAAACATCGAATATAATGGTGTCTCTTACTAATTAAATGAAAATAGATAAATATGAAGATTGTATTATATAATGCAACCTTGATGAATATTCCGAATTGTAATATTACATATTTTTTAAATATTTAATGCTCAATACTTAAAGTAAATTTATGGCATTAACAATTTTTTCACATTTTAAAGGCTAATAAAACTCTAATTTCTTACGGTAACACGAGTTGACAGCATGGCAGCGTACGAGTATTTTATATCACGGTATGGTATATTGTACAAAATGCGACTCACTTCACAAACCTAAATTTATTCGATGACGCGAATAGTTTGCGGCAATTTGGCGGTAGAGTACGAGCAGCTGGGGTGTAGAAAATTAAGAAAGAGTGGTGATTTTTTTTCATATAGACTTTTACAATAATACATACTTTATTAAATTTACACGCACAGCATGTACGCATAATTCTTAAGATTTTTGACCTTAATCTCATTTCACTGAATCGAATAAATATCCATAGGTACATAAAATATAATATAAAAACAAACAAAAAAAAGTTAAACACAAAATGACTTTAATATCTGAATCAATAAATGTACATTTGATCGGGCAGTTTGCTGATCCATCGTCTTGCTGAACTAATACACATGTAGATGACACGATCAACATGACAATATTTGATTTTACGTTGTTATGCTCCTTCTAGGTTTTAAAAAAATTGGCAACTCACTAAGAGGACACTTGCAGCACAGCACACCGTTTGAAAAACACTGTCCCCGTACCCGTATAGTGAAATGTTTCGAAGTTTTTTTTCCATTTTTGCTTCGAGTGTGGATCGTAAAAATGTTGTCTTGTACAAAAGACCATGCTTATAAAATGGAATCGTTTCAGTAGCAGTAAAATGCTTCCCCTGGTAGAAGACACTATCACCTGTAAAATTTACTTTATGCGTTATTTTCTAGAGCCTCATGTGTCTCTAGCAGTATTACTGTTATCACACGCGCAATAGGTAGTTCTATACGTACTTACGATGAACATCAATAAATTTTAAATTTGTTTTTTATAATTTTAATTATGATATCGTACTCAAAAGTTATACAAATCTTATTTTCATTGTAATAGCTATGTAGTGGTCATAGACACACGTCGCCATCTGACGATGAAGCTCGCCGGGTAATGCACGCCTAGCCGAGACGCGCACCCGGGCGAAGCACCGATGTACGAGTTCGTTTTTATATATTCGGGGGCGTATATTATTCGCTTTTAAGGTTAAAATTAATATTTTCGGTCGCGTCTGGGCCAAAGAGATCTTTTTAAATTTAGTAGAACTCGTACTATTTTTTGTACGTACCTTCAACCATCCAATTACCATTCACGAATGTTGATGTCGGTCGAACGATCCTCTTGACCAATTGGCAAACGATGTTCAATTTATTGATGAGCCTGACAATACCGTAAGGTTGTTCGTAGAGTAGAAAAAATCTAGAGAATCTTTAAAGAAATAAAAGTTTTTTCCAATCTAAACCCTGGGGTGAGGTCTTATTACGAAGCAATATATTTCGGAAAAAATATGGATTTATGAAATTCCATCTTGGATTTGAAATTTTACTGCAATATATCATAACAAATACAAAATTATAATGCAGTTTGAATATTAGTCTTCATCGTCATTAGCCACTATCAGTGCGTGCTTGTGGTTTAGTGGTTACGATACTCGCCTAGTCATCTAGTAGTCGGAGGTTCGAGCCTCGTTCCAGCAGGCCATCAAGTTAGTCCTATTTTCATAGCATAAGCGTTTAGCTTCGTTTGAATATAGTAAGAATATTGATGTAACACATTTCATATTTAAAAAAACAAAAAAAGAAAGTCCTCCTCCTCTTTCCTTCTCAAATTTTTTCTATGTCTTATCCACTTCTCCAATAATTTATTCTCCCCAAGGAGACTTTCGGCGGTCGATATTTTTGTCTCGTGGATTTAAAAAAAATGTCTTTGTCCATCGATTATTTATGGTGTGCGCTCCAACTCAAGAATTTCTTTTTTTTTTCATCTAATGATTCCCAACATACTTATTTATTTATCTGTACATCTATCTACAAATACACTCCGTCTTGTCCTCATTTTTTAGCAATGATAATGATAACCTTTACCGAAATCTGCCGAAAAAAGATTAAAGTGATATTATTGAAAACCTATTACGTATACAAACTATTATATTTGTTGTTTAAAAACTATTATAAAAAGTCCTGTTTGATCGAAGGTCAGTTTTTATGTTGAATGGAATATATATCTACGATTATGTCTCGCGAGACGCACTAAAATAAGTATAACACTTACCTCTTATCATTTTTTTTATATGGATATTTATTTTTTCATTTTTTCGGTGACTTCCTGGGTAAAATGTGTTACAAAACTGCGTTAAAACGGCACGCTTAAAAGTGCGTAATATTTTATAAAATAATATACAATGAATACATTAAAATAAATATATATATATTGTCTTTATTTTCCACAATTACGCACACCACACATCACGTACACGAATCAGAAAAACATATTCAATATAAATTATTTTTAACCACTTATATGAGTTAAATTTAATACACCAACCGGTTTCGGAAAATACCTTTTCCTTCATCAGGATGTCAAATAAACTAACAAAATTGTTCTATTTTAAATTAATTAAAAAAATATATTAATTAAAAAATCTAGCACCTAACTTAAATTAACTTAAAATTGACTTAATGATCCAAAATTAAGTTAGGTAAGTACTAGATTAATTTTTTAAATAATACATCATTATTCTTTTTTTTTAAATTTATAATATTAGAATAATTTGACACGTTTTTAGTTATTTTATTTGACATCTTAATTAAGGAAAAGGTATTTTCCGAAACTGGTTGGTGCATTAAAGTATGCTCATATACGTGGTTAATTAAAAACAAAGTTATAAATAATTTATATTAAAATGAATAACCATAATCTAAAGTTTGCAATAAATATTAAAAATAAAACATATTCTCTTCAGAGGTGGTAAGGTAAATGTGTCTGAGACATTTTTTTAATGTTCCATACACATTTTATTTATTATTATTATTTGTTTTAAAAATGTAAAATAAAATGTGGCGGGTAATTTCTTGCTGTTGCGATTATTTTCTCATATTCAACTCATTGCTTACAGTAACAAATTAATATTTTGTTCTATGAAATGTATTTGTTCTGGTGGTGGATTTTCTCTTTATACCGCCGTGACTCTGAACCATCAATCATTTTTAACGTCGAAATAATGTTTCCCAATTACCCACTTCAGTAAAGTGGGTATGTTGCTGTAATTAATTAACTACAGCCTTACGTGTGGAGGATCATCGCTGGGCGGTGCTTCTTCCACGATATAATTATATTAATTTTTACGTAATCACATGTATTTGAGAATGTACAATTTTTCATAACGAAGTTCCTTGATTAAAACCAATTAAATGAATCGCTTAAAAAATACACACAAACAAAATATCTATCAAAAAATATAGTCACATGTTAAATGTTAATTTTTTTAGATTCTTAATTATATCTATTTATTCACTATCAAATTATAAAGAACTATGCCTTTTTTAATAGAAAACTCTTTGTTGAGACATGCAAATATTGTGCAAGGTAATGAAATGATAGAAAAACTTCAAATAAATTGAGGCAACGTATACACAATATGTACAACTGAAATAACATACATGTAAAAATATGAATTTTAAGAAATTTAACAATATAATAATAATTGTATTGTATAATTGTTTATTTGGATGAGTAATTATTATATTGTAATTAAAAAGATCCTTGCTTCCAATTAGAATAAAATAGAAGTTTCACTAACAAGGTAACATATCGACCCCTACTACGTAAAGTATCGTAGTTAAAAAATTTCATTTTTAATCATTCTAGTATTCTGTACGTATTTGATAAACTTTTTAAATGGCTGTAATTTTTTTAATATTATGTTTATTAGTACCTACACCATAGAATACTTTTTTTTAAATCTGTCACGTAAATAAGTATCAAATATATGCGAAATACTAGAATGATTAAAAATTACATTTATAGATGAAATCTGACGACATTATAGAATTTAATTAATTGAAGCTGTCTACCGGCAGTAGCCAGTTCCGGGATCGTGTCCCGGTGGTGTCTTTTATTTTACTGTATAGAGATAGATTTTTTCCTGTATACATTTTTAAGTGACGCATGTTTTGTTTTAATTATACATATATAATTATAGTGTACACGTGCTGTGAATTCGGAAAGAATGACATTGGAAGCTGTTTTCTTTTGCTACACGGTTTTATTGAAAAGAGGGAGAAATTTCTCGTAGTAATGTGGGCTCTTTACGAGTGCAGTAAAACATTCGCCGGAGCTTTTTAAAGCCGCCATTTTGAGATATAAGTGTCAGAAGTGAGGCTCCTTAAATATCTCGAAGCTGTACAATTGGGACGAGTCTGTTGAATATCGCATCCCTCAGCGTGGAGAGTACTCACCCCAGTGCACAGAGATAGAGTATAGAAATCTAGGCGGCCAAAAATGTTATCTTTTAATAACTTTTGTGGAAGACCCGCTTAAATATATTTTAATCGAAGGATCTCATCTATTAACGCTATTTTGGATAAATTCTTCATGATACAGGCTCAGTCACGAAAAGCGAAATTTTACATAATTGATAATTACTCAAAGCATGTAATACATGCTTATCATACGCCAAATTCCATCATGTGTTTGCTTTCAAACGCCGTAGACTATCCCGCGTCACGTGAAGCGACATCGTTGAACTTCGAATCCGGTGCGCTTCTGTAGTTTTAATGTCTTGTTCATCAACATATCGACTTCTCCTACGTATAGTATCGTATGTAAAAAATTACATTTTTAATCATTCTAGTATTTTGCACGTATTTGATTCATTTTTAAATGACTATAATTTTTTTAATGTTATTTTTATTAGTACCTACATCATAATATACATCTCCCACGTAAATAAGCATCAAATACATGCAAAATACTAGAATGATTAAAAATGAAATTTATTACTTACGATACTTTACGCAGGAGGGGTCGATATCTTTCTTTATAGACTAATATATTCTGTAATATGTTATTCTTTTAAATGTATTTTAAAAATTACATTGTAGGATTATCTGATATGACTATTGATAATCTGTATATTCAACATGAAATAAATAAATATATAAAAATTGAACAAAATAATCACTATAATTCAACGAGGTTTATGCCGCAAATTAACTTATTCAACCATACTTTCTCTCACGCCTTTCTTAAAGCAGGTTCAATTTAATTATACTTAAAGTTTATAGTAATAGTTTTTGTTATAGATATGTGACATTATTATTTTATATGCTCAATATAATAACATCTGATATTATTTAAAGAAATAATTAAAAATTATGTTATGATGTAAATATTATTTGGCCTGCTAAATAGAGAAAATTACTTAAATAATAATATATATAGAAGAATTTTCAATGTAATATTAACCGCTAGACTACATTTTCTTTTAAATATTATTATTTGTATACTCATTATCTTGCTAGATTGTGGATACACTCTCCAAAATATTTTTTTTTCATTTATATTTTTACATATCGGTTATATGTACTAACTTGCATTAATTTAAAAATTGTAAAAAAATAGTTAAACAATTAAAGACTGATTAGTTTCAATCATATGATTTGAAAATTCTAAGAAGTTACTATTTTCTAGGCAACGGCGGTGTTTTTTTATTCTCGTATGTATTTAGTTTTGTTTTTGTTTAACCTGTGTATTTTTTGTCGCAATCTTTACATTCTATAGTAAACCAAAGTGTAACTGAACTCTTGTGTAGAACAAAGTATAGTTTATTGAAAAAAAATAAAAAATTTTGTTTATGTATTTCTCGATTTAAATATGCCATCACCGTGCAGCGTTAGAGCTTTGAAACCCCACCGAATAAACGTAAATTATTGTCGAAAAAGAAACGGAATGAAAATGTGAAGTTTTCTTATATTTATTCCATTACGACCGCGCTGGGGACTGATTCATATTCAAGACGGGCCTTTGTCGTCGGTTGTTTCAGCGAATCTGGCATCGGGGCCCGTCGGGGCGGAGTAGGTGGGCCCAGCCACTCGAAGGCTACTTACATTTTATTAAAATAATAAATTCGTTTCGTTGTAAGACGAAACTCACTCACAGGGTGACTTTATCGATAACAGGTTGGTAGAAATTTTCACATATCAGGTTTGATCGGGAATCTAAACGTGCTCGCGGTCTACGATACTCGCCTGGTGACCTGGCGGTCGGGGGGGTCGAGCCTCGTTCCAGGAGGCCATCAAGTTAGTCCTATGTTGTTTGTAAATAGTAAGAATATTGATGTGACACATGTTCCGTGTACGCATATATATTTAATACAAATATATATACTTACACACATTCTAAATAGTGTACATAATATATTTAAATAATCTTAATTGATTGGCGTTTTACCCGTCATAGAGCGAGATGGTCAGGGAAGTTGTTGCATACGGCAAAAGAAGATGATGCGGCGGAATTTCATTTATCAAGAGAATTTTTGTATATAGAAAAAACGCTTATTTCATAGAGAAATGCATTACACATAGGTGTGACAGAAGGTTAAGAAGATGCCGATTTTAAATTGTATATATGACTAGTATTTTAAAAGTAGACAAAGCGCTTAGTATCATAGAGAAAAGCATTACAAATAGGTGTGACAAAAGGTTAAGAAGATGCCGATTTTAAATTGTATATATGACTAGTATTTTAAAAGTAGACAAAGCGCTTAGTATCATAGAGAAAAGCATTACAAATAGGTGTGACAAAAGGTTAAGAAGATGCCGATTTTAAATTGTATATATGACTAGTATTTTAAAAGTAGACAAAGCGCTTAGTATCATAGAGAAAAGCATTACAAATAGGTGCGACAGAAGGTTAAGAAGATGCCGATTTTAAATTGTATATATGACTAGTATTTTAAAAGTAGACAAAGCGCTTAGTATCATAGAGAAAAGCATTACAAATAGGTGTGACAAAAGGTTAAGAAGATGCCGATTTTAAATTGTATATATGACTAGTATTTTAAAAGTAGACAAAGCGCTTAGTATCATAGAGAAAAGCATTACAAATAGGTGTGACAAAAGGTTAAGAAGATGCCGATTTTAAATTGTATCTATCACTAGTATTTTAAAAGTAGACAAAGCGCTTAGTATCACAGAGAAAAGCGTAATTAACAGTTGTTACAAAACAATAAGAAAATGCTGCGAAATTGTATCCATCACTAAAATTTTAAAACCAGATAAAGCGCATAATTTTACTCATTAAAAATGTAATATCCTTGAGCCGGCTGGATTCCGACTTTGTTAATTTGTAACATCTGATATCTGATTGAGATCCTTATTGTGTGCGGGATTGAGGTAGCACAAAATAACCCAATATGGTAACAATATTCTTTATTATACTAAGCTTACAGTTATAAGTACAATGCAAGAGATGCGTTTCGAGCCACGGCCCAGATGTGAGAGAGCGCGTACAAGAGCCCGGCGACCTTGTATCTCTTTCGCTCGTGTCAGTCATGTCAACATGCGTGCGTTACGCATGCGCTACATTCAAATACATTACAAAAAATATTATGAAAATATATTTTTTTAATTTACTTTGTACTGTGCACGCCCACATCGAAGCAAAACTTTGTACGTCTATGTTCTTATTTTTAATACGATAATAGTTCTGAGAGGCGCAATCGATCTCATCGACAAGTGATAAGTAACAACTAAATTAAATACAATCGGGTAGTGGGGCACTCACTTAAGCTGAGTGTTAAAGGAGAGGGGTTGTGGTAGTTTTTGGGAATATTTAATGTAGGGGTAAAATAATAAACCCTTATCCTAGTGCTAGACCGCTCGGCGAACGGTAAAGATCATGTTGGTGATCAATATTTTATTTCCAGCCTTAGGAAGCTGCGAGAAGTCGGACTGTAAACTTTTCGAATCATTGTCTTCAATTCTTCAGCCAGAATGCTTTCCGTTAACAGGGCCTGGTGGGCTAGCAATCATGCTTCGAATGCTGATTTGATATTTTCTGCTGTAGCCAAATTATAACGTTATAATTTTATTATAAGGATTTATTTTATAGATCCTTAAGATTCGCGTCCGATATCAGCATATTGTTATTAGTGACCCGGTATATTTTTGGTAGTCGGCATCGTTTCAGTGAGTGCCTAACATTCTATTTCATATAAGGAGCATCGTATCGTTCTAATTCTTTAATTTATATTTAGGTCATGATTACTTTAAACTTGAATCGATTTAGATGGGTTCAAATACTGGGTACTCTTTTGTAGAATATTTAAATACTTACCTGTATATTTAAATATTGTATTTATTTAGTCATAGGTTCAAAATATAAACGTGCATATTTAGCGTGAGCCGAGTCATCTGAAAAATCTTACTCTTGTGCTAGTGATTCTGCTCCCCATTACACGGGCAAAGTACTCAGGTTAACTGGTACAACTCATTCCGATACACGTGGATTGGATAACACAAATATATTTACTCGATAACAATTACGCGTATATTTACTAAAGATACCAAAATACTATTGAACCTATAGAGTGGGATGCGGCGTTTGGAGTGTCGTCGGGTTACGGGGTGAGGCTTTTCGGCTGGTGCGAGCAAAGGCTGAAGTGTGTCTTATCGGACGGCCCACTCTAGTGTCTACGCAAATCATTCGTCGAATGCACTCGTCAAGAAATGACCAAATTATGTGGTACTCTCCACCAGTGGCGTGCAGTAAGTATAGACTTAGGTTATGCTGTTAACATGATATTATATAATAAACTATATGCTACATTGTACATAGATTTATGAACTTTCGTTTAACCGACATCTTCAAGCAAAATGAATCCAACATCATAAAAATGCATTATCCTCGGACGCAAAGAACAATCATGAAAACAACACGTTTAGTAAGTTAGTAATATTTGCAAACTTAGTCGCTTCTATCAGCCATAAGCCAAGTTCAAAACCTTTCAAATATCATTATGTTAGGAAAGAGCATAAGTATAACATTCATCAGTTAATCCATTTCTGACTGCCGAGTGATATTTTCAATTCTGTAGGTAGCAATTGTATGGCTTGTATAGAACGATAGATTAAAATAGTGGTTTGCAAATGTTGTAGTAATAAATTAATAAATAACCCAGTAGAGTACTACAGCGCTCCGGTGGCGTCGCGCGGTAGTATCCAGAACTACGCAATTAATGATTCTACTGATACACTGTGGGCGCTAGCGTAATTATAACATATGGATTATATAATTTATATTTGTTTTCCAGAATTTTTAATAATGCACAGTTTTTTTGCTTGTATGCAGTGCACGCCCGTGCTTGCCACATACGTATTTATATTAATATAAATAAATACATTTATGATGCTCTATTTGCACGGTCCATGATTGCAGAATCACCCTGTATCATTTCCGCGTTTGCCCAACTTTCCCCGTTCTCCGAAGCGAGAGCGCCATATTAACTTTTGTTAAAGAAAATGTATATGGCATTTTTATTAACAGATCCTACGTTTAAAAGAGCTATTAAGAATTTAATATTTTTTCTATTCGTCCTGCTCCCCGGAACCTTCGGACAGTTATTGTTCGACCGTTTCTCCTCAGGCATAAAGAAAATTGATTTTTGATAGCGCACACAAAAAAATATAGCGCACACACAATTTTTTATGAAGACTTTTCTTTACGTTCTGCCAAGGTTTGAAGATTGTCGACCATATTGCAATTTTGGACATTGTACCACTTTCTGATGTTAGCCAAGATAGTATTTATATATTTATTTTTTATTTTTTATTTTCTTCTTCATTGCATATATATTCATTATAACTTTTTTTTTGCCAAACTGCACAAGTAATAACGTTGGTCCTTAAAATTGCATTTTTTTTTTTTATACGCACACCGCGTTCCAAAATTAGAGGAAACATTGGCTTGTAACCTATCAAAAATAAGGGTAAAATCATATATTTCCTCTTTTTCATTTAGTTCGGCTCTTGTGTACACTTCATCTTTTTCTTCTGGTGTTCTACTGATGACTACCGTTTTGGTACGCTCCTAGTACCCCACGTGGTCCTAGGCTCTGCAAAACAATTCTTCCGCATTAAGTTCGGTTCACTGTTTAAGGTTTCTCAATCAAAATAACTTTTTAAACCGATCCACTCCTCCGGACAGAACATTTCGTATTTCGGTTAGATCATCCAGCACAGGTATTACAGTTTTAGATACTTGATGTTATTCAAGAGGGTACGATTTGTTCTCAACATTTATATTTTCATTGCACACTTCACCTGTGTTGTTGTCAAACTCTCACGTCAACCTCTGTCTCAGCCGCAGGAAGAGTTATATATTGTTCGAAATAAGTGTCACATCAATATTCTTACTCAATCTCAATCTAAGCTAAATGCTTGTGCTATGAAAATAGGACTGACCTAAACTGAGAACGAGGCTCGAACCTCCGACCACCAGTCTGCAAGTATTACCAGAAGCCCAAATTTAATGAACGGGCATTTGCAGTGGCAGGCCCAAAACATGGAACTCTTTGCCCTTCGTAACAGGAAAGTGCATCAAGTTTAGGAGTAAATACTATATTTGTTAAGCGCCACTGAGTTAAAATTTGTACAAAAATAGCTGATTAATTAATTAAATTTCATCATTATTATTATTATTAATCCACGTGATTTATCCGTCCGTTTAAACGTATAACGTATGCAAAATTTAAAATAAAGTCACTGTGCAATTATGTAACCGTTATATTAACAAGCTAGTCTAACTATTGTGCATTTTAAAATATTCGTATTAATTGAAGCAGTTCCTTCGTTTGTGGTTACACATAGTAAATAATTAAAAAAATACTTCACACCACTTTGATACCATAGAGTTGTGTTATTAGATGTCAAATAATAAAACCCAGCGATTTTGTTAATGCGGTCTTGTTTTTGTTTTATTATTCTTCAGTTTTAGATTTTAATATATACTTATATTTTTTTGATATTAAAAAAGTTCATATCTACATTGTTTTACACCTTAAATTATGTACATTATATAACATTTTCTTTCCAAGCTTTTTAATTGTTATTTTTTTGATGTTACCACTCGAATAGATCTAGGGCCTCGAGTGTCTTCCGTAGTATAATGTTATTTTGAATATAAACAAAAATGTGTATGTAAATAAAGTCTAATGAATAAACATTTATCTTAATTTTTTTTAGGAGAACACATTCTTATTGTGAAGTTGTAATTATTCAGAACATAGTTCTGTGATATTTTAAATATGAATTAAATGTATTAATTATAAAGATATACATACAAAATCAATATTATCGAAAAATAAAAACATTGTTCCCGGTAGCCGCAACAACAATGTTTTTATTTTTCGATAATATTGATTTTGTATGTATATCTTTATAATTAATACATTTAATTCATATTTAATTTATCTTAATACTAATTAAATGTATTAATTAGAAAGATATACATATAAAATCAATTTTATCAAAAAATATTGTTGTTTCGTTATCCAACTATGCTACAGCGACATTATTTTTGACGACAAATTTTCGAACCTATATGTTACACATTTTCAAATTAATACACCTATCGTTCCATTATTTGAAAGCCATCTACTTTGTTTTTCTAATTAATATATTTAATTAGCATTTAAAATATCACAGACCTATGTTCTGAATAATTACAACTTCACAATAAGAATGTGTTCTCCTAATAATTTATCTTAATTATTTTTAGTTAATGACATCCTAAAAAAGAAAAAATATTTTTCGAAACCAATAGATGTATTATTTTAATTCATTGAGTGGTTAATAAAACAATTTAAACTAATGGATTTTAACCACAAAGTTGATTTTGCTAATCTTAAAAATATAAATATATTAATTGCCGTCAAAATATTATATTAATATTTTTGCCGACAAATAGCATATATATAATTGATATTATTTTAACAAAAAAATTTAACGTATTCATGACAACTTAATGGTATTTCATATAATATATCTTGTACCTAGCGACAGAAACTAATACACGAAAAATATTGTTTCATTTCATATTTATTTAGGACTCGTGCTTTCTGCGATCTCCTATTGTCAAATCCATTGATTAATTCCCTTTTCTTTTATCGTATTGTTCCCTTTTAGGAACAAGTCGCGAGGGTCCGAAATGGTTTCTACAAACATTTCACCAAACTCATAAAATCATAATAGTGTCACATACCTGGAACATTCTGGAATGTTATAGTAAGCGTTTAAACACGTACGTGTCTATAAAAAATTCCGTTGAAATGTCACAAAAGTTATCGAGGGATTGTTGACATATTGACATTTTATTTAATCTAGATTATAATAATATAGTATTAGGATATTCGCAAAATAATCGCTGTTTATGACCTTCAAATTCAAATATGTATTTCTAAGCTAATAATTAACTTTATTAATCGTATTAAGCATAATTCAAATTAACACATTTTGGCCTATTAATTACAATATGTCACCAGAAATATAGGACGTCGGCGAAAGACTTGACACGATTAGGTAAATTAGAGATGGTCCTTGAATTCGAAATGTAAATCCGGATCGATAGGATCTAAATGAACGAATTGCGATCTCCAGGTCGCATGTCCTGCGGAATGGAATACGACAATTCTGGTCGTAAATTGGAATCACCTCAAGTTATGGGAGGGAGGTAGGAAAACCGTGGTACAGTGAATTCCGGGGAACCGGGATTCGGAAGGACTGCTCGCCTTATCTTGTATATGACGCCTCCGTTATCCCTGCAGTCGCCGCCGAGATCACACAAAAGCCGATCTCCGATGCCAATTGAATACGGCGATGTCAGAAGTTGACCCATGCCACACAAACAACAAACAATACGTGATCAAAACACAATATCACAAAATATAATGCTGGCACACTGGAGCTGAAATGTCTACACCGCGAATGCTATCGCGATGTCGAGGTCGAAAAAATATCGGTCAAGTTGACGTCTGCTGACGTCATGGTCACAATTTACACTGACAAGAAGAGCATGAGAAAATTTGGATGCGGAATTGTGTCAATAACAACGATTGCGGTTGATTCGAAAAGACGTGCCAAAAGTATGTTTATGAATTCGGAACAGTCCTGTTAGAAGCCTCAGTAATCGATGACCTTGTAAGAGATGTATGAGGCGAGAATTGTGTCAGGACAGAATAGTGTGGCGCTCTATCATATTTGCCTACCTCCGCAGTGTAACGGCGTGATAGTAAATTACTTAGTTAATTAGAAATTTATTTATTCCAGTGGTGTTAAATTCCGAAGTTCTGGATTTGATAAAATCTTGAAATGTACTATCGGTAGCAGCTGGGTTGAATCTTTACCTTACTCTGTAAGAAGTTGTCGATATGATTAAACAAGTGCCAATCTTTTGGCGAGATGTCTGTTGAGTGTGGTGGACGAAGTAATGTTTCGTAGCTCAACAAGCGCCCACAGTATAGAATGAACTTCGTAACGACGTTTTTCTTTGTTTTCGTTCAGTTCGTGCAGCGCCCGTTTGATGAGTTTTTTTTTGTTTTTTTCATCTGTTTTATGTGGTCCAGAACCGTTGGCTGACTACGCCTATACATAATGTATTACTGATTTTTCAAAACCTCTTTCAAAGCAAAATGTCGATATGTAAAATAAAAAATCGTATTACAAAAAGTAGTAGTAACAGAGTAATTTCAGAAAAATGTGTGACGAAAAAATGTGACTACATATTTCATCAATGTAAAACTTGTAAAACATCAATGTAAAACTTGGGTTGGCTAATCTGGCTAAAATGGAATGCTTTCTGATTTTTGGGAAATGCTTGTTTTCCAATAGTTTTAAGTGCCCTGATTCCGAAATGGATTTAATACAAGAATTTAAAAAGGTTATTACACTTTAAGAGTATTGATTTTTCACCATATATTTTGACATATGAATCTGTGGATATGACGAATTCACTCAAACCGTAGACAAGAAGGAAACGTGATGAATATAGTAAATATACAGTATTTAGAAAATGCAATAGATATGGAAGATATATTTAATTGTTCATGTGTTTTTTTTAATTTTTACTTTGTAAAATTAACGGTTTTTATGAAATTTTTAAATTTATTGCACTTTTTAAAGTGCAATAATTTTTATACTATTTGAGTTAAATTAGTTAATTCGGTTAGGTTAGGTTAGGTAAGTTAGTTTAATTTTATAATCCGATGATGTTTACACATATTGATGATTTGTATGTTTTGGATTTTTTTCTGCTGTTGTGGTTTTTCACGAAAATTTAAAGTGTACTAATTTTTAAATATTTTAGATTTAGGGGATTATTTTTGCTTATTTTGAATTAGTATACGGAATTCTGTTGAAAAATTTGCCTTTTTCTGGAATTCTAGAAGTTATCGGTTAATCATAAATAAAGTGTCAAATGTCAGAAATAATTATGGTGAAAATTCATTTTTGAAATCAGGGCCCTTAATTCTATAGGAAAGTATATATTTTGATTGAATTCGAGAATATACTATATTCGCCAATTATGTATGTCCTTGCATTTAAATAATTTTTAGAAATTCACATGTTCGAAAAGTCAACACAACAATCACAATTTTGAATATGTTTCATATCACGTACCTTTTTTTTCTACATTAAATGACAACACTAAGATTACATTAAGTGAGTGTTTATTCTTCGTTAAGTGTTAAGTGACTGAATCTCACTCAGTCTTCAAATTCATTTTCATCATCTTTTGGTGTGAAAAAGATTCCCATTAGTATTGTCTCTGCGGATGGAAGGTACACACCCCCACCCCCAGCCGCCATACAACAACGACCTGGAAAATGCTCAGCTTAACTGACTTAAGTGGGGGAGAATAATACCTCCCCTCGGCGAGATCTTCAGGGTGAAGTGGAGAAAATGACCCCCTTAGCGCGACCCGAAACCCAAAGTGGGTTAAGGTGATTCAGAAAAGAGTCCGTATTTTTTTATTAACCGATATGAATTTTTTTCTGAATTTATTTTGTTTCTTGTAGAACAGGCGTTGAAGCAACATCTCAGGTATTTACGGCTGTAGTCTATAAAAGTTGTTTATTATCATTTTTTTAGTAGAACATTCGAAAAGTGCGCGAAAGACACACCAGGGGTGGCCGTTTTTACCACGATTTACCAAATAACTTTCCATCACGCCGTTTCACCGCAGGGGTATTCAAAGATGATAGAACGCCACTGTCTTCTTTCTTGACATACCACTCTTACCTAGTCCACTTTAATACATCTTCTCATGCACGCTATTCGCTTATTGAAACTTTTAATATGACCATTCTCCAATATATGGTTTATTTGATCATGCCAGATCTTTCGTGGACGCCCTTTATTCCTGATACCTTCGACACCCATTTATTATTATTTTAGTATTGCATTTTACATAGCTAAAACCATATATGTTCTACTTTCGGCTTGGACACACATCTTTACATGATAATTCGACTGGTCGCTAAATTAATTAGATTAATTTGAGTCGCACAGCGGCAGAGTGGCATATCTGCAAAGTGATCAAATGGTGATACGAGGGATTGAAAAGACGACTAAATTTTATATTTTTATTTATTTAAAAATAAGTATTATTAACATCATTATAACTATTTAATGCTTCTATATATCCATGCACGTTAAATTAAGCCAATACAAAATAATTCATTTTGAACGTATTAGTGTATGTAACTTAAAATACGAAATTTTTCACTTGGGCCACTCCGCCACTCTGCGACTCATTTATAAGTTTCTTTTCTTTTCTAGAAAACATTCAGCTTAAAAAAAACTCGTTAGATAAAAGTTATTTTAGTTAATTTAATAATATTTGAATGTTTTAAATTTATGTTTTTTAAATTTTCGCCTAAAAAAATGTGCTGTTGTCACAAAAGCAGGTTTGAGTTATCATTACTCACCCTAAATAAAAATTAAATGAAGTACCTTCAGTAAACATTTTTTCGGTATGTTTTAATACTTTACGCAAACCTACCCTTTCATTTTCTGGGGGTTGTTATGCGCGGTCATGGTGACGCAGTTCATTCTCCGCTTTTCTTCCATTTTCTAAAAGGTTGCTTTTCGGGAAAGTCCCTGACGGCGCGTATTCCATCCCGAACGGGTCTCGCTTTTATGTGGAAGTGTTGTTGAAGACCACGGCGCTGGCGATATTCACTTTGGGAGTATTTTTTGCATAAAAAATATAAGAATGCCTGTGAGACCCCGAATGAATAACAAATTCAGAAAAATTCCGGTCTGTCTGTTCGTCTCGTTTTTTGCCAGTTAATTTTTGCCATTAGGTAGATTGTTAAGAATGTGAAAATATTGCCAAACGTAGAAATATCTTTCGGCTGACAATTTTATGATAGCAACAATTTTGGAAAATTATATCATCGTTTCAAAGTTACAGTATTTTATAACATATTTATAAAGAGTTTCTATCATTTATAACTTGTTTGATATTTTTTCGATAAATAGTGCTTAGGATAATTGTCACGGATGATCTACACCGAATTAAGTATTTCTAAAATTGCTTTAAATTATTTTAGATTGGTACAATTTCGAATTTCTTATACAGGAAGTATTTAGCGATCTCAGGAAATATTAAATATTACACAGTGTTCATTTATTTTCATATAGATGGACCTACTTTATTATTTGACGCCAATTTCCATTTTTTTTTTGTTCAATTTTTATTTTTGCTTGTACAGAATGGCCCAAAAGTTGCGAATAGCTTTAAAACATTCATGTTTTCGAAGATTAATAATGTTTTTTTTATTGTTTTTAACAAATGTATATAACCAATTAATATTTAATGATCCATGTATGGAAAGATCTTTCTTTCAAATACCAGCCATTTTTAAATTCAAAAATCCCTTTTTTTCAACTGTATTATGCGTAGCATTTGAATGGATATCTATCTGGTCATATTTTAATATTTTTTCCATGGGTTATTATTTAGCACCTACATAGTCCTTGTCTTTTTAACATAAATGTTATTCTTCAGACAATCCTAAAAAATATATAATAATACTAGAAAATAAAATGCTGAATGTCTGGACTCTTGTCACCGAAAATTTTGTTTAAAAGGTTGTTCTGGCGACGTGAGCTGTGGGTTTTATTTTGTTTATACAGGCTCGGACTAGTTGAATTTTGTATGCAAACTGATGTAAATGTGTCTTTAAAATCTTTTAAGCCTGCGAGATATGCAAACTGAGCATAACGCTGTTGAACTAAAGTTGCAGGATTATATCTGCATTCATAAACGGTTCCTAGCATTTCGGACTGATTGTGGTCCTCTGTTCTCAGGTGATCGCTAATCGAGCCCAGTTTTCGAAAATGCATAACCAAGTAACAAATCATCAACGTATTCAAAATAAATTCAAGCTCAGTTGTCTACTTTTATATATATACTCTATAATTATCTAAAAAAGAAGAAATATAAAAAGTATATAGTTTTAAACTCCTTCACAACTATTACGTTACTCTGTTATTACTGATCGTATGTTTGTATTTTTTTTAACTAAATTTTAAACGAACTTATTTATTTAAAATAAATTTACGGCATTGATCTGTTATTTCATTGATAGACGTTGCATATTTTCAACATCAAATTATTCCACAATAATTATGTTTATAAAAATACACATATTTTCCTTCCTGAATAATATTAATATTAAAATAAAATAATATAATATTTTATTTAAAGACTTTTTGATTTTTATTAGCAATGTAGATAGAACAAAATGTATTTAATTTTTTTTTAATATAGATTGATTTCTTCGCATATTTTGATTCATGGATCAGTAAGTAAATATCCGTCCTAACGAAAATACAGTAGAATTGAAACCGATCGACTCTAAACTATAAAATCACAGTTTGTTATTTTTCAAAATTAATAACTACAAATTTAACGCTACAAACATCAAAAGTATACAATTTTCATAAAGTGTTACTTCCGTCACACAAAAGAAAAGTTATTCCTAAGTTTTGATAAATGTCTCAATACGGAGCACAAGATGATTAGAAGATTGCCCAGGGTGTTTGCGAAATATAACATGTACATGCATATATATGAAGATAGTGATTATTTTACGTACCTGGGCTGTAAAGTGAACACGCTAAGTAAGACAACGGAAAACTTGAAAATCCGCCTTCTAGCCGGAAACAGACGCTTATATGCCTGCAGGCGACTGCCGGGGTCGAAAATACCGTCGAAGTCGATGAAGCAAACTTCTAATATATACTCGTACACCAATAATTTAAACCTAAAATCAAGAATATTAATTAGCAGATTTGAACGCAAAATACTAAGAAAAATTTATGAACCTACACTAGTAAATCGATATTACAGAATAAAAATAAACCATGAGCTCGAAAATTTAATTGAGCAAGAAAAAATCGTAGGATTTTATAGGTTGCAAAGGCTATAATGGGCTGGGCGTATCGAAAAAATGCCAACGACGGGAATTCAAGATCATAACGAAGGGGATACCCAGCGGAAACGACCTTGAGTTGGACAAAGAAGAAACGAGCTTCGTGTGTGGAAGAGGAGTGGAACAAAATGAGAAATGAACTAGAGAGGAATGGCCAAGAATAGGAGTCGGCAGAGAGCAGTTGTGATCACATCAATCTCAAAAACTTTCCAATTAAATTGAAAATTTGTCTAAAATTAATAAATTTTAATATGTAATTTCCCTGTTGACGTCCAAGCATTTGTGAGGCTGGGACATGAGCTTGACAATCCTCTCATTAAAAAAAATCTGCCGCCTGTTCATTGAACTAGTTGTTGGCAGTTTTGTGGACACCGTTATTGATCTGAATGCGTTTTTCGCCCAAAATTCCTTTAATTTCGGAGAAGTGTGATTGTGTGATAGCGCCAGGTCCGTGCTTTCTTATGTTGTTTTTCAAGATCAAAAATCGAATCACTAATCGACTAATGATATACACGGTTAATAAAATACTTGTGAGAAATTACGCGTGACGCACTGAAAAACTTGGAACTGGTAGACGAGATGCGGTTACAGACAAGTAGTGACAAGTTCCTGACAACGTTCCAGTCCAGTGTTCCAGTTCCAGCGCCCGCTTACGTTGTTAATTCATGCAAACGACTCTTTAAAAATGAGCTACGTATAATATAATATTATTAATTTGTTTGTAATTCAATTAATCTTTTGAAATATTAATTTTATTCTGGAGTTACTATCTGTTATAATTCATAAGGTTTCTGAGTAAATTTTCATAATATATTATCGTAGTACGTATTATTTTAAAGCTGTATAAATTGTTTTACGAAATCTGAAATTAAACACTGTTCTTCACCCAATACTAATCAATTTTGAAAGGAAAATTTTCAACCCATGTCAATCATACTTACAGTGTTACAAATTGATATTCATTTTTTAGATTTACTACATCGCATTATTTTGCGTCGCCGATTCCACAAGTCCCGATGTTGGATCCCACAGTTGGTTTACGAAACATCGGTAAATACCAGGTTAACGTGGCGCGACATCCCTGAAAACTCATATGCGTATAAAAAATTTCATCAACACTGCAAAAAAAAACAACAAAAATCAAAAGTGAATTTTAGAACTTATAACAAATTTAATTTCCAACAAATATTTATTTTGAACGATCCTTCTGTTACCATGGGCTTTGTAAACAATTATATTTCAACAAAAGTTCTCTGAAGCCTGGCTTTAAGAGCCATTGTTGTTTAATAAAACGTTTGTTTTATGGGGTGGTTCTAAAATAATGTGTTTGATCGTAAAGAAGATCGATTTTCAAAATTTTGTGTACAACTTTATTAACATGTAATAGACTCACGTGTATATATACACATGTTATCGCTGCTCAATTCAAATTTTTGTAAAATGATTGTTATTTCCTCCATCGATTGTTTAATTCCCGTGACTTAATGTTACGCACGCACGGACACTGCGTTCTTCTATATCAGGACTTCTTATTTTGTTTTACTGTAAAAATACACAAAAGTTTCACTAAGTGTATAAATGTAGGCGCCTTTGAGCGTCTGAGAAGCCAACTGAATAATTCCCCTTTTTGTAGATATCTTAAAATATATAAATATAATAGTTTTTTTATCATTAATTGACGTGGCGGTTACTTCACGATGTACATGATTATTTTAATTTAATTATAAATTAATTTAACTAAACTACAGGTCCTATTTCCTATAAAATTAATAATAATTTCCCTTTGCATATGAAACCCGCGTTTTACACCAACAACGACATCGGCAAAATTCTACTTAATTCAAAAATAAAAAATAATACATTAGAAAAAAGTGGAATATACGAAAGAACTTTAGAGATGTAGAAATTGCGACAAGAAATGTACAGGGCAAACCGCGAGAAATCTAAATACGAGAATAAAAGAACATCGTCGCTGCATAAAAAAAAACTTCTCGGAATTTTCTAACCACATACTTGAAATAAGCCACTTTTTCGATAGTCATAAACTAAAACTTCTCCACTCGATACTTTATAAATTGACCCGAATAACCTGAATTAACCTGAATAATTTGGAAACCTTTAAAATACGAAAGAATTTAAATTCCTTTACTCTATTTCCGTTAACGACCGAAACCTCCCCTCTCTTTCCAAGTCTCGGCCCATTACCGGAATGTTTAGTTATCACCTGATGATGAGAGGGACTGCACCTCTTGAAACTATAGTAGTGACAATAACCCAACCCAACGTGTGTGTAGTACAAAATTTAATTGTGAAAATCAAAATAATAATTTTTAAAGATATTATACTCAGGTACTAAAATTGAGATATTTATAAAAAACGAAATCGATCCAATTGTCTTCTGTGAGGCTCATTTATTTAAATAATCAATGAGAATATATAATATAATATGATTAAAAAACAATAACTGAAAATAAATATTAGTTATATTAGGTATACTTCAAGCACACTCCTTTCCATTGCTCATTGGGCTACTTATATTTTCTGAATAACGTTGACGATAAGGGTCCACATTAATGCCATTATCAGTTGACACTTATTTACTTACTTTACTTTACATTTCGCGTGTTTTTTATAGATTATAATAGATTTTGTTGATTTTGTTATATTTTAAAGGGTATATTTTCTCTTACAGTTAAGAATACAATAAACGTGCGTGAGGATATATTTGGAGAACGCTTAAAATATACAATGCTCTTAAATTTTACAGGTTTATTTTGAGATACAATTTGAGATCCCTTTAAATAGAGATTTTATATCCTTGTACATACTAAATTTTTGTATTATTAATGTGTGTGTAACACTTGATACGAGAACAGAGACACCGGGTAAAAAAGATAATATTTTTAATATGTTTTACACGAGAAAGTCTCATACGGTTTGCCGTTTTTAATTTGTAACATTATTTTATCAAACGAAGAATTATTAACCTTGTCAACCCCTGCGCGGAGCCGCACCGACCCCCTTTAGCACGTATCTCGTGCGGAGCTACGCGGCAACTTTAAATAATGACCTTAACAAAACCCTTCTCCGGTCAGCCGACGAGTCCAAATGATTTATGTCCACAAGGCTGTTGAGCAACTTTTCTAATTTTATAAACCTTTTCACGTAATCGTGTAAATAAAACCATAAATGAAGTAGACAACTGGATTAGGTTTTTTTTTAATTTATTATTAGGGCAGTAGTGTTACGTAGCGATAGGATGTAACTATGGAATTTTTTCTGTCATACAGTCAACGGTTTTAATAACACCCCCCATTTTTTGTAATACCCAGATTTGTAGTCTGGTAAATAGATGTACGATGTACGAATGTGACCTTGTGGTGACAAGTCGAATGTAGCAAAGCACTTTTTCACAAAATCATTTCCATAAATTCAAATAACAATTTTTAATACTAACAGTTGTGTAAACGTCTTTGAGGTGAAATTTTTAGCGAAAACGGCGCTATAATAATTATCCAAAGTTATTATTATCTTTATTTTTTAATTGTAAGCAAAACACATTATTATTATTATTGTGAAATTGCAATTTTTTCAGAACATAGTTTTTTAAAAATAGAACTATTAATGTATCAATTTGAAAGCTGTAGCATATGCACAGCAATGAAGATGAAATATAACAATCGTCAGTGTTGCAAAATGAAGCTTTGAGAATAATACACTATATATATATATATATATTGTAACGTTATAAAGTTTCAGATACAAAAAAATAAATAACCATAGTACCTAAATAAAACTAAGATCTACATGGTTAGTAAATTTTCACCAGTTTCAAAGTTGGTCGCTAGAGCGACCGGGTACGTATCAGACCGGCGCGAAGTAGCGGCATTTGGCATTCGCGTGTCGCGCTGGAAATACACGCTCTGCGGGCGGCGTGGCCGTCCCGCGTGTTTCGAAATTTTTTTCTTGGAGGAGCCTAGATAGAATCCAGGAGCAAATACGACGCCAAGTTGGCCTTAGAACGTCGCGCTCAGGATGACAACGAAGGGTAATAATAACGTTTTTTTAGTCAATCTCGTAACGCACTCATTTCTAGCATTACAAATTCTAATTGTATCGTAAAAAATTATGTTGTTGTAGAAAATAATTGAAATTTCCCTTCCTTCTTTCTTTTCTTTTTTTTGGTTCTATCTTTTGAATCCTTTGTAAATTTTTTTACGCCTCATAAAATTTCTTCCTACCTAGAAGAAATTGATTTTGCTACGATGTTACAATAATTTACCACGCAAAATCACAGTTTAATCCCAACACCCGTCGACATTATCTCACAATGGTCCATCTTGGAGAAGAGGACGCGTACATGTGCCGATGATGGAAGGAGTACCTGGCCGAAATTGCCAGGCACTCGGATACCTCGGCAGATGCTGCTCCCAGGACACCACGAGAGACGGATGCGGGAAGATGCCGTGTTTTGCAATGCGTACTAGAAGAATTGACGCTGATTGACGCATCAGTATTGTCGCAGACGTCACATTTAAGTAGATTTGTGCATACATTTTTTCTGAGTTTAATTTTTTTAATAGTAGTTATGCTCCAATATCATTTGAATAAATTCAGTTAATATTTATTGGTTTATTATTTGAAATATCACATCACAAATTTCATTTATTTTTTGCCAGTGATGGTTAAGATGGATCTTCACACCATGGTAAGTAGGTAGCATCTGATAACGAAAGACTCACTACTCATGTGTCCGTTGCAGCTAGTCGGTGGAGGGGCAAGCCGTGGCCTACACCTCACAATGGCGCTCTACCCCACAATATATATATATATATATATATATATATAATCAGTGCAATGCTGAAAGACCTGAATACGATTACCTCTAAGGAGAAAATATATTTCAATGTAATGATATTTATTTATAAAATCCTTACTAAGGAAATATCAGTTGAATTTATAAGATAAATTTATGCAAATCAACATGAGCACGGACATCATACAACAGGAAAAGATAAACTGAGACAGCCATTCAGAAAGAAGGCTAAAGACGATGATGTACGGTGCGATTTTTAATGAAATGCCAGAAAACATAAGAAAGAAGGAGAAAGAAGAGGAGATTCAAAATGAGATTCATTTATGTAAAAGATAAGTTGTAGTAAAATGGAACGATTTTGATCTTGTTTATATTAGAGCATAGGTAAATAAATATACTTATATATGTACTATATCAAAAATAAATAAATACGTAAATTTAAATTCGAATATTTGTTGGCGTGGAGTAACTGGTAACCCATTTTCCCAAATAGGAAAATAATCCAGGTTCGAATCCCGGTAGCAACTGTAACATTTTTTTGATAAATTGTTTTTTCTGTATATCTTTCTAGTTGATGCATTTAATTTGTATTGTTGTTATTATTATTAATAGTATTCGAATAGGAAAAGTAAAACATGCGAAACAAGAATGTAGAAGACTTCGTGTACTTGTTTGATGGGATCGAAAAGGATTAGAAAGATATCAAACGGAGGCAGCAGGGAATAAAGTGAATCCAGTAATTTCTAATGGCCGAGGCGAGATTTGCGATGCATAATAGAGACCTGGTATCGACACTGATGGTTGGAAGTGATGATTGGAGCTAACTAAAAAGAAACGAAAATGAAAACTGAAATTCCATTTCAAATAGAGTAATAATTTTTTTTTTAAACTTTCAAATCGTATTTTTCCAATGGTGAAATTAAATTTTCCACCAATCCTGACGTTCGTCAATTCCACGGAAAGCTCTCCCGTACAGCGACAGATTCTTTCGACTTTTCGATTTATTGAAATTAAAAAACTTTCCACGTATTTTTATTTCTAGGGTCTCCGATTTCATTAAATGTGTTGAAGGCTTCACTAAGTCCGATATTTCTTTTCCAATAAAATGTAATGACATTTCTCGGGAACGTAGACAAAAATTATTTCCATTTTTATACACAATTTTATATCGATTTTTATATTATGGCTGTATACTCTCTGCGAAGAGCTCGATTTTTTTTTTTTGGTGGACTATTTATAAAAATGTTGCAAACTTATATTAGTTTTGCAGACGAATTTTCTTTATGAAAGCATATTTCGGAACATATTTAAAAATAAAAATGTAAGCCGAAGTTCAAAATTATCATTTATAAAACTTTTCTTAGACCGATTGTATTATACAGCGGCAAAAAGGGAGCCTTAATCTTGGCAAGGAATAATGCTCAAAATCTGGAAGAGGAAGGTCCTCCGAAGAATTTTTGAAGCTACACGGGAGAATCTATGCAGTGGAGAAGCAAGTAAAATCATGGACTGAAAATTTTTTACGACGTACCAGATATCGTGAATCGTGACTACACAAGGTCCATCGATGATGCTGGGCTGGACGTGTCCAACGGATGCCTTCTCTGAGATACCCACATATGGAACTGCATCGGCAAACCCCAAGGTACGCGACCACGAGGAAGACTTTGAAGAAGATGAGCCGACAATGTTAAGAAAGATGCTAGAAATCTAGACGTCACAACTGGAAGACAGACTACTTGAGAAGACAATCGTAGGCATGTTGTAGGATGCTGATGCATGTACATTTTTGCCATTTTTTTTAACAAAAAAAAAACTTTTTAAACAACGTTTATTCAATCCAATATATAATTTCCATTGTTAGATAGGTAGATAGTAGCACCTATTTGTCCATTTATTTATTCCATTCCTATAAAAAAATTCCGGATTTTAGGGCAAAAAAACTCATCAAGAGATGTTTTGACATGCTCTGTTGAACACCATTTTTTACCATTGAGAAAATTTTGCAGAGATCAGAATAAATTGTAATCACTTTGTGCCAAGTCCGAGGAGTATGGGGAATGCTGTTAAACTTCCCATTTCAGGTCAATTAATTTTCTTTGGGCGGTTGATGCAACATATGGTCCAGCATTATATTGTTAAAAAGTGACACCTTTTCTGTTTATCAAATGTGGTCGGCTTAAAAACCATACCCAGTATATGGAGATGTCGAATAACGGTTGATTGGTCAATATCAAACCTCTTCATTTCTATTGGAGTTAGTCGAAGGTCTGCATTCACCACAGCCTTCAGATTTTCGTCTTCAATTTCAATGGGACGTTCAGCGCGGGTCCGATCTTCAAAGGGTGGATTCCCAGAACGAAACTTATTAAACCAAAAAGAACACGTCCGTCTTTTCACCACACCTTTGCCCCCCCACACAGAACATATATTTTTAGTTGCGGTAGTAGCACTCCTTCCTGTTTGAACGCATAAAGCATACGATGTCGTAAATGAATTTTATTCGGAACCATTACTAATTGTTTTTGGGGGGTTGTGACACGATCGGCTGTTGAACGGAAACTGGCCAAATCAGGTAGAAGATGTCTCTTTTAAGGAATAACAAAATTTCAAGACAAAAGACAATTGTTTACACTATCTGCAAATAAGTACCGTTAAAATGGCAAGAACTTTTGCATCAACCTAATAGATATGTATTGCTATCGGTTTAAAGAATGTTGAAATTTATTTTCTATTTTTTTTTAATAACAAAAATATGTCATATTTGTATAATATGTAAGACAACATCCGCAATATTCGATAAATCGTGATTTCTTACTATCTCTTTGTTTGTTCCTGCTGTACGCTTCATTGGCTTTCCTTCCAATTTGTGCTCATAAAATACAAGTTCAGATTAGTAGGTAAACATCTTTTACTGTTCGGACAATACGAAAAGTATTACACGAAAGCGGTGGATCAGAAACAGCGAGATAGCATTTGGTCCAGATCAGTGACTCTATTTATGCGCACTTACTTACACATATTGCCATAAAACTTACAAGGTTTGTAAAAACCTTACACACACAAACACTTGCTCGAAAAAATAGGCATCTACCTGAAAACTTATAGGTGTATGTTTGTATTTTAGATTGTTCGTTTATTTAGTATGTTAATTTACATATAATTAATATAAGTATATGCACCTTATGCCTGGCTAGATTAAAGGTTCTAAGGGCACAGTAAAAGGATTACTATGGGTATCTTTTCACGCTGGATAATGTTATCTTTTTAGCGTGATGGCGTAGGGTGTGCGGGGAGAGGAATATATTTAAAATAGATGGTACTAGAAAGAGTTTAAGAAATTTCATGAAATATTTAGATAGTTCTCAAGTTATGTTATAGAATTTATTTTATATGCTACTATATAAGTGTTTTTTTTTCATTGTTAACAAAATAGTACAAATCATTATACGTAGAGCGTAATACACGTATTTAATCAGTAAATTTATCATAACGATTGTTTTTATATTATGACTTAATAATTTTACATATCGCAATATTTTCGTATTTAATCAGGGAATTTAATCATCTAATCAATCAATTTTAATCATTTAATCACCAGATAAATAGTTTTTTTTCCCAGCCTACTTTTAGGCAATAACTTTATTTTTAAAGAGAACATATTATATTGCAGTTATTTAGTACATATATAGTTCTGCTGTATTTTTAATACAAATTAAATTAATCAACTAATACCAATAAATGAATATATTATTTCTGTATATATTTCTAGTTGATTAATTTAATTTGTATTAAAAATATCTTTATTATTATTTTCTTCATAACGTATCAAAAAAACTTAGTTATTAAAATATTATTTTAACTTTTACTTAAAAAAATTGTTATATGTTATATTTTCGCTATATATGATATATACATTTCTTATTTACTTTTTCTATATATTTTAATATGTATTTTCTATTCACAACTCATCAAAAATCGTCATAATATTTGTTTTTAATTTTAATCTAAAAGGAATAATTATTTACGAATGAAATAGATTATTTACACAATGTTTTCTACCTGTTTATATTTTTAATATATTTACGTATTTTTTTATAAAAATAATCTAAGTAATTAACAGTAATCTGTCTCTAAGGATTTCATTGTTTTTATAATTGTACTTAGTACTGTATAAATATATAAAATAAGATGTCTTGAAATTATTTGTCTACCCATGCAACGTCGTGTACATTAGTTTTCTCTAAGCAAATAAAGCTTAATATATTTTAGCGACAGTGTCGGTGTTTCGATAAATTAACGTTTCCGTTGATAATTTCACGACTCCTTCTAAATATTTAGTGCCGAGTAATTAGAGGTTCGTACATTTTTGATGGCCGCTATTTTTCGATCTGAACATTTAAGTGGCGTCTTTAAGAGTAATATTGTGAGAAATGCTTTAATTTTCGGGATTTTAAGAGATTTATTCAAAAACATTGCGAAATAATTGTTTTAAGTTATTTTCTATTTCCAAATTATTTTAATCCACTTCATCCCTGAATTTTCGGAATACTTCTCCAAAATGTTTTTAGAATTAAATTTCTCGAAACTCGATAACTAATACAAGTGTTGCGCCTACATATCTACATACAATATTCATAAAAACACAAATACATTTATAAGCCTGCTCACGTTCCTTTTAACGTTAGCCATCATTGCTTCAGACCAAATGGAATTTTGTTCCTTTAAATGTTTACAATTATTTTTATCTTTTTTCACGTTTCATATTTTCCGGGAACTTTTTCGTTTTCGGTATTCTGTGATTAATATTTAATATAATTTTCAATGAAATCATCAATTCATTTTCCTAGAATATATCTTATTAATACATCTACCTCTTTACTTCCAATTTGTATTTTTATTATTTATTATTCCTTTAGAAGAACACATTCTTATTGTGAAGTTGTAATTATTCAGAACATAGGTCTGTGATATTTTACATATGAATTAAATATATTAATTAGAAATATATACATATAAAATCAATTTAATCGAAAAATATTATTGTTGCGCCACCGGGATTCGAACCTGGATCTCTTTCCTAACCGGGGAAGGTGCTTTATCCAACTAAGCTACAGCGACAATATTTTTAGCGACAATTTTCTATGTATATCTTTCTAATTAATATATTTAATTCATATTTAAAATATCACAGACCTATGTTCTGAATAATTACAACTTCACAATAAGAATGTGTTCTCCTAAATAATAAAGTTGTATCAATGTGTCCAAAATTTAATAAAAATGAATTGATAATTCTGGCGTCTGCTATCAGTTTACTCAAAGGTATTTGAGATTCTGTAAAAATAAGGTAGATGGCTCTTTCAAATTATGGAACGATTAAATGTATTAATATCAAAAAGGTAACATATAGGGTCGAAAATTGTCGCTAAAAATATTGTCGCCTTAGCTTAGTTGGACAAAGCACCTTCCCCGGTTAGGAAAGAGATTCAGATTCGAATCCCGGTGGCGCAACAATAATATTTTTCGATTAAATTGATTTTATATGTATATCTTTCTAATTAATATATTTAATTCATATTTATTCCTTTAGACTTCAATATTTTCACTTACATTATAATAAAGTGTTTTCAACGTGTTCTTGTTATACTAATTTGAATTATTATTGTTATTATATGTGAATATATCATTACTTGTAGCCTTGTGATAATAAATATTTTTGAATATATCAATTACACAGTGTATACGTATATTTTGTTACAACCATTATTTACTTCAGACTGAAGATTCTGATTGAAGACATTCTTTATCTTGCCATACTTTAGAATACAAAGTACCGAAAAATATATTACTCAACGGGTTACATTTAAGACTTTTGATTTGATTTCCTACTTTCATAATAATTAATTGATAGCTATACTCACCCAATTTTGAAATATCATATGTATAATAAGGAATATCTATCTAAGAACGATAATAATATTTTTCGGAAACTAATGTAATTTTCGTTGCATATGAATGAATGTGTTTAGGCGGTGCTTTTATATTGAGTAATGAGCTGTATTATGATATCAGAAGGTTTTTCTTTAAGATGAGTCTGAGGCCTCAGATCTCCCCTGATCTCTTATAATTGGTGGCATTTATTATAGCTTGATATAGCGAAATTCAAATGAAAATACTCAGGTCGAAGTTAAATTACAGAATAAAGTTAGTGACTAGAAGTGCGTCCGAGAATTCAGTTGTTACCTTGCGATGTATTGTTACTAAATTTTGGTCGGTATTAGGCGAAATAGAATGGCTCTAAAGCACCTGGCTGAACGGCCAGGTGAAGTGAGGCACGAGCGGTCCTTTACATATCTAAGGAAATTCTGCAAGACGTGAAGTGAAGGGTTATTAATATTATAATATTAAAAAATAAAACGTTTTTAATGTAGTACATCTGAGTCCGCTTCAAATACAGATTTGCCCTGTCTAATTGAAAAGATTTAGAAACACGTGCAAGCGAGACATGTATTAAGACACCGCGGAGCAAGAACGAGATGAGAATTGGGTTAAGTTCAAATACGTTTACAAAATCTCTCTCACCAAGTAGTCTGGCGTACTTTCTACCGTCGGAATAGTACGCCACGTAATTAACTCGTGGAAAAGTCGGTTTTGTTGTTTGTTGTTGTTGCATTCATAAGGCAGTTTCAACCATGTTTTTTCCATCGGCGAAGTATCTTCTAAATATGTAATTTAGAGCTTATTTTGGTTTACTGTATTATTCATTTTTCACAGAATATTGCAGCTTTAACGAAAAACAATATAAATTGATATTTTTTTGTTTTATCTGTTCTGAAAATATTGATCGTGCCCCACCATAGCCCCCCGCAGGGCCTACGGCAATCGGAAACAGCCATCAACATCCATAACAAGCAATCGGCAACAGTTAGTTTATATGAATAACCGAACATTGATAATTCATTTTTTGAATACTAATTTAATGTATTAATTATAAATATATATATATATAATATCAATTTTGTCGAAAAATATTGTTTTTGCGTTACCGGGACTCGAACCTGGATCTCTATTTCCAATCCGGGGAAGTACACTACCAATTGTGTTATAACGCCAGTATTTTTCATGACAAATTTTCGAACCTATATGTTACACTTTTTCAAATTAATACATCTGTTGTTCCATTAGATTTGAAAGCCAATTACATTATTTTTACGGAATCACAAATACCTTTGAGTAAACCGACTGCAGACGCCAGAATTATCAATTCATTTTTATTAAATTTTGGACACATTGATACAACTTAAGGAGAACACATTCTTATTGTGAAGTTGTAACATCACAGACCGTCTGTTCTGAATAATTATAACTTCACAATAAGAATGTGTTCTCCTTAATGATAATTCATTTACTTTTCATTGCAGGATAATGTTGCTAAATTTACAAAGCATTCCCAATTTTGTCTATTAATCCGATTATTCATGACGACCATAATACCCAATTAAGCAGTGCTGTTGGTGTTCCACAGGACTCACTGTATGCACCGCAGACAAATATTTCGCATAACAAACAGATATTGGTACAATTTAATGTCACACAGATATTGTTTATATTATTTATATATACCTACCTACTAGTTCGTTATTCAGATATAAATAACAATAGTAAATATATTAATATAAAAAAAAAACTCACGGGAATACAATGCCACAACAATATTCTTATAATTTTCAAACCATCAAATACGGTGCTAACTTGGCGGTCGATCCCTCGGGACGATGCTTGAATCTCCGATTACTTGATCATTAAGCGAGTGTCCTACCCCTAGACCAAACGATATTGATAGATAAATTACATCTTACATATAATGTATTATTTTTACTAATTGTCTCTCCTTAATTATACCTATTTATTTTTAAATAATTATTCACTCATAATGTATTCTAAAATTGCGTAAATTTCAGTTGCATAAATCCACCTACTGAAAATCAATATGTTCATAGCAATTGAGAAATATTTTTTTAAAGTAATTTTTCAAATAGCCATAAAATAGTCCAGTAAAAATTTCCGTGAAAAAATTAAAATAAAATAAAGTTATTAAGGAGATCACATTATTATTGTGAAGTTGTAATTATTCAGAACATAGGTCAGTGATGTTTTAAATACTAATTAAGCGTATTAATTATAAAGATATACATATAAAATCAATGTTATCGAAAAATATTGTTATCCGGGTAAGATATATTACCAACTATGCTTCAACGACAGTATTTTTGACGACAAATTTTCCAACCTATATGTTACACTTTTTCAAATTAATACATCTATCGTTCCATTATCTGAAAGCCATCTATATTGTTTTTATGAAATCTCAAATACTTTTGAGTAAACCGATAGCAGACGCCAGAATTAACAATTCATTTTTATTAAATATGGACACATTGATACAAGTTCGAATCTCGGTAGCGCAACAACATTTTTTTTCGATAAAATTGATTTTATATGTATATCTTTGTAATTAATACATTTAATTAGTATTTAAAATAAAATTATTGAAAGAGAAAAACGTCACTTTTTGACCTAGAGATAAGTACTGGAAACGATTAAAAAATCACGAACTACAGCTTTGTATAAGGTGGGAACAGTGCCAACGGTGGATGTAAATGACGTAATAACTTCTGAGACACATTTTCGTGTCCGTGAATCAGTTTTAGCGGTATAAGAATTTTATGTATGTAGGTGCCAGAAAAAAGTTTTACTAGCTGAATTCAAGAAGTTCGATCGTAACATTTTTATTAAGTAATACCAATAAATTTACATAGGGTAATAAAATAGCGCTAATTGGGTTTGAATCTTATTAACCTTATTTGAAACCTTTTCTCGATGTTAAGATTAATTTATATAATGTTTTTATCTAACAATTACTTGAAGCATAGTTTAAGACGACAAAAATTCTGAAATAAATGTGATACTTATAGGATGTTTTTTATTATACTCGAGAATAACACGACATTCCAATGTCTGGAGATTTTATATAATTTTTAAATCACAAAATTATAAATCGTAACATTTTTACATTTTTTTGATACGATATCATGAATCAACAAGTAACTTTATAAATTACATTATGTTATTTAAATGATATTTATCCGAGTCCAACTATTTATTTTTTCTGGTGACTGGTATCAAATATAATTAAAATGAATCTTTGAAAAAAAAAATTTTTAAGGAGAACACATTTTTGTTGTAATGTTACATTTTCAGAACACAGTTCTGTGGTATTTTAATACAAATTAAATAAATCAACTAGAAAATATATGAAATTGATTTCTTTTAAATATGAAACAATAGATGTATCATTTGGAAAGATTACATAATATAAGTTAATCATTTGTCAGAAACGTATTCGATTGCTATAGCGAAATAAAGACGTCCAATATTTTTTCAATAAATAGATTTTTTTGTTTATCTTTTTAATTTGTAGAAAAAATCTATATGTCGAAAACATATTTGGTTGCTATCGGGATTCGAACCTGACCTTTCCTATCCAGAGAAAAAAAAAATCTCCATACACAAAAAATTGATGCAAATCAACAAGAGCACGAGCATCGTACAAGAGGAAGGGATAGACTGAGACTGCTTTTCAGGAAGAAGGCCAAGTCTCAGAAATCAATGATGTATAAGTACGATGAAAATTTTTAATGGAATGCCAGAAAACATAAGAAAGGAGGAGAAATAGAATAGATTTAAAATGAAACGGACCAAATATGTAAAAGATGAATTTTAGTATAAGAAATTACTTTAATCTTGTTTATATTAGAGCATATATAGGAGTGCTTATGTATACACTATGTTAAAAATTAAACAAATAAATAAATATCTTTCGATTAAATTAATTTAATTTGTATTAAAAACAACCACAAAACTTTTTTCTGAAATTACAACTTCACGACAAAAATGTGTTTTAATTAAAAAATGTATAGAATTTATATCAAGTTATTTCACACAATATAATTATAAAAACAATTTTCTCTCAAATTATTAAATTTTATACTTTTTAAACATTTTTTGATAAAGCGAACATTTGTGTTACAGCTATGCCTGCCAAACAATGTGTAGGTATATTTTCAATAAAGGTCCCAAAAATTTCATTGCCTCATTCGCTATTGGTTATCATTTGACGTCGATATTATTTCCCCCCATCTCGAGAACACACCTGAAACCAGATATTTATAATTCACAACCGGAAGCGCTCTCGCTTAAAGGGAACATTCCCGCCCAGGAAGGAATCGGGTCGGATACATCCCCTATTAAATGATTTAATTTATTTTACATGCTGTAAAGATTTTTTGCCATCTGTGAGCGCGCATGAGAAGCAGACCATCTGCTGGAGCCTTCGGAATATTAATGTTCCTAGCCGTGGCGCGGCTGCGGAAAACCTTGTACGCATTTTTTACGGTTTATTGCCCGCTGGGGCTCAATTAAAAAGAGGTTTTTTAATGAAAGTAAGGAGATAAATCGTCGGTGAGAGGAAGCCCCTGTATTCCTCGCGGTGCAATCAGTTTTAATATAATATCACACTTTTAATATACACAATTTATTTTCTGTTAGTGTGAAATATCTTTTGCGTTATGTTTCATCTCACTTCTTTTTAAAGCATCATTGTAAATAATTAAGAAACAATATGTTTTTTTTTAAAGAGAATACTTTTTTCTTGTTAAGTTGCTATCGGGATTTGAACCTGGACCTCTTAGTATCCTAGAAAGTACATTCACCATTTCGCTATAAAAATCGCATACATTTTCGACAAATTTTAAATTTATATTCTGTAATATTATATATATTCATTTAAATATATGTACATATATTTAGTTTGGGGTATCTACGAGCATTAGTGCATGAAACTTGTATTTCTTCTGGGTTTAGATCGCGTTTCTGGACGGTTTCCTTGAGAAAACCTGCGTCTTTATTGTATATGTTTCGGCACGGTGATACGTGCCATTGTTAAGGCCAAGTATTAAAAGTTACGGTTACTCGAGGACATGAATACTGTGGAAATAGAAAAATCTAGGGTACATCGGAGTCAATTGTAGCAAAATGCATTTTGCAATTTTTTGCAACGTTGTTATAAGAAATATATAGAAAACTCATTTTCTCAACAGTAGACAATTTTGTTGTCTTCAAAATTATTATATTCTCATTTCTCTAATTATAACAGAAATAAAATTATACGCTTATAAACACATCGATGTAAATGGTACAACTGACCCAGACCCCTGGGTCAGTTTACCAGTAGGAGAATTGATTAAAACACAGAATACAGGTAGTCGCACTTTAACCATTTTGGTGACGAAAAATAGTTTCTTTATTGTTTTCTAAAATTTTAGTTTTAAGTTTCCACTACATTTAACATAATACAAAATGTATCTAACCTCATGAAAATTCTTATATTTTTTTGTTAATTGAAGTGTTAATATAAACATGAACTATTTTAATATAATAAAATAACAAAATAAACATACGTTAATATCTTAACATATTTTTCAAATTTCATTAAACAATTTTTTTTTTTACTTTTACTAATACAATATGGTACAACTGCCCCCTAACGGCTATTTCAAATTAAAATATAGGATTTTAATTGTTCTCTATGCACAAGCGTTTCAATACTTGTCATAAAATATACACAAATATCGAAATAAATATGTAGATTAATGAAATAATTAGAACAGTATATAAATAATAATATCCAACTATTAATTTGATCGAAAAAACTTACTTTTGGCGCACAAAAAAATCCTTTTACAAATGCAACCGTCCGCGTTCCGCCAAGTCCTGTGAACTACTGGAGACAAGTTCGTGCATGTTAAACGCGCCTCCTGACGACGTGTCATATATGTACCTACTATATTATTACGAGTTCATTCGTACTACTTCCCCTTTGGTACAATTGACCCCGGTTTACTCTATATACGATAAAGCAAAGAATGCACAAATAAGAAACGAATGTAGATCTGTTTAAAGCATTAAGAAACGGTTGCTGAGTTAGTTCGGGCATGTGGAACGAATTAGTGAGGAGAGGATGGTTAAGAAAATATAAAAGGCTAGTATTGAAGGCAAAAGGAATAGAGGGTGTCCGTTAAAGACTTTGCGTGATTAGATAAACCAGATATTGGATGACGACCCTGTTAGAAGATTTAACAATCGACGAGTATACATGTAAAAAGGTGTTATGATAAGTAAGAAAGACATTCCATTAAAATATTTTAAAAATAATATCGAATAAGACTATTTTTAAAATTCAATATCAAGGACTTGGCAAAATAATGTTCATTCGTTGTTGGATAAAATCAATACTCTTAAATTAACGTTTTGTTTTGTAAAATGTGATTAAACGTTGCTGAGTATCGTCAGCAACGATGAGTGATCTCCTTTAATTCTGGAAACTCTCGTCTTAAACATAGAAGAGCCTCTCACAAACTTATCTTGCGGCAGGATGCTGCGTGCGGAGTTTGAGGCGCTTAAATCTTACATCTGTGTAGGTACCACCGGTAATCTGTTTATCTGTTCCAATTGATTGCAACCCCCTCGTCCCTCCCACTCCTCCCTCTCCATCCGCCTCTATAGGCTTCTTCGCTGCTCGGATACCGCAAACCTTATGAAATATAATTGTTTTTTTAATAAAATCTAATTTTATTTTTGCAATTACAATTTTTCATAATTTAGTACTGTAACGTTAAGCTGTCGGATTCGAGTCCCGGTGATTACTATAATTGATTGAGGTGATACTAAAAGATTTATCTCAATTTGTTTTAAGTAACACTTGCGGTGCATATTGGAGTTCTGGTGCCAACACTAATGTATGGAAAAAAAACCTGGAATTGGCAAAAAAGGAACGAAAGTAGCTTAGGTGTGGAATATATGTACGATAGAGTAAGAAATGAACATAGAGCTGCTTGTAGCATAGTAGATAAATTAAAAAAAGAGTCACTTAGATGCTTTGGTCACGTGGAGATAAATTTGAATGCATCACGAATAGAGGGCGCCCGCGAAAGACCTGGCATGACCAGATAAACCAAGTGCTGTAAAAGGTTCAACTACCGCGTACGAAATGTATGAAAGAGGACATACGAGTATGGCGTTCAATCCTCTTTACCTACCCTTGCGGAAAATGACGTGATGGTAAGTTAGTTGTTTTGATATACAACAAAATTTGAATCGATCTATTTTCTGTGTAAGCTGGTATTATTTTTTCTTAATGTTATTGCACGTATTTTAAATATATGTATGTTTCAAACAACTCTTTCTCACACTCCCAGCCCATCTTCAACCACCAGCCAAGAGGTTTCTTGCCCGCTTGAACTTCTCATATACTACTTAAAAATAAACAGTTCAAACGTATCATACTATTTACTACGTATCATCCATTTTAATGAAATTAGTAGTAACAGCTATGTCAATTAATGAAATTGTATACGTTGATAATACTAAAATTTCCTCACTGAGCACTGTTCCACATTTGGCTTTGCTGATATTTGCACGGTGCGCGCCATACCGCAGGTAATCCGCGGGGGATTTCAGCAGATACATACATACGAGGAAGGTGTTTAAGCAATCAAGGGTGAATCCTCCACTATTGACGGTTGTGCTTTGTTGACAGGTGAACACAAATACGGGGGTTAGTCAGATTTAAGTGACAAAATGTGTCTGTATGTGTGTATTAAAGGGTTTTATTCTGAATAAAAAAACACTCAATCTATGATGATGCTTTAATTCTGTGTTGTATTTGTTAATCCATTAATTGATTATATCTCTTACGAAGGTAATTATCAGCTGTCATTATGAATCTGAAGCCTATGGATTAGGGAGCTTAATTAAGGGCGTGCTTTAAAAAATAAATAATATTTTTGTGTATTTTACGTAGGTTTTTATTATTCATTTATATCAGAAATAATTTTCCATATTAAAGCATTTTTGTGGTCTTTCTTATAATGCTTGTATTTTCTTAAATATAACAAATAACATTCAGTTTATTAGTTTTACATTAGTGTATAGGTCCTATCTAAGTAATAGTTTAAAAAAAAGTCAAATCTAGTGTATAACTTTAGATATAAATGAATAGTAAAAGCCCACAATTTCGTAAATAATGCGAAAATATGAATTATTTTTGATAGGGAAGCCTTAAAAGGAATGTGGGTGGAAATTTTTTAGGACTTACTGAAAGTATGCTGTTAGTTATTTATTATGGGATTCCTAGTGTTACAATATTGATGTATTTCACAGTTTAGTTTAGTATTTATTTATTACGTTTTTTAAATCTATTTTATTATATTATATTTATGTATTTATGCTCAATTAGATTAATCGCGAATTCAGCGAAGTTATTTTATTTTCCAGAAATCTTTTAAACCTAACTTTATTCATCTGGAAATGATGCTTACACAGATTATAACTGGCGTTAAATAATTTTTGCACATTTAAATTCATAAAGGTTAAACTTATTAAAATATGTCCTAAAAATATTAAACTGCTTTTTATACCAATTTAAAATGTAAAAAATATTATTACTTCAATTATATTTAAAAAGCGACTTTTTAATTTTAATTATTTAAATAACTTCTGTCATTTACAAAATTTTGGAAAAATCTTATCAGTTGAGTAAAAATTCTTAAAGATGGGTAATAACATTTACCCGAAACGTTGGTCCTTCTCAGAACCAACAAACGCGGTATAAACAATTCCCGGATGAAGACAATTATGTTCGTTTACTTTTTTTTTTCTGCATGTAACATCTGTAACATACCGTTAATATTCAATTTTGATATACCAAGATTACATAATTACAGGATTTGGGAGTATAGATATGTGTATACGGCGATTCAAATTCACCGCCATTGTCACCGTCCCCAGTCGACATAGATACCAGTGACATCTGCATTCAGGACGGCACATCTTCCGCTTTACCGCACGCCACGTTCGCCGACTCGCTTCTCTAACTCTTCATATTTCACGCGCCGCTATCTTCTGTATTCTTTCTTTTCTATCCCTAACTAAATAAGATAAGATTTCTTTGTAGAACTATTCAATTCTGAAAGTCTCACGTACATTTTTCGATACATCTTTGAAAGTTTAGCTGCACTATTGAATTTAATATGTTGCACACATAATTATTTACATATGAATTAAATATATTAATTATAAAGATATACATATAAAATCAATTTTATCGAAAAATATTGTTGTTGCGCTACCGGGATTCGAACTTGGATCTCTTCCCTAACCGGGGGAGGTGCTTTATCCAACTAAGCTACAGCGGCACTATTTTTAGCGATAATTTTTCGACCCTATATGTTACCTTTTTGAAATCAATACATTTAATCGTTCCATCATTTGACAGAGCCATCTACCTTATTTTTACAGAATCTCAAAATACCTTTAAGTAAATCTGATAGTAGACGCCAGAATTATCAATTCATTTTTATTAAATTTTGGACACATTGATACAACTTCACAATAAGAATGTGTTCTCCTAAAAAAAAAAGAAAATTATTTACAGTTACCTGACGTTGTGTCGTGGTGATGATATATAACTTAAAACTGCATCAAAATTGGCTCAGCCGTTCTCGAAATAGCAGATATACGTCGCCTATTATGCATTGCGAATTAAGTCATATTGAGTAATATTAACTACCATATTTTTAAAAGATAGAACATTATAAAATATACAACGCATTTTGGTTTTAAAAAACATTGGTAAAATTACTTAACCCTTTCCAACCCATTGCGCTTTTGAATACACAAGTACATGAAATTTATGATAATTTGATCTTAATTACTTCGTGCCGGATTTTAGAACATTATTATCCCGTCTAATCGTCTTATGACATTGGCTAAACGACAGCTTATAATCACAATAATCGGTTAAAAATTAAATCTATGAAATTTAATAAAGAAACTACTTAATAATGACGTTTGTGTATGGTTCGTCATTACGACCAAGCAACGTTGATTCGCTAAATTTGTATATTTTGCGTACAGGATCTCAACAACAAATAAATAAAAGTTAATGATTATTCCAAATATGAATTAAATATATTAATTATAAAGATACACATATAAAATCAATTTTATCGAAAAATATTGTTATACCGGGATTTTTATTATTATTTTATTATTTATTTCATTATTTTTCGATAAAATTGATTTTATATGTGTATCTTTATAATTAATATATTTAATTCATATTTAAAATATCACAGACCTATGTTCTGAATAATTACAACTTCACAATAAGAATGTGTTCTCCTAAAAAATAATGATTATTCGTTAATTAATTTATCATCACCATAAATAAATCAAGTAATAATCGGAATTCTCAACTAATGCTAATATCCGTGACAAATTGTAACATTCTCATAACCAAACCCAAAATTACTCGTCAAATTGTCTCGTCAATAAATCTCCATCGAATAACCGAACAACGTATAAGTCCATATTAAAAGTCGATCGGCTCTTACATGGTGTGTAATACACTTCCACTCTTGGGTCCTCTGAAACGCGATTTATCTCAAAATATCAGAGGCATTAGGGGCAGATTCTTCGGGCATTCGGAATGTCCAGGGGCGGCTACCTCCATAAATCTCGCCCGGACCTCCGGGCCAATGATAATGACCCTATATCGTGTTTGTTGAAATGTAAACTGAAATCTTTAAGGCCCGGCGCAGATTTGTCAGAAGCCCGTATAAGGGTTATTATATTATCAATGGGTTCGATCGACCTACGAGCGGTACCGTTAATGGATTTTCTGTCGATCCATACTTTTTGATGAGTGTGTTGTAATAGCATTCTTTTCTGTCTGGTACAATGGTAAAGTTTATTATTAATACTTTTCTTATTTACGGTGAAAAATATGGTTACATTTATATATATACGTTGTAGCTTATTGGTGTAGTGGTTAAGACGCTGGCCTAGTGATATAGTGGTCGGGGGTTCTCGCCTTGTTCTAGGACACCAGCAAGTTAGTCCTGTTTACATAGTACAAGCATTTGGCTTAATTTGAAAATAGTAATAATATTGACGTGACATGTAATCCGCATACGCATCTCAATAGATAAAATTAAATAAATTTAACCACATGAGTTTTACAGGGGCGTGCACTTATTTCAATCATAAAAACATATCTATAATTTGATATATTTATTATATTATGTATTAAATATGTAGGTCCTCACGCAAATACTTCAAAGTTTTCATATAAATGTATTTTCTAGAACCATCTAGCGGAAGAATTTAGAGATGACAAATAAAGGTGCTCAAGTATAATTTTTCGCGAAATCTGCCTGTTTTGAATACACGTCAAGCAGGAATGTTGCAAAACGCCACAATATACTTTGATCGTGGTATTATTCTATATTATAAAATATTTGAGTTCTTCACTTAATAATTTGAAGAATTTTCCATGAATAATAGTTGTTTACGTAAATACCTTCGATAGCTGGTTCCCAGGTTTCCGATTAACAATAAGCACACATATGATATATGAACTGCAGAAATCTTTTATTTTTGCTGTCCTAATACTAATCTTTTATTTTTCTGGTCCGATGTTGTTGTTCTTTTAGCTGGGTTGTCTTTTTTAGATTTCGACCGACCGAAGCGCGCACTGGTGGTTTATTTGGACCGCTGGACTGGTCAAAGCACGGGAAGAGTAATAAGTCGCCGAGGAGACACCAACTGGGCCATATTTAACGCCTGCTGATTTTTCCCTAAAAAGTAAAGTCTACAACTCATTGAAACCCGATTACAATTACAGGCGAAATCAACGCTATTTCAAGAGCGATGCTCCAGCGAGTGATTAAAAATTTTAGTTCCAGGCTAAATGAGTGTGAAGAAGTGGATGATGCGCATTTACAAACGGTTGTTTTTCATAAATAAAATTTAAAAACAGCTCTTTAATTTAACAGTAAATAAAACGAGTTTGAACTAATTCTGATGTATTTTTTTAAAATATAAAAAACGAAAAATAATCTGAGACACTCTTTATAATAGATAATCTTAAATTTTTGTCAAAATTATGATGATTTTTTATTTATTTTGAGAAACCTTGATTGTATAATGTTTTGCTGAAACCGGTTGATTTTTTTAGATAAAACTCATACTATTAAATATAACATTATTTGTATAAATTATATTAGATTATCTTTGTTAAATTACATTGGAGTATACTCCTCGAGTAAGGAATATCGAGGGTTGGCTCCCGCTAGTAGCAATCTAGTTTAGTTGTATTTACAAGGTACTGTACTGAATCTCCGGGTCTGTTCGAGGTGGGCGACTTAACCATTTCATCGTGTACATAAATAAGCTAAGATACACTGTTACGTCACACATTATTTTTATCAACTAAACGACTTTTTTAAAAAACAATTGAAATTTATATTTTTATAACATTCGTGCCTTACCTTTACATCTAGAACCAAAAACGTTAACTTTGCAGTTTCATCATGATGGATGGACATAAACAAAACAATGTTATAACTCTTCTTGAGTTTTTTAGCACAACTCGAGTTTCGAGAGAAACAGTAACTCTCATCGACAGGTGAAGTATTAAACTAAATGGATATAAAGTTTTCATCCATTATAATTGTAGTGTTTAAAATTCGTCCAAACTTGGCTGCGAAAGACGCACATAAAACATAATTTAAATAATTTCCTATCTAAAGTATAGCAGTATTAGAGTTTTACAGATTTCAAATTTCTGAGAACTGAAATGGACTTAATTCAAAAATATACCTCCAGGTTAAGAACATCATGTATCCACCTAATTCGTATATTTCAAAAGAAATTGATACTTATAAGTTTTTTTTTTAAATCTATGTACCTATATTTATATTTTTTATTTTATCTAGATTTATTAAACTCTTCCAAAATTAGGGTAATTCTCCTTAAAAGTAATGAAGCATTTTGTATACATCTTCCCTTTTTATGTATTAACTGGTAATTGAAATTCTCTCGGGATCGAGAAAATTTGAATTATCGTCTTTACCTTCGCTGATTGCCAGAAATTCTTTTTCATCCCTTAATTGACCTCTCGACCGGCATCCTTCTCTTCGGCTGTTACCCTCCCATCCTCCTTATTTACTTTATGTTGTTTTTAGTCAATTAAGAAATCCTGGACTCTGAATAAGTTATGTACCTACTGTCTGAAGGTTGTTCCGATAGCTCCGAAGTTGCTTTCAATTTTCATGTTATTCTCTCGCAATATTTATTTATTTTTAACAGCGTGGTTATTTTATTACTTGTAGCTTCGAAGATTATATAATATAACTAGTTACTTAATGTAAATTATATTTTTATAAATCTCTCTTGTTTTTTTAGTATATTTAATAATTAATAAATATAATAGGGTTCGTTTTAACAGGGAATTATTTTAAGAGATATGTGCATTAAAATAATAATATAAATATATGTATATATTTTGTTTTTCAAGGAGAACAAATTCTTATTGTGAAGTTGCAATTATATAATTGATTTTATATGTATATGTTTTTAATTAATACATTTAATTTGTATTAAAAATCTATATATTTTTATTATTTACATTATTATTGTGAAGTTGCAGTTTTGCAGAACATAGTTATGTGATATTTTTAATACAAATTAAATGTATCGAAAAAATATATAGTTTGTGGTTCGAATCCCGGTGGCAGCAAAATATTTTTTTGTTCGATTGATTTTATCTGTACTTTACTTTTCTAATTGATACATTTAATTTATATTAAAAATATATCTTTTTCAATAAAAAATACCTAACCATGCTAAGTTTGTGTTCGTATTATTTTATTACATAAATAATTCGTTCTAAGAAACAAAGTATTTTTTATAATGTCCGTATTAATATTTCCCATTAAAAAAAAACTATTTGAACAAAATGTTCTCGTGTTCGTGTGTAAATGTATGAACTATAATTATAATATTATTTATGGAAATGGTATTTAATTTAAATGTAAACGACCTTCGTTTTGAAAATGACTTATTAGATTAGCGTGTCTATTACTCTTACTCATACTAATACGAATGAGACCCAATTAAACTACAATTACGATACGGAGAATCGACAAATTTCATATATTTATAAAATTAAAATCATGGTGCCATCTAGCAGGTTTTTGGAAACGTTGTAATTTAAAGGACGATCACTTCCATTGGGAAAAATATATGTCTCACTTAGAAACGAATATAGATACAATTTGACAACTTTTTGCATGGTCATTGTAGCTTAATTGGTAAAGCAAAAATGTTTTCAGTTCCTGTCCCGGTGATAACTATAGATAGATTTTTTTCGAGTTTAAATAAGATTTTATTAAAAATCAATGTAATATAATTTTAAATACTAATTTAATGTATTAATTATAAATATATACATATAAAATCAATTTTGTCGAAAAATATTGTTTTTGCGCTACCGGGATTCGAACCTGGATCTGTATTTCCAATCCGGGGAAGTACACTACCAATTGTGTTATAGCGCCAGTATTTTTCATGACAAATTTTTGAACCTTTATGTTACATTAAATTAGTATTTAAAACATCACAGACCTATGTTCTGAATAATTACAACTTCACAATAAGAATGTAATTTATAATATAATATAATTTTTTTAATTGTAAAGTTCCTTTACATAGAACTTGAACGTCATCTGTAACTAAATATTTTATTACAGTTGATAGGACATTTATTATCACATTAAATAATTGCAATACCTTTAAAATCTTATTTAATATTTAGAAAACAAAATTTAATTTGACTACATCGTATATTAAAATTAAAAATTTCAGAAAAACTCCTACATTATTTTCACAACCCAGAAATCAAAGGAGAGGATTTATCTGAGATAATTCTAACGGTTGGTAAGTCGATGTACAAATCCATCCAGATATATGGGCATAAATCCACCAGTTCAAAAATCCGAGCGGTTAAAAGGGAATAACCAGAGGAACATCTAACGTAACACAATTAAACAGCTGCAAGGGCGGATTTTTGTTGTTAAATAAACTTGAAATGCGACTGTCAACCGTCTTCTGAACCCCATTTTCAACGTCACGTCACAGAATTATACATCGTGTACATCACGACAATGATATCGCGAGCTCGGAATGCTCACGTTAACGAAATATTCGCCGGTTCACAATGGGTCCGACCAGAAAAATGGAAATGGGATTTGTTACTGAGAAATTAACTTACCTCCGCAGGAATAGTTATAGATCATCACACTCTTATGTCTTATATCTTGACACATCGCACTTGCCTCGTTCAATTTCACGCACGCTCTTCGGTTATTAACGTTTTTAATGTTATTATTTTTTCTCCTCGCTCATAATTCACATTCAAACATTTTCTCATCCATGGTCGTCGATTGTTAAAGCCTCGCGGACAGTTGACCTGCCTATTTTAAAATGTAATAAAAGCGTTGTCTTACATGCCTACTTAGTTGTCTCTACGAGAGCAGGCAGAAATGATAGAGATTTACACTCTTAGATAGATAGAGCCTCTTCTGTATAGACATACCTCTCTCGTTGCATCGATATCCATATATCTTGTCGATTTTTGAGGCTATTAACAAGACTATCCTCTAGTATTTGGTTTACTTAGCCATGCCAGGTATTTTGCGAACATCTTTTTTTTCAACACTTGCGTTATATGTATTTCTTGTCTTAACTTAATGAAGATGCCTGGCGCAAGATAAGAATGGTCAGAGAAGAGAAGAAAAAGCGTATGTCCGATGCTAGTAGCTAATCATGACGATAATGATGATCTTTTTCTTACATTTCGTCGACTTGATCACCTAAGCGACACTTTCTTAATCCTCATCAATCACTGAGTTAAAAGTAGGCAGAGAGCATAGTGCGCCACACTTTCTTGTCCTGATACACCATTCTCACCTTATCCACATTATTCGAGACTTCTAATAGCCGCATCTTCCAGTTCCTGGTTTACCTGGTAATTCCAAACCTACGAAGGACGTTCTCTATTTCTGACATTTTACTATCAATATTCCCCCATATACCTTTCTGACCATTCTCTTCTCATTCGCTAATTTCACAGTCTAGTTAAAATGGTTTGTGTTCATTAAAATGGCCTAAAACTGATCAGAATTTTTAATTGCTACAAAATAAATTTTATGTTTAATTTGTATAGGTATCTATTCTAGTAAATAATTATGATATATATCTAGAAGTCGGTAAAGTAAAATAAATTTACTCAAACCTTTTAGATTAATCATATTTATAAATATTTTTATTGGATTTGTGATTTTATTATATTTATTGAGATTCACAGCTACGTATATATTCTATTTTCAATCTGTATAGAGGTCTTTTGTCGAGATTTTTAAAGGAAAATATATTTTCGACTACTATCAATCACTTCAGCCTAATTCAAATTTACCGCAGTTTTTTTTTACTAAAATCCTCGACAATTTCGATGATATTTTAAAAGGAGCCCTCTCATCTAAGAGCAGGTGACTCAGCTGGCTTGGCCACTTCTTAAGGCCATCATTTTAAATAAATTTCTAGGCGAAAACCAGTTTTGTGTATATATTTTATACACCCATTTTTATTACATTTTATGAAAGAAATATTTTCCGTTCTCTATTTTTTTTAAATTATAATATATTTAATTAATAATAACGACAATATAATCATTTTTATTTTTATAATTGCGGGTCATATTTAAAAAAAATTACAGTACATTTTTACTTTGAGAAATATAAAAATTTGTGATATAATTTTTTGAAATATTTTTTTTTTTTTAGATATGTATATGTGTATTTATAAATTTTAAAATTATTGCTGACTGAAACTTCGCGGCCAGTGGTGGCCGCTACGCGTCCACGGGCAATATTTTCATAGACCCTGTTTTTCAATATTGAAAATGTAATAATTATTATTAATAGGTAAATTAGTGGAAATGTTTGTGTCTTGGATATTTGTCGCTGCATAGCATAGCGATAATGGGTTTCTTGCACAGATAGCATATTCAAGCGTGTATATATTTATAAATTACAGACTTATTGTAGAAATGTTGTAATTCACTCACTTTTTGTGAAATGAGCGACGTACTAATGTCTTCTGATGTGTTCTTGGTTTTCTTATAATATAAAATATTAACCATGATAATTATTTGGCGACGAGTTATATCGAAACACATTTCCGAAATCGAGGCTTTCCAATTTATTAATATTTAAATATAATCCGTAATATAGCATAATAATAATGTAATAACTGGCATTGAATTACAACGTCGAAAAGACGTTCTATTTAATGATAAAGTGACGCATGTATTGTGTAATCAGTCGCGTGAAAGAGATAAATAGATAAACACTCCGTTTCGCTCGATATTTTGCATACATTTTTGATTGATTTCTATATTCGTCGATTTACGACGTACTTTATTCAGTTGTACATGAACAATAATCACGCATAAATTGTAACGAAAACAAGTTACAACATGAAATATATTTTTTATGCCAGATATAAATTAATATTTATCTCTTCGGTATACTTAATCGTGCAACAATGCAAACCCACGTATTTAGAAACACATACCAAATCATCTTTCAAAAGCGCGTATTTTTATATCTCGGATGTATCCATTCTCCCGTCCGCTGTACGTCTCTGTTTTGACACATTATTAGCTTCCCTTACGTAATAGGGGTATTTTTCCAGTTCCATTACAATTTTATAACAACCATGTCATGTTCCCTGAGATCTCATTCCTAATTCACCCGTCGCAGGGGTTCGATTTATTCCTTTATTCTTTTTTTTCCCATTCAAAACCGAATTTAAATCAGCCTTGTTGTATATTATTTCCTTTACCGTTCCCATTCCCGGCTACGCTACCCGGATAAACAAACGCGTCCACAATTTAGCGGCGGCAAACTTTCATTTGGATAGACTGTAAATTAGAATACAAAGTATACAACGGCCGCGTTTCCCTCTGGAATTTGTCTAATTACGTAGTTGTAATAATTATCCGTTTTGTCCGTCGCCATAAGTGTTTCGGATAACTCGCGGACAGTTTACCTGGCTATTTTAAAATGTAATAAAAGTGTTGTTGTACTTGCCCACTTATTTCTACGGGAGCATGCAGATATGATGGAGATTAGAAGACACTCTTAGATAGAGACACACTCTTATGTCCGGACATATCTCTCTCGCTGGATCTATATCCATACATCTTGTCGATTATTGAGGCTATTGACAAGACTATCCTCCGGTATTAGGTCTTTTGCGGTTTCTTATCTTAACTGAATGGAGATGCCTGGCGCGAGACAAGCATAGGTAGAAAAGAGAAGAATACCATAGTTAATCTGCAGTGTAAAAATAAAATAAAATTAAGAAAATTTATTTGAAGGTACACTGTATATTATCTATTTTAAATGTATCAAAAATTGAATATTTTTTCCATCTGTATTCGCACTCTTTATCTTATTAATTAAAATTGAGTAAATGTCGATTTTAGAAGATTGAATTTAGCGTTTTGGTTTTCATTATAAATATAGTCGATTTCACTTAATTGGGACACTTCGGTACCAGGAATTTTGGCCCAATTAAGCGGCTTCCCCGATTAACCGAAGCGAGCTACAAATTAAATAATGAATATTTTTCTTTAAAAATGTTTAAAATGTTCGCCGTCACTGGCGTAGATGATTATCTCGTGAGATCTTTAAGTAGTCGACTCACTCGGATTTAGTGGGCTGATGTTTGGAGATTATGTAATTCAGATCAGAAGGTTTCGTGCGTGGTGAGTCTGAGGGCCCTTATTCACGCGTGTTGATGTATGTCGCAGTGTATATGAATGTTGATTGTGCGAGTGAGTATATATGCTGTGACTATAGCAAATTATCAGGACTTACAAATGTTATCGTTTATTGCGGGTCGATTCAACAACGATTAGAAAGTTAATTTCCACAAATAAAGTTTATAACTGGAGATGCTCGCTTGAGATGTTTCTGAAAAGACGGAGTGATTAGCCTTCGCTGGCTTCTCGGAAGTGTCCGTCTCGATGTATTGTTATCCGCATTGGGTCGGATACGCTTCGGCACTAAATGGCTGTAGAGTGCTTGAATAAACGGTCGAGAATTATGCGGCGCGTGCAGGCCTCTACAGATTATTAAACAGTACTCGTTTTCTTATGACGTGTGACACAATAAGTGATATATTGTCGCTTGTATATAACTATTTTTTGTGTGTCCATTTTATGATTGTTTTAGCTTGGAAACAGTGAATTTTTTACATAGTATATTTCACTGGTAGTAGAATCAACTGACTGTATACTTCTTCTTTGTCTTACATGTTGACACCACGTGATCGTACGTCGTGATGTACATTCGCCATCGTTACATAGATTTCTTCATTTGTTTCAAAATTGGGCTATTATTTTTTATCGAGTTTCATGAGAGACTACCAGGTAAATTATGTTACTACCAGTAAATACCACAGTACTGCCGCTACACTAAGAAATACTACCAATCGCAGAAGGTCTCACGACAAAACTTCTGTATTTTTGATCATATAACTATTGGTTTTTATGGACACGATAACTTTCGTGGCTCTCATCAGATCTTGATTTAAATTTAAATATCTCTGCTGTAACCAGCCTGATCCGCCATTCAAAATGGCAACCGTTCAGAAACTTTAAAAATTCGCAACTCTGTTAAAAAAATCTGCGATAAAAGTAAAACACTCACATACACATATACGATCTGAATCTATATAATTCTTGCGACCAGGGCCAGAAGGATTTTTTTTTATAATACTAGCGCCTAGCTTAGTTTGAAAAGTATTACAAATATATAATAATTAAAATATGTATGCGTCTCTATTTAATATTTCTATGATTAAAAATGTGTCGGTGAGAGAGGAGTCTCGTGACACGTAAAAGGCTATCATCGTTAGTGTTTTTTTTTGTTACATACTGTCTGACCAAGGGGGTGGGGAAATATTGGATGCAGAAAGGGTGGAATTAATTCGGGAGAGGAACAGGAATAGGGAACACAGGGGTGGCTGAAGGACCATCCGGAACCAGAAAACACGACCCACCTGTGAAATGCTCCTTTCGGTATCTGGATCTTCTTCCACTGGATCCACAAGTCTTCTGACTCCTGGACATGTACACCGTTGTTTCGCGCGAAATACTCTTGGACATACACTTTCAGTGATAGCGCGAAGTGGCAACAGCCATGCACAATAGCTCGATGTACAGAACTAACGGTAACGAGTAACCGATTACACATAAACAACAGGACGATACTTCAAGCCAATGAATCGTTCCACATGGCAGGACGGTCAACGCAACCAAAATGGTAAACGCTACTTTCAGTTCGAAGGTACAACTTCAACTCCTAAAAGCTATCGAAAACACACCACAGAAATGATCGTGTTCTGGACAGGAACTATTCTATAAGTCACGTTTATATTGTGCGTACAAGGCGACCGACGATCGTTGAGACAGTTATGAAGATCGAACACATATAAGTAACCAATATTTTTATTAAAATGAGTACATTGTCTGACGTTATCCGAATCCTGAAGTTAAATTTGAAGATACGTTCACTTTTTCGATGCTTAATTATATAATATTCACGAACGTCCGCAGGATTCCTCCGCAAACAATTTTCCGCACACATAGCAGTGTGTGATCTTACAGCGCTATTAGACAGTCCCTGCAGTAAACACTTACAGTGGATGAAAACCCCTGGAAAATAGGTCTTAATCCTCCACGTTCCCGTGAATTAGGTAACCCTATTATAAACTTAAGAGGCTTATTCGTACTAATGTGGACCATTTTTCTGAGGCTTATTGTAATGAGTAATTTTTAAAGATTTAAACAACGACTGTACTTTTTCGTAATCTTAAAAAAGTGTCTCTACTAAAGATAAACAATTTCTAAGGTTGTTTAATTAATGCAGTCCATTAATTAAAAGGTTTTATTAATGCAGGTCTTTAAAAATGTAAGAATTGCGGTGGTAAACAATTTACCATTTTGTATTTTTCTTTTTAAATTTGAATACATTTTTTTATATTCTTATTATGTTATATTTTCTTGGAAAACCTTAATTACAAATTATCTTTTACTGGTTTTAAATTTTATATTACGGGTTTTGCCTAGTACGATGGTGATTATAATATTCTAAAGAATTCACAATTAGCCATTTAAGATATAAATATAAAGTCATCCACCATTATAATAAAATCTGTCAAAATTCAATTGTATTTCATTTAATTCATGTTCATTTTAATTAAATAAATCATAGTTCATTTTAATTAAATAAATTATGGCTCATTTTAATTAAACTATATTAAGGTTCATTTAATGATATTATACATGTATTTATATTATATATTTCATGATATTATGGATTCAAAAATACACTATTTACATAATTTAAAAACTGAAAACACATTTTTAATGAGATACACGCTTCTATATTGGATTCAATTTTTTTCTTCTAGTATTTTTTTTTCATATCCATATATCCAAGTATTCCGCTCAAATCAAATTTACCAATTATACAAAAAAACTATAAAGCACACTTTTGTTGTACTATTAACGTTAGTTTTAGTTAAATTAGCAATTAACATTCATAATCTGTAATAATATTAATAATTGTTTTAAGGGAAACATATATTTAACCGAAAAATACTATACCACTATGCCATATTTTACTATTTTTGGATATAATTATATTTCCTATTTGTCAACATTTAAAATCATTTTCCATATTTCTGTTTTCGTATGGCTTTACGTGTCAACTCCACGTCGTTGTGCAACACACTGTTCAATGTTTAATTTTCTTTGTTTCAAATTCTCAAATTTTTGCATAAAATTTTATGATTCGTTTCAAACAGTTTTTTTAAAATTTAATATTTAAAATGATATTGCTCTTGTTTATACCTTTTAGTTATGATTTTCAAAATAATTATCACGCACTTGCGTAAATAGTGCGTCTCGGCTGTACACCTCGTAGTTGATTGTTGAAGATCCAAAAGGAACTCTCATGTGACAATTAAATATTTATTACAAGAACAGTACAATTATGGTACAGGATATATAACTGTATCGAGTCAAACGTTAACGCAGAAGAAAGGCCGCGCCTTTCGCGCGTCCCCTTTTTATCCCCACACACACACATATACACATCTCGTCCCAGCGGTGCAGCGCTCTGACACACATACATATGTATGATCTCATGGACATCATAATACTTATTAAAAATTATACGCTGTATATTAAATTTAAGCTTTAAAAGTGTCAATCTCCATCAATCAATAAATCACGCCTGTCCTGCTTTATTAATTCCAAAATAAAACTGCTATTTTTATTATTAGTAGTTCTTTTAAGTTTTAGTTATGGTTTTAATGTACAATCTAACTTAATCAATTTACCCAAACTAATATCCAGTTAGACATATTCAATAATCTGTTGCACCTGGCAACAGTTTGTTATTCCTGATCTCTCATTATCATCGATATTTATTGTTTCCGAGGTAAGTTTGTAGAACTCCATAATCGTCTACTTGAAAATGAAACACATTTTTTGATCAGATGGGCGTATTTAAATTAAATTGAAATAAAAATTAAAAATAGAGATGCGTACACGGAATACATGGTCACACCAATATTCTTACTATTTTCAAACTAAGCTAAATACTAATGAAAATAGAACTAACGTGCTGGTCTTCTGGAACAAGGCGCGAACCCCCGACCACAAGATCACTAGGCCAGCTTAACCACTAAACCAATAAGCTATTGATTGCATTAGATACAAATTTTATTAGATATATTTTTATTATTATTATTATTATTATTCTTATCTGATATAATTTTGTGGGTCAATCAAATTGGGCATTTATCATTGATTAACAACTCAAAGGTCAAATGTCACCAAGGATATATTCAAGTTTACTTACAGTTAGATGTAGGTATTTGTAGGTTTTTTTTATTATGTAAAGTAAACACATAATATATGCTACAGTAAAACACTCAGTACCTTTGACGCATTCTAAATTCGGTCTGAACCTTTTTTACCCTTCCATACAGGCGCGTTTGTCACTCCTTGTTTATTTGAATGTGAAGAATCTACTTCTTGCTTGAGAGTACACACGCACGCACTTTCACTGAGGGTTTAGCCTTGTATAAAACGGAAAATATTCAGCATTTCCGGTTTGTTTGCAACACACGACATATATTAATCTAGAACAATATATTGTACGTTCGTTTTGAGGGTTGAGAACAAACACACCCTGTGATCCCGTGATAATAAATACCTTTTTGTGGTAACGTTCAAATGATTTAAGAGAATTCTGTTGGTTAAAAGAGGCATATTTTTCATTAGAGCGAAAGCTGGTTTAATGATTCAGTCATTACTGAGAGGTACACCAATCCTGCATTTAAATATGTGTGTCCGTTATCATGAGAGTGGTCTGAGTCAAGAAATTGAAAAAAATGAGTTTATCAATTATTTCGCGTCACATTTTAAAATTAATATAATATGATGCAAATTGTGAAAAATTTGAAGCGTTATATTCAGTGTATTTTTACGACGTTCAATGGTATTCCTCTAATGCTTATTTTGATATTATAGTATCCTTACATTTTTTATTTCTTATAAGTTACATGCATTATTTATATGTCGGAATAAATTATACTTCTTGTAGACTAAATAAATTTTGAAACATCGTGTTGTGTAATATAATATTTCTTTTAATCAGTTCAAACGTAAACCTTTAAGTATCTCGAAACGAAAGAAAAATGACTTAGACCACTTTCATAATAATGTATATATATATATGTTACAGTGAATTTGTATTACCAGTGACGTTACATTTTCACTAGTATAAATATATTTTTTTTTTTTTTTAGGAGAACACATTCTTATTGTGAAGTTGTAATTATTCAGAACATAGGTCTGTGATATTTTAAATATGAATTAAATATATTAATTATAAAGATATACATATAAAATCAATTTTATCGAAAAATATTATATATGGAGGTCACCTCCCCGGGTTAGGGAAGAGATCCAGGTTCGAATCCCGGTGGCGCAACAACAATATTTTTCGATAAAATTGATTTTATATGTATATCTTTATAATTAATATATTTAATTCATATTTAAAATAATTTCACTAACTCAGCCTGTTAAAATGTATCAAATAATTGATCTATAATTTCACTGCTCAATATCATATAAGTGAAATTGTATTTGTTCACAAACGGACGATGCATATACATCCCACGTCGGGTCATTTTAACCTTAGGTGGTGATATGTCGCCCTACAACTGTGTTTTGCAAATTAGTTATGTTATTACTTATTTATTATTATTATATTAAACAAATTATAAATATCCCATAGAGACGAAGCTATTAATATTTTATAATATGGAAAGTATGGGTATTACAGGGCTTACGATCTGTCTTCGGCTGGCTTAAGTGATCACTTTACATAAAGTAACGTTCACCATTTTACCTAATCAACCTCCATATCTAAGCCATATTAAGGCTGCCGAAGACAGGTAGAACTTCGATTTACTGATACACATATTCATATTTACATACATATATTCATATCGCTGTTCAAAGATACTGAAGGTCGTAAGCCCTGTAATCCATACTTCAATTCTTCCTATATAATATAAATAGCTTCGTGTCTATGAGATATCTATAATTTGTTTAATAACAATGCCTTTGGACGTAAAAATCCAGTAATAGTGTGTTCTTGGACACATTCAAATATTGATAATGATTATTATTATTTATGTTAGTGTTAGTATTAGAACGTTAATTATAAAGCATATCAGTAAAATTGTATTGTCCGTGTATTGGTAAAATAATAATATATTTTATAAATGGACGATAAAATAACTTGGACTGAATACTTTTTTTTATATTTTAATTGTCATAAACAGGTATTTTGTGCGAAAACAAAAACACGCAAATTGACGTTTCACAACTGTCAAATTGACAGTTTGAGCAGAATATACTTTCACTAGTGGCTATCAGTTAAAGTATATTTTCGCTAGTAGAAATATACGAGTATGTACGTCTTCTGTGAAAATATATTCGCATGTGATTTCACTGAAACGCTAATAAAAATATAACTTCACCGTGACATATATAATACGTCATTCGTAAATTTGCAATTGTGTACTTTTAAAGTTTTCGATTTGTGGAATGAAATTCTTCCTATTTTGGTATCATGTTTCTTCAACGGTTATTGCTTATCATGTTGACATCTTTCTGTACGCATTGGCTAAAGAGTTGTCTGTTTAAACTATTGTCAAGTTTATATTTTGAAAATAATTCCAAATACAGGACTAATCTGAATAACTAACGGTAGTCGATTGTACTTACTTGTTTCTTCAAATTAATAGATTTTTTCTGTTATATCTTTTGAGTTTTCTAATTTGTTATACTTTTTTATTAAAGGTTTTTAAAATAATAATTTGAACTTATAATTGGATTTTATATTGTACAATATAAAAGTTTTAGGCTGTGCTGTCTCTTTGTAAGAAAAAATCTCCTTTTTTGAGATGGAGATTGTTTATATTATGTATATAAATATTTTATTTAAATGATAACACAGTTAGATTAAAAAAAGGATCTTTTATGTGGTTTGGTCATATGGAACGGATGAATGAGGAGAGAATGCTAAGAAAGATATACGACGCAAGTTTTGATGGCACCAGAAATAGAGAACGTCCGGTCGGTCGGTCGGTATACATATATAAATATAAGTATATGTCGGATATACATATATAAATATAAGAGCAAAACTAAAACATTTAAAATATTTAAAAGTGAAAAAAGTAATTTGTGCAAGTATAAAAAACATAATGTCAGTGAAAAATAAGTAAACAAATGATTTGAAATATGATCAGCATCCCCCAAACCGCATTATATCCCCTCAGGTAAAGAAACCACCTGCATATTAGACGCGGTCACTTCATATATGCATGCGGAGCATTCCTTGCGTTCTAGAGTCAAAAAGCTTTGGACTTTTTGTTTCTAGTCGAAAACAGCACTGCTGCTAATAAATTAGTCCTGTCCTTTAGAGATCAATCATAAAGTACACTTCGACACGGCGCGCGCACGGAACGAGTTAACGTACATATACATTCTAAACTTTCGAACATCTATGAATTGCGCAAACACAGATACCAGCAACAGTGGATTCTATCATTCGTTCCGTAACCACAAAGTTTGAAAGTATTTGACTTACGAGCGTGCGCATTCAGTTCCGTCTTTCAAGGTCTTCGAATACTGTATATGCATTCGTTAACAGAATCCAACATACACAAAACGACTTCAATGCGTATAGATATAATACACAGATTATAATATACAGATTACGAAGTGAGCGGATTGTTTTCAAGAATTTGTTTGTGTGACGCATTTTTGACAGTTTGGCTTGAATACTTGAAATCGAATTATTGAAACATTAAATATCTTTCGATTATATATTTAATTAATCTTATTAGGAGAACACATTCTTATTGTGAAGTTGTAATTATTAAGAACATAGGTCTGTGATATTTTAAATATGAATTAAATATATTAATTAGAAAGATATACATATAAAATCAATTGATAATTCTGGCGTCTGCTATCAGTTTACTCAAAGGTATTTGAGATTCTGTAAAAATAAGGTAGATGGCTCTTTCAAATAATGGAACGATTAAATGTATTAATATCAAAAAGTTAACATATAGGTTCGAAAATTGTCGCTAAAAATATTGTCGCTGTAGCATAGTTGGATAATGCACCTTCCCGGTTAGGAAAGACATCCAGGTTCGAATTTCGGTGGCGCAACAACAATATTTTTCGATAAAATTGATTTTATATGTATATCTTTCTAATTAATATATTTAATTTATATTTAAATAAAAAATTAATACAGAAAAAAAACATGGACACTTCACCAACGTGTTCTAACGCTCTAAAACGAAAATAGTGAATTATGTGAGTGTTCGTGGGCTAGTCTATAGATTTGTATATTTAGTATTAGGTATATATTTATTATCCAGCATCCCTTCTACAAAAAGTCACCGACCGTCACTGCCTGCATATATTCATTCAGGTACAGAAACATTCCAATAATATTCCTTTAGTAACTAATTATAGTATAAGTGTTATTTACTTGTCTTGTACTTGTATGTTAAGGTCCAAGAAATACTCTTTGTAACAATTACACGTTTATTACATCAAGATACAATTTAGTTACAAGGTATATCACTGGTACAAGTCAAACGATAAAGTCGATGAAGACGCGCGTCGCTCTTTGTAACCCGCGGCATTCACACACATAAGCTATATCATATTTTTTAAACTTTATACTTACTGAATATAAAATTTTAAATGAAAGCTTATTATTGATCAACGTCCGTCATATAGACTTATATCCAATTTTAAAATGTATACACATCAGATATAAACAAATTTTAATTGCCTACCGCCTTTAATATGTACTCTATACCATTATATTACTGTTTCAAAACAGCATCTAAAACATTACACTGTTTTTAAGTACTTTTAACTGAACATCGCGGATGACCTACTTTTCAAAATTAAATATTTGTCACTCTCATTGTTTCGTTTGTGAGAGACATCGCGGGGCTTGTCAAATAATTATTATATTTTTGTTGAGAAGTCCACGTTTGCAATTTGTGATTTGACCGTCGTCAAAGTTTTCAAGGGAGCGTTATTAAACGTTAATTTGTAAATCTTTCCGTGTACAATGTACGGAAAAAACTAAATTACTTATACCTACATAACGCCAAGTAAAAATAATTTGTTTAAATTATTATTTAAAATGTCTAGAAATTTTTGTAACCAAACTATTAAAATAAAGTTGTTTAATAATGGATTCCCAAAAATATGCAAAATAATAAAAAAATGCGCTTTAATTTGCTTTATACATGGTAGATATCCCAATGAGAGCAGTTTTTTTTTTTTAAATAACTGCTTTATAAAAATATATAGAACATATGTAAATTCCAAATTTGTTGTAAACGTAATCGGTTGATGTTTTTGAATGATAACACGTTTCCCCGGATAGGGAAAGGTCCAAATTCGAATACCGGTGACAACCAAATATTTTTTCAATATTTTAACATGTCCAAGAGTACACAATTACTGGATTTTCAAACAAATAATACATATCTCATAGAGACGAAGCTATTTTTTATTATATTTAATGGAAAATATATCTTAAAAAAATAATTAGATTCTCATTGTGACATATATGCTGTTTCAGGGAAATGACTTATCAAATTTAGTTCATAGATGGCGATTGTATAATAGTACTCGAAGAGAGTCTACATATTAACATATATACAACTTTCAAAAATTTGATAGATATGAAGGTTGATTGGTGAGAATGGTGAACGTTATATTTATATAAAGTGATCACTTAAGCCAGCCGATGGTAGGTTGTAAGCCCTGTAATTACCCATACTTCCATATATTTTCCATTAAATATAATAAAAAAATAGATTCGTCTCTATGAGATATCTATTATTTCTTAAATATATTTTTTCTGTATATTTCTAATTGATTAATTTAATTTGAATTATATTAATATTATTCTTACTCATTTAAAATATTTCATTTCGCCACTGTGGATTCTTAATCTCGCTTTCTTCATGACCTGTACTTCTCCTTCTCGTGCCTTATCCATTGAACTATACTACTCTAGTACTACATGTGAATTGTGGCTATCACGTTTGCATCATTTTTTTTACTGCTGTCGGGAAGCTCTATAATAGACTGGCTAAATCATTGCCTTTGGTTCTTCAACCATGATGTTTTCCTTTTTTCAACTTTCAATCTATCTCTTATATGATATGCACTTTTCTGGATGTCTCATCACATGTCCGAGATATTGAAATTATCGGATTTTTATTGTTTTAAATACTTAGTTTTGAGCCTGTATAATGTACATGTTCAAAACACGATATTTAACGCGAATTTCTTTACCACTATTCAATCAACTTCATTTATTAGTGATTATTGAACGTATTTGTATATTAACCATTTTTCTTTCAAATAGATGTCAGTTTTTCCATGTATCTCTCGTTAATACCTCCCCCAGATCGCTTTTCCATTCCTGTTTTGCTCTGCGTGTAGGAAACCTCCATTAGCGTGAGGGGTAATAATTTCCTCTACGAAAAGGCTTTGACGTATTTCAGATGGCCCAATTAGAAGCTTTAGGAAAATTACTCCCGTTTCGAATATTAGCACAAGCTCTCATATATACGTACATGTATACATAGTGGATAATTTTGACATGGGAAATGAATTAATTTACTTGTGTTGTATGCTGGTAGTAATGTTTTTATGAGCGACTATTTGTGTTGGTGTTCTTGTGTGTGGTTATGTCAAATTATTTCTCAAAACCGCTGCTTCAAATACATATCTGACACTCTATTTGCCAGATCTTTGAAAGCTTCTATTCATTTATGTTTGGATTTTGAATTTAGATTGTTGACCAATTTATAATATTTATCGTGTTACATTGGTACGGCCAAGTCTGCTATGTCGAAGCTGACTTAAATTTGGATGAACCGCTTCATCTCAAGAAACGTAAAAAAGCGGTTGGTCAAAGCCGTAATGTTCTCCATGGAGATGGTATGGAGTCAAAACATGAACCCTGAGAAGGAATCTGATGCCTCCGAGATGTGATGTTGGTGTCGCATGTTGCTTCGAAACGAATGAATGTCTCCACTATTCATTTCATTCCTTGGGCATACATACATATGTTACTAGAAGAGATCGAAATAGAGCTTTAGTAAAAAAATTGGTATTGAAGTTGAACATATTGAACATATGTTAAAAATCATCAACAATATTAGAAGAAAGTTCTCAAATATCTGAAATGTTTAAATAATAAAATGATTAAACTTCTTTTTGTAATGATTTTGTGATCTGAAATGCAAAGTCAGTCTTAATGGATGTAACATATAATATATAGTATATTATTACGTATAAATTATTCGATTTATAATTTGTAAAATACTTGCGTCAGTTGTTTTTCTAATTTTCTGTAGTAGGAAAGTGTTAACATACGTAGAATATTTGTTTCGTATCGTAATTGATTTTTGATTTTTATCAACCAATTTGTTCATCAATTATATTTTTTAAATCAACATGATTGAAGTCAACATGTAAAAAAATTTCAAATATTTGTTAATTCACTTTGTGATGAAAAATCGTATGAAAATATCCCATTCGGATGACACACGGATGTAGAAGGGGCTACGTAAAATCTGGAAATTTATTTTACACCAAAAATGCAATGCCAGAAACGTGATTAAATATAAAATGAAAACCTTTGTGTTTAGCTTTTTTGAGAAAATTATACCGTAATATTTGGTCACTTGTCATTTATCATCGATCACTCTGAAGTGAAGAAAACCAGATTCAAATATAATCCTTTTTTGTAATTATTTTGTTTCGCTCTACAAAGTGGTAAACAATGAAGAAGGGGTGGTATTGTTTTTTATTCCAATGAAGCCGATTGATTGTAAAGAGCTTAACTTAAGAGTCGGCAGGACACGGCAAAGTACACTTACTTCGTCCACCGTCCGCTAAAATATGGCTAAAATTCGGCGCTACTATCATCAATTTTTACGGATTTTTAACAAGATTAAACATAGAAATGTTGAATCTATAACGAATGCGTAGAGTACAATGTGCATGACCCTTTTTAGGTGCGTGCATATTTTACAAGATCTACAATTTACATAATGGATTCAACGAAACGGGCAAGTTTAAGGGATGACCTTACCGGCTAATAAATCGTCACATTTTACGGATAAGATTTTATTTAAATATTTTGACTTGTGGTTTATAAATTTAATTCAAATTAAAACTGTAGTTTAATTATTATTGTCTTACGATAGTCATTGACGATATTGAACAAAGACCGATATTTATATAGTTTTTTGTTTGTTTCAAAATGTTGCGATGTATTTAATCGTTTTACTATTTATTAATAATTTTACTTTAAATTTCGTTTTATATTTTTATTTACTGAATTGAGTTTAATGAATACGACCAAGTTTGTAGGGATTTGTTACTAAATTAAACAGAATTAGATGTGTTGTGTGGTGGATAGTTACGGAAACAAAAGTACCGCTAATGTTTCCGTAAAACTAATTTGCAATGTTGATATTATTATTTCAATGTTGATATCACAAAACAATTCATTCACGCCACGCCATGCCACTACTTCCACTCTTAACGAATCTAAAATCTAGTTATAATTCTCAAAAGTAAGTTCAAAGATTTTTTAAATATCTAATTCCTATTGGTCCAACGACAATACAAAGATAAAATCTAAACGGTCATAAAAAAGTTACATACTGCATACAAAAAACGGCAGAAAACAAAACTTAAAAGTGATAGTATTTCTGAAAAATCACATTAAATTATTACATTTGAAATGTTAATCACGTATAACACAACGCCAAAAACTCAAAACTATGTATGATAAGATTATTTAACCATCAAAAGTTTTTTGCAACATTTTGTGCAACTTTTTAAATTTAATCTCAATAGCTTCGATTATGTAAGGAGCATTTCGTATATATTTCATGTCTTGAATCTGTAAGTTCTGGCAAATAACAACCAAAGAAAAAAATTTCGAGGCTTAGAAGCAATTTTTCAAAAAAAAGATGATAAATTTAACAATTCTGGTATCTATAAACTTAGTTGCAAGGATTGTGCTGCATTTTATATTGGTAAAACGGGTAGAAATTTTAATATAAGAGTAAGGGAGCATTTGAGATGTTTGAACAATAGTGGGTTTTCAGAATTTCTAATCATTTGACAGAAAATGGTCATGGTTTTGATAAAAAATTGGGATTGTCAATTTTGCATATAAACGGTGTTGGTCACAAAATAAATAATTTGGAGTCGTTGGAGATAAATAAAGCGTGTAAAACTAATCAAAAAATTATAAACAACCAACTAAAAAAAATATTTTTTTTTTAGATTTAATAGATTTTTTAAAAATAGATTCAATATATGTTTTAGTTAGTTATGACATCCTGAAGAAGAAAATGGTATTTTTCGAAACCGGTAGATGTATTTAAACTCATTTTGGTGGTTAATAAAACAAAGATAATAAATATAAATCTTAACCACAAAGATAATATTGCTGATTTTAAAAGTATATAATATTATTATTATTAATTTCTAGAATCGTTTCATTTCATTATTTTTATTATTTATTAGACAAGCGAAATGCCTATAAAAAGGTCCGTTACAGTCTGTATTTTACGGTGTAAATTTTTTTCTTAATTTCATCGTCTCTTTTTCAGTGAATTAATATATATTTTCTTCTTTTCAGATACTTGAAGACTTCTACCATTTCCATCACAATTCCGTACGACGGAGGTCTATATCCCCCTCCAACTATCACCACCGGAAGCTCTCAGCCGACGACAGAGTCCGATGGGCCAAACAACAGAGGATTCTCTCCAGAAAAAAGAGAGACTTCTTACCGCTGACCACGGTGCAGGGGACCACTTACGAACCCGCCGTTCGGGAAGCACCAACAACCATCCAAAATAAACAAACACAGGAAAGTGAAACATTAGTTAAAGACATACCGAGCACAGTAAATTATGATAAAATCACTATTCAAAATGGACAAAGTACAAGCCGAGAGAAACAAGTCACCGATAAAGATTATAAAAGTAAAATTAGTACCGAGAGGCTGAGTACCGTTCGAGAGAGACAGACCACAGATGGTGGCGGGCAAACGACGATACAGAATTCAGTGCCGAGTACAGCTGGACCTAACAGGACAGATAGAGATCTCGTGCCTGCTTATGGACAAAGATCTTTAAGGATTCTCGGATCCTTGAATGGAGACAGCAAATTTCCTCTCAATGATCATCGGTGGTCGCAGATGTGGTATTTGGTGAGTACACATTTTCTCTCTCATTCATCGTTAAATGCAAATTAACTCAATCAAAGCTCTTCAAATTGTGTAATAAGTCTCATACAGTAATCTTACCATTATACCATTATTCATAGTGCGATGAGGATTTTCAATGAAATGCCAGGTGATATAAGAAATAAGGAGAAATTACATAGATTCAAAATTAAACTAAATGTGTGCAACATATAGTCGAATGGAAAATGGTGATATTGTTTATATTAGAGCATATAAAATAAATATTTTTAATAAAATTCAATTAAAATTTCCTTGATATACTAATACCGAGGAATGCAATGAATGAATGAGACGTGAAAATAGCCATTCACAAATATTTAAGCTTTTTATAAATACTAGTTTTGTTGCAAAGTTCATTAGGGAAAATATATTTTTAATAAATCTAAACATTAGTTTTAAATTATGATATTTAAAATGTATAAATAATAAAGTTAAATAAAGTCGAAAATTTGTCATTAACTTACAATGTTAATAGGAAGGGTTCCTGGTTCGAGTCCGGGTGGCAACAAAAATATTTTTTCGATAAATTATTTTATCTGTATATTCTTATTGATACATTTAATTTGAATTAAAATATTATTATTGTATTGTGACAGTTACGTTGGCGTTTGTCAATGTCCTATCAATTCAAAATCTAATTGAATCCCTTATATTTTACTAGGAATAAACACCTAATTATTTTGAAATCTAGACTACGAAGCTCGTCAAGTAGTTGAAAATTTCAGTTGTTCAAAATTTTGTTCCATGTTTACTTTAGTTTACATGGTTTTTGAAACACAATATGTTGTGTTGCTTTAGACGGTATCTGACGTGCAGAACTAAAGAACACGGTGAACTATTTACAGAAATACATTTCGCGGAAGCGTGCTCTAAAAGTCTACTTCCAATTTCCGTCGTTTTTCAAGTTTGCGCGATGTGCATTGCTTTCTATAGCAGGAGAAGTATTGTGCTTTTTCGGTGTGCTATGCCGGCCATATATTAAATGGGCCAGTTTTTATAACATATTTATACTTCTTTATTTAAAAAATAGTTTTAATAAATTTAGCAAAATACATTTGTAAATGTAGTGGAAATCAATTAACATGAAATCGTGGGGGCAGGTTTATTTTTTTATGTTAAAATAAATATTTTAAAAAACTCACTAATCCTTTCGATGTCGTAATAATAGATTTTTATTAAAAATAAAAATAGAGATGCATACATGGGGTGCATGTCACATCAATATCCTTACGTATGAAAATAGGACTATAGGAATAGGATGGCCTCCTGGAACGAGGCTAGGCTAGGCCACGACTAGGCGAGTATCGTAACCACTAGACCACAAGCACGTTAACCTCGCTTCAACGTCACATAAACAGAGTAAAGAAGATAACGTTTTTTCTATCAAGTAACGTTACAAACATTATATCAGAATACATAAATGCGATATGTAAAAATTCTAAACTTTCACCTTAAGGGCACTTTATCTTTGTTTCTTATTGTTTTTTGACAAATACCAGCCTGGTCATTATGCATTTAAGTCATAAACATTAAACAGTTCGACAGTTACGTGACTGGCTGTAAGAGCGGTGCGTGGCAAGCGGCATCTTTGTATATTTTATTTTTTATCAAGAGTTGGCCTATTCAATAAAATAAGTCAACAATCTGGTTATGACGCGATGGTTGATATATTTTTGTTTTTTTTTAAATGCAAAATCATTTAATCTCAAGCATTTTCAGTGTATCTTTAAAAGAAAATAAATTTATAAAATCACATAGCATTTTGTTGGGACTAGAATATTTTTTCGCGTTAACCGATTTTTTAATATAAGTTAGTCAAAAATTCTTCTAAAATGCCTTTTTATTTTGCGCAGGCCCTAAAGAGTAACGAAATCCGCAAATTTTTCTCCAGGCACGGAGACATTCGACGTTAGAAGGGGTGGCTATATTTTTCTCAGGGTTCTAGAGTGCAACTGAGCAATTCTAAGCATTCAACATAATGCACATTTATATCGGGGGGTGGTATACTAGGAGAGGGAGGAGATTACCTATGTTTTGTGCAGGGTTCCAAATATATATTGAATTTGTTTGTACTAAGATTGTCTTAATGATTGCTCTCACTCGATTAAGTACATGAAAAGTTTAGTATTTGTGAGAACTGTCACTTTGTACATGTATGTGTGTGTGTGTCATGAGAGTGAGTAGGTGAGTGGTGGGAGACAAACATTATAAGAGGCCATCTCTGGGGGAACGGCTCTCTTCCATCGCAGCTTCATCTGAATAACTAGTCTATGTCTGAAGTGTATAATTTATATTTACTGTAAAACTTGTAATAAACTTAATATTGTTTACCCGGATATACCGAGTTTTATATTACAAGAAATTGAAACCCAAGTACTTTGACAGTAAGCAAAGGATAGAACCCCAAGGGAATCTGGTGATACTTCAAAAGTCACTACAGTATTCAATTCATAACCCTTTAAATACTAAACTTCAAAAATAGATTTCCTCTGTAAATATCTTTTTAATTTATTAATTATTAATTTTTTAAATATCACTATAATTTCAATTGCAACTTTACAATAAAAATCTGTTTTATATAATATATTTATTTTAAATTTTATTAAATATTTTTTTGATAAACTGGTCTGTATCATAACACGTTTCACACATTTCCTTTACAGCACACTCGCCAGTTCTTATGCTCTTACGCGAGTGCCCTCTCGTATTCCAGACTTGCATTAGAAATGACAACACAAAATGAGATACGATCTTTTACAGATACAAAAGAACTTTAATTTTAAAGTAGGTACTTTAATATTAACGCGTATTTTCTTCACAGTTACAGCAAACATTTTCTATAATCATTTCAACTTTATTATGACGTTTTATTTAGTTTTTTATGGCATTTATTTTTAACTCACGGTCATTTTCTCATTTAATAACAACAATAATTAGGGAAAAAAGTAAAAAAATAATCATTTAAATTATTATATTACTAAGTATGTGAAACACTGTCATTAACGACAAGAAAATGTGATATTTTTAAATTTATGCAAAATAGTTGGTAGGTACCGTATTAAATTAGTCTAGTATCGAATTAAATTATTTAACACATTCGAAATAGGTACCTACATATATTGGATACACAAAGCTCAGTTGATTCATTTGAAAAAATGGAACATCCAAGAAGCAATTTTTTTCATATCCAGTCAGGTCACAAAATGTTGAATTATATTATTTTATACAATCTTTTGACATTTTGAAATGTTGAATGGCTGAGAAACCGTAAGGAAGAGTTGTTCCAGTGCTTATGCACTAGAGTGATTTTTGAAAGGTAAATATATTTTTGTTTGTGGTACTACTTCTTGTAGTAAGTATCATTAAGTGGTTATTATAAACAAAATTAAATAATCTATAAAAATGATGAACATAATATTCTACAAAGTTTAATTTGCAAATATTGAAAATAGTATTACGTAATAGTAATAGAAGATGTATGAATGCGAATGAAGCGAGAATAGTGTGTCAGGACAGAAGAGTGTGGCGCTCTATCTTCTCTGCTCACTCCCGCGGGGGGATAGGGCGTGATGGTAAGTTAGTTAGTATTATTATTATTTCATGTTTTCGCTGTTAAGGCTACTACTATATTTAATTGATAACAACTATGCCTTTTTAAACCGTTTAATACTATGTTTTCTAAACTGTAAAAAATATTTTAAAATGTAAGACAATTTTCCTAGATTAGGCCTAGCCTGAGTGGGAAATTTCTATAATATCGTTTTATAAAAAAAATTGTGTTCAAAAAAATATAACGTTATACTCGTATATCAGATAGATATAAAATCTTTATATAAGTATATAGACATTCATTATCTCGAACATAAGTACAAATGCGTAAAAATACAGGATTAAATTTGACAGCAAAGTTTTGCAAAGTTATTTTTACATTTTTAGAGGCTTTCTTTGCCAGAACTCAATTACTTACTTTCTGAGAGAAGAAATATTTTTACTCTCTGATATATAAACCTCTTATGTTCTTTTATTATTTACCCAGTTCCCCTAACCTGTTAAGCGCGGCTGACAAGCAAAACCTCACTTAGACCTGTCACCGTCTATGGACTAGAATCAATTTCACTCAGTTTTCTTGACAGCTGACGTTGTTGTTGTCCTGTTCCTTTGTTTGTCACATTTTTCTGTTCTGCTTTGTGTAGAATGTCTCCTGAGATCAAAGAACAATTTTTATATTAGATAGACGTTTGGCCGCCATATCTCTGGAGAGTTAGTCAACTCACAATAATATATACTCTATTATATTCAATGATACAGTGATAATATATTTTTAGTAATCTTTGCTGTATATTTTTAACATTAATAAAAATATATTATCATTGAGTAATAAATAACATATGTTTACATCTTCCGATACATATTTATACGAATAAAGTTTAGTTACAAATTGTTTTTTTTTTAATGCAAGTTCATCACTAAGATATCAGCCCTGATTTTGAAGCCTGCAATAAGATCCGAAATGTCGGTCGAAGACGTATGGTTAAAGTAACTCGGAAAACTCCACACATACTAAGAATCTAAAAACATTTTTATTATTTCCGTACGGTCAAAGAAAACGCTGTAAGTTAAAATGCAAGTTTCTGACGTGTACTGCAATTCAGTTATTTAGGTGATAGCCGAAGTTCCAACATTAACTCAGGTTTAATGTATAGTTTACCATTACATTACATGGTGAGACATAAATTAAATGTTGGTTTACATTACATGGTGAGACATAAATTAAATGGTGGTTTACATTACATGGTGAGATATAAATTAAATGGTGATTTACATTACATGGTGAGACATAAATTAAATGGTGGTTTACATTACATGGTGAGACATAAATCTAACCTTAGTAATATTATAGAAATACACCGAGCAAATAATCAGTTCCGCACGGTTTTTTACTAGGAGTAGTCAGGAATCAAAAACGGATGGAAAATGCGATTATAACACCGTTTTTCATTAAGAGATCTGTTGCGTAATGGCATAGATGCCGGAAGAAACAGGATTCGGAAGGAAGTTCCACTCACCATAATCCCGTTCTCCTAGCACCTCCAATGTAGACTGTAACTTAGGTCCTGGTCAGGGTCTTGACTCCTTCAGATTGCACAAGATGGTCACGTAGACACACTTCTCACTCTTTTTTACACTGCGAAATCTTTTGTAACCGTACCGGTTCAGGGTCGCCGATTGACTGACCCGGTGGCTGGTGAGGAAGGGGGGGAGGTGGAAGGCACAGTACATCATCCTCGCTCAAGCACAAATATATGTCCCAAACAAGATCTATAACGTATAAGTTCTCTTTATTATATTTTTACTGTATATAGCGCGTTTTGGGTGAAGTATGTTTTTTCTCGTATATTTTGTTTCTTTTTTTTTTTTTTACTTAACGTTTCAATGTTTTTTTTCATACTTTCACTTTTTCTGATTTAAATAGTATTTAAAAAATTTATTCCAAATTGATGCATGATTATTTAAACTGTATTCATAATGTAAACGGTTTCACTAGTGATGAGATAAACCGTTATTTTAACCGTTATTGTGACTGATTGTGAAATTTGTGATCAATTGTTACTGATTATTTGTAATTCGGCGAGCAATCACTGGTATACTGGAAAATAAATTTATCGATTTAATTTAATTTATTGAGTCTCCTTAACTAGACCGAAGTCTGTACTAGAGGAGACAGGTTCATCCGTTGTCTTTTTATTATTATTACATTTTTTATTTTTTTATCTAATACTCTCGCTATCTCATGACTGAAACATTGCAAAACAAGAAAAATTAATATGAAGAAATGATGTTCTGTTCATGTGATCATTTCCATTGCTCAGTTATCTTTCTAACTAAACCTCTAACAATAAAATAACAGTTATCAATCATCGTTATTAAAGAAATACCAAACGCACAACACAGTCACAATAACGTTTAGCTCATCACTAGATTTCACATACTAAACATGATATTTTTCTCATATAAATCGTGTAATTTAAAATAATCTGTTGAATTATTAATTATTCAGATATTATACCGTAATAATATATATGTATTCAAAAAAACAACCTCTCGTATATTGTCAGTTTAGAAAATTGAACCTTCTCGAAATCGGTCCCCATTGGAATGTGGGAGACACTTGCGGAGGCCTTCATCTAGCAGTGAATAGTAAACGGCTGATGATGATTGTGGTGGATCCTGTAAAATACCCGAAACGTCGGCCAGATAGATCGGAGGTACACAGCAGTACAGCTTTAAAAACTCTATACATAAATATGTGAATTTGTGACTATTTTTTAAATATCGCAGAATTTTTAGTTCACTCCTGGTTTTATAATCCTTCCCTCCAATGTATTAAATGATCCACCAGTGAGTGTAAGCAGTCAATGGATACTCATTTATAGCTCCTGGTATACATCAGCAAGTTATTTTTTATAATTTATTTATATAACATTATGTTTCTGCGTGAATTTAATATAAACTTGATGCCCAACAGGTTGAAAGAATCAATTAGGTTAATCTAGACACTCGGAATCCCCGAAAATAAACACGTTCGGGATATAAACTGCCCCTGCGAAGGTGGTTTTCTTAATCACCCCCTCGACGGGAGGGCCGGCCCCTGGTTATATCAATTATTTCGTACCATCAATCAATCACCGCACCCCGACCGGCAAGACAGATCGGCCCGAGTGTTTGTGCTGCGAAGAATTCCATATAAATTAATGAGAAAAATGATTGAAAATTCACTCGCTAAAGGTGGCGGAAAAAATACACACTTCAGCGGTATTAGACTAATTGGATGCAACGTTAGCTTAGGCATAAACCACTTCATTTGCCCGCAGCCTCCGATCAGGCTGTGTATTCTCCCCGGGGAAGGATCAGCCGCGATCCATATAACGCGATCGAAGCGATGGTAAAGGGTCGTAATTAATAATTCACATGGAGCTAAACCACACATATATTTATTAATAAAAGAGTTCCTCAATAAACACACTCGATTAAACTTCAGCGTCCGTCAACCGCTCGTAGTCGAGGCAGGCATGTTTGTTTTGTTGAAAGAGAAAGTGATAGTTGAAAATATTAGATTTTTCAGCAATTTCAAGAATTACTAGTATGAAATATTAATCATTGTAAATCCGTTTTTAAAATTCTTAGCTTTACCCAGTATTTTGCAATTGAAATACTGAAAATGTATTTTTAATATATTTTCACATACCTTTATCTATTAGAATAGGTACTATAAATTATATTTTTAATTGTGTATATATATATTTTTTTTTATGATTATTTAACTTTTTTTTTAACCACTTACTTAGTTATTCTAGTTAGTCCTATTCTGAAAAATTTCCCAATTTTTTTTTCTAATAATGTTGAATCATTTAGTCAATTTACACATCTTTCATAATCGTAACAATCTAAGTTAGGTACTAGATTTTTTTAAAGTAATTATTATTTTTAAGTTTTTTTAAAAATAGATTTTCAAAAACATTAGAATATCGTGATATATATTATTTTGATTAGTTAATTTGACATCCTGACGAAGGAAATGGTATTTTCCGAAACTGGTTGGGGTATTAAAATAACTAATTAAGTGGTTAAACACGAAGTTAAATCATTTATATAAAAATTAACATTAACCACAAACTTGAATTTGCAAATATTAAATTGTTTATATACATACATTTAAAGAGCGTGCTGGATGAAGACGTTATGTAAATGTTAAAAAATAAATAACGAAAATAATAATGTATACCGCTATATAATCAACCTACCTTATAAAGAATGAGGTTCACTTGTACTTCTTCTTAAGGAACATTTCGTTGTCGTTCTCTATTGGTTCATATTATGTGTTTTGATTATTGTAGCTTATGAATAAACTATTCCAACTGCTCATACATATTTTCTTCTCCTTCCTTATATTCAATGATATCATAATCACAATTCATTACGAATATTTTATTCCATAGGATATAATTTTCTTCTATTTCTTCCAGAATGTAGTTTTGTTTTCTTTCTGTTAAACTAATTTTGATCATTCTCCCCCAGCCCCACATTTCAAAGGTTTCCAGTCTCTCTTTATCGCTTTTCTTTAGATTCCAGCATTCACAATCTAATTAATCTTTCAGTTAGCCTTATGAGAATCATAATGCTTCATTTCAATATCATCATTGTCCTATTTTTTTATTATATTCATTTTAATTCATAATTTATAAAAACTGTTTTCAATTATAAACATTTGCATCTAGAAAAAAACATAAGGCCCACATAACAAATTAAACTCACCTATTAATTCTCTATTTCTCTATTTTCCTAATTGACTAGTTTAGAAAATACTCAGTAATATAGTGAATAAAGCTTCTACACAATCAAGTTTATATTGGATTTTAACTAATAATGTTTTAAATAAAATAGATAGAACAGATTAAAATTTTGGATAAAATTAAATGTCAAATATTTGCTATTTCAAAAATATTAATCATAGATAAACATTTCAATTGCTGTCATTTAAAAAAATATATATATCTTATACTAAATATGAATTAAATATATTAATTAGAAATATATACATATAAAATCAATTTTATCAAAAAATATTGTTGTTGCGCCACCGGAATTTGAACCTGGATCTCTTTCTTAACCGGGGAAGGTGCATTATCCAACTATGCTACAGCAACAATATTTTTAGCGACAAATTTTCGAACCTATATGTTACCTTTTTGATATTAATACATTTAATCGTTCCATTATTTGAAAGAGCCATCTACCTTATTTTTACGGAATCTCAAATACCTTTGAGTAATCTGATTGCAGACGGCAGAATTATCAATTCAATTTGGACACATTGATACAACAACATTGTTCGAATCCCGGTGGCGCAACAACAATATTTTTCGATAAAATTGATTTTATATGTATATCTTTATAATTAATATATTTAATTCAATATTTAAAATATCACAGACGTATGTTCTGAATAATTACAACTTCTCAATAAGAATGTGTTCTCCTAATATCTTATACTATTTATTATCATTTAATTAGATTTCTTCTGTACACTTCTGTGATGACAAATATCTTTTACGCCACTTTTATATGAAGATACCAACATTTTAGATACACTAAAAATAATATTTTTTGATTGGTGTATCTAGATGCTTATTTTTCATGACAAATGTTTTTTACTGTAATTTACGATTTTTATTTCATTATTTAATTCGCTCAATATAATGTAATGTAATGCGGTAATCGAAAGCTAAACGATCCGGTTTACCAAATACGTAAAGAATATACAACTGTTTGATACAAAGTATTACATAAATATAATACATAAAAATACATTTAGTGAATATTCTAAAAGTGCTAATGTTTCAAAAGTTATAAATTATTTCTTTTTTTTTTTGAGAACACATTCTTATTGTGAAGTTGTAATTATTCAGAACATAGGTCTGTGATATTTTAAATATGAATTAAATATATTAATTATAAAGATACACATATAAAATCAATTTTATCGAAAAATATTGTTGTTGCGCTACCGGGATTCGAACCTGGATCTCTTCCCTAACCGGGGGAGGTGCTTTATCCAACTAAGCTACAGCGGCATTATTTTTAGCGACAATTTTTCGACCTTATATGTTACCTTTTTTGAAATCAATACATTTAATCGTTCCATCATTTGATAGAGCCATCAATGTGTCCAAAATTTAATAAAAATGAATTGATAATTCTGGCGTCTACTATCAGATTTACTTAAAGGTATTTGAGATTCTGTAAAAATAAGGTAGATGGCTCTATCAAATGATGGAACGATTAAATGTATTGATTTCAAAAAAGGTAACATATAAGGTCGAAAAATTGTCGCTAAAAATAATGCCGCTGTAGCTTAGTTGGATAAAGCACCTCCCCCGGTTAGGGAAGAGATCCAGGTTCGAATCCCGGTAGCGCAACAACAACATTTTTCGATAAAATTGATTTTATATGTGTATCTTTATAATTAATATATTTAATTCATATTTATAAATTATTTCATTATATTTTGCAACCCTTCTTAGAAGTGATTTTGTCCTTTGCAGCATTTAAGTTTCCAACGTCGAAATTCGTACATAAATACAGGTAATTGAATCGAATTTGAGTCATCCGATCTGTAGCACTTGACATAATTTAACCGGGCTGTACGGAGATTATTATTTGATTTCACCTGCGACTTCCGCAGGAGATCCTTAGCGAGTTAGGAACCCTGGATATGTTTGTGCCTGTAAGTGGCAGTCAAATTTCCTGTTTATAACTGGATATTCCCAACAAATGGAAGTTGAATATTGTGCACACATATTTCATGTATTATATTGTTAATCTATTAGTATGATTTCATATTTTATAAATAAAAAAACCTCCTACTTATCTATCCATCGCACTTTTTAGTGAATTCACGATTTTAGATATAAGACAACTATTTGTCAAGACAACCGTCATTTTTTACATAAAAAATTCTACTCCCACCACTAATATGTCAACACCCCATGTCACTAGATATAGACCACTTGACTTAGACGAAATACCCATAACAAAGACTACACACGGACATAACATTATTTATGTATACATAGCTCCTAAATTGTTTATTTACCTGTAAAAAGAATATCCAAATATAAGAGCATATCACAATCTAAAATTAAAGTAACAATCACCAACTGGTTAATAAAAAAAGGGCAGAAAATAAACTGACAATTGACTCTTTATCAGAACTTAAAAATAAAATTAATTAAATAAATATCTCATAGAGACAAAGCTATTTTTTATTATCTTTAATGGAAAATATATGGTAGTATGAGGTAATTACAGGGCTTATAAAAAGTTGTATATATGTTAATATGTGGACTCGCTTCGAGTACTACTACACCATCGCCATCTATGGACCAAATTTGATAATTTATTTTTCATTTTTTTAATCAGCATATATGTCATCACTATGCCTAAGACAGGTCGTAAGCCCTGTAATTACCCTATACTTCCATATATTTTCCATTAAATATAATAAAAAATAGCTTTGTCTCTATGAGATATCTGATATTTGTTTAATAACAGGCCTTTGTAGGTAAAAATCCAGTAATTGAGTGTTCTTGGACATATCCAAATATTGCTAATAAAATTAATTATTGACAATAACAGAAATTACTCCTTTTTACACGATTCGCAAAATTAGGCTTCCGAAATGAACTCAGTCTAGAATTACTGTTCTATTTTATGTTTACTACCTACACGCCAATACGCTTTTTTTTCTTTCTTCGTTTTCTTTTCTTATGTATAACGTGTTTGTATTAATGTGAATGACGACTTACAATGATATAAAGCAAATATAATCAGGCTGCTCTGATACAGACGTCGCCTATAAACACCATCCGATAAACTGATTACAAGTGTACCTAGATATAAGATTATATATTTTTAATATATAATATGTAACACTGTTTCTCTTGTATAATTATTTTTTAAAAAACACGTTGCAACAAGGATTAAATAAAATAAAAATATTTTTTAAGATAAAGTGGACATCATATTAGGGAGGAATATATATAAGGCTTGCTGTGGTTGGATTTGATGCAGAATTGAGGCATTCGCAGTGCGTCGTGCTGTCCACGTGATGCGTCACATCCTTCTTTAGCAATACATTTCGAAGGCATCTATTTTACCTTGTCGCTATTGCGGACTCCGCTGCGTACATCAAAATTGGAAAGCTAAGAGTGGGAACCGACATAATTTTACTTGCTTGCTTATTGCCATTGTCTTCATATTCTAGTAAGTCGGTTCATAGAATTTATAAGAAAAATTGATGCAAATCAACATGAGCACGAACATCACACAAGAGGAAAAGATAAACAGAGACTGCCATTCGGGAAGAAGAAATCGATCAAATTGTCAATTTGTTTCAAATAAAATGCTTGTTGTGTAGTAGTGGTTAAGACGCCGGCCTAGTGATCTTGTAGTCGGGGGTTCGCACCTTGTTGCAGGACACCAGCAAGTTAGTCCTATTTTCATAGAACAAGCGTTTTGCTTAGTTTGAAAATAGTAAGAATATTGATGTGACATGTTTTCCGCGTACGCATCTCTATTTTTTTTTATTATTTAGATTTAATTTAAATACACCTCTCTGATTCATCAATCTCTAAAAGTCAAATTGACGTTCTTCACATTTTCTAAATTCCTCACTTTCAGTATCGCCACATTCAATTTATGACAAACTTTTCAGAAAAACTGTGGTTGAGATATTTAAATAAACAGCTGTGATTCTCTTGAATTCCTGCACATGAAGGAATTCATTGAAATGAATGTGCCGATAAACTGGCCAAGGAGGCCACTCTTTTCGGAGTTTTCCTCCATCAATTCCATATCCTGATGTATGACAGAATGAATATGGTAAAAAAAACGTACGAATTCTATATGGTTGCACAATGGATGGATCCAAATAATCCTAAGGCTTAAAATAATTCAAAGATTATTCCCCACACCCCCTGGTTCTCCAAAAGTAAAGTCTCCAAAAGAACAATACCAAATATCTCTAGAATGAAAATTGGGCATTGCCAGGTAGCCTCACATTTATTCAGATTGAACTTAATAGATTCCCCAATATGCGAGTGTGGTGCCGAGGAGGAAAGCCTTGACCGTATCTTTTTTGACTGTCCATTGCGGATCACAGGTTTTTTTTACAGTAATCTCGTCAATGGTAATTTTCAACTCCCGGTTAACTTGTGTCATCTTCTTTCCCTTAACTTGCCACATATAATCTATATAATAGCAAATTTTTTGAACGACAATGGTATTGACTTGTAATATAAATATTTCCTATTCTATAATATGATTGTACTCTTTTCTATAAAATAAAGTTTTAATTTGATTAATGGCACAAATCTCTCTTGAAGGGTGGATTGCCTATTTAAAAGAAGAAGAAGAGATATTTGTAAAATGTGGAATTGGAATTGGCTAACATTAATGATATTTTTCTATGCTCATTATATTTAATTAGTATTTAACCTCCCACACGCGACACGTGGTACGGACATGTCTACAATATTGCCCTGGTGGAATAATAAAATTTGTTTGATAGAAGAAATAGCTTAATTCAAAGAGAAATGAAATTGTGTTTAATTGTAGAAAATAAATACCCTTTTGGGGCATCGCAGTATCACATTTGAATGAAAGTGAGCATTTTTCCATTTTCTGATTTTATACAAAAGGGAGATTTACATATTTCCTTTGCGCCTTTCTCTTTGTAAGGAATACATCAATTTTTGTTCCCAACATCTTTAAGCCTGCTTTGAATAATGTTTTATTTATTTGACGCGATAGAAAAATCGCTGTTTCTCTTTTTAGGATATTTTTGTCATTCTGCGTCGAAATTCGACATAAGTACCTATTTTAAAAATTAGTTAACGATATTTCCATATTTTTTTGCATTTTTGTATATATTTAAAACTTTTTTCTATATTTAATTTATGCAATCCTTAATATTTTAAACGCTTTTTTTAATATTTTTTATTTCTTTATGCAAATATTAATTCAAATTTCTTAAATATAACCAAAATACGACACATATCGACTAATTCAGTATCATGAAATTGATACTTAGTAGGTATATGTGAGTATGTGTGAGATTAGATGGATCCTAAAACCGCAGTGATAACCAAGTGATCTCCAAACTCGGCTTACTATTCGTGTTCGTATACATCGCTGTAGTCACCTTGGTTTGCTAGATAGGTATTTATGACAGTGGCGCAATAATTGAAAGCACAAGCAGTTTATTGTTTAATGTTAACAATTATTATCAATGGTGTAATGCAGAGCTTAGAGTGTCCGATGCGGTTGAATCTGGTTGCAGAAGCTGTTGGTCGGTTTAGTAGCGTGAGGGAAGTGAGAGGCGCTGGCCGCAGAACTCGCGGCTGCCCGGTCGTGGTACCAACTGCGTTCAATACTGGATGATGTTCACACTGGTGATTGGATATCATAGATATCGCTAAATCGGTGCGTACAGCGCTGTGTCTAGCTTACCATAAAACAAATTTTGCAAAAAAAATTAGTTTAAGTAGGTAATCGTAATAATCTTTACAGCACTAACATCATTGTGAATAATGAAATGTTTAAATATTTTAACGAAATATTTTCATTCAACAAAATTTTTTCTCTAAAAAACATTTAGAAATATAATATGTACCAATAATGCCACAATGATATGGGTAATGTTAATTTTTGCACCAATTATGGGCATTTGGTGACAATTTTGTTGTCATGTCATGTTTTGAGTACAGGTATTTTTTAGAGTCACGTGGTAGGTATCGGTCAATTTGTGTCAATTTATTTGGATAAAGTAAGTCTTGATCTGCGCTACTTAGTTATTGATTTTTCTGTACATTAATACGATTAATCATAGATATATGTATATACGTACGAACCAGTGGCTTGCATTAGACCAGGGGTCAGCAGACTTTCTAGTGAGAAGAGCCAAATAATAAGTAAACAGAACCTCCAAATTTTCATAGAGCCGCAACATACATTTTCTCTGTAGCTATATCAATCTTAATGGCGAAAAAAATGAGGTAAAATCAAGATTTTTATTTTAAACTCAAATTCACAATACGTTCGTGGGCTACTTAGAAGAATAGAATATATGGGAGTTATAAGCTTCAGTAGCTAAGTGCTATACTTGTAAAACAAGAAAATCTAAATAATTAAATACTAATTAAAGACTTTTTAGGCTTTGTAAAATGTATTAGTTAGAATGGTGACTTGGCATCACTTTCGAAAGCTTTGTTTAATTTTAGGCATGATTGTAAATTATCGTCTGTTAATTTGCTTCATAATTTATTTTCTATTTGATTCTTGGAAGATAATATTTGTTCGCATAAATAGGTACAGCCAAATATTGTGAGAATGACAAATGCTAGTTATTTTATTGTGCCATATGTTATTCTATGAATCTAATACGATTGTGCATGAAAGTATGAGCTAGTCTTTGAAAAGAGCCGCTGTCTGCTGACCCCTGCTGTAAGCAAAGCTGATGCATATGTAGACTTTGGGTCGTATTGCCACTAAAGGTTGTATTCATCTGAACTGAATGCACATTGCCTGGGAAGCAATACAGTATTTCAGAATCATTCTGTTGTAGGAAATATGTGAACGTGTTATGACTTAATTTTCTGTTCTTGAAAAAAATTACAATTATAACTTTAATTCTACGGAAATTCTTCAAGGGTAAAAATGTTATGATATAAAATAATAAATACAATAAATAAATTTGTTTTCATATTAGTTTATACTTATTCACCACTTTAGAGTTATGTATTGTATAGTATAGTATTGTTTCCTGAAGAATATACCATTGGTATCGAAACATGTAGAATAATGAATAAATAGTAGTTTAAACAAAGTATTTTGTCTAATTATTAATATAAAATGAGGTCACAAAGTAATTTTGCAAATATTGAAGATACAATAAATACTAACAAATGTGCGCGTGAAAATATTTGAGCGGTGTTCTTAATCACGCAAAGTTATATAAGACAGGTAAATCTGTTCAGATCGCCTGCACAGGTAAACCGGAGCGTGTATTTACAAAACTGTCAGGTATCCCTATCTGTACAGGCGACCTGACAACAATTAAAAAATCACATTTTCTACCTGTGGGTAAGTGCTAACTTCAGGCAAACCTGCGCGCGTGTGTTACTCCAGGACGCAGATCTAAGTTGTTCAGTTCACCGCGAAGGGAAAGATCACGTTGCGTAGTTCGAACAAATGGCGTCTATGAAGCTTTGTGGAAGATTTTATTGAATTGTATAAATCTGAGTCGTCCATTCTTAAATAATTACAGTAACTTTGGTGTGACTGTATTGGCTTCCTTTTAACAACCATTCTTTACACCACTTTTGTCGAGGTTTTATTTTTTTCTTTCCTTCTTAGGATGACGAGAAGACCTACTGGCGCTACTGCATCGTCATAGTTGCGCTTTACCCATGCCATGGTTGACTGAGAGATTGTCACAGGTCGGCCGCTACGTGTATGGCCAAAGTTGAGCTTTCGTTAACTTGTCAGGTATACCGTTGCGTGTATGGCCACCTTAATACACGGCTTCACTTGAGCTGACGTTAAAAAAGTATATTTATTTCTACGAAAATTGTAACTTCTAGACCCCATACGCCCTTCACTATACCTTGTGTGTGCATACATTTACTGTTTAGATATGTAAACAAGTACATATTTTAAATTTTATTACTCTATATAACCCTGAAGGAAGCGCTAATTCAAAAGCAGGAACATAATTAGTTCGTGCGATTAATACGTCGCTGTTTTGCGAGAACTGCACCCCTGCACCCGGGGTGCGGGTTAAGAGTTACAAGACAGGTATGAACTTTGCAACTGTACTAAATTATCCAAGAAACTACGACTCCGACCGTTTCGTGCCAGCCGGTCGGTGTATTGGCCAGACGTCGTAATTATTCTGCATTAAGACTTTGAGTGTCTTTCCAGTATGACTATTACTATTACCGGTACGACTATTATTTTAATCTAGAGATTTAGGTAATATAAATGAAAGATAGGATACTTCTGTTGAAATCAAATCCCGCATTGAGCAAGGTTGTGAAACCTTTATCCGCATGAAAAAGATGTTCTGCAGTCATGATCTCAACCTTAGATTGCGAATGATAAGATCATATATTATGTGTTCTCAGTATTATTTTATCGAATGAAAGCATGGATACTTACCCAAGAAATAACAAAGCATTTGAGTTGTGGATCTACAGAAGAATGCTCAAATTCAAGCTGGATGTATAGAGTTACGAATGAAGATGTTATGGTTCTGGCGAAAAAATAAATATATGTACTTATTTAAAACAATAAAAATTCGAAAATTTCAATATCTCGGACATGTAATGAGATATTCGGAGAAGTGCGTGATCTTGCTCCTCGCAATGATGGGAAAGATTGCTGGAAGTGGAAGAAGGAGAACAACATGGCTAATGAGGGGACCCACCGCTAACCACGGACCGTTTTTCGGTCCTACTCATTCACTGTCAGGTTGGCATTTTTTTAATTCTAAACAGGCGGCCGTGCAACGCAGCTCAGCGCAGTGTCCAAGCAACTACGAACGGCCGCCAGCCAATGCATCCCTCATTGCACCTTGTTAGGTTATTTTTTTCTTTCTGCCTCGGCTTCATGTTCAGGGGGAGGCATCTAGCCTAACTGGTTCTTTTTAAAATATAGACAAGTCAAATGGTTATGAAATGAAAGAATATTTTTTTTATAAAGAAGTTTATTATCTACATTTTATGATACTTGAATGTGTTAAAAGTGGAAAATGAGCATTTTACTTTAATACTTATTGATAAGGCTATTCAAAAATAATTACAATTAAATTAACATTAAATATTTGTGTTCATCATGCCAGCATTAAGTTCTCTACCAAATTGTCTATGTTGACGCTTGTCTGATGTAGATTATGCAGGTCCCTCACGTAAGGGATTACCTCTTAGGATGGTCCTGGATCCTGGACGTGAAGTGTGGTCAGCTTTTTGTGGTGCCAACGTAGGGTGACGGAGTTCAGGCTTGTAGTTGATTGACCACAAGACGATGCCCAATTATCCAGGCAAACCGAGACTCTGGGCGCGATATTCTTATGCAATAGCGACAGTCTGTTCTCGCTACACTAAATTATATTGATCAACTTTTTCTAGATCCAGCGGGACCCTTTTTGATACTTTCACATTTACGATTAAACGCAGAGTACATCACAGTCTAAGCTTAAACTCGAGGCGCACAGATTAAATTTTCCCCGGAATTACAATCTATGAAGCGCTTACTTGATACTTTTAGAGACGACATTGATTCTATTTACTAATTTAAAATAAAATCTCGTCTTTATGGAGCCAGTTCTCCCGGCCGAGAATATGGGAAGGTGCATTTGCCTACGTGACTTTAGTCACGTACGCTGCATTTTTTATTGCTGTACCCACGCTGTGTCGGTACACCTGCGTCTAACAATATTTGGTTTTATTAGCCTCCGTCCCTTAATTCGACTAAGTGTTTTTGTATCCTTGAACAAATTATTATTTTGGGTAATTTCGCATTCTAACAACCTATGACCCCATATAAAAACAATGTTGTGTAAAATATACAATGCACATAATATTAACAATAATATAGATAGAATAATAACACACAGGGACAGAGTACCCAAAACACTCCTTCACGGGAAACAAGACGGGCAAAAAAAAAAAGAAGTGAAGTTGATTCTGTACCCGAGCACCACTGTCGGCAGATATTATCCAGAAAATAGCACACTAGAGGGTCCGACTGACAGACCAATTACACACACGCCGCAGCAGGTCGATCCAGGATTCCCCACCAAGATACCCATTCTCACAAAGGCCCTGAGCAGTTCATTTGAGAACATCATGGCTGAAGAACATAGTTTGGCTAGTCTAGTGTGATGATAGCCAACGTCAACACAAAAATAAGAAGAAGAAAAAATTTAGATACGGCAGATACGCAACAAACTAAGCGAGATAAAACGAAAATTGCCGATATTTATTCTTACAAATGATAAGTAATTCATGCAGTCTTCTGTAGCACTTTAATTACAAATTTTTAATGCTCAATTGATCTTTTTTTCTATTTCCCACATCCGTCCATCCTGTCTGTACTCTACCGCCGAATTACCGCTATGCTGCGCGCGTCGCTGAATGAAAATAAAACTTTGTCAATCATACAGTATTGACGAAGTATGTTCGTGATTCACACTTTATTTATATTTTAGAAACGTCGATGCTTGGTGTGCCGTGGGAGTTTGCAGAGGGTCAGATATGCCGCTTAAGAAGATTTAAAACACTTTCTTATATAATATTTATTTATAGTATTATACAATTATCAAAAATAAGATGTAGAAGCAATATTTATATGATTAAATTTGCTGGTGTAATTTTATTTATAAAAATAAAAGATTTTCAGAAACAAAAATCAAAGTAGGATTGTTTTTTATTTAAAACTTCATGATTGTTCTTATGTATAAAGGCAGTTTTTTTCAATTTTAAGTATATTTATGTAAGTATAAGTAATATGTTTATTTCAAAGAAATATAGTATGTATAAGTAAGATATTTGTTTCAAGGAAAAAAATATAAATAAGCAATTATTTGATTCCATTATTTGAAAGAGCCATCTACCTTATTTTTACAGAATCTCAAATACCTTTGAGTAAACTAATAGCAGACGCCAGAATTCTGGACGATTAAATGTATTAATATCAAAAAGGTAACATATAGGTTCGAAAATTGTCGCTGTAGCATAGATGGATAATGCACTTTCCCCGGTTAGGAAAGAGATCCAGGTTCGAATCCCGGTGGCGCAACAACAATATTTTTCGATAAAATTGATTTTATATGTATATCTTTCTAATTAATATATTTAATTCATATTTAAAATATCACAGACCTATGTTTTGAATAATTACAACTTCACAATAAGAATGTGTTCTCCTAAAAATATATATATAATATAACAAATATAACGGATATATATGTAAATGTTATTTTTATAGGCTTTTGATAAATATAAAAAGGCGTTCATATTATGAAAGTGATCTGAGTCATGTTTGTCATAATTAAAAGTTTTGATTAAAAAATATTTTTATATTTATTTAGTCTACTAGATTTATAATTTATTTCGAGGTATAAATGTTGCATGTAGCTTATAAAAAAATAAAAAATTAAGGTTGAAATGGCTTACTCTATTATCAAAATAAACACTAGCGGAATACTGTTGAACGTCGTTATTGCAATTTGCATATATTATATTGATTTTAAAAAATGTGACGCGAAATAATTGATAAACTAATTTTTTTCAATTTCTTGACTTAGACCACTTTCATAATAATGGGCACACATGTAAATATTTTTAAATTGTTTCAAAATATTGACTTTTTGTGTTACTATAATATAAATTGTTAGTAATAATGGTACAGAATGAGTGCATTAAAAACAAGGAAAAAAAAGAAATTGTTTTTTAAATACGTTACATTTATTATCTTTTTTTAACACTCGAAAGTAAATGATACATTTTTAGCGTATTTCCACTTTAAAATATTGTGTTGTTTAAATATCTTTTTACGGGGCTTGCATACATGGAAGCTCGGTGGACAAATTACCGTTATCACCCGTTTAAATTTAATTAACTTTGACACCTGAAGGGCTCGCGATTTAAATGAAATTGCGAGCGAGGAAAAAAAATCTCACTGTAATTCATGAAAATGTTTCGTTTATTTAAATTGAAGGAAACATTTCCACGTTGACTGGCACGTTGGAATTTTTACGCCTTTACATTTGCGCGCGTAAAAGCTGTATAATTTCCACTTGTATAAATTACATCTCCCGCTCTCACCATCCAATGATTGATTATGTACGTTTTCTATTAAATATTCAAAGTGCCACTACATATTTTTTGCATTTTTTTACTATTCACTGCCTGCCACTTGTGTATTTATTGACAAATCAAATATAACAAGTGAATGTTTACGCCATTTTTAAAAATTTGTTTCGAAATTTTCTTTTAATTCTGTTTCCACTGTGCTAAATAATTATTTTTAGTATAAAAAATAATAATTAGTGAATTATAAATATATACGTTACAAAATAAGTCTTCTTCGGCAGTTCTTCGGTGCGAGGATGACGTCTGCCGTGTTTTCTTGGGTTGGCCACGGCAGAGGCCTGTGCGTGGGATTGTTTAAGGTGTAGGTGGTATTACACACTACCACCCACACTCACTCTTGGAATAATGGAGAGCTTGGTCCAATGGCATGGATGGTCCGAGCCGACTAGATCTCTCCGTTATTTTGCAGCCTTGCACAGATCTTTGTACAGACTACAGTACAGTAGGGTCCCAGCTGCGACTCCAGGCAGCACCGGCGCCGATAACATACGCGAGATAATGCATCATTTAATTAAGCTAATTACTCATTATATTTCATTCATGAATCAGTCATTCGGTCAATTGTGTTCTAACACCGGACACTTGTCACATAAATTTGTCAATTTCTGTAAGTAGGTAATCGGTTGAACAAAAGATTAGTTATGGCAACACTATTGGGGCTCCTAATTAGTTGAAGCGAAGATTTCTACTTGTGTCTTATTGGCTGTAGACTTGTGCTCGATTTGATATATTTAAAAAAAAGTAGAGATGCCTGCATGGAATGTGTGTCACATCAATATTCTTACTGTTTTCAAACTAAACTAATCACTTGTGCTATGAAAATAGAATTAACTTTCTGGTCTCTACTAGTCTTGCTGACGAATGTCTTGACCACTAGACCAACAAGCATGTCAATTGTTAATTAATTAATCGATAGGACACAACGCATACCTCAGAAGTGTGGTTGAGAGAAATATTGAGGAAGGACTATACAAAAATACATCCACTAAATGATAAGCAAGGCGAATACAGACGCCTACAGTCAACTTCTTGTCCAGGACAGAGACGCATGGCATGAATTGCACTGACACGAACACAGTTATTAAATATGAAGAATCTGTTAATGGTAGTAAGGAGTCATTCTTATGTGAGTGTACGTACAACGGGCAACGAAACACAACTTGGAGAAAGTTTCAGAAATACACAAAAGATCTCCAGAGGTGTTCAGCTGATTGTGCGTGCTTGCAATACTTAAACAACCATTATTTAAAAATATTTTATCTATAAATAGAGATGTGTGTCACATTTTACTATTTTTATATAAAAAGCGTACAAATTAACTTACTGTGCTACGAAATGATGACTAATTTGGAAATATACCGGGACGAAGCTGGAACTTCTGACCACCAAGGGCCGGTTATGTGATGAGTAGTAAATTATTCCTATAGTAACTTTTTACCATCGCCTGTAGTAAAAAAACGTTTGCGAGTTATTTATACGTCAAATTTACTATAGTCAAAGATAATAGTGTGGCAAGGCGAATAATCATCATATATCTGTGAATATTACCAATATGTATTTATTTTAAATATTCACCATTGGCAATTACATACAATTGTATGCTTTATCGGTAGCTTTATTCACCCCTGCGTTCGAAATCTGTCACTTTTTTAGCGAAAAATGTTCGATCGGTTTGGTAATATACATTAAACAGCGCGATCATCATTGGACGAACTCTCATCACTAAAATAGCGGGATATTGAATGATTAATTGTCGTATATTGCAACTTTGAATCTGAATGTGACTAATGACTTTTGAAACAGCTGTGAAGAGTTCACTGTTTTTAACTACCAATTTACGGTTTTTACCATTCAATATTGGATGGTAAAATTAATTTACTATTGCACGTAGTTTCTACGAGTAAATATTTTTTAGCGTCAATCAAACCTGTTTTCGGATTTTTTTTAACTATGTAACTTTTTTTACTTAGTAAAAATTTACCACTGATCTTTTTTATAGACCAGTAGTGGTGGCGAATCTTTCGACATACGCGTGCCAAAAATCTCCAAATAATATATATCGACTCTGACGTGCCGAACAGTTTTTTAAAATTTATTTATTTAACTAAAATAACTACAATTAGCAAATATGCTATAATTAGTTTTTCTACTTAAAAACATTACTCTAAGATCGTGTCATCGTCATGGTCTGATAAAATAGAATTGGTTCATTCGCTCTTCTAGACAATTTTTAATAGGGGGAAAAATAAAAAAAAAGAATTTTCAAAATTTATTTTAAAAAGTTTAAAAAATACACTTTAAGTTATTAATATTAATGAAATTTTTTTTGCTGTACATTCGATGTCAAATACTTTGTATCCGGTTCATATGCCATCACTCTTAGTAATTTGAATGCTCAACTGGATTAACTATCACTCTACTTCTTGTACTACATTTTATAATAATGACTCACAAGCATATGTGGAATAGATAATTGATAATATTGCCGTCGCTAGTTTTTTAAAGAGCTAAAGATTTCTAGGATGGTGTATCAAGTTCTTATTATTTCTACTTCTGCATTTTTTTATTATTATATTCGATTATCGATCATTTATAATTCATTTCTTAAATCAACAAATTTTGGTTTCTATATCGAACTTGATTGGAGTTCAATTAATTGCATTTCTACATAAGTTATCCATTAAAAAAAAAAATCAGTTAGTGCCAGGTAAATTGATGGACGTGCCATCTTTGGCACGCGTGCCCTAGGTTCGCTACCCCTGTTCTAGACCAGACAAACAGTTAATACAGAGAGATAAAAATCAGCTACTAGATATCTCAAGAGCGGTCCTAATCTTTAATGCATCTTATAAGAATACAAAGAAACTTAGAAAATGTGTGGTAGTAAGTTAATCTTTATTTTCAATTACTTTTATTCGGCGTACCTATCACCCCATTATATATGTGTGGAGACTCTCCAAGTATTTGAAAACACGATTATTCAACGAACACTTGGATCGGTAAAAGAAGGTAATCGATAATGCATCCGAAAGAATTCGAACAACAGGGTGTCATCGGACATTTTAATCAGAATTGACTTTTTTGTACCAAAAGTGTTACGATAATAATCCTTTAAAAATTTGTTACAAATATATCAAATTTACTAGTAGCTTAGGACATAAGACAACAATATTATATGTTTTAGAACATCTGTTCTGATTAGAATACAAATAAAATTTATAAATCATGTATAACTTGCCCGAAATTAGAAATCGCTTGATTTTATTACTATATATTTTTATTGTCTTCATCATAAAACATCATCTCATGGAAAATGAATCAAAATTCGCCAAAAAATTTTCAAAAGTAAATAATCTAGCAAGAAGACAGTCATATTTTAATTAACGTTATTGGGTAATACTTTTATATACACGCATTGTATCCGTACATTAATCTGCTACCATGTCAATATTATCTGTAACCTATTTAAATTACGAAAAAACCTTAAATAAAATCGAGCTTATCTTAAGAAGAAAAAGGCAAATGTAATGAAGATATTTAAATACTTACCAATTAACGATCAGTGTTATAATAAAATTATTGAATAACTTCTACCTCATTTAAATATTTAATGATTATTTACATCAAAAAACCATTCAGCATTAAAAAATGTTTTATTTCGACAATCAGACACAAATTGTGAAAATATCAAAAATATTAATTAAGGAGAACACATTCTTATTGTGAAGTTGTATTATTATTATTCAGAACATAGTTCTGTGATATATTTTTTTAATACATATTAAATTCGAAAGATATACATATAAAATTAATTTAATCTAAAAATATTATTATTGCTACTGAGATTCGAACTTGGATCTCTTCCTGCCCTAGGAATATGCATTAACTGATTATGCAATACCAACACGGTGTATTGACGACAAATTTTCAAACTTATATGTTACACTTTTCAAATTAATACATCTTTCGTTCCATTGTTTGAAAGCCATCTTTATTATTATTTAAGAGATCCAGGTTCGAATCCCGGTAGCAGCAACAATATTTTATATCTATAATATTTTTATAAATCATTTGTATTTTAAAAAATATCGCAGACTTATGTTCTGAATAATTACAACTTCACAATAAAAATGTGTTCTTCTTAATAATATATAAGTTGTATCAATGTGTAGAAAATTTAATAAAAAAATATTATATATATTATTAATTCTGGCGTTTCCTATCGGGTTACTCTAAGGTATTTTAGATTCCGTAAAAATAAATAAGATGGCTTTCAAATAATGGAACGATAGATGTATCAATTTAAAAAGCGTAATATATTACTTCGAAAATTTGTCGTCAATGCACTGTGTTGGTGTAGCATAATCGGTTAATGCATTTTCTCCGTACAGGAAGAGATCCAGCATCGAATCCCGGTAGTAACAACAATATTTTTCGATTAAATTAATTTTATTTGTATATCTTTCTAATTAATACATTTAATTTGTATTTAAAAACATTAAATGTATCATTTTGCAATACCCCTAAAATGTGTTTCTGAAAATAAAATTGATTAGAATATTCATAAAATTAAAGTAGGTAATAGTTCCATAATCCAATAGGACCTTATTGCTCTGCAAGAAAGTATACTTTTTTATTATTTTATTTTTCATAGTTTATTTATCATAGCATTGTTTTTATTATTACTGTAATGCGATCGTAACAAGTTGTCAACATTCACCAATACACATGTCTATGTTGTATTAATATTCAAATCTTTGATGCTTAATATTTCAAGCTTATGGTTCCAATACCGCATGAGTCATCTTAATATATTTTTACTCATCCCGTCTATCATTATAGTAACTCATCTTATATATTTTATTTTTCTCTCTCTCTCTCTCTGACTATCCTACCATCAGTTATATCTCTCTTAATATTTCTGATTAAATCCAACCGGTCCTAACTCTGTCAATTACTGAATTTTAAACTTTATATTCATTCATTATCTGTCAAATATTCGATCATTCATCGCCTTCCCACACATTTCTCTTAGTGATTGTATTTCCTCTGCATTCCAGTTCCGAAAGGATCCCGATTTTAAATCCCCATGGTACTCCATTATTTTTCTTGACAAAATTAACTTTGCACCTTTTTAATGACACATCTACTTTGATTCGGTGAGAAAGTCACTCTCTGTCAAAACTTCGTTAAAAGAATTCACTTATCGAATATTTTCTCGACTCGCTGACAAATTGTGACGGTGTATCATGACGCTAGATCGTTGGCGTGGATTCCCACTTTCCAAAAGTTAATTTGTTCCTCTCAATCACATGGCACAGTGTTCCCGCAATAACTTGAGAATTTCCAACATTTCTTATTGTACTTCGGCGTCTTTTTACGTCGGCGCGAAGCTCCCCGTATCATTGTGGCTGCAAGTTATCAAAGCTTGTTTTCTTCATTATCTCGGTTGAAAATGTAAACTTTCTCCGCGGGTCGTGTCACTTTTGTAACATTTATACTTGATGTCGTAAATAATTATACGACATTATTGGAATTTTAACAACAAATGTGTTTTTTTTTCAGTAAAATTTATCGCGAAAATTGCGTTACAAATAACGCGATAGAAAGTTTCGTAACAATTTTATATTATTACCTTTTTCTTTGTTCATCGCTATCGGTGCCGATACCAGGTCTCTCAAAAATCATTTTGAAATCAAAAATATTTTGGAGGTGAGTTTATCGATTTTCGTACCTTTCACACGCTAAACGAGTGTTCTGTCTACTCCCCACATAGACGGCGCCAAATTATCATATAAGAATATGATGTTAATTTTTTGTATTAGAATTACACAGATTTATATTTTTGTTAAACTTTATTATTATTTTTTTTTAAATAGAGATGCATACACGGAATACGTGTCCCATCAATATTCTTACTATTTTCAAACTAAGCTAAATGCTTGTGCTATGAAAATAGAACTAACTTGATGGCTTCTTGGAACTGAGCTCAAACCCCCGATCACTGATCACTAGGCGAGTATCGTAACCACTAGACCACAAGCACATCATATACATTCTAAATATCAATTTTTAATACTAATGTTTTTTTAAACAGTTAACCCTGGTGAGCTTTGTAACAGGCTAGTAAAGAGCTTAAGACTTAATAGCTATTTTCACGTCTCATTTGTATTCCTCTGTAGTATAGTGGTTACGCGGAAAATTGGGGCTCTCCGCCGAGAAGATTTAAATTTTATATACTTTATTAAATACATATTTTATGTAAAGGAAGTATGATACTTATAACAAACTATACATTTTTAACATCAAATTATTATATTTAAAAAAAAGTAACCCCTGCTATACTTTGTATTAAGCCGCTTAATATAAGATTAAATTAAATACAAGAGCTATAAAGAGCTTAATATAAGATTAAATAAAATACAATCACTTTGTGTGAAACCACGAAATTTATTATACGCCAACCGGTTTCGCTTAGCTCAAGCTTCGTCAGGACATATTTAAAACTAACGTTAGTTTCATACAAAGTGGTTGTATTTAATTTAATATGTCAAACCACAAAGCTTTCTACGAAAATAGCTTAATATAATATCGACGATAACAAATATCATTATTAATCTGCTATATTCACGTCTTGCTTGTATCCCTCGGCTGTGTTTTGAGTGAGATTTTAATTTTAACTAAATTTTAGATTTTTTTTCCAACCAGTTAAACACAGTTTATGAAGACGTATACGAGTATAAGTGCATATATTTTTTTCATATAATATATTCGTCATAAGGGTCCAACCTGCATTATGGTCGATATTATCTAGATGTTGAGTGCTGTGTGAGAGAAGTACAGGAAGCTTGTTTGAAGAGAACGTGTAATTGCGGATACCGGAGTCATTCCACATACGAGTATACTTACTTTGTACAAGTACGGTACGAGTACAAGAATGGATTAGAAAAATACTTGTCCTCATGTGACTGATACGTTTGCTGAGCACTGAGACGTGTCTTGCGCCATGTACTGAAGTTAAATAATGAATATTTGTTTAAGAAGACTTTTGCATTGAATCCAATTATTTAAATACTTAATTAATCTAGTGTCTACCAAATTATATAAGTAAACTTATGGTTTGCGTAGATCAGTAAAAATTTGATTAAGCATTTTTATTTTCGTTTTGTACTTATAGTTTAACTTGTACAACTTTATTTGTAAATAAATTTATTTCATTTCCATTGCAAATATTATACCACATTACAGCTAGCTTCTGCCGCTTAATTATGCGATTTAATCCAAGGAAAAACATTTTGAATAAATTTATCTTGTATCTACATGAATAATTAAATGAAAAAGATATGGCAACAATAGATGGTTTGGTCTATCGGCAATTTTCTGCTAACGCTCCGAATCACATAGAAAATATTCGTGATTTTTTACGCTAATGGGATTGTTAATTTTTCAATAGCCATGCAAATTTTTCCGCGGTCATGTGACCGCAAAATAATTATCAGGCTCCTTTGTTTTTAAAGCTCGACCGCTATTCCAAATTACTTACGATCTAAAGAGTTTTAAATACAGAAATTTCACAAAAGAATTTGAATACGATTTCAGATTTAAATATTTATTCTCATTTTAAACTTGTCTCTTTTCACAGAATCGGGGTGGCGGCTTGGACATGAACGTGATACCTGCCTGGAGGGAGGGGATCACAGGGAAGGGTGTGGTGGTGGCCATTCTGGACGATGGCCTGGAGATGGACCATCCTGATCTCATAGCCAACTACGTGAGTAAATTTAATCATACGATAAGTCATATTGTCACTTTGTTCATTTTTTGTTAGTACATGCAGTTCTCACTTAACGAACAGATTCCTTTCCACCGACCTGATCGTAAAGCAAATTGGTCGGTAAACGAACTTAATGTCGATTGTCTTGTCTATTAGAACCATCGACTTCATTTTATTTCTAGTGTCAGTCGTTGATAATCTTTATTTTCATTTCAAGATTTTTTTCTTTTTTTGCTTTGCTTCTTCTTTCTAAATATTTCTAATATTGCTTTTTCTTTTGGCTTCGTGTATCAGCATAATTTTATTTTATTTTAATGAGAGATGTAATGTAATGTATTCAAAATAATTTACAGTAGTTCATATTTAGTTACCCACCACTTATACTTTTATAGTTTTGTTTTTATCTATGCTTGCATTTTTAATTTTAGTATACATTGCTTCCTGATGAAAATACCATAGGTATTGAAACATGTTGATTTATCAATAAATAGTGGTTTAAACAAAGTGTTTTATCTTATTATTTATATAAAATACTCATATTAGATTGTCCGAACGAAAATGTCGTATTTTGCATGATTATTTTTCACTTCTGTTTCAGTCTTTGTTCTTACAAGATATGTTCTATTAATCAGTTGACATCTGGAGTAGGTACGTTATTTTAGGTTGAGTCGGTTTTGTTACCTGCCCCTTTGAAAGCCATTGGCGTTTACGTCGTTGGTTAGAATATAGCACCCACTTTTTCATTTCCGGTCACTAAGTGGTGGAAAAACAGAATGTTTGTCTCTTTTTCGACGAAATCTTCACATATGCGCTTGCGTACCGCTTTGGTCTCATGTGCGGTCTCCACACGTTCTGCTTCACAATCTAGTTGATTTTTTCAGATGTTTTTGCACACTAGATTTTGAGCATCCAGCTATTGAGATTGTCAGCTAATTATAGTCAGTGATGGATTTGATTCGATTTCTGTACGCAATACGTCATCATCCACTTTCAATACTTTTTCATATCGAGGATTGTTTTTAAGTAAAAATCAACCATTTTTGGCATTGCCAAATAGTTAAAGGTTCTCCAAATGTGTCGCAAATGTTTTTAGCTGTAGTTGTTGCATTATTTTTCGACTGTATTCGTTCAACATGCAATTTCGTCAGGTATAACTTTCCATCTTAACCCACGTTTGAAATATTTTTTCACTAAAATAACGTTTTCCAGATTTCAACTGATGCATAGAACTCAAAACATGTCTTGTTGGACCAAAGACTGGAACAAAATTGATGGTCAAAAACGACCATGCAAAATACAACATTTTCGTCCGGACAACCTATTATGTTAATTTGTGCGTGCAATCGATCGACACTAAATACCGACCTGCTGACTGAATATAGGTAACGCGCACTATAAGTTATCGAAAGAAGTGGGGTTCTCCCTGACGTCAGTAAGATAGTTTGGCGGCCATTCTCTTGGCGCTAGAGGTAGACGATGCGTCACATATTTTAACATAAAATCTCTCTTCCTTATTGACGATACGATGTAAACGATAACGGTCGTAAGTGTGAACGGTTGTTAAACAAGATGGTCGTTAAATATGTACGTATGTACATACGTAAGTGCGAACATGATACAGTTTACCAAGAACAGGAATCCGTCTAACTTCCCTTACTTTCTTAATAATCAACTCTTTACCAAGAAATCTTAAATTAAAGATCCTGGATCCTGGAAGAGTAGGATTCTAAATTACCCTTCGACTTTCTTTTTAACCATATTACATCTAGAGCAACCAAAATGTTAGGTTTCATTCTTCAGGTATGTAAACAATTCAATAACATAAACACTCACACGTCCGAATTGCAGACTGAATTAAGAAGCACCATTTTATCACTCGTAGAAACTACAAATGTTTGTTCAAATAATCTAAAAACATATTTGGACAATTTCAAAAAAAGGACAGAAACGTTAGACCTACTATTTAAAACATTTTTAGAGTCAAACCAACGTCAAGTATTTTCAACTGCAGCGAAGATAAAACCAAAATTAAGAACAAATTTAAAATTCGAAACGTTCAATGCGTTGTTATTTTTAAAGCTACAATAAATAAACAGTTTACCGTAAATTAGCTCGTTTTCTTATAAATTTTGATGTACTTACGTACGTTTCATACGTCTAAAAAATATGAAATGTATATCTGTTTCATGTTTTGGCTCTCGTTTATTTTTACGTTCAACTTCGTATTAATATTGAGGCACATCTGGAAGCGAGATACAATAAGGCTTCACGAACGGATGGATACGGGATGCGCGACTGTGTGCTTCCGTATCATAATGCAATGCTGATTGGTTGCAACCTGTTTGATATATACTGCCGTTTCACTATCCATGGCTACTTGGACGGTTAATTAACGTGTAATATTTGTTTCGGTGTACGTTGAAATAACGTCAGTAGTCGAATAATACTATAAAATAAATCAGAGCGATATGTAATAAACGTTTGCAAGCATCACCGACGTGTGTGAGATTGTGTCGCGGTGCCTATTAAAATAATCCGATTTTATAACTACATTTAATAAATATGTTATTATTATCGTTACTACATATGTTCAATACAAAATTTAATAAAAATGAATTGATAATTCTGGCGTCTGCTATCAGTTTACTCAAAAGGTATTTGAGATTCTGTAAAAATAAGGTAGATGGCTCTGTCAAATGATGGAACGATTAAATGTATTAATATCAAAAAGGTAACATATAGGTTCGGAAATTGTCGCTGTTAGGAAAGAGATCCAGGTTCGAATCCCGGTGGCGCAACAACAATATTTTTCGATAAAATTGATTTTATATGTATATCTTTCTAATTAATATATTTAATTCATATTTACAACATATGTGTTTGTGTTTTATACAATTACATATGTTTACCAACTTCCTATTGAAAATCGTTAGAACCAATTGGCGCAGCCGGTATAATAAATGTATAATATTATTTGAAACGATTTTCACGTAAAATGTTCAGAAATTTTTGTACGTGAATAAAAATGTAAATTGAGTCAAACTCTGTTTTATTCCACTGCACTTTTCATTGTGTTAAATAATATATAACGTTTTCGGGATAGATCAACAATCTATCATACTGATAATGTGAAGATGTTCCCGAAAACGTTATATAGGTGTCCCAAAATTAACGCAAGATTTGAATTAAATAGAAAACACAGTTTTTAGTCTTGAGATTTTTATTGCATCATATAGTACATGGGAATGTGTTATTCATGGAATAACACATCGGGCAAATGGCCTCCATGGCTTTGCTGGCACATACACACTCTTTTGTCGAAATTTTCCATGACCATTTTACATAATTGCTGACTGGCTTGTTTTTAGACGACCAGTGTGTTTAGCGTCTCCAACTGATCCAGTATCTCTAAATTTTTCAATTAATCTCTTCGCAGTTGATGAACTTAAAACACTATTCCGACCATATTTTGTATTAATTTTTTGAATTTTTATTTATTTTTGAGATATTCTTCAATGATGAAAACACGTTGTTGTATCGTTTAACGCCCCATTTTTACTAACCCTAAACTCTCAGCTGTCAAATTTTTTTTTCAAGGTTGCCAACAATTTATTGCAGAAATGGCGGCAAATTCAAGTCTTGCGTTAATTTTGAGACACCTTTATATCATTTAATACAATGAAAAATGTAGTGGAATAAAACAGAGATTTGACTCAATTTACAAAATAATCATGGAATTCCACAAAGTTTCACCATAAACCTTTGATAAAAAAGGATTTATTTTAATTTAATTTTTAAATTGTTTCGCGTTATATTACGTTAAATAATATATTTAAATAGTTACGGAGGTATTTCTCACGAGTGTACTGCTATCACCGAGTGGTACTGCTATCACCGAGAGGCACTGCTATCACCGAGAGGCACTGCTATCACCGAGAGGCACTGCTATCACCGAGAGATACGGCCGAAAGAACTTTTATGTAAATACTATTTTCCCTCTTGTGTATTTTTTCCATTTGCAAATCAAGAGTGTAGAGAAAACAAATTACCTGATAAAGGGAATTCAGTTGTTCTCGAGGAAATTTTCCTTTTTTGGTCTCTCGCACAATATACTGCTTTTATGTGTATTGAAGCATAAAAACCTATTACGTAGCACTTATCTCAGTTCAGGTGTATTAGGCGGATATTTTCTTACAAGTTCTTTAACGTTTTCTCAATGTTCATGTCTATTGAAATTCGACGTTCCACGCCACTTTAAGTCGGTACGAAGTTTTCCGATATTATATAAATACACTCTTGTCTCTTTGATGTTCCGTTTTAGAATTCTTCGCATCACTAGCTGTTCGCTGTAACTGTATATTTCGCTCGAATCTGTCTGAATCATGTTTCATATGGGTTTCTTCTATTTTACTTTTTGTTTATTTATGTTTTATTTTTGTCGCAGTCTTACTCTCCTCACTAAGACAAAGTCCGTACCGAAATGGAGAATATTTTCGAGCATAACACATTATCAAAACAATTTATCATTCGAAAAAAAATTGCTAGCGGGAATTGAACCCGGAAACCCAGAACTTCTATTGCCCGTAAATTATTTTAAACAAAATTTAAACTACGGCAATCTCATCAAATTTGATTTTTATTTGTTGCTTTTTTAGTAGGACATCTATTAATTTCAGATGGAAGCAGTCGTCTTTTTAAATTAAAATGTTTCTCAAATACATTTGAGTAGAACCTGTTAGATGGCGCAAGGATTTACAGCTTCCTCGTATTTTTATTAAACTAAAATACTTTAACATAACTAAATATATGTTAAATTAAATAAAATGTTGTATATGAAGTTATTATTAGTCTTTGCGATTTTTTTTTTAAATACTATTTTCCCACTATTTTGTTTTTTGTGACAAAAAATGACACAGTCTTCGATAGCATTTTTTCAGATTTAAAACGTCAGTGTCACCATTTTCCTGTATCTTATAGTTTTTATTAATTTTTGGGCTTAAATAATGCAGTATCAAGTTGAGAAAAACGAACATTTTCGACACATTACTTTTCGTTTCTTAATTAAGGTTCAAATGATCATCCAGAAGTTCAATTGGGGAATTCTGCCCCATCCACCCTCCAGTCCCGACCTCGCTTCGTCAAATATAATTATGTTAATTCAGAATATAATTACTATATATAATATAACTACTTTCGATACCAGAAAAGGTATCGACAAATTGATTGAAAGATGGAACGAATTCTTGAACAATAATTGATGTTGCAATTTTTGTTTAATATATGCATTTTACAATAAATAATTGAACAAAACCGCAATGACTTATTAGACAACTCAATATTATTTATATCATAGTTTCTTGACAAATAAAATAAATAAGATAAATATATTATTAGCATCATTATCATCATCATCAGTTTCATTCCTTTATTCTAGCAGAGTACCTATCGACATTGCGCTTCCATTTTTCCCTGACTTGCGCTGTTTCAGACTTGCGCTGTTTCAGACTTGCTGACCAATCAAGACCCAATCTGAATTCACAAAGTCTCTGTTGCTATTCATTCCAAGTTAGTCTACATTCATACATCTTCTCATATAAGTTCACCGATTATTGTGGGTTTTAATAGGACCATCTTTCAGTATCTGGTTTACCTGGTCGTGCCAAGTTTTTCGCGGACGTCCTCTATTTCTGGTGCCATCGACACTTGCGTCATATATCTTTTAATACCTCTACTATCTTACATTCTCTCCTCATTCATCCGTTCCATACGACCAAATCATCTAAGTGATCCTTTCTTAATCTTACTCACTATACTAAGATCAGCTTTATATTATTTCCTTATTTCTAGAATTGACGACATCGATAAATAATAATTCAACTTTTTTTTTTAATATATAATTTTTATTTTCACTTTGTAGTACACACACAATTTTTTTTGAGTTGTATGACGGCTAGTTTCGGAAAGAGCAGTCCTTCCCGTCTACAGATGTAAATTGAACTACAATTAAATACAGTTGGCCACTGGGGTGGTGTGGCACGTTAGGGTGGGAGTGGCTTATTGTTTCTATGAAACATTGATAATTGCGGCGAAGGATTTGAAAATGTGATATTGTTCATTAATGTTTTCTCCGAATTCAATTTTTTCTGAATTTCTATCATTTGAAGGTTATTCATTATTACTCCCCTGTATGGTACCGAGTGGATTAATTTTAGATTGTGGCTGTTGAAAGAATGGTTGGTATCAATGCTATGGTTATAACTGTAGATGGAAAGGACTACTCTTCCCGAAACTAGTCGTCAAACAACTTTTAAAAAATTGTTTGTATAGTATAAAGTGAAAATAAATATTATATATATTTTAAAATTAAAATGTTACAACTCGAAATAACTGCCAATTCAATCAATGAAATTATTCAACATTTAAATGGTTAGATTGGTCATTTTTTTTTACCCCAGGCTGTACTTGTGGCGGTCAGGAGGGGGGTGGGTGGTCCAAAGGGGAGGTTGAGGTTTTTGACTGCACTGGACGCAAGCCAAAGTGTATTGCCGCGTATTGCGGGAGTTCTGAATCTTCTGACAAGCACGAAACGTATTCGATTCGGCGACATGTTTTCATTTGATCTTCTACATCCACCTATTTCTGTTCTCTGATGAAAGTCTCAGGAGTTACATATGTACGTACGTCTTATATATTCATTTATATTAAAATTTATACTACTATTACTTTTATCAAATGAAAAATTTGAGGATTTTATTTGGAATCATATTTAGATACGTGTGAAGTAGGTACCTAGTGCAATATATTTTTTAATATTATGTTTTTTGTTAGCGCACATTAGGCGATTTACTGACAATATATGAAGTTTGTGTATGTTGAAAGAATTAATAAACTTACAATCGCATATATAAGCTCTAATAAAATATATTTAAATTAGTGATGAGCTCAAAATCACAAACTGTGAGCAAGTCACTGATATCTTCGAGTCACTGATAGTGATTGAATATCTGGGAAAATTTCGTGATTCGTGAATAATTTTTTTATTTTATTTATATTTGACCGTAATTCGGCGCATATGCGTATGAAACGAAAATATTTATGAAGGAATGACGTTATAACTCGTAATAAGCGCCATCTAGTAGATTCTGCCAAAACGTTTTACACATTTGACCCAAAATGCTGAGAATTTGACCCGAAAAATAAACTCACATTTTTTAAGGGTTTTAATTCTCTTTGTAATGGTATTAAACTGTATGTGCTAGAATATATTTTTTACGCAAATGAAATTTGAATAATATAAATAAATACGCTCAGAAGTATGTTTTTTTAATTTATTTCGTGTATTGTGATATCGTGCGGCGCACTCGTAGTAGTAATGAAACTGTGATCACAGTCGCAGTTTCCAATCACTGATATTATCGAATATCAATCACAATCACACCAGTGAGTCAAGAGTAACATTTTTTCTCATCACTAATTTAAATAATGAAAAAGTGGAACAATCATAGGTGCTAAATTTATTTTTTTATTTTTTAGACACATATAATGCAATATATATTGTATAGCTAAAGAAACAGTTTGTTACATATAGATTTTTAAAATGATAAGATTGGCAAACATATCATATTTCACAAACCAAATAAAACAATATAAGTCATTGAATACGAGGCAAAACATTATTTAAATACAAAATGGTACATACAAAGCAAAGTAAAAGTGAAAATATATAAAATGAGAGAATAAAAATACTAATGTGCCAAACAATATGTATAAATAAAATGTAAGCATGTACACGGTAAAGCTAAGTGGAAATATATTAGCAATATTTGAATATGTCCAAGAACAAACAATTATTACAATATCAAAGGCACTGTTATTAAACAAATAATTAATACCTCATAGAAACGAAGCTATTTCTTATTACATTGATTGAAAAATATATGGAAGCATAGGTAATCACAGGGCTTACGACCTGTCTTCGATATATTTTCTATTAAATATAATAAAAAATTGCTACGTCTCTATGAGATATCAATTATTTGTTGAAAATATATTAAATTAAAAATTATATTGCAGTTATAGGAATCATTTCATAATATATAACAGCCTACTGTCAGTATCTGCTCTACCTAACTTTAACAATCAATTTTAAATATTATTTTTGAAAGCTTTAATTTCACTTATTTTATATTATTTCCTTCTTCTTCTTTTAAATAGGCAATCTACCCTTCAAGAGTGATTTGTGCCATTAATCAAGTTAAAACTTTATTTTATAGAAAAAAGTACAATCATATTATAGAATAGGAAATATTATACTACAAGTCGTTCAAAAAATTATATTAAATGTGGCGAGTTAAGGGAAAGAAGATGACACAAGTTAACCGGGAGTTGAAAATTACCATTGACGAGATTACTGTAAAATAAACCTGCGCTTCGTAATGGACAAGCAAACATTGGGGAATCTATTAAGTTTAATCTGAATAAATGTGGGACTACCTGGCAATGCCCAATTCTCATTCTAGATATATTTGGTATTGTTCTTTCCTTTTGGAGAATATATTATTTCCAACCTGGTTATGTATTCTGGGAGCTTGAAAAGTGAATAATCTTTGAACAAAAGTAGTTCTCCTTCTTGGAACGATTTTAAGATTGTAATGATTTATTGAAATTTCTGTTCATTTTTGTTTAAATATATAATAACATATTAGGTAATATAATACAAATTGTTTGTTGTGTATTATATTGCTTTGTGTATTCTTATTATTTACTGCATCAGCGTGCAGTTCATACATTCAAAAAGTTACATTTAACCATAATTTCTGGGAAATAAATTAAAATGAAATATTAATATAATATAAAAATGTTTTTACTTCGATAAAGCACAATACGTTAACAAAATACTGATAATGAACAGTTATATCAATATTTTCACAAATCTATAAAAGAAATTATAGTCTTATGATATAAAAATTGTTGATCGATGTATCTAAATATCGTGCAAATACTGTAAAAATTGTAATTTTATTTATTATGTAGAAAAGTATCAGAACATGTGAGTCATAAGGTAAATATTTATATGTATGAAATTTTATAACCTTTCCGTTTGTGTTCTTAATGCCATTTTTTTTTCGTTTTAACTTTTGTGTGATAATGGTCTTGAAGACAACCGTTACTGTAGCGTGCCTTAAAAAACTTTTGTAAGCAAGAAAAGCGTAAATAAAACACCATACATATTTAATGTCTCGTTTTATATTAATATGTTGAGAGATACACATGTTTCTATATTTAATTTATTATTTGAATGGATTTTTTTGTATGAAAGTAATTTCTCGTAATCTCCAAATATGTATAGCCCATAAACGTATATGTGGAAGTTATGGCTTACGTTTTAGCATCGTATAAACATATTTTTTCGGCGGAACCAGATTATTCTTATTTTTTCGTATCTGCGTTCCGTCATTCGTTTATCAAAAAGAAATTTGTAAATGTTCCACATTCAATCAGATTCTTCTTAGCATGGACTTGTATTAAAAGTAAACCGGTCATAAATATAACCGATAAAATAAGCGCACAAAGAAAGTTATCGGTTAAGATGAACACTATATCAAATTACTCTGGTCATCACTCGTCATTATATTTTACGTATAGACGTATTACGTAAAAATTGTATCCTTCTTTGGTTTTATGATCAACTAAGCCGGTAATTAAAAAAAAAACATGACAAGCCATGCGAAGATTATAAATCATTACGATTGTAATTTAAAATATAATTGATTAAAATACTATCATAAAAATAATACGTAATAAAGGAACAATTCGTCGTTCATCTTTCAAAGAGGCGTATGTCGAATCTGTTAATTTTATAGCAGAAGATATATTAACAAATTGTGTGAGATTTTTCACCGTTGAAAAATGATAAAAAAATGAAATCTTACCGATTTCTACGAATATTGTATGATTTAATGACAGTGTGAGGTGTATTTATTCCATAAACATTACTTATTACTGTCATTTGTAAGAAATAAGTAAAGTAAAACGAGTGTTTACGTCAACATGTTTTTATGTAATGTTACTTCATTGAAATAAATTTCAGATACGCCTGTTTAAATGGGTTATGTATGCATGTGTTTAGGCAATGTAATCCTAGTTGTAACTTAATTTTAACAAAATCAAGACACGCCTTTTTGAAATATGGCCAACGTTATTATGTTGTTATAATATTTTATCCCTAAATGTGAATAACTACAAATAACATTAAATAATAGGTACTTTTTATATCATTACATTATTTAAAATAAAAATTAACTAAAATTATATAGTGTGATGACTTTCGAAGTATCACCAGATTCCCTCGGTGTTCTATCCTCTGAGTAATGACTAATTTCTTGGGTCCCGATTCCTTGTAAGTGAAACTCAGTATGCCCAGGTAACAATATTAAGTTTATTACAACAACGTGTTTACAGTAAATAATAATTACACACTTCAGAGATAGACTAGTTATTCTGGAGAAGCTGTGATCGAAGAGAGCTGTTCCTTTTTTTTTTCCAATTCCTTAGAGTCTACGATACTCTGAGTACTCTACATGCGGCTAGACCGCCTAATCTACTACTACAAGTGCATCAGCGCTAATTGCTTTGACACTTTTACAAACTGCCTTGTTATTATAAACATCATAAGTGTTTTATATTAATACATGAATTGGAAGGGTAAAAAATTACTGATAAAAAACCCTTGAGAGAGCTGTTCCCCCAGAGACTGCCTCTTATAAAGTTCGACCCCCACCACTCATCTACTCACTTTCATGACACACATATACATATACATTTACAAAGTTACAGTTCTCACATTTAGTATTTAATTTAATTTAATTTCTCGATAAATTACATATTTTTCTCCCGACTGTGAATATATTTTGAGATACGTAAAATAAAGATATGCAAATACCTACTTATTTAGTGTAATATCGATAATAATAAAAATATTGTTACGGATTCGAAGTCTGCTTTTATTTAATATGATTGATTGATGTATACTACGTTGCCATTCTCTGATATGTTTTGTTTCATGATGACATACCATTTTGCTATTTTTAAAAGACAACGATGCCAAATGTAGACTACCGAACGGACGGGTGAACGGACATAAGGAAATTAGATATGTAGGATGATGCCGGGCGGCTATTGTATTACATTTAGGTATTCATGCTTATGTTTACATTTTATCTTGTTTTATATTATGTAATAGGTTTATATGTTAGCTCTCATCGTGTTAAGTATGTAAATAAAGTGTTTTAGTGCGCAGTGTTGCCCTTTGTGGGGGGTTCCACAGCTCAGCTGAGCTCAGTGAAAGGAAAACTTTAACTTCCAGAATTGCCTTAGATTTTATAGCACATATTAAACCGGAAATGCATCTTCCGCAATAAAAAATTTATTATACGCACGGACAGGTAATGAATTTTAAATTATTCCTGGTAACAGTCTAAAGATCTTAGAGACGATTTAATTTGCCATTAAAACAAAATGTAATATATGCAACATCTGTTACTGAGGATACTTTATAATTTATATGACTTATAATACATATGATTTATATAACTTACAATTGTCGTACTGTTCATAGTTCCAACGTCAATATAAACCATGTAATATAGTTTTATTAAACATACACCAGTTAATTATTTTAATGTATTTAAATTTTGCCACATACCTTGGCAAGTTATTTCATCAAAATTAAGTGGCTTTGACCAATGCTTTATTTCGATCCTTAAAGAAGTTATCCTGTACTCTGAATTCTAAGATAACTAAGAAGCTAACAAGTAATCGATGGACAAAGAATATCCTGAATTAAAGAAATGCTATCCACAAGACAATATTTAATTTATAATTTTGACAATGCCTCGATTTATATATAAATGTACAATTAAATTTATCGATCCAGGAAATATGTAATTGCTGACGGATTTTTTTTTGATTTTGAAGCAAATTATTGCAACTGCCAAGGCAATTAAATTAACGGCAAATATATATGTGTACAAGAAAGTCCTAAAATAGCTTAAAGGTCTTCAATATTAGTAAATAATTATGTATTCTTTTCCCAAGTTCTAATGATTTTGTTTCTAAATTTGCTACTGTTCTATTATAAATCTTGATTATGTTTTCATATAAATGTCGAAACCCATAATTCAAGATTATTCTTATTTCGGGGTGCCCTATAGAGTTTAGGATACCTATAGAGTATTGCATATTGTTGTTGCATGTACATATACATATATAACATACACGTATGTTAAAAAATGTATATTTACTACAATTATTTTATGTAAATAGTGTAAATATACCTGCGTATATGTTTCAAAAATATATAACTTTTTATAATGTTTCAAATAGATGAAGAATATTATGTTCCAGGGCGATGTTGTTTCTGAATAACTAGAAAATTAAACACAATTTTTTATTATTTGGTTTATTACAATTATGTATGGAATATGACATCGGGCGCCTCTAGCAGCTGCACAAATGCGTGCTCTTTTAACCATATTTTTCATAACATTCTCGCACACTTCGCGTGTTATTTCAGCAATTTCATTTCGAATATTATCCTGTAGCATCGGAATTGTTGTTGACTTATTGGCGTAGACCTTTTCTTTCAAGTACACCCTTACAGAAAATAGTCGGGAGTCGTCAAATCAGGTGATCGAGAAGGCCAGTCGATATCGCCACCTTTCGGCATTACGCGGTCGGGAAAAATTTCTCACAAAATTGGAAGTGTACTTCGGGCTGTGTATGAGGTGACACCGTCCTGTTGAAACCTCATGTGTTTCAGACCCAATCGACCCAATCGAAATTTTCCAACATGTGACGATAGCGATCGTCGTTAACGGTTACAACATTATCATTATTATTTAGATAAAATGTTTCAATGACTTCACCACGTTCTTGAGGCATTAGATACTCCATAATAAATTATAATAAATAACTCTATACGACTACCAAATACGAACTGACAAAAGTCTACTAAAACAAAATGGCAATCAAACAAAATCGGCCTGGAACATAATATTCACCCTGTACTTGTGTGAAGTATATTGCTACTTTATGTAACTTATAATGCGATTTTATATCCTTTGCGTTCTTGGTAAAAGGATTTTTTTGGACACAACATTAAAATATTATGCGTGCTCTTTTCGTGTGACACGTCCACTCATGACATAAAAAACATTTATAAACTGAATCCAACGGTAGTAAAAATTAATTTTTTATACTTTGTCTAACTCAAAACCATCGTCAAAAAGATTCAAATAAGCGGTTAGAAATATCAAAAGGTCGTAGCGTAGAATGATAAAATAGTGAAACATTAATAGAGTTCTAGAATTTTTAGTCTATAATTTAGGGCGACATTTTTTGCTGTCGTATTGTTTTCAGATACAAAAGGAATATCAAAATGGCGGCACCGAAATATAACGGAGGCTGCAGGCGCCTCCCAGATCTTGTCTGTTTATTTTCGTCTTCCGCGAAGTAAAACCAAAAAATTGCATCTGACGACAGCGATAAATTTTCAGGCGGGACATTAATGAATTTCGGCTGCATCCCCTTCCCCTTCCCGCTCCGGGCATGTTTATTTTCCGGGTAACATCGAAAAGTTGTTTCAAATTCAAACACTTTCTCATCATCATAATTTGCATGGATCTGAGATTTAGGTACATTTATACATTTTGTATCAATAATATTGCAACTTGTTTAATAATTTCATTTATTTAATAAAACATTATTATATATACTTAATTGATAATAGTAACACTACATAGATGAGATGAAATTATTTGAAAATGATTATTAAGGGACTTCACTTTGTCATGCATTTTGACCAAATATATATGTTATTGTCTTCTGATGTGTTTCTTTATCATTTACACATTATTATTGTGAAGTTGTAATTATTCAGAACATAGGTCTGTGATATTTTAAATACAAATTAAATGTATATCTTTCTAATTAATACATTTAATTTATATTAAAAATAACACAGACCTGTGTTCTGAAACTTCACAATAAGAATGTGTTCTCCTTAATAAATTATATTATGTTTCCTTGTATTTTCCAACGATGTGACGGACTTCTGTCAACTCAACTGTAGTATTATTATCTTTATGGGTTCCGGCGCATCCCACTCTTTGATAGCGCCCCGTTTATTGGTAAAATTCTCCCTTAAGATTGTATATATTGGCACAGCATCCCCGTTCGCTTTGGATACCACTCGTAGTGGAGCCGGAATCACAGCTGGCTTTTACGATTTCTTCCCGTTCCAGTAAAAGGAGGATCAGTGTAATTGGCGATGTAAAAGAAACTGAATGCTCCGGCTGCTGAGGGAAAAAACCAATTTGAATTTATTTCGCGAATCCTTTTCCGTAATTACTTCCATGAAATGAATATTGACTGACACTCCGTATTCGGTGAGGAGGTAAGTATACCAAATGAATAGTCTTCTTAACATTTAATCCAATATAGGGATTAGATGTTGCGGATGTCTAGTACCTGAATTTAGTGAATGGAAACATTTTATAGCTGATGAATAATTTCAACGCAATCTTACAAACATATCAACGTAATTGCATTTATTTTAAAAAATAAACTATTTTATCTACAAATATTTAAATACAATAATTGAAGAGTGACATTTCAAAAATTAATACAAGATATCAGTAATGGTGCGGCTTTGGAACTGCGATGTGGAATACGATTTATTTTGAATGCAGTCCGTTTAAAATTTTACAATGTTATTCTTTAGGACCCTTCGCAAAACAAAGCCATTCTCCTCCCGGCTACACCATCTCCTCTCCACAATAAATTTATAAAAATAAGTATAATAATATTTTTAACGATAAATTTCAAATTTAGTATTAAACGTAGATACGCCCTTCATTTGAATTAATAATAATAAATGTGTATTATATTGAACGTCATCCATTCTAAATTATGCTCAGTTGCATTCTAGGAAAATAAAGTCACCCCATCTTCCGGACATGTTACATTATGACAAAGACCCCCCTCAATTGTAACTCATCTGAATTCTGTGCAACGCTGATTAAATTCTGTAACCGCTAGTAAAATATAAAAATAAAATTAAAAATACACTCAATTATAAGATGTCTATTTATTTTGGACAGCAACATTAAACAGGTGTCATTCGTTTGGATTCTTGCGCATTAGGAAATTCATGGAAATTAATGTGCTGATAAACTGGCCAAGAATGCCACTCTTTTCGGAGTTTTCCCTCATCAATTGCATATCCTGATGTATGACAGACTTAATATGTTATAATGTTAGTAAAAAAAAATATTCGATGTGTTTTATATTCGTACGTAACCTTTAAAATTTCATAAATTTATTATACGTTATGCAGTGCATCGGAGAAAAAAATATCACTTCGTACACCAACCAATCGCATCTCTTCAGTTTTTTCTTTTGGGCATGAAAATGAATTTTTGAAATATGTAGTCAATTTATTATTTTTCCATTTGCCTCACGGCGCGCAACACCGACGCCAGCCTTGGGCGTTGTTAGGCAAACGGGCGCTATTTTTCCATAGAAACAGACCGATGGCATTTTTCCTGGTTTAGAAGCGGCGACTCGTCGCGATGTTGTTAGCGATGTTCGACCAGTCATTTGGACCCCGGCCAAAATTAAGGCTGAGACAATGTAAAGAAATGGCCGATCTCTCCCGTTTTACGATACTCCTTTATGGGCCAGCGGAGAAATAACGCACGCATCTCTTGAATTTTTGCATGCGACAATATTCTGCAACGAACAGAGCGCTGCCAACCGACATAAAAATAAATATTTATGTTTGCAAATTATTTGTTGTTGGCAAATCCTAAATAGTTAACGATAAACTGAATACCCCCTATATATACCTATTCGACTACTGTGGTCTCCAACTCTATTTCGCAACAATATTTACAGCACCGATCTAAGATTCTTCCTCTTCCCTGCCATAAATGCTTAATTATATATATTTTTTCAATAGAGATGATGTGACACATACACGAAATATGTGTCATATCAATATTTTTACCATTTTTAAATTAAGCTAAACGCTTGTGGTATGAAAATAAAACTGAGTTGATTAATATTTGAAATTATGACTTCTTTCCTGTCATTGTTGACGGGTTTTCACATAGTACGATAACACCTTCGCTTAAAATATTATGAGACAAAAATGTATGTCTGATTTATTTTCCATAATTCTTAGCTATTTCAGTGTGATATTTGATGCGTATATAAATCTAGTAACTTTGTTCACACCAATAAAATATTTTCTCTTCATTGTATTGCAGCTCATTTCAAGCAAATTGTTCATTTCAATTATGTTATTACTATTTTTTTTAAATTAAATGCATAGATCAGTCTATCAATTTAATTACACTAATATTTCAAAAGACACGGAAACTCCCACTGAAACCATATTTTGATAGGATTTATTGTTTTGTGGTATACGTAAGCCTACTGGATTACAATGAAATCAGTTCTGCGGTTGTATATTGTTTACACGTATTCAATTCTGTTCATTTTCATGGATTCAATTACAATCGACAACTAACTGTGACGGGGATTATTTGTGTATTTCTGCTTCTATCAAAGTTTCATTAAACCCTGCAAATATATTATTTTTATTTAAATTTCTTTCTTATTGGTTTTTCTGCCTTTGGTCGGTTTTGGTCATATTTGGTGACGACAAAATTACCCACAAGAATTTATATTATCATATGACGGCCACGAAAACCTACGAGAGTACGCGAAAAGTGTTTGATTGAAAATACAAAATGTAAGCGAGTGATCGAATGGATATCATTCTATAAACGAGTGATCGAATGGATATCATTCTATGAACGAGTGATTGAATGGATATCATTCTATGAACGAGTGATTGAATGGATATCATTATATGAACGAGTGATTGAATGGATATCATTCTATGAACGAGTGATTGAATGGATATCATTATATGAACGAGTGATTGAATGGATATCATTCTATGAACGAGTGATTGAATGGATATCATTATATGAACGAGTGATTGAATGGATATCATTATATGAACGAGTGATTGAATGGATATCATTCTATGAACGAGTGATTGAATGGATATCATTATATGAACGAGTGATTGAATGGATATCATTATATGAACGAGTGATTGAATGGATATCATTATATGAACGAGTGATCGAATGTAAATATATCCTGTGGACGAGTTTTTTAATGTAAAGAAAACGTATGAACGTTCAATGTGGTCTTCACGCGTACTTTTGCTGCACATATGATAATGGCGATACTTCAATGATAATTATCATACATTTTTAACAAAGAAGACTTTAATAAAGTTACCCCGTGTAAGATTTGCCAAGAAACTGCATTGAAAATAGAACTTTATAAAATATAAAATTAAGGGACATTTTATAAAAGGTTTGCGGGAGAAATAATAAAGAATGTTGTATGACACCTAACAAATATGGCACTAAAAAGGAAAAAAATATATAGGAAAAATCATATTAAATGTAGGGATGGTCTAAGACAAAGCGTTTTTTTTTTTATTGTATCATGTTGCGTTATTCAACATCCATGGATTTGAACAGCGTCATAAGGGAATGCGAGGACACCAGCATCCCCAAAATTCTGATCACTTAAATCAACTGATATATTAATTCACTAATATTATATATTCATTCTAGATCCAACACAAATGATATGATAATATTTAAACACTTATTAAATGTAATAATTAGAAAGGTATACATATAAAATCAATTTTATCGAAAAATATTGTTATTGCGCCAACGGGATTCAAACCTGGATCTCTTTCCAAACAGCGACATTATTTTTGACGACAAATTTTCGAACCTAAATGTTACACTTTTTCATTTTACATCTATCGTTTGATTATTTGAAAGCCATCTACGTTTTTATTTTTATATGTATATCTTTCTAATTAATACATTTAATTAGTATTTAAAATATCACAGACCTATATGTTCTGAATAATTACATCTTCACAATAAGAATGTGTTCTCCTAATGATAATATTTAAGTAATAAAATATACAGATGCTGTATCGTGTCCTTATTTAAACTTTTCTACAATGTAACTTTCACGGGTTTTAACCGGAGATTATAATTTATAACTTTGGAAATTTGATTCTGGAATATCCTTTGGAACTCGCGCGAAACTGTTCTTTTGAGATCACCAAGGCGGTGCTGAAAGTTTTCCCAGGGGGCTGATCTGAAAAGGCACATGACTTCCACATCGTTTTAGTGCATGCAATGCACACACATGTGAATATTACACTCCTACCTTTACATTACACTATCTTCACTGTAATTCGGAAGAAAATTCTAGAAGGAATAGGTTCTATTACATTGGTTTTGATCAAACTCAGTTAATTACTGTCAATGTTTGATCTGCGTATCTTCTAGTCGACCTATTATTAAAGAATCCTATATCAGTGGGGTTGTTACCGCCTGAGCAGCCTGGACAACCGTCCGGGGGTCCGGGACCCAGGTGGGCTCGGAATCGCCGAACAAGGTCACTAAGCAAAACTAAATAGAGATAAATTCAACTTTTATTATTTTGAGCATAATTATTTCTATTTTTATTTATTATCTTTGTTTTATTAACCACTAAATTGTGTTTAAATACATCTACCGGTTTCGAAAAATACCATTTTCTTCTTCAGGATGTCATAACTAACTAAAACATATATTATTGTTTCTTTGCCAGAATTTATTTAAAAAAAATCAAAAACAATTATTTACAAAAATAAATTTAGTACCTAACTCAAATCATTACTTAATACAAATTTACTCGAATATTTTTTAGGAAAAAATTTTAGAATGGGACTCGTAGTTAAATTTAGTTGGTTGTTTATAATTTTTTGAAGAAGAAAATGGTATTTTTCGAAACCGGTAGATGTATTTAAACTCAATTTAGTGGTTAATAAAACAAAGATAATAAATAAAAATATTAATTTTAACCACAAAGTTAATATTGCTAATTTTAAAAGTATAATTATTTCTGATGAAGCATCACAAAATGATGTTTAGACATCGTTGTTAGATGATGACGCCATGCCAATTATTTTTTTTTTTTTTCAAGGAGTCTCCGTATGTTATTTTATTATTTTCAGTATCTCGAATATCCAGAGTTGCAACATTTAACAGAGATGCGTAACAAATTTATTTTAATACAAATTATATGAATCAACTAGAACGATATGCATAAATTTTTCCGATAGATTGATTTTTGTGTATATCTTTCAAGTTGATTAATTCAATTTATATTAAAATACCACAGAACAATGTTCTGAAAATGCGACTTCACAACAAAAATGTGTTCTCCTTAATTAATAATTTATTTTCTTTTCGCTTACAATATGAAAAAAAGTTGAAAATAATTATGTCCGGAGAACCATCCAGTGTGTGGAGATATTAAACGTTTTAAATAAAAATCACTAATTAAAGAACAGGAATAGTGATGAAGCGAATGAAGCTGAATAAATAATAATTCACTTGGAGACTATTGTGAAATTGTGTTCTTGGGTGAAGGATAAGTGCCCGGTACCCGGGAGTCCGGCAATTCTCTGTTCCGCCACTGATCTAAATCTAGTGTCCGTAACAAAGTTTCAATTCTGCTCGGGCTTGCTAAACCGTTTAAATTTAAAGACAGCGATGGAATTGTGACTTTATCTTCTTTGCCTGCACACACATCAACCAGTGTGTATATGTTTATAAAATATGTAAATAGAGCATCGCTGAATAATCAAGCCGATAACGTGTAATTGTTGCTATGTAAGCTATATACTATTACGAGTATATAACGTATTGCCAAGTTAGAAGCATTGAGGCTTGACATTGTTCGGTCGAATTAATTATTCATATAATCTGAGATGAGCGATGCGAAATACGTTTTGTAAGTACTTACTCCTGATGAGGAAGCCACGAAAATGTTAAACTTTGTGGATGGTTATTAAATAATAATCATTTTAAAAACTAAGTTAAAATTATAATATGGTGAAAATTCAGTGCACACAAAGCAAATATTACAGCTTTTACGGTGTCAGGATTTTAGTTTTGTCGAGGCTTAGGTTATCGTGATTTTGGCTGTCAGTATGGTTTTTTTTAAATCTTTTTTTTTTTCATTTTTCTTTAACACGCATTTATTAGAAAGAAGTCTGTTCTTGGTATGGTGATAGTTAATTATGCCTTTTCTCAAATATCAGCAACCATTTGCGGTGGTAATTTTGACAATTATGTTTTCATTAATCTAATATAAAACATTTCGTCAGCTGGGACGTATTTAATTTTAATAGTGTTAGAACCAATATTTCCGGTAGAACGATATAATAATAACATTGTATATATGTAAAGGTCTACGCCATCGATCAGTTTTTTATTGTGTTTATAAAAATGACAATGACATTAACACAGTATATGTGTTGGACAAATAATTATCGCTCACTATTTATAGTCCTACATTACCTTTGTATTTTTAATTAAAAATTGTTATTTGAACTTATGAAAATGATTTTTAAAAACGGTGCGTTTTTAGTCTCTGATGCACTGTTTCTTATGGACGGAGGGGATGATTTTGGGCCTGCCACCGCAAATGTCCGTTCGCTAAACTTAGACTTCTAGCAATGGTTGTTTTACAACCCTTCTTGGGGCTGAAGTAGAAGCTGACCTGAAAGTTTGACGTCTACTATTTAAATTGTCTGGGATACAAAGCTCTTGAAGATATGGAGGTACATTTCTAAAATTGCTAAATTTAAATTCAACTCTTTCTGGGAACCGGAGCCAATGTAGTTCGTGCAAAATGGAAGGATGAGAGAATTTAGAAACTCCATATATAATATTATCCATGCTGCCGCGTTTAGAATAAATATCCAACATAAATGCTCTTACATATGGACATATTCTCGGATTCATTACTTAGCTATAAAAAACTTTTACACCACATTATTTCTCGAAACTGTGTTTGTATAATATGTTGGTACTTAAATATTTGTTTAAAATTATTTTTATGTTAATGTGTTCTTATATATTATACGATGCTTTCATGTAATTTGTTCAGATATATATATATATATATATATATATACTGTGAAACATCTATCTATCGTTTTTGAAATAAACTATGAATGCGAGAATATGAAAAAAAGTTACATTTTTCATACTTAAATGTTTAATACATATTTTTAAAAAAATACGTATTTCACATGTAAATTAATGTGTTTAAATAAAAATAAAATTAGAAAGCTACACAGAAAAAAAATTAACTTTGTATTGTATAATGTATAATAGGGCAGTCAGTGGCAACATTCTCTCTCTCGAATGTCCCGCCCATTGTTTACGAGTGCCATTTAACTACGAAGTATGCTGCGATTAATACGGTAAAATGATGCATGAGGAACGATCCATACGATCTATTTTTGTGTGTTTTGTATAAAATTAATTCGGGACTGGAAGAAATAAACGATACATGCGGGAAAACGATTATTTGAGGAACGATCTATAGATAATTTCTCTGTATATATATATATATATAACTATAACATTCATTATATTTGTATTCAAATTAACAGTTGTTGTTCTAAATAAACAAATTATAGTAAATGCATTAAGCATTTTTAAAAGCTTTAATGGCCATATTTTTAATGAGCTTTTTTATACTTACTTATGTTATACCATTGAACTGTTTAAGCTCTATATAATATAACATTAATTTAGAATAGAGATAGTTTTGTATTCGATTTCAAAATATTAATTGAAAATTTTCTTCATAAAAAACAATATTGAAATTCGGGATTCTTTGGTACAAATCTAATATTAGTGCGTTTTCCATGTGTAAGTATACACTAGCATACTTAACCTTTAAGTAAACGTCTGGGGTCTACTTTACATTGCACAATATAATTTTTTCTAATTATTCGGTAATTACTGTTAGTACATTAATAATTAATTAAATATATTTATTTTTATTATTTAGCTTTTACTCCATAAGTATCTACATTATACATGCACAGCATGTACTCAAAAATAGACTATGTACAATATGTATAATGTTAATATAAAAAAAAAAATATTAACAAAATTATGCAATGAATAAGCTAAACACAAAATAGCTTAAATGCCTTAATCTATTATAGCATTGTCTCAATATTGCATTAAAAATATTGATCTTATATTTAAGCATTGAACAATTGAGTATATCAATGAGACTGATATCGATATTGATAACTTATGAAGATGTAGGTACTTTAATAATCTGTTTTTGAAATATTTGCATGAAACAACGCCAACAACCTAGTACTTCGTGTAAGCGCATGGTACGAAATCAATTCAGTCATGTTGAAGGCATCCAGCTTGCCATTTATTATTTATTATAAAAATATTAAATCGCTAGTTAATTAAATTAAGAAAGCTCGTTTAAAAATCGTAAATTTATTCAACAAGTATAGATAGTTTGAAGTTAATAAACCTCCAAATTTATGTTGAATTCTTTCCAGTTTTAATTGATGAACTTTATAGAATGGGGACTAATTTGTCGAATTATATTCTAAGTTACTCTACCGACCACAGCCATTTATAAGTTTTTAAGCGATTTAAGTGAGTTGAAATCTTTCACCGTTCTTAAAACAAAACCGAGATATTCCATAGCTTTATAAGTAATCTGAGATGCTGAGTGAAATAATTCTAAAGCGAGTTAAAGCAGTTGAGATGTGGATCTACAGATGGCTTCTAAAAATAAGGTGTATTGATAGGGTTACAAATGAAAATGTAATGTAATGATAAATGGAGCGTACAGCCACAAGAAAACAAGGGTATTTCGTCGATCTCCGCTTCTCTCAGCTGGCGATGATGATGATGAGGTCAGAAGAAATAAAACGCATAATTACTTTCATAACACTGTGGCGACAGAATCGAGAATGCGTTCCCGCTCACAGTATACATCGTTTTATTTCGTCATAAAAAAATACATTCAATTCATTCATATTTTTCAATAAGGCATAATTATTGTATATATTTTTTCCACTATTTCGGCGAGGTGCTAAAACAGGCTCCAGCAAGACTTATGTTATCAAAAAATGACAATCTTTGTTTGTTGAAATTTATCTCTCGTTTTTTTGGCGATGATTATATTTTTTAATTACTGCCTCATGTCCCTATTACATCAATTTATTGGCGTCACTTCGGTGACCTTTCAATCCTGTGCGATATAATAAAATCGGATGCGAAAGGAAAAAATCCTACAATAAAAACCTGGAAACTATAATATTTTAGACACATCATGAGACATCCAGAAAAGTACACTTATAATTTAAGGCAAAATTGCGAGGGGTGGTGATCTTAGCTAAAAATCTTGGTAAATCTATAGTCTGCGGAATGTTATGAGGTGTCGCAAACAAAAATAAAGATCGCTAATGTTTAATTAATTTATTACTGTGAATAATAGTCATTAATTCTAAAAAAATACATTACTATGAATAATTGCAACTTCACATTTTTCCGTACCTTATATTAATGGGGTCCATATTTTAACGTTATATTATGGTTGGTCATATAACGGTTAACGCTTATTAATCATAGCGTGAACGGCGAGAGATATTGTTCCGAATATTTCCGGAACAAAACACACATATTGTGTTCTAATAACATGTGCCCCATACCATCGCAACACGATTAGCCAAATATTCGAAATGCTTATCTCCACGGATATATGAAACAATGGATATCGTATAATACCGACACATGGGTGTCCGATCTTTTTTTAACTTTTGGTTGGAAAGTTATAAATTAAATATGAATTAAATATATTAATTATAAAGATATGCATATAAAATCAATTTTATCGAAAAATATTGTTGTTGCGCCACCGGGATTCGAACCTGGATCTCTTTCCTAACCGGGGAAGGTGCTTTATCCAACTAAGCTACAGCGACATTATTTTTAGCGACAATTTTCGACCCTATATGTTACCTTTTTGATATTAATACATTTAATCGTTCCATCATTTGACAGAGCCATCTACCTTATTTTTACAGAATCTCAAATACCTTTGAGTAAACTGATAGCAGACGCCAGAATTATCAATTCATTTTTATTAAATTTTGGACACATTGATACAACTTTATTATTTAGGAGAACACATTCTTATTGTGAAGTTGTAATTATTCAGAACATAGGTCTGTGATATTTTAAATATGAATTAAATATATTAATTATAAAGATATACGTATAAAATCAATTTTATCGAAAAATATTGTTGTTGCGCCACCGGGATTCGAACCTGGATCTCTTTCCTAATCGGGTTAAAGTTATAAATTTATCAATATCAATTGAAAAATTTACTATCACATTATTTATTTATTTATTAACCTGGTGTGTTTCAAAGTTTTGCACGCAATATTTTAATGCACAATAAATATTTTTTTTCCTATTTTCTACGCCCGTTCTGCCCGCACCCTACTGCCGAATTGCCGCGAACTGCGTTATTAGTCAAAGCAGCGCGCGTCACTGATGAAGCGAATATTTTATCAATCGCACAGAATTGAGATTTTGTTTATAGTGAGAATCATGTCTAATTATGAATAAATGTGTCATGGTAGTTTGACAGGCGTTTGATTGTGCTGCTATAGTAAAATGATCTAAAAAAATGATAAAAAACCAACGGTAAAACTATATTATTATATTACATTTTTGAGCAATCACAAAGACTAGTGATAAGATATCTAATGGTAAGTATTAATCATTTTTACTAAAATATTTAAATTTAAAGTAGGCATAATATATCTGGGTGGAAAAAAACTTTTCCTACATTTCATATTTAAAATATAAATCTACCTCTTATTATTTTAATTTTGACATTTTTTATATCCCTGTAAAATAATGTATTCAACCTGTATAATGTATAAAATTTTAAAACAATGAGTTTATCAATTTCGAAAACTTTCGTCCGAACATAAATTATTATCATTTGTATTAATTTCCGAGACTTCGTCGCCGTTATTAAAATATAGGACGGCCATATTTTCTACCAAAGCGGTCTTAATTAAAGGTGAAAATAAATTAAATTATTCCCCTGAGGTACGATAATGTAAATATATTGTCTCCGATGCCTTACATTAAATGTAAATATATGGGATTATTACAATTTAATATTGACGTCTAAAAACCGTAATAAAATCACGTTCAACATATTTAATGATGTTGACCTTTATTACTGTAATAATTTTTCATTTTACGTCAAAGTTTTATTCGGTTTTTCACAACTTGATATAAAAATTGCTACGCATTTATCATACTGTGTGATTACATCTCGTTTCTTTTTTACGGCTTTATTAAATAAAGTATAGATGTGCGAGTAACATACGTGATTTGTTTATGTACCATTATTCATAATTTACAGATGATGTATTGTTAGCTATCTATCGTTAGCATTGTTGGTGTGATAGCGACTAGTGAATGTGATTTAATTAGTACGTACGATGTATGCAATAGAAAGAGGTCTTATGATTAGCGTTGTTAGCAAATCGTGGTATCTGACAATGTGGAAAGTAACACAGTAATTAGTATTAATTACGAATGCTAAGAATGAAAGACTTTTAACCGCATGCAGAAAAATAAATGTAAATATTGTTTTTTATGGAGTACAAATTATTATTGTAAAGTTGCAGTTTTTCAGGTCATAGGTCTATAGTATTTTTAATACAAATTAAATGATCCATCTAGAAAGGTATACAGAAAAAATCTGTTTATCGAAAAAATATTTTAGATCCTACTAAGATTCGAATCTGGACCTGGAATAAATATGAAATGGTCCAGATCAAATTCCCGCAGCAACTAAAATATTTTTTCGTTAAATAGATTTTTCTGTATATCTTTCTAGCTGGTTCATTTCATTGGTATTTAATATATGTTATCCGCGATAATAATACCAGAATCCTGGTATGAAAGTGAACCCTGGTGCTGATAGAAAAGGTATGAAATTAGACTACTGGTTAAGACACTTGCCTAGTATTCAAGTCGATCAGGGGTTCGAACCTCATCCCAGGAGACCACCAAGTTAGTCCTATTGTATTCTATCATCATCATTATTATCAGCTATTTTTTCAGTCTTCATCCTAAATTGTGAAAAATTTATAAGTAAAACCTGGAGGTAATAAATAAAAAGATGTTATTCATTATAAAAAAGGCATCTAATCAGAAAAGCACAAGTACAAAAGAAATAAAATAAAATACAATCCACTTGACAAATCCTCGTCCCGTCGGGATGGGCGCGAGTTCGACGTCCTTCATGCAGGTGACAACCAGATGTCAAAATTGATGGATCCCATCTCCTTGGCTCCTCATCACGATTGACCTTCAGTATCTAAGTCGACGCGATCAGATTTGTAAGCGAAATTTGTTGAAGATGATTACATCATAATGAAAAATGTCGAACACCAAAGGCAAAGAAACCAAAGGTAATATCCAAAGGTTGAAATTAAAGGTCATATCCAAAGGGAAACCAAAGGGAAACATCTTGTTTCCTGTAAAGATGCGATTAAATTAACAAATTAATAGTAAATTATGCACTAGTGATTGAATAATATAAAATATTTACCCTCAGATTATAGTGGATCGCACACAGCTACATTTTAATAACGCTAGTCGCTGCTATTCAACCCCCCAAATCTGACAGCTTTCTCGATGGTTTTGAAAACGAACCATAGATGCACTATTTATGAATTTCAAGGTGCTTGACAATAAAATAAGTGACAGGGTAATTTCATACGTGACCCCAATTTATTACATCACAGCTTGCATTCGTCCAACGATTGTTCGTTCTCGAGCGATACGACCTGACTATATTTCGTGTACGGATCTCCATTAATAAAAATAATAAAAAAACACAAGAAATGGGGTTTCTCAGGCGCACATGTGGCAAATTGGTTAATTATAGAATAAATTGTAAATGCTATACTGATTTTAGCATTAGGAACAAGATTTAAAAAAGGTTACAAATATGTTTTGGTCGTGTAAAATCAATGCGTGAAGAGAGAATGGGAAGAAATATAATATTACATTGAGTCGTAGGGATTAAAAGCATTTGCTTTGCTTTATATGTAAAGTCATCAGTATGGGGTGACTGATGTTTGTAGGCTATTAATATCAGGAAGATTTATTTAAGTTGGCCCTAATCTTTTCAGATCTCATGCGTGTATGTTTCAATGTATACAAATGTTGCGGAAAGTGCGTGTGAGTATAGATGTTGGCGTTTGCGACTAAAGTAGGTTGGCGTTTATTGTAGGATGATGCACAAATTAATTTACACAGGTTGAAAGTTAAATTTCACCATAAAGTTTGTGATTAGAGCTGTTCACTGGAGATGGTTCTGAGAAGGCGGCCAGGGAAGAAGTGATTACTTTAGCTGACTTTTCGAACCGGTTGCGTTACGATGTATTGTTTAGATTTTCGGTCGCTACTGGACGGACTTGAATGACTATAGAGCGCCTAGCTCAATGGCCAGGTACTGTGCCGCGCGCTTAGTACATCTGCAGAGTTTTAAGGAGAACACATTTTTGTTATGAAGTTGCATTTTTAGAACATAGTTCTGTGGTATTTTAATACAAATTATATTAATCAACTAGAAAGATACAGAAAAAATCTATCTATTGTCATTTGATTTGTATTATAGAGTTTTTAAGGCATCAGAAGTATCGGCCCTGGCGTATCTTGGTAAAGTTAGACCATCACGCGTGAGAAGACAGATGATTGCGGACATAATAAAATAGTATTGCGAACTATCCTCTCTGTCTACCGTGGGCGTGATGTTGAGTTAGTAAGAATATATACCATACTTGATAATCATGCCCCTAAAATAAGTACTAGACTTTATTTTTTTCACAAGTATTTATAGTACGCTTGAATAACGTGAGCCGTACACGTGCCATTTTTAAGAGAGCGGTAATAAAGCCATCCATTTGAAGAAAAGTACCTTTCGGCGTTTTTTTTTTAACCTCGTCAAAATGTTATGTAGTTTTCATGTTTTTTATACACAACTCACCTGAACTCGGATGTAACCTTTTGTATGTTTTTATACACTGGCGATCAGGGTTGTGAGCTTTTAAACGAAACTGCGGCAGATAAATATGTAAAAAATTAATATACGAGTTTTAACGTAGGATGACAAATATATATATAATTAATACAAATTAAATGTATCAATTAGATAGATATACAGATAAAATCAATTTATCGAAAAAATATTTTTATTGCCACCTGGACTTAAGCCAGGAACCCTTAGTATCCGGGGAAGTGCGCTGACCTATTACATCACGGCACCATAGTAAGATAACGATAATTTTTCTTATATTATATTACCTTATATTTTTCACTTTCGAATTAATACATCTGTCATTCCATTATTTGAAAGCAATCTACTTTATACATATTTACAGTGTTGATGTTTTTAAGTTTACTCGCTGGTTTTATTTTATTTTAATGAAATTATCAATAGTCGTTAATGACCCTAATATATGGTCCTACTTTCAGAAATATTACAACTGACAATTTAGTGAATAAAAAAATAAAAACATTAAGACAGTTAAAATGATGAAATGTTTAGGATTTTTTTGTTGTTTTGTGATTAATAAGTCAACACATTAACACATAAAGATATTTAAAATTATTGTTTATAAATTGTATGGATTCCAATGTCAATAATATCTGAACACGTGACGCGCGACAGTGCTCGGTGTTCACAGGCGAATAATGAAAACTTGGATATGTGATATACAGAGTGGGTCAAAAGCACTTTAATACTTAAAAATTTAATAACTTTTTTATTTATTTGTATTTAATATGATATTTTACATGGCGTGTAGTATTTTTAACAAAAAAATTTTTTTTTTAATACCTTACATTTTTGTTATTTATCTTTTACACAGTATGTATGTTTTTAGAACATATTACTTTAAACCATTTCAATACATCAATATGATTTCGATTTTACACTGAGCCATTTTGAATGTATCCGAATTCTGTATTCTTAGTTACTCTTAAAGTGTTTTCATCGGTGTGCTCATCCAGTCTCAGTTTAACATAAATGGTATTGAGCCAATTTAAATATTAGACATTTTCACGAAACCGCGACCGGGCAGATCCACCAGGCGCGGATTTGAAACGAAGCTGAGTAAAGTTTTGAGTGCGGAATAAAGCGGAATAGTTTAATTACTGAAAATTGTGCACGCGACCTCAATTTGGTGAAGCTAAATTAATTAATGATGCACGTAATAAACCTCGTTAGTCAAAATTTACCATAGACATTTTACATTTTAATGGCATTCATATAATTGTGCTACTAAAGTTGTTCGCGACATTCTAAAATAAATAAATTTAAAAAATTATATATTTTTATCCTATTTTTTTTTCCCGAATGTCAAGTGTCGTGATGGATTCATCATCATAAAAAGTTCACGATTTATCGATGTTGTTTCCGCGGTAAAAACGTGTATGAGGAGTGAATGAATTCATCATCACAAAAAGATAATGATTTATCGATATTGTTACGACGGTGAAAACGTGTATGAGGAGTGAATGAATTCATCATCACAAAAAGATAATGATTTATCGATATTGTTACGACGGTGAAAACGTGTATGAGGAGTGAATGAATTCATCATCACAAAAAGATAATGATTTATCGATATTGTTACGACGGTGAAAACGTGTATGAGGAGTGAATGAATTCATCATCACAAAAAGATAATGATTTATCGATATTGTTACGACGGTGAAAACGTGTATGAGGAGTGAATGAATTCATCATCACAAAAAGATAATGATTTATCGATATTGTTACGACGGTGAAAACGTGTATGAAGAGTGAATGAATTCATCATCACAAAAATATAATGATTTATCGATATTGTTACGACGGTGAAAACGTGTATGAGGAGCGAATGAATTCATCATCTATTACTCCCTGTATTTTATAGTAAAATATTATTCATTAGGTTCTATTTTATCATACAGTTCTTACATTACATTCTATTAATTTCAGTAGCATCGTTGCTAAATTTCAGTTGCATCGTTTTGGCAGAAGAATAATTACTTTTTTTGGTGCTTTCTAATTCGGTGCTTCGCTAAGTTTTTAATGTATTATAGCAGACAGTGATTTTCTGTTATATTGTAGTAATTATTGCAAAATTATGATAAAAAAAAATGAATCTGAATGTTAAAACTATAATCGCATAAATAAAATCAGAAATGTTTATTAAAGAGTACACATTTTTGTTATAAAGTTGCATTTTAAGAAAATAATTGTATGGTATTTTAATACAAATTATATGAATCAGTTAATTCAGTTAAATTACTCTAATTTATTTCAATTATATTATTATATGTATTTTAATTAAAAGAGTATTGCTCAATAATACTATTGCATACTTTTTATGTCACGCCCTTATAAAGGTTTTGAGCACAATTTCTTTCCTTTTTATTCAGCCTTTTATATGCTTTGTTATTGTTTTTTTTTTTTTTGTAATCATCCCTCTTGTTCTGTATTTTAATTATTGTTTGTTCTACATGCATTGTGCGAGCAAGACGGGCGTATAAAATAGGAATATAGATAAGTGTTTCCATTATTATGAAAGTGGTCTATGCCAAGAAATTGAAAAAATGAGTCACATTATTTTAAATTAATATAATTTGATGCAAATTGTAATAATTGTGAAAAAAACGAAACGTTATATTCAGTGTATTGTTACGACGTTCAACGGTATTCCGCTAGTGTTTATTTTGATAATAGAGTATAATAAGTCATTTCAACCTTAATTTTTTTATTTCCATACAAGCTACATGCAACATTTATATGTCGAAATAAATTATAAATTTAGTAGACTAAATAAATTTTGAAACATTGTGTTGTGTAATATAAACATATTTTTTAATCAATTCAAAACAATAGAAACGTGACTTAGACCACTTTCATAATAATGTGCACATATATAAATTCCTTGTGTTCACATGTCGTATAATAACAAAAAACAAACATATATTGAGATCTGTTCGTGTCAAAACAAATCAAACAAAATAATCTACAATTTTATCATGTGAAAATGTGTGCTTGTCGTATCAAATATATTTGTTTCCTTATAAGCTACGCGCAACGTTTATAAATTATAAATCTAGTAAACTAAACGTGTAATATAAAAATATGTTTAAATCAATATAAACGCAAATCTTTAAATATGTCTAAACGAAAGAAACACGACTTAGACCACTTTCATAATAATGTGCACAAATGTGGATTTGATTGTCCAGTTTGCTGATTGATCGCCGTGCTAAACTAGCACGTATGTACAACAGTTGCATACCTGCCAATCGTTGTCAATATTGTGTCATATTATTTCTCTCTTTATTAAATAACTAATTTAACTTAATAAAATGTTGTGCCGTGGTACATACTTGACCATTTTACCGTAATGCCATAACTCACGTAACTTATCCGATTAACCAGATTTGTCGCCTTACGTGGTGCTGCTTCACCATACTCCCAGTGGCCGCCGCTGCATATTCCAAATGGCACTTTCTTGTGCACTTAATTACGGCATTTGCGGCCGTCTCGTGTGCAGCTTCAGCGCGGTTCAGCAGAGAAAACAAAGGATGTGTAATACACCCCGAGCTCCTCCGTTTCGGACGACAGCCAGCCAATAATTCAGACCAAGTTGCGTCAGCCGTGTAAAGTTTTAATTATAACCGCCCGCTCCTTCACACTTTAGGCTCAATAGCATGGAACAGGCAGCTGAAATATTAACAAACTCCCAATTCGTTTTTTATCTCCAGAAACTTTCATTTTTATAAATATTATTAATAATTGATATATTTATACATTAAAGATAAACAAATAATAAATTGATTATAATTAAAAGGGTGACTGCAGGAAATAAAGTGAACGGCGCTTTGAATGGAATTATAACTAATGGGAACTTGTCAACCGAGGCAAGACTATCGATTCACAAGGCCTGGAGTTGGCAGAAGAGGAACGAAAGTAGACTGAATGCAATGGAAATGAGATCATTTAGGCGTATATGTGGCAAATCCATTTATGACTGAAGAATGAAGAAATAATATAAAGCTGATCTTAGTATAGTGAGTACGATTAAGAAAGGATTACTTAAGTGGTTAATGAATGAGGAGAGAATGTATAAGAAAGGTATATGAGGACGTCCGCGACCAGGTAAACCAGATACTGGAAAATGATCCTGTTAGAAGCCACAATAACCGACGAGCTTGTGCGAGAAAATTAAATATGAATGTAGATGAAGCGAGAATTGTATTTCAAGACGAAAGAGTGTGGCACTCTATCCTCTCTGCCTACCCTCGTGGGGAAACGACGTGATGATAATTATGTAAATTTATTATATTTTTGAGTGGGTTGCATCACTCTGATAGATTCAGTCTTATCCTGGCTACCCGTATCCAGTAAGGTGCGTAGATGTGGAGACAGATATTTCCACGGTGAATCTTTTTTCAAGCCAAACTTCATTCAAAAACCTGAAAGTGTAGTTTTAAATTCTTATTTTTAATAAAAAATTTACAGACACATTTTCTTTAATAGTTTTCGTCACGTATTAGCGATTTGAATAACGTTCTGAACGTTAAATGACGTCAAAAATTTGGTAGAATTTTAGAAATCTGCTAATCGTCAGAATAAATTGCAAATTCACCAAAATCTTGAAATCGTTTATGTTGGCATTCATCTCTTTGATAAGTATTTAATGTACCGATATTGGATGTACATTAAATATAATTAAATGTTTATTAATTTTGCAGGATTAAATGTGGCAATTGGCATAATTATTTGTAACGGTTAGTTTAAATTGAACATTCTGTATTAAATTGACCGTACGCAAAGCATGCGAAATATGGCAACTTTTAGATATTAAATTTGGGCACTATTGAGTGTATTCGCAATAGGGTGATTTTATGTTTTTAAAATAAAAAAATAAAAATATTGAATAATTTTTGCAGATACACGTTCCCGGATTGGAAAAGATACAGGTTCGAATCTCGGTAGCAACAACAATATTTTTCGAAAAAAATGATTTTATATGTATATCTTTCTAATTAATACATTTAATTTGTATTTAAGATTTTAATTTACGAATTTTCCATACGTTTAAATTAATTTAATACGGTCATATAAGAGGTGATGCTCTAGGTAAGGTTTAGCGAGATTGAAATGGATTTTGTTTATTTAAATACAAAACTTCGATAACTTTCCTTTTGTCACTCTGCTGTACGCTTTTTGTAGATCGACAAAGGCATAAGAAAATTTTTGATTATTTGGTAAAGACTTGGAAAAAAGGGAACTTGATACATTCTCAACCTTATAATATGTATTATTCTTTGTCCGTTCATGTTGAGATATCCTCCTACGAAGTATCGGTGCGCGCTTCTGTCCTGAACCCGTCCGGCGAGTGAACTTCCTAACACTTTCCGGGTCGCGGGATACCGAAAGCTCTCCGGGCTATATTAAAGTTAAAGCTTCGTCATTAGATTTACATTCGAAACTCAAATTTGGGGCAGGGCTTGGGGCTGACTCAAGTTTATTGCGGACAGTTCTTAATAAAGCAGTTCCGTATTATGCCATTATTTCTGCATTATCTGTTAGTTAGCACATGTGACTTAATGCATAATTTATTCATTTATGCGAAAAGGTAATTGTTTTGTTTCACGTTCATACATGCTGAGAATGGTTCGAATAATAAAATGGCCGACAAAGTGAAACAATGCCTTTGTGGTTTTTATCGCTGCGTCTGAAATTTATTTTATTTCACTGCTCGTAAAAATTTGTGCACTTACGTAGGTACCTATATAATAAATTTTACTACATAAGTCGAACCTTGTGGTTCAAATGGAGCCTACTGTTAGGGAACATCACCAGCAACTCATTGAACGACAAATACGAATATGCAAAATGTTTAGACATTATTCGAACTTTTGTGATTTTCACTAAAAGAATGTTGTAACTATCATACATACATACATGTGCCAAATTTCATCACGATATGTTGCGTATTTACGACACAGCGTTCATTTTTGTGAAAACAGGTTGCAAATTGCTCGAAAATAACAAAAGTTCGAATAACTTCTAAACCGTTAAATTTCGGATAACCCTATTTGAAGCTCAACGAGTTGCTAGTTATGTTATGTTCTCTTACCGTAGGCTCTATTTGGTCTACTGCCTCTGCGATACCCTCCATATATTTACAAAATTTGTAACATCTGAATATTATCGTAAATAATTCGTAAACAAAATAATATATTTGTTTGTCTTGTTCATAGTACTAAAACGGAATTTAATTTTTTAATTATTTTACAATTAAATAATTGACTTGAAAACTTGTAATAATAAACATTTATTGACACAAAATTGATTGACTCGGCCTTTTTATACACACCCGGCTACTTTTTAAAATAGTATGGTTTTCATCTAGCAATAAGCAATATCGTGTTCTATCGTTGTTATGACCAATAACACATGTTCATTTACTATCTTTTTTTACATTTTTCTTAAAATCTCGAGAAATATAAACGCCATGTCATTTTTTCTAAACCTTTATTTCTTATATTCTTTCAGAAATATTATTATGTCATCATAATTCGACGTTTTAATAGTTTTAACATAATCATTTATCATTAAAATTCATTGCACACGATGTTACGAATCTAAATCTATGATTTTAACAAATGTGATGATATAATTAAGCTATTATTAATTAACATATTTCAATTCAATTGACCGTTTTCATACAGGGTAGGAATACGTATAATTCAAATCAATTGCAGTAAATATTATTCGTTCCTTACTATCGACGTAAATTTTATAAATACATTTATATTTATCGGGAAGCTGAACATTTCGCATATTATATCAGAATATTGTGGTATTTCTTTACGCACTCAATTTACTTCCTAGGAAGTTCATTTGAAAAATCGTTTTTATTCACCTTTCTGTTGGATGTTTTCTTTAGAAGATTAATTTATACTTTTCTATGAAAAAAACTCGGCGAAACACGAATAATGTTCTATTCTCGTTCACCCTTTTATCAAAGTGAGTAAAATTTATGATTTATTTTTGAGGTTGTATTCGGGTGTTTTTAGGTTTGAACTAATTATTTTTAAATGTTATATCACACATTGTAATTTATGTTTGAAAATTTAAGTCTTTCAAAATTTGATTGATAATTTAATCCAATATTCTGTCGTCACTACTTTTATGTTCCTTCCTCGGAAGGTCTTTTATAGGTGCACAAATATATAAGGTAGCGTGTTTACGGAGATGTATTGAAACGAATAGACTTTCAGTTCTTTTTCGTTTGGATGTTAAATACGATCTGATCTCTGAAGGGCTGTGTTATAGTTTAAAAAGATATTTCTGGAGATATTTCTCGCATTAAATAATATAGAAGATAATTTAAATCCGGGTAAACAAAGTCATAAATTAGATGATATGCAATAATCGTTTCGACACACATCCACTTACAGTAAGCATAAATAATAAAATAAGACAAAACTATTAAAATAATGGTTCTAACCCACATTTCTCCTCACATCAAGAAAGGTTAAGGTTGACAAATTAAAAGATAGGAATGTGGCTTCGGAGGGTAGGTACATACATAACACTACCAATGTCTCGCCATTTTTGGAGGGAGAAAACTGTACGATATTTTTCTTTAACAAAAGCATCTCCTTTATGATAATATTTTAATATTCACGTAAATATATTTTTATTTTTACCTACCTTGTTCGGATACGCAAAGCTCAATTGATTTATTTAAAAAAATGAATAGAGCCAGACGATTATATAATTATTTTATTAAAAAATACGCCTTACATTATTAAAAGTGTGACCGACATACAAACGGAGAAAATCATTTCAATGTTTATCATTGTTTAAATTTTTAAACCCCAGTCAAATTACAGTTTAAAATGTGAGTGATGTTGTATAATAAAAACACTGCAAAAAAAGTAATTATCCCATTCTGTTTTAGTTTGAACATTTGTCCTCGCAGTTCAGCAACAGAACTCCATTTTTAATCTACAGACAATAAAGTCCGGTTTTGTAGTTTATTAGAATTTTGAAGAATTTAATATAAAGTTTCATAGAGCTTGCACCTGATTCTGAATTAACAGAACTGTCGACTGTTGTGTTTCTTTTGTCACAGTTTCTCAAAGGTTTTAAATTCTCTCCCGCAAACATTAACTTTTTACTTTATATTAACTTTTATAAATTTTTTATTTTTTTATTTATTAATATTTTCCTTGGTTTTCTTTTTCATAGCATTATATTTATTTCATAACCTTTAATGTATAACATAATATGTATTATCTGTATGACGAATTGGGTTAAAAAAAAAACCTGATCACGCTGGAATAAACACATTATTATTATTATTATTAGTAATATTCGTTTGTTGCTATTATGATTTTTTTTTTTGCGTAATGTTGATATCTTAGAAATATTTCATTTTATATTGTACACAATATAACTATGAAAATTATCGTTGAAATAAAACACATATATAATAATTAAAGAAAATTTCGGGTGCATTGTTAGGAGCATGTCGACGATAAAATTGACATCTCACCTTGATATTTTTTATTGTTAGAACGTTTTCAGGAACATCTTCCCGAAAATATATAGTGGAATAAATCAGTGTTTTAACTCAATTTACAAAATATAATCAATATTTTTTTCTTTACTGTTATTATATTTACAAAATCATTACATGTATAATGGCTATGTGTCTACAATGTGTGGAATGATACACGATGAGATATATCTCAGAGATTTAGTTGAGATAAATCCCATTACCATGTACACGTATTGAGATTTTGATCTGAAGAAAAACTCAATCAGTTAAGAGATTGGTAGAGAGAGCCAAGAACTCAAACCCATATACACAACGTTTGATTTGATTGTGAGATTCGACATATGCGCACAGACGTAACTTAAAACCATAAATACCATAATAAATAACTATTTATTCTGAAAGTTAAACAGAAGGCATTGAATTACATACATTTATTCCATTTTAATTGCTGCTGGGAATGATTCAAATTCTCTAAAGTTACGAACGGAACGTGAAGGTCAATGGACTGAGATTTGACGTACGAGGGCAAGTCAAAACATATCTATATTTTTCGTTCAACAATTTATTTACACAAACTTTACGGAAGCCAAGCTCGTCGTGGGTGATTTGACGGGCAGAACCATGACTGATGTTCAAAGAAGACGCCAGCTCACCGATGGTAACTCGCCTATTCGCCAGAACCCTCTTCGTGCGTCACACTCGTCTGGCCACTTTTAAACTTCTTGATCCACAAAAAAATTTTTGCGTAATAGAGCACTCTCCCCGTATCGTTTACGATGAACTTCAGCCCCTTTCACACCCTCCGACGAGAGAAATCGGACCACTGCTCATTTTGCCTCCTTGGTGCATACTGCTATCGGAGCGGACGTGTATACACTGTAATAGCCGGAAGGCAAATGACGCGATCGGGATCAAAATTTTCACACATGACCGCAGTCGTACCAACTGTAAGCGCGCATGCACACAAGGCAGTATGACAATCTTGAAGATGTATTATGGCGAAAGTGTAGATAATTTTTGACTCGCTCTCGTCCAATAAGCGTGAAATGAGGCGCAAGACGGCAAATCTCTGAGACACGGTGTATACACGGGGATTACGAAAGCCGAGAGTTATCTCCAAAGAATCTCATGGGAGAAATAATCGTATCTCAGAGATTGTCTCAAGTTAAAAAATCTCTCCAGGCCATAAATAATCGGCTCTGTACAATAATCAGTGTAGCCTTTCAAAGTCTAGAATGATAATCAAAAATAGATTTTGACCACGTGCCGAATTATGAAAACATTATTTTTAACAAAACACCCGACTCAATTACAGCAATCTCTCAATAAAATAGTAAAAAAAATCCAATCGCAATTTCTCCGAATTTTTTTCCGATAATTTGATATTTTAAGCCCCCCCTTCAAGAAGGTAGTCCAACTGTTTTAGGAACCGTGCGCCTATTTTACTATTCAGATATCCTCCGTTCAGCCTGAGAATATCTCTCAAGGCACACGTCACTTGTTATGGGGCGAAATGAAATCCCGAAGTTTATTTAACTTAGTCCCAAGCCGGCGGTGGTAGCTGAATTTTCGTTCACGTATCTAAGCCAAGAGATTATTTTGTCTTTTGAGAGGTATGAAATTGGAATTTTATTAAGAGGACGGTCTGCGTATGAAAATCCCTACAAAAATATTCTCGTATTTTCATACATTCGTATATTCATTGAATACATTTTAACAATTTATTTTATACCCCAATCCTCTAATAAGGTGCAAATATGGAAAAGAACCAGATAATATCCTTCCCGTGTGGCCGGACGAGGCGAAATTAAGCGTTCAAAATAAGGTCAAATGCCTTGGTCATATATTCAATGAAGGTGGACAAGACGATGATGACATAGAACAACAGAGGAGACAGCTAACCTTTCGTGCGAATATGCTGTCACGGCGTTTCTACCGGTGCAGTAAGAAGGCAAAGAGGATCATTTTTAAATCGTTCTTCATTAGCACGCATACCTGCGATCTCTGGTCCGAAATACAACATCGCATATATAATTCTGTTCGGGTTGGCGCGTTATAGTAGCGCATCTACAATGTTTGCCGTAGGCCGTGTACATGGATTCGTTCCGGTAATGAGACATTGCGGCTGGAGCTCAGTACGAACTATCTAATGCAAGCAGCGCTCTCATGGAAATCTGGCTCCCTGACCAGAGAATGGCAACGACTACTTTTATTACTACTTTTACATAAGAAAAAAACCGATTACGCTGAAATAAACGCATTATTATTATTGTACTTGAATGTTTTTCATAGATTTAATTAAATAAGTAATAATTCAAATCTCCTCGGCGGAGAACTGCCTACCACCACGCCACCGAGAAATACAAATGAGATGAAAATAGTCATTTTAAACATCTTATGCTCTTATTTAATACTAGCCTTTACAAGTTTTACCAGGGGTAACTATTTTGTAAATATATTTATCAAAATTTTATTTTATTAATTTATTAACAATAAAATATCTATCAGTCTATTAAATTCTAACACAAAAAAAAACAAATTAATCAACATTACGTTCTTATATGACAATTTAACACCACAGTCAAGATGATAGAGCACTTGCTTAGCATGTGATAGGTACCGGGATCAATGTTCGACGCTTCCAAAATCTCTTTAAATTTCATACAAATTATAATGGTTCGCGTTATTTAGAACGCAGATTTTGTGACAAATTTTAATGGGATACCTATTGAATGAACATGCGTTTAATATGTAAAATCTAATCGTTAAATTGAATATTGCGCAGTTAATTACTTATATGTACAGATGCCATTTTTAAAGTAAGAACTGTTTGCACATATTAACAACGTAAGTAGGCGCTTTTGAATCGAACATTGTCATAATTTGTCCGTAACCCTGCTTGTGAGTGGCACTTTACTAACCATGTCTATCAATAATCCCTCCGAATAAGGTGATTCGTTTTTAACTCGAAAAAACGGTAAAAATTTTGGACATACGTTATTGGAGCTTCCTCTGTACATGTTATATTCCGGCTACTTTCTCTTTTATACCTCTTACTTTATACTATTACTTATTATTATATATTACTATTGCTACTTATTTACTTTACAACTTATCAAAGTAAATGTAATTTATACAAGTTAAATTCATACCTACATATTATTATTGTATTTAACTTTGAGTGACATTTCTGGTCAACGAACGCGGTTATATCCCTCCCCTAGCCATGCAGTAACACAGGTCTACCGAGCCAATTAAATCGTATTTCTATAAAAATAAAAAATTGAATTCAATGCTTTATAAAATTGATGCGTTGTATGCTATCTGCGTTAAAAATAGCACTTGTACCACGTGAAAAAGATTACATATTATTTAAAATGAAGAAAGATAAAGATAAAGATCATGTTAGATGGGTCTTTTGACGAATGCGTTATAAGAATAACGTTTGAGAATAAAATGAACGAATTAAATTATCATATTTATCATTCCTTATTATATTTATAGTAACTATAACATAAACTATTTTAAAGTCATATAAGCTTGTAAAAGCATTTTTTTCTCATTTAAAGTGTTTAAAAAACTCAAATTTCTTGCGGTAACACGAGTTGACAGCATGGCCGCGTCAGATATTTTAACATGGTGCGGTAAAGGATATGGAAGCCACTTGAGATTCCAAGGGTTGGTGTTTAGGTTAACCAGCGGGCTCAATGAACCCCGAACAACTGTTGGGACTAAAATCATCCCTTAAAATAAAAAATGTTTATATTAACCATGAACTGAGGCACGGAGTCATAGCTAGCAGATCACTGTGTTTTGGGAATCGGTCATGGGAAGTTCTTCTTAAATAAATTCATTATTTTCTCTTGCGAAGTATACAAAGGATGCACTTCTCCTTTAAATTCGACACTATACTGGTGCGAGAAATACAATTTACACCTTGGATCTGAAATTAATCTTTTATTGAAATTAAAATAATTTTTGGGCAGAAAACGCATGCAGGCTGCTGATGCTGAACAGCGTCTATGAAACTGTCAACAACTGGTTTAAGGAACCGGCGACAAACTTCTAAAACGAGGGGATTGTCAAGCTCGTCTCCCGGTCTCAAAAATGCTTGGACGTCAACAGGGATTATGTTGAGAAGTAATATAAGACATATTTTCATTATAATTAGAAAATTTTTGATTCTACATTTTTTTTTAATTACTTACGACAAAACGAATCTTATTTTAAAATTGGCCCTCGTTTTATAAAATGAATAATTATTTTATATTTTAGCTTAGTACAAACTTGTGCACATTTGCTTTATTTCGTTGACTTAGACTTTAAATGTTTACAAAACATAAAATTCTTATAAAATTTAAATGTACAAGATATATAACGTAATGAACTTTTTATTTTTAAATTTGAACTTTGCCGAGATCACCCATCTATCTACCTCATCTGGCATCAAATTTATCGGATCACATAGCTTGCTCATTTTGAATGAATGTATAAATATATTGTAGTAGTTTAATATGAAACACCATTACGCACATCCCGTAAATTTCTACACGGAGTATAAAGTTCTAGCATGGCTGTCACAAATTCAGATAACACAAGTAATTACGTCATCGTACTTCATAACAAACATGACAGCGCATACCGGGTTAAGAGGCTCACCTAAGTATAGGCCCATCTAGGCCTATATTAGGATTTAGTTTTCCAAATAAAACCCCATGGGCTTTTATTGGGAACAAATAATAACGTACTTTCTCGTAACGTATATCGACTCTCTGCGTATGCCCGAGATGTCATTGCAATAGATGTGAACTATGCGTGCGCGTCTTTACTCGTTGTCAGAATATTTAAGCCTAAAAATGCAAAATAAAAAGTCTAGTAATTGAAAATCGTATACTATCCAGGAAAAACTACAATTTGTGACACGTTTAAAAGCGGGGAGAAGTCAAAATTCGATATCGCAACAAACAGGCATTGACAGGAAAAATCTTCGTCGTTGCTTGCAATAATTTAAGATAATACGAATAATCTTTAATTTCGCTGTTCTATTGTAGCAATATTAAAAAAAAAAACATTAATCAAATAAATATTATTTCAAAATAAACCTGTTTTCCTTGAGAAGCCCGTGGGTTTCTATTTAGAGACAACATGAGAACCTTAAAAATTCAAAAACCGAATGCCTACAAGCCCATGGGCTTTTTAACGGAAAATCCGGTACCATTCAAGTCTAGTACCGCATCAGTGTGATGGACTGATCAGCCGCGCTGTCACCTTATTTTGGACCAACTCGAATTCTGCAAGACTTAATTTTTTTTAAATTTAATCATAGTCTTATACCTAATACTGAAAAAATATTTTTTTCTATAGACAGTTAGGAATTTGTTATATTTATTTATTGTTTCGGGAATTTTGTTTACATTTTTGAAGGATTAATCCTTCAGAAATTGGATTAAAAAAATAAGAATTACCTGTAATTTTTTTGCTTAAATTTAAACTCATGCATTATAATTACACTTCTGCATTAGACATTATACATTATAGTTTGAGTGATGGTACCACTTCTGAATGAATAGTTTGGCGCAAAAAATGTAATTACGAAAACAGCAGAAAATCCCTTTTAAATTTTTGGATGATAATCCGCTCGAGTTTTGTTCAACTGTTATAAATAGGCTTGTAATTTGTTGGCAAAAATGCGTGCAATTAAATAGTTCTCTCTTTCATTAATAAAGTTTATTTATTTTAAATTACATTTAATTTAATTTGAAGCTTAAAATGGGATAAACCTAATCGTTAAAAATAAATTATGAATGATATATAAAATAAATGATAACTTGGTCGCTTACAGCAGTAAAAACTTCAAAACTATGAAAATATGGGTAAACACACAGACCAATAAATGAATAGACATGAAATAAAGTATACATCTAGGAGAGGGGTTTGCAACATTAGGCATTCTACACACACTCTTGGTGGAAACATAAATCCGATAGTTTATGACACATTTATGCAACAGTAAAAGTAGTTACTCTCCGAAATTTAAATCTTTGTGTAAACAAGATATATTTTTTTACATTAATGCATATTATATTGTCACCGTTTAAATTTTCATTCAAATCGAGTCATATGTTTTAAAAAAGTCGCGACGCTATTTGTTTGCGTAAGTGGTAATAAAATAAAAATATCGGGACATGTAATTTGCATGATCTGTTGGTTAGAAAACATGCCGGCGTTTTAAATATTTTGAATCAAAAAAATCTCCAAAAGATCCAATGAACAGTTTTGTTTCTATTCAAATACAAAATGTTCCAACAGATTCCTTTACAATCTCGAATTCAGACCGAAACTCGTTTATGCGGATTACGACAATATCTCCGGAAATAACTCAATGACCACATGTCAACACTAGCCAAAGGCTTTTGAAACGTGGGGCGAACGAGCGGTGCCGTTCACGTGTAGGAAGTACGTCCCATTTCTCTTGAGGAATTACGCCGTTGGAATACGCGAATCTTGAAAGCAAATGCTACCTCACTCCGGCTCATCATAATAAATTTACCTGGGAAACATACCTGGGGTACTTTGCCAATAGAGGGGAAGAATCTAATCCAAAAGTTCAACTCTATTTGGAAAATGTAATTTTGTTTCCATCGAGTGGGCAGAGAAGATAGAGCGCCACACTCTTCTGTCCTGATACACCATTCTCGCCTCATCCACATTCATACATCGTCTCATGCAAGTTCGTCGATTGTTTAGGCTTTTAATAGGCTTCCAACATCTGGTTTACCTGGTCATGCCATGTCTTCCGCGAACGTCTTCTATTTCTGGTGCCATCGACACACCTTATTCATTTGTTTTACATGACCAAACCATTTAAGCGATCCTTTTTCTTATAATTTTTTATTCATGATAAAATCACCTGATCGTCTCAGTGTGATTATTATTGTGAACAGTGTGATCCAGAAGATGAGGTTTAATATTCAAACACGCCTTAAATTTATTTTAACCAGATTATGTAAGACTTTGGAAGTCGAAAGTTATGGTATTCGAGAAGGAGAGAAGCAAGAAAATGCACAAAATACTTGTAGGTAATAAATGTTTGGAACGAGTAGATGAGTTTGTGTATTTGGGAAGTATGTTCGATAGAAGCGGAAAGGCCGAGAATGATATCGAAAGGAGGGTGACTGCAGGGAATAAAGTGAACGGCGCATTGAATGGAATTATAGCTAATGGGAACTGAAGGAAGACTAGCGTTTCACAATGGAGTCCTGTAACCGACACTGATGTATGGAAGTGAGGCTTTGAGCTAGCAGAAGAAGAACAAAAGTAGACTGAATGCAGTGGAAATAAGATGAAATAAGATAAATGGGGTGTATATGTGGCAGATCCCATTATAACAGAGTAAATAATGAAGAAATAAGGAAGGAATGTAAAGCTGATCTTAGTATATTGAGTAAGCTTAAGAAAGGATTACTTTGGTGGTTTGGTCATATAGAACGGATGAATGAGGACAGAATGATAAGAGAGATATATGACGCTAGTGTTGATGGCACCAGAAGTAGAGGACGTCCGCGGAATACTTGGCATGACCAGGTAAACCAGATACTGGAGAATGGTCTTGTTAGAAGTTGATTAAATTGTTATTTAATAATCGTCGAGCTTGTATGAGAAGATGTATGAATGTGGATGAAGCGAGAATTGTGTGTTAGGACAGAAGAGTGTGGCACTCTATCCTCTCTGCCTACCCCCGAGGAGAAACGGCGTGATGGTAAGTAAGCTGTATTTCATAAATAATAAAGCTATGAAAACCCTCGGATTTTCAAATTGAGAGTTACCAATAAATTTCTAAACACACTATTGATATTATATACTGCTGTGGTGAGATTTCAACTTGAGTAGGACTCAGTAGTATGTATTATGTACAGACCATTAAGATAATTCAATATAAATTCTTTAGATTCCTAAATATCAAATTAAACCCTTTGCATCAATTAATTACACCTCTATCATAACAGCGTTATATAATGAAGTGACTTTTATCAAATTGAAGGTTTTTGATGGGTATGGTTTTCCTATACAAAATTATTGTATTATCATATACATTTTTTAAAATAGAGATGCGTACCCAGTATACAAGTCGCATCAACATTCTTACTATTTTCGATCTGAGCTAAACGCTTGTGCTATGAAAGTAGGACTAACTTGTTGGTCTTGTGGAACGAGGCTCGAACCCTCGGCCACTAAATCACTAGGCGAGTGTCTTAACAACTAGACCAACAAGCACGTTACTTTATTACGGTAATGTTAGGACAAACTGTCACAGTCACGTGCTATACACATGGACTGCATAGACTAAGTATTGAATATTGAATTTTTGAACATATTTCATCAAAATTTGTATGCACCTGTGCCTGCAGTAAATTTTAAGATGTTAATTATATTGTATAAAGGCGAATATCGTCTTATATTTGTGTTTTATTTTCACTGTTTATTAGTTCTTAAAAAATATAATATTATTTTATTATACATAATTGTATATTTTATTTAAAACTCGTATTGTTAGTTTTCAAAATATTTGTATATTTTTTATGCCTTATGTTGTGTTTTTTTGTACTTTTTTTCTGTTTCTATTTAAATTATTTTCCTATGGTAACTTTATTTTGTATGTGTATTTATTAAACTGTTATTTTTATTATTTGTAAGGATATTAATGTTTTGATTTTTTCTTTTTGTTACCAAATGGTAGATAAATAACCAACAAAATATTATAGATACTATATTATTATTATTTTAGTTTAGCCAGACAACATCAGAATATAAAATGGTTAAAAATGGTTACAAATGATTATACTTTTTGGCTCGACTCTTGTATCGCGCCTCTGAAATGTTGGTTTCACCTTTTCTTACAAGCATTTATGAACCCTCCTCTTGTGTATACTATTCATATGCTCCTTTACACGACGTTCTACGAAGAGCTTATCGTGTATCGTGTGGCAGGAAAATTTTCCTATTTAACTGCTTTTGTTTGTTTCTTACTTTTAGAATGATGTGAAGATTAATGGTATGCATTTTCGCCTTTATGGTGTGCAGTGTAAATTGTGAAATATGATATTTTCAAATATATATATGAACTTTTTTATTAAAAATATAATTTTTTAATAAAAACACATTTCTGTTGTGAAGTTGCAATTTCAGAACATAGTTCTGTGGTATTTTTAATACAAATTAAATAATTCGACTAGAAAGGTATAGTGTGAGGGTGGACCCGCCGCTTACCCAGGACCGTTTATAAGCAAAATCTCTTGAATGGTCCTACTCATTCGCCGCCTGGTTGGCATTTTTTTAATGCTACTAGGCAGCTGTGCAACTTCGTCTCGCACATGTGACAAGACGGAGCCGAACAGCTGCCATCTCAAAAACCCTCACAGGTCCCGACCTTTATTTATTATTATTTACATTACAAATGACATCAATGAAATTAAATAAACAAATAAATGGAAATGAACGGTACATAAATATTTGAAAAAGGAACATAAATAAAAGGAGAAAACATCAAAGTAAGCAACATAATTATATAAGAATTGCTGAGTCAACAGTATCAATACTTTACAGTATACACAAAAAATATATCCCGATAGCAACTAAATATTTTTTCGATAAATACAGGGTGAATATTATGTTCCAGGCTGATTTTGTTTAGCCGCCATTTTAGTTCGGCATACAATTGTCAGTTAGCATTTGGTAATCGTAGAGACTAGTTGATTACAATTTATTATAGAGCATCTAACGCTTCAACAACGTGTTAAAGTCATTGAAATATTTTATCTAAATAATAATGGAAATTCCATTAATGATGATCGCTATTATCACATGATAAAAAACTTCTTGGTGGCCGAATTCTGTCGATTAGGCCTGAAACGCATGTGGTTTCAACTGGGTGGTGCCACTTTACACACAGCCCGAGCTTCGCTTGAAATTTTGCGAGAAATTTTTCCCGGCCGCGTAAAGTGGTAATATCGACTGGCCTCCTTGATCACCTGATTTGACGTCTCCTGACTATTTTCTGTGGGGATAATTGAAAGAAAAGGTCTATACCAATAAGTCAACAACAATTCCGATACTATGGGACAATATTCGAAATGAAATTGCTGAAATAACACGCGAAGTGTGCGAGAATGTTACGAAAAATATGGTTAAAAGATTTGTGCAGCTGCCAGAGACGGCCAATGACATATTTTATGTATAATTGTAATAAATCAAATAATCGATAAATAGAAATTAAATTTAAAAAATGTGTTTCTTTTCCTAGTTGTTCGAAAACAATATCGGCCTGGAACATAATATTCACTCTGTATATTTTTTCTGTCTAATTAAGTAATTTAATTTGTATTAAAATGTTAATTGGCTCCGATTGTCTTCTAGTATTTAACCAACGTCATGTCGTTTGAACTTACAATAAGACAACTAATACAAGACAACTAAACTTGACAAATATTTAGCATTCAATTTTTATTGAAATAGTAAGCTTGACCAGGTATAAATTTCTATAGGAAATATTTATGCTAAACCGGGAGACGACACGTTATGTCAAGACAATCTGTTTCAACTATTGATGGAAGGCAATTGAAATTGTTGAAAAGTTTATAACATGACCGGAAATTATGCTCAATTTATATTAAATATAGGGTGAGCCATAAGTTTTTGCACTTTTTAAATCGCTTCTGCGCGGGAACCGTCATCCGCATGCCCCTCCTTCGCCCATCCAAAACTACGTAGATTGCGCTCAGCTTATTTCAGGTATACTGCCTATTTAAATATTGTTAGCGCCGATTGAATTAATTAAATTCTATTCAGTTTTTTTGCGTTTGACTTGTTGCCTCACTCATGCATACATTCAATTCGCGACTTACCACATTTTAACCTGCGTATTTTTTCTTACCCTATCCTTAAGCACAAGGAAGAAAGAAAATGTCGCAGTAATTAAAAGTCTCCAACTGCAGCAAGTTCAGTGCGCCTGGAACTTTTGTAAGGACAACTACCGTCACTTCACTCCGCTAACTCTGATTAGTTAAACTTACTTTAATTCCGCTAATTCATTAAAATAATCCTTTACGCGAGTGTTAGTATACACCCCGTTCAAACGCTTGTATTTATGGTGAAGAGGAATCTATTAATGAACCAGCAGCCGGCAGTATCTTCCTTTCTTCCTCATATTTCCACCAAATATTATATTTTACTTTATATATACGCTTGTGATTGATAGATTTTTTTTTCTCTGTAGAGTTTTCTGAGCTATTGAACAGAAATTTATTAAATATTCATACTTTAAAAACTGCTTTTAAGCAAATGTCTGAATGAAATTCTCTTTTTATTGAACAACTTTAAGTTGGAACACGGCCTACATATTACTTACTAAGATTGGCATAATTTTCATATTTAAAATTAAAATAAATATTATTAATACTTGAAAATCATCGTAGTAGTGTGACGAAAAGTGCTGCCAGATATTTTTAAACTTTTATTATTATTTCAAAATAAAAAATATTTTTTTAAATACTGCTTATTTTTATTACATGTATATACTGTGTTCGTGTACAGACCGTATGATGTATTGGATATATGGATTCGAGCAGGAAATAGTCCTTTTTTGTCTCACAATGCAAACTTTACTGACATTAAACAATGTATCGTTGAAGTTGTGAGTTATAGCCTGAAGTTTCGGGAATACATTTCGCCTTGTGAATAGAACACCAAACCACAACAGAAAGTTATCAAACTTGCAATATATTAGCATTGAAGTCACATCGGTTATTTTTTGTTTAACATTGCGTTTCGTAATTCTTGTCTTTGGTAATTCGTGCATTCTATTTTTGTGGATTTAAAAACAGCAAACAATAGCGAAACTCCTTCTGGTTTCGGAATCGGACGGATATATTTTACGGCGGTGATATAAAAATATTTTGTCTATTATTATTCGATTATTAGTTATATAAAGTTTCGGAGGTTGATCAGTAGAGTTTAAGACGATCCAAGACCGAAAGGAGAGCGACCATCGGCGTCTAACAGCCCAGTTTCACAAAGGTTGGTGTATTTTTATTTGCATGGATTGAATTAATATATTCAACAATACCAATAGAAAACCCAGGACTAGCTATCGAATCGTAATTACGGAAACAGATGTAATGTGATATTTAATACGTTTATTCATCAATATTTTGATGGATCAGAAGGATGTGCTTTAGCGTGAGTAAATAAATGCCACATTATATTTCATCCATTCACTCACATGTCCGTTGGAATTATAACGTTGTGTGTGCGAATGTGGCCAGAACAAGATGAACAAGGAAAGACTACTTTCAGTAGATCGATGCTTATTAATGCTCTAAACAGAGTTACGGACACAAGTATAAGCAGTAAGAAGTCTACAACGTGAAGTGTTTGTTAGTGAACGGCTGCGAGAGAAGTGATTCGCTAAGACCGGCTTCTTAGGCGGCTGCAGCGCATACTATTGTTGTCTGTTGGGGGTCGGTACCGTGCGTGTTTATGAAGTTGATGAGAGTCCCGTTGTGGAGGCGATAGATATCCACAACTAAAACATTTTTTTCGTAGATCACGATAACGAAGCACTTGAGGCTATGTTGATAAAGGAATTATATTTTTGACTACAATTAAAATTTCAGCACTTTCATCAAAATAATTCTAAATGTTTTGTTTAAAATCCATTACAACAATTGGGCGTTTTTTTTTGTTTGGATTAAAAATCCATTAAAACAATCGGTGCTATCACCCTTATTTTTATTGCAGTTTATTTATTGAAATGTATTTGTCGTTCAGGTAATAAAAATTGCCGTGCAATAATAATTATTGCGCAGCAATTAGCGCTTTCAGTAAACTGATTTATCCCTTCATACGAGTAGGTAACGATAACTGCTATTATGGGGTTTATTTATGATCTCATATTTCATTTCATTTATCCGCGAATATATTTGAAATATTGCTACAAAATCGCGTTACATGCGTCTCAGATACGTGTAGCATACACAAATTGTTCTTCTGGCTTGAACAGATAATAATCAATAAACCCACGTGACAGATAATTATATTAACCACTGCGCTGACGACAAATGCGAATATAACGTGAAAATGGATGTTTACAAATTAATATCTCAAGTTCTTTACTAATGAAGCTAGTTACAAAGTTCACCAAGTGTAACTATTCTGAAAATAATATTAAATATTTGTATTATATTAAAATTGGATATAAAATATGTATAAATAGAAAAGTATATTAAATTATAAAGTATTGTATCTTTTTATTTTTTGCCAAACTGCACAGCAGTTTTACGGCAAGAAGTGCCCTTCAAGTAAAGTAATAACAAGTCAATTAAAGTTAAAGTACGTAAAAATAAAAAATTAAGTAAGTAACATAGTAAAAGTAAACTAAATTTTTATCAGCAACAATTTATTTTATTAAATGAAATTTTAAATTGAGAAATCAAATAATTGGATAAGAATGTGTTTTAAATATGAATTAAATATATTAATTAGAAAGATATACATATAAAATCAATTTTATCGAAAAATATTGTTGTTGCGCCACCGGGATTCGAACCTGGATCTCTTTCCTAACCGGGGAAGGTGCATTATCCAACTATGCTACAGCGACAATATTTTTAGCGACAAATTTTCAAAACTATATTTACCTTTTTGATATTAACATATTTAATCGTTCCATTATTTGAAAGAGCCATCTACCTTATTTTTACAGAATCTCAAATACCTTTGAGTAAACTGATAGCAGACGCCAGAATTATCAATTCATTTTTATTAAATTTTGGACACATTGATACAACTTTATTATTAGGAGAACACATTCTTATTGTAAAGTTGTAATTATTCAGAACATAGGTCTGTGATATTTTAAATATGAATTAAATATATTAATTATAAAGATATACATATAAAATCAATTTTATCGAAAAATATTATTGTTGCGCCACCGGGATTGAAACCTGGATCTCTTTAGGATCCAGTAATATTTTATCCAACAATATTTTTCGATATAATTGATTTTATATGTATATCTTTCCTATTAATATATTTAAAATATCACAGACCTATGTTCTGAATAATTACAACTTCACAATAAGAATGTGTTCTCCTAATAAGAATGTGTTTGACTTTATATTTTAATGGATTCACTGGCGTCTCTTTATTTTCCATAATGTTTAATAATTCTTTACTGATTTTTTTTAAATCTTGGCACAACACATTTTCTCGTTCTCTCACCGTACACACTGTTCGCGATCGGTACTCTCACGGTGCGTCCCGAGGAACTGCTAGAATAGCTATGGTGAGGGTCAGTATTCATTTTTACATTGTTTGTCATCTTCTAAAATTATATCATATGTTATTGTTTTGTCAACTGGTTACTTAATTTTGTATCGCTGTTTTTATATCAAATTTTACTGGAGATGAATAAACATATTCTGTAAAAATATTAATTTTTACGTGGAATTAGAGAGGATAAGACTTATAGTAAATTGTATGATTCGTAAGCGAATAAAATTATGCGCGATAAATTATTTGCTTTGTCATCTCTGGAACATTCGATAGTTGACACCTTGTTATCTTATTCATGTCGTTCCTCACTTCTATTTAGAACTTTATTAAATGTTTAATAACTTTTTTAAGTATTACTAATGCTTTTTAAGGAGAACGCATAATGGAACGACAGATGTATTAATTTGAAAAAGTGTAACATATAGGTTCGAAAATTTGTCATGAAAAATACTGGCGTTATAACACAATTGGTAGTGTACTTCCCCGGATTGAAAATAGAGATCCAGGTTCGAATCCCGGTAGCGCAAAAACAATATTTTTCGACAAAATTGATTTTATATGTATATATTTATAATTAATACATTAAATTAGTATTTATTACTAATGCATTTGAGATATGAGTCGCACAGCGGCAGGGTTGCCCATCTGCAAAGTGATTAAATGAAGATATAAGAGATGGAAAAGACGATGAAATTTCATATTTTTATTTATTAAAAGAATGCTTCTATATATCTTTTCAAATTAAATTAAGCCAATATAAAACAGTTCATTTTGAGCGTATGTAACATAAAATATGAACTTTTTCACTTGGGCCAATCAGAACCATTATATCTATATAAATTTATATTCGTGCAATCAAGAGGTTGAACACATTTCGAGATCAACGTACCCAAGCTAAATGGATTGAAGAATTTCGAAAATGACTTCGGGGTTGTTTGTGTTAAATATAAAAATATCATATTAGTTTTGAATTAAATAAATCGATGTACTTATACAAAATTAATAAATAGTAATTCTGTAAAAAAAACTTACCAAAATACTATTGTCTGACCACAAAATTATTTTTTCATATATTACGAATAGTATTTATTTATATATCCTTTTAACCCTTCCCAAACCATGCAGTAACACAGGTCTACCATCATAATTAAACCTGTAATATTTCGGTAAATACATGCATCATAAAATTCATATTTTAGATAATCTTAAAGAAAATATTAGCGCTCAGGAATGACTTGTGAAAAACTAATTATGAAAAAGGAATCGTACAAAAACAATTATTTTTTTCATTCAATCAGTTATAAAATTAATACGTTGGTAAAAATACAATTTGTGATATGAAAGACAGAGATCACACACTATTTTCACAGTGAAAAGAACAACAAACATACAAATATAATTATCTCTTTCTTACTAATTAAATGAAGAGAGATAAGAAGGAAGGACACATTGTATAGGATTTAATGAATGCTCTAAATTATGTTATTAATCATTTTTTCAAAATGGAATGCTCAATATTTATAGTAAATTCGTGCCATTACAGCCATTTAACCTAATAAAAACTTTTTTCTAACAGTTATTTACGGTAACACGAGTTGACAGCATGGCTGCGTTCGGGTATTTTATATCATGGTATGGTAAAGGTTAAACTCGAGTCACCGAGTGTTGATTCGTAGGCAATTCAAATTAACACGAAACTCGTGACATAACTTTCCCACTTATTAACAATATTTTTCTTTTGCTAATTCGGCATGTCGTTATTTTTTTTTACAATATTGGAATTTTGGAAGGCGATTGTTAAAACCGCAATGTTTTGTGCGTGCGTTTGTTTACGTGTTTTGTTTTTCCGCTATCGTAAAATACGAAATTTACTTCAATTTATCAATATTTTATACAGAAATTGCTCTTGTTTCGCTAGATTAATGTATATTTTATGATAATATCATTAATTTATACACCGTACTTTTGAAAACAAGGTGCGCTTGATATTATAAATAGCTTTTTTTAATACAGTCTGTAAATGTTATAACGCTTTTCTACTGCTCAAGATTCGCAGAATATACACGATGAGTTATGACATGACATTTTATGCAAAGGTATACCGGCACGCCATTACTACTAATACAGGTTGATTTTTTGGTCATGTTGTGTACAGATTATTATTATTAAGATGTGATTAATATTATTTCATTCCCTATCCGTAAGATTTGTTTAATGTTGAATTATTTTTAATCATGAAAATCGACCTATACTCTTACACATAATGAACACACACGCACATTAATTAATTAATTTATTTTATTTATTTTATTTATTTTATTTATTTTATTTATTTTATTTATTTTATTTATTTTATTTATTTTATTTATTCGATGACACATATTTTTGTTCTAACAGAGGTGAATATATTATACATAATAAACATAAGACATAATACTCATAGTTTATTGTGTGTGATGGAGTTGACTTCACCTCTGATATATACAGCGTTGTCCGGGCTACTTTGCTAGACTGAAATCTGTGTTTCGTGCTGTTGTGGTGTTATTTAAATCATAGACAGGAATAAAAAATATGTATAAAAAAGTAAAAATAAAAAAAATATATATGTAGTGGGAGTGTTGTAGGACTAGTGAATTATTAGTGTAGGTATTGTATAAATTATATTAGAATGTTGGATAGCCATGCTTCTGATTCATCTCTATCTGATTGGATCATATTTTGGGTCCATATTTGTGTAATCTTATTGGAATTAAACGATTTCTAGTTGGTACTGAGTGTGTTGTATAGCTTTGGAGCTAAGAACATGTAGAATCTTTGATGAAATGTCTTTGATAAAATGATTAACTGACCATTTCAATCCCATCTTTAGCTGCGCAGGTACCGATTACTATTTACAGCATTACTATTTCACAATCACTTATCATAGATTAAAATATATAATACCAGATGAAAGTTTACCAATTACTACACGAACAAAAATATTTTCAAATTTATACAAAATAATTGGTAGATTATAGAACGTGGAAAGTTGGTACTCGTACTTACCTAGGATGAATATGCAAAGCTCAGTTGATTAATTTGAAAAATGTAACGGCCAGAGAGCAATATTTTTTCATATTCTGTCAAGTGACTAGATACATACGGCTTACGCTCGCAAACATTATTAAAACCAATGATGTACAAATCGCAAAAATTATATTCTTGATAAAACACTTTGTGAAAGCACATTATGCTATGAAAATCTGACTAATTTGAATGACTTGTTTGATTGGCTTATCTGACTAGCTAATTGTTGTGTTTCCAGGACCCTCAAGCGTCGTACGATGTGAACAACCACGACGAGGACCCGTCTCCGCGCTACGACATGGTGGACTCCAATAGACACGGCACGCGCTGCGCCGGCGAGGTGGCGGCCACAGCCAATAACAGCCTGTGCGCTGTGGGCGTGGCCTTCGGGGCCAGCGTCGGAGGTGAGTTCTATGCAACACACTATACTAACCTAATTTACCGTCACATGGCGAGCTTCAAAACTTGACATACGACATTTTAAGTACCTACTCATTGGGGTAACTTGGCATTAGGAAGAACATCTGGAAGCTTTGAAAGCCCCTCTTATTTTATAAAAAAAAAAATATTCCTTCGGGCACTGTCCTAACTTTTCTATGCAAGACCAATATCAACGATATAACGAATTTTAAAATAATTTTAATGCATTTTGAAACAAGTTGGTGGATCAGGTTAGCTAACGAACCGGAGATATTTAATCCACAAAATCAGTTGTATCTTATTTATATTTGGACTATGGTTCTATTAGAAGCCTCAATAATCAACGAGGTTGTATGTGAAGATGTATGCATGTGGATGAGGTGAGAATTTTGTGTCAATACATAAGAGTGTGGTACTCTATCTGCTCTGCCTACACCCGCGTAGAAACGGCGTGATGATAGGTTAATTAGTTTTACAGAGATTAAATTATCTGTTGGTTACGTCGTGAGTACTATTATATGTCTATCGAAAGTCTACCTAGTATGCGAACATATTCATTATATTATATTATTCATATTGTAAAATACCATACATTCTTTATAATACTAAGTGACTCGTATATTCAGTAACACCTAGGGCCGGTTGTGTGGTCAGTAGCAACTTTTTACTTTAGTAAAAAAGTTACTAAAGTAAAAAAATTTGCATCGTTGATTAAAAGATATTTACTTCCCGAAAGTACATTTCGTAGTAAACTCATTTTACTCTCTGATATCCGATAGTAAAAACGAGAATCGATAGTTAAATATGACGGACTCTTCACAGCTGTTCCAAAAGTCATCTGACACATTGATACTTTGAAAGTTGCAGTATACAACATTTAATCATTCAATATCCCTCTATTTTAGTGTTGAAAGTTTCTGTGATGATGATCTCGTTGTTTAATATACATATAAAATAAAAATTTCACCACCAAAGTGACAGATTTCTAACGGGAAGGCGAATAAAATCCATAGATAATGCATAAAATAAAGCATATTTCATGATTATTAGTCGCGCCTATAAACATCTCCATCTATGTTTCAGTAGCTTTAAAATAGTGAAAGTGCACTGAATGTTTTTAAAGGAAAATTTTGAGGAGTATATTTGGGCCGGATTCAGATAATTAATTTTGGCTTAGATATTGACAAATGAGCTAAGCTTCTCAAGGTTTATTAAAGTAGGAAGACTTTGGTGGTGAAGACCAATGACCGAATGGCAATCACTGAAGTCATTACTGAACGCGAGATCAGCCAAGGCGCAGGAGCTTGGAAAGGGCAAATCTAAGGTGGAGCGACAATGTCTTCAAAGACATATCTGTCTTAAAAATTCAGAACTGAAGAGAAATGGGATAAAATGGATCCTGGAGGACATTAAATGGGATAATAGGGATCCTGGAGGAAATTAAATGGGATAATGGGGATTATATTATATAATGGGATAATAGAGGTTTCAAAACCCGTCAGTGGATGTAAAACCAGTAGTGATGATGGTAGAAATAGTTTAATGTACAACAAAGAATTATATTCAATTTTGTGGAGTGTTTAGTTTTATTAACAATACATAATATTTTTATTTTTTTTATATATTGTGATGTTTTTGAGATTATAATGATATATGTATGTCATCGCACGAGAACCGCCTGTAGGGGATGTATGTGAAGAAAGGGTTTAAAAGATGATGTAAATACGTGTATATTATTGTATCATAACAATATTATTGTAATACAGATTGTAATTGGCACCTGACGTGTTTCATTACTGAACTACCAAGAATCTTATGTTGGGTACGCAGCGTTGGGAAGCGTGGTCAACGCAAGTACATAACATATATTTATACGGTACGATATACCATTAACAAAAATATTATAAAAACAATAATATCCTTACAGACAGATTACCGAACAAGCGTAGTAAATATTATTTATATTAAATTACATAAACATATTAAAAACATGAACAAGTAGAAAACATCTTGTAAATAATTCATTAGATAACTTTCTTTTTATATAAAAGCTAAAAGGAAATATTTTGATGAGTTGTAAATAGAAAATACATATCCAAAAATAAATAGTTAAGATATAAAATATGTAGAAAGAAAATGTTTTAAAAAAAAAGTAAAATAGAACATATAAATCATTTTTACGTAGAAACGTAAAATAATATTTAGAATTATTTTCTTAATAAGTTGTGAATAGAATAATAAATAAAGTTATTACGCATAATATTTTTAAATATGAAATAAATTATTTTAGGTTTTGAATTTACTAATTGAATTATATTTTGAATTACATATTCAGTCAGTCGTATTATTTCCATTTTCATTCAAATACATCGTTACTGTATAGAGAAAATGGATCCAACTTTCCATAAGGGTAGACAAAGACACCCGTTGGGGGTAATTGCAATTTTTAGAATTCGAATATATCTTTATGATACGTCTGGCGCGTTGCAGAAGAAATTGCAACTTTTAAATTGGATTTTTTACGTTTGGGGAGCAGACCGTGGCTCGAGTCTCGAGTGACATTGTTCTTAAGTGGTTGTGTCCGATATTGGTAGATTTTGATTATTTTTTCAATTCAGCTAGTGAGCGAGTATATAATTGTTTAAAAAAGAATGTGCTTGGAAATTTGAATTATGCGCCTTTTCAAAGCGTCTAACTTAAAATTGTTTTGTTTGATTTGTATCATTTAAATACCGTTGTAGAACGACCAGCCGTTGCCAAAAGTCAAAGTTTAGTGAACGGGCATTTGCGGTGGCAGACTCAATAGCGTGGAGCTCTTTGCCCTCCGTCATAAGGAACAGTGCATCGGAGATTTTATTTAAAAAGAGACTAAAACGCACATTTAAAAAAATCACATCCATAAATTTACACTTCAGCACAACAATTTTTAATTAAAATACAAAAATAGTCTAAGACTAAACAGTTTATGTGTAAAGCGCTTTTGAGGTGAATTTTGTTGTGAAAATAGCGCTATAAAAATTATGCGATGTTCAAATGTTATACTGAATTATTATATGATATTATCGTGAATATATTAGATCAATAAATAGAATTGCTCCTCGACATTGTGTACCTAACCTAACTGGATTACCTTAAAATTCTTAGTTATTCTGAATATAAAAGTATTCTTATTGTGAAGTTGTAATTATTCAGAACATAGGTCTGTGATATTTTTAAATATATTAATTATAAAGATATACATATAAAATCAATTTTATCGAAAAATATTGTTGTTGCGCCACCGGAATTCGAACCTGGATCTCTTTCCTAACCGGGGAAGGTGCTTTATCCAACTAAGCTACAGCGACAATATTTTTAGAAAATTAATAGGTTAATACAATATTTTTCGATAAAATTGATTTTATATGTATATCTTTATAATTAATATATTTAATTCATATTTATTTATAAAAGTATTGTTCGGGATGTAATTGTCAAAATATAATTAAAATATACTCCTATATACATAATTTCCATACGTCCGTCCGTAAGTCTGTCCGTATCGCAAAGAACCAATAAAAACTAATATGTTTTGAGTCGCACGGAAACATAAATCATCGCGTTGCTTTCTAACATAAAGTAAACAAGGTATGCTGTCATTTCATGTGAAAGTATACGATTATAAATTAACTTGGAAAAAATATTAATTTTTCGTCATTATTCATTATTATGTGGGTTTTTTTTCTACAAATTTGAATATTTCAAAAAAACCATCAGCTGTAGAATCCTAATATTGATATCGTTATGTTGGCAAGATCGGTTCCAACACTATTAAATCCGAGTACCTATTGCATAATTGAAGTTATTTTTAATCCTAAATAAAATTAATCAACGTGTGATTGTAAAGATGCCGCGAACCGCTTGCAGTATTTTAATATTTGATCTATTATACGTGTCTTATGTTCAATAGAAATACTTTTTCAATTATCATCCCTGAAAAAATTAAAAGAACCACGAAATAGGAATATAACCTGTGTAATTAGATTTTATTTGGAAACGCAGCAAAGCTTTACACCAATTTATTTTCGCTCTATTTAAAATAAAGAATTTAATAAAAATATAACACAATATTAAAGTTATACGTGTTTATAACTTATCTAATCATTAAGTAAAAAATTGGTAATGATTTGTCTCTGGCATTGATCTCATGTCAGCTGTTAGGCCAATTAGAAAAATGATATATTTCTATATTACTTTTTTTTTTAAACACATTTTTGTTGTGATGTTGCATTTTCAATACACAGTCCTATGGTATTTTAATACAAATTATATACAGAAAAAAATCTATCGAAAAAATATTTAGTTGGTACCGGGATTCGTATGATAGATGTATCAATTGGACATATTACAGAATATTAGTTCAAAATTATTCGAAAATATATTTAATTGCTATAGCGAATTGATGAACGCGTTTTCCCGGATAGGAAGAGGTCCAGATTCGAACCTTGGTATCGACTAAATATTTTTTTGATAGATTTTTTCTGTATATCTTTCTAGTTGATTCATTAATTTGTATCGTATTTTATTATTATTACTTATTTTGTGCATATATACTCCTTATTTCTTGCTACTATTGAGGACCAAATTTAAGCCAGATTTCCGTCATTTATTATGTCTTTTTCTTTCTTTCTACTGTACTAATAATATTTATAAAAAAATAGAGAGAAAAAAAAATCCTTGAGAAGAAAAATAAACAATGAAAAGATATCAAATGCCTTACTTTATATTGAGATATTTGTAAAAAACTGTTTTCAAATCAGTTCTTTTGATCTGTCAGTTATAAACAAATATGTTAGATTTTTTTTGTATTTCGGTAATGTTTTATTCCATACACCAGCGACATCTGCGTCCTCGTTACTCAAGTTTTGTATTCTGAGTAATTATATCATACAGCAGATAATATTTATTTATTAATTTCCATCAACGCCCTTGTGGGATTTTATATAAGAATAATAATTTATTTAATTTAAATATAACAGTACTTTTTTAATATAACAGTTTAAATAAGACATAAAAAACTAAGTACTTACGTACAAATATTTCTTCAATTCAGGTATGCTCCTGCAACGAAAAATGTCAACGAAATTGAATTTGTTACCAAGCCAATGCATCCATATTATTGGTGAGTTAATAGCATCATTATATATATGTGTACCTACAAAGAACACATCATGTTGTCTCGTTTGAGTTGGTACCATTTGTGTTAACTCAGGGCAGTCCAACATGCTATTGATAGTTTTATATAGAAATACTATATCGCTCACATCTCTTCTCCTGGCTAATCTTTTCAAATGAAGTAGACTCATTAAATAATCGTAATTTATATTTTCTATCGGAATATGCAATTTAAAATTGATAAATCTTTGAAATTTATGTTACACGCTTTCGATTTTTATAATATGTGAACCATATTATATATAACCAGTAAATTTTATTATACAATGATTCTATAACCAGGAACTAACTTGTCCGTAGTTCCACACGAGATCAGAGAAGAAGTTTGTTATACTCAGACATTTTACAAATGCGTTAAGCCCGTCTGGGCAGCAACTTGACTGGTCCCCGGGGTGTTGTTCCTCCCACCTCTAAGAGTAAGGGTTCATTTGGGTAGCATTAATTTTACATCATCTGCTAGTGAAGACACTAGTAGACCATTCAAACCTCGTTACTGCAAAATTTAGTAGATAGTCTTTTAATACCTCTTTGGAAAGTCTACTTCTATCGCATCTATATCTAGTGAAGTTTCATTTCATTAAATTATTTTGCATAGACTTTATTTAAATTTATTCTTAAGGTTTTTGTAATTTATTTTTATATTTATGCGTAATTCGTTTGCCTCCGTCTGGTTGTTATTTTTTAGCTGGTTTATTTATTCATTATTGATATTATTGTTACTAAGTATTCCGGCATACCTCACTAGACAAATAATTTTCAATCTGTTGCTATCCAACAGCACATTGCTCTTCAACATATTCATATTTTATGTAGTACATACCTACTTCTCGCAAACAACATAAAATAAGAAGTTAATTTGGACCGTCTTTTGAGATTTTGTGCGCTAAGTGAGATATTTAACTCTATTTGATAATAATGCGTTATATATATATACAATTAACATCAATCTTAATCATCAATAAAAAAATTGTCTAGAACGTTGATGCGTTGCATTATTTTGACTATTTTAATCATTTAAATCCAGCCCAAAACAACAGATTTTAAGAGGTTACAAATGGATAAAAAAATATGTGCGTTGCCTCCTTCAACCACACTCGAGGCCACGTGGGCCACGTCCCTTGTTTAATTATTCAGCACTGGGGAATAAGTAAGCGGACAATACTTGAATTAGAAAAAGGTACTTACAGAATAAAATCGCATCATTTATTCAATAAAGTTACAGTGAGTCCGCGTTATATTGAGACTGATATGTGCGCGACTAAGTACTAACGGTGCGTCGTTTAACGGTTCAACGTAACATAACAAATTTCAATTTTCTTTCTGTCGAGTTTTCGGGGCTATTTTACCACGTGCCTGTCAGAAGAAGAGCCTACCGAAGGCATGCAACATAATATCCCAGAAAATTCAACACAGTAGACTCTGAACGACCGTGAAAACATTATCTTCTGAAATTGTTCGCGCTTGGTTTAAATTGCATTAATAAAATATGTTCATTGTACAAGCATGTACAATGTAGGAAACGTATGTATGTATTCATAGGAACTTGGTTTATTCTTAAAAATAATTAGAGATTTTCTCCAAAATGTTGTTGGTGCTGCCCCTTGATCCATGTAAATTATTACAATTATATACATATACGTATTATATACAATTACGTATTCTTCATAGCAAATCAAAACATTCTGAAATAGAATCACTTGAATGAAGCAAAATTTATTGATAAAAAAATAATTTTAAGATACGCAAATATTTTTCTAATATTTTATCGATGTATGTACAATAAATTCATCGGTTGTGGAGTTTTTTTTATTAACAATTGATCGAAATTTATTCGAATCTATCATCTAAACAATGCTTGCTGTATTTTTGCTATTTAAATTATAATTACCATTACATTGTTTTCACGTAAATATAGACCGATCCCCGTAGACGTCATAACATAAGCCTTTTGTTTTTCGTGCTTGTTTAATGAGACTAAGTAATTAACTTCATCAAAAGTATTTACGTTTAATCATGCTCAATTCTAATAGCTAATTTAATCATGCTAGCTCAATTCCAATCCATATCATTTACATCATTTTTTTGTGTGTTTTTGTAAAATGCTCGAATATCTATTTCAATTGTAAATTCGATAATATTATGTATACTTGCAGATAACAATCGATTTCGTCAGTTAGTGTAGATGGTTCACCAGAAAACTTTTCTAATAAATTAGTTATTGAGAGAGAAACGTACATTTGTCTAATATACACTGCTGGTTCCACCTGCCTATATCGCGTTTGCCGAATAAAACGGTTCAATACGAAAAAAAAAAAAATTTAAAAATCAAAACTTTATTTGGTATGTCATTTTTATATTTTAAGAATTCAGACCTCTTGCATATTTGTGGTGAGTTCTCATAAACAAATGTAACACTCGAACACGTTGTACTTTACTATAATGAACCTATAAGGTATATATATAAGGTAGATGGCTCTGTCAAATTATGGAAAGATTAAATGTATTAATATCAAAAAGGTAACATATAGGTTCGAAAATTGTCGCTAAAAATATTGTCGCTGTAGCATAGTTGGATAATGCACCTTCCCCGGTTAGGAAAAAGATCCAGGTTCGAATTCCGGTGGCGCAACAACAACATTTTTCGATAAAATTGATTTTATATGTATATCTTTCTAATTAATATATTTTATTTTTATTTAATTAATCATTTAAATAAAAAATTAATACAGAAAATATCATGGACACTTCACCAACGTGTTCTAACGCTCTAAAACGAAAATAGTGAATTATGTGAGTGTTCGTGGGCTAGTCTATAGATTTGTATATTTAGTATTAGGTATATATTTATTATCCAACATCCCTTCTACAAAAAGTCACCGACCGTCACTGCCTGCATATATCCACTCAAGTACAGAAACACTCCAATAATATTCCTTTAGTAACTAATTATAGTATAAGTGTTATGTACTCGTCCCTAGTTGGATAAAGCACCTTCCCCGGTTAGGAAAGAGATCCAGGTTCGAATCCCGGTGGCGCAACAATAATATTTTTCGATTAAATTGATTTTATGTGTATATCTTTCTAATTAATATATTTAATTCATATTGGAACCTAATCTAAATTAAATTCATTCAATTATTTATTTTAAAATCTCGTTTTCTTTTAAAGAATGGTTTTTATTTTTCGAATTACAGATTTCTGAATTATGTAAAATTTGCCCTTTTAAACAAAACACCAAACTCGCAATATTTAATCCAAATGGAAAACAAATCCGCAGAATTGTTTAATTTAAATTTTCCATTGTTTATTTTTATAGACTACTCACATACCACCCCCGGTTCATTACGCTCTGTTGCGGTTTCATTAAAATAACATATTTTACTGTTTTGTTTTTCAATCTGCCTCGGATGAAAAAAAACCTTTGTTTCCACCATTATTATTTTTAATAATTATAACATTTGAACACATTATTGTCGTGAAGTTGCAATTTCAGAACACAGTTCTGTGATATTTTAATACAAATTAGTTGAATCAATTAGGAAGATATACAGAAAAAAATATTTTGTTGCTGCCGGGATTCGAAACTGGACCTTTTTCTATCCGGGGAAATACGTTACCATTCCACTACATTAACTGATTACGTTTACAACAAATTTAGAACTTATATTCTGTATATTTCTATAATTGAAATATATCCCCGGATAGGGAATGGTTCAGGTTCGGATCCCGGTAGCAACCAAATATTTCTTCTATATATTTTTCTCATTCATTAATTTATAAACTTTTTTTAAGTAATATTATTTTGAAATAAACTCTTGCGCAAGACTTGTGAGGTGTCCTGTTCGCGGGCTTGGCCACTCTCTACTGTATATATTTAATAACATTATTAATATATATTCAAATAAATTATTATGTGAAAAGATGATGACATAAAAATGTAATAAACTAATATTTTAGACTTTTTATTATAATCATGTCAGATAATTCAAGTTTTAAAATTAATATAAACGTTTCTGTAGTAATAGGTATAACACAAATGTGCTAATAGCTTAATATTTATTTATGTTTCAATGAATGATTGAAGCCACGAAATGGCACTTTAGGACTGTATCATCTCGCATTATCCATGAAGTGACACACCATAAATCACCTCAGGCCCCGTCTATTGACTGCACGAACATCCATTAACCTTATCAGTGATGTTGCACGTAGACCATTGTGTGTATCTCTCCGGAATAATCCGAACAGATCTGGAGCAATGTGTCGTCGGGGCCTAATTACAAATTCTCTTACATACCGGCGCGACCCCATTTATAATAAATATTTTCCAAGTGGAGCATATCACAAACACATTTCTCATTTATTTTTGGTACATCATCAATCGCTAAATTGTCCCAGAGATATGGGTAATAAATAACTCAGCTGCCTGACCACCTTCGCAGTGCCATTTAATGCGCGTAATCCAGCCATCTTGCTTTATCTATGGGTTTATTCGCGTCCGCATTCGAAATCTGTCACTTTGGTTTCGAAATTTTTTCGGATTATGTTCTAATGTATATTCAACAACGAGATCAATATCGGACAAACTCTTGTCACTAAAATAGCTAGATATTTAATGATTAATTGCAGTATATTGCAGCATTCAATGTGTCAGATGACTTTTGGAACAGCTGTGAAGAGTCCACCATATTTAACCATCGATTCTCGTTTTTACTGTCGAATATCGGAGAGTAAAATGATATTACTACGGGATATACTTTCGAGAAGTAAATATTTTTTTACCAACGATCAAGCAAGCCGTTTTCGCAAAAAAAAATTACTTTAGTAACTTTTTTAGACATCTCTTCTACTAATTATATACGGTTTTGTTTACATACACGAATATGTACTTGCCACCACAGAAAGTATTAATACCATGTATATCAACGCGCCGATAAGGTATTTAAAAAGATATCTAGATCAAACCAGCTCGTTCTTCTTCTTCTTCTTCTTCTTCTTCCGCGGTGATTGAAAAGAATCACTGCAATGAAACCAGTCACACAAGGTCATCAAGCAGAAGATGCATAACCTATATTATTATTATTATACTTTTCCTTATCATAAGATGCTCAAAGAATTAATGGAGAATATGGTGTGTTCGCGGATTTTTACAAAAAATATATTTTCCTAGAGAATTAAGTGGGCTGATATAAAATTTAAAAAAATTGTCCGTTTTAAAAATGTATTATATTTTAGAGTTTATAAATTTCACTGCAATAATTTCTGACATTTGGCACACTTTGTCTATGGTTAATAGATTTTTTCTCAGTTTTGTAAAAAGTGCGTATACGAAATACAGTATCCTAATTTAAAATCATCAAAAATGACCCTTATCCGAGAAAACACCATATTTGTATATTAGCCCATGCCCAGAGCTATGTTTTCTGTTCTTTAGATCAGGATTATTTATCATTTTTCATACGTTTCACACTTTGTTTCCGGCACGTTATTTTATATATATTCAAATATTAATCCTTTTTTGTAATAAATAGTAAATAAATTTTCTAATTGATTTCACGTAACCCTAGAGGATTTAGTTCAGAGGAAGTGGCTATGTAGTGAGGGCCCAGCATTGTTGCATGTAGCATAGATACATTAGCTTTACTCGGAACTCTGGACCATGCATGATTCGAAAGACAAGCAAACCCCTAATCGATGAACTGTTACAAGTCAACGGAGATCTGTATTACAGAGCCACATGTTATCGAATCAATACAAACTTGTTGGTTCAATAACGTTATTTATTCATTCACATAAACGTGTCATCAGAACGATTATTATTACTTTGACGACTATGAGATAAAATAACAGTGGATATCAAGGTTTTATAACCACGTTATTTTGATTTATTTATTATAAAAAAACAAAACAGATTTCGATGATGGAATAAAAGAGTTTATAAAATAAAAATGAGGTCATAAAATCACTTGTAAATAAATGTGAATCACAATTTTACAATAATTTACTACATTCAAAATAAATATACAATAGTGGGTATAAATTGTACATTCATATAACACAAGTGCAATGCACAAAGAAAAAAATACATACTTTTACATAATCAAAAATAAATGTAAAATGTGAAGTAGTAATTTATCCATCACCATTGAGTTGAGACACTAAAAAATGTTAATAGTGTAGTCTTATAAAGAATTTAATTAACAGAAAAAATGTCGACTACCTCCGCATATTCATTCCCCAAAGATGCAGTCTGGGGACTGCGGAGTTGGCTAATGCATGAGTTCTGACATTATCACTGTAATAGAACAATGAATCGTGTCTCGATGACCTCAATGGTGCGTGAAAGTCAAGCAGACCAACAATCTGGGGGCAGTCTATCATACCATCGATCCTGTATAGAAATATAAGGTCGGTCATCGTACGTTTCACTGATAAGTTTAACAATTTCAGGCTAAGGAGATAATCATAATTGATATCCTCAGAGCGTTTATTTAATTTAAAATTAATAAATCTTAGAAACTTTATCTGGTTTCTTTTAGCCGCCGTCGAGTGTACAGTGAAGTGTGGAGACCATATTACTGAATTATATTAATTACATAAAAATAAAATGTTACGATGAAGATCTGAATAAATCAAAATTCATTGATTAGTAAAAACATACAAAATATTTAGGAAAGGTGTAAAACATATAGAACTTAAGACTAAGCTAATATTTGTACACATATACAATATGTACGTGTATATATACTCGTATATCTTGACCTTGTAATAACAAGGTATCATCTGGCATTTATTTGAAATGTCGACATAGTTTCATAAAAATATGTCATATAAAAGTTTTTGAAACATGGATAACGTATTTTTTATGCCGCTTTTTAAATGTCTGACTCTCTTTTATTCAAACCTTTGGTTTATGTATGCATACTTTATTTATCTCTTGTTTTGTGGATTGCAGTGGTAGTCTAAAGAAAATAAATCTAATTATGATTAATCTTCTTGTGTGCGTTCAACTAACTATCTTATTTTTTAAACGAATTCGTGAAGATGCCGGTAATTTATTGTTCGGCGAAGAAACAATAAATTGTGTGGTTTTCGAAATTTAGAGTTCTAAATTTGCAGTGCATTGTGTATTTTGTCCATGTGGTCAACGAAATCAGGATTTTAATAACGATCTTTTAACTGTTAATCGTTGTGAATACGCCACTGACATTATTGATTTAGTGTTATAATATAGTATATTCAATGTTACTCTGGTTATGTTTAGCTAGAGTGGGTGGATTGTAAATGAAACGATGAAACGAAATTAGTGCGTTTATTTACAGATTGAATTTATACTTGTTTGTTATATTATAAAAAATATATAATAAACATAGTACACTGGAGGCGGTGCTGAGGTGCGAGTAGATTTATCAGAGGAGCTGGCCAGGAAAAGAGTGGTCGGTTCCTCTGACTGATTGCGGTGCGACGTATTGTTGTCTGGTTTGGTTGGTACCAGTCGGATTGTATGGCTATTGAGTGATTTCATAATGTGGCCATGTCTGTGGGGCGCGAGCAGGACCACCACATTATCATGTGGTCATCGCATTTTTACTATATTTACTGTTTTCTTTCATCATCATCATCATCAACGGGAAAATATCCCGATATGGGCCCTGGTCTCCTTAAGTAAGTTTCTCCACCCTTCCGATGTGTTATCCGCTGTTCTTTTCTAGTTCACAATACCGACTCCATAAGCATCCTTGGTAACGTCATCCAACCAACCATAGGTCTTCCGACAATCTTTCAGCCAATGGGTTTTGCATAAAAAAATGAAAACGTAAACACTATACCCGTTTTCATTTTTCGCACCAAAAATTCTTAGAATTTAAAGACGAGTAGTGAATTTTCATCTTTCTTTTGAGTACCCAGCATTCAGGTCCGTACGTGAAAACAGATTTCAGGAGTGTTTTGAAATTCTGAATCTTAGTTTTCTGGGTCAGCGAGCGAGTCTATAGACGCTTTCGGATGCTGAAGTAATACTTGTTGGCTGTCTGTAATCTCTTTATTATTTCTGAGCTTATGTCGTTATTGGAAGAGACAAATGAACCCAGATATGGGTCCATTATAATGAAAGAAATTGAAAAAAATTATTTTATCAATTATTTCGCGTCACTTTGTTTTTAATTAATATAATATGATGCAAACTGTAATTATTGTAAAAAATTAGAAGCGTTATATTCAGTGTATTGTTACGACGTTCAACGGTATTCCGCTAGTGTTTATTTTGATAATAGAGTAAGTCATTTCAACTTTAAATTTTTTATTTCCTTACAAGCTACATGCAACATTTATATGTCGAAATAAATTATAAATCTAGTAGACTAAATAAATTTTGAAACATTGTGTTGTGTAATATCAGTTCAATCGCAAACCTTTAAATATCTCTAAACGAAAGAAACATGTCTTAGACCACTTTTATAATAATGAGTACATATGTCAAATTACTTGTTTTGTCAAATTATTTCAAATTTTTCAAATTCATTTTATTTTCTTTATCAGAAAATTTTCTAGTCTGAGTAAAATGGATACAATTACAAGACGCCTTTACAGATACGATGTCCTTGTAAAACTCTTATTTTTAATAATTTTATAACAGCGTACGGTGTACAATACTCTCATTAATTCAAGCTTCATGCTTTCGTTACATATTTATAAATATACCAAATTTCTACTTGCGATTTCGTGCGGAGTTTTGTTTTGCTGTTTCGCTTACCGATGGCATCTTTAAATTGACATGGAAACATTGCCTTTTTCTTCTCAATAAATAATATACACGGAGTATACTTTTAATTTTGTGGAACAGCAGAAAGGCTTTAAGTGCCAAAGAATTGGGGATGAAATATAAATATATTTCGGGAGAAAAATCGGTAGTGGGTGTTAAATCATGGTCAAGTGGAAATTGGCAATTTAATCATGAAATCGTGAAGAATTTTAAATATCTTGGAGTCTCAGTGAAGAGCGATTGGCTGAATGAAATCAAGGTCATGGTCCGTAGTGGAAATAGCTGTTATATTGCCCTTGAGAAATTGTAGCTCATGAATGTTTGGAACAGGTAGATGAGTTTGTGTATTTGGGAAGTATGTTCGATAGAAACATAAAGACAGAGAAAGATATCGAAAGAAGGGTGACTGCAGGGAATAAGGTGAACGGCGCTTTGAATGAAATGAAGAAATAAGGAAATAATAATAAGCACTATACTGATCTTAGTATAGTGAGTAAGATTAAGAAATGATCACTTAGGTGGTTTGGTTATATGGAACGGATGAATGAGGAGAGATATATGACGTAAATGTTGATGACACCAGAAATAGAGAACTTTGCACGACCAGGTAAACCAGATACTGGAAAATGGTCCTGTCAGAAGCCACAATAACCGGCGAGCTTGTATGAATGTGGACGAGACGAGATTTGTGTGTCAGGACAAATGCGCTCTATCTTCTCTGCCTATCCCCGCATAGAAACGGCCCGATGGTAAGTAATAAATTCATAAAATCGACACTCGTGTCCATAAAATCTAAAACTGTAATCTACCATACGAGACAAAGAAACTGAACCTTTTATCCTTTGCGATTTTACTACATCGACCAAATCAAGATTCTGATGATGATGATGTCTTAACTGTTGATTGTTGCGAATACCTCACTGACCTGACTGATTATCTCTCGCTGGCTCATGTACAATATGTTCAATCCTCTTAAAGAAATATATCGCGAGAGAGAGACAAAGTTATTGGTGGTGATGTTTGGCCGTTACATGTGTGCAATGTGTAATGATAGAGCGATTATTGGATGACGTCACTTTCGTAATAATTTTTTATGTTGTCATTTCTAATTCAGTTGCTAATTCATCGAGTTATAAAATTAGGTAAAGGTAAGGGTTAATATATTGTTAATATGTATAATAGTAATTCTATTTGTTGATGCTTGTACCGTTAACTTTGTGGTTAGGCATAATTTGCAAGAGTAGCACGTTGGTCTAGTGGTTAAGATCTAGTAGTCGGGGGTTCGCATCTCGTTCCAGGAATCCAGCAAGTTAGTCCCATTTTCATAGCATACAAGCGTTTAGCTTAGTTTGAAAATAGTAGGAATATTGATGTGACATATATTCCGTGTACGCATCTCTATTTATTTAAAAAAATTAATTAAATACAATTTAAATGTGTCAATAAGAATGGTATACAAATAAAATCAATTTATCGAAAATATATTTTTGTTGCCACCCAGACTCGAACAAGGAACCCTTTCTATTTGGGAAAATGCGCTGACCTATTACACCAAGTCAGCATTGTAACTTAACGACAAATTTTCGAATTTATATGGTGCGCTTTCGAATTGATACATCTGTTATTCCATTATTTGAAAGCAATCTACTTTATATTTACGGAAATCTCCACATTAGGTACTGAGTATCTATTAAGGCAGGGCTGCAACAAAACACGTTCACCGCCTCCCTCTTCTGCATCTGTGGCCGACCCGATTGATGCATCCCGTGCAAGGAAAACCCCTATTTACCCGACATCTTAGTTTACCTGGCGACTGAATAGTCAAAGGGCTTTGATGGCCGAGTTTCCGACGGTCCTTCCATTCAACACATTTGAGGCAAATCTACAAAGCGAATGAAACCGCTCATGTTTTCGACCGATCATCCATTTAATTGTCAATTTTTTTAAACATTTAAATTAAGTAGGTACTCAGTTGGCTAACTGTGTATTTTTAATGACAATATGATCATCTATGATGTTTTAAATACCTTTTTAAATTGTATTCTAGGTAAATACATTCATATTTCATATAAATGGTAAATTATTATCCATAAGTACTAACTTGGTAGTTGTGATCACTGAACCATCGAAACGCCAAAACAAAATACAAAAAAATTTAAACGCCTTCTTAACTATTTGGCTCACATTGAAATGTTATGAAAGTCAAATTCCAACCGAGATAATTATAACTATTGAAACACATGTGAAAATCATATTTTTAATAAAATCGAAGTGTGAGAGTTGTAATACCCGATATCGTAGATAATTCTTTTATTGTTAATAAATGGATGCTGCCAAAAGTTATAGACAATTAGAATGCATTCCTGCTCTTTGCTGAAAAAGCTGAGATCATGTTTACATAAATGATTATTAAACAAACGAAACGTAAACATTAATTTGTCACTTGCATCGCGTCGCATTTGACAGTGTGACCATAGATAAGACAGATGCTCAATATACTTGCTAGTCGTAAAAATTCGTACGATTTCGCTAATGTATGTTTTGTCTTACTCGTAATTAAGACATTCTACACTTCATTTCATATTTTTTTTACTGGCAATGACACTTACATTTACGGAACCAATAACATATCCAGATCATAGATAAAAGATGAGGAAACACTGTATTATTATAGATTATATGAAATCTAAATAAAAAAACGGTTTTTCACACAGAATGTTCGTGGTACAAAGCACGAACTTTTTTCGACTTTTTAGTGGATTAAGAATTAACGCGCACATTTTTCGATCTCACTGAAATAAATGTTATTATTATTAAGATTATTATTATTTATTGTCCATGTATTTATTTGTGTAATAAGTATTTTGAATAAAATCAAATTTTCCACCAACTGGAACAAACGAGTTAACAGTTGGCGAGATACCATAGAAAGTTAAAAACTAACTCGTCCATTTGTCAACATGAACCGTTTACCGAAATCGCCCTGAAATCAGAGGTGAAAGTTTCAGGTACGTGTATCAGCCTTAACTCTGAAAAAAAAAAAACTTTGATCGCCTAACTCTGGGAGTGGTAGCTACCCTGGCCGAAAGCGTATTGGAAATCGCCAGATTTCGGAAAAACTCGTTTGCACTTGTGAAAGTTGTTAGCATTTAGTAAAACTGGAACATTTGCTTCAGAGCGTTTCCTCTCGAAACTTTTTCCATGAAGTTGATCTCGCCATTTAATCTCTATTTTATTTTATTTTTTATTTAACAATATTTGAATTTTTTTATACTATATTTAACAGTTTTTATCACTTGCTAACAAAGAACTATCCTAGGTATAACTTATTTACAAAATTACACTGTATTCTTCTATCCTGATGCATATCGTTTTTGTTTTGATTTTATCTATAATACATGTAACAAATTTTTTAATTAATTTAAAGCACAAACAATACATGATATGAAGTGTGGGCATTGTCAGGTGGCCTCTCATTCGTTCAGATTGAACTTGATAAATTCCCCAATGTGTGAGTATAGTGCCGAGGAGAAAACCCTTGACCATGTCTTTTTTGCATGTCTATTGCGAATCACAGGTTTTTTTTACAGTGGTCTTGTTAATGGTAATTTTCAGCTCCCGGTTAATTTATGTAATCTTATTTCCCTTAACTCGCCACGTTTTATCTATACGATGGCAATTTTTTTGAACGACAATGGTGTTGACTTGTAATATAGTATATCCTATTCTAAAATATTATTGTACTTTTTTCTATAAAACAAAGTTTTTAACTTGATTAATGGCAAAAATCACTCTTGAAGGGTGAATTGCCTATTAAAAAGAAGAAGATATGAAGTGTATATATAAGAGATGGGTTTGGAACATTATTTGCGGAGCAATGGACACTACACACATACACAACGAAACATAAATCAGATAGATTATGACACATTTATTTATTTATTATTATACACGCCATATTCAGGCATTAACATAATTTGTAAAATAAGAGAAAATTATAACACAAAAAAAAAATATTACATATTGTCAGCGTGTTATTACATAATTAAAAATAAATAATAAATATAAAATGTGAAGTAGCAATTTATTCGTCACCATTGAGTTGAGACACAAACAATTGTAATAGTGTAGTCCTATGAAGAATTAAATTAACAGCAAAAATGTCGACTACCTCCGCATACTCATTCCCCAAAGAATGCATTCTGGGGACTGCGAAGTTAGCTAGTGCATGAGTTCTGACATCACCACTGTAATAGAACAATGAATTGTATCTCGATGACCTCAATGGTGCGTGAAAGTCAAGCACACCAACAATCTGGGGGCAGTCTATCATACTATTGATGATCCTGTATACAAATATAAGGTCGGTCATCGTACGTCTCACTGATAAGTTTAACAATTTCAGACGGCTAAGGAGATAATCATAATTGATATCCTCGGAGCGTATATTTAATTTAAAATTAATAAATCTTAGACACTTTCTCTGAATTCTTTCAATCACCGTCGAGTGTACAATGAAGTGTGGAGACCATGTGACTGAATTATATTCTACTCGAGGTCTGACCAGAAAAGTGTAGAGGAGTGTGCAAGTCTGAAAAGTTTTTTGTAGTCCGCAAAATAAATCTCAACATTTTGAGACCTTCATTAGTTATCGAATTAGTGTGGGGAACGAATGATAATTTACTGTCAAATATTACACCCAGATCATTGATCTCCCTAATTGATAGCAAGTCAACATTGCTGATAGTGTACGAAAATTTCAAAGGATATTTTTTTTTTGTCAAACTAATAGATTATTAGAACACCATTTAAACAAGGAATTCAAATTAATTTGCAATCAGACACATTATTCACTGATCTGAACAGTAAAATTATTTATTCTTTAAAATTTAATTTTGTGTAAACAAAACGCATTTTATACATTGCATTGCATATTATATTATCAGTATTTAAATTTTCGATCCAATCGAGTCATATTTTTTTAAAATAGTAGCGGAGCTATTTGTTTGCGTGAATGGCAACAAAATGAAAAATTCGAGATAAAGAATTTGCGTTAGTTCATGTCTATTTATTTGATGGTCTGTGATTTAAAAAAATAAAACTATAATTATGGAAAATGAACAAATTATCGTGGCGATGCTAACAGAGGAATTTACATACTTTGGTTGAACAATGCAATTATAGAGGCAAAATCATTAATGATAAAAAGAAACACATTGAGCAGCATTTGGATAGTTAGTGTATACCACAATCTCTGAAGTGATTAACCAGTACGTGCTCCCATTACTTACTTTACCTACGGAACCAAAATGTGGACCGTCGCTGACAATGTCTTACGTAAATTAAAAGTTACCTAAAAAGCATGTATCTCTGTATCTGTATCTCAAACGACAATGGCTGAACTTAACTCTCGGAAAGTTGATGGATTGTGAAAAATGAATTTAGGCCTCGCACTAATAATAAGTGTTAAAAACCTCCAGCGAGGATGGAGCGACGACATTAGAAGAATGGCGGACAACGGATAGTTAAGAAAAAAGGGAGGCCTGTATCCAGAAGTGATGATGATAATATTTTTAAATATGAATTAAATATATTAATTAGAAAGATATACATATAAAATCAATTTTATCAAAAAATTTTGTTGTTGCGCCACCGGGATTCGAACCTGGATCTCTTTCCTAACCAGGGAAGGTGCATTATTCAACTATGCTACAGCGACAATTTTCGAACCTATATGTTACCTTTTTGATATTAATACATTTTAATCGTTCCATTATTTGAAAGAGCCATCTAACTTATTTTTACAGAATCTCAAGTACCTTTGAGTAAACTGATAGCAGACGCCAGAATTATCAATTCATTTTTATTAAATTTTGGACATCGCTAAAACTATTGTCGCTGTAGCATAGTTGGATAATGCACCTTCCCCGGTTAGGAAAGAGATCCAGGTTCGAATCCTGATGGCGCAACAACAATATTTTTCGATAAAATTGATTTTATGTGTATATCTTTCTAATTAATATATTTAATTCATATTTAAAATATCACAGACCTATGTTCTGAATAATTACAATTTCATAATAAGAATGTGTTCTCCTAGATAATATTTTTATTTACTTACATTCGAGATATAAAAATATTTTCAGATGACGAGTTTAAAACAAAAACTTATGGCGCTACTTTCAACAATAATTCAAATTTACGCGTTTTTTTATTCATTTATCAGAAATTATACACTAGATTTGGCTTTTTCTAAATGATTATTTAGTTCTTTACACTCATTTAAAACTAATAAACTGAATACAATACAAGCATTATTAGAAAGACACGACCATTGAATACATTTCCCGCGTACTACAATATTGTCCTAAGATGGAAAATTATTCCATAAACGGCTTTTGAAGCCAAGATTGTGGAGACTAATCTTAAATTCCAAACCATTCAATTTACAGGACATTTTATCAATTTTCGAAGTTTTTAAATTACTTTGTTTTAGTGAAAACATACGTTTTTATATAATATATTGTATTTACTCACATGCTTCGAGGCTTCATCTACTATTTAAAATCAAGTTTGATATCAAAAACGCAATAATTAATTTCTAAATATTTTTTATATCAATCATAATCATGTGTATTTTTTATTTTCTTTATTAGCGTCAGATCGCCGATCGTCAGCGACCGTAATGACGTCTAGTCCACGCTTTTTCCTTAAAAAATGCCGAAAATATATGTTTTCACACATGTTTTACCCATGGTATGAAGTAATATTGAACTTATTTACAACATTAGTAGCAAATTTCATAAATTAGATGTTTTTTCACTGATTTTAAGGGTAAACAACGTTTTCGTGAACAAAATAAACATTTTATGTACGTTATTTTTATATATATCGCAATTAAATATTTCGTTTATATATTAACTGTTGTATTTTAAACACTGGCTGTCTGTTTCATAAATAGTATGTAATTATGAAACAGACATATCACCAAAATGCCAAAACGGCGTTTTAAATCGATAATATTAAACAAAATAATAAATTAAAACTGTCATAATAATTTTAAATATAGAACATTGATTTTGGCGACCATCTAAATATATATAGGTACTTTTGTCTGATTTCAAAACATATTCATATAAATGAATTAGGTACTCAATAAATTATTAATTTTTTTATGGATTAATTCAAATAACAACACGTTTTTATTTCATTCCATATATCAATATGGAACATACTCTAGATACGAGTAGATATTTTTGATACTTATATCGAATGCGAGAATATCAACATTTTTATTGTCGTCTTTTTCTATTCAAACCTTCTTCTCTCGCATGATTTACGTAACAAATAACGTCATTAATTATTTCTCTTCTCTGATACTTCTAAGAATATAACTATTAGCCTCACCTTGAAAACATATCTAATTCGTGTAGAATTTTTCGAATTTCAAACTGGAATAATTAAAGCTCGCCCTAATTCCATGACAACTGCACACAAGACAGGTGCACACATTCAGGTTATTATTCTGCTGACTTTATATTAACTTATATATTATTGTGTGCAGTCGTCTATGTATTCAATTGTCTTAAGTGCAGTTGCCATGTATAGTTGCCCTGTATGAAGTTATCTGTTCCCAATTAAAATTATATAACGGATAAAAACAGGCGAAAAATCTGACAAAGCGGCCATGGTGCAGAGTGCTCAGCTCTCTGCCAGTAGAGAATATTTAAGGGTCGACCCATAAATAATGCGGTTTTTTCAATTACATGAACTTAAACCTTAAAATACACAATAAAATAACATATTTTTATGCAATTTTTTATTTTCTTGTTATATTATATTATAACCCATAAAATACTGTGGACTAGGTCTTTAAAAATTGTATTATTTTTTTCGAAAGATTAATTTTTTTCTTTATATTTTTCTAAGGAATTCATCAAAATTTTTTTTCTCTTATGTTTTATTTATAAAAAATAAAAAAGTTGTCTTACTATGTAAAAGGCAATTCTTGGCGTAAAACTGGCATGCAGTTTGTCATTTAAAATTAAAAGTCGGAGGGACTGAATAAACTACCTGCATTATTACCTGCTATGAAAACAGGTAGTAACTTATTCTTAGTGCAAGTTTTGAAGAGTGCAGTTATTTTTTCAAAGCTATTATGGAAGTGACAAAGGAGCATATTCGCCATATTTTGCTTTATGAGTTCAAGACGTTAAAAGCAACAACGCAACGGAAGGTGCGAGGAATATGAATGCAGTATATGGGGATCGGACAACAAGCGTAAGCCAGTGTCAACTGTGGTTCCAGAAATTCCGAACCGGAAACTACAGCCTAGAGGACGTCCTGAAAACCCTGATGGAACAAAATACCATCGTACCTGTTGAGGAACTGGCAGAGACGTTTGGATTTGGTCATTCAACCATTGATCGATACCTGCGTCATCAGAAAAGTCATCAAATTGGTTTAATGGGTTCGCGTACAGACAGTGAACGTGTGCTCTTCTTTGCTGTCACGTGTCAGGAATGAACCTTTTTTGAACCGAATAGTGACTGGTGACGAGAAATGGGTTTTCTATAAAAATGTCAAGCGCCGAAGACAGTGGGCAGGAAAGGAGAAACACCGGCACCCCAGGCTAAATAAGGTCTTCGCTCACGCACGGTGTTGTTATCTGCCTGGTGGGATATGAAAGGTTTAGTTCACTTTGAACTTTTAAACCCAAACTAAACAATAACAAAGGAGTTCAATTGCGAGCGGCTTAAGTCAGCGCTAGAAGAAAAACGACCATTGTTGGTTTGAAGACGAAAGGAGTTCTTTCATCAGAATAATGCTCGGCAATATACAGTTAGGATGACTAACAAAGGCTGGAGCAGTTTAAATGGGAAACGATGCCCCACCCCCCATATTCGCCGAACATTGTCCCATCTGATAATCATTTATTCCGCAGTTTTCAAAATCATTTGTACAGAAAAATAAGGAATTTTGTAGTCGAGGTCAGTACAGTGCTGGAATATTTTTCGTCATGGTGAAGTGAATTTTAGAAGAGGTACTTTACAAGTCTACCAGAAAAATGAAAGAGTATTGTAAAAAATGAAAGAGAGCATATTTAAGATTAAAAAATAACTTTATTTAAATAAAATAAGTTTAAAAACCGCATTATTTATGGGATGACCATTGGTTTATCATTCTCCCTCGTATAATTTTGCATTAATTAGTATATCGCTGTACTTTTTCAAAAAAACTAAAGTTGGCACGCATCTGGTACAAAAACGTTCGCGTAAAGAATGGCCATCAATCACGCTATTCTTAATCATTAGTATCAGAAAACAACTTCCCGTTCACCTTGTCCTTATTTTCTCCGTGGAAAACTTTATTACGAGTATTTTTTGCGGACATTTTTGCAAGCCTTGTATTTTTTCCAATTTCGTGGCGTATCGAGTCCCTCCCGGCTTCTGGGTTAATTCACACCCGAACAAACAACACTGGACTAGCAGAAAGCCAACATGGCCGAGTGGTTGGTTGTGAAATTAAATACGCATCCGCCCCGAGGAAAACTTCTGAGTAACTTCATAACGAAATGGGTCAAATCAGCCGCCTTACAGCGTGTTTTTTTTTTGTTGTTTTGTATTAATATGCTTTTTTAAATCGAATAAAATTCTATAAAAATACAAATACACGGTTATATTGCTTATGACGATTTTATATGTTTTTGAGTTATGGATGAAAACGTATATTTTGAAAGCAAATGTACAAAATGTTTGTTTTTACATCAGAATTCTTAAAGAGACAATTCTGTAATGTAATTTTTTTTCTGTATATATCTTTCTGGCCATACTGGATTTTAACATCAACAAGCGTTGTGATTAGCTGATTTCATTTTAGGGGGAATAGCAACTTATACTCTGTCTGCTTTAGGGTATTTTGGTATAAACCCTGATTTTGAACATTTAATATCAATAGATTTATGTGGCTCTTGTGAGAAACAATGTGTTCTAAATGTAGTTGACAAAAAATTTACAAAACTGCATATTTAACTCAAAATATTCGAAATCCGTTTTAGAGAGTTTTGGAATTAAGCGCTACATATTTCAAATGGTTATAGATAACATACTACATATTACACTTCAGATATGTGTATCATACCACCCTTGCATAAAACATGTTTTTTTAGTACAAAAAATGTTCTTAAAATCAGTTAAATGAATAAAATTAAAATTAAAATCTTTATAGGCGAATCGAATCCCAATCTCTCACGTGACAGGCGGAGATACTTACACTTCCGAGATATCAATCAAGACGTTAATATATAGTTAAAAAATATCTTAAGCTCTTTATTAACATTGGCGCGTTACAAAGTTCAACAAGGGTATCTAACTATTTTTTTAAATTAACTACGTAAATTTAAATATATCAATTAAGTATATATATCAAAAATATCGATCGATGCATTAAAATCAATATTATATACTTACATGACAAATTGGCACCATAGTTTACTAGGGGATTAGTTAAGATGGCAGAGCACTGCATGTGAGAGGTATCGGATTTGATTTTTGACACCTATAAAATCTTTTTGAAGTGAAAAAAGTTTTAGAGGCGTCAGGCATCGATCCCTGAACCCTAAAGATGAAAATAAAAGCGAGAATGTATAAATATGTTACGAAATTTTCTAACACACTATTTCTAACGCAGTTTTCGTGACAAATGTAACTGGTAGTACACGCTAAATAAACATGTTGTGTGTGTAAAACTTCTTCGATAGAGTTAAATCCTGGTTTTCTATTGATAATAGGAGAACCCTGTCACTCTAGTAAGGATAAATCACGACTAACCTGGATTGGCGGTTTATCTCCTAGATGCAATCCGGATTACTGGCTTGGTGGCTGATGATTTTTTGCTGATTCCTGATGTATGTTCTCGTAGATAGTCTCCGTAAAAACTTCCTAGAGCGTTTTTTAATAGCGGACCGATTCCAATGTCAATACAGAGCAAATCAGGCATACTTACACCTAGGGCTTCCAATCGAAAGATATAAATACATGTCTATGTTAATATGTAATTAATTAATTTGATATATTATTTTTCTCAGGTGTGCGAATGCTGGACGGTGACGTGACGGATGCGGTGGAGGCCAGATCCCTGAGCCTGAACCCTCAGCACATCGACATCTACAGTGCATCTTGGGGGCCGGATGACGACGGAAAGTCCGTCGATGGTCCTGGAGAATTAGCCACCCGGGCTTTCATCGAGGGCGTCACGAAGGTAGGACAAAATTTACTATGCGTGATTTTTTTAATGATAAATCGTTTATATGTCTGATTTGACGTTTTGATATGCGCTCCAAATAATTGTTCAATTTTGCGTATCGCACATCTAGATCAAAACTAAGACAACTCAAAAAATAATTTTTCAATAGACAAAATATTTTTAAAAAAATCCCTCATTTTTTGTTACTAAAATTATGAAACTAAATAACATTTTAGATCATAAATATATCCTTAAATGATATTATTAGAGATCCGAGGCTATACTAGTTGCGTATATGAGTATCCGAATACAATAATATCTCAAAATTCTTGTTTTTTTTAATTGTCTTAGTTTTGATTTAAGTGTGCGATATATGTATAAAACTCATCCGTAGACATGGGTATTTAGAGTATCGCATTTTTTTCAATGTTCAGTATCTTGATATCACACTGTGATACCATCGCAGATAGATTTACAATACCCTGGAGAAAACCGCTTGACACCGCCGATACGGTAATGTTCATCCTATAGTGGTGATCAGTCCACACTGTGATAATGTATCCCTAAATATAGCACCAATATTTATATTACATCTGGTATAGATAATTCATTCCTTGTACCTACGTAACTTCGGTTGTATTTTAAGAATGATTTTGTTTCTACTGTCCTATGACTACTCAGCGATAATATTAAATTTTAAATATGAATTAAATATATTAGTTAGAAAGATATACATATAAAATCAATTTTATCGAAAAATATTGTTGTTGCTACCGGGATTCGAGCTTGAATCTCTAAAAATGAATGAATGACTTTGAGATTTGAATGAATAAACATGAATTGAGTTATCAGTTTACTCAAAGGTATTTGAGTTTCTGTAAAAATAAGGTAGATGACTCTTTCAAATAATGGAACGATTAAATGTATTAATATCAAAAAGGTAACATATGGGTTCGAAAATTGTCGCTAAAAATATTGTCGCTGTAGCATAGTTAGATAATACACGTTCCCCGGTTAGGAAAGAGATCCAGGTTCGAATCCCGGTGGCGCAACAACAATATTTTTCGATAAAATTGATTTTATATATATATATATATATATCTTTCTAATTAATACATTTAATTCATATTTAAAATATCACAGACCTATGTTCTGAATAAATACAACTTCACAATAAGAATGTGTTCTCCTAATAATATTAAGTGTCATAAAAATATGCGAAGAATTTTGTCTGAGCAGATGTTTACATCTAAATTGTGGATTCCTTTTCACCATCTCTCTCTTTCACACGCGTGGGATTCTTTTCTAGTCGCGATATAGTCCCAGTTCCCATCAAAACAATCTGCCTTCTAAAAGTTTTCTACTCGTAATCTTTGGGAATGGCCGTTTAGAATTGTGCCTTATATTAAGGTGGACGAAATCTGCGAATGGCTCAGTGCTGTCGATTCAAGCAAAAATATGACAACATGTATATTTTTATTTCTGTATTGGAAGGCACGGCCCACCACTGGAATCCAATGTTGAATTAAAGATTTTATAATTTACGCAAATAATACCAATATTATTTACAATTATTATTTTTATCATTAATTAATTAAATCAATATTAGCAAAATTACTTTGTGGTCACATATTATATAAATAATACGTTAAAACATATTGTTTAAACTAATCTTTATTGATACATCAACATGTTTCGATACCTGTGGTATCTTCTTCAGGAAACAATGTATACTAAAATTAAAAATACAAGCATAGATGAAACAAAACTATAAAAATATAAGTTTTTTTCTATGCATGTATTTTTAGCGACAATTTTATATTTTATTCTATTATGTATATCTTTCTAATTAATATATTTAATTTATATTTAAATCATCACAGATCTATGTTCTAAATAATTACAACTTCACAATAAGAATGTGTTCTTCTAATAATAAAGTTGTATCATTGTGTCCAAAATTTAATAAAAATGAATTGATAATTCTGGCGTCTACTATCAGATTACTCAAAGGTATTTGAGATTCTGTAAAAATAAGGTAGATGGTTCTTTCAAATAATAGAATGATTAAATGTATTAATATCAAAAAAGTAACATATAGGTTCGAAAATTGTCGCTGTATCATAGTTGGATAATGCACCTTCCCCGGTTTGGAAAGAGATCCAGGTTCGAATCCCGGTGGCGCGACAACAATATTTTTCTATAAAATTGATTTTATATGTATATCTTTCTAATTAATATATTTAATTCATATTTAAAATAAATAGTGGTTTAAATAAAGTGTTTTATCTTATTATTTAATTAATGAAATAACTAATTGTACAAATAAACCATGGCAAATGTATATTTAGGCAGTCACGTCGAGTTAGGGAGCATTTCTGTAATTATCGCTTATTTTCTCTCCAGGGACGATCCGGCAAAGGTTCCATATTCGTGTGGGCCTCCGGCAACGGGGGTAGAGACCACGATAACTGCAACTGCGATGGTTATACTAACTCCATCTGGACGCTCTCCATTAGCTCCGCCACGGAGAAGGGCGAGGTACCCTGGTACTCTGAAATGTGCAGCTCCACGCTGGCCACCACCTACAGCAGCGGCTCCACCAATGACAAGCAGGTACTAAATGTGATGTCTACCCTCCCCTTTTGGGGGTGTGTGATTTCTATAGCTTCTTTCTGGCTGCCTTTTGAAATTAATGTGACAATAAGTCTCTCATATTATACAGGTATGGTTCTGGTACGACGATACCGGAGCCAACCTATGATGGTAGTATGATGATATGACTGAATGTAATAAAATAAATAAAATTATATGTAATTATGACGAATCGAAACGAGGGTAAATAACTCTCAAAACGATTCGGTATAGGGTGTAGATAAATAAAAAAAATAAAAATAAAAAGCAGGTATGGGATCTAAATAATGTCTTACATAGAGTTTTCTGAGTCTTCGTGCGTTTCTGATTTCGTTTTGGGACGTAGAATATTTCTTCTTGTACCTTACGTGTTAGTTATCACACTATTACTAGATAAAGTTGCTATTAACCAACTAACGAGAATATACTAATATGATAAGACAGTGACATTAAGAAAGCAACTAGAATTATGTCGGTTATCTTTCCAATATTCATGTTTGCAGTAGGCGCGGTCGCTTCATATATGCTTTGGATGCTCCGCATCCCTTGTGTTCTAGAATCAAAAAGCTTTGGACTTTTTGTTTCTAGCCAAAAACAACACTGCTGCAAATACATCCGTCCTTTTCTTTAGAGACCAGTCATAACTCACACTGCGACACGGCACGCGCACGGAGCGAGTCTAAATACATATACAATACATTCTCAACTTTCTAACATCTATGAATCACGTAAACACACAGCTCCATCAACAGTGGATTCTATCCTTCGTTTCGTATCCACAAAGTTTGAAAGTATTCGACTTTCGCGTATGCGCATTCAATTCCGCCTGTCAAGGTTTTAGAATACTGTATACACATTCGTTAATAGCATCCAACGTACAAAAATGACTTTAATGCTTATGGGTATAATGTATAGAATAGCATACATATTACGAAACGAGCGGTTGTTTTGAGGAATTTGTTTGTGTGACGCACTTTTAATAGTTTGGCTTGAATACTTGAAGCAGAATTGTTGAAACATTAAATATCCTTCGATTATCTATTGAATTCATCATTTAAATAAAAAAATAATACAGAACATAACATGGATACTTCACCAACGTATTCTAACACTGTAAACGAAAATAGTAAATTGTGTGAGTGTATAATTGAATCATTCATTCATTCTATATGTAGATTTGTATATTTGATAGTAGGTTTAAACATATTATCCAGCATCATTTCCACAAAAAGTTACCGACCGCCACTGGTATACAGCGAAAACCTAGACAGTCCGTAATAGCAACAAGCGTAAAATAGATGTCTCCGAAATGTATTGCTGGATAAGGATGTGACGCATCCTGTGGACTGCACGGCGCGTGAAAGCCTCAACCCTGCAACGGATCCAACCCCAGCAAGTCTTATCCACAACAAAAGATTCTATCATTCATTCTTCCAATCTTTAGACGTCAAAGGGACAGCCTAGATACGGAAATTATCCTGGGAACAACTGGAAGAATGACACAACGGTGGACAGACACGGTCTGGAGAGACCCTGGACTGGGATTAGGGATTTGCATTATGAGCCGAATCTTATTTGGCAATATTTGAATATGTTAAGAACACACAATTACTGGATTTTTACTCAAAAAGGCACTTTTATTAAATTATTTGTTTATTAAGATATTTGTTCAATCTTATTTGAATCAAGACACTATATTGATCTTTTAGAATAACTAGATACTTTATAAATACTAATTTAATGTATTAATTATTGTTTTTGCGCTATCGGGATAAATATTTTTCGACAAAATTGATTTTATATGTATATATTTATAATTAATACATTAAATTAGTATTTAAAACATCACAGACCTATGTTCTGAATAATTACAACTTCACAATAATAATGTGTTCTCCTTAATAAGATACTTTATACTATAAAAGTTGTAAATTATTCAATGATTGCCAGCAAATGTGAAGGAAGCAACTAATTTTTGCTACTTTTCGTAGGTTAAGTGCAGAATATGTAGTATCTATGTTTAATAACCGATCATTTTTCATGTGTTTATTTTTTTTGTATTTTTTTTTTGTATGTACAATAAAATTTAATAATTTTTTTATGTTAGTATCGCGTACTAGATGTAAGAATATTATAATTTGTACAACTAAATAAAAAATATAAACATGTTGTAGTCTCTCGAATTCTCAGACAAGAATATTGGACACATAGTGTCAATTTATCTTTTCGCTAATTCTGATCAACAAGTATAATATAATTTTATTAATTCTTATCACACTTAATAACGTTATTATCGATAGAAATTAACAAATGTCATTGTGTGTTGTGTTTTACTGTTTAAATTATTTGGTGCGAGCAATCGTTCAAATGTATGTGTTAGATTTTTCAGCAAAAAACATTTTTCTGACCTGCGAAGCCTTTTAAAGTAACCGGATACCAACCCCCTACTTAAAAATATCATGATTAATGACACAAGTATTATAATCATGTAAAACTCCCCGTGGTCGAGTTATAACATTCGTGCAGAAACGATTCGTACAACTTCGGTGGACGGCCGATTTATGCCTTTTTTTACTACCCGAAACAAGAGTGCTTTTGTTCGCGTGATAAAACCCAGATTATCAACCGATATAATTTTAAAAGGTTAAGAACATTTCAGTCTTAAATTTTTACACTTTATGTGAATAAATACAAATACGATTATTTTTAATTGTGTTCCGATAGCATTCTGATTGCGTTAACCTAGAAATTGATTTTTTTCATAGTAATTCGTTCTGTTTTTTAGTATTATCTTTATATAAATTTAAATATTAAAAAAAAAATCCTTTTACGGCTGCGATGTATAATATATTTGTATCCAATGAAAATTAAATAAATACATAACAGATAATTATTGAAGTTAATGTTTATACAATAGTTGAATCATTCTTAAAAGATTCGTGTCGTGTGTAGTATATTCTAAGCTGGATGGACCAAACATTAATAGCATTCTGAATATTGAAATAATTATTGAATCTTACATTAAATACTTTCCGACGCTGTCGGCCTTTAAAATTTTATTCATCACGCCTTTTTTTTGACCTACGGTCGGCGATTCAAATCGATCATATTTTGAAGTCACTCTGAAAGCACAATCTAATTTTAATGATAATCATTGTCTAGCGGCAATAAAAACCTAACAAACTGCATGTTACATAAACAGCAACCAATGCTCGGTATCCTATTGGTAGACAAAAAAAGACCGACGCTTGGAAAAAAAGAGTTATCGACTTTATCTAGACGGTTACCAAGCTGAAGTCGGACAATGCTGGTCACACAGGGAGGCTTAAGTCGGGGGTCTGTCGTAGAGTTTGAGGGGGGTCTGTACACAAAGATGAATACAAAATAGGCAATAACAAAGAAAAACTATGTAGTATCTAGAGCAATAATCGAATTATAATTTACAAATAAAAAAAGTTTATGCCATTGTCATTGTTAGCGCCGTTTAATGTACTCACGCACATACACACGCACACTGTGATAAATTATCAAAAAGATATCCTTTCCTTTTCTCCTTCCTAACCTATCTCTAGGCACGAGTGAGAAAGAAGATATCTCTGCAGTCTAATTTTCGTCAGAACGACTGCTGCGCTTATTGTAGCCGAATACGGTACTCTACCGTCGCTGTAAATCCGCTTTACTACCGCTTATATTAATTAAGAAAATAATTATAATTAAATCCCGCTAATAAAAACAAAGAATTCCTTTAACGCGAGTGTCAACAAGTGTTTTGTTACATAATTCTGCGTCGCGAGTGAATTGGTGGACCCAGGGAGGAACTAGAACCAGCTCCATAGAGATTTACAAGTAAGTCCCATCCTTTTTCTATCTCCCGATAACTCCACAAAATTCCAGTCATAATTTCAAACTAATATAACTCCATAAGAATATGGAGGCTCACCAAAATACATTCACAAACATCTCTAAGATAATTTGACTGTAAAATTGTTTTTTTTTTTGCAATTAAAGCAAAACGCGTGTTTTGCGCTCAACATATTTGCATACAATTGCATACAAAATTAGAGATGTGAACTTTTGCATTCGCTGACCGTCGCGAGTGAACAACCAGTTAACCAAATCGATTTTAGCGGTTAGAAAACCGATAATAAAACTAAAGCCGAAAGGCTTTCACATCGAAAGTGGTTTTCGGTAACTGTAAAACCAATTAACACAAATTGCTATTCGTACGATATGCATTTTCAATCTATTTTCATTCTGAATTAACATTAGTGTTATTCACTGCGATATTTTCAGGCATCAGTGGAAAATTCGGTTGTCATTTCGACCACTACTTTAGTGAACTTATAAACTTTTTGCATGCCATACCACTACACACTTTTGATGTGGTAGTCTTGTCCCGCTTGAACAAGCAAGTAAATACGGGTCTACGGGTCTTGCGATATACAAGGGACACAAAATTGTAGCCGTTAGTCAACTTTACCCTTCATGAAGGAAATATTACAATGTACAATAAATATATGTGAATATATTTGCGAAACTAGACTTTTTGGTAACTTTTAAATATCATAGTTCAAATTAAATTAATCAACTAGAAAGATAAACAGAAAAAAACTATTTAAAAAATGGAATAATTGATGTATCGACTACAGAAATTTGTCGAAAATGTATACGATTGCTATAGGGCAAATATTAATGCGCTTTCCCCGGATAGGAAGAGGTCCAGGATCGAATCCCGGTAGCAACTAAGTATTTTTTCGATAAATATATATTTTTCTAGTAGATTAATTTATTTTGTGTTAAATGTAATTCTATATACCTATGTCTTAAGTATACGACTGTCGCCGGTAGCCGGGTAGCGTCAAAATGACAGTCGGTCTTTGGCCATGATTCGCAGCGGGCTTGTGTCGTATTACTGCCAGAATGGTACGTTAAGTTTTTTAATAATTTTAAGAATATTTTTGAATCAATTGATTAAATATGCTGTAGGTACACTTCTCTTTTTTGATACTAAATAATGGTTTTAACAAAGAGCGTAGTAATAAAATTACTTTCATCTGGCGAAGTATTATTATAAAAATCTAAAAGGTAGATTAGAATTACATTTATGACATATTGTAAGTATTATACAATATTACATAGACTTTTAGTAGTAGAGAGATATATACTTAAATAAATGTGTTAATACAGATAAAGTACATATATAAATAGGTGAGTACATGTATGTAAGTATATATATATATATAGAAGAGAATAAATATATTTGTTGAGGAAAAAATATAAAATGGTTTATTTAATGGTTGTTTATTTGTACGTGAAGCCCGTCTATCGTGTATTCACCAGCGACCACTTTTTGATTTTTTGTTCCACACGACTGCAAAAAGTGGGTTGTGTAACGCGGGCCTGACGCTATTTCGAATATCAAGTTAAGATTTATCTGTCCGGCGGGTGCTCTTGGATCAACACAATTATTTTGAATTGCTCAGGTGGTGACGACAGACCTCCACCACTCGTGCACCTCCAGCCACACGGGCACGTCAGCCTCGGCGCCGCTGGCCGCGGGGATCTGCGCCCTGGTGCTGGAAGCCAACAGAGACCTTTCTTGGAGGGACATGCAGCATATTGGTTAGTACACTTTCATTGTTCAAGATCTACGTGCATTCAAAACTAGTAAGTCTTTAATTCCACGAAACTATATTATGAATATGATATCTATGGTAGACATCTGTGAGAGCTCGCGTGAAAGGTTGGCACGATTGGATGCGAGCGTAAGAGATAAAATGAGATACGCCGCCGTCGGGCGCTCCCTCTGTTTCCAGCTGCAATCTGGGATAGACCTGTTAAAGTGTCGTGAATAAATCTTCATTGTCATTTGAGCCCGATTCTTGTTATACCGACGACACGAAACCCAAGAATCATCTTCCAAGGACGGCGGTATTGCTTGCTAGAATTGAAGAGACACTACACTACTATTGTAAGACACAACAATTGGTACAACCGGTGCGATTGAGATAGAAATTAACTAAACGATTAACTCACTCACTTAAAAAAATTTAAATTATTCCCACTAACAAAAAAAAACCCGCCCCGACAAATCAGCTGACAGCGGAATGTCAAAAATATTTTCTTTGCTGGCGACTATTATTAATGCGCTATACGTTATTATTAGAAATCTAACTATCTGAATTATTATCGTGAATAGTGCTATACCGGGGCTGCCTAAAATCTTGGCGCAACCAGTATTTCTGGAAATGTAGCAAAATTAAGTATCTCTTTGATAATATTCCCAGCGTAATTGTCACATTTTGATAATATATATAGTGCAGTTGTCACATTTTGATATTTGATATGCCTAACGCAATTATCATACTTTGTTATTATTTCTAGCGCAATTATCACATTTTGGTAATATTCCTGGCGCAATTGTCATGTGTCGGTCTTCGGTCTTCACGTATTGAACAAATTAGTCCATGTCCCAACTATCTATCTTTGGTTTATTCTTATTATAATACCGATTTCCTTACTTAAAAAGCTGAATCTAAAATTAAAGCAAAGACCGAAATGTTTAAAATAACCTCGTATCAGCGTTAATATAACCGACCCGTACAGGAAAGGACAAAGTTGCACGACTATATTCCCAATATTTTGCAGTGGTCCGTACAGCCAAGCCTGCCAACCTGCAATCGAGCGGATGGCGCACCAACGGAGTGGGCCGAAACGTCTCGCACTCGTTCGGGTACGGCCTGATGGACGCCGCTGCCATGGTGCGCCTGGCCCGGACCTGGAGAACAGTCCCGCCGCAGCATCGATGCGAGGTATCCGCGCCACACGTTGACAAGTAAGTTTCGAAGTAATTACTATTCAACGGTAACCATAATCTTCGATTGTGACAATCATAAAGTAGTCAATTGTCGCTCATATACAACGAATAATTAGGATATTTTTCTAGCTCTTTTTATACTCTATTCGAATACAAGTAAAGTTATTTAACCTTTACCATACCGTGATAAGAAATATGTTGTAAACTCGTGTTACCGTAAGAACTAGAGTTCTTTGTTAGCATTTTAATAGAAAAAATGCTTTTACTTGCTTAAATTCTTTTAAGTAGATAACGTGAAAAGTGAAAAATGGATAAATATAATTATCAAGTCCCATCTAATAGGACAGAGAGGTACTCGTACTATGCACGTATGCTTGATATTTTTTTCACATTGAGATTATAGTGTGATCTCTTTCTAGTTTACTACAAATTATTGAAAAATAATTATTTTTGTATGTTTCGCTTTACATAATTGGTTTTTCACTAGTCAATTTTCAAAGCGAAAATATTACTGGTTTAATTGGCTTGGTAAATCTGTGTTACTGCATGGCTAGGGAAAGAAATTTGTGTTCAGCGATTTCTTTGTAGGTAAATTGGGAAGTCGATATGTAATCTTTTTGTTCTGTTTTGTAATTGTTTCCGGATTTTACATCATATTATTAAATCTTTACCTACTGTGATCTAAAATGTACTTATGTACTTGTTACAAGTACTTTACGGACTATTTTAATAATATCTATAAATATAGGAAGGTCGTTAATATTGATAATACTTTTTTTGTAATAATCTTGCAATAATGCCTTTTACCCGTTCGAAGGCGGTCGTGTTTTTTTTTGATTTCCCTATCTTTCTGTATCTTACAATTTGCTTTCAATTTCACCCAACAATTTATATGCCGTTATCGGACTTTTAATAGAATTATCTTACTTATAACTCTATCATTATTTTAACTACGTAGTTTAGTAAACATTAATCAAACCTACTCTATTTTCTACCATAAGATTACACCGTAGTCCTTAATGACCGATTAGTTCCACCTATCAAACTTATTTATTAGTTTTTTTTTATTGTGTAATTTTATTATTTGCTGTCATTTGGTGTGTTTTATTTTTTTCTTAGATTGATTCCAGCAAAGAGTCAAATGGTTTTGCAACTGGCGGTCAACCAGTGTGTCGGAGTCAACTATTTGGAGCATGTCCAGGCAAAGATTACCCTCTCAGCTGCGCGGAGAGGTGATCTTCAGATAAACCTTACTTCACCTGCTGGCACCAAGGCAACGCTATTGGCGTCGAGGTAGGAACCTTAGTCGAGACTCATTCTATGTTAATCTTGTTGCATTCATAGTTTTGATTATAATTACCATATTTAGCTATCTTTTTTTTGTACTTCAGTTATTTTGTATTTCAGATCACATGATGTTTCACGAAATGGATTTGTGTCGTGGCCTTTTATGTCGGTGCATACTTGGGGAGAGTCGCCCTACGGAGTTTGGCAGTTAGAAATTCACAATGAAGGCAGATATTTGGGTGAGAATTTTTAATTTTCTTCACAAAATTATAAAAATGTTTAAATATATAAATTTTAATCAAACTAACATTTTTCTGATATTTCAATCAAAAATTGTAATTTCTTTAGAAATTACAATTGACTAATTTTGTTATTCGGTCTGATTGATATATACTAACAATGTAACGGAACAAGTCACGTGTACGCTTCTTAATATATTTGTGTTGTCAACATTTATAGGGCGCGCCACCCTTCAAGACTGGGCGCTCATTTTCTATGGCACCGCCAGTCCAGCCGACAAAAATGACCCCAGCCCTTACAGTAATATTCATTACAAAATTAACATATCCCAGTCCGTCCTCGTACCCTCCCTCACGATGCCATCTAATAAAAATAGAAACAAAAATTCGAGCAAAACCCAAGCAAATGGAAATAATAACATCTCAACCCAATACGTAGTTAGTTCGAATGGAAATAACAAAAAGAACAAAAATGTTAAAAATCAACATCGAAATTCGCAAGGAAAAAACAAATCCTCCGCTAGACCAACCGTCACGAGTCTCAGAGGAATAACAAACAAAACGGTATCATACAACAGACAGTATGGAAACGGAAAAGGACCCCAAAGACAGACAGACTCAGCGTCCGGTCTAAGACAGTCTGCTTCTGGACAAAAGTCTCATTTCGTCGCTGTAACCAGCGAGAAACCGAGCCATGAAACCACAACCATGGCCGGAGTTACAAAAATATCCAAATCAGAAAAAACAACAAAAACGTCAAAAAACAATAATCTAGATACAACACTGCCTTTTCACACTACTAAATTTCAAAAAAATATATCCAAACAACCTAATATCGACTTGAGCATCAATCTCAAGTCTGACAATCCTAGTTATAAGGTGGAATCTGCCGCTAAAAAATCCGATTCAAGACTGACGACAGAAGACGATCCTCTCACCACGAAACCTTATCAGAGTACCATGGAAATGGAAATGTCCACCAACCCTCCCAACTTCAGAGGCTTCATATTCGTAGACCAACCTCCAGACGGTCATGTGGCGCTGAAGAATTCCAAGATTCCCTCACTCTTCCAAAAGTATCCTAAAATACAGCACATCTATCCGGCCCTCTTTCCGTATCCTAAAGTAGAGGTAGTGGGGAACAAGCCGTCCCGGCAGCATCCCCCACTTTCACAGTTTCACCCAGAATTGTTCCTCGGAGGCCTGGCTCCTCAAGATTCCCTGGACAGCGAGATGGACAGAGATCACCACGAGTCCAGACTCATATCAGAAGACAAGGGTATTGCTGAGAGCTTTTCACATAGACCAACATTTTGCCTGGCTGTTCAATCGCTTTTGTTGTACTATTTGTCTTTTTTTTTCAGTTAAATCAATTTTTTCGTTATTTTTGTGTGCTCTTGTGATAGTTTTGATAATATATTATTTATTTATAGCAACTGATGATGAAGCCGATGTATGATATATTAATGAGCTTCTTTTTCTTATATGTTTGTAATTTCCACGCATTTTAATTTCATCCCACTACCCCCTTTGTATTGAGATTCGAAGCATGTCGAATAACAGTAGGTCTTTCTGCATTATTTTTGAGTTTCGTTTAATATTGTTATAAATATTATTATAGTAGCGATGTTTTCACTTAACAAACTAATCGCATTATCTTCATGCATTTTTTCCTAATGTTTTGAGTTGTGCCTGTTTACCGAATATTTTCAAATTATTTAATCATGTTCTTGTATCGGTTTCGCAATTAAGAAACGAAACCGTGCTCCGAGAAAAAGCGCCGAACTGAATAAGTAAGGAACACAGATTTTTGCGAGACTGAAAAATTTTGGGCTTAGCATTAAAATTCTGGAGCTTTGTTCTTTTCAAATAAAATCTTCATGGTTGGTAAATGTATTATTTTTCTCCGTATAAAGCATTTTTAAAGCATTAAGTGGTATTAATAAAACCTTTTTGTAAAATATATTTGTTCATAATATAAATCGAAAATGTGGAAAGCAGTGGAAATTTATACTGTTCCAGCATTTCCATATTTACTTTATACGGAGTATTTATGTGTAGTGTAAAATGAAAAGCGATTTTCTCGCCATTTTAATCCATCTTTTTTTAGTCTTCGTGGAATACTTAATTACAATATATAATATAAAATGAACTGCTCGCAAATTTTAAATTTACTAAAAATTATATTAAAATATAGATTATTAAGGAGAACACATTCTTATTGTGATGTTGTAATTATTCAGAGCATAGGTCTGTGATATTTTAAATACTAATTACTAATTAGAAAAATATACAGACCTATGTTCTGAATAATTACAACTTCACAATAAGAATGTGTGCAAAATTTTATAAAAATGAGTTGTTGCGTCCGTTATCGGTTTACTCAAAGGTATTTGAAATTCCATTAAAACAAAATAGATGGTTTTCAAATAATGGAACGATAGATGTATTAATTTGAAAAGTGTAACACATAGGTTCGAAAATTTTTCGTCAAACGTATTGTCACTGTAGCATAGTTGGATAATGTACCTTTCCCGGTTTGGAAAAAGATCCATGTTCGAATCCCGGTAGCGCAAAAACAATATTTTTCGATAAAATTGATTTTATTTGTATATATTTATAATTAATAGTCGTTATTAGTTTTTTTTCACTGAATTTAATTTTAATTCTTATTATTTTCGTACATCTTGTTATAAAGTTCGTATTTTACAACATCAGAAGTTACATCATTTAAATATTACCAAGAACTGCTCTTTCAATATTTATTTTCTTAAGTCATATTAACAATATTGTCTTAGTGGTAATATATGTTTTATTTTAATAGACTTCACCCAGACCACACCTATTTAAGTAATATTAGTATTATTTAGGGTTAGTGGATTCATTAAATATTTACATATACCGCATTTTTTTCTCTCTCTTGTTACTACTAGACCACTTCTTAAACTGTTTTTTTGTGAATCGATAATCTTCATTATCTTAGTTAACTGAATTTGACTGACTGTTTAGGCACCCTGTCCCAGTGGGGGTTGATATTCTACGGCACCGAGGTGCCAGCCCAGGCGGGTGCAGATTCAGTGCCGGGTCCCGTGCCCAACTCGCTGGGGCAAGTCGAGCTGGGCCTGGGGGAGGGCGAGGCCGGCCAGCACAACTCCATAGAGACCGGCGGCTCCAGTTCTAGGTGGAGGGATACACAGAAGGTATGTTCATGGAAATTCAATTACTTTACATTACTGTATTCGATTTCTATAGTATAAAATCTGAGATATCCAGGCAGCCTTTTATATGTTTTGTTTCATTTTTTTACCATTTGACTTATTGCTTATTATTATCGTTATAGAGGGTTTAGATGTATGCATTAAATCAGAGATATTAAGTATGTGAATAATAATCCGCCTCCACGTCGGTCTAATATTTGTGTTCGTTTATAATGTAATTCACCCTGGTTTGCTCGCATGGAAGAGGAAGGTGTTCAGATAATGGCGGAGTACGTTAAAGATCCTTACGAGAGTATATTTATTTGGTGGAATGGTAATACAGAGGTCGGAACTAAATGCTGCTGATCGGCTCAGGAGCGATTGGAGGTACCGGCCGGTAGCGTCAGCCGCGTTTAGTACGGTGCATTGCAGCTGACGTCACATAGTTGTTCACACAGCTGCTCCGCCGAATGCATTCCGCACTGTGTCCAGCTCACTATATTAATATCTATGATAATATTGTTACGCCTTTTCAACAGGTTCGCGACGACGGAAGACTGGAACTGCAGCAAGGTCCGTCGTCTAATGCGGAGGAAACCTCCGCGAGTTCCGGTTGTCTCAGTTATGTTTCCGCGGAGCCCCAACACTGTATAGGTTTGTGCTTATTTCTTCTTGTATTGCTCTATACGCTCGGTAACCCGTGCGCTGCCACAGTCGCACCGAGAACTTCCAAACGAAGGTCGGCGAAAAGTGTTGAAAAGAAAGACATTCAAAACGCATCAGAGAAGGAAGACGACGATGTGGAACCAGCCTCGAACGACAACCACACAGAAAAGGCTTTTGTGGACAAGTACAATAGTGCAACCGTTCCTCTGGACAAGTCGCGGGATGATCTCAGTGCGGTCGCGGTGGTCACTTCGGCTTCTGGAAGATGTGTAGTTAGCAAGGAACTTACCATTTTCGTATACCAATTAATTGATAATATTTATTGTGTTATTCGCAGCGATTATGTCTATATTTGCTACGTAGGTAGTTGCGACGAGCCTCGTGCAAAAATATTTGCGAGCGTTCACTTAGATTTCCTATTTAATGATAGTGTTTCGTATATTTTATACGACGTAGAAAATAGCGTACTTAAATTATTTCCAAAGTCATCAACTAGTTCAATAATTACCACCGTTGGTCATAAAATCACGCCACCTGCGCGCGGGTGCATTTCCACCCCACGCGGTTTAAATGAATTAGGATCTTGCAATTTGAACGCGAATCGATCATCGCCGACACTTGACGACGTGCTCCAAGGTCACCTTGACAACCAGCACAGTCATCTGAGATGTGGCGGTTTCGGTTAAACGGGCGATTCGTTGTGTACTTCGCCAATATGATATACCACTATTAATATTGTACATTGTGATCGAGGTATGTTTTGTACTTTTAGTTAGACATTTCAAATTGTGGATGACACGTGACGCAATGCGAGCATAATCATGTAAGGATGTTTGTACAGGTCTTAGTAAGATGTCTTTCCAAACAAAAACATTATGCAAGAAACGTTATTTTGTCGTATTTCAAATTAAAACAATTCACGACGAAAATTCAGAAACAAACGGTCCTTAGATTTTTTGAGTAATTTTATAAAAATTAGTATTATACGCAAATTCTAAGTCATTATCTTCTTCTTTGTAAATGAAACCTTACTACAAGATAATTTTATAGCGTAGGTATCTCATATTTCATCAGTTTCTTTTTTATTCTTCAACCTTGATGGAAACGAGCATAATTCAACTTAGGTGTACGTAGTTAATATTTATACAAAATGTATTGATTAATCAGTCTTCTGTGATGATCTTAACACCTATTTGGAGTTATAATACAAACGTCCCGGCTTTTCTCCTTAAACAAATTAGTTTTCTTCTTACAGTCGACGAAGACTTGAGTTTGTGTTTGTAATAAAATAAAAGACGAATCGATGTTATTGTTCGACTAATTCCGTATCAAACCGTACAAACTTAGTACGCCCGACGCACACAGAAATTAATCTTAGCTTATTTATTGGCTGTCGCAAGATTTTCGGAAATAGGACAAATTAATTATGTGCTTGTATGTATTATGATTAAAGAAATGACAATTTATTTGAGATATAATTTTGCGCTCGTGTTTCATTATTCGCGGAAATACTCTTAATTCCTCGAGTACTTATTTACGTTCATTAAAATAAAATTATATTTAAAATTGCAGGCAATAAACTAAGATATTTTAGCGTATGACACTGTTTGCATATGTTTCGTATCATATCTCTTGCATATTGACATTTTCAAACAAAATGAAAAAAAAAAAAAATAGAAATGTAAAACCTTTAGGTGCAGGGCTGTCAGGTAGTTTGAGTAGATCTTTTCATATCAGCCCTGATTTTTTTCAATTGACACTGTTACTGTGTAATTTATGTACTACAAAAACTCACTTGCAATGTAAAAAAATAAAACGATAATTTGCTGCGCATCGCAAAATATTCCGATATTATTTTTTAAAGTGTGAGCGTGATTGTCGCCACGCCTTCTATAATGAAAATGAACTAAAATAATAAAAAAGCAGCGCGACTTTTATGTGCGCACGTTCATTAGTTTATCAATTATCATACTGTGTTTTAAATTATAATTATGCTGTCTCTCTTCGCTTATTTTGTATTAATTTAACTAAATCAATTTTACTTTTAAATGATAAATTATCTTTTTTTTATCGAATTTGCGATGCTACAGAATATATTGTTCCTTGATAATTAAACCAAAGCAAAAATATCACTGAAAAGATGCTACTAAATACATACTCCGGCAGTCTCGGGACCCACCAAACAGGGTAGGTTTCTCTCATACTATTAAAAGTTATTGCACCACTAAAGTAAGATACATAGAACAAATCTGTCGAGTTTAACAAGGCTGATACAGCCTAACTAGGAGAGCATTCTACCAGCAATACAAAGGTCCCGGATTCGAGTCCTGGGGTTCTATTTTTTCGACGGAAATATCATTTTTCCAGTGACATTTCATTTTGTTTAATTCATTTTTATAATATCTGTTCATATAATATCGTTTTAAACCCGATTGTTACCAATATTAATTTATTACTGTTACTAATATACTTTGTTCGATGATACACCGTAAGGTTTATCATCATTATAGTAATGCTTATGAAGACTAGAAAGCCTTATTGAGAAGGGTGGCAAGTAGTTCCTAAAATCAGGGGATGATTCTTCAAGCATTTGTTAACTAACATTTATAATCTGAAGGCAAATATCACAGTTTCGTGCCGGACTCATTTATATATAATATTTATCTCCGATGAATTTATGTATATTTATATTATTAATATTCTTACTTATACCATTATGTTTTATCAAATAAATATTCAAATATTTGTAAATATAAGTGTGATCTGTTTTTTTTTTTAAAATCTTATTTTATGAATATGAAAATATATTTACTTAATGTGTACATTTTCGTAAGGTTATATTTTTAAACTTTAAATGAAATTATTTATTACTCTGTTATATATTTTTAACAATTTACCATTTCAATAGCAATTTCAGTTTTACATAGTAATTTTACATTTACCTTAGACGAATCCACTAATAAATGTCGTGCTGTAGGATGATATGTATTATGTTTTATTTAATATTATTTAAGATACTATTTTTAAAAATATTGAAAGTGTTTCAAGTAATCAGGTTTTCACCTACTCAATCATACAATTTTATTATATAAAAAAATGTATCATGTTTTGTACAGAGGTGTTAATGATTTTAAAAATTGTGATTTTTAAATGTTTTACAATCAATAGCGATGCAAAAATCTATGTTCCGAGTGAAGAGTTCACTTAGAGCCCCCGCAGACTAGAAACTAAACTATTGACCGATAGTTTAGTCTGAGATAGTTGTATATATATATATATATAAATATGAGTTGGGTAGTTATATAAAAAAATATATGTATACTCTTTTAAATTACCCTTTTGATCTATCTGTATTTTTAAATCAATTATAATATGTATGTATATTTAAATAAATATAAAACTATATATATATATATGTCTGCTATCAGTTTTGAACTAATAGCAGACACCATCGCCGATTGGATAGTCGGCGAGTCTGCGCGCGCACTCGCATAGTACACCATACTGAATTAACAGTCGACAGCCCATCCAACTATTCTACCGGCCGATTTCGAATCTCGTTGGGTGTGCGCACTCAGCAACCGACTAAATTGTCTGCGGGGGCTCTTAAACAGAGATAGATAAATATTTCAAAAATACAGAGTGTTTATAATTTTCTCTTGTTATGTGAAATAAATATTGCAATAAACGGTCTACTAAAATATTTTTTACATCTTTGTAGAGGTGTAATTTTATTCATTGTTAAGTTTTCAGCGATTGTTCCGTAACTGTGCAAAGTTACCATAAAGCTTATTTGCATCGAAGTATCGTTAAGCCGATAAAGTAACGATCAAAGGCTTCGGGCTGAAAGTTAACGCGATAAAGTTTTTTATACCTCCTGCGAAACAACTTTAGTGTTTCGCTCTTAAACTTTAGAAATTTCTCTTATTGCGTATTAGCATTTTGTGTTACGAAAACAGTAATTTGTTTGGTTTTAATTCATGCCGTTTAATTATCAGATTTCAGGATTAACAAAAACTTTTAAATATTGCAAATCTTTTAACGGGTGTTCCCAATTAATTGTGTTTTAAAATTTCAAGTGACTATTATGTTAATTTATGATTATGTGATATATTTTTTGTAAATAATCCATTTTTATACACGGTAACAAGCTATTCTAATTTTTAGAATGTTTAAAATTCAATGTCCAACCACGACATATGAAAACATACTGCACCTCTCGAAACTAGTAACTCTAATCCAACGTGTGTGTAGTACAAAGTTTTATTATGAATATTAAAATAATCATATTACACCACAAAATAACCGCCATGTCAATCAATGACATGATGAATGTTTTATTCAATCTGTTTTCTAATGAAACCTGAGCTCTTCACGCTATAAAAATAGAACTATCTTAAAGTTTGTTTGGTATAAACGATCCAAAATGGATCACAAATAATGCATTCACGAACTTTTTTTTTTTTTTTATGAATCACTTTATTAAATTATTGATAGTCTTTCTTAAAACATCCTGTATAACAATTCGAAAGTCTCTTTTATTAGTTTCATGCAATATTTGATTAATAAAATAATGTTTTTTTTTAGAAATATTGGGGTTAAAATTAAGAACAATAATAATGAATCGATATTTTTTCTTCTTATTATTTAGAGTTCATCTGCCCAAGATTTGATCAGCACCGTGTACATATATAATGTAAAGTGCCAACTGAATGTCTGTATATAGACGGTACTTAAATAATTAAATATAGATTTTGTTGTCGTAAGAACAAGGGAGAAATCGCCAAATTTTTTACTTAGTACCTTGTTTTCTTTCGCACAAAATGCAAAAAATTGCTGTATTCCTAATATTATAATAATATACTAGTGGCTATAGTGGCGAGTGTTCATCAAATATCGCAGGCTCGAGGTGCATTTCTTAAAATGACAAGTGCAATTAAATTACTTAATATGAATGTCGCCGAAATACCGCACATACATTTAAGCTTAATACTTATTCGTATACATATTGTGAATCATTGAAACTTTCATTATATCTTGACGTTACTTTGATGGAATCAGTACAACGTGTATCCTTCCACAGCATCGAAAACAACAAGACTCCTTTATGATGTCAAGTTCAGTGTGTGTCCTGATAAATCTAAACTATAATTGCATTAAACAATACTTCAAATATTAATTAGAAAGATATACATATAAAATCAATTTTATCAAAAAATATTGTTGCGCCATCGGGATTTGAACCTGGATCTCTTTCCTAACCGAGGAAGGTGCACTATATTATATTAAATAATGGAACGTTTAAATGTATCAGAAAGGTAACATATAGGTTCGAAAAATTTGTCGCTAAAATATTGTCGCCTTAGCATAGTTGGATAATGCATCTTCCCCGGTTAGGAAAGAGATCCAGGTTCGAATCGCGGTGGCGCAACAACGATATTTTTCGATAAAATTGATTTTATATGTATATCTTTCTAATTAATATATTTAATTCATATTTAAAATATCACAGACCGTCTGTTCTGAATAATTACAACTTCACAATAAAAAATGTGTTCTCCTAATAATCAATACTTCGTTGAAATTAATTTTATTTAATGTTCTGTTATAACTGATTTAGTTTTTCCAGTTCATGTTATATGTATTACATCTTTTTTTTTTTTTTTTTAAATTATGCCTTTTTTTATTTTACTTTTCTTATTTAATTAATTATTAATAACTGAGGATATTTTCATTACCATACGTATGCATTATTTGACATACATGTACAATAAAACATTTATAATAATAATTCAGGACAGTTTTACTAAGTAATCTCTGTTCATTGCTATTGTGGGATATGCAATAAAATGGGCACGTACTTTACTTAGAACAATTTCATAAAGTAATCAGTTATTATCCAACCGTGACTTATATATAACAAAACGCACTCAGGTCAGTTTAATTAAGTTATCGCTGTTTTTCTTACCGAGACATATCGTCGTCCATTTTTCAAAGAGGCGTATCTCGAATTTGTTGATTTTACAGCAGACGATGTATTAATTGTGCGGACGGTTGAAAAATGGTTTAAAAAATCTTAACGATTCCTACGCATATTAATATATAAGACAATGTGAGGTGTATTTATTCCATAAATATTACTTATTACTGTCATTTGTAAGAATGACACATCGAAATACGGTTACGTAAAAATCTTTTTATGTAATATTACTTGATTGTAATATAATACGGATACGGCTGTTGGAATGAATTATGGGCATGTGTTTGGGCAATGTAACGCTCCTCCAGTCGTAACTCAAATTTAATAAAAAATCAGATACGTCTTTTTGAAAGATGGACGACGATATATGTATTACAAGTTTTATAATATAACTTAAGGCATTTCATTCAGTAATCAGTCCCACTGAGACCTATATATATACTTATGTGCAACAAAATGCGTACGAATTTAAGTTTAAATAATTTGTATCACTTCTATCGCGATCGTAATGTAATAAAACTGTTAACTCTTTGAAATAATCGTAGAAATAGGTATTTTAACCATGCAGAATATTTATTTGAATTCCAATTAATGATATGAACATTTTTCAATGTTTGATCTAATTTATTGTACTAAAATAATGAAAGCTCGGTTAGACAGAATTTGTTTATTTAGGAAATAACACGTTCTCTCGAAGTAAAATCTGAAAATGTGAACGAAGCAAACAGTTTTCTTATTCGGAACAATAATTGAAGCTTGGAGAGTCAAAAGCGGTAACAATAACAATTCACGTCGTAGTTCCAGTGCCAACACTGGTGTACAAACGAAGCCTTAAAATAATGTAATCTCCGCTGCGTTATTCTGGCGTGGCTCATCTCAAAGTACTTCTACACGTGGATCGTATAAAGATAGAACTAGGAAAGATCATGTTAGGAAGTTAACAAATGTACAAGACGCAAGACGTATCAATTGGGGACCATATAGGTTATGCTAATGCTGGTCTTCTATATAAGCGGTTGTTGTTAATGAATGGATAATAATAATAATAGTTTCATTTGTTGATGAACAGTGATCAGTCCAATGTCGGCAAAATCACAATTTACAGTTTTAAATCATTTTCACGAGAAAAAATGTTATTTCATGTTGTATTTATTTTCTAACTACTAAAGATACTTTTTACATTATTTTCCAGAAACAATTTAAATAAATAATAAAAATTCATCTAAAGTTGTCTCGTTTCTTCAAAGCGATCAAACTTACAAATTTCAAACTGCCGCGACACTTTTTCTATTAATATTATCTCTCCGAGAATTTTTGCAGAAGTTTCTCCGATCAGATAGTACCTACTCTCTGACGTCACTTTTCATCTAAAAGGACGACCAATGAATCAATGTCATAGTTTTGAAAGTTTTACACAAAATTGGAAAGAGCGAGTCCATTCGCAGATGAAGTTTTTTTTTTCCCTTTTCAATAAAATATCCAGACCGCGAAATAACTCCGAGACATTTTCTAATTTATCTTCGATGTTTTTTTTAGAGTATCCACTATCTATTTACCAGGGAGAATCGGGGATGCTCCGACGAATTGTAAACTTGTCGTGTCATCTCATTTCCCTCCCTCTTCCATCTGTCTTCTGTCTCCAACCCGATCTAATTCAGGTCCAGTCTATGCACGTGCATTTGTTCTGTTTCGGGCGGGTCACTGATCTATTTTCAACTATCATTGCCGGTTTGAGATTTTTTGTTTAAGTATTTTTACTGGTCGGCTCCTGATTTTCCTAATTTCTCAACCTGTCAAGGAGAATTCTACCCACCACTATTTTTCTGAGAAATCTTATCTTAGGTTTTCCAACTTTCGTGTACTGCGTGTTCTCACTATCGAGTATTTATATTTCTAAACTCTTCCTCGCTGATCGCTTACATCGTACCTCATTTAGGTACTCTATTTCTATTCGATATTCGAAGACTCATTTAAATCTCATGAACTTCCCGGTCTATTAAAAAATACCCTTAGATTTCATTTAGCCCGATCGTATACCCGCTATCGAATCTCCAAAGCTTCGTAAAGTTCACCCGACGATGATCCAACTGGAGTCGCAACGTTGATTAGTCTGAAATTACTGGATATAAAAACAATTAAAGAAAACATGTCTTCCAATTCACGGCTTACATACTACCATGAAAACAAACATGTCTTCCAATGAATGGCTACATAATACGATTTCACATTAACGAGATGTTATTCTGTGCAAAGATTTAGAAGGATACATTTTGTCAAGATTTTCTCCATCAAAGTATCTAATGTATATTTTTGTCAAAATTATGTTCTTTATCAACATTTAAAATGATTATTTTGTTCACATACGTGTTCCTAAATGTATTTTATGTTATAATTATTATTATACAATTCTTTATTCATATGTAATATATTTTCTTATAATTTTATAATTTGGCGTGTCGAGTCCAGCATAATTTATTTTCTACACATAGATTTTTTTAAACATTTTCATCTGAGTGATATTTATGTGCATATTCTTGAATTGTTCAACGCTGTTTTCTTTTACATAATATTTAATGTAATCCATTGAAAGATAAGTAAATTTTAAATACATATCTTTTACCCGTAATATTAGCTAACATACACAACATGTGAATATTATTTATAAGTTCTAGAATTACGAAGGCGGTACGAAAAGTTAGTCAATGTAGATTTTGGGGTTTGTTTCTTGAAGTAAAAGAGCAAAACTAATATTCATTTGTGAAGGAGAAATGCAAAATGTTAACATGACTAGTATTTTATTTGTCACGAAAGCATAAATAAAGGACATCTTCTGTCAGGACCAGACGAAAATTATGGCATATTTTGAAATTACAGGAAATAATCAATTTAGTATTACAAAAAGTGTACATTTTAAGCTGCTCATTGCATTCCATTTAATATTTCATTTTTCTCATTTTAAATATGTTCTACCACCTTAGATTTATTTTGGTCTCAAGAAATATAATGTTTTCACGTGAGGTGCAATATTTCCTTATTTGTCCTTACCAATATCGATACAATTTATAAATAAATTAATGTTGAAGATGTATTTCTACGAAAAAAGTTATGTACGCTCTTTTTCTTCAAAACAATCCGAGAATGTGGACATTATCTTATGAAACAAAATGGAATTATTATAATTCAAAGACTTAGCACTTTCGACCTTTCACTTTATTGTTTGTGATATTATAAATACTTAAATAATATTATACGGTCGTTGGAAGAAACATTTACAGTGATTTTTATTGTTCGAGTGACAAACTTGTTGCGTCATATTTTCTGTTTTTCTACTTTCGTATGACTTGTAGTGAAATATATATTTTTTTTGTCGTGAACATACACTGCATACTTAATTAATATTTTTTAAATACAGAAAATTTATGAATTAAATTAATTTTATAAGTACATAGTACGCAAACATCATTTTAGTAAATCTTTTCATGTCTTCAATACTTTTTTAATAGTCTTTTGTCGGTTGCCGAAGTATATTATATTATTATGTAATTCATTCACACCAATTTTCTGTTGAATTTTTTTATTTTTGGTTCATTTTTAAGAATAAACCAAAGATTATTCAAATTAAAAATTTATTGTAATCTACAAGTTAGAAGATTTTTTATTACAATAATTATTAAATTATGTTTTTCTTTGATATGTAAGCAAATCCACTGTGTTATACCACGTTTCATTAGTGGACATAAACGTGCGTTTTCATGTTTGTGTGTTGTCTGTTTCGGTGAAGGTACGAAGAAAAACAGTCATTAAACTGTACTTTATATAAATGTATATATATTTAAAAACTATAACCTACGAAAGACTTAAATAATACAATAAACTGTGAAATGTTTTAATACATAAATTACTAATTTTGTTTTATTGTGACAACCCTCATTTATTATTTTCATAATTTACATAGAAATTAGTTTTTATTTTCTTATTATACTAATATTTTATTTTTTCCTTGAGATCTAAAACAAAAAGAATTCCCGAAGAAAAGTATCCGAATCCACACCTTTTCAAATTAAAAAAAGATGTTACACCAATTTCCAATTTTTTTGAGTTGTGCATAGTAATATTATTGAAAAATGTACATTTTAAGCAATCTCAGTCAAACCCATTCAGTCGCTCATCCCTGATTGGCCGTTTACAGGTTTGGATATCTCTTTATTAACATTCAATTTCAAAGCAATTTTAAATATTCCTCTTAGTAAAAAATATCCTATTTTAAGTAATTAATTTGCAAAGATAATTTTTTAATAGAATTTCTGAACTTCTGACATTTTGAATTACTGAGAAGTGTCTTTCAAGTTCAAGTGCAAAAAAATAAATTAAAAATACACCAATTTTACATTAAAAAACTTTTAATGTGGGAACAAAAATAGTGCTATAAATTTTATATATCTTATTATGTGTCTTTGTCACACTTTTATAATGAATTTATTAATTTGCTTCTAAAAATAACTTTTTCAAAAAAAAAAAAAATTTACTAACTCACTTCTATAATTGCTTTAAAAAAGAAAAAAAATAGGTATATAAAAATATCTGACGTGTAATTTTTTTAACGTAAGCATTATCAGTAATTCTATAATGGTCATTTCTGGTCGCATCCTATTTCATGATCGCTATATTAATGCAAATCTTAATTATTTTTATTTTTATTTTGCGCGGGTTCCGTTGTCTTGATGATAATTACATGACACAAGTTATGTTTTAAAATAGTAATATTTAAAATATTGTGTGTAGGCCCTCAAGCATATTACCCTTAATTTATGCGTTTTTATGTTTAAAAAATTTAAATCTTATAAAATTTCACATTTGATGGATAATCATATAATTTGTATGTAACATTATCAAAAAAAGTAAATGGAAATGTGTATTTAAAAGAAAAAAATTCCCAACCCATATTTACATATTCCCAAGTATTTAGAAAATCCATATTTCCTAAATATCCATGTAATCTCACTAATGAGTAATTTTCACGTATTCATTAATTTTGTTTTAGTGCGCATTTTATTGTAGATTAAATATACCGAACATAATTCATGTTGAACAAAATAATTTTCCATTTTCATAAAACCTATTGTAGAAAAATCGTGATGAATATAATATTTTTATGATCTAAAAACATCATAATGTTTTGGGTATTAACTTTGGTAAGTAAGGGAAATTATAATATTTAGGATATATAATCTATCATAGTAGTTCGTACACAATCGTTTACGCTACCGCGACTATCATTGTACCAAGAGAATTTTTTATAAAACAGAAAGCAAATAAAAAATCCCCATGAAAATTCGGGGGTGTTGTTAATTATTTAATTATCTTTTATTAATTTTTTTAAATATTTTTTTACAATTACCCGTAGTCGATCTATTCGCAAGACTGAAAGAATAGTAAAAAATATGTCTTAATATGCAAATTTAACAGACAGATAAATTTTGACAAAAAAATGGATTAAGAATTTTTTTTTCTTTATCTTCACCTCTTCTTTTATATCTTACTCCCACGGAGATCACAATAAAATGAATTAAAAATTGTATTTTTGTTGTTTAGACCACTGTGTTATTTCTACGTCAACCGGTCTCGATACTAACGTATCTTCATCAGGACAGGCGTACAACTGAACTATTCCATACAATTTAAACGTCATCCATTACGGAGTGTAGGCGGAGTCTTGATAAGAGTGGGAGGTGATTGACAGGGTGACATTGAAATAAGAAACATATTAAATAGCGGGATGTTTGTAAGGTTTAATTGATTATTAGTTATATTGGACTTAGTGTTGAGTGATTTTATGATTTCTACATGTTCTAAATTATCCAATCTAAACCCTTTATTATTAATGTGTAAAATTTCAATGCCGATTTTTTTACGAAATTGTGGCCTGTCTGTTTCTAAAAGGTTGCTATTTAATATATTCCATATTTCAATGTCAATCACCTCCCCACTCTTACCAAGACTCCGCCTACACCCCGTAATGGATGTCGTTTAAATTTAATGGAATAGTTCAATTGTACACTAGTCCTGACGAAAATTCGTTAGTATCGAAACCGGTTGCCGCAAAAATAACACAGTGGTTTAAAGATAAATATGATTACAATTTTAAATTAAGTCTAACCACAAAATTAACGCTTTCTGAAGGTGGTGTCTGCACCAACAATACAATAAAATGAGTCCAAGGGTTTGAGTACCAAACATACAGTTTACTTCATCAATTATGTCACCGGTTGAAATACTTGAGATAATGACATTTTTTGACTTGTAGATTTTGCAGCAACATTTTCTTGGTACTGTGAATGTCGCCAACTAGTGTTCGGATTGCGTTCGGGTTGGAGTATTCGCTTGTCGCTGTGTATTCTGTCCCTTGTTGTGTATTATCTGAGTTAACAGGTGGAGGTCACTTCTGCTAGAAACTTCTCTCACCGAAAATAACGCCGGCGCCGGACGGGTGACCCGAGATCGGACTTCTTGTAGGACGGTCTCTAAATCTAAATAGAGAGTTGAAAGATTGTTTCTGAGGAAACTTTAGTACAAAGAGATTGTAAAGAATAAAGCGAGGAGAGAATCGTTGTCTTCTACAAAAGGAGGGTGAGTGTGATTATCTGCCTCACTCCTTGTATTTTCTGTCTTGCTTCTGTGCTTGTGCGGTGTGTTGATCTTTTTATTGTTTTGTGTGATTTATATTATTTGTATCTCTCTTTTGTTTCTATTTCTTATCTTATCTTTTCTGCATTATTTGAATTGTAAGTTTTCTAAAGCTTGTTTCAGTTTACTTCTATTTTAAACAAACTATACTTCGGAATCTAAAGTTGAAGCATGTTTACCAATATTATGTATTCAATAGCTTTATGATAATACGACTTATTTATATATAATTAAATTACTAATCTCTTTATTGTGTAGATTTATTGTTGTAATTTTTTATATAATACAACCCTCCAACATAAACGGTGATTCTTCTCAGGCGGAAATGTTGGACGACTGTATCTACCTACATATGTAAGCTATGCATTGTCTATAAAAATGATATTATCCGTGACAAATCTCTATCTAACTATCTAATTTATTTACCGGATCGTCCTAAAGTGCAAGTACCATGTTTCAGCACCGAGAACCGGTGTGTGAATTCGTAAATATGAGGAGTTGTATTTGCACTTTTATTTGTATGTAACTATGGATGTTAAATAACTCGCTAAACTCATTCACTGGAAATATTGTACCAGTTGCAAAACCTTATTGAATACAATAATCGCTTATTCATTTTTATTGCAATATAGTATTTTTAATTATTTTAAAATCCTTGAATTTTTCAGCTACAAATTAGTAAAATGGTTCCTTAATTTTTTACGACTAAGTGTTTTATATCAGTAATTTATTAATCGCAACGTTTCACATCGTTTCACAAAAATATATGTTTTTTTTATGACCCATATATAACATTATTTATATCACGTTACGTGAATAGTTTTACAACTTACTGAGTAATTAATTAAATATGTCATAATTATCTGAGGTTTGAATGCAAAATTTTATTACATTTTCTTTATTTAATAAATGGTCGCCTACGTAAATGACTATTTGTATTTAATCCAATTTCGTTCTATGATTTTGCCTGAAGCTTTTATAATATTCAATGCTCTCTAATTTTGCCACTTTTAAAAAATAAACCTCAATTCCTATAAATTTATCATATTGTCGTTTCTGTTCCTACAGAATGCCGTCAAGCCTTCTTTCTCTACGCTGGCCAGTGTGTCGACAGTTGTCCGGAGAAGACATTCCCGAGTCAATCTTTCTCTGGCCCGATCATCGAACCGAAACCCAAAGTCGACAATTTCGGTAGCATCGAAACCCTTTCTGCATCCCTCAAGAAAAGATCTCCAAAACACAGCGATCGATTATCTTTCAAGAAAAATCCGCACGTGTCACGGAACGTGATGAAGCCAGAGCCCCCGAAGATCTGTTTAGAATGTCACTATTCTTGCGTCACCTGTTCTGGACCCTATAACTACCAATGCACCAGCTGTCCCAGTGACGCCCAGCTCGTGAACTCTTCCAATGGTCTCGGAAATGCCAAAGAGAATTACTGCTATCCGTCGCAAATTCTTCCGCAGATTGAGAGCGCTTCTTGGCTTTTTAGACTTTACATAATTTTTGCTATAATCATGGCTCTCGTAGTTGGCACGATATTCTACTTCTTCCTTTCTTGCTTGTTGACGAAACTAGGGATATGCAGATTCTGTCGAAGAGGTAGCAAAGATTTGGCCAGCATCAGTTACAACCGGTTGGGGAATTCAGACCATTTTTCAGGTCTGCACAAGAACGCAGACATTGTGAAAGAGATACACAGCGCCATCTATGACGGAAGTGATTCGGACAGTTTGGAAGAATAATTTAATGTTCCATTTTAAAACTTCTGTTTAATTTTTTTTGTGTGATGTTTACCAGGTCAGTCCTTTTTTGTTTAATTCAAATTGTGAATTTTTGCATTCCGTTTGTGGATAACCTCAATATTTTTTTATATATATATTCACTATATTTTTTATTAATATTTGGTAATAAACAAAAGTTCAATTAATTGGCGCAGCTTTTGTATTGCGGGAGGAATTATGGGACCATTTAGGTAATATTTATAATATTAGGTTTTAATTATTATTGTTTCTCATATAAAAAAATGACTGAAACATTTTTATTTATCCTTGAGTACTAAGTCTACATACAAAGATTATTTTAGTGGCATTTAGATGTAAACTATTTTTTTCTTTTCACAATGGTACTAGGAATACAATTGTTTCACTCGTGATCGCTCAAGAACAAATTTTGTTTTTTTCAATTTAAATACATAAGTGCCTTACTAAGTCTTTATTACTGTCATAATTGTTAATAATAAATTAATTTAGCTGAGCACTGATTATTCGCACATTACAATGAACTACCGCACAAAAATTAATTTTTGAATTTTAACCTTGTTATGAAAATATCATTTATACCAGTTGAGAGTATGTATATTGATATAGTTGATGTAGAATTAGAATAAGTGCCCTTGTCCTAATACTATCGGTGATATTCTCAGTTAAAAAAAGTGTAAAAAAATGCAACTGAGAAGGATTTGCAATAATGATGATGAATCCGCCTCCATAGTTCAGTGTGCGACTTGGTCAATAGGAATTGAGACAAAGGCAAGGCGTAGACAAAAGCACTTACTTGAGAACACTTAATTTATTCATTACTAGTTACAATATAGGTTATTGAAATGCATGATTATAAATTACCTACGAGGTGGAAAGTTAGAGTGAATTGGAATGATAGATGTTGAGCAGCTAGGCTTGGGCTTGGCAGTAAAGTGGTGAACGAAGTATGAAAGGTGCGAAATTTCACTGTGCGGCGTGCTGCGCGCGCCGCTGTGTTGCCCGCTCTATTGACATACGATGCTGTTTAGTATTAGTCCGAAATGTTTCACACTGTGTCTGTTTCACCTATGTGTTATCGTGTATTAACTCTGCTATTCTGTTTACTCATTTTAATATGATTACTCCTATTATTGTTTGAAGTTAATCGGAATAATCAGCGCTCTATAGTAACTAAAAATTAAATAAATGATAGCATTTAATAATTCATTAAATTATTATAGTTTTGTGATTTAAATAGTTTAATAATATGACAAATTGAATAGTTATATATTAGTTCTTTATATTAAATTAAGAGACTTAAAGCAATTCAAATTCACTAAACAAATAATGCTTTGATAGCTAATTGTATTTAAGTTACTTACTTAATTTTTTTTAATAAATTGTAATATCATAATATTTCCTTCTTATTGTGTAAAGACTATTTTTTATCTATGTCACGGCCAACTTCTTGTTCACATATCTTAAATTAAATTATTGAATATAGCTCATTACAAATACTTCACTATCACTAATAGACTTTATATTTGAATTTTTTTTTAAGAAATATATATTATGTTTTTCTTTTTAAGAAATAAAATTGTTTTCTAACTTAAAAGTTCCAGTTTTCAAACATTTAACGACAAAACACACCCACCAAATATTAAGATCAAATTTTAAGTGAATTCATAATTCTTTATGAAATTCTTATTTATATTAAGATAATTTAGTACTGTAATTAATATTTGTCTCAAATTAAATTCATACTATGCAGGTTTTTTTAATTTAACACTGGAACAATTACTTACCTATCCAAGATATTAAAATGTATATATTTAAGTTTTCTTATGTTTAAAGTGCCTATTTTAGTGGGTTTTTTTTATTATTTAAAAATAATAGATTTAATAAAATATAATTAATTTCGAGGTTCAAAAATTTCTTATTTTTTCTACCATTTTCTATCTTTAAAAATGTTGTTAATTTTCTTAAATTCTTCAACAAAATCAGTTATTAATATCTCTCAAATAAAATATAGTCACTTCATTTGGATTGTTGACATGATCCAACGTTTTAAGTAATGATGAATGTTTAAAACATGTACAACGAGACATTAAATCAAGTTGCAGTCATTTCAGGAAATGTGTAAAATAAATAACGCAGCGTTTAGTACTGAATTTATTTACTTGCTAATTTGTGTGAAATAATTCAATGGTGAAAGTTGTGTTACAAAAAGCTAATAGTCATATAAAAAAATTGGAACATCTAAATGAAATTATTTTTCATATATTTTTTTTGATTTGAGTTAAAGTTTTCACAATAGAGCGCGGAGAAAATAATATAAAAAGTAAAGAAAAAATCTTTATTTCTTGCTTCTTAAACAATTTCTTAAAATCTTCTTTGCGAGTTTATTTGCTTCTTTATAATATATATTTTTCGTATTCCAATCATTCTCAGGTGTCCTCGCTTCCTCAGTCATTATAATAACTGCTTGTTCTTCGGACTGGTGACGGTAGACTTTGTTTCACATTTTGTTTTTTTTATTAACAGAGTTACCTTATTTCATAAAATTAGATCCACGTATTATTAAGCAGGTAATGTGCGATTATTTTTCAATTCTACTTTAATAATTATCAATATTAACTTTGTGGTTAAAATTCATATTTTCATTTATTATCTTTATTTTATTAACCACTTAATTGAGTTTAAATACATCTACCGGTTTCGAAAAATACCATTTTCTTCTTCAGGATGTCATAACTAACTAAAACATATATTATTGTTTCTTAAATAATAACAAAGATAACTATGACATCCTGAAATAGAAAATGGTATTTTTCGAAACTGGTAGATGTATTTAAACTCAATTAAGCGGTTAATAATACAAAGATAATAAATAAAAATATTTTTCAATTCGTCACCCAGAAGAAAAACAGTCTGTAGCTGAATTATGTCATTTATTTTTTTCATTTATTAGGTGTGGGGCGAATTTATTGCAATTAGTTCCAAATTATTTTTACAATCTCAATTTTATCCGAAACTATTTCGTAATAATGGATTTAATGTGTTATTATAAATGTGGCTGACTATTGATTTGTATGGGCACTTACCTCAGTGACAAAATGTTTCTGTATATATCGCTAACAAGGTTATCAATGAAACAAAGAACCATTGTCCAGTTTAAATCCTAAGTTGTACACCCAAACTAACAATAATGAACTGATTGCTGCTAAATGAGGCAAATAGCGAATCCTTTATGTTATCCTTCTAATAATGGTTATAAACAAAGAAAAAGGTGGTTAACATTATCATCGTCACTATTGGTTCTATAATTTGCGATCTTGGCCTCCCCTATTCATCCATTCACAAACCATTTATTTCTCTCCAGAACCGGTTGTGTCTTTGAGGTCATTGTCACTCCACCTTAGCTTTGCCTTTCCCGAGCTCCAGTGTCCTGGACTTGTGTTCAGCTATGTCTTCGGTGATTGCTGTTCGGTCATCCTTTCTACATGGTCCAATCACCGAAGTCTTCATATTTAAATAAACCTCGGAACGTTTATAATAGTTGATAATATTGAGCTCGGCGTTGTAGCATCTACGCCCAAATTCATTTTCCAATACTGGCCCAAAAATAAATCTCAAAATTTTCCTTTCAAAAATATCCAGTCACGCTAATCTTCTTAATCAGTACAGTGCTTCAGACGCATATGTAAGTTAACAGTTAATGCAAATATATTTACGCAAAGCATATTACATATTATTTAAAATATTTTTTAAAAAATAATAATTTAATGTATTAATTATAAATATATACATATAAAATCAATCTTGTCAAAATATATTGTTTTTGCGCTACCGGGATACGGACCTGGATCTATATTTTCAATCCGGGGAAGTACATTACCAATTGTGCTATAGCGCTAGTATTTTTCATGACAAATTTTCGAACTTATATGTTACACTTTTTCAAATGAATACATCTGTCGTTCCATTATTTGAAAGCCATCAACATTGTTTTTACGGAATCTCAAATACCTTTGAGTAAACCGACTGCAGAGGCCAGAATTATCAAGTCATTTTTATTAAATTTTGGACACATTGATACAACTTGTGTTATTAAGGAGAACACATTCTTATTATGAAGTTGTAATTATTCAGAACAGACGGTCTGTGATGTTTTAAATACTAATTATTTAATTAATGTATTCTCCTTAATAATATATTTTTTTATTTAATCTTATTATTCCTTTTAGAATAAATTGCTAACACCGCGTAGCATTTTAAATAGTGGTTTTTAAATTATTTTATTATCACAGCTCTAAGCAATACACACGTATCTGGATGACATTGTGTAAGGCAGATTTGCTAAAAAATAAAGTTTACACTTATTTTTATGTTCGTTTCTGTACTTTCAACATTAGAAAATACTCGAATAAAATTAATTAAAAATAAAAACAGCTTCAATGATTAAGATTCGGTACTTGCATAATAAGATAATTGCATTTTATCACTACATTATTTACCTCCGGTAATATTTTCTTTTGTAAAATACGTCGATGTTTTTCATAAACGCTTTGTTTCTTTACGGCGTCTTATCAAAGAAATACCTTTGCATGAGAGAAATGAAAATAATTTAAACTGCGCGGAAGAAGTTACCCCCTTTTCTTCACTTCCTTCCCTGCTCTCTACTGCTTCTCGTCAAAGGACTGAAATGCAAATTGGCTTCAAATGGCCTTTAATCGTTTGTGATCATCGGGCATTAGTTGAAAGTAAAATATTCAAGATTGTCTTTATTACTCTTAAGTGTGATCATACTTCTTGTATCAACAAGTGTTTATACAATAAAACAACGTGAATTTATGTAAATGGACAATATTTTTTTTGTAAATAATTTGCTTTGAATAAATATTATTAAAATATCAATCGATTTGTTATTTATTTCTATTTCTAATTTTAAAAATGTATTTTAAGATAGAATTTGTCTTTTCAGAGGCTTCTCGGGTATGATGTGTCACGAAACTACGTTTAAAAACCATTTAAAAAGTGCTTAACATTCTATAGAACAAAATGCAATTAATAAAATATACATCGCTTTCATTTTACAAAAAACAAAAAAAGACGTCTCTGAATTGGTGATCAGACAACTGCACACACCCTCGTAAAAGTTGCCTTACGATAGCTTTCATTCCTTTACGATGTGTTGCATTCAGTTAGTTAGGTTAGGTTAGGTCATATTATACTAAGTCACGGCAGCAGATTAATAAGTCGACTGTGTACATCTGACGTATGTGCAGTTGTCACGGAACTGTCTGAATTGGTTCGGTTCAGTTTGGAGAGACAAGAACAAATTACAATGATCTGTATGCGGGGCATATTCTACAGCAGGGCTGGTTGGTACATGTGTCTGATACTTGTAGCACTTCACAGGGGACATTCCTCACTATAGGGTGAATACATATCACTCGTGGAGATGGTATTGTGTTGGAGAGAATGGTTAATTTTGCCCTATACAGACAGTTTGGATAATTAAAAACGGGAATATACAATATCGGAAAATCATTTCAGATTTGATCAGTCACAGTGAAACGATGGCACCAGGTTCCTAAGAAAAACTCAATGTTAAATTATTATTTTTAGAGCACTTTCTATAATTGTAAAATCATTGCAATTATTCATGTTTTTGTCATTCAAAGTTATTCGTTTGAGTTAGACCTACAAGTTGTAGCTTGTGGGTGTAATGGTTAAGACGTTAGTCCAGTGATCTAGTGGTCGATCTAATGTTCGCGCCACGTTCCAGTACACCAGTAATTTAGTCCTATTTTCATAGTACAAGCGTTTGGCTTAGTTTTAAAATAGTAATAATATTTATGTTACATGTATTCCGTGTACGCAACTCTATTTAAAAAAAAAAATTATCGGACTTTTGGTTTAACTGGGAGTTCAAACCTTGATCCTGGAGAATACTGAGTTTCATAACGCAAGTGATTAGCTTAGTTTAAAAAATAGTAATTATACATGTCACATGAATTCCATGCACGTATTTAAATATTAATTATCTTAAAGGAAAATTAATATACAATTATTTAAAAAATTTGGATATTCATTTCACATATCATCCTTAATAGGTCTTAATATTAAGCTATGTCACGCATTATAAAGGTAATTTTTTATTTTCATGATAAGTAAATATATTTGAAAAAGGATCAACCTGAAAATGTTAATATTATTTAACAAGGAATGAAGTGGAAATATCCAACATAGTTCTAAACTTAAACTTTCCTTGAAAAATAAACTAAATCAATATTTGGAACAATGTTGAACAACTCGGAACACAATTTTGTTCCAACACTTTTAAGTACCAAAAAGTGTGTGGCTTGAACAGCAGTCTGCTTCTAGTGGTATGATGGACAACTTCTAGCATGCATGGCGGAGTTGCGTAGTGGACCACGCAGGTGGAGACAGATCAAAGTCACTGCTCTCTTCACTCGACTCACCTACACCTACACACCGTATCTGATAGTGTACTTATTAATTTTTAACGTTTACAATTAATAAACAACATTACCTCTGAGTACTCTTCTGTCTAATCCATCATCGTCATCATTACCCTCGTTTCATGAGATTCAGATAATCGATTAAGGTGCATGTAAGGATTTAGGATTTGGTGCACTTGAGAATCGATTTAACAATCAAATCCCATCGTATCTCACCAGCACGCACCTATATATAACAATTATATAAATTAATGTCATATCGTCGTCTCGTCCTTCTCAAAGGCGTATCTCGAATTTGTTGATTTTACAGCAGACGCTATATTAACAAATTGTGTGTAATTTTTCAGTGTTGAAAAATTATAAAAACAATAATCTTACCGATTTCTGAGGATATTTTTTGATTTAAAAATAGTATGAGGTGTATTTATTCCATAAATATGACATATTACTGTCATTTGTAAGAATGACACATCGAAATAAGAATGGTTCAACTTCAAAATGTTTTTATATAATATTACTTCATTGGAATAAAATTGAGATATGCCAGTTTGAATGAATTATGAGCACGTGCTTGAGCAATGTAACCCCAGCCGTAACTCAATTTTAATAAAAAACAAGATACGTCTTTTTGAAAGATGAACGACGATATTAAGTGCGAGTATATTTATTTTATTAGACATCTGGGTGTGTAACCCTGCTAAATAATCACCGTACTCAAAACAGACTCGTTGCGTATTGATTTTCATGTATAAAATGTCAAACCGTCAAACATTACTTAGTATCACGATTTATATGTACGAAATAATCTGTACGATAAAATAAAAATATAATAATTTTCTCAGAAACCCGGTAAAGACGATGAAGTATTATTTATTTTGTTCGCTCGGCAATAAGACAAGAAATGTTGGAGAAAAGGTTTTATCTAAGTTATTGTTTTTGAAAATATTTCAGATCCTTTATTTTGCCATCAAATATATCCTTCGCGGCAGGCACAAAAGAAATCAGTTATCTCAGAGTCGAACAAAGCCCTTGTCTAGAAGAAGCGCACAAAAGGGTTTATAATTTAGTCTGCTTAGAGAAGCCCACAAACCCGAGCGTAGCATTGAAAGTAATTACTATAATATATGTACAGAATAGAATGTAACATGGTGAACATTTTAAGTGTTCCTTTCTTTTCTTTTTGTACTCTATTATTAGGCCTTTGAGACTCAGTATTTTAAAGCAACATTTACGACATGGCTTCCAGGCAGATTTCGACAGAAATACTATTGCGACGTAACTTTTTTTTGTTATTTTTTTATGGTTAATACAAATTAGAAATATTATCTTATAAAACAAAACAATAAGTATACAAGCAAAAAGATAAATGAATTAAAAGTATATTTAAAGAAAAAACTACATTTATATTTTCAAATTGTGAGAACAGTATCTAAATAAAGCGGAATAAAGTTATGCAAGGTGATGTTTTCTACTTTTTATTCTTTCATATTGTTCCAAATATGATGCAGTCATTCAAAAAAAATTCTATATACATGGTAAATTTTATTTAAAATATTTCATTTCTATAGGATCAATATCCAGTAATTCCGTGTAATATGCCTTAAAAAAAGTTTGAATCGTGAGACTCGCAACTCTTACTGAATCGTCCAAATATTATATTTATTTGGCATTCAAATTTTATACCAGATTTACCACTTTATTTCATGAAAAACACCCCCACGATATTATCAAACTGCTTCATATTTCATTCAGGGATTCATTCGATTTCTTCGCTGCTTTTTTACGATTTATTAATGTAATAAGCTTGGATATGTTCTCGTCACTTCGGACAACTTGTTTCCAAAACAGTAATAGCATCAGTCGTTTTATCTTACATACTTTATTTTATTAATTTCGCCGTACATAAATCCGCAATACAAATGCTCGCAGTCCGCGTTGTGTAGATGTTCCAGAAATATTAAGCTAAGACAACCCCTCTATGATATCTCTACCAGATTTTGAAAAGTATTTTTATATTTTCAAGGAAATTGCCGATCATAAAAATCTTCTCAATTAAACAGGTTAGCTCAGGTACAATAACGACAATTTTCAAGTACTGTAGTTATAAGCTTAATTTTAATATTAGTAAAAAACATTCATGATATTGGCTACTGCATTGTACACACCTAAATGAAATTATTTAACAAAAACATATACAAAAGGACAACAAATCTTAATTTATTATTAATTCGAAAAAAGTAATTCGATAGAAATGGTTGAGTATCTACAAGGTACCATAAAACGGGAAATATCCTTTACTTAATTCTTTTGCCCAGTTCCAGAAGGATTTTTTTATGTTAAACTTCATTGCCGACACGTACTATGAAGTTATTACATCAACCACAAACGCCCCTGGATTTGCATTCACCTTATACCATTCAATAATCAGCAAATATACATATACTTATTTTTTATTTAACAAGAAATGTATCATTTTTAAGATAATTGTGTACAAATATATTCTTTAAGCAATATAGGAGATAAAATCTCATGTTTAGAAAGGTAGATCGTTTACAATTTTGAAATAGGTATATTTATTTAGGGTAATACATTTTTAAAACTCTTTTTAAAATAGGGGAACAATATACCGTCGTTTTATAGAAAGAAAATATTTACAACAATCCGAGATAAAAAAAATATTGGAAAATTCATCAAATATGAAATACAATATTAAATATAATATAAGTATTGTGTAGACTACAAGAATAATAAATATTACATAATACACAAAGTCAACATATATTATAATAATAATAGTGTGTTTATTCTAGCGTGATCCACATAATTTAGAGAATAAATTTACATAGTTTAAACATGTTACTTAGTTAATTCATAATCACCAAATGTAAATTTAAAATCATTTAAAGAAGGAAATAAAAATTAAAACTAGTAAAAAGAAATAAAGAAGCTATGTTTAAACATGAAAATATATTGGATAAAACATGATATTGCTTCATAGGTGTGCTTTTAAATTGGATTAAAAGGTATATTTTTATAGTACAAGGTTGATATTGTATTAACATTGAACTTTCTAATAGTTATTTTTCATGGTATTGCCAAACTTCTATTTTATTTAATAAAATATTTAAGTAGAAAACGCATATTACTTTTTTTATTAAAACGAGTCTGGCGGAATATCAAAGTGTTCAATTCTAGGCTCTGCGAATGGCAACACGTGCAAAAATACGGATTATGCTATGAAAATAGAATGAACCAATATGGCTGCAAAGCGGAACTTGAAACACCCGGATGTAAGACATAAAGTTAAAAATATTGGTAAGTTCAAAATATGCTGTATCGTTATGCGATGTTTTAGAATTGTGAATAGATAGTTGTGTTGTAAATACGTGAATACTATCAGTACATTTGTGTACCTGGAAAGCAATGTCTAGAAATGGATGAAGATATTGGAGAAGACGAAAGTACCTGCTGGTAATATGAGAAAATATCATCTAAACGTCAAAACTTATAATTGCCAATTATATTTTAATATAGCTTAAAAAATGATAAGATAGAATTAGGAATGATATTAATAATAATATATTAATTGGATAGTAGATTTTAAAAATTAATATAAATAACTTAATATGTAACCACTTGAATTAACTATATAAAACCTACCGGTTTCAGAACGAGCTGTTCGATGGAAGAAACGAGAAATAGTTCGTTTTTATATAATTATTTCAAGTGGTTACTTAATAATAAATATTAAAGTATTTATATTAATTTAAAAAAATAGTAAATTAAGTAATATAAATTTATAGTAGTCTCTTAAGAAATGAAGATGTAATAAAATAATATAAACCTGAATTTATATAAGCTTACTTAAGGTAGATAAAAGATAATTCGTTAATGAGTTGGTATAATTAATTAAAAGATTTGTTACAATAAAACTGGAGGTACGTTCACAAAATACATGTTTTATCGAATGGGACAAGTTTTATCTAATTGAAGCGAGTTTCTTACTGTTTTGTCTTATAGGTTATATAAGCGATTTATAATTGGAATGTGAATGAGTCAATTAGTACTCAAAGACTAGTAATGTGAATATAAACAAGTCAATCAATACAGTGGATTGTAATGTAAATAAGAATGAATGATTCAGAGATTAGATGTGAATGAGAGTAATTGATATATTTTTAATATATGTAGAAATAATGAAAATAGTTGGAGACGTCAAAAGACCTGAAAAAAAACGTAAAAAAGTGGGCAGGAGTATGATGTCTAATCTGTCGAATCTTTATTATAAGAATCTGGAAAGCGACGCGTGAATGTAAAAGATATATGGCATTTTATCTCTGCTTTATCCTGTCGAATATATACATAGATATATTCTAAAGTAACTTAAATAGTAATTAAGATAGCGTTACATATTTTATCCTTACTGCGTATGTTCTGCGAGAATTATTTTATTTCAGTTTTTTATCCACGCATTTCTTTGTTTGCTATTTTTGTATCGAGCCGAGCCTCATCCGAGATAATAGAACTCCGGATCGGAGGAAAAACGGTGAAATTAATGTTTTTTGCACAAAGCTTTGTCCCAGAAAGCTCCGCTGTGAGCAGATTGTGATATACGAGAGCTTTAGGAAACCCCGTATTAGGGGGTGTGTTAGGTGTGTTTCACTTGTATCACCACTATTATACACCCGGATCTCATTCCGCTGACCTAACTAAACTTTTTGCCGATTCGGACGATTCATTTCAATTGCAAATCGTGTTTTTGCATATAGCGATTCATATAAATTATCGAACACCGAGCGTACAATTATTTCCTACAGTTTTTCAACATTACAAATTATTGTTTGATGTACAAATTTACGGTAAAAAGTTGTCAAATGTTCCTCTGTTTTTCTGGGATTGTTATTTCTCATTACCGAAAAATAGTTTGTTACGACTTTAAAGGAGTTATATATTAAAATTTTATTATGTAGTATATTTATTATTTTGTTTTATTACAAATGTTTTTCATTTGTTAAACACCCCGTTTTTAAATCAATAATTATTTATTATTATTTTCCAAACTGGTCAATAATATTTAATTTTTTCTTTGATCTTTTATCAATTTTTTTGGCAGCTAAATCGTTTATAACAATAAAGGAATCTGATATTTCATTTTTTATATAGTTAAGCCCAAACAAAAAATTAGAATCAAAAACTGAAAAAATTGCTTAAATGGGCTGGAGGAATAATAAGATTGAATAGAGTTCAGAATAAGAACATCAGAGGAAGTTTTAAGGTTTCACAGGGAAAATGGGAGAAGCCAGGCTGAGATTGATCGCATGCAATCTGGTGGTCAAACATTGAAAAATTAATTAAGGACTCCCGTATATGTGAAGAGACCATCCAGGATAAGGCGTCCTACGCTTTCATACAATGCAGGCATAGAGCGGCATCTGGCGCCGGGTAGCAAAGACGCGGCAGCCACGTCGCATACCACCGTACAGACGAGCTTGGTAAAACCACCGAGAGAGGCGGTTCACGCAGCTTCGCGTAACGACCGGCAGAGCCTGGTATTGTATTATTCTGTACTACTATTAATATTGAAAAAATATTTCGATTCATTTATCGATATTACCGGTAACGATAAAATCTGTAATGGAATCCCTGGAACTCTTGGACGTACTATCCGAACATGACTTTGTTCAGACACAAAAAGTTTGGGTCAATCGATTTAAGTTTTAATTATTAAGCTTGGGATCTTCCATGGCTGAACGGTCCAATATGCTGGGGGGATAAACGATTGATCCAGAATTAACGACATCTATTATCGTTCTCTAAAACTGTAAATTCCACAATACGATACTTCCCCGAACGATGTAATTGAGAGGGTATGACGGCCTGTGGAAATCAGGTTTCACTGAGTATCAAAAATAATTTTAGACCTTTCCCTTTTTTTCATGTTTTGTTAATGCTTTCTAATAAATATAATTGTATCAACGTACCATCACCAGCCGTGGCAGAGTGGATAAGGGGTCTTACAAGAAATCAGATTCCAGAGGACGGACAATCGTTGGACGAATGCACTTGGGGAGGCTTTCATCCAACAGTGGATAAAAAAATTGCAATCGCATTATTTATTTTTCAAAATATTCGTATGCCGCCTACAAAAGCCTAGCAGCGAGACAATGTAACAAGGTACGTGACAATATTATTTAAAAACTAGTGTTTGTATTTGAAAACCCTGGTCCTAGAGCGGACCCAAAAATATTATTTATATATTTACCGATTAGTATTATAGTACAGCCAGTATTACAGTTTTTAAATTTTAAAATTCTTGACAATATAAATATGCAATGTACTAGTTTATTTTATATTTGAAAAATATATCTTCAGAATACAAAGATAGCGTGTTCACCTAATTCGTAGATATATTTTAAAGGAAATTGACACTTCTTAATGTATCAATATATTTTCAAATTTCTCTATGCGTGACGCACAGGAGGACATCTAGGTATATGTGTACTTGTAAGATATGATTCCAAATATAATTGTACGTACAAAACGTAATGGTACATAGTACAATAGTAAATACACGTGTGTGAGCGCATAAATGCTATTATAACAAAAAATTGGTAACACTGATTTTACTGTTCCCGTCAATTTTTTTTCACATATATTTGATAGTGTAGGTTATTTCTTATTAGAATATATTTTAATTTTTTAATTTTTTATTAATATTAAAAATATAATACAATTTCAATAATCAGTTGTTATACATATACATATTTTAACATTTATTTCTTCTCTATGAGAGTAAGACTCGTGTATAGAGAAGGAGTATATTCGAGTTAATTTATATTTCAGTTGATCTGTGTACATATTTGTTTTACTTCAGTTACAAATTTATGATAGTCCGTAATTTTTCTAATTGTGATGGGGAGATTGTTAAAAAATTTGATACCTTGATAAATATATTGATTTTGAGTTGCGGTATATTTTAGTTTTGGGATATCAATTTGATCTATATATATTTTAGATCGGAATTCGCTTCTAAAATTTAACTGATTTTCAATTTTGAAAATTTGAATTATTGAATTTTTTTTGTATGTCTACTATTTTTGGTACTTTAAAATCTGTGAAAAGTTGTATACTTGGATAGTCTTTTTTTTTTAGAATAATTTTTATTATCATTTTTTGAGTGATTTCTAATTGTGACATTGAAGTTTTATATGCACCTCCCCATCCAATAATACCGTATTGCAAATGTGACTGTACAAACGCGTAATATATTATTTTCAGATATGTAAGTGTTTTCTCGAGTACAGGCCTTGGTGTGAATTTTAATATGAATTTCGGTGTTTTGTTTCTGTTGAATAGCAAATCGTAGAAAGTATGTTTTATCGGTATTAATTGATAGTAAGTTATCATCCGTCCACTTTTTTATGAATGTAATGTTTATTTGACACCGCTTATATTGCTAAGTTTTGTATTTTATCTTTGACAAATACTTTTGTGGAAAACACCATATATGAACAGTTGACAGACGCTGTGTCGTTGTGTTATTTGAGGTTATGTTGTGAGTAGCCGTCACAACAAAATGCTTTCATGTCACCATTCCCAAAGGCAATATCAGTTATGGTTAATTTGTTTTATTATTCCCTCTATTATTATAACATTGAAATCATTTTAGGCTGGATTATATTTAACAAGTAGTCGTTTTAAAAAGCTGAAATTTATGTTTTTATATCAAAACTGATGAAAATGCCAAAAAATGTAATTTTACGATGCGGAAACCGAAGGAAGTGAAGTTGTGGCGACATTGATGTGATGGGTTTATAAAGGATAAATAAGCGATTAATTAATAGGTTCAATGCCTTTGAAATAATCTAAGCAGTGGACACGCGCTTCAGCTTTCTTGCAATTTATTTGTAGAATATATTACAAGTCACGATGTATGCTAAATGCAAAACCAGTGTAATCATTTATATTTTATAATCAAAATTATATAAATATAATACTCTTTTATCAAAAATAATCAACCTAACCTAACTTAAATTACGAAAACCTTATGTGAACTGTCACTTTGTATGTATGTGTGTATGTGTGTGTCATAAGAGTGAGCAGATGAGTGGTGGGGGACTAACATTATAAGGGGCCGTCTCTGGGGGAACGGGCCTCTTCCATCTCAGCTTCTCCAGAATAACTAGCCTGTCTCTGAAGTGTATATTTACTAATTACTGTAATACTTGCTGTAATAAACTTAATATTGCTACAAGGGCATACTGAGTTTATATTCCAAATAATGGAACACGAAATAATTAGTCAGTAAGCAGAGGATAGAACCCCTAAGGGTTCTGGTGATACTTGGAAAGTTATCACACTTATTTATCGCCTATTTCTCATTTATCAACCCTTCACTTTAAAACGCCATAACTCCCATATCTTTTGGTTTTCGCAACTTAATATTTTATATTTAGGCATTTTCAATTGATCTTTACTATAAAACATACATTTTAATTTTGTAAAACAATTTATTTGGAAAATAAAGAATATATTTGTATATATATATATTACTGAGAATATATATTTACTGATATCGCGTGTGAAAAATACTATCATTGTGTTAGTACAATTAGCAAGATATTTTTCTTCAATAATTCAATTCGTTCGCCCGTTATCGATGAAGACGTGGCAGTAGTAACAATATTTAGGGTGAATGACGTGCTTGTGATGATTGAATTGACTTCTGGCGTGAAGCGTGAACAATCCCCGTCAAATCGGGAGAAATGTTGAGCAGGTGTGAAAGGAATTGTTGAACCTGTGCGGCATGAGAAAATTTGGAGAAAAATATATTAGTATAGGATTGTCATTTATAAATCAATTTCAGACCAAATGTATTATACGGTAGCGAAATGTGGTACCCCGAAAAATTTGCACTGCAAGTTTAAACGACGAATCAGATACCATGGTTACCATCGATCGATCGATTACTCTGGGCCGGACAATTCCTCCTCCAAGATACCCACACATGGCACTGCATCAACATTACCAAAGGACACGAAAGCGGGAAATATATAGAAGAAGATTAAGTGACAATATAGCGATAAAATTGTATATTTATTCGTAGAATTCAGAAAGAGGTCATTTTTTAATATTATATCGCAAATATATTCTAATGTTTTCTTTCATACAAGTTCTTTTCTGTCGGGCAAGTGGAGAAAATAAGACGAAGAGAAGTAAAAGATGCAGAGATGCCTCATAAAGCTGGAAAGGAAATAGCTGTAATAATCTGTATACTCGCATTGATGGCATGATGTTTCATAATTTTTGGAAATATTTCTCGATTAATACAATGTATATTACATTTCTTGTTAATTGATTTATTTTTACAATCCGTTAATAACATTTTCGAATGTGAAATATTTTATTAAATTATGACGAATTTTTTATGTATTTATTCCATCTGACGTTTTAAAAACTTTGTCCGACTGAAATAATTTCTATTTTCAAAAAAAAAAAAAAAATTTATTGGCATTCTTTTTTCCCGAAGGAAAAGTATGATCTTGGGGCGCAAACAAGGACACTGTTGACATTTAATTCACTTTGCATGTCGGGCAAGTTGCTAACTTTTCAAAAAATCGTTCAATCATTGTCTCCCGTGACATTCCCGACCCAACCCCCATTCCAGAATATCTTCCTCCCTTGCAAAATTACATTGCAAATTGATGATCCTAAATGCCTTAGCACCGCTTTGCCTACCCAAGAACGAATGTTTTGATTTAGTTCCTTTAAAATAAAGACTATAATTTAAGTACATCATTATATATTTATTGTGGGATTATATTATAACATAATACATAGTTTCATAATGCATTAACGTACGATACTAATTATAAAAATCCACAAAGATATTTAAGCACATTGGCATTGAAGTAATATAGATATGTGTTTGTAGGTGAAATGATTGGTTAAAATCGATAGTAAAATTATTGAGGAGAACACATCCTTATTGTGAAGATGAAACTATTCAGAACATAGATATATGATATTTTTTGAAATGTAATAATTAGAAAGATATACATATATAATCAGTTTTATCGAAACATATTGTTGTTGCTGCCGAGATTCGAACCTGGATCTCTTCCTATCCGGAGAAAATGCATTAACCGATTATGCTACACCAACACAGTACATTGACGACAAATTTTCTAACTTATATTGATACATCTATCGTTCCATTATTTGAAAGCCATCTTCTTTATTTTCACGGAATCTCTAATACCTTTGAATAATCCGATAGGAGACGCCAGAATTATTAATTCATTTTTATTAAACTTTTGGACACATTGATACAACTTATATAATATTAGGGAGAACACACTTTTATTGTGAAGTTGTAATTATTCAGAACACAGGTCTGTGATATTTTTTTAAATACAAATTTAATGTATTAGTTAGAAAGACATACATATAAAATCAATTTTATCGAAAAATATTGTTGTTGCTACCGAATGAAACGAATGGCATTTAAAATAATATATTTTCAAAGATAGCTAACACTTTGTGGCTTGACATTATAATTAAATAATAGAATATTTAATTTTAACCCACATATGTTAACTAATATCGGTTGGACCCAACCTTCTTCAGGACAAGATAATATAGACTCACCTAAGTACTATCTGTACTGTACAGACAGTACTTAGGTTAGTCTATATTATCTTGTTATTGTTACATTAAACATTTTACAGTACATAACAATAACATAACATTTTTTATTTAATGTATTTAAAATTAATTTTATAAAATTGTTCAACCATCTCGCCTTATTTATAAAACAATGTAATTATATTTGAGTGGAGTTGTATTACTGATGGATCGTTAACAAGATCATCAAATGTACTGATCGTAAAAAAATTGCGGTAATCTCCGTAACGTAATGAATTTTCACAACATTTTGAAATTTTTCACGGAATTTTGGTCGGTATCCACCCATAAAATATAGTAGGCTAAGTTTCAAATTATCATGTAGGTATTCGTAAAATATTTCGTTACAATAAATCATTCTTCAATTAATAATATTAATTAAAACATGTTGCCATTTTCATCAGAGAATTATAAAACTTTTCTGCTCGTATTTTAAACACCCATTTTACATGAACATATTTCATTACAAAGCGTATAATTTTATCTGTATTTTGTACTACGCCATCTGGTCGCATGATCGATTTTACACTAATTTGATGTTTATTCAATTTAAAGTTTCGAAATAAATCGATTTAAAATTAAAATATCGGTCGAAGGTAGTACTAATACATCACTATAAACATTTCAAATAGCGTGACCCGAGGTATGACCAAAATGACCAAAGGTCCAAATACTTCCCGAACCGACTTACGACAATATGGAAAGGTAGAGATATCGAACCAACAACCGTATTAATGTTGATCCACACTTTTTCAATTTTCATATTCACAGCGAATACCTGGATAGTCCACAATGGTGACGAACGGATTAGACGTCTTAAGAAATATACTGTTGGAGAAGGATGTTGTATATCTAGTGGACTGCATGACGAATGAACGTCTCAATCGTGCAACAAATTCAAGCTTTACAGTACAGCAGCATTAGCGTATTCAAATTTTCATGTTTGAAATACAATGACAATAGAAACGAACTTATATGTGTTCTATTTGAAAAAAATATTAGTATTCACCCTATTGGCATATTTCAAAGGAAGTTGATACTTCACTTTATTGATTATAACTGCTATTTTTTAAATGATTTTTGTAATTGTAGTGCGCGTGAAATCACCGCTACCAAAATAACATATAAGGTTTAACTGCCACTTTTCAATATTAGTAGCACAGATCCGAGATATTAAAAAGTAGTTGGATCGCTCGTCTCTAATGCGCAGTGCACACTGTACATCGCCGGCATACCTAATTATCAGCGTAGATCAAAATAACATATAAAGGTTTAACAGCTGCTTTTCAATATTAATAGCAAGATCCACGATATTAAAAAGTAACAAGCTCGCTCATTCTAATTCACAGTTAAGTAGGAAAGAACCAAGATTCTCTCGCTTTTAAGTTATATTTTACGAATTGAGCAAGATTGCCGTCCCGTCAACTGTACGCTGAGGAAGAATTCAACCGTTAAAATCAGTGACTTGCTTAATAATATGACAGATGCGAGCTACACTAGCGGCATCTTTGGCCACTGGCGCGCACATAACACAAGAGTTGGGTTCACCGATATTACGGACGAGTCCATGGAGTATGACCGATTAGAAAACAATCTTATTACTTTACTAGTGTTTAAGACCGTTCTAGGATGGCCCGTAAAGACGCACTCAGGACGTCATTTAAATAATTCCCTACGACAACATTATAGTATTTCAATTTTAAAATAAGTATATGATAATAGAAATGGACTCTACGAAAAATGTAGATATTTACAGAACAAAAAGGTAAAATGTCCACCAAACTCATATATTTCTATGGAAATTAATACTTATATGATACATAGGAACATAAATATACACCAAGTAGAACATATAGGTATTTAGATTATTTTTATGTTTAATATCTCAACTATTTCATATTATTGTACATCATCCGATATCACATAATATACATACCATCACAGAGCAGTTCATTTTGCTAGGTAGTGGCTGCTTTGCAATAATGAAGTAATAATGTATCTGTTTCCTTTCAAATTTCTTTACGCGTGACTTACGGAAAAATATTGAGATGTGATATATAATATATATAAAATAAAAGTCACTTGTTTTCTAGGTTGTTACTTTAAAAGTTTTTTTTGTAATATTTTTATTTAAATAATCTGTTATCAAAGATAATAGAGCCTGCAATGATCAAGAAAAAAAGACCACAGTAGACATATAATAGTCTACTGAGAATGAACATTAAATAACAAAACAGCGAAATGTTAAACATTTAACTTTTATATCTCATACATAAATTGAATGCACATTTAATTCACAAGTGCATTAAACTCGTTAATTATTTGTAAGACAAAAATGCATCACAGAAGTTATCACATTATCAATGTATCAAGTACCTTGGAATCACAATAGATAACAATCTCAAATGGAAAGAACATATTACTAATCTCACAAACAAAATAAGGAAAACTGCCTACATATTTTTTAGACTCAGAAAAATCTTATCACCTACATATCTGAAAATAATATATTACGCGTTTGTACAGTCACATTTGCAATACGGTATTATTGGATGGGGAGGTGCATATAAAACTTCAATATCACAATTATAAATCACTCAAAAAATGATAATAAAAATTATTCTAAAAAAAAAAAAAAAGACCCAAGTATACAACTTTTCACAGATTTTAAAGTATCTAAAATAGTATACATATACAAAAAAAATCCAATAATTCAAATTTTCAAAATTAAAAATCAATTAAATTTTAGAAGCGAATTCCAATCTACAAGATATAGAGATCAAATTGATATCCCAAAACTAAAATATACCGCAACTCAAAATCAATATATTTATCAAGGAATCAAATTTTTTAACAATCTCCCCATCACAATTAGAAAAATTACGGACTATCATAAATTTGTAACTGAAGTTAAAAAAGTATGTACACAGACTAACTGAAACATAAATTAACTCTAATATACTCCTTCTCTATACGCGAGTCTTACTCTCATAGAGAAGAAATAAATGTTAAAATATATATATGTATATATATATCAACTGGTTATTGAAATTGTATTATATTTTTAATATTAATAAAAAAAATTCTACATCCACTGTTAACTCATTTCCCACCCCCGTATTGAAGTGCGTTCGGTGTTCGAGTATTAGCAACAAAATAAAAATGCGAAAAAATTCAATGTTTAAAATGAGAAAACGCAAATATAAATACGCTCTCGGCATATTAAATCTTCTCTGCACGCTCTCTTCTCTCTTTTGTTATGATATTCATCATTTTAAAATTTGCAATTCCCGAATTGCCGTTCTCAATTCGGCGAGCGTAAAGCCGTTACAAATGGTTCCGTTTTGACATTTGGATCCCGTTGCAATTATTTTTAATGGCCGCTTTTGTTTCTGTAAGCGGTTTTCTGTTTCGCAAAATCACTTGTCGGGATACCTGTTAATTTCACGGTTCGCCCGCCAGCCGCTGCGGAACCTGCCAGTTCAAGTCTTTTTCGCCCTCAATCCGACATTTCATCTGAGCTTTTGATGTTTCACGATAATTCACAAATACCACCCATTAAATCCGCACATAGGTTTCAGATAATGGGTCGGCGAGTAGTTTTACTATTTGAAAATCAATATTTTTAAATCCTTTTCTAAAACATTTTTGATTGCTTCTGGTATATATATATGACTAGCAATACTTTTTCACTTCTTCAATATTTGCAAAATTACTTTGTGGCAACATATTATATAAATAATAAGAAAACACTTCGTCTAAATAGCAACAATTATTCTGAATTCGCAAATCATTTTTTGGAAACAACTATTTTTTTGACATTAACAAGGGTTTAGAAATTTGACATGCAAATTACGTATTTAATCCTAAATATAATATATAAATGCTTAATTAAAGTGAACAGAAAAAGATTGATTTTGATTTATCTCAGAATAATGAAATCGCTGCCAGCCACTTTTAGCTCTTAACCGACAATTGGTAAGACAAGGTAATGAAAGCGAGTACTTTAATAATTATAAAAAATATTTTTGTTGTAGGCATTGGCCAAAAAGGCAATGGATGCTCGGAGTGACGCCTTGTCTGTTTCGAGAGCGCAGCTCATGGCTGCCTGCGCACGGCTCGAGTGATAGTGCCATCTATCATCGGTAAATGGTGGCTACCCACCACATTTTTGTTATTATCGGTTAAAAAATATATTTCAGTTACACAGATGATTTTCCCGTTTGTTGAATAATTTTGTGTAAATTTTTAAAATTAATATTATAAAATTAGTGGTGATCCATCATTTATTGTATTTTGTATAGATTGCGGACTGTCTGCCTGATATATACCGATATTCTCTAAGACTCGAGACCAAAATTTCATAAGTGTACACGCACCCTAACAATTACATTAATATACTCTTTTACAGACTGTATTCTTAATAAACTTGCTCAATAATGGTCATTATACCTAGCCATTAACTTGGAATCTTAAATGGTCCGTTAGTCATTCTACTGTGTGTACAAAATAAACAATGATTTATATCTCACGTCGCGGAAATCTGTAGTGTCCTTTACGCGCACTCAAGACGAGTCTCTGAGACAAATTTTATCAGTATAAATGTGTAATATAACTCATGTCTTCCTGCTAATGAGTTCCTTGTCGATATATGTTATTTTGTGTAGTGTATTCGATGTTCTAGAATATTTAACAGTAATGTTTTGTATATATTATATAAACACGCAATATTTGAAAACCCTTGATTGATTTTGAGTTCCAGCCCTAAAACGACGTGCCCTAGTGTGGTTGGTCATGTTCTGTATATCTAAATTGATGGCCTCAATTTTTCTGGAAAAAATGCGCCATCAGTTACAATGGGAGCCGTTGGATTCCGGGTCCTTCATCTCCATAATCCGCGGATTCCGAAAGCCAGACCATTCTTTACAATGGCCGATTGATCCGGTCCGCGCCCCCGAGATAAATTGATTTGACGTGTCGGATTCAAATATTTCCACAAAGGCATTTCTACAAATAAACATAGATGGGCATTCGGGTATGTGAGCGCGTTATTTAAAATATTTCTTTCAAACGAAATCTCACAAGAATAATTTATTATTATTTTACAGTACAGTACTTCTTCAAAGTACAGTATATTTATCACACATTACTTTATTTAGTACTTATTTATTTCTTACTTAATTAACAAGCCTGTGCTTGGTTAAGTAGTGAAACACATTAAAAATAAGAGGTCTCTTGCGATCTGTAATTTGATCCTGTGTAACGGAAGACCTTTAACATTAGATACTTATTTTATATTTATAATTATTTTTATTTTTAGGAGAACACATTCTTATTGTGAAGTTGTAATTATTCAGAACAGACGGTCTGTGATATTTTAAATATGGTAATTAGAAAGATATACATATAAAATCAATTTTATCGAAAAATATTGTTGTTGCGCCACCGGGATTCGAACCTGGATCTCTTTCCTAACCGGGGAAGGTGCATTATCCAACTATGCTACAGCGACAATTTTCGAACCTATATATTACCTTTTTGATATTAATACATTTAATCGTTCCATTATGTATTAATATCAAAAAGATAATATACAGGTTCGAAATTTGTCGCTAAAAATATTGTCGCTGTAGCATAGTTGGATAATGCACCTTCCCCGGTTAGGAAAAAGATCCAGGTTTGAATCCCGGTGGCGCAACAACAATATTTTTCGATAAAATTGATTTTATATGTATATCTTTTTAATTAATATATTTAATTCATATTTATTTTAATTATTTTTATAATTTTTTAGTATGTATTTCATAAAGAGTTTATTAACTTTTATGAGTTCTATTATCTTAAATATTCAAAAATATATTTAAAATCATTTCTAATTTTCTAAGTTTTTTATTTGCTTTATTTATAGGTTATCTAAAACGAATTAATTATATTTAAAATATACTGTACTCGGATTATTTTCTAATATGTAACAATTATACTATACGAAAACCACAAAGGTTATATATACGTTAATGTTTTGAATACCTATATTTAAGTTAACAATCAATCAGCAATATTTGAATATGTCCAAAAACACACAAGTATTGGATTTTTACCTACAAAGACATGTTATTAACATAATGAGATATCTCATAAAGACAAAGCGATTTTTTATTACATTTAATAGACACTATTTGGAAGTATGGGGTAATTACAGGGCTTATGACATATATGCTGTTTAAAAAAAAAGGGAAAAATGAATTATCAAATTTGGTCCATATATGGCGATGGTGTAGTGGTACTCTCGAAGCGAATCCACATACTTCCATATATTGTACATTAAATATAATAAAAAATAGCTTTGTCTCTATAAGATATCTGATATTTGTTTACAGATTTAAACACATTTAAAATCTAAAAAAATTAAAACATTCACTAATTTTAGTTTGTTTACAATCAATTAACTCGATTTTAAATACAGTACTTTATTTTGGTTATCAAACGTTGTCGCACAGAATCATTAAACTTTCGAAAATAACGTGCCAAATCGCAAACTAATCCAATAAATTAATACTTAACACGTCTGGAGATAGCCACCGGTGACTATGAATAAAACAATGGGGTGCGTTCAACCAAGGTCGGGGTAATTATTCAACATAAAATTTGCAAAGGAAAGAAAGCGGCGGCTGACATCTGTAATCTGAGATTTATCAGGGTAATAACTAGTCACTCATCGTCGAGAATTATATAAAGATTTAAGTATCTAAAACGGTTGACACTATTACATTTTGCTTGCTTTATCACAGCAAATGTGAATATCTTGATTCTAATAACCGATCATCTGAGTCTAAAAAGTGACGAAAAATACAACTGTTAAATGGCGTCAATTGAAAATTCGGTTGATTCTTAAAACTACTATAGTGAAATCTAATTATTACTCAACTTAAGTTAGCCGGTGCGGTTTATGCAGTTTTCACAGCGTATTTAGATTCCATCTTCAAAGTTATCCGATTCCCATTAATTCATGAATCTTTGATCATAATAATTCTTGTAGCACACTGGTTTCAAGTTATACTATATCATTGTGCCGTGTATCAGGTATAATAATTGTATATTCTCTCCAAAAGCAATTATATTACCTCAACAACAATGGCCTTACTGCATGTAGGGGCTAGCAACTGCAGCAGTGCGAAACTCACCCCTCTGATTGAAGCCGTTAAGATACCCTCTACCTATTTTGGGGAGAAACCTATTTATATGTGGACAAAGCCCTTATTGGTGATTCCTCTCGCTCCCTAGGTGAAATCATTCTATTCCCTACGACAACTGAGACATGCGCAAAAAATAAATTTGATTCGTGATTTTCAACAAAATCATGTAATCATGTATTTTTATATGCGCTCTAATATATACAAGATCAACATCGTTCCTTTTTACTACAACTTATCTTTAAAATATTTTCTTAGTTTCATTTTGAATCTATGTAGTTTCTTCTCCTTTCTTATGTTTTCTGACATTTCATTAAAAATCTTCATCGAACAGTACCTCATCGATTTCTGAGATTTAGCTTTCTTCCTGAACGACAGTCTCAGTCTATCTTTTCCTCTTGTATGCTGTTCGTGCTCATGTTGATTTGCATCAATTTTTCTTATAAATTCTGCCGATATTTTCTTACTGAGGATTATATAAATAAATAACATTACATTGAAATATATTTTCTGCTTCTCAGTTATTCTCAAAGTTTTATTTTGCAACACTGACAATTGTTGTATTTCTTTTTTATTAGCCAATAACAAAATGCTGCTACAGAAGTTGGTGTGAGGAATAATAACAGAGTTGTATACTATTTTACAAGACTCAGTACTAATAAATCTTCTGATCCTTCTCAGAAGTGAGATTTATTTACCAATATATACTGATGGCGACATCTATTTATGACAAAGTAAAGAATGAATAAATACAGAAATAATGTAAAGCTGATGTTAGTATAATAAGAAAGGTTAAGAAAGGATTACTTGAGTGGTTTGGTCATATGGAACGGATGAATGAGGAGAGAATGGTAAGAAAGATATATGCCGCAAGTGTTGATGGCACCATAAACAGAGGACGTCCGCGGAATACTTAGCATTATCAGGTAAACCAGATACTAGAGAATGGTCTTGCTAGAAGCCTCAACAATTGGCGGGTTTGTACGAAAAGGTTTATGAATGTGTATGAGGCGAGAATTATGTGTCAGGACAGAAGAGTGTGGCGCTCTATCCTCTCTGCCTACCCCCGCGGGGAAACGGCGTGATGGTAAGTTAGTTACCGATGGCTCGAAGCTCTGCCCCGAGAGGTATTGTGGTGCTGCAGTTTCTATGTCACAGTTAGAAATAAACGTGGAGCTTCAACTTCCTTCCGATTCATCGATTTTCTCAGCGGAATGTCGGGCAATTAAAGAGGCCCTGGACGTCTGCGTACTCCGAAACGTTGATAAGGCTGTTATTTCTACGACTCACGACAGCTCTTGAAAGTTTGGCTGAACAACGAGATAATGTGTTCGATGTCTATTTAATTTGGTGGTAACAATAAACAGGTGTCATTCGTTTGGATACCAGCACATAAAGGAATTCAAGGAAATGAATGTGCTGATAAACTGACCAAGGAGACCACTCTTTTCAGAGTTTTCCCTCATCAATTTCATATCCCGATGAATGACAGACTTAATTTGGTGAAAACACGTACGAATTCTATCTGGACTGCACAATTGATGGATTCAAATAATCATAAAGGCCTCAAAATCATTAAAAGATCTGTTCCCCGCACTCCCTGGTTCTCCAAAAGAAAAGTCTCCAAAAGAACAATATCAAATATCTCTAGAATGAGAATTGAGCATTGCCAGGTAGCCTCACATTTATTCAGATTGAACTTAATAGATTCCCCGATGTGTGAGTGTGGTGCTAAGGAGAAGACCCTTGACCATATCATTTTTGCTCGTCCATTGCTTTTTTTTACAGTTATCTCGTTAATGGTAATTTTCAACTCCCGGTTAACTTGTGTCATTTTCTTTCCCTTAACTCGCCACGTTTAATCTATATAATATCTAATTTTTTGAACGATAATGGTATTGACTTGTAATATAATATTTCCTATTATTGTTATTTTTCTATAAACTAAAGTTTTAACTTGTTTAATAGCACAAATTACTCTTGAAGGGTGGATTGCATATGTAAAAGAAGAAGAAGAAGATCTTCAACAACTTATAATAATATTTATATTTTTACTAAAAAGATTGATTGAATAAAAATATGTCAACAGTATTTCCAGCAATCTTCATCTCTCTGTACTTCAGTATTCGACAGCCTGTCTCTGAACTTGAGCTTCTGGAGAATGGAGTCTAGCCTCACAGAAGATGGATCCAGCAAATATCTTTATTTTAGTGCTACGAAAAATACAATGTAGCTTATCAGGAGCACCACTGATGACGTGGTTATTAAGGAATCCTTACATATCTTGTTTAATTTAGAACATAATGGCGGTTTTCGTCATGTAATTCTCCTTCGGATTTCAGCTTCGCAACCACCGGTAATTATAAATAGAAATTCTAAAAATAGAAACTGGATCAACTGTCTCGTAATCGTTACAAAGGCTAGTTCTTCTCCGTTACTCCTCGTGAACTTGGGAGTGGTTTCGAAGTAAAGTATAAATGAATATTATTTTAATAAGAATGACGGCTTAACCACTTTTTGGCTTACCACTTAACGGTTTAACCACTTTTTACGCGCAGTGATCGTAGTTTGATCACTATATCGGATCTAATGTTTTTCTTAATGCGTCAAGGCTCAGCTAATATAAGCAATTCATATTATTTTTGTTTCACTGGACAAGGTTCGTTGCGAGTTAGTCTGCATCTTGACTGATTACGTATTAATAATAGCCTAGTGTGTTGATTACTCAATTTTTTTTTCAAATTATAAAAAACCAACTAAATTTAACTACGAGTCCTATTCTAAATTTTTTTACTAAAATTATTCGAGTAAATTTGTATTAAGTAACGATTTGAGTTAGGTAAAGAAACAATATATATTTTAGTTAGTTATGACATCCTGAAGAAGAAAATGGTATTTTTCGAAACCTGTAGATGTATTTAAACACATTTAAGCGGTTAATAAAACAAAGATAATAAATAAAAATACTTTTTTTTTTTTAAAACACAATGTATTCCATAACAGACGGCGTATGTATACCATGCGGTGACTAGTTATATAGTTATATACTTATAATATTTTTTGCAAACTTTACATTGTAGTTTTTAATAATTTAAAACAGGTCAAAATTTTAACAGTATTCATTTTCAACACAGCCACACATTAGTCCTGTATGACACAAATTATTTATTTTTAAATTCAAAATAGTTTTTATAATATATAGCACACAATGGCTATTTCAAATTTTGAAAAGAGTGTTCTGCGTCTCTGAAGCCTTATTAAATATATCGTATTTGTATTATATTTCGAGAAATGTCTATTTTATGATTATTATTTATATTAATGGATATAAATGTATTACGCCTGTGGATTGGCAATAGACGAAACACTGGCATTAGTAAATTGTCTTCCACAGGCGCAAAGCTAATAATTTGAATTAAAGAGATATATCCCGTGGACACATCATGGTAGATAAATGTGTTACACATATAGATTAACATATTTCCCTCTTCTTCTCCTTCTTATTTTCTAATCAAAACATTTTTTATGGTTTCATCTTTTTTTAATTTTTTTTTTTTAAACTGGAGATTGATAACTAAATACTACGTCTCTGCAAGGTACGTTTGCTCCCGTGTGAGAGCTGAGGGCAGGTAATCTAGTATTACATTATACATATATAAGGTTACTGTGGCGTACCTAATTAATAAAGCAATGTACGAGTTCAAGTCTTGCTGGTAACTATGTTTTTTCGATAAAAATATTTTTTCTGTACATTTATTTAAAGTGAATATCTAGTTTGGTTTAACATCTAGAATATATGAAAGGGTATACACGATTGTATATTATCTGGCCTCAAAATAATTCAACCCTTACGCGAGGGTATGTGACAGGTCGCGAATGCATCTGCACGATTATTGTGTATTTTCGCGTTTTGTTTTTCCATTTTACCTAATTGGATCCATCCACGCGAGCACCTTCTGCTATTTCGGCGGAACACGCGTCTTTATTGCGTTCATAAATCTTGTTTCGCCGCTCTCCGCCCTCGCTGCTCGAGGCACCCTTCGGCCGAGAGCCTCAGAGCATTTTGGGGTAGGAAAAGAAATCTCACTGAATGAAATATCCGGCACCCCTGCCAAAATGTACTTCCCCCTAGTTACCTCACTTTCTTTCTACTCACATTTTTGCAAAGTGCAATATTATTGCACTAAATTATTTCATGCAATAGAGTAGTTTCGCTTGCAAAGAGTATTGAAAAAAATGTGTAATTTGGATGTTAATTATGCTAATTTTCATAACCGTAGATGGGTCTTTCAAATAATGGAACGATTAAATGTATTAATATCAAGGTTCAAAAATATTGTCGCTGTAGCATAGTTGGATAATGCACCTTCCCCGGTTTGGAAAGAGATCCAGGTTCGAATTCCGGTGGCGCTACAACAATATTTTTCAATAAAATTGACTTTATATGTATATCTTTCTTATTAATATATTTAATTCATAGTTTTGTGTGGGTATTTTTATTCGAAAATGTGTTACACGTCTCATTATTATACCACCCCTACATGGAATATGTATTTTTGTTCGAAAAAACATTTATTAAATGAATAAAAGAAAAATACAAATCTCCTGGCGGAGAACAGGGTGAACCGAGAAACTGGTTTCCTGCGAGACAGGCGGGAACACTAATCATTGCACCAACGGCGGATACGAATCAAGTGTGAAAATAGATGTTTATAAATATCTTAAGCTTTTTTCAGTACAAGCTTATTATAAAGTAAACCAGAGGAAATTTTTTTAAATAATTATTTTATAAAATTTTATATTAAGAATGAATAAAGTACAAACGTTCATTTTTTATTTTTTTATTAATATTAAAAATATTATACAATTTCAATAATCAGTGGATATATATATATTAACATTTGTTTCTTCTCTATGAGAGTAAGATTAGTGAATAGTGAAGGAGTATATATGAATATATACATAAAAAATCAATTTTGTCGAAAAATATTGTTTTTGCGCTACCGGGATTCGAACCTGGATCTCTATTTCCAATCCGGGTAAGTACACTACCAATTATATTATAACGCCAGTATTTTTCATGACAAATGCGTCTGCAGTCGGTTTACTCAAAGGTATTTGTGATTCCGTAAAAATAATGTAGATGGCTTTCAAAAATAATGGAACAACAGATGTATTAATATGAAAAAGTGTAACATATAGGTTCGAAAATTTGTCATGAAAAATACTGGCGTTATAACACAATTGGTAGTGTACTTTCCCGGATTGGAAATAGAGATCCAGGTTCGAATCCCGACAAAAATGATTTTATACGTACATATTTATAATTAATACATTAAATTAATATTTAAAACATCACAGACCGTCTGTTCTGAATAATTACAACTTCACAATAAGAATGTGTTCTCCTTAATAGTATATATGAGTTAATTAATGTTTCAGTTAGTCTGTGTACATATTTTTTTTTACTTCAGTTACAAATTTATGATAGTCCGTAATTTTTCTAATTGTGATGGGGAGATTGTTAAAAAATTAGATGCCTTGATAAATATAGTGATTTTGAGTTGCGGTTACATCAAAAAATAAATCAATGCATTAAATATTATTAACTATCATTGCTGTTACTTTGTTATGCAACATGATTATTTACATGTTTTAAATAAATTAATAATCGTGTGACACGATCTGTAGTTTTATCGAAAAATAGCAAGTTTTTTAAGCTCTACCCGGTTCGAACTTCCAAGCTCGGCTAATAATTCAACTAATTAACTTGCATGGAACTAATTTTGCAGGCTGTCGGTTTGCAGGTTGAAATCGAACTACCAAGATTGGTTAAAGATTCAACCACACACTGGCAACATAATTAATTTTCATTTAACTAATTTGGCGGGCTGGTAAATTAGTTGAAATCAAACTGCTGTGCTTACTCACTTACTTACTTGCTCAATTACCATCACGCCGTTTCCCCGCGGGCGTAGGCAGAGAGAATAGAGCGCCACACTCTTCTGTCCCGACACACAATTCTCGCTTCATCCACATTTATACATCTTCTCATACAAGCTTGCCGATTGTTGAAGCTTCTAACAGAACCATCCTCTATTATCTGGTTTACCTGGTCGTGCCAAGTCTTCCGCGGACGTCCTCTATTTCTGGTGCCATCAACACTTGCGTCATATATCTTTCTTACTATTCTCTTCTCATTCATCCGTTCCATATGACCAAACCACTTAAATGATCCTTTCTTAATCTTACTCACTATACTAACATCAGCTTTACATTCTTTCCTTATTTCTTCATTCTTTACTTTGTCATAAATAGATTTGCCACAATACGCCTAAGTGATCTCATTTCCACTGCATTCAGTCTACTTTCTTTCCTTTTCTGCCAGTTGCAGGCCTTACTTTCATACATCATTGTCGGTACCACAACTCCATTGTGCACCGCTAGTTTTACCTCGGTTGACAAATTCCTATTAGCTATAATTCCATTCAAAGCGCCATTTTACGTTCATTTTATTCCCAGCTTTCGATATCATTCTCAGCCTTTCCGTTTCTATCAAACATACTTCCCAAATACACAAACTCACCTACTTGTACTAAACATGTATTACCTACAAGTATTTTGCACGGTGTCTTGCTTTCCTCCTTCTCGAATACCATCACTTTCGACTTGTTAACATTCATCATGAGGTCGCTTTCCTCGCATAAATCGTACATTCTACTCACCAGCTTCTGTAGTTTTTGTTCATTATTCGCCATTAGTACTGCATCATCGGCGTACAATAAACAGCATACAATAAAATCGCCCATTTTTGCTCCTACATTCATACATTCCAGTTCTTTCACATATTTATCCATATACAAGTTGAACAGCCTTGGAGACATTACACAACCCTGCTTGACACCCTTTGTAATGTCAAACCATGGTGTGAGTGCTCCATTGATTCTTACACACGCAGAACTGAGCAGAACTGCTATGCTCGGTTAATAATTCAACCATGTACTTGCATGGAACTAATTAACCAGTTGATATCAATCTGCCAAATTCGATTGATAATTCAACTATATGCTAGCTACATAATTAACTCGCAATTTAGTAGGCTGCTTACCAGTTGAGATCGACTTCCCGGGCTCTGTTCATGTTTATTGACAATTCAAGCAGATCTTTTAGCAGTTGAATGTTGTAACTAGCTGATCTTTCAAGGACATAAATGCACACGCCATGATGTATCGTAAGTACGCCGAACGTTGTTTGGTTACCAAATACAAATAGAATCATTCCCTAATATTGTTAGAATGCGAAATTATCCAAAATAATATTTTGTTCAAGGATACAAAAGCACTAAGGGACGGAGGCTAATAAAACCAAGTATTGTTAGACGCAGGTGGACCGACACAGCGTGGGTACATCAATAATAAATGCGGCGTACGTGACTAAAGTCACGTCGGTAAATGCACCATAAGGGATGCATCACCTTAGGCGGGCCAGTCTGGACAGAATCTCGGCCGGGAGAACTCGCTCCACAAAGACGGGATTTTATTTTCAATTAGAAAATAGAATCAATGTCGTCTCTAAAAATATCAAGCAAGCGCTTTATAGATTGTGATTCCGGGGGAAATTTAAACTGTGCGCTTCGAGTTTAAGCTTAGACTGTGATGTACTCTGCGTTTAATCATTGATGTAAAAGTATCAAAAAGGGTCCCGGTGGATCTATAAAAAGTTGATCAATATAATTTGGTGTAGCGAGAACAGACTGTCGCTATTGCATAATAATATCGCGTCCAGAGTTCCGGTTTGCCTGGATAATTGGGCATCGTCTTGTGGTTAATCAACTACAAGCCTGAACTCCGTCACCCTACGCTGGCACCACAGGGAGCTGACCACACTTCACATCCAGGATCCAGGACCATACTAAGAGGTAATCCCTTACGTGAGAGACCTGCATAATCTACATCAGACAAGCGTCAACATAGACAATTTTGAAGAGAACTTTATGCTGGCATGATGAACACAAATATTTGATGTTAATATTATTGTAATTATTTTTGAATAGCCTTATTTTTAAGTATTAAAGTAAATTGCTCATTTTCCACTTTTAACACATGCAAGTGTCATAAAATATAGATAATAAACTTCCTTATAAGAAAAATATTCTTTCATTTCATAACCATTCGACTTTTCAAAATTTAAAAAAAGAACCAGTTAGGCTAGATGCCTCCCTCCTGAACATGAAGCCGACGCAGAAGAAAAAAATAACCTAACAATATTCCTACACCTATGGATCAAAATCCTACGACGAAAATATTATTATATCTCATCTCATCTATCGGGTGCCTTCCGCGTGAACAGAACACAGCGAGCGAGAAGAATAAAACTTACAATGTCCTCAGTTACACTGAAGCACTCACAGCCTCGCGAGCTTATCAAAGAAACTGCAGCGAACAGTGTCTGGTAAGTACATTTTATAGATGGAAGTAGCTTCATTCCATAGAGAATCTCAGTCATCTCCGAGGCGCATTGTTGCTGCAGTCTATGACTGTTTTCCCGTTCCTAATTGCATTCTGTAGCCTGCGGAAATGGACCACTGTGTTAAAACCCTAACAATGCTCGCCATACAGACGCCTCTTGTTATCTCTTCCGTCAACTATTCAGGACATGACTGAATTAAAAAATTCTAAACCATCGAATCAAAAATTTAGTCAGATTGGTATTTCATTGGAATGTTAGATATTTAATTAATTAAGATAGTTAATTTTAATTATGGTTGTATTTAAACCATTTAAAGCAATCTTACTAACTTCATACCGTCCGTCTTCCAATATCTAGTTAACCTGATCGTGCCAGGTTTTTCTCACACATCATACTTCTTTTTCACATTCTCTCCTCTATCGACATTCGTTATTGACAATTCTATCGATATTCCTACTTACATTTGCTCCTTACTTTCATACATTAGTACTAACAATACTAACTTCAAGAACTTTGTATCTCAAGTCAGCCTCTACTTTAGCCGCAGGAAGGGTTGTAGAACTGACCGACAGTTGCCAGAAGCCTAAATTTAGTGAATGGACATTTGCGGTGGCAGGCCCAAAAGCGTGGCTAAAAACGCACCTTTTCAAAAAGTCATTTCCATAAGTGAAAATAACAATTTTTAATTTTAAAAACAAAGATAATTGTAGAACTATAAACAGTTAATGCGTAAAGCGCTCTTGAGGTGAAAATTTTTACGTAAATGGCGCTACACAAATTATCCATTATTATTATTATTATTAACATCGGAACTTCATTATGCACCGCTAGTCTCGCCTCGGATAACAATTATATTTTGGCGATAAGTGCGTTCAGATCACCATTCACTTTATTTTCCAGAGTCACACTCCTTTCGATGCCTTTCTCAAGATTACTGAGTTTACATTGCATTGATCTAAACTCTTATTTTTGTTGAAAGATATTGAACATACGTATGTACACGAACTCAATCACTTATTCTAAGCATTTATTAATCATATATTCGTCTCTCTCGACATTTAAGTTTGTAATTAGGGTCTTTTTCAATAAAAATATATGATAAAATAGTAACATCATATTATGAGGCTTGGCTTCTAACGTATTTAACGCTTCTAATATATTTATTTACCAATTTCTCTTATATACCTATGCACAAACTAATTTAGCCACCCTTTCTTACTTTCGTCAATGACACCACAAGCAATCCACATTTGTCCATTATTCACTCACAACATGCTTATTGAATTTAGTCTACTTTATTTATCTTTAAATTATCTATTATTTCTTAATCTTCACCTTATTCTCAGTGAGAGTAGTCATGATCATAGATCTGCGGCAGGATATTCGGATGATTGCATGGACATCTGTCGCCACTTATTTCGATAATCGGCAATACTTGACCGAGGCTCAGCATCAAAGTCTTAACCAAATCAGTCCGCCGGGTTGGCGATCTTCAACTATATCTGGTTCCTTTTACTTTTTCTTTCAGGAAGTTAAGCTTTTATTATTATTGTTTATATTGATGAGTTTTATTTTTGCTACCTCGCCTTGATTTCGCTTCTACCTCGGATTGGACCTTCTGACGACTGGCTGTTACCCTGGACGATGATTTGGACTGCGCACTGCTGCACAGACATCGCTTCACCCGAGCCACAAGAGTGAACCAGCGAACCACTCCTAAAAATACAAATACGGAACATATCCAATGTATGTTTATTACAAAGTCAATATTCAAGAAACAGAATAGAGCTTTGGATATATTCGCGAAAAATCATTTTTCGATTTAAAAATTGCGGAAGATTCCGTTTCGAGTGTGACGTGTCACACGTCTCGATGAATCAATCCGTTGTGAATACTGATTGAATACCACATTAATATGAAGTGTGAATCAATATCCAATATTGTCCCCCACGACACGCGAGCGCCCTCGCCCCTAGGCCCGGCCCGCCGCGCCCCCTTCCCCACGCCGAGGGATGAAATCAGTCAAATAGATGTCGATATTTGCTGTGTGTGCACGCGCAAGAAATTGAATCCAAATAATAGTGCCCCACGTGTCGTAAAGCTCACGAACTATAAGTGAGACTACCAAATGTTTCAAAACTAGGTATTAACTGTGTTTCATACGAACATAACTATAAATATGTTTTTTTTTTATTTGTTGCAAATTTAATATTTGGTTTATATTAATTTTAATATAGATTATTTAACTAAACGAATTAATGATTTTAGTATAGTGAATAAGATTAAAAAAGAATCACTCAGGTGGTTTAGTAATATGGAACGGATGAATGAGGAGAGAACAGTAAGAAAGATATATGACGCAAGTGTTGATGGCATCAGAAGTAGAGAACGACGGCAGAAGACTAGGCATGACCAGGTAAACCAGATACTAGAGGATGGTCCTGTTAGAAGCCTCAATAATCGTTGAGCTTGTATGAATGTGGATGAGGCGAGAATTGTATTTATGTCTTGATACAGAGTGTGGCGCTCTATCCCCTCTACCTACCCCCACGGGGAAACGGCGTGATGGTAAGTAAGTAAGTAAGTAAGTAAGTTAATGATAATATTTATAACCAACAAAATTTGCAGTGAGAGGCAAAAAACAGAGAGGCCCATATTCAATAATCGGCAGATTTAAGATCACGATTAATATGCCGCATCCGTCGCTGGCGGGTTAAAGGATAAGCTTAAGCTTCCACTTTAAATGATGAAATGAGTTTCATAAAGGTAAATACATTTGGAAAGGTCCAAACATTATATTAATATGTTGTTGATATAAACAACCCTACGTTACGTTAATCTTGATTATTTATAAAATTAATATTTCTTAAATATTCAGTATTGTTAACAAATACATATTGTAAAAAGTACAGATTTCAATTAATAGAGTTGTAAAGACCACAATAATGTTGTAAAATCAAAAAACAAAAATTATTATTATTATTATTAACATTGGAACTTCATTATGCACCGCTAGTCTCGCCTCGGATAACAATTTTATTTTGGCGATAAGTGCGTTCAGATCACCATTCACTTTATTTTCCAGAGTCACACTCCTTTCGATGCCTGTCTCGAGGTTACCGTGTTTACATTGCATTGATCTGAACTCTTATTTTTGTTGAAAGATATTGAACATACGTATGTACACGAACTCAATCACTTATTCTAAGCATTTATTAATCATATATTCGTCTCTCTCGAATCAATTAAGTTTGTAATTTAGGGTTAAAAAAAATTCTGACAGTAGAAATATATATATATAATTCGATTGTTAAAGAGGGGAGGGATAAGGGCTGAGCCCTCATGTCTCCGACATATGAGGTAACATCAATGGCGTAACATATTTTTGAGGGTACCGTATTGAGCACGTAACACGGTAAAATTGCTTTTTTTAATTTCAGATCATTTTAACATTGTATATAATTGTATAAGGTAGTAGCAAAAATGGGTAAGGTTTTTTATAAAATACATTTGTTTTGATTAAAATTTTGTTAGTTCTTTTGTTGAATTTTCTGCAATTCTTTTAGTGAATCATTTTATAAATTTTGTTCAAAATGATCCAAAACAGGGTAAAGAAGTGAAATGCGACATAGATGACGGGGATCGGATGAGGGATCATATAGGCCGAGGGAGTTTATGGAAGAGTTTTGGGATGGCAATAATTCAGAAGATAAATCGTGTATGTTTCTATTGAGTTGTTTGAGTCTGTGTGAATGATTGTGTTTCTGATAAACCGGGGTGAGTTTGTGATTCTCTTAAGGATTATTGAAAAATAGCATAAATAACTACTCCACACAAAACGGGTCAACCGAAAGGAATTTTCAACTCAGTAAACAGCCAATTGCATGACTTGAGTCATTTAGAGTAATGTTATTAGATCAATGCGGCGAATCCACAAGAGCGCCATGGGTACAGCGGTGAATTATCGTGATAGCTTTTAGAACTAAGCAATCAAAGTCTCTACTGGTACACAGATGGTTCCAATTGTAAAATAATGTTTCCGTTTATGTTAGTCCAATTATTTAATTTATATTTGTTTCCCAGAATTTTTAGTAATGCACAGCTTTTTTGCTTGTATGCACTGTACGCCCCTACAAATGACTAATAGCAATGAAGCTCGATATATATACATCTTTAGTTTGACCATATACATCCGCAGTCAGAATTTCATAAAAAAATTACCAATTTATTTATTAAATAATTTACCAGGTAAAAATATCTTGGACTTCACGTAAAATCACACATACACAGACAAAATCTACTAATTTTGGCAACCATTACCGGAACAGAATTTTCTACCTTGCAAAGGTGTGATAAAACATACAAAAAATTATAACCTACAGATGTTCCACATATCAATACAATCCTGATTAGATCGCTTAAAAATTTATCGGCAGAATTTTTCAACATCAAATTTTATACAATTTACTGCTCAAGTAGCACCACAGAACTAAATATCGTAAATAACCGTGGATGAATAGCAAAAGTATAAACTAACATATAAAGTAACAACTCTTCTGCCGAGATTCTGACGTTTTCCATTTAGGGGACTTTCGCCCTGTAGCATATTTAATTTCCGGTTAGTGAGCTTTCCTAAACGGGAAATTATAAGGTTCCACAACATTGCTTCCTGCCGCATCTGCTTCGCGCGATATCAAAATCAGAAAATGTATTAAAATACAATATATTTTCTGCATGTAGTGCAATTCAAATAATATCTCAAGGTACAACCATAACACTGCAATTATAATATAATATATTTATGTATGTACGTATCTCGAATAACTGAAAGTAAAATAATTAAGTAACGTTAATTTAAGATTTCCGCAAACACTATCCGCATATGGAACTAGCGTCTCTTCTGGATTAGATTGTGTTTTATGTAGATGGTTTTTATGCTGACATTTCGGTATGGTAACAATGGCATGTCGGCCTAGAAACCATCTACAAAAAACGCGATATAACAGTTCCAAATATATGTATATATATATGTTATATTTAAGGTTTTCGTGGGTAAAAGATAACGGATTATTTTCTGCGGGAACCCACGTCGAATAGTCCAGAGAAAAACTTTTATACTCAATATATTAAACAAATAACTAAATTACAAATCACATTTCGTTATCATTAGATACAGTTAATCGCGACGTCAACCAATAATGTTAAGCACCTACTAAGATTTTAACTCACTTTCATTTTGTCTCTTGCTTTTTTACTCGCCAGTTTAGTGCAGGATTCAGGATAAAAGGCCCTTGAGATTGAGTAATGATATTTACTCGAAACTTTGGGAGTATAAAAATTATTCTCAGGATTATTTGATGCGGGTTCCCTCAGAAAATAATCCGTTATATATATATACATATATATTGTCGACATAACTCCCGTAGTTCTCATCAGATTTCGATGAAACTTTTCTGACAAATTGACCGAGTAAATATTTAGGCAGCCGATGAAGATCTTAAAAACTCGTAATCAATCGAAATCTAACTGATTCTTGTGGTCGGTAATGGAAGAAATTTTAGACTTAGAATAGAGAAATAACATTATTTAAATTTAATATTTTCTCTGATCTTGTGTATCCCTATACTCTTCTCGCTACTTGATTTCCATGTATTATAGAATCATATCAAATGACATATGTTGCGCCAAATATTATGATTAAGTAATTAATTAATTTTAATTATTCACACGTACGAGTGTGTCGTAATCAAACCCTCAATTGTCGTTTCGTTATGTCACGTCAGTGTCGTTGTATAATTCATCCCCTTTGTGCTGTCGTACGTACTTTCTGGGGTTGTTTTTTTGAACCAATCTGTTGACGAAACCATTTGGGAGAGTTTCCTTTTGCTGGTGTTGGCCTTTCCTGTATACGTGCACCGCCTTCTGATGGACTCATTCACACCATTCTGCAAATACACTGAATTCGATTTTTGAAAAAACTTTCAGAAATTTGGGAAATGTCATGCAAGCATCTCTCCTTATTCTGGACGTGGTCTGAAATGTTTAGTTTCATTTTAAAACTAGCTGAAGTATCCGGCGTCGTTCGGGCTTTACGCATATTGAAGAGGCTTCATTAATGGCGAATAATAAACAAGAATTACAGATTTTTATATTTTTATTTATTATCTTTGTTTTATTAACCACTAAATTGAGTTTAAATATTTTTAAACCAAATATTTAATATTTTTAAACCAAAATACACTATAAAAAATTCGTTGCAATTAGTGAATATGTTAAAGGACATGGATCTTCTCAAAAATGTTAAACTTGTTTCTTTTGATATTGTTAATTTGTTTACTAATGTACCTATTAATGAAAGTAAACTTTTAATTTCTGATTTACTAAATTCATCTAATTTACCTAATAATTTGGTAAAAAATCTATGTCGTTTGTTAAACCTTTGTATGAACCAAAATTATTTTCAATTTAATAATATAATGTATAATCAAACAGGGTATTTCTATGGGAGCACCCACAAGACCACTAATAGCAGATATTTTTGTAGATAATTTGGAGAGGAATATTTTTGATTGTGATTCTCCTTTGTTAAAAAATGTTTTGTTGTGGAAAAGGTATGTGGATGATATATTATGTATTTGGTCAGGTTCACAACGTCAACTAACTACATTTTTAAATTTCATTAATTCATTTAATAATAAAATACAATTTACATTAGAAATGTAAAAGAATAACCCTAAATTTTTTGGATCTAACATTGATTAAAAATAATAATAAAATAGACCAACTTTTACAGATACTATCATACACAATGAATCTAATCATCCATTATCACACAAACATTCAGAGTTCCACTCCATGATACATCGTTTAGTCAATATTCCTATGTCAACATCCAATTTCAATATTGAATTGAATACAATTTAAAAAAATAGCAATTAATAACGGGTATAATACAGGTATAATATAGACACTATTTTAAAAAATAAATTAAAAGAATATAATAATCATTTTTTATATAAATCACAGATAAAACATAATGATAATAATAATTATTGGCGTAGGATTTTATACATAAATAACTTTTAGAATCAAATATCTAAACACCTACCACAAAACATTAGACCGGCATTTTATACAAATAATAGTATAGGAAATTTACTCATAAATTCTAAAGACAGAGATGATAAATTTAACAATTCTGGTATCTATAAACTTAGTTGCAAGGATTGTGCTGCATTTTATATTGGTAAAACGGGTAGAAATTTTAATATAAGAGTAAGGGAGCATTTGAGATGTTTGAACAATAGTGGGTTTTCAGAATTTCTAATCATTTGACAGAAAATGGTCATGGTTTTGATAAAAAATTGGGATTGTCAATTTTGCATATAAACGGTGTTGGTCACAAATTAAAAAAATTGGATTCGTTGGAGATAAATAAAGCGTGTAAAACTAATCAAAAAATTATAAACAACCAACTAAATTTAACTACGAGTCCCATTCTAAATTTTTTTCCTAAAAATTATTCGAGTAAATTTGTATTAAGTAATGATTTGAGTTAGGTACTAAAAATTTTTTTTTTTTTAAATTGATTTTTTAATAATAGATTCTGGCAAAGAAACAATAATATATGTTTTAGTTAGTAATGACATCCTGAAGAAGAAAATGGTATTTTTCGTAACCGGTAGATGTATTTAAACTCAATTTAGTGGTTAATAAAACAAAGATAATAAATAAAAATATGAATTTTAACCACAAAGTTAATATTGCTAATTTTAAAAGAATTACAGAGACTAGTGAGTAGAATGAACGATGTATGCAAGGAAAGCGACCTCATGATGAATGTAAACGAGTCGAAAGTGATGGTATTCGAGAAAGAGGAAATCAAGACAACGTATAAAATACTTGTAGGTAATAAATATTTGGAACAAGTAGATGAGTTTGTGTATTTGGGAAGTATGTTCGATAGAAACGGAAAGACAGAGAAAGATATCGAAAGGAGGGTGACTGCAGGGAATAACAACTTGTCAACTGAGGCAAGACTAGCGGTTCATAATAGAGTCCTGGTACCGACACCGATGTATGGAAGTGAGGCCTGGAGCTGGCAGAACAGGAACGAAAGTAGACTGAATGCAGTGGAAATGAGATCACTTAGGCGTGTATGTAGCAGATCTATTTGACAGAGTAAAGAATGAAGAAATAAGGAAAGAATGTAAAGCTGATCTTAGGATCACTTAGGTGATTGGTCATATGGAACGGATGAATGAAGAGAGAGTGGTAAGAAAGATATATAACGCTAGTGTGGATGGCAGCAGAAGTAGATGACGTCCGCGGAAGACTTGGCACGACCAGGTAAACCAAATACTGGAGGATGGTCCTGTTAGAAGCTTCAATAATCGTCGAGCTTTTATGAGAAGATGTATGAATGTGGATGAGGAGAGAATTATGTGTCAGGAGAGAATTGTGTGGCGCTCTATCCTGTTTGACTACCCCCGCGGGGAAATGGCGTGATGGTAAGTAAGTAAGTAAGTAAGCAAGTTCATTTAGGGACAGTAATTTTCCTCTTATCTTGAACGATATAGTGTGCAAAATTTCATCAAGAAGTACCAAAATTCTGCTTTAAGGAGTGGAAAAGAGAGATAGGGGTGGTTTTTTGAAATCTCATGTAGACAGTGACCTTCCTCTTGTTTTGAAGGTCAAGTGTGTAAAATTTCATCAATCTCGGAATAAAACTGTAGATTTGTATAAAAAACAAACACACCCACAGACTTTATGTTTATACAATAGATAATACATTACGTTAGTTAGTTATTTAATTTAATTAATAAATCACCTTCGATGTTAGCCCTACTTTTCTATGATTATATTTATTGAGTATGGTTTTGTCACTCCGAATTAAATAGAGTAAAACCACTCACCTGCTTTATCTGCGGTCACACCCGTTGTAATCTACAATCGTCACGTGATCTTTTTTCCTTTGTTTGCTCCAATTCCTGGCTGGCCAACTTCCAGATTTTAATCCGATCCAATGAACACCGATAGACATCGATAAAAACAAACGCAATCTGCATTTCGCGTGCACAGCCACCCAATGACGTTCATCCGAGGCCGCCGCAAATGATTCTGACGACCGGCACGTTCATAGCTTTACCCACACGCCATAGAGTGCACGTACTCAAGTTTTTTTTTAAATCAAGGTATGTATAATGCCTAAATACAATTATTACTATCTATTATTATCTGTTACTCGTATTTGTTACACTTAATTAAATTTGTCGTTACATTAGACGTTACACACAATCATACAATCAAATCAAACAGAATATAGGTCGTGTGCTTTTCTTGATATTAGTACATACACTACATAAGAGGTGCAATGTCATGTATTAAATATGAAATAAAGTATAAATCGAGTATTTTCCTATAATAATATTATATACCTAACTTTTGTAGAAAATTACGTAATACGAGGGCTGTCTAAAAAATTTCTGACCTTAACATGAAGATGGCAGCACTCGTCAACAAAAGCTTGACAACATGTTTGCACATTATTTGATTAATACTCACCAAAATTTCAGCCATTTTGGACGCGCGGTTGTTGTTTGACAATCGTTTGAGTGAGTTGATGTAAGTATTTTTGTGAAAATGGAAAAAATCTAGTATCGAGCTGTCATTAAGTATTTGTTTTTGAAAGGCAATACGCCTACATAAATAAAGACTAGTTGGACGCTGTGTACGGGGACTCTGCACAATCATTTACTACGGTGAAAGTTTGGGCAGCTGAATTTAAACGTGGCCGTACCAGTTTGGGTGACGATGACGATAGCATCGCTCAAGTTCGCCAAATGGTACTCGAATTAAGGATAGAGAGATAACAGAGGCTATGAACATGTTCAAAGAACGTGTTTACCACATATTGAATCAAGAATCAGGTATGAGAAAGCTGGCCGCACGTTGGGTGCCGTGTTTGCTCACTCTGGACCAAAAACGTGTTCGAATGAACATTTCCAACGCTCTGTTGGCGCAGTTTAGACGCAATAAATCAGAGTTTTGTCTCCGATTAATTACTGTAGATGAATCTTGGATACACTATTATACTCCAGAAATAAAAACAGTGGACTGCAAAGGGAGAATTGGCTCCAAAAAAGGCAAAGGCTGTTCCTTCGGCTGGGAAAGTGATGGCGACTGTTTTCTGGGATAGCCATTGAGTTGTCTTAATCGATTATTTTGAAAAAGTAAAAACCATTACAGGAGCATACTATACATCATTACTTGACAGCCTGAAGGCAGAAATTGCGGAAAAACGGCCACATTAGCAGAAAAAAAAATTGTTTCGTCAAAACAATACGCCGTCTCACACCTCAGCGGTTGCCCAGGCAAAAATCTACGAATTACGCTTTGAACTGCTTGATCACCCTCCTTACTCACCAGATCTAGCCCCAAGCGACTTTTTTTTGTTCCCTAAGCTAAAAGTTGCGTCCGGAGGACAAAGATTTTCATCAAATGAAGAGGTCATCACCTTCGTAAATAACTATTTAAATTAACTATTATTTAAACGGGTTACCCTTTACCATACCATAATATAAAATACCCAAACGCAGCCATGCTGTCAACTCGTATTACCATAAATAACAGTTAGAAAAAATGTTTTTATTAGCTTAAATGGCTTTAATGGCACAAATTTACTCTAAATATTGAGCATTCAATTTTGAAAAAATGATTAATAACATAATTTAGAGCATTCATTGAGTCCTATACAATGTATCCTTCCTTCTTATCTCTTTTCGTTTAATTAGTAAAAAAGAGACAATTACATTTGTATGTTTGTTGTACTTTTTACCAACGTATTAATTTTACAACGAATTGAATGGAAAAAATAATTGTTTTTGTACGATTCTCTTTTCATAATTGGTTTTTCACTAGTCATTCCTAAGCGCTAATATTTTCTTTAGGATTATCTAAAATATTAATTTTATGTTGCATGTATTTACCTAAATATTACAGGTTTAATTATGATAGTAGACCTGTGTTACTCCATGGTTTGTAAAGGACTAAATGGATGGCAGCATCGCTGGAAGAAGTGTACAGACTTACAAGGAGACTGTAGAAAAATAAAAATAAAATTGATGAAAAAAATGTCTTGTTTCTTTGTTAAGTCAGAAACTTTTCAGTCAGCCCTCGTATATAAACACATTTAATACAATATAATTTATATTCCACTTTGGTCATAAATTACTTTTCGTTATAAAAGCGTTAAATATATAATGATCAATCTTTAAGTTTCAGTTAAAGTCTGATAAAATGATTTATATAATTGAAATAGACAAAATAATGAGTAGCTCTCATATTAAAAATGTATAAGAAATTTTCGTTTTAGTGTTTAGAGAAATTTAATATAAATTTGATTAAACAATTATGCCAGTGCCGTGCGTACGCCCGTTCTTTAAGAAACATCTAAGCATTTTCTCATTTTGTACTATTATGTTTTAAAATTTGATATTTATGATTTTACATATTTTTTGAACATGTAAAAGATGTCAAAGTTCGGGACATTCGGGACTATCATCCGGAACAAACGCCTGACAAGTGCTGATAGAGCCAGTGGTGGATGTGGATAACGTAATATCTCTGTTTTTACGAATGAGTTTTAATCTGATGAAAATTTTATGTGGATACTGATAATGCCAAAAAATGGTTTTAAGTTGTATAATACTATATGTGAGAACTGTCACTTTTTAAATGTATGTGTGTCATGAAAGTGAGTAGACGGGTGGTGGGGGATGAACCTTATAAGAGGTCGTCTCTGGGGGGAACAGCTCTCTTCCATCACAGTTTCTTCTGAATAACTAGTAATATCTCTAAATATATAATTTATATTACTGTATAACGTGTTGTAATAAACGTATAATATTGTTACCTGGAAAGACAGTTTCACTTACAAGGAATTGGGACCCAAGTAATTAGACAGTAGTTAGAGGAGAGAACCTCAAGAGAGTCTAAGATTTATCACACTATATATAGCCCTTCTATCTATCAAAAAATACTTTTTACGAAAAAAGTTTAAAATCATGATTATAATTTATGAAATTTCACAGTATATATATATACTGAAAAAATTATACCATTCATACTTCGCCCGATTAATAGCGAATTAGTACTTGTGTGTGCATTTTTGTTTTGTGTTATGCTTTCAATGGGGCAATACACCGCGATCAGTGGCGTAACTTCGAAAAAAGAGCCCCCCAATTATATTTATATTTAAAATATAAGTACTATGTGGTTTATTTATAAAATAGTTAGAACAAAATTTGTCATTTATATCCACTTGCTTTACTTTAAGGTGATTTTAATTTTACGGCAATATTTTGGTCTCTAAATTAATGCTAAATTGATTATAGGGCGCGAATTTTTTGAACACCTATCTAACGTGGGCCCCAATGCACTGTATTGGCTTAGTTACGCCACTGACAGCGATATATATAATTTTTATATATTACCGTGAATGTACGAATTGTACTTAATCATTTTTTATTATTATTATTCATGATGATATAATTCAATTTTAACTTTTTAAACATTGTGAAATGAAAATTTTTGTTGCCATCATCAGTTTAACAAAGAAAGTTGACATTAAATTACATTTTAGCACCCTTTTTTTTCTTCTCCCTATTGAACTATTTATTTTCATATTTAACTATTTTTCTATATGATTATGCTCCATATGAATTCATTATTTATTTAAAGCCTTTAAAAACACTTTGTTCTTACCGACATATTATGTCAAAAATGATATGAAATTTTCGACAGCGGCGCCATTTGAGCTTAGCTCGGCGTACACATCGGCATCTCTTATATTCAAATCTAGTTCCTTATAGTTGCCAAGAAAACCGATAGCATCATTTAAATTGACATTTTCGGCAAGTGTTATACTGTAACTGCTCATACGAAATAATAAATTTTGCAAAATACCGGAAATTTTCTCCATAAAAAATAGTAAAAGACACACGATCATAAAAACCAGTAACGAGATCATCTATTAGACATTTATGACTAAACATAAGTTATTATGCCACTGTTTTCATCGGAAAATATAGATAAAAAATTTATACGTAAACACCATCGTCTGTAGGAAATTTTAGAAACTAAGAAAATATCAAATATAACAATTTAACAGACAATCCTTTATTTAATATTCCCCCTGATTCAAAGTATTTACCTCCCTTCCCCCTCCGCCTGCCTCACTATCTACATGACTGCGGCCATGCCCACGTTTGGTAGCTAAATTATTTTCTAATTTATCTTATGGATTCGTTAACGTTCTGGCAAAGATCTGTGATAACGAAACCGGTCGACATGATTAAATCAATAATTAAATTGTTGAATCATTGCAGAAATGTGTCTTATCTTACATTAAATAGGTTTCGCTAGATATAGATATCGAACGGTCCAACAATCTTATCTAAAAAATCATTCGAGAAAATATTTTCCATAAAAATACATCGCACATTATAAACGATATTTATTTGGTTGGCGTGATTCTGACTTATGACGTCATCAATATTTTTAAGTGCCCATAATGGACGACATTATTTTACGTAACTTCATTTTCTCCATTCAGCATCACGGAAATATCGTCGACTGTTACAGATGAAAATGAAAATATTGCCGAGTGGTCCAGATGAAAATGTGGAAATTTGAGAAACGAATGGATTTTATTTAAATAAAAATGTATCTAAACGTTTGTAATCTGAAGTTATTGCCGTAATATTTGAATAAATAATACACGCTGTATATATTTCAAACCGCTTTACATTATTTTCACAGTTTTTCTTTCGAATTTGCTGGTTTACAGTTTTGTATCTCTGCTCGCGAAAAATTGCTTAATAATTATTTTAAAAAAAAATTTATAATATAATTTAGAGAGCTTTGCTTTATAGTATTTCATTGTTACAGAATTAATATTAAATTATTTAAATAATTTTTATTTTTATTTATTTATTCAACCTTTACAATTTTTTTATTTAATTTATCCGGCTTTTTTTTTACTACGTAATATCGAAAAAAAATGTGGATATTGGAATTTATTTCTACAGTGAGAAATTTCAAAATTAGAATTGATTTCAGAATATTACAAATTCATTCGTGAACAGAAATTACTTAACTGAAAATGTAATTTTTTTAAATTCTGTATCGACCATTTAATAATATACCTAAATATAAAAAATACAGACTTTCCTGTTTTTACAGCTCTTTTTCTCAACAATTTATTTAATGTAATCTAACCATCGCTTCATCGAAAGGGTAAAAGGGTAGTTATAAATATAAGCCTAGACAGAAAAATCAAAGAGGAACGACAAAAGTAACTATGTACATTATTTACAAACTCTAAGTGGACATGAATAATTATAATCCCATATATAATGATGCTATATATACAGCTTTCTTTAGTATATTTTCATTTCAAAGTTATTAAATATTACACGCAGCCAAAATGACTTGGCTTTATTCGATTTCTCAAAAGTTTTAAAAATGGCTAAATCTTGACACGAGTTCAACAATAATGTACGTTAGTAGTAACACTATATTTATGATCCACTGTCTAAACTTTGTACTTATAAACACTAAAATTAATAATAATAGTATCTTCCGAGTTGGCAAGTCTTGTAACAATGTCTCTCATCGAAGTTTTCTTAGTAAATATTGGTCACAAGATCCAGCGATCTAGTTCATGTGCGAATAACCGATAAAACAAGCACACCTCTACGAAAAGGATATACTTGTAGGAGGTGTTCACGACCACACTGTATCCATATTAACAACCACGGCAAAGGACGCGATTATTCCAGACGAACCCGGATGGATAGTACATTCTTAAATAGAATGCATACCTTTTAAATGTAATTGAGGGAAGAAGATACAGAAAATGGCCCAGAGAGACAAAAAATATTTATATATATTGGCAAAATGTATAATGAAAATTAAGGCAAATATAACAAAAAACAAATATCAGATAAGAGAAAGAGATAGATTGAAACTGCCATTCAGGAAGAAGGTTAAATCTCAGAAATCAACGATGTACAGTGCTATAAAGATTTTCAATGAAGTGCTCTAAAAAAGGAGGAGGAATTTACATAGATTCTAAATTAAACTAAGCAAATAATATATGTGCAAGATAAGCTATAGTAAATAGGAAAATTTTGATCTTGTTTATATAAGATATGTTTGATATAAAGTTTCCGCGAGCACTACTAAGAATGGTGCTGGGGGAAGGTGGAGGGACCCAGGGGGGGGAGGTGACCCACCATTTCCCGGAAACTGTTTAAGAAGTTTTTAAACTTTTTTATCGGTTCCACTCAACATGCTAAAATTTAACGCGACTTTTATTATGAAAAACACTAAGACCATGTGATGCAAGGTACTTAGGTAGCAATTAATTGCCACCATGATTCGCAAAATAAGTTAAATTTACTACCCTCCAGTCTTATCACAATATATACAATATTTATATACATACAATTACGGAAGAGAAAGACATTACAGTGAGTAAATACATTGATAAATCAAACACTTAAATAGATACAGACATAATACAATAAATGATACAGCAGTGACATTGGAATATGTATCTGGGAGTTATACTTCCATATCTAATAGCTCAATACAGCTATCGAAGGACATTGTTAAATGCGAAAACTCTCTCAAGGGAATGTAGACGAAACACCACAACGCAGAGTCTCTCCAGACACGGTACAAGAAACACCTTGACAAAGGCACGTGTTACCGTGCCGAAACGTCGGCCTAAGTTTCCCCAAGAAAATCATCTACAAAAACGCATATACTTATGTATGCACTGTATTAATAATAAATAAATAAAAATAATCATGAAACACATCCACAAAATAGTGATCAAGGCGAATGGAGATCTATCTATCATCTACATACAATTTCCGGATGTCATCCGAAACAGTGCATTGCACCAATAAGAATACAGATCATAAAAATTAAAGAAAAATTATACATTTAAACTGATCTACTGTTTTTAAATAATTTAGAAGCTATTTTTTAACTAACTAATTACTAAAGACATTAAATTAATAACATGGTGTTAAAATTATTTGAGTATAAATAAATTAAATAATTACACGGTACGGGTTACTCGTTTTTTTATGGTTATCATTCGTGTCCTCCATCCCGGCCAATGGACATCGTACAACTGTAATGGCCGACTTAAGTGGGGCGACCTGACGCTCGGTCCATCTGTACGCATAATGGCGTCCACTGCCCGAACGCAATTCACTTTAATGGTTGTTTCGCCCATAACCCCCTTTAATTGATTCAAGAAGCGTCGGGCGGTAAGGGAAAATACCGAGCTGATGTCATTATTGAGCATTTAATATGGTAAATATGGTAAGCGGAATGACAAAGGCTGGTAAGATCAGAAATTCGAGGAAATCTGAAATTCCGAAATGTATTTATAATATTTACTATTTCCGAGGTATGTATGTAGAACTCCATAATCGCATATATGAAAAAATAATAAGATAATATTCATTATTCATTCAATCAAGAGATTAATAATACCCTTACAAGGCGAAACGCGTCTCAAGTAAATTAAACGAGCAGAATAAGAAAACAAGTGTTTTATTTTCACATATGTGATATTTATAATAGTAATATACATACATAGATACTTATATATTAATTCACAACAACGATACTAGATACTAATTAATTGTCATGTAATATGAATTAAATTGTTCAGCGACCTTGACACAGGTAATGGCCTATTTTTTTTTCCGATACAATAATACGTACATAATGTAAGAAACGTTTAATGTCTCCTTAACTAGACCGAAATATGAAGTGTAACCGAGACAGTTTCACACGTTATATCTACAAATATAAAACAATTAATCTCAATCTAAACCAGAAATATTATATAATATAATTGAATAAACAAATTTATACAATAATTCAAATAATTTTTTTTTTTAAATAATAAATTATGACCCACAAGGACCAAATTATAGCTAATTATTTTCGCTTGCTGAATCTGCAAAGAAAAAAATGTATGTCTTTATATTGATCATTATTTGTCAAATTGCGTCCGTTTCTGGACTGTATAGTAAATGGCACGGCCTGAATAGGTGGTGACCGTCCACGCCTTCATCCGCAATATCCAACAGCAGAGCCGTGATCACGACTGCTCTCACCACCAAGACAAAAACAAAGAAATTAAAAATAAAAGTAAATTGTACATATCTCAGACACTTGTATCGTACCACCCCTGCATGAATGTTTAAAACTAATATTACGAAATCATCGTTTCACTTAAATTAATGACCGACAAACTACACAATAGGTATACAAGTAAGACGTGAAAATAGCAGTTTACAAATATATTACGCTCTTTAATAACATAATACAGTACATATACATATATCAAAAATATAAGTCAATCCATGAAATTCTAACACAAAAAATCAACGGTATATATAAATTTATATGGCGATTTGGCACCACAGTCTACTAGGAGAGCACCTAAGATGGCAGAGCACTCGCTTAGCATGTGCGAGGAACCGGAATCGATACTCACCACCTTCAAAATCTTTTTGATATAAAAATGTTCGTCTGGTATTGATCCTGGTAATGCTAAAAGTGAAAATAAAACACACGATTACAAGGTTGGCCAGTGGTCCAGTGGTCAAGGCGCTGGTTTCTCATACCGGAGGTTCCGTGTTCGATTCCCGGTGAGATCACAGTATATCTATGTGATTGGGTCTCGTGGCCTGTTGTAGAGCTAATAAATTTAAATTAAAATAAATGCCATTATTTAAAAATATTTGACAAATTTTACTGGGGTTCTGCTGAATAAATGAATTCTGTGTTACAAAAAACTTGCACACCTAATTTACCATTTGATTATAAACACCCTTTGTTCTTTTTAATGAATTCTCATTGTGATTTTGGATATAATGCGAAAAATTATTGTTTAGAGGAACGTCAGATTTTTTATGCTCCGGGACGAAAGGATTAAGCCATTGAACATTTTCATCTCGAAGCGTACACAATCAGAGGTGTCAAATTTACATCGCCTTTGGCTTCAGATAAAGCGTCCTATTTGGAATAGCTTGCCTGATTAAAATATATTCAAATTGGATTATAACGAACAATGGCCGAATATTAATGTTATTGTTTCCCGCCGCGCCGCACCAGAAACCCAGGAAAATTCCTAACGGGAATAATACGCCATTTCCCAAGTTTCGCAAATCCAATAACTGGAAATATTCGCGCAAGATATGGACCGTGTACATATTCACTTACATATGCAAATATGTTATTTAAATTCAAGATCCAAAATATATTTCATAAGTGCGTTAGCTACACTAGAAAATGGAACTAGCAAATGAAAAATAAATCATGAGCTCGAAAGACCTTGACCAAATGAAGAGGTGACCTGACTTTGTGGAAAAATACTGGAACTGGAGAAGATTGGCCAGGGATAGGAGTTAGCGGAGAGCACTTGTGGAGGAAGCCAATTGCATCCTGGGATGTAGTGCTATGGAAGAAGAAGAATAAGTCCATTAGCTACGTGTCGCGTGTGCATACATTCATCTAAAATTTAAACGATTATTTATAAATTAGTATATTACCCATCCCAAAACGTTATTGTCAGTCAAACTATTTAATATGGCAATTAAAGAAATGAAAAAGATAATACGGCGGAATCATCAGAATTTTTTAAAACTATCTCACTGAGAAAAGCATAAAAAATGGTTTGACGGAAGAAAGGAAACCCCGAAGGGTCCCACCTTTTACCGGAACCGTTATGGGAGTTACGCACTCCCGTTTCGATTCCACTCAGAAAAGCAACGCGTGCTTTAATTATCAAAATCTACGAAGAGGTTCATTTTCTTTATTACATAGCTTATGGATATATAATTTTAAAGTATAAAATAGTTTTAAATACTAATTTAATGTATTAATTATAAATATATACATACAAAATCAATTTTGTCAAAAATATTGTTTTTGCGCTACCGGGATTCGAACCTGGATCTCTATTTCCAATCCGGGGAAGTACACTACCAATTTTGTTATAGCGCCAGTATCTTTCATGACAAATTTTCGAACCTATATGTTACACTTTTTCAAATTAATACATCTGTCGTTCCATAATTTGAAAGACAATATTTTTCGACAAAATTGATTTTATATGTATATATTTATAATGAATACATTAAATTAGTATTTAAAACATCACAGACCTATGTTCTGAATAATTACAACTTCACAATAAAAATGTGTTCTCCTTAATAACACTCCATTTTTTCTTTTCTTTTTAAATCAGTTAATATGTTCAATTTTGGGAATTTTATGATCAAGTATACACCGTAACATGACAGAGGCGGGCTTATTTATACATATATTGCATATTTATTTCATACATACTAGAAGTAATTCCTTATAAAAATAAATTAGTATAATTATATATATATATATATGTTTCGGTAAACCTATTATTTCAAATATGAATTAAATATATTAATTAGAAAGATATACATATAAAATCAATTTTATCGAAAAATATTGTTGTTGCGCCACCGGGATTCGAACCTGGATCTGTTTCCTAACCGGGGAAGGTGCATTATCCAACTATGCTACAGCGACAATATTTTTAGCGACAATTTTCGAACCTATATGTTACCTTTTTGATATTAATATATTTAATCGTTCCATTATTTGAAAGAGCCATCTACCTTATTTTTACAGAATCTCAAATACCTTTGAGTAGTTTCACAGACCGTCTGTTCTGAATAATTACAACTTCACAATAAGAATGTGTTCTCCTATTATTTCATGTACGAATAAAAATGTATTTCCTTTAAGAATATATAATTAAGTATTATCATACGGAAATTATTCTCTATTCTTTTAAGAGAGATAAATTGAACTGTTTGCGAAAATACATAAAATTGACCTTCTTCTTTTTTCTATTCTTAATCACAAAAATGTCTTCAAAATATTTTTCAATAATATGAAAAATATGCATTTTATTCACGCAAAGTTTTTTCATGATAATAAACAGGACATTATAACAAATAACGGATAATACATTCCCGTATAATGATAATTTTATTCTGTTGAAATGACTTTCCGATTGCGGGATGTTTGCAAATTCAGGAAAAACCAAACGCACTTTTCCTGTCTTCTTCGATCGTACTTAATATCACTAATCTACATTACTAATCAAATATTTTCGATGGTTTATTTAGTATGATAGGGCATTTGATTAATCTTTTCCATCAAATTCGGAAATAATTCTGTCTTAATAATATTACACATTACATTATTTTAAAAAACTCCTTCCTGCACTGGCCGCAAGAGTTAGATAGACTTCGTTTTAATTTAAAATTGTTATTTTTTAGGTCCATTATTAACCGAGTTACGAATTTTTCAAGTTTTTAAATAGTATTTTGAAAGAAGATAGCGAAAAAGGGTAACTAATGAACATAGCCGAAAATAGTCAGTAAATTTTTCAAAAAAAAAAAATTGAAAAAGAACTACGAGAGTTATTGTGTTACATACAATATATACAGATATATAAACATAGAAATTAACTGTGAGTATATGAAAAACAAAGTGTGTTGCGTCATGAGACTTTCTCGAAGACACTAGCGGTACATTTTAGCAGTTACACACGAGAATATTTATTTTATTTAGAACTCATTTTAAGAAAAAATACTACTTTAGAGATTACCCTAAGGAGAATCCCACTTCCTCATATAGCATGGAACTTGTACGATTTCTCCTTAACAGACAAAAAATATATATAATAAAAATAAAAAGTCGATATTTTTATTTTGTTATCTTATAAACAGAAAGACGATTTTTTTTTTTTAAGTAGAGATGCGTACACGGAATACATGTCACATCAATATTCTTACTATTTTCAAACTAAGCTAAACGCTTGTGCTATTTTCATAGCACAAGCGAAAATACCACTACACCAACAAGCTATTCTCTACTGCTCAATACTTTATAAAAGGCTCGATTATTTGTAATTTGCGGTCTGTAACATGTTTACTTTGTTTTTTAGCAATGACACGAACCTACTGATTTCTGTATTCCTGAAAATGGTTTTTCATGTAAGCTTATTATAAATAATCACAAACACGATCGCAGGTCCGGTAAAGATTTTTTTTTATCTCATTCTTTAGAATAATTATAATACACAGCTTTGCCTTATGTTTAATGGAATATTTATAGTAGTAGTATCTGAATTGTTATCTTACAAATTTTATTTAATTTATATTTGAAAATTTATTACGTACAGGCAATAAAAAACGAAAATAAACTGAATACCGTAGAAATGCGATAAATTACGAAAAATATGGCGCATATGTGGAAAATTACGTGTGAGTGAAGAATTAATTTCGATAGAATTATGATAAGATCCCTGAGAATTTAAACATGTGGAATGTATCAGAGGAGAGTATGGTAAATAAAATATACGATGCGCGTGTTGAAGATATGATCAGTTAAATAAGATATTGGAGAACAGCCATGTTGAAAACTGTAGCAATAAATAATCGTGTATGAGATCACGTATGAGATTAAACAAGGTTAGAATGATGTGCCAAGATGTAGCGTGATAGTAAGTTAGTTAGTTATTTAGTGTTTACTGATTTTCACAACCGAAGCAGCAAAACCTCTAGAACTCGTTACTTCGTGGACATTCAAGATATATTATTATACATACCTTTACCTATATTTTTAAAGTCCGTGCCAATTTTTTTTAAACAAAAATTCACTTTAAATATCTAATGACTATGAATAATAACTTAATATGGTAAATAAAATGTGCGAATTCTATCTGGACTGTACAATGGATGGATCCGAATAATCATAAGGGTAATCGGCTTAAAATAATTCAAAGATCTATTCCCCGCTTCCCCTGATTGTCCAAAAGGAAAGTCTCCAAAAGAACAATATCAAATATCTCTAGAATGAGAATTGGGCATTGCCAGGTAGCCTCATATTTATTCAGATTGAACTTAATAGATCCCCAATGTGTGAGTGTGGTGCCGAGGAGAAAATCCTTGACCATATATTTTTTGCCTGTCTATTGCGGATCACATGTTTTTTCTACAGTAATCTCGTTAATGGTAATTTTCAACTCCCGGTTAACTTGTGTCATCTTCTTTCCCTTAACTCGCCACATTTAATCTATATAATAGCAATTTTTTTGAACGACAATGGTATTGACTTGTAATATAATATTTCCTATTCTATAATATTATTGTTCTTATTAATATTATTGTCTATAAAAGAAAGTTTTGATTAATGAAACAAATCACTCTTGAACGGTGGATTGCCTATTTAAAAGAAGAATAAGAAGAAAACTATGAATAATAGTGATATTTTCAATATAAACTGATTAAAAATACTATTGTATAAAGATAAATTTAAATGTAAAATATTTTTTATCTTCGTTGTCGAGACGTTTACACTCGAAACCCACAAGGACCTGAGGCACTGTCCTTTTATGACCCCATAAATAATAAAAATATAACTTTTACTATTTAGAGATATGAGAGAATATCAAAGATCTCCTTGGCTTTTCATATACGAAATATATACTATACATCACCTGTATATCACACAGCACTGATAATTTATATTTATATTCTGTTGTAAAACAGGAATATCTGGTGACAGTATTTCTGGTATTTTTTGATGATAAGAGCAACAAATTCTTACAACACACACAATACCACAAATCATTTCCAATGAAAATGTATTATAAAATTAAAATAATCAAAAAATCTGTATTTACAATTTAGAATACATATATTAAATTTAAGATTTTTTTCCTGAAAAATATACAGGATTATTTATAATGATTTAACATATTATTATTATTTATTTATAATGATATAACTTGACTGATTGCCTTTTTGAATGTCGAGGAGAGAAAGTGTATTGCGCGATTATTCATGTTGAATCATTACTCGCACACCGCCGTGAATTTTGTTATGGTGAACGTGACACTCATCGGAGTTTTTTTGTGCTGTGTCATTTACTACATTGGATAAACTTCCGAAAGTGCGACGTGACGGCGTCACCAACCAGGTGAGTCGAGCTGTCCTTATCGAAGGTACCCATCCTCTCATCATCCTTTCCCTCATCCGATTCCCTACTTCATATCTAACCCATCCTTCCGATTCCATCCCACCACCGCCACTTACTAGCGACTTGCGTCGGTCATCAAATTTTCACATTTAACAAACATTCACATAAAATTTTCACAACTAAACTTTGCACTACACACACGTTGGGTCATTATCACCTTTGCCATTTTCGCTATACTGGCCCCTTTATTATATACAGCATACATACATGTCGATTAGTACTGAAACCCCTGGCTGCTTATAAATATATGTATCTAAATATCTTCTTACATCTAGGAACTTCATTGGTCTATATTTCTAACTTTCTATTCTCTAAATATTGTTATATATTATAGTTTTGTTATAATATTATTTCATATTATAAAGAGCATTAATAGTTCAATGATACAGTACAGGTTCGAATAAATGAACTGTATTAAAAAAATGGTCATTAAACCTCTTAAATACTCATCTCACTTGCGTTTACTATAATGTAACTACCCACCGTAGTCGATACTGTGGGTATGAATTGTACGTTGACAATTAAATATGTATTATGTATATAAAAATGAGATGCTACAGTATATATCTGAACAAATTACAATGCAAAATACATTAAAATATAATATAATATTATATATAAGAACAAAGTAACATACAGCGATTAAAAGTAATTATAAACAAATATTTAACACCAACATATCCAAACATAGTTTCGTGTAAAAGTGACGTGTAAAAGTTTTTTGTAACTTAGTAATGTATTGTAGAATATATTTAACTCGTTTACTGTGTTAATGTATATAAAAATATTTTGAAATACACAAACTTTTCAACTTACTTACTTTAAATCACACTATTTCTCCACAGGAGTAGAAAATAATAGAACGCCACGTTCTTCTTTTCTGGCGCACAATCTTTTCTTATCTTTTCATGCATGCTCGTTGATTGTAGAAGCTTTTCACATAACCATCTTCCAGTATCTATTTTACTTAGTCGTGCCATATATTTCGCGGACACCCTGTATTTTTGTTTCAGTCAATACTAGTACATATATTGAAAACATCCAAGCGACCCTAATTGAATGGTGTTAATCTCTCACACTGCAGTCTATTTCCCATCACATTAGATAACACTCTGGATGTCAACCCACTCCCGCGGCTACCTTGACAAACCTTGTCCATTCTTCCCGGTCTTCTCTTGCTTGCAAGACTGCGTAGAGTGATGATTGTTTTCTTCATTCATTTGATCTAACCATCGCTCTAAGAAAACGCTGCGAACTTATGCATCAACCTAATATATATAATTAAGAAATAAATATAGGATATATCTTTGGTAGTTTCCCACCTTTTCCCGGGTCCGGTTTAGAAGTTAGGGCTTCCTTGTCGATCCCACTCATCAAAGCTAATAAAAATACGCGACTTTAATTCAATTACATATTTAAGTATAAGCAAAACGAAAAAGGAGAAGAAATTCAATGTGGTTATTAGCAATTAAGATTTAAAATTTAGACCCTCCAACGTCCCATGAGTGCTATCTTTATTCATAAAAAATCATATAACATAAATACATAGAACATAGTTTTACATACAGATGGAAAATTAATAGACAATTAAGGTGCAGTAGTTCAAGGCAGACACTCAGGGATCTATTCATCAAAAGCACTTTCAAAAGAGGGACAGTGGACGAAACACAAAATGGATTGAGTCACACTTACACGGACAGACTAACGGAGTTGCAAAACACGAGGTATGGAGAGTGAGAGGTAGGCGCGTAGGTGGAGATCCACCCACGTAGGCCGGCCTAACTATCCACCTAAAGAGCTCCAACGAGTCACCCATACCCGAAATGTTATGTGACTGTGATTGGTAACTATGATTTATTTGTTGGAGGCATATTTTCTAATATTCTAGTCATTGCTCAACAAATTACGAATAATCATTTACCAACAATAACGGTTTAAATAACGATATAACCATTTAGTATAAAAAGAGCGAGTCCGTCGCTTCCCTTCCCGGCATTATTCAATTATTTAACAATAATTGTGTCTGCTTTATCAACCGCTCGGTAAGCTTACAATATAAATATAACGCTCCGAATCACTTTATGTTTCACGCAAAAATGTGACATTTATTTTTTCGCTGCCTCAGAATATATTCTGCGACCGCCTTCATATCGAAGCACGTGGACCGAATATTCGCGCAGTAATAAAGCCGTCTTGTGCGGCCGGGCGGGAGGAATGGCGAGGAAATTTGCGAAAATAGAAACATTACGGCCGATACGTATTGTCTTGTACGCAAATAAAACGTCAGCGGTTTGATTAATGACGGTTGGCGACGCCTGGCGCCACGCACGGCGAGCTGCGGTCTACAGGACCTCCGCTGGCTTCCAGCCGCGGAAACGCGACACTTTGCAAAAAAATACGAATATTTTTTGTGAAAATTTTTTTACCATTTAAATTCGGCATATACCCCCCGGGTCCGTACTGCAAATGCTACTCTAAGACCAATAAGTTAAGTACACACAAACCTTCAATTTGCCAATTTTCAAAGATTTACTGTATATTCAAAATTTATCATTTAGCGGTTGCGCGTAAGGTTCGTACCTCTACGGCTCGGCGGCCGTAAGACTCACGCTTTCAGTAACGTTTACAGTAGTCACGTGCAATCTTGTCTGATGTTAAGCGTATATTATATTATCTTTATGTTACGTATTGTAAATATTTATTTATTTACTAATAAAGTGAGTCAACCGGGGACAATGAGGACAAATCTTGTTTTGGTAACTGTGCGGTATTCCCCTGTCAATATGCGGGGCGCTATCGAACAGCTGCCTAGTAGCATTAAAAAATGCTAAGCACAAGTAGGATCGTGATAGAATCCTTGAGCTTATTGCATCGGTATTGATTATTACAGTAAATGCTGGACACCTTGGCTAACTGTATTCGATTTGCGAACAAATTCAATATGCGAACGAGCTATCGGAATGGAACTCGTTCGTACAGTATATCTTATTCGTCGAGGAGCGGTGTGCTGGCTCTTTTGGAATGGTTATTTTTTTATAAATCTACGGAGAGTGAGTATGCTGTAAGGGATCAGATGAATCACGCATGCGGAATGAAAGCTGCCTTCAAACTCGACTTATCTTTCGTGTTCGTGTATATTGCAGTATTCACCTTAGTTTTATGTGTACGATGAGGTAGATATTTATGACAGTAGCGGAACAATTTAAATACTTTACTTACATGAAAGTACTAAGTGTACTATTTTAAGTTTACAGTGATTACTAATACTACGCGGTAAAATTAATTTTATACAATATAATAATTTAGTTAGAACAATTACCCCTTATATTAAAGATGAACAGATCACGTACGAATAAGAATTATCGGAAAGCTCTCCTCGTGGTTTATCATACCTACTCTACAGCGTCAAGTTGACAGCGGGTTCGATTTTGTGGCCTCGGGCCTAATTCCGTTAAACAGGGTATTACGGTGCCTGTCACCGGATCGGTGACATCTAACTAGTCAAAATACCAAACGGATATCTAGCGTACAGAAAAAAAATATATATATATATTTTTAATACATGTTTGACACGAGTGTATCATACAATATGAATTCCTATAATTGAAGAACATTCTTATTATGGGATTCATGTATTTTTGTTTTTACGTCTTATTTCGGATTTTATCGTGTATTTATTTGAACTTTTTTTTACCATGTATTACTTATTAATACGTTTTAGTGTGTATATATTGCTTTTACTCAGTATTAACTGTTTTATCGTGTAAAATATATCTGTTTATAGCGTGTATTAAACGTATTGTTTTTATCATGTAAAATTACCGTTGCTATTGTATTAAAAAGTCTAATAAGGTATTAAAATCAAAATAACTCGTATAACACATAAAACGTAAATAAACTGAAAATTGTATCTCTATAGAATAAAAATTTGGAGCCCTGTCTTCTACAATATTTTTTTAATGAATTATATTAGAATTTTAAATATATATATACGAGTGTTCTAAAAAATACTTTTTTTTTAATTTTTTATATTAGAATTACTACTGTATTCGTATATCCAGGTTGCATGTGTGCACGCAAATGTATTAATTACATACAATAATAATTGTGGTATACGAAAATATATTTTCTACTCGGAGACTATTTTATCCGGTAGTTTGGACAGCTCGAAGAAAGTTTTGGACTCGCGCGGGGATGGTAACGTTTTTTCATTATTTCTGTTGTCGTTGAAAAGAAAAACGCTCATTGTTTATATGACACATTTGTATTAAGTTATAGAGGGACCGGAGTCTTGGAGGAAAACGGAAGCTTCAGTATAATAGGGTTGTTTTATCAATTTTTTCCTTCATCCTTTTTCAATATTAAATAAATTAATCTCTAATCGTGAAAAGCAGAATTTTCATTTTATGAGTTTCTCCTCCACTGCGCACTGTGCTTGATTATTTTATATCAGTATTTTTCAAGAATTAAATTTAACTTGTCTATATAAAAATATTTTTTTAATAAAATGGTGCTCAACACAAGGCAAAATTATAATCATAAACGCTTGAGTAGAAGTAAGACATCACGATTGTAGGTCCTCAGGCTCTAATCGATGGTATCTTGGCATCGTCGATATATCAAAAAATGATATGACAATACAAAGCGTTTGATATGTAGAATATTTATAATTAAGTAAGTAAAAAATCTTTAAACAAATATTTATAAATAACCATTTGAATGTGAAACATTTAATATATTTTTTAATAACAAGCCCGAAACAATAGCGAGGCACCAAGAATTTCATAATTGCTTCTTGATCTAATTTTGATACCCCGAAATTAATCCAAAATATTAATCCCGAAAATTTCGGTATTATACAGTTTCGGGATTCATAAATAATGTGAACTGGAATCTCGGACCATTGGATTCACTAGTCGCTATTGGATGTTACATTTGTTTGAGTGGATACAAAGGACGTGACGAAGGCATGTAAAATTTTTAAACAATTTTAATTATTCGGAGAACACATTCTTATTGTGAAGTTGTAATTATTCAGAACATAGGTCTGTGATATTTTAAATATGAATTAAATATATTAATTAGAAAGATATACATATAAAATCAATTTTATCGAAAAATACTGTTGTTGCGCCACCGGATAAAGTTGTATCAATGTGTCCAAAATTTAATAAAAATGAATTGATAATTCTGGCGTCTGTTATCAGTTTACTCAAAGGTATTTGAGATTCTGTAAAAATAAGGTAGATGGCTCTTTCAAATAATGGAACGATTAAATGTATTAATATCAGAAAGGTAACATATAGGTTCAAAAATTGTCGCTAAAAATATTGTCGCTGTAGCATAGTTGGATAATGCACCTTCCCCGGTTAGGAAAGAGATCCAGGTTCGAATCCGGGTGGCGCAACAACAATATTTTTTGATAAAATTGATTTTACGTGTATATCTTTCTAATTAATATATTTAATACATGTTTAATTTTAATTATGTTCATATCGTAAAATAAAATAAATATATTAAATAATTAAGGTTGAGACCAAAAACAACAAATTTGGTTTCGATAACTGTTTGTATCATTTATGAAGATACTGAATACAGATTATTATATTAGATTCTGACAATTTTTTAACATTTCAGAGTTTATCCAATGGTTATATATCACCATTAAAAATTTCCGCTATCATGAATCATACAACAATCTCTCATGCGGCACTGCGCGCGCGCGCGTGTGTGTGTGTGTGTGTGTGTATGTGTTCTTTTAAACTCTGTCGAATGTATACAAAAAGCGACATATAATAACAAGCAACAAAATGTATGACTTCCGTGTCGAGTTTTACGACTCCGAACTTAATAATACAAATTAAATTAATCGATTCGAAAGATATATTTCACCTAATGATATAATCTATCTAAAAACATATACCATTGAACCATGTTATTAAATTGCAACTTCGCAACAATATATTTTATTAATTTTATGTATTAATTATAAATATACACATATAAAATCAATTTACTCGAAAAATATTGTTTTTGCGCTACCGGGATTCGAACCTGGATCTCTATTTCCTATCCGGGGAAGTACACTACCAATTGTGTTATAGCGCCAGTATTTTACACGACAAATTTTCGAACCTACATGTTACACTTTTTTCAAATTAATACATCTGTCGTTCCATTGTTTGAAAGCCATCTACATTGTTTATACGGAATCACAAATACCTTTGAGTAAACCGACTGCAGACGTCAGAATTATCAATTCATTTTTATTAAATTTTGGACACATTGATACAACTTGTATTATTAAGGAGAACACATTCTTATTGTGAAGTTGTAATTATTCAGAACATTGGTCTGTGATGTTTTAAATACTAATTTAATGTATTAATTATAAATATATTTAAACTAATTTATATTGTTTAAACAATATTTTTCGACAAATTTCATTTTATATGTATATTATTTATAATTAATATATTAAATTAGTATTTAAAACATCACAGACCTATGTTCTGAATAATTACAACTTCACAATAAGAATATGTTCTCCTTAATATATTTTATTAATAATTCCTAATTTATAATTTTGTACATGTTTTATGACAATATAAAACTAATTTATTTCAATAAACCAGTAAAATTTCATAGTGTCCGCTTTACGAGGTTACAACTTCTACCAGTCAGCAATCAGCTTGTATATATATTTTTTATTTAGTTGTAAAAATTATATAATATTCTATGCAACACTAACATATATATATTTTTTTAATTATATCGTATATCAATTAGCATCAGGTAAAGAGATTAAAAATAAACACATGAAAAATGATCAGTTATTAAACTTAGATACTACATATTTTGTATTCTAGACTAGTTGCTTCCTTCATATTTGCCGACAGTTCATTAAACAATTTGAAACCTTTATAGCATAAACTATTTTGAGTTCCTGCCAGATTTCTTTGTGAAAGTCTGAAATCCCACCAACTTCTCGTAGGCTACGTGTGGACCTCAAAATTATATTTATAGTAAGTAATAATAAATTTATTTATTTAATTTATTGTAAAATAAATAAATACGGCGAATATGCAGTGATACGAAAAATCATTCCGTATCAATCCAATGCAAGATGAAAGCCTCCACTAGTTTCTAGCTGCCAGGCCATTCCGGAATGCTGTCGAATCTTATCATCGCAGCGTGACTGTTAGTTATAGCGTGGGGTGGAAGGTTGAAACTTGATTTCCATTTCAGCTTTTTCTCAATTTTGACAACGTTTTCAACATTCATTTGATCGCGTATCCAGTCACTGTGCTTCTGTTGTTTTCTAGTGTAACCCAGCATGCATCTTTCCAAAAACGGATTAAAAACTTTTCGTTTGAGGCGAATCGGTCAATTGCATACGACGATGTCGGAAACGAGCCCACCACTTAGGTGATTCATGATTAGCTGTTCCGTAAAAAGGATGCATCGGATTGCAAGTTCATTAAAACCGTGGAGAACATCCCGCTGCGTGTCTGGCGGATGAACCACTAGAAAAATAAAGGAAACACTTGATTTGATTTAAAATATGAATTAAATATATTAATTATAAAGATATACATATAAAATCAATTTTATCAAAAAATATTGTTGTTGCGCTACCGGAATTCGAACCTGGATCTCTTTCCTAACCGGGGGAGGTGCCTTATCCAACTAAGCTACAGCGGCACTATTTTTAGCGACAATTTTTCGACCTTATATGTTACCTTTTTTTGAAATTGATAGATTTAATCGTTCCATCATTTGACAGAGCCATCTACCTTATTTTTACAGAATCTCAAATACCTTTAAGTAAATCTGATAGCAGACGCCAGAATTATCAATTCATTTATATCTTTATAATTAATATATTTAATTCATATTTAAAATATCACAGACCTATGTTCTGAATAATTACAACTTCACAATAAGAATGTGTTCTCCTAAAAAATGATTTGATTTTGTTGTATATTCACTCGCTCTTGTTATAATTTTGATGTCTTTCATTAGTTGCAAATAGTTAATAATACACGCGGCAAAGAAATTATTATACGTCTAATATTATGAGAGTTATAAAGTAGCTGCTGTAGGTTTTGCGGCGGACAAAGAGGAGTCCGACATCTCGCTCCCCGTACACCGCCTGATGCTAAAGCGCCCTCTCGCGTCCACTCTTTTACTATTATTGAGAAACATGGACATAATGTATAATGCATATTATAAATTATAAACATTCATATACATTTATAATTATTAATATACAAAAAAGGCGAACAAGCTTCATAATGTAAGAGATGTTCACTCTCTCCTTAACTAGACTGAAGTCTGTACTGAAGGAGACAGGTTCATCCGTTGTCTGTCATATAAATATGTAAACCATTATAATTATTAATATAGATATTTTTTTATCTAAACCAAAAATATTAGGAATGAGGTAAACAGGGTTTTAAAAGAATTCGTTGCGTAAAAGCATAGATGCCGGAAGAAACAGGATATTCGGAAGGAGGTTTGCACTCACCACAATCCAGTTCTTCTGGCACCTCCGAGGTGGACTGTACATTTATTTGTATCACAACCTCCGTTCAGGGGTCCCAGTCCTTTAGGTTGCACTTTATAAACGCGATGTCTCACTTTAATGCTATACTCCGATTCATTAGTTACCGTACCGGTTCAGGGTCACCGTTTGACTGGTGCGGCATGCCGGATGAGGAGAGGAGGAGAGGGGGAAGGCACAGTACATTATTGTCGTTCAAAAATAAATATATGTCCCAAACAGAATTCTAATAACATAATAAATAAGTAAAATACTCTCGCTATGCCGTGATTGAAATACTATGCAAAACAGAAAAATGAATATAATGAAATGATGTTCTATTCATGTGATCATTTCCATGAATCTTTGCTCAGTTTCCTTTCTGTCAACTCTGGTACGCCTGCTTATGGGTGTCTGACGCTCTAACGCGTAGGTAATTAAGCCTATCGGTAGTGCCGTTAGATGACCTGTGCGAAGTGATTCGCCACAGATGTAACATGACCGGCAAAAACTGCACCGGATCAAGATTGAAGATGAAGATTGTCAGAAAACAATGTCATATTGGGTCCGATGATGAATAATAATGCAGATGACGTATGTTGCGATCCTGTGTAAAGCTCGGTGACAGAATAATGAGCTTCATTTTACTATATAAATGGGCATATTAGTGCTGATACGGCCATGGAGAGGCCAAGGGATCTCATGCTCTTGCAAATAATCACCGACTCGATGAACGGATCTGATGAAGTCTGTAGCCGATTGTATTCTGTATTGCCCTCCCTGAAATTGTACAAACGATGTTCTTACGTATCAACTTTGAAATATTTATGTCCACTTAAAAACATTCTTGAAAAAACTGAGATCATGTTTACACAAAATCATTACTGAACAAACGTAAAGATTCATCAGTGCGACCATAGATTAGAAAAGAAAGTGCAACGCAAACTATGGTGCGACGCAAGATGACAGACGCTCAATATACTTGCTAATCGTAAAAATTCGAAAAAAGTTCGAAAAAAATTCGAAAAATTCGAAATTCGTACGATTTCGCCAATGTATATTTTTACTTACACGTAATAAAGACAATGTACACTTAATTTCAAATTGAATATATATTTGCGTACCGTTATTGAATATATAAAAGAAAAAATATTTAAATAATCTTAACCTAGGGATTTCAAAAACACGTTTGACATATTCGCTACATTGGCGAATATGTCAATTTTTTTCTTACTGGCAATGACACTTACATGTACGGATCCAAATCCAATAACATATCCGGATAAAAGATGCGATATTATTACGGATATATTTTCCAAGGCAAACTGTCGAGTGTTTGTTTGTAAATCACTAAAGACAATCTGTGTACAATCATCCCTCTCTATTAAATAATCATTTCCTGCCTTCGCTTCTATATCGGTACCCGACGCCTTCGCGTGTGAAAATACATCAAATATCTTCCCCGCGTCGTATTTTCACCTCAAACTGAATTATTTTGTTTGCTCCGTGTCAAGAGCTTCCCAAATTGCTTTGAGCGTAATTACTTTAGAGCCTGCGGGACACTCGAAGCCTCGCAATATTGAGTACCTACATTAAATAGTCATAATCTTTATTCCCCAATGCGTGGGGCATTATAATAAATAAGTTTGTCGGTTGTTGCAAATGGGGCTGGTCTACGCAATACCTACCGACTGGGAAAACAAAAGGGTTTAAGGGTGTTAAATCCAATATTTCTCCAACACGGCTAACATAGGAGGCGCTGATTTAGGTAGGCCCGGTTCGTTTCCTGGTTAGAAGGTGTGTGGGAGGATTTTAAAAGGAAGAATTGAGCTCAGTTCGAAACTCAGATTATAACATTAAATTTGGAAAATATTTACGCATCGAAAATATGTTATAATCATTTAAATAACATCCATTACAAATATTAATTGAATATTACATCAATATTACCGTTCCTAGAAATATACATTAATTTAATACAATATTATAAAATCAAATTTAATTTTATCATACTACACCGAAGGTTGGTAAACTTTTGAAACAAATTATCCAAATATATATTCTGTTTATTAGTCTACTGGTTAAGACACTCGCCTACTAATCTAGTGGTAAGGGATTCGAGTATTTAGCTTATAAAATAGTAAGATTATTGATGTGACACGTAAATAATGAAATTATGTTTACTCAAAATGATTATTGAACAAACGTAAACATTCATCAGTGCGACCATAGATCAACAGAACATTGAGCGGGTGAGTGAGCTAATCTGCAGTCACTGGCAGAAACTGGTATATCACGGTCATCAGTTCAACGTATTTTAAATTTGTAAACTATTTAAGCTATTGTTGATTTAGTTCAACTATTTTTGATGTATCTATTTATATCACATTTTACGAAATGCTCTCACTTATTTTGGGCCACCCTGTATATAAATGTATATTATTGTTACAAAACGTTCATGCGAGTATAGTTGTTGATGTTGCGGCCAGAGCTGATTGATAAAATGAAACAGGACTTACAAAAATTGGCGTTCATTGTCGAATGATGCACAAATAAATTTACACTATTCGAAGGTTAATTTGTAAGTTAAAGTTCGTGACTAGCGAAACTCACTGGAGGTGGTTCCGAGTAGTGATCGCTTCAGCCGGTTTCTCGACAGGTTGCGTCGCGATGTATTGTCGTCTGAACTCTGTCGGTACTCGGCAGTAAAATGTCTTGTTTGACAGGCAGGTCTGTAGAGCGCGAGCAGGGCGGCTTCCACGTGCTGAGTCATGCTTAAATACAGTATTTTAAACAACAAAAAAAAAACCTTTTTATTAAGGAGAACACATTCTTATCGTGAAGTTGTAATTATTCAGAACAGACGGTCTGTGATATTTTAAATACTAATTAAATGTGATTAATCTTTCTAATTAATACATTTAAATAGTATTTAAAAACGTTTTTATTCAGTAGATTTATTTGCCATAGCACCATCGATATATACGTATATACAGAAGAATTCAATCCTTCTGAATTTTTTAAGTGCGATACTTATGAAAACATTGTTGCTCACTGCAGTTAGATATATATTATATATATATGCAGTATTCAACTTTACACTGCAGTATTTGGATAGCTCCGCTTCGCTGCACAGTGCCGTCACATTTCAGTTGCAACAGAGGACTTTCCTGAAATATTTTCCTCGATTTAAAAGCGAGTAGATAATATCCGCAATAATAATCTCCGCTCGCCCAGCGCCTGTAATAATTAACCGGGTGGTTTCGACATTCACCACTCCGCCCCCTCAATAATTCAGGCAATTCTTCACTTCTCTTCGTGAATAATATTATCAATATACCTTAACTTCATTTACAACATAACATATTTACTGTATTATAAATGTAGTGAAATTTAAAACCCTTCCTAGGGCGGGCGCCAAAGACGTACCTAAATAGGATGGTATCGTAAAATGAAAATCAAAAAAATTGTTTACACACAATTAAATTCGTGACACTTAAATCATTTACTTTCAAATTAACACATTGATTTTAAATAGTAACAATTTTTTATTGTCGATATATTTCAAAATTAAATTTACCTCTTGGGCAGCTGCATCGTGCATTGCCCAACTTGTCTTTAATTTTTATAGCATAATACGTAGGTACTCAATTTGAGCATTGCGTATAAGATCTAATAAAAAAAAATATTATTCTTGATTAATTTCTTTGCCTATTATAAATATTTACCTTAAAAAAATATGACAAAAATTGACAACCGAGGCAAGACTAGTGGTACATAATGGAGTTCTGGTACCGACACTGATGTATGGAAGTGTGATCACTTAGGCGTATATGTGGCAGATTCATTTATGACAGAGTAAATAATGTAAATTAATAATAAATAAGTATGTAATTGGTCGTACGAAACGGATGAATGAGGAGAAAATAGTAAGAAAGATATCTAACGCAAGTGTTTATGGCATCAGAAGTAGAGGACCACCGCTTAAGACCAGGTAAACCTGTTAGAAGCCACAATAATCGCCAAGCTTGTATGAATGTGGATGAGGCGAGAATTGTGTGTCAGGACCAAGAGTAAGTTAGTAAGTAAGCTAAAAATAATTTAATATAATATAATGAAAGTAATATTTAACACATATATTTACTATATATGAAACAAATCAATTTTTGATTAGAGTTTTTTTACTCCTATGTATTTAATTAATTATTTTTTCACTTCTGGCACTTAGTTTTTTGATTTTTTTCATAAATTTATTTACTTAAAAAAACTATACCCACAAATTGTCTTTCTAGATGTATGTCTGCAAGTTCATTCTTACAATTGACTTACATTTAATTAATAAAATAAAAATAAAATATTTAAGAGAATAAAAGCTGAACAACTTCTATGCAGGTCAAAATTAAAACAATAATATAATATACAATAATAATAATAATAATAATACAACATCCGATATTTAAATGTACAAAAACAAAAATAGAACTTCTCTACCTGTACATTTTTTTTTAAAATGTCAAGCAATAAATAAAATAATCAAAATTTGACTTTGATATGAAAAATTATTGCTCTTCGGACATTTCATTTTTGATGAATGAATCAACTAAGCTTTGCGTACTGAACCACGTGTTCAACTTTACTATTCTTTGCAAATTTTAAAATATTATTTTTTACCATAATAATTATTAATTTGCCTTCACCTAGTGTGTAATAATAGAATGATCCAACGGATCGTCTTCTATCATTATATCAGTAATGAAATAAAACATGAAAGGGCTTATTTTACCCTCGATAATATCACAAAGCATTTCCGGGTTAGCCTCCGGCATAAATAGTTTATCCATATTTCATTTCGGGAAGTACTTGAAATTATATTTATAACTTTGCACAACAACTTGAATATTAATTTCACTAACTAGAATTTTATGCAAATGCTATGGAAAAGGCATTTACTTGTTATAAATACAAACATAATTTTGATTCATTAATAATAATATATATATATATTATTGATTAATTTCTTTATTCCCTGAATTTATTACAATTTTTATTTTTATTGATTTAGGCAATCATAGATATTTTAATAATCAACTAATCAGAGACGTACCCAGAAAAAACCGGCAGGGTTTCACATTTCAAAAATTGTCAATTTTTGTAATTATACGTAGGTATACTATTTTTCATTATTAAAAGAATATTAGAATATAAAATTGGAACTCAGGGCTTTTCCTATCTTTTCCTATCCGGGTAAATTATGATGCATTCAATTTGTATTAAAACACCACAGAACTATGTTCTGAAAAAACTTTGCTTGAAAAATGTGCGTAATTTCCAATTTCCTTAGAGTCTACGATACTCTGAGTACTCTACATGCGGCTAGACCGCCAAATCTACTACTACAAGTGCATCAGCGCTAATCGCTTTGACACTTTTACTAACTAACTTATTGTAATAAACATCATAAGTGTTTTATATTAATACATGAATTGGAAATGTAAAAAATTCTGATAAAAAACCCTAACATGTGCGTAATTTTCGTGTGCTCCTACCTTATATACACAAAATACAATGCAGAGCAATCATTTTCTAACAAAATAAATGGAATAAAATTTCTTTTTTTTTTCTTTATTCCCAGTTAATTGTAAATATACACTAATTGTTTTCACTATATATTTTTTTTTCAAGTCATGATAATCAGTAGCCACTAAATAATTATTCAATACAGTTAGATAACATAACCATCACGCTATTTCTCACTTTTCTGACCCGGCTTACCATTTATGCCTTTAATTTTCGTACACCTCACGCACGCTCGTTTTTGTAGAAGTTTCTGTACAATCTTATAAATTAATAAATAATATATTTACCTATACAGACGTAGTCCACAATGTTTTATGGGTGGACACCTGACTAAATTACTAGTCGAAAATATTCAAGGAATATGTGTCAAATCTCATCCATGTCAAAAATATGAGCATCTCAAAAAAATCGTAAATGCACGATAGTTGAAATATTTTATTGATTCTAAATTATATATTGAATACTAAAAATTAAAGTTCATCGAATTTCGAGCTGTCAGACTATTTTATGTTAGATTATTTGGGGCCTGAAGCAAAGATATAGATAAATAATGAGTAAATTTCGCAAATATTTATTTAAAAGTACGTATACTTAAAGCTGAACACGATTTTGAAAAATTTCAAACAATCATATTTTTCGTAACGGTGCAGATTTTGCACATATTCCTTAAACATTTTCGACTCTTAATTAAGTCAGATATCCACCCATAAAATATTGCGGACAAGGTCTGTTACATCCTGTATAATACGTATTGATTAATATAATATTTATTTATATACATATCTAATCCAAATTGGTTCCATTTAACAAGAATCAATGTATAAAACCTGTTCAAAAATATTCCTGTTTTTTTTTAAATCTTTTCGATAGTTTAAATTTTTTTTTGTTGAATTATAATTTTACTCTTCCGAAAAGGGCGTTTTTTGAAAAAAATATTTTATGTTTAATTCAATACGGTGAAAAATTTAATTAATCCAAGTTATGTTTGAAATATAATTTTACAGAATTGAAACTAATTTTATGCGACAGAAATGATAAATTTATGCAAATAATCAAGTAGTAGTATTACAATTTCGATAAAGTGGACCTTTTTTAAAATTATAATATTTAAGTTGGGAATAAAATTTCTTTTTTATTCTAGATTATTTGAATCCAATATTGAATATTCGAGAGCGCTCCGCAATAGTAGAATATATTACAAATTGCTGTACTAACTCTAGATGAGAAAGCTAGAATTCAATCAACTAATAAACGGAATACTTGGAGAGAAAAACTTCAAAAGTCGTAAATCTTAAATTGCTTAATTTCTGACAAAATCAAAATTTTTAACAAACTTAAGGGCCCGTGTCTACGGGTGAGATTTTCGACTCGAGATTGTGCTGTCATGAGATTCTTTGGAGACAACATTCTCAACATAATTTCAAATCTCAGATATTCGCCGTCTCACGCCTTGTTTTACGTCAAATGTCAGTTGAATATTAATGTTCAATGAACTGACATTTAATTTGGGTGAATTTTCTCTCCAGTAGCACTTAAAACAGAAACAGAATTGTCTTAATTTCAGAATGAATCGTTATAGGTACCTGTGGTCCTGTGTCCTGGGTGAAGTTTGTACGCACTTGTCGAGTCTCACTGAGAAATCGAACTTCGGTATAAGCTTTCATCTATTTCTACCAATCTCAAGCCGATCTCTGAGTTTATCATCAGATCATAATCTCAACATGTGTACACGATACTAAAATTTATCTCAACTAAGTCTGAGATTTATCTTACTTCGTGGGCACGGGTCTTTTGCCGTCCATACATTATGTATATTATTTCATTGATTTATTTATATTAATTATATTCGCATAGTTTTGGATGGATATATATTATAGATATAATACATTTTTTGGCACAATGCATAAATGTAGGTATGGCGAGCTGACAATTGTCTTAATCCTTTTATTCAAATGTAAATAATTTGACACGAACGTTCGCATCATTCACAAATTGAACGCTTGCATGTAGAGATCTTACTGTATTATGTATCACCTCTTGGTAATATAAATATTGATTTTAAATTTGAATTTAAATGAAGGCACCGCGAGCGCAATAATTAATTTAAACCTCAACTTGCCTAAATATGGCCCACGGAGGAAAAATGCGCATTCTGTCTGTATCATTAGGGTGATTAATATCCGGCATATATTGAAATGCGTACAAAACCCTTTGTTGTATGCGAACAATAAAAACGTCGTAAAAAGATATAGCCCTCTATCCGTCTTCCTTATTGCGGTGCGATTTGCAACAACTTGCCGGACCAGCGCCATCGGCATCCGCCGCTATGGACATCGTTCCTCACTGGGATAATAATAAATAAAGGATGATTTATAATGCGGGAACCAAATTTTCCCAATTCTCGTTTTAAAATTACGCGGAGACGAGCCGCGTGCCTTCATCGAATATGAAGCTTTACAATCGGTAAAACTAATCCATCTCGAGATGGTTCATTTCTAAACAACTATCTCTACAAAAATGGTATTTATTTGCAAAATCATCAATAAGAAAATATCGGCAGAATTCACGCGAAAAATTTATGCAAATCAACATGAGCACGAGCGTCGTACAAGAGGAAGGGATAGACTGAGACTGCCATTTAGGAACAAGGCCAAATCTCAGAAATCGATGATGTATAGTGCGATGAAATGTTTTAATGAAATGCCAGAAAACGTACGAAAGCAAGAGAAATTGAATAGATTTAAAATGAAACTGACGAAAAAGAATTAAATAAATTATGATGAATGTATTGGTAATGTATTATTTAATAAATAATTTTAAGGTTTTGATGGTTGATCGTTTTCAATATTAAAATGTTAAACTACTTTTCTTAACATTTATTAAAAAATGTGAGCGTAATGCGTTTTAAATAAGGCAATTTTTCAAAAATATATGTTGTATCCAACTTTACAATGAACTCGTTACGATAGGATAAAAGGAACTTCTGAAAATGTGAGCTAATGATTTGTTTTCAATTCAAAATTCCCGACAAAGATATTTATAATTCCATAATAAACACTAAAAACATCCTAGAAGCTGCTATACTAAATATGCATTTAAAAGATGATCCCAGCAATATATATTAGTTATAAGCGTGATGTCCTTAGAATTGTACAGATGTGTCTGTGTGTGTGTGTGTGAATGCCGCACCGCCGCACGTGAATGCGTGTGTGTGTGTGGGGATATAAAGGGCGACGCGCGTTAGGCGCGCGCTCTCTCTCTGCGAGTCCGTTTACGTAAAAATAAGTATCTAGGACTTTATGAAGGTGGCAACGCTTAACTTGAGAAACGCGGCGAGGATGGTTCTAGAAGTACGTTCTGAAAATGAAAACTTCACAACAAAAATGTGTAAAAATGCAAAAAATATGGTGAGCAACATTCGTGAAATATGTATAAAACAATTCAATGATAACAAACGTTGAAAAAAATTATGGCTAATGTCAGGAACAAGGTTATGCGCCAACAAACAAAACTAAATTTGCTCCTCAAATACGGTGCTCAAATCAACAATAAGGTCTACTTATTGCTAGAAGCATTAGGGTATTTAATCCATATTGTATTAACATTCGAAATCGTCCTGCACATATTTCTCGCGCCCGTCCTAGTGTGGGTCCTAGTCCTAATTTTAAATTCTAATATGAAAATAACATGCCTTGTCTACTAAACATTACGTCAGCACACGTAATATAAAAAACATGACACAGTTAAACAAAAATAGTCGAAAAAGCATAATTTAAAATACGAACGTAAAATGAATAAAGGATAGTGAGCAAAAAGGATGAACGAAAGAATGAAACAATTTGTTATCATACCTCGAAGTTTGTGTCCCTATTTATGAATCAGCCTTTATATTACCGATTAATTGAATTTATTGTCTTTTTTTCTGTTCGTGATTAATGGTTCCATAATAAAGGTAATGGTTCCTTACAAAGAATATGAAAGAAATTCCAAACAAGAGCTTGAGCTCGTGTACGGAGAAGCCATCTTCTATTTACATTGACAAGATATATATTGTTATGCTAGATGATCTGAAATTATTGTAATTATTCTGGTTACAACATTAAAGATATATGAAGAGTAAGTAAACTTACAGAAGTAAAATTGTAATGAATAAACTTGAGAGCGAAATAATTTTAACTGCGATTTTATTAAAGTTTTGAAGTGGTGACGTATGAGAAATTTCTTAAATTATTCGGTCGGAGTTTAAATTATTCAACAACCGTGAACGAAAATTGTACTGCTTGAAGAAACATTACATATAGTGTACATGTAAAAATATTTAATATTTGATAGTACAGGTAGGCCATTAGATAAAACTCCTTATACACTTAAATAAAAAATATAATTCAAGTGTACGAATACAAATATACACAACACATTTTGTTCACATTTTTTTTTCCTACAAAGTGTAAGCTATCTAGAATATATAATATTATTTCAAATAACTTAATGTTTTTTTTTTATGTGAACGGAAATTTAAATGATACCTGCAAATCAAAAAGCATATTTTGAAAATAGTGAAGAAATCAAAACAGCCAACCAAGTATTATATACACAAAATATACCGAGTATTTACAAGTAAAAATAAAATATTAAAATAAATCTTCTCAAAACAACATACAAATAAATGAAAATGAATAGATTAACATTTATTTTTTTGTTATAACAAAACTTTTGGTAGGTACCAAATGAGTTATATTATATAAAAATGAAGTTTTCTAGGATGCACTGTCGTGTACCTCACTGGCGTCTCTGGTCAACGTTTGTTCGTCATCATGGGGAATGTTGTCGCGCATGTAATCAGTAGAGGTAAACGACAAGATAGCCCAATAAACTTTACACGGAAGATTGTGAACGGCTGTGAAAACCAGATGAACATTTTCATAAAAAAATAGTTCATGTAAATTTTATAAAAAAAATTACAAAAGTTAAAAACAGAACACAAAAAATTAAGTCGAAAAAAGTATAAAATCAAAAAATTATCATTTTAAAATAAATAATAAAATACGTTACATAAAGACGAAGAATAAATGAGGCAAATAATACATTTTATAACTTGTGCTAACTAAATCTAAACACGCTATATTTGTATTATATTTTACTGGTTTATACAGAAAAATTTATAAACTAATTAGTAATAAAATACGAAAATTTTATAACAGCTTTGAGCCGGACGAGGAAAAGTTTTGAAATAAAATATAGCATCTAAACTGTAAAGGAAATGGTCGATACTTACTTCAGTCGTACTTTAATTGAAAATGTTTCTTTAGAGAGTCCACAACGATAATCATAATTCACTAAGTTTATTTTGTAATCTGGCTCCACCCAGCGATCAAATGTATTTACTCAATTCAACTTAGTCTGTAGAATATCGACTATTAAGACTGGTCAGAATCTTCATCTTTCCGATCTTTTTGTCTGATACTGAAACACGAACGCTGAGAGCGGGAGCTCAAGAGAGAAATGTGGTGATGATGGTGACGTATGCCGTAGAACGAATCTCTCAATCATAGAGGAATTAAATGTCGATCAGTAAAAATACGGCTCCGAATCTTCAGATATTTTGGCCACATTACCAGGCATGAGGACACCATAGAAAAATTGGTCATATTGAATGCACAAGAATTGGCACTGATTGAAACAGTTGGCGATAGATCATCCGCCAATAATCGCAGTTCCATGACCACGACTGCTCTCACTGAGAGTATGAAGAAGAGGCTACAATAGTGTATTCAAAATACCAAATTTTTCAAGCTACAAGGCTACAATAAAGAAAGACTACAATGATGTATCTAAAATACTACATTTTTAGAGCAGTTCTTGTTAAGTTTTCAATGATCGCAGAAACAATCGGGCAGTCTGCTTATCTATGTATTTGATGTTGCATTTTATTATTGTTTTATTAATTTTATTACATTAAAATGAAGGTAAAAGTACTATCTACTAACTAAATTTTGTACTGCCATAAAAGTTGATAAAGTTACATTTATAACTTAGTCAAATCGTAGACATAATACCATTCTGCTCTAAATATTCGATATACTGAGTGATAAAACGGACTACGCAAATTAATACCTATTTTACAAGAACTACGACATTACACATGTGCCTATTATTTAAATTGTATTTTTTAAATTAATGTGCGGATAAAACTAAATATGTACAATAAAAATAATAATAATTAAAAAGAATACATTCTTATTGTGAAGTTTAAATACTAATTAAATGTTTTAATTTGAAAAGTGTAACATATAGGTTCGAAAATTTGTCGTCAAAGTCGCATAGTCGATTAATGCACCTTCCCCGGATTGGAAAGAGATCCAGGTTCGAATCCCGGTAGCAAAAGCAATATTTTTCGATAAAATTGATTTTATATGTGTATCTTTTTAATTAATATTTAGAATAATAATTATTCGACATACTGACATAAATGTTGTAATTAAAATCTTTCATACAAATGAGATATTATTAATCGCCAATTCATAAAATTGACGCAATTATCTTTAATCAAAATAATCAACAACACATAACTAATGCATTTTTATGTATTCATCACATAAGTATATAAATAATTATTTATATTTTATTATAATATATATTTTATTATTACGTACCTACATAGATCTTGGATATTATAATCGATTAGTAATAGCAAAACAATCTTTTAAGGCAAAATTCAAATTAATTACTAATTCTCGCTACCTTTCGTCACTTGACTGAGTTTGAAAAAATATTGCCCTCTGAACAATCCATTTATTCAAATGAATCAGATGAGCTTTGCGTATCTAATTTGTCTATTCAATAATGAGAATGTAAAAATGAGTTTTTCCTTTCATTATTATTGCAACAATACTGTATATCGTTTCTGGGCATATCTGAGTTACGAATGTCACAACATTGTCTTCTTGGTTATCGGATGATATATCAAACAACCGTAATAATACAACGGGGATTACACACAATTTATAATTGATATTACCTGCAACAACACCGTATATCATCCAAGATGGCCAACGTTCCGTCTGTCTATCAACATTGAATGAAAACCGATAGACAGTGACATGGGGTGACTCGTATATTATATAACAACGATTAATTTAATTTCTATTTAAGTCAGATACAAACAATTGAAACATCATTCTGAACTGCCCTGTAATATAAATGGAATGCATCAGTCTGTCTGGTATAGCACTAATGTGGGTTATAGGGCGACCGTAAATATCCATCTTACTGCTGACCACGTGACGTCAGCCGACAGAGAGCGACGGCGCGGCGCACCCGGTAGCCGCACTTCATCTCGTAATGAAATATTGCCGCCGCGGAACGGTACCAGAGTAGAGGGTCGCTGAGAAAATTATTTACCAAAATCTCAATTCTCTATGTTTTGCAATATTTTTAACCGTTCATATTTTTCCATTATTAAATTGCTCTTCGCTTTTTAATGATTCTCCCCACTCCCCCACTCCACCCTTCTCGCTTATCTTTACAGGTCGATTTTCTACTAATGGCACTGTGCAGTCAACTTTAGGGAATGAAATAATATTAATCACATCTTAATAATAATAATGACCCTGTCGATGTCCATCATCAGCTGATAGTAGTAGATGAAGAAAAAATATATATATTTTTGGTTAAAAGTGAACAAGATGTTGTATTATATTGATATAATGGATAACCACCGAGAAATTTCGAAAAGTTTTAAAAATGGTTCAATAATAATAATCATTATCAATGACAAAACACTGATACCATGCGTCAACTGACGTCAAGTGCGTTGTTGTATTTTTGTGTAGCGTGAAGCGGTCATGTAACTTTGTCTCTTTTTCGCTTAGATAGCGCGACAAGTGCCATGACCAAAATATTAACCTGTAGCTATCGTTCGCTACAAAGTGTTAGAATAGAGAGAGTCTTGCGAGGAGATTGAATATCAAAATTATTTTAGAAAAATAGTATGTGCGCATCGCAGACATGGTGTGGTAACGACCATGGATAAATGCTGAATCTTTACGACCCATAATCAAATGTTAGAAAACATCACACTAAGTAGCCGGGAATGAAGAGTAGATAATTACGGACGGCGTCAGACCAATATCTTCTTGGAGTGCTAGCTGTGGTTGAAGAAGATATCTAGAAATCCAAGAGTTTGAATGATCGCCTTTTGATCTTTACAGAAAAATCCCAGTGATGCTGTGACTCTTGTAAGCATTTGATAAAATCTTGATCCGTTTAGAAAAAAATGAAAATTTAAACGAATTATTCTTTTTCTACGCGTCATCTGTTGACTTAGAGATATATTTCGTGCCGTAAAATTAATAATAAAATCATAAATCTCATGTTTAATATTTATTACCCATATTTACTAAATAACTCACATATCTCTCAATCAGAACGCGAAAAGGAAATTTAAATAGCTCAATAATCTGTACTTGATCTGCTGAAGTGTGAAGATGAAGTATAAAGTTCTATAAATAAAAGTGTTGCAAAATCATGAATTAGCGGCGCGAAAAGCGCTGTCATAACACTATAACTCAAAGACACTCGAAATTGAATAACCCGTTAAACCTGGCTAGAGTTTATTTTTTTTAATTGAGGTTAGGTGGCCCTCTGCCCCCCGAGCGCGGCCCGCTGAAGAGCGCGCCGCTGCAGCCGGCAGCCGGGAGCCGGCAGCTAGCAGTCAGGTAGGAGCCCACTCGAGGAATAAATAAAAATAATAAATGGGCCTGTCGTTAATCAACGCTTCGCCTCGGCTGACGGAGGGCCCTGGCGGCCGGGCCCGGAACGAGAGCCGCATGATGTATTCGCGCGGGAAAACGATTGTGCCTTCGGAATAAAATAATGGAAAACACTCCCTCCATGGCGCACAAGTCTCCATAGCGATTTTCAACTACCATCAAGTGGACGCCCTCCATTGATGTTTGTCGATTGCTTTGACAAATTGACAAGGTTTAAAATAAAATCGAAACTACACATAATCCACCAGTCATCCTAACCTAAAAAATATATCTGACGACACTGGCCGCAAAAAATAACTGGTTTTCCTCTGTGCGTTGTTTACATTTATATCAAGATCCAATATTAACGTACGCGCATACATATATACGATGTGTGACAATTTAATTCTCGGAATAGTCGCGTAGTTTCCCGTATAACCCGTGACGTAATCGTATCAAAATCACGAGTTTGAACATGTTTGCGCTAATACGTGCCTAAATTTCAAGCCGATAAAGCCAGTAATGGCGTGGGTAACAAATAGATGCACGTGCAGGTTGGCGATAGATATTTAGAACTTTCTGGCCAAAATAACGATTTCCCAATTAGATTATCTTGCACTCGCCTGACTTAGCTCCCTGTATTTTTTGGCTATTTCCAAAGTTAAAAACTGCACTTAGACGAAGATTTTTTAATATCACTGGTATCCAACAGAATGGTGAGATATGTATACAAGAATACTCTAGAAAATGAGTTTCAGGTCTGCTAAATGCCGTCTAAGTCAGTATATAGATGCACAAGAGGAGTACTTTGTAGCCACTGATATACAATTCTACACGTATATGTATTAAAGATGCATTCCAGAAATCAAATTGTCACATCTCACGTATATCAGAGTAAAATATCTGATTCTGATTCATTAAAAAAAATACTACCAGAAGAAGCCTTGGAAGACGAAAGACGGAGACCGGACAAGCACTAGGAAAAAAAAGAAATAACAGAATTACGAATTTTTAAAGTTTTTGAACAGCAGCCATTTTGAAACTTGGTAGCAAATCAGGCTGGTTAAAAGGGTCTGTCCTGGGTACGCGGCCGCCCCTTATTCCGTTACAAGTAATTTTGGGAAAATACAAAAATACTCGTACTTCACATAAATAAAATAAACTAATTATTTCACTTGTAAAACGTAACAGATTGTTCATTTTATTTAATTACACCCTATCCCGAGTCGTTTTGAGAGTTGTTTACTCTCGTTTCGATTAGTCAATATTACATTTTTTAATTTTTTTAATTACATTCAGTTATTAACATCTCAATACCATTATAGGTTGGCTCCGGTATCATCGTATCAGAGTAATACCTGTACAATTTGACGTGAGACTCGTTATCACATTAAATTCAGAGTGCAGCCACAGAGAAGCTATTGAAATCATGCACCCTCAAAAGGGGAGGATAGTCGTCACATTTATGTATTGCAGTCGCAGAATTCGGTCACAGTCCAGCAGAAATTCACCCTGTCTAGATTGCAAGAGTGCGAAGAAGAGCCATTAAAATGCTCCGTTAGGTCTCTCTAGCCACTGCTCTTCCCGGCATCGTCCATCCCAGCAACCCCTAGCGCAAGACCCACACCCTAAAAATTCCCGAAAATTCTCCGGAGATTCCTTTAATTTTTAAAAGGTCATCGTTCCGGGGGATCCGACGACATATTCCTTCTCATACCGCAATCATGATCTCACGTGCATCATTCGTAATCACAAAGCTCCATAGGAAGTGGTCCGGCGTCCAATTTGTAAAAATGTAATATAAAAAATTAAAAAAAAAAAAATTAATGTGAAATCTTCAATATTTGTAAAACATTAAGACCGCAAAGGCATCCCCCTGAATCGGCCACCCGCGTGCCGCGCACGCCTCCCCCTTCCGCCAGAACCGGCCCTGCTACTTTCAAACTTTTTCAAGATATCTACCAAATCAATTTTTCAGAAAAGTTTGATCGAAATCTGATAAAATCTACCGGAGTTATCTAGTCCACAGAAACCTATATATCTCATGTGTACGAGTATATAAAGAGAGCGAAACTTTTTAACGAAGGGTGATTTCAAGGTCTCCTGGTCATGATGAAAAAAAAGGTATTGAAATTTTCTGAAAGTTACGTCATGTGATATTTTATATTATATATTCGACAATAAAAAAATAATAGTAGAGTTATCTTTATTTATCATTTTATTCGGAAAACATACAGTTTATCAGTAAATACGAAAATCATAATAAAAGCTAAACAATAATTAAACCAGTTACATGTTTTCTCAGTGAGTACAATTTAAAATTTAAAAAGGACTTTAATGCAAAAAAATGTTGAAAAAAAGTTGAGAATAAAAATATAAACAGAAAGAAAAAAGTTATAAAAAGAAATTAAGAAAATATTCGATCGGAACGGGAGGGTGAGGGAACGGAAAATGAGATAGAGAATAAAATCTGTGTGATAAAAATTTAAAAAAAGGCCATTAAAGTCTATGTTTGAATTTAGATTTAATTGAGGTAACTGGAGTATTGAAAACGTCTAGTTCGTTCACGTATGAATTGAAATAAAGGAGTCCTCGGTAGAAAAATGAGTTTTGTTTGGCATTGGTGTTGCAATATGGAAGGTTAAATATAAGATTAGTTCTGGTTGACCTGGCTGGCACTCGAATGGAAATGCGTCTGAGTAAATCAGGACAGTCTACTTAAGGGTTGGCTATTTTGTGTAGGAAAATGACATCGGCCATGTCTCTTCGAGTTTGTAGTGATGGAACTTTGAAAATAATAGATGACTCATCAGTGCTGGTTAAGATTTGATAACTTCGAAAGTGAAGATATTTCAGGAAGCTGTATTGTATTTTTTCGATTATATTGATGTATGTGGTATGTGTTGGATTCCAGACTTGAGAGGCATATTCGATGATACTTTGGACGTATGAGAAGTACAGAGTTTTCATGGTGTTTATGTTATTTAATTGTTTACATACCCAAATATGCATCACCAAATAAGAAAGATCTTGAATTATGGGGGTAGCTTTCAACATTTATATAATACAAGATCAATATAAACTAGATGTAAGAATTTGTTTACAACAAATGAAAAAATATACATACACCTATAATAATACATTATAAAAATTAACAATGTGTAAAAATGTTGGGCAATTGATCAGATTATAAATAGAGAAAGATATCAAATACATATATTAATAATTTTGAAGACCTTTAATCCATTTTATAACTTCTTTTTTGTAAACATTTATATTTGCTACTAATTTAATTGATATTGGCAGTTAGTTATATAGTTTAGGAGCAATGTATGATGCAAGTCTCTGTCCTATTCTCAATAGATCTTTTGCAATAGACGGTATTAACTAACCTAATTTAACAATATTCATTTAAATATGATCATTATGTCTCTTGTTATATACATATGGAATTACGAACGTCTGGCAGAAATCGGAATAAAAATCAGGAATTTGTGGAAAAATAAACTAAATAAATTATTTTAAAATTCATCGTGTTATAATTTTTTCAACACAGAGACAACCGGAAATTAATGATAGTCATTTACGTACCTACATCTATCCACATTATCTATGATTTATTACACCTATTTATATACACTTTTTATATGTTCACTGATTTAATTAGATTTAATTTATTTCGTTAACATTGTACGACATATTGCGTAATCTAAAATATTAAAATATAGGTTATTATTCTACAATATTAATGAGACATATTATACGCTTTTTAAAAATGAAATAATTTCTCATATTAGGAAATTAATGTATGTCGGTAAGAGCAAATAAATTATTTAATTTGTACATTAAAGTAAAATTTCATTTTCAAATAAATGTATAATTTGTATGCATATAGTTAGCCATACCTAACTAAATGTCTATAACTGACAATAGGCCTTTTCTATTACCATAAATTATGGGCAGTTATCTATTTGCACTCGCAACATAAAATGCCGTACAGAATTAGTGATCTAAAAACACTAATAATTTTTCCTAGGTCACACTTTGCATAGTAAGTCATTTTAGGAACTGCTAAAGTTTTTAGATACGTAAACATAACTTTAGTGTTTACTAGGTTATTTAACTTAAAACATATTAAAATTCTAGAGACCATCGACGAATAAGCCGCTAGCTATCGGAAAATTGACCACTAGAGTGAAGCTTTACACCGCAATATCGAAATATTTACCCCAACAGCGATGCATCGGAAATACAAGTTTTCCCGCTCAGAAAACGTTATTTCCGGCTGGAAAAGCCTGCAAAAGCCATCAATGATTTGCTGCCGTGCGAAGGTTCAATAGCTCGATTTCCCGGAAAACAGAAGACATTTAACGTCACGAAAATTGTGATCGGAAAATCAAAAGTCTTGAATATTTTAGTTTATGTCCCGCCAGTTTGAATCAAGATTCTATAGTACATAGGCTTTCTTATTTTATTAAGAGAACACATTCTTATTGTGAAGTTATAATTATTCAAAACATAGCTCTGTGATGTTTAAAATACTATTTAAATGTATTAATTAGAAATATATATAAATAAAATCAATTTTATCGAAAAATATTATTGTTACTACCGAGATTCGAACCTGGATCTCTTCTAATCTGGGAAATGTGTATTAACCGATTAACACAGTACATTGACGACAAATTTTCGAACCTATATGTTACACTTTTCAAATTGATACATCTATCGTTCCATTATTTGAAAGCCATCTACTTTATTTATAGGTTAATGCACGTCCCCCGGATTGAAAGAGATCCAAGTTCGAATCCCAGTAGCAACAACAATATTTTTCGATAAAATTGTTTTTATATGGATATCTTTCATTTAATTTGCGTTATTCTTATTTTAGCAAAGCTTTGTGGAAACTTTAATTATTTAAATAAAACACCAACAAAACTATTGTAAAGCGCTATTAAACTATACAAACATAATACGCATAAACAGATACTACGCATAAAAACTTTTCAATATTTAATTCAGTTTAGCTATGTCAACAATGTGGAATATATTATATTTGTGTAGTGTTATGCAGATAGTGTGAAATTAAATTTACGGCGTAAACGAATGCAAACTTAATACATGTAAAAGACAACGTCCGTCAATTCGTCTTTATTTCTGGAACAGTTGAATCCATTTTGATGAGGTTTTATCTAACATATTGAAAAATTTCCAGAATTTTTTTTAAATTGTGAATTTAGGAGAACAAATTCTTATTGTGAAGTTGTAATTACTCATGTGTTCTCCTAAATAATAAAGTTGAATCAATGTGTCCAAAATTTAATAAAAATGAATTGATAATTCTGGCGTCTGCTATCAGTTTACTCAAAGGTAATTGAGATTCTGTAAAAATAAGGTAGATGGCTCTGTCAAATGATGGAACGATTAAATGTATTAATATCAAAAAGGTAACATATAGGGTCGAAAATTGTCGCTAAAAATAATGTCGCTGTAGCTTAGTTGGATAAAGCACCTTCCCCGGTTAGGAAAGAGATCCAAGTTCGAATCCCGGTGGCGCAACAATAATATTTTTCGATAAAATTGATTTTATATGTATATCTTTATAATTAATATATTTAATTCATATTTAAAATTGTGTATCATCATGATCATCATCATCATCATTTGGGTCCAAAGCCGACTGCACAACCCTGTCCAAGCACTCCTACCAATGTAGAGATACCCATCCATGAGATACTCAATAGTACTTAGATCGGTGTATCAATCGTTGTGTTGAATCCCAGTAATAATAATAGTGATATTACATTAAAACACCAGAAAAAATTCTTCAAATTGGAATATGTAATGAAAGGCGGCAATATTTACATCAATACCGATTAATTTAATCAACTAGAATTCTTTCTAGAACAGAAAATAACATCTAAAACAGAAAAATTCTATTTACCAGGATTCGAACTTAATAATGTGCCGGTAGCATCTGATAAATATTTTTTCGATAAATATCACAGAACTATGTTCTGGAAACGCTAATTCACGACAAATGTGTGTTTTCTTTAAAAATATATAAGTTGTATCAAAGTTTATCCAAATTTAATAAAATGTATTAATTAATTTAATTCGGGCGTCTCCTAGCGTGTTTTACTCAAAAGTAATTGAGATTCACCGAAATAAAAAGTTGGTTACTTTTTAAAAATGGAATAGTAAATGTATCAATTAGAAAGATTACAAAATTTGTCAAAAATGTATTCGATTGCAATAGATAAAATGGTAAACGCGCTTCCTCGAATAGGAAGAGGTGCAGATTCGAATACCGGTAGCAACTAAATATTTATCGATAAATAGTTTTTTCTGCATATCTTTCTAGTTGAATTGTTTAATTTATTAAAAATTATTAAATGTATTAAAAATACCACAGAACTATGTTTTGAAAATACAACTTCACAACAAAATGTGTTTTCTTTCAAAATATTAACATCAATACAAAGTAACCTCCAGAGTATTTAACCTTCTACTTGCTAACAATTTCCCTACACATAAATTTATCTTAAATTATTACTTTACAGGCATGCATAATGTACCAATTTCTAATATCTATAATTCATGTTAAATGGTTCAAAGCAAATAGTTCAAACTGATCTTAAAATTTCCTGTTGGGAATACTATAATGGTGATAGAATGTTATGCAATTAAATTATAATTTAAAATATGGTATCGTTGATTTATTAGCATTCTGATGTAAAATAAACCTACTGTGATAATAAAATTTAATTTTTTTAAATGCAATTGCAAGGCTTTTGAGTGTGTCGAAGTGTTCGTGACTTAACAAGTGTGATGTGTATACGTGTATTAGTGTGTACGAAACTGTAAAATCTTCACAATAGCGTGCCTGTTTCAGGCGTTGAAATAAAATCCCACTAGAAATGCTTTTTCGTCTAGACAGAATCCCATTTGGAATGTTTTCAACGAGGACGCAGTTATATGATTTGTGATTCAGGTTCATAAAGTCTACATTTTATGTATTTATTATTCAATCCCAGGCGATTGTGGTCCTCGGATATTCTTTGCGGGATTATATTGTCTCCAAATAACGATGAACTGATGAATGACAAAGGGGTAAGTAATACTGTCTTCGATAACTTGGCTGCAAGTATCGATTCATTTGTGAGACAAGACGTAATTACATTACATATGCGCATATATTAAATATATGAAAGAGATTCTGATAATGATTAAAATAATGTTATTTTAAATAAGTATATTTTATACAATTCACAGTTCTTAAAAGCGCGGAGCAGTATAAAATAGCAAGATCCAGAAGTTTTGATCTCTTATTTTATGAGGACGTTATCAGCTCACATTTTACAAGATGTTTTCTGATAATAGCGAACTTTATTGTTTACCGACCATCCAAATTAACAAGCGATTGGTATAAATTGATATTATAAAATATCTTGTTACAAAACTCTCCAACCGTAAATGGTTTGTGATTCAACGTCTCAACGTGATTTTACGAATTTAAATCAATTTTAAAACGTGAAAACTTTGCGAATGTCAAAAATGGCTAAACGCACGCATCTTGTTCCTAGCGTCGCGGGTCCGATACCTATCGAATGTAAAATAATATAACGTGTTTGAACGGCTGTCAAATGTTTCATGTGCATAAATTAATATTAATTAAATCTCTAACAACAAATGGTAACAGCGAGTTGTCTAAATATGCTGTAATAAAAAATAAGAAACAGGTTTAAAAAGAAAGAGATTCTAAGGGCACAGTAATGGGCATACTTGGGGCATCTTTTCACGACGGATTAGATAGACCAATCATGAGTGTGGGTGGATTATTGAAAATATATGATTTTTGAATGAGTTAAATGCGTCGTTAAATTTTTAAATGGTTCTCGGGAGTTTTTGAGATTAAAACTATCTACCCGTGTAAAGCCGGATACATCAGCTAGTAAGTAATAAAAAGTATCATAACATAATCTCCACATAAATTATATTATGTATGTCTTCAATTCAAGATTTCAAAGTGAATTTTTAATTTTATTTAACAATTAATAAATAATAAATGTTTTAATATGATATGCCGTTCATCTTTAACACGCTTGCTTTAAATCCTCCAGATTAATTTATCAAGGATCTACAAAGGCTAAGACAGCCAACGTTATCCATCTAACACCGCACCTACCGAGCAACGCACGATACATATAGCCTCCTCAACATCTAAAATTTATTTAAACATGTCCATAAATGTTATTTGATCATTGTAATTATTATACCATTAAAGTATGGAGTTGGTTTTGGCCACGTCAAGGATATCTTTAGTTTGCAAGCCGTGGACTTTGAGAAAATATAGGTTCCTCTGGAACCCATCCAACTCTACCGATACTCCGTATCCCCTCTGGTTTAAGAAATGTCAGGTATTCACATAACAGGTTGCTGGAAACGCATATTAATTACATATGTAAGAAACTGAGATCCATGTTAAGTGCATTTTATATTTTAAGGTTATGCACCTCTCGGGCTACACTGTACTTAATGTACTTTGCGATGGTCGACTCGGTTATCAGTTATGGAGTGAGTAGCTGTGGACTTATAGTAGATAACAGAACGAATGTGTTTGTTTAAAGATGATTATAGTAAATTATTTACAATATGCAAAAACTTACCAGTTAACAAAAAAATAACATGTGTAAGAACATTCGAAGAGTTGATAAATAATGGAAATATAAATACTGACCCTCCCCATAGCTATTCAACCAGATCGTCGGGTCGAACCGTGAGAGTACCGATCGCGAATAATGTGTGCGGTGAGAGAAGGAGAGAATGTGCTGTGCCAAGAATAATTAACAAAATTAATAAAGACTTTTAAACATTGTAAAAAATTATGAGACCCCAATGATCACCTTAAAATATAAAGTAAAAGATCATATTCTTATCAATTCTTTTTTCCCTTGTTATATTTAATTTATAAAAATAAAAAAATATTCTTTATAAAACCTCAATAATTGTCATGCAGTTTGGCAAAAAAATAAAATTATAATGTATACATGTTATATGTAATAAAGTTGAAATAAAAAAAATAAAAAAAGTCGTTTTAAGTTTGTAAACTAGATTTTAAACGAAATCACATTTTATGTATGAAATTGCGATTTTTTAGAATATATTTCAATTATAACTAAACCAAATGTAATAAATCAATTAAAAAGATACACCGAAAAAAAACTATGTATCGAAAAAATATATTTTACCACCGGGATTCGAATAAAATGTGATTTTATTTTAAATATTTATATTTAGTTATGTCAATGTCGTGTGTTTAATTAAGACTGTCTTGGCGCCGTATAACAGGTTCTACTCAAAAGTATTTAAGAAACATTGTAATTAAAAAAGATGATGTCTAACTGTCTCACTAAAAATGTAAGATATACTCGCATATATCAAAATCAGACAACTATCTATAGGTTACTATGGGATATTTGAGATAAAGCAGACTTCTACTTCATTCACATTAAATAATTGTATTTTTGTTAGTGCATTGCTCGCTATGCGTTTCTATCTTGGATACCATCCAGAAGCTGTTTGTAGATGTCTGCATATGCATTACTCATTATTTAATGAATTATTTTTTGTCTGAGTCTGCCTGTCTTCTTCTTTCGGTTACATGTCTGAAGCATGCACTGTTTCTAAAAATGGGAACTATCCAATGACCCCTTTGATTTTCAATGTCGTATATAATGAATTTCTTTTCTTGCACTCTCCTCATTTGAAATTCTCTTGGTCTATCGTATTCTTTCCATCCATCTCCAATACTGCATCTCGAATGCATCAAACTCGTTTATCTCTCTCTCTGGTTAACAGTCCAGGCTTCACTGGCATATTGCATATACTCCAATTAGGTTTTGATCAATTATTTTTCGTCTTTCTGTTTATCTACTTTTTATATACAATGAGCTTCTGGCATCATGTGTTATTCTACTTCCTAGGTATTAAAGCAGTCTACTAATAGTAAAAAGTTACGGGCCAGATTTATCTGTGTACCTTTCGAAGCGATTTATCAAATTTGTTTTAGATTTAACTTGATACTAATTTTATTTTTTCGCAAAAAATACCATTTGACCTGTCAAACTTAAAATTGTATTAGCAGAATCGGAATCATAAAACACAATATTTTAAATTAAATAACTGTAGCATTATTCCATACATGTAACAGAAGCACATTCATAAAAATAAATTCACACGAATACGTATGCAAAAAACAACAGGAAAAATACAAAATACCAGGCGTTGCGGGCTAGCCTTAACTACCGAAGGACCTTATTTTCGCCATAAATATCCATAGAACTGCCGCCGCCCGGTCCAGCCCTGGACCCATCTAAGTAAAATATGACCCAAAGCTGAACATAGCGGGCGGACACAATAAAAAGATGCAGATTCCTAGCCCCATTTGCATACCACCACCGAGAGACCTGGCGGCCAACTTACAAACCCTCTTTAATGTTAGACAAACAGAAACAGATAGACTTAGATGCGTTTCAAATACATATTTTTATGATATAATGAATAAACTCAAAGAGCAGTTCCCTTTTTAAATTCATTGAATGTTGCTTCCTACAAAATATTTAATCAATCCTATGATAGATTATTGGTTTTTAGTCTTTATTCTACGAGTATACTGCCTAGGTATTACAATATTTTTTAATGCATGGCATGATGAAAATCAACTGAAAGTAAGGCTATTATCAATAAACAATTTTAAAAAATTTATAATAAAACATCAATATTTGTGTCTTCTCTACCTAACCACTATCAACTTTGCATTCATATTTTATATCTATACAAATATACAACCATTCTAAATAAAATGTTATATTATTTATTATGATAATAAAAATTATTCTAAAAAAAAAAAAGACTATCCAAGTATACAACTTTTCACAGATTTTAAAGTACCAAAAATAGTAGACATATACAAAAAAATTCAATAATTCAAATTTTCAAAATTAAAAATCAATTAAATTTTAGAAGCGAATTCCAATCTATAAGATATAGAGATCAAATTGATATCACAAAACTAAAATATACCGCAACTCAAAATCAATATATTTATCAAGGTATCAAATTTTTTAACAATCACAATTAGAAAAATTACGGACTATCATAAATTTGTAACTGAAGTTAAAAAAATATGTACACAGACTAACTGAAACATAAATTAACTCGAATATACTCCTCTATACACGAGTCTTACTCTTATAGAGAAGAAACAAATGTTAAAATATATACATATATATATATACTGATTATTTAAATTGTATTATATTTTTAAAATTAATAAAAAAAATTATAAAAAATAAAAAAATAAAAAATAGTATTATTATACCGAATTTAGATTACTCACATCTGTGTCGTTTTTCGAAAATATATCTCACTACATCAGAATCCAACGGAGGCGCTAATCCAATGAGAAATTTATACTTTCGCTATTTTTTCCTATTATTATAACTGGCAACACTTTTTCAATTATACCCAGCCTTTAAAACGATTAGAATTTTTTTAATTAGTTAATATAAAATTATAATTTATACACGTGGCTCGGGTACACCGTTATCACTAAAATTTGATAAACATAAATAATAAAAAATGTGTGCATAAAAGTAATATCTCACGTTAGAAAGACAAAACAATGTATCTTATTTTTGAAAAATTTATTCTGATGTGTAAACACCTTGACTCGCTCCTTCCCAAAAATTCGTAGGTACTTAAATAATCTCAGAAAAATATGTGACTAAAAAGTGAACAAACAAGTACCATGGTGGATACATAGTTTATTCAGTACCAATAAACGTTAAACTTACGTTTGACACTGTTTAGAAATTCACTCATATGCTCCAAAATTAAAATATGACATTTCAGGATCCGGTGGATAGGCAAATAATTTATATATGAATTCGGTACGTGCACGGTACCAACTTAAAAATTTGAATTTAAAAAATAATGATAAACATGTCTATTATCTATCTACACAAAGTGCAATGTTGTTGGCAATACTCGCCATAAGACGGACGAGGATCGGAAGCTTCTGATGGATCCATAATAAAATAAATAATGTATATAAAAAGGGGAATTCCTTTTCTAACGATGACGATTCGTATTCTTCTTCTTCTTTTAAATAGGCAATCCACCTTTCGAGAGTGGTTTGTGCCATTTATCAAGTTAAAACTTTATTTTATAGAAAAAAGTACTATAATATTAAAAATAGGAAATATTACTTTACAAGGCAATACCATTGTCGTTCAAAAAACTTGTATAAATTTGTAATATAGATTAAATGTGGCGAGTTAAGGGAAAGAAGATGACACAAGTTAACCGGGAGTTGAAAATTACCATTGACGAGATTACTGTAAAAAAAACCTGTGATCCGCAATGGACAGACAAAAAATATATGGTCAAGGGTTTCCTCCTCGGCACCACACTCACACATTGGGGAATCTATCAAGTTCAATCTGAACAAATCAATGCCCAATTATCATTCTAGAGATATTGTTAAACGATTCGTATTAAGAAACTTAAATAAAACAATCATTAATGGTAGAATCTAACATCCTACATATATTTATTTACGTTCGTCTGCATTCGCTCGGTTGCATAGCAACGAAATTGTAATGTTTATAATTTGTAAACCATAATAAAGTTATTAATTGTCTTTAAATGTTTTTACATTGTACATTAATGATGTAAGAGAATATATTAAGAAAAAAAGAACAGTATTTCAATAAATAATTTTTAACAAAAGCAATCTTCTAAACTCTCATAACCTATAATTGGAAATTGTGAATGTAGATTATCTTTAATCGATATTTCACAAAAGTATGTAGTTAATTCTAATTACCTTTTAACTATCAAACTTCATAGACGAAATAAAAGTGCCATTTACAGAGAAATTTGTAAACAATAGTATGCGTACTTGTGTCAATTGAAGTTCTTTTGTAAAACTAACATCGTTAAATAACGAAATAAAATACGAGGGTCGTCTTCAACATCCTGTTATTCGCGTTTTAACTCAGCTGCCCACTTTTCAACCGTTGCATATGGCGGAGCAAACTCCGATAACGTTTCTGACATCTCTTTGAAGCTTTGTTTCAGTGTAAATAAAACCTTTAAACATTATTCAATCCTGAAGCGCATCTGAATATTGTCAATTTTCACAAAAATATCAAACACGCTATATTCAATCAGCTGTCAAAAGCAGACGAAAACTCCAAGTGATGCCATATATTGTCAGTAGACGTAAAAAATTCAAATATCGATAACAACTATAAATTGAAACCGACTGGTGTGTCTATTTTTCGAGGCTGCAAATTTTCTCACGAAGATGTCGTTATGACCGACGAAAGACGCCGACACAAGGGGTGGATTATGATGCAATCAGAAGAATGGGTAGATGAGGAAATATTGAGGAAAATTGTGTACGTCCAAAATGATCGCCAATACCACAGATCACAATGGCGAAAAATTCACTCTGAATCGTGGCGTATTTCCGTACAAGGAAACACCAAACCGAGAACGAACATGTACTTAAGAAGTGAGCCACACAACCGATCACAGCGAGGACAACACTTCCTCTCCAAATCTCGACAAATTACAATTTCAAAACAACCAGTCAAGCCAGAGGAACTATGTGTACTGGTTTAGGGTAGGAACAAACAAAAAACTGGTGACAATATACTACATTTAACAATAATCATTTTATTGAGGAGAACACATTCTTATTGTGAAATTGTAATTATTCATATCATTGGTCTGTGATGTTTTAAATACTAATTAAATGTATTAATTAGAAAGATATACATATAAAATCAATTTTATCAAAAAATATTGTTGTTGCGCTATCGGAATTCAAACCGGGGAAGGTGCATTATCCAACCATGCTACAGCGACAGTAGTTTTGACGACAAATTTTAGAACCCATATATTATACTTTTTCAAATTAATACATCTATTGTTCCATTATTTGAAAGCCATTTACTTTGTTTTTACGGAATCCCAAATATCTTTATTCTGAAATGTTTGAAGGAATTGCATTAAAATGTTGTGTCATGAGACCTTCTGCAATAGCTAGTATTTCTATCGATCTAACTTATCATCACGCCGTTTCCCTTCGGGGGTAGGCAAAGAGGATAGTGCACTTCACTTTTCTGTCCTAACTTACAATTCTCATCTCATCCACATTCATACATCTTCTCATGCGAGTTCGTCGATTGTTGAGGCTTCTAACAGGACTATCTTCCAGTATCTGGTTTACCTAGTCGTGCCAAGTATTCCGCGGACGTTTATCTTCTATTTCTGATGTTATCAACACTTGCGTCATATATCTTTCTTACTATTCTGTCCTCATTAATTCGTTCCATATATGGCCAAACCACCTAAGCGACCCTTTTTTAATCCTATTTACTTTTCGAATACCAGCTTTACATTCTCTCCTGGTTTTTTATTATTTACTCTGTTATAAATAGATTTGTCACATATACGCCTGGTGACCTCAAAAATACATACAGTGAGATTAAATACGTTTTACTTAAAAACTATATAAACGTTGAACGATAAAATATAATAAGAGATCTTGGTTTAGTTGTTAGTTAGCTAGTTAGCTACACAATGTCTGGACCGGGGATCCGTTCCTAGGGGCTGGGGGATTGTGGTCAACCCCACTAGTATGTGGCTTTACCGCAGAATTTATTTGGGTAAACACTGCATTGTATATCGGTTTCTACGGTTCCTAAAACTCCTTCCTGGAAGTTGTTCACTTTAAGCATACCAGTAAGTAATTGCATATATTAAAATAATTGTTCTCTTGTAGTGCTAAAATTCCTTTGTAAATTACGATAACTCCTGTTATCGATGCTATTGTAAATGTTGTATGTATTATATATGGATGCATTATGTATTATGACAATAGAAATAAATAATAAAATTAAAATGGTATAATAATGCAGTATTATTCGTATGATTATCTACAATGTTTACCGAAGGCCGTATACATGGATTCGTTCCGCTTCTGAGACATCGAGTTGCTGGCGTAAAGCTGCGGCTGGAGCTCAGCACCAACTCTCTGGTGCAAGCGGCGCTCTCGTGGAAAGTTGGTTCCCTGACCAGAGAATGGCAGCGCCTGCAGAATAGCTACATATACAACAGTGGCCGTGACTGAAGTAGTTATATATGTAATATTTATATTTAGTGTGAACTTTTTACTTTTTATTAACTTTTTTTATTTTTTAATATTTGCCTTGGTTTTCTTTTTCATAGCATTATATTTATTTCATAACCTTTAATGTATAACATAATATGTATTATCTTTATGGCGAATCGGGTTAAAAATAAAAAAAACCTGATCACGCTGGAATAAACCCATTATTATTATTATTATTATTATTATCGAGCGCTACTGTACTGGGTACGAAAACGCCGACAAATACTTTAAAAAGTGTTAATTTTGTCTGCGTAATTACTCGTAATAAACATTATTTTTGAACTGAACATGGTCACACTGACTAGCAGAAAGCAACTTTTGCTATATATATATATGCACCACCATTATTTCCGTGAAACCTATTTTTCAATATTGAAAATGATTTAACTACTTGTTCCTTTGATACACGAAGCTTGTTTTTAAATAATTCAATATAGCAACGGAGAGCTTTTTGTCTGTGTCTTCGCTAATAACGTCATATGGGAGGGTTACTCGCGTTTTTGAGAGAATATATCGTAGTAACCGAGTTATACTGACATAGTGAAAACTTTGACATGAACATAATACAATACGCCAGGCAACATGTAGACTTACGTCACAAAGTACGCCATTAGAGAAATGCACAGAATGATTAAAACTATATAAACGTACCATATCATATTACGTTATAACAGAATACAAAAAAGATTAAAACTGAACAATTTTACATATATCACACACATTTAATTAAAAAAAATATATAAAGGAGAGCGAAAACAAAAATTATCTATTTTTCCAAGTTAAAAAACGGAACTGTTATTTGTCATACATAAAAGCTTATTTTTTTTAAAATAATAAATAGTAAGAATTACTTCGAGGAATATTGAACAAGCGGTCAATCGGCAATTCACAGAGGAGTGAATTCACCTTAATGCAGTTTTCATGGCGCGCAGAGAAGCGTGCTTATTTCCCTATTCTGAAATAAAATGCAATTACCGCAATTTTCATTAAATGACAGATATGCAACTCAACCTGCAGTTGAAAACAACGTCAGGGAGAAAATTACGTGCGACATAAATTAATGAAATTTATACGTTTGGGATTTCGAAACTAATTTTCACTCGGAAACAGTGTGAGAATAATATAATTTTATCCGATATTTCGAACGGTTCAACTGTATGAAGTCAGTTAAATCATTTCTAACTATTTAACCGACTTCATTCCCGTCTTTATATACCCATATGTATCACATCCAACTGCCGAGTAGAATAAGTTTACTCCAGTGCGAGGGGGTCACGGAGTTAGGTGCAACCAGCCGCGCGCTATAAATCACCAATCTTTATTTTTCTCTCAACTCTATTATTATTTCCATAAAATGTAATTTATGACTGAATTAATAAACATTCCGGAATCTATGTTTTTTTTTCCAGGGCCACTCTGGAATAATAAACTGTCAAGGGCCGCGGAATGTAATTACACTTCTTCCGATGAATTTCTTGAGAAAATCATTTTTTATTGCCGCGCTGCTCGCGGGAGAGAGCAATAAAACGAACTATTATTAATAACGTTCAATCTATTTCGGCGTCAAATAAGAAATTTTCGATGAATTCCACAGTAACGATGTTACATTATATTTGCAATTATATTTTGCAAAGACAAACGTAACTTCATTATTTTTAATGAAATGGAGATGCGAAACACGTGTCTCGTGAATATTAGATCACTAGGCTAATGTCTTAATTACAAAACTAACAAGCACGTCACTTCATTATGTTTTTTGGTAGATTTCAATAGAAACACTACCTATTGCACAGAGGGTCACACTGTACTACCTATTGCAATAATTTCAATACACTTTTTTATTTATTTTCGAGTGTACAGTATTAGAAAGTAGTTGGCCGTAAAACGCCATGCTGGCGTGGAGGGTTAAAGGAAAAGGAGTTGTGAAGTAGATAAAGGATTTATGTTTGTTAGAAATCATTGCCAGGAGAGAGTACGGAAGTGACAATGGACAGCATCAGGTACCTCGGGCTTACTAGGCTCGTAACTCACAGAGAAAGCGAGTCCCCTGAGGAGATACTGAAGAGATTTGCAGAATCTAAACAAAGAAGTTGAATGAATCAACTAGAAAGATATACAAAAAAAATCTATCTATCGAAGAAATCTTTAGCTGCTATCGGGATTTGAACCTGGACCTCTTCCTATTTGGGGAAGCGCGTTCTCCATTTTCGCTATAGAAATCGAATACATTTTCGACAAATTATGAAGTTATCTTCCGGAATATTTCTTATTGATATATCTACTATTCAAATTTTAATAGCAATCAACTTTATATTTCGGAGAATCTCAAATACGAGAAAAGTATTGTATTTAGTTCGTACGCGTTTGGAATAGATTTTGATAAAAATATGTGCAAAGCTTTATTTGATTTTTCTGAATTCTTGCTCTAGTTAGTTCAAGTTTACACACTAACATCTAAAATTTGAATTATTTGCGCTTGGACTTGAATGTACCTACACACATTTCCTCTCCGATGATGTAAACTGAGTTAACATTGCTTCTCATTATGTTAATATCTCTGTAAATATAATAATACAGAGTTCATATTTTAGGTATTCCTTCGTAATATATTTATGTATTGGATAAAATAATTACAATATATTAGTATTTACCATACGCAACAATAAAAAATGTTTTCTCGAAGAACCCGACGTGAATTTGTCAATACGTGTGTGTGTGTGTGTACGTGCGGATTGTTGAGGATAGCGCAGTGCGCGGGGCGCGGGGTGCCGGATGCCGATCGTCACTTAGTGGCAGAGCGTGTGCCGGCCGAGTTAGACGTGTCTTATACTGTCGTTCGTGATGATCGATGTTTTTTCTCATTTTTAGCACTTTTACATAATAATTGATGTAAATATTCACTTATATATATGTCAACTATTATTTTAATGATTAATATAAGTAATAAATGTAAATTATTCATATTTATCCGACTTAAAAATCGCAAAAGTCTACATGTACACTGATTTTACAGCACCGTAACGCGCGTTTATCTTTTAGCACCGTAAGGGAAAAGTTAATCTATTCTTTAAAGTGTTTAAAATATGTTAATAATGTTGATTCAGGCCACTATATGTCAATACTGACGTGAAGGAGGAAATAAAAAAAATAACAACGTTACAATTTTATAAGATAGATGGCGCTTTACTCGGTTTTTGGTTTACGTCCATAGTGAAAAGGGTAGATTTACATTTTTTAAATTTGATAAAGAATTATTGTCAATTTACATATTTAACTGGAAGATGACACATTTAAATATTTATGTAGTTTTTATTACGTTTCATAGTAGCATAGGATTTGCCATCAATATTTTGAGTATAATATATCAAATAAATATGTCACTTATTAGCAGAAATTATCGTTACACACAGTTTTTGTGATTGTATAGAGTACACGCCCGTGGCATTAAATATAATACATTTTAAACGTTAATTGTAAAGGATGTAATTAAATCTTCAGAGCTGACATTATTAGCTTTTTATCAGAGAGGACACTTACACTCGTATTATAATTAATTTTAAAATGCTCAAAGCGGAGCCTGCAGAGTCCGCTGTATCATCTAACGGGCACCTCGTTTCATCTCATTCCTTGCACTTTGAAATGTCGTCCAAATTACTTTCTTTCGTCGTCAAAGGGATGCTAATTTTTGAGTAAATAAATCACTCAAACGAGATATTTTTAATCTACAGTAAAACTAATAAATGTAGCAAACTTATACCTATCATTAGCACATAAATTCATTCTTATCCTTTCGACTTGCGACGGACTTAGAAAAAGCAATTAAGACTTGCATTGTTGATTCGCTGTAAAAGTTTCGCCGTTAGAGTGCTTCAGACGTGATAAGCCTCGTCCCGGCTTGCAAAAGCGTAATAAATAATTAAACTGGCTCATAGTAAAGAGGCGTCTCATTTATCACAAGATTCGCATCAAATGCTGCATGTTGTTCTACCCTTCCGCGTTCCTTGTGACTAGCTACAATTTTTTACGAACGGTTTGGTTTTGCGTGGTTTATAAATAAGTTTTATTTACACGCCGTGCCGCATAGTTCTAGAACTATGGAGACAAAATATTATCTCAAGTCTGAGTATTCATAGCGTCAATGAGAGATAGAGTATGCAATTAATTAGATAATGATCCTCAAGTCTGTGAAATAACGCTTCCTTTGCACGCAAATTTCAAAGAAAACATCGGTGTGAAGCTTCCTTTCAACACGAATTAGGTGGACATGTGTTATTTTCTTCTGAAAGCACATTTTTCAAATAGAAAAACGAACATCTTCATTTCTACTACCATAAATTTCAACATTTCTTTGTGAATTTTAAATACATATCGTGAACTGAAAATTATGTTTTATGTATTTTTGTACAGAATATTTAAAAAACAAGTTTATAAGGTGCTGTAATACTCACCTACCTTTCCAAATGTACAGAATGATTGTTATGTTCCAGGACGACGTTGTTTCATTCATCAAAATCTCAAGCGTAGCTCGGGCTGTGTATGAGGTGGCACTGTCATCACATGCCCAATCGACCCAATTCGGCCACCGAGAAATTTTTACAGCATTACCTCTTGCATCCTGAAAGAAATAGGGCCCAATGATTCCGCTGGCGCACAAGGCGCACCATACTGCGTGGGTGTAAAAGTCGTTGGTGGATCAATTTTAGTGCCCCAATAACGGTTGTTTTGTTTATTTTCGATTATTGATTCGCTCATGATGATTTCTTTCCAAAAGTCGGCTTTGTATTTGTTTTAATGTTTTAATAACTTTAACAAGTTTTTGAGACGTTAGATACTCCATAAAAAATGAAATCAACTACTCTCTATAACTACTAAATTCAAACTGACAAATATTTACCAAACCAAAATAGCAGGCAAAAAAAATCGACCTGGAACATAATATTCAGCCTGTTTCAATCAATTTATTAAGTTAAGTTATAGCCTTTTGCCAATCTTATCACGGCTTAACTTGCGCTAATTTTAATTTGCCATTGTATCTTTTATCCGTATATCGCATTTTGCTTTCAATTTTATCCAACAACTCGCCTGGTGTCACATAACATTGGCGTTTTAAGACAGGTAAAAAAAGCTCGTTATAATCATAATAAAAAACGTATAATTTATACGGCCACTAAATAACTTAATAAAATACTTTATACGGCCACTAAACTAACTAACACATAAATTGTTATACATATGTTGAATGCAAATTCCCGTTAAACTAAGTTCTCTGACTCTGATCGGTTCCACAACTATGCCTGCATCTAAAGTAAAGGCTGACCCGAGAGTTTAACAAGTACAATATTACCCATACAAGTTATCTGAGTTACACAGCTCTTCAAAATCGAAAGGCACCATATTATGTATTGCATTGTACACCATTTAACACAACTTTAACTTATACAAGAGTGTTGTGATAATTTGTAAGTCAGTTTATCAGTTTTGCTGCATTCATTGCTGAAACACTGGCATACCAGCATAATCATTTTAGCAATAATCCACAAGTGACACCACAAATGTATCTGAATGTAATGATGTTTGCGAATTTGTACTTAATGTAATCTTAAGTTAATAAAAACTATGTAATGAAACGTAATTTAAAAGAAAATTAATGACTTTTTTTTGACACGATTATAGAGAGAGATGCGGTCTCTGATCGTGATAAAAATAACTGAGTTGTATGTGTAGTACAATGTTTATTTTACTATTAAAAATAACACATTCTTATTGTGAAGTTGTAATTATTCAGAACATAGGTCTGTGATATTTTAAACACTAATTAAATGTATTAATTAGAAACATATACATATAAAATCAATTTTATCGAAAAATATCGTTGTTGCGCCTGGATCTCTTTCCAAACCGGGGATGGTGCAGTATCCAACTACGCTACAGCGACATTATTTTTGACGACAAATTTTCGAACCTATATGTTACACTTTTTCAAATTAATACATCTATCGTTCCATTATTTGAAAGCCATACATAATATAATAGATGCACATATAAAATTGATTTTATATGTATTACATTTAATTAGTTTTTATTTTATTTAAAAATATATATATATATATATTTGATGTTTTTTTATAAAAATTTATATCATAACTTATTTTTCATATTCGCGTGTATATACTCGGCACAGTGACAGTGGACCCGCGATACCAGAAACTTGGAAGGATCTAAGGGAAGCATTTGTCGCTGATGATGACGATGATCCACGGGTAAGTACCCGCTCTTTTTTTTCCTACTGTTATTTTATATACATAAGCTTAACATCATAGTAAACCAACGTATTTCCAGTGGCGTGCATGATAACCTATAAACAAAAAATTTCAAAACAAATTATATTTATCTACTAATTAATATTACTGGCGGCCTAGTCGCAACGCATTGTGTTCCGTTGTAATAAGTGGAAACCGCCAGAAATAGGTCACCCCATCCGCCCTTATGTAACACTACCAGGTTTCGGGAAATTAATATAGAAATACAAATGAATTGATTTTAATATAAATAATCTTTACTGCTTTCTGGAGCCGGTAGATTTGCAAAATTGCCATCGGTGGCTGAGCTCATCATATTTAAATATAATTTTACATTTAATCTAAATGTCATACAATTTCATGATTCAGATTAAGCCGTTTAGACTAATGCTTCGTATAAAAATAAACGTTAATTATTTCACTTGTATCTTGCAAGATGAACCGATGTACATTTTTTATTGTGGTGTTTAATAATGCCCTTAAAAGATCATTGTGAGAATTAAAAATTACCACGATTAGATTTAAAGATCATAAATGTTAGGTACGCAGTCCATTTTTAATGTAAGAATCGTATAAAAATGTTATAAGGTTTTCACGGCCGTTCAGAATCTTCTATGTATAGTTTTCTGGGCTAATCTGTCGAATCACATACGTCAGCCCTGATTATGGACCCTGCAATGGGATCCGAAACGTCGGCCAGAAAGGTCAGATATACACGACAGATTAGCCCAGAAAACTATACACAGACGATTAAGAATCGTGTTATTGTAACTCAAAAATTTTCTAGTTTCAATGAAAATTTGTTTTAAACTATTTAGTAATATGATCCCCGTTAAGGTCCAAAAATTTTAGGAACTGAAAAATTAACATGACAATCTTCTTGTTGAAGAATTAATCCAAAATTTCATTAATTTCTAGAAAAGATGAAGTCCGATGATGCCAGATCTAGCCTGTATGGGGGATAATGCAGTAACTTCCACCCAACTCACTCTTGTAACTCTTCTATCGTGTTTTCCAGTTAAACAACTAATCACCGATCGCACCTCGCAATCGGCGGAATTAATAATAAGCTTGGTTAATAATAGAATGATAATAAAGATATATGACGCAAATGTTGATACCACCAGAAGTAGAGGACGTCCGCGGAAGACTTGGCACGACTAGATAAACCAGATACTGGAAGATGGTCCTGTTAGAAGCCTCAATAATCGGCGAGCTTGTATGAGAAGATGTATGAATGTGGATGAGGCGAGAATTGTGTGTCAGGGCAGAAGAGTGTGGCACTCTATCCTCCCTGCCTACCCCCGCGGAAAACGGCATGATGGTAAGTACGTAAGTAATCAGAATAAGACAAGTTCCTGATAACATTTCAGTCCAAAGCGTTTACTCACGTTGTTAATACACGCAAATGATTCTTACTTTAAAAATGCCCTACGTACTTCCGAATAAATCACTTCCGATTAATTTTTCGGGGCAAGAACCAAGTTGTCACACTCCATTAAAAAAGGACTTAAATTACGTAAAACATTTTCATCCCCCGCCTGCTAAAGTTTTTTCCAGATGAATACATCCTAAAACATGAACAGCGTAAAATTAAAACAATGGAAGTGTTCCCGAAGGATTATTCGCTTCATTGAAATTCATTCGTCTGGAACAATTGACAAAAAAGTCCAGAATGCTTTCGTTTTGAACATTTATAAATATATGCACGTTGTACTAATGTTTTAATTATACTTCATCTAATTTTCTGGTTAAACACTGAAATGACTCGAATAGAAGGATTAAAAAGGACATCGAAAGAAGGCAATTGCGGGGAATAAAGTGAACGGTGCTTCGAATGCCGTAATGTTTAATATAAACTTATCAGCTGCGACTAATGGTACACGATGGAGTCCCGAAACTAATGCTGACGTGTGGAAGTAAAGCCTGAAGCTGGCAGAAGAGGAATGAAAATTTAGTAGATTGAATACGGTGGAAATAAGAATAAGAGTAAAGAATGAATAAATTAGGAGAAAAAGTAAAGCTAATATATAAGATAAAAAAATGATCACTTAGGTGGTTCGGTCGTGTGAAACGATGAATGTAAACATATAGAATGACTGAATGAGTAAATAATATGAAAGATATTTGGCGCGAGTTTTAATGACATCAAAAAAATATATATCTGAAAGATGGTTCTGTTAGAAGCCTCAACAATTGACGAGCTTGCGCGAGAAAATGTCGATGAAGCGTGAGGTGTGTGAGAAGAGTGTGGCGCTCCATCCTGTCTGCCTACCCTCGCGGGAAAACGGCGTAATGGTAAGTTACATGACTCGAATTAAACTCTTACAAAACCAAACACAGTATTATTGATTTCGATATGACAATCGTACAAATTGACAATCCTCTCATATATCATGTCTTTAATAATCCATGCTCATTTCGTAGCATTATCCTCAATGATGTAATTTGACGAGTCGCTCAATTACAAACTATTTAATCATTTAATTAGTCTGATTGCTTGACCTATGTAAGAATCTAATTACACATCGGTTAACTGATCCACGAATCAGGAATTCGATTCCCGACGGGTGTAAACTGAAGAGATGAAAATTTCGATTATATTATATAAGGTGTAGGTTTAATGTTCCCTCTAAGCTGCGCGGGCGAACTGCTTGTGAAATGTCACCGCGGACTGCGCAGAATTCTCCGTGCACCATTCTCAAATAATAAATTAATAATAATACATATCTACAAATTTCTCCAAAAGATTTATAATAATGGACATGGAATAAAATTTTTTTTTAGAGATATTTAAGCGTATTTAATTAATTGCACGTGAGCAGAACCTTGCGTGTGGAATAACTATAAATTTTATTTGCGTATTTATTTGTTTTGCGGTAAAAATTTATTGGGTTGTTTCGAAAATAGTGGCCCTCAAATTCAATTAAATATAACTCTATAGAGTAATATTAATCAAAGTAAAAGCTATTTTACGCATTTTTGCCATGGCATCACAAGCTTATTTATGCATGTAGAATAAAATTCAGTCGGATTAGAATCGAAGAATACTTTACATTATTTCTACTGCTTTTTCTACCACTGATTATTTTTGTCATAAATAATTATCGAGTAATATGAAAAGGTAAAAATTGTCGTGAAGTAAAATAAGTCCTCATCGGATAATGAATGCTTGGTTTTTCGGTCGAGTATTTTTTTCCACTAAGCCTTTCATATTGTCGTTTTCAACAGTAGCAGGACGTCGTCGACCCTTTTCATTTTGAAAACCTAAGCTAAGCTTTTCGAATCGACGCACAACGCCGCGTTCAGAAGTGGTTCCATCACTCATGTTTGGTTAAAACTGCGCACTGTTTAAGATGCATAATGCCCATATTTAGTTCTATTTCTAAAGGATTAAAGAAATGTAAATCAAATGCCTGGCAGCATAAATGATATGGCAGATTCCCAACTGTCAAAAAAATGAAATACCTCTTAACAAAAAGCGTTAAAAATGATATATTAAAATCGGCAATTATTTTCGGAACAACCTAATTCAAATCGTCAAAATACAAAGGTTTTTGTCGCTCTTTTTTTCCTCAAAGGGAAATTTTAACGTCATGTTCAAATGATTTGTTATGTATAATATATGGCATTGGTGGTACAAGATAAATGCCTTTAGGAAGGTGCCTTTATGGGCTAATGTTTCAAAGCAATTGATTGATTACTGTGAGTTTGATATCGTTAAATGAGCAATGATAATTTTTGAAAATGAGCATAAAAATATGAGGCGATAAAATTTGATTAGTGAATAATGACTAAACGTAGGATTCTTTCTCGTGGCACTCAATTATAACGAAATATGTAACGTATTAACTATTAAATTATTATTGAAGGCATACGTTTATTAGATAGTGAAATACTATCCTTTTTTGATATTTTTTTTGACAATGTTTCAACCCCGCTTGTATAGATATATTAACTTTAATTATTTTTTTTTTATGACCGTAGACAATGACAGAGCCATTGGGAAGTCTTCATCCAGTAGTGGATTAACAAATGTAGTCCAAATTACGAGATGTATAAGTTGTTTTAAGTCCATGAACAAATTAAATACGGTTAAATTAAAATCGAAATAAAGATAATTTTTAATTTATTAATCGAAACACATTTTCTTAGTCTATTAAAACGGTATATAAAAATATAGTTATTAGATACTTGATTATTAGGGATGATGTAAAAAAATCAATACCGGTTAAACCATTGAATCAAAAATTGAAATTTATTATTATTAAGATAATACATTCTTATTGTGAAGTTGTAATTATTCAAAACACAGGTCTGTTCTATTTTAAATACTAATTACGTATTAATCAAAAAGATATACATATAAAATCAATTTTATCAAAAAATATTGTTATTGCTACCGGAATTCGAACCTGGATAGCTTCCAATTCGGGGAACGTGCATTAACCGATTATACCATACCAACACGGTGGATTAACGATAAATTTTCTGACTCGTATGTTACACTTAATTCAAATTAATACATCTATCATTCCATTATTTGGAAGCCATCTTTTTTATTTTACGGAATCTCATATACCTTTGAGTAATCCAATAGGAGACGCCAAAATTAATAATTAAATTTTAGACGCATTGATACAACTAATGTATTATTAAGGGGAACACATTCTTATTGTGAAGTTGTAATTGTTCAGAACGTAGGTCTGTGATATTTTTAATACATTTAATATGTATTAAAAATCTATTCTATCAAATACAAAACGCTTTAAATAATTTATCAAAATTATATTCATTCACTAATACAGAGTTATTAAAACTACAAAATTAAATTTTACGAGAACAGTGTCGCGCGTCACTTAATTATTTCTTCATCAACAGTTCTAATACTGAAATATTGCTGGCTGGCAACTCTTTTGCAACCACGTGTCTAGATTTTCGTTAATTCCGATTAGTTTACGATTCAAGCTTTACTACTGTATTTAATTTACTGTATTTAATTTAATTTCATCATACCGCGAAGCCCGAAACAAGGAAAGCAGCAAGATGATCCAGCGCAGACCATCGCGGTAGCGGCCAATATTTAGTTCACTGCCCAGCTCGTAACATTTAGTTAACTTACTATTATATATTCCACGATGCAGAGTATCAAGTGTGAACCCTTTCACGGTAACCGGGTTCCCTTTCAAAACCAACTTCCTATCTTTTCAGTGGACCGTCTTCACGATTGTGGATTATCTCTTCTCCAATGGACCGCGGAAACAACTTTACCAAACTCCACCGCGACTTTTCACATAAACTGCGAAGTCAAAGCATCCACTTGTCGTCCGCGCTATAAAAATAATATATCTCCCATTATTTGCAACTATTTTCAAACGTCGATTTTAACAAATACGTATAATACCGAGACGTATTTATATATTAGCAACAGCGTGCGCGCTCATTATTTTACCAAATAAATTGTCAAAAAATCGACATAACATCTTAGCTGTAGCGGTCGAGTTTGTTCACAAATCTTAAGTTTGTGAAATTATCCAATTTTTTTAAATGTTGAAGTTGTGTATAAAACTCTGACTTTAAAATACATGGTCGGAATACGTTACCTAGAGCAATTTTTATATTTATTTTCAATGAATTCTTAGAATCGTCTAATTCTAAAATAAATTGCATGTTGGTGCCGTCAGACTGTCAAACATAATTACTAAAAATATTACTAATAATATACAGAAAAGAGTGCTGACGGACTAGACGAATGTTTATATATCGACATATATAGCAGGTTTTATTTTGTTTTATAATATATTTACACATTTTTAAAATTAATGAAATATGAAGAAATTTTTTTTTTTAAATTAAATTCGATTCAGAAAAGATTTTTAAAATGTGTATATATCGTATGTCAAAATGACGAAAAATATATAATGTAATATAAAAACATTTAAAATACATATAAAATCCCAGTGTAAAGTGTAATTTTTTCAAATGTGGATACTTTACTTTTTTGTACTGAAAGTACTGTTTACAAATTGTTAGTAATTTGGAAAATATACATTGTAATACGGCCGTACTGTAGATAGGTAAAAATTATATTGTAATTTAACAATTTTCTAGGCGAATAATTTTGGTTGATCAATATTCATAGATCTATTTTTAATACAGCTCTCGTGACAAATTTTACCAAGGTGATGATTTTACCCGCGGAATTACCATAGTTTACGTTAAAGGTGTTTACTCTCCGCACTGGGCTGACGTCTGAAATGGGACGCAAAACGCTTACATCATTTACACTTGTTAAAAACGGTAACGGTAGGTACTCTTTATACTTTTCGTCTAAACTAAACAGCCTACCAGATTAGTTTAGTGCGGCGGACGTCATGTCGCGCGGGGAGTAATGAAAGGCGCGGGAGCGTCGTCCGGGCCGCTTTGCAGCCATCTCGTTCTAGCCGCGCCACTTTTAAAGGGCGATTTAAAAGTGCCGTTTGCTCTTTTGGCGCGAAAATAACGCCAAGTTTATTCCGGCGGGTCTTTGAATTGTAAACAATGCCTGCATGTGACGTTATACTGTCAGGCGCGGCCGAGAACTTCGCCGGCGGAATGCTGAAGTCAATAAAATACCACAACATGCAAAATATACGAATGGAAGTTCAAGTGCAAGACTTAATATTTAATGTATCGGAACTTAAACATTTCCTAACGTAGAAATTTTTTTTTAAAAACTATTCCACAATATAGACTATTAAAATATATATTTTCGTAGAAAGCAATCACTTTGTGATTTGACATATTATATTAAATAAAAATAACAATTACTTTGTATGAAACTACGAAATTTATTGTACGTCGACCGATTTCGCTTATCTCAAGCTTCATCAGGACTGATCATAAATACAAGAAGAGTATACTTATATTCTATCTCCCTCTTTATATATATTCTTGCGATAACTTATCTGATGTTATCTGAACATCACGTTTTAGGATGGATAAAAGGCTACTTATATTTTAATATTAAATAACAATAACTTTGTATGAAACCACGAAATTTATTGTATATCGACTGATCATAAATACAAGAAGAGTGCACTTATATTCTATCTCCCTCTTTATGTATATTTCGTGGTTTCATACAAATTTATTGTTATTTTATTTAATATTAAAATAATCCATCCTAAAAGGTGATGTTCAGATAACATCAGATAGTTATCGCAAGAAGCAGGAGCTGTGTAAAGCATAACAAAAGAGGCTTATATTTAACACTGGATGCAGATCATCAGAAGAAGAAGATTAAAAAGTGAAAAGCTTAAAAATTCACAGATGAAAAATTATATTCTCACTTACTTACTTACCATCACGCCGTTTCCCCGAGGAGGTAGGTAGAGATGATAGAGCACCACACTCTTCTGTTCCGACAAATAATTCTCGCCTCATTCACATTCATACATCTTCTCATACAAGCTCGCCGATTGTTGTAGCTTCTAACAAGACCATCCTCCTGTATCTGGTTTACGTGGTCGGGTCAAGTCTTCCGCGGACGTCCTTTATTTCTAGTGTCATATATCTTCGTTACCATTCTCTCCTTATTCATACGTTCCATATGACCAAACCACCTATCTTCCTATCCTATCTTAATCTTACTCACTAAACTAAGATCTTTATTCATTTTTTACTCTATCATAAATGGTTCTGCCAAATATACGCCTAAGTGATCTCATTTCCACTGCATTCAATCTACTTTCGTTCCTCTTCTGCCATCTCCAGGCCCCACTTCCATAAATCAGCGTCGGTACCAGGACTCCATCGTGTGCCACTAAACTTGCCTCGATTGACAAGTTTATTAAGATCTGATTATACCTGGATGCAAACAATAAGTTCTCATCAACCTTAAAGGTACACCTGGTACCGACCCACAAACTGACGACAATACATTACGGCGCAGCCGCCTGGGGAGGAGCCGGTCATAATGAGTCACTTCTCTCGCAGCCGGCTTCTCGAACAGTCGACAAGCAGAGGCTTCACATCTTCCATGCTCGTATCTTACCTGTCATTGTGCATCTATTCGTAATAAACATCTTTCAACTGTAAGTAATTTATATAATTTATAACTGTAAGTAGTTTATTTGTCCAACCTGTTCTAGTCACAATCACGCACACATCTACAAACGCACTCAGCGGAGAGCTGGGAGAAAGACAACTTCTACACATGCAACCTTTTGATCAACATACATTTCTACATAACTCATCTCACTTTTATACTCTGTAGTGGTGACCTCTTCAAACTTCAACAACCGAAGAGCATGCATGAGAAGACGTATGAAAGTGGACGAAACAATGGTGAGTGTGCCAGGACGAACGTAGTTAGGTACGTAAACAAATTTTACCGGGTGAGACGTGTTTTTTGATTCCACATCCAAATTCAAATGGCCAAACTTCCCGCCGGTGTTGAAGTTTGATGGTCGTTGTATGCTGAACTTAAGTGTCTTACCCGAATAATATAAACGGCGCATTACTCGGCGATAGAATGTAGGAGATATCCATTGTGCTGAATACAATTCAATTTAACTATCATAAATACACATAATCTTGTTGGTTTAATTAATTTCGAATCGGTTCACAAAGCGTGTCTGAACACTGCTTAACTTTGCGGACATTATCTGATACAGCGTGTCCTGGATCGGGCCATAAATTATTTCGAGTCCTTGCCTGCGATTCAACATCTAAACAATTACGGCTGTATCGCCGGATCCTGTAACGGTCGTGTTTGCGGCGCACGTATTACTTTAAGATCAGAAAAGCGGGAACTATTCATGTCCCATCTCGTGTTACAGTCGGCAGATCTGGAGGATCTGGAACGGAACCACAATCAGACGACGCCGGCACTCCCTGAACGCGTAAATGTAAATATCAATTTATTTTTATTTATTAAATAAATACATTACTTCGGCTCTCGTGTGGATATTGATAAACAACGCTACTTACTAACTTTAGCGACATCTATACAAACGTATTTTGTTTTTAACTAAATGTTTTAATAATGCAATACCAAATTAGTTATATTTTCGTAGCACAAACAGTATTTTCGTAATTTAAGTACGGGTTTTATGTTTTGGGCACGATTCTAAGAAACATTTCTATTCAAACAATAATGACACAAAAACACAAGTAAAAAAACCCTAAGAATTAACACGAATAATGATATCTCTACTTCATTTACATAAAATTATATAGCTATTTAAAATATCATCAGTGTTTGAACAGAATTGTGCCAAAATATAAAAACCCCAAAATTACCTTATGTACTTAAAATTATGTATTATATTTAATTATTTTTATTTATCATATGTTGTAAGTACATTTCGTATTTTATATCTGTCTCACTGGGCTTCGCCCGTGCTGAGGCAAACATTTAAAAAAATTAATCAGCAATCATATTATACATAATTAGTTTATCAATTATATATTTAGAATAAATAAAAAGAAAAAATAAGGAAAAAATAAAAAGTGTATGTAACTAAATATGATGCAATATTTGATCTTGAGAAATTTATAACCTATTTGAAATTTGTAAGGAATATACATATTTTAACAAGTTTAAATAATGCAGTACAATTTAATTTAACATACACACATGCACGCATGCACAGGCTGCTCACTCATTGGTATTGGGTCTGAAGTCTTGACTCTGCATGTGTTCATATTGAAGGGGTGACCATGCTATGAACATACGTTCGGTCTGAAAATTTTCTTGAGCCTTTGAACTGTCTGTGTTGCTCAATGTTTTTTATGTATTTATGAAGAGAATTATACAATTTGGGAGCTACAAAAACATAGCTTTTTTGGCCGTATGTGGTGCACATCCTAGAAATTGGTAAATTGTTCTCCTCTAAGATTCTGATATTTTTGGCATTTCCATGGAAACCCCAGATGTCCTTATTGATGAATATGTTGTTTAAAATGTTTTTAGCGTACATCTGGACAATGTCCAATATCTCCAGGCTGCTGAAAAGTATATTTGAGCTTGTTCTATCTGTTATAGCTACCCCTAATCGATAGATTTCATTTAAATACAAGTTGTTGAATTTAAAATAGATAGATTGATAATGCCCTCATAAGGCGAAACGCGTCTCGCGGAAATTAAACAAGTAGAACTAAAAAAAAACAAGCGTTTTTATTTTCATATATGTGATTATGAAGTTTTACAAATGTACCTCAGAAACAATTAAACTAATTAAAATTTTTGGGCAAAATTTATTCTTATTACTATTGACCCCACCCATTGTTACTTGTTGCTCCACGGCTGGGATTAAATATAACATCCGTATATTTTTAAATAAACGCCAATTATATATAAACTACTTATATTAAACGATCAATACCTATTTCTTTATAAAGCCTAATAATGTATGTTAAACACAAACACAACAATATGTGTAAAAGTTTGTTCAGCGAAGAAATAATCGCTCAAATATTAAAATAATTTTGAAATGTCAAATTTCAATTTAATCATTTTATTATAAAATTTTCGATTGTTTTGTTAAAATTTTGTTAAGGGTGTCCCTTCGTAACGTAGGCGCTTCACTCGATTTCTTAAAATATTGTCTTTAATATGTATTAAACACCGCCTGGGATGGGGCTGAAACTGATACCTGGATAATTACTTCAGTTAAGTGTTATATACACTGATCCGTGAAGATGATTTCTGAGATCAAGTCAGAGTAATGTTCATCGTAGTACCCCCTTTGCAGAGTACAAAAAGCTCATTTACATATTCTACGCATCCGCGAGAACTTATATAATCTACACATGTATATGTACATATACACATATATATATATATATATATAATAATATACGTACTATATATATATATACATCGTCTCCTGTTCATACATGTTCCTGCAATAATTCTCATTACGATCTGAGAAAGCTACTTATTTTCTCTTATATAGTGTAATGACGTGTAATAGACGCGCACATGTTGGCAAGAATGGCAGCGTGGAAGGGATAAAAGGGCGTCGCTGTTGGGCGCGCTCTCTCTCTCCAGAATCATAGATCAGAACACATCTCTTATATTGTATTCATAATTGTGAGATTCGTAATAAACAGAATTGTCGTACATCGAGTTCTTGACTACCTGTATTCCCACACACAAAAAGACATCATTGTTTTCAGCCTCAATAGTCGGGTTAAGGATATAACATATAGATAATAATATATTTACAATATTTTGAGTATGTCCAAATCTTTGTAGGAACTAATTACTGGGTTTTATCCCCCGGGAGATTATCATCAAGATTAAGATGTCTCACAGAGACGAAGCTATTATTTTTATATGAGAAGTATGGAAGTCTTGGGCATTACAGGGCTTACTACCTGTCATCGGCTGGCTTAAGTGATCACTTTACACACTATAACGTTCACCTATTTATTCCATCTTGATTTAATATATACAACTTCCAAAAAATTTGATAGATGTGATAGCGTGGATAAATAGGTGAACGTTACAGCGTGTAAAGTGATCACTTAAGCCAGCCGATGACAGGTCGTAAGCCCTGTAATGCCCGAGACTTCCATACTTCTCATATACAAATAATAGCTTCGTCTCTGTGAAACATCTTAATCTTAATAATATATTTTCTAAATCTATACAAAAATAATCGAACAAATAAAAATTTGACATTAAAATTAACATAATGTTCAAGAAAGTATCGGTAAAGTACGTAAGAGTCAAGTGGTGACGTACAATTTATTACACCAATTTAATCTAAATAAACAATATGCAAAATAAATAAGAGTAGGCACCTAATCTGTACAATATTTGTGAAGTTCGTTCGTGGCAGCGGTTAATTTACTTTCTTGATGTAAAATGTGACTATTTACTTTGATATGTCATATTTATTTATCATTAGCTTACAGCTGTATTTACTCATTAATTACGCGGCAGTTTTTCTTTAGTCTTGTGTACTTAATGAAATAATGACCTATCGGAGGAGTAAATACAGTAATGTGTTCAAGACTCGTGGTGTAACATGACATTTTTTTTTAATAAACTTAACTTTGTAGCCATTCATCATCAAGTTATCACGTGATGATGAGAGGAACTGCACCTTTCGAGATTATAGTAGTGATGAAATAACCCAACGCGTGTGCAGTACAAAATTAATTTATTAAAGAAATTAAATTAACCATACAGTTTATTAGCTTATCGGTGCAGTGGATAAGACAATGGTCTAGTGATCTAATGGTCGGGGGTTCGCACTTCGTTCCAGGACACCGGTAAGTTAGTCCTATTTTCATATATACAAGCGTTTAGTTTAGTTTGAAAATAGTAGGAATATTGATCCGTGTACGCATCTCCATTTAAAAATAATAATAAATGCTTAAAAATGTTCCAAACTAACGTTTCTCAATATATCCACCATATTTCTTGTATCTCTATTGTATCTAAGTTATATTTTATACTTCTTTTATTAGACTGTTAAATGCTCCAGGTTTAAATAGACTTCTAAAGTTCCACGTAGCGTATATCAAGTGCTCGAATCTTGCCATTGTCTAGTCGGCTATCTCCCGGATACAACAGTTTCATGATGTTTCACTTTTTACGTGGATAAGGGAGGTACCAGCCCTTTGCACGACCTTTAAACGTATAAATCCAAGTTTAATTTTAACCCTACTAGAGTTTTATACCGTTAAATAAATACGACGCACTAGACACGAACAGAAAATTTTGTTAATTTATTTATTTATTAATTGGAAATAATACCGATACAAGTATGTATTGTATATTGTTGGGATTGAACATAAAAAATAAATAGTGACAAATTTCATATGGACTTTTGTGTGAAACTATTTATTAATTGTCTAACTATTTAACTTTCTATTGATATTTTTTTATTAGCTAATGATTTTTTGATTAAGAGTTATATGATAAATACTAACGGACGCCAATGCGTTTCGACTGTCTCCGATACGGGGACAGTTGAAACATGTACTGGGGACAATTGAAACAACATTCGGATTAATCAAATAATCGGTTTATTCATTACTAAAACATTACTGTGATAAATAATTTCTTGCTGGGTGCACTCTTCGTGGGACCGATGACGACATTCAATAAACTGCACCCAACCTTCTCCAGGTCCACTCGCACCGTGTGGTTCTAAACAGTAACAATCTACTTCTTCGTCGTCGCTATCGTTATTTATATGTGATTTTTTCTTTGTATTGGTCTTGTAGTGACCATTTTTAGATCTAAGCTCCCATTGCTTTAAAGTAAAATGAAGCAAAACACGCTTCAACCAACCCTGCGTCATTTGTTTCAGTTGTCCCCATGCCACACTTAGTAAAAACACATTAATAATATCGTAATCTCTTACAATAAGAACAATTTAAATAGTTCTAACTAAAGAAAATCTACAAAAGTTTTAAACAAGTGTTTAATACTTAAGAAATTGATTTCTCCACCACACTTTTAACGCCAACGATTTTTTTTTAATAAGGCGACTATAAATATATTTTTGCTATATATTATTGTCCACCCTCAACGGCGCTCGATGGAGGACTGGCGAGTGGAAGAGGGGTATCGAGACATGTCTCTTTCTGCAGTCGCGCGCAGAATGGACGAAGGATTCTAATTGTTGTTTCAACTGTCCCCTTGTTTCAATTGTCCCCGGTTTACCCTACTATATAAAAAAAAGTTATGAACGTAAAAATAAAAACAAAGAATAATCATTTACATGTTGCATCGAAGAATATTGTTAATTAAGTTTTTGAATATATAGATAACAAAACAGAAAATATATCAATGTCAAGCTCGGCACATTCTCATTGTGGGAGAGCGTAATCCACAATTGGTTCGACTCGTAGGAATGCTGAATACTCGCGATTGGACATTGAAATTTATTATTAGTGCTGTTGCGTGATGGCATAGATGCCGGAAGAAACAGGATTCGGAAGGAAGTTCCACTCACCACAATCCGTTCTCCTGGCACCTCCAAGGTGGACTGTAACCTAGGGTTTTACACTATCTCCGTTCAGGGTCTCGATTGAATCAGGCTGCAATAGATGGTCAGGTAAACACACTTCTCATTCTATTTTACACTGCGAAAACCTTTGTAACCGTACCGGTTCAGGGCCACCGATCGACAGGGTCGTGGTAGGTGAGGAAGGGGGGGGGGGGAGGTGGAAGGCACAGTACATCATTCTCGCCCAAGCACAAATATGTCCCAAACAAGTGCTATTCGTCTGTTTTTTAAACAAAAAATATAAAATTTGTTCAGTGAATCTACACTGTGCTGCCGAGGTAAATGGAACCTATAGTTTATTTTATTTTCGCATGAACATTTTACAATTTATCATATTATATTTAATAGTTGCTACGCCCTTTGACGAGCTTTCCGGCTAGTTTTCAATAATTTTACAACGCTAATCTTACGAGTCTCTTCCATCGGCGGTGGTCATTATTGGCCTCAGTTGAAGAGCTCGGGGTGGGGCCGTATCACCGCCGCAGATCTCGAGCAGCGGGCAGAATCTACCGAGCAGAAAGGACTCGAGGAGACCTTCTCAGGAACCCATGGCAATCTGTATTTGAGGCAGTAATCTCAAATTAATCGCGCAGATACGATCCGCCCTATCTTCCCCTCGGGTAAACGAAACAGTTCTAAAACGGGTTGAAGCTATTTGGTCCAATTCATAACCGCACTTAAATCTTATGAACAGAAGATGAGAATAAAGATCGGACTTTTGTTGAGATAGAAATCATGATATTCGCTACTTGGAACTGTTTTGTTTGGGAATAGTTTTGGGGCCGTTTCTTTTTAAAATCGTTCTTATAGTTTTCATAAATTCCATCTAGATAATGTTATAAAATAATCATTATGTAAGTCATTCAGAAACAGTGGCGTACAGTAGGCGTGCACAGGGCGGGCCAGGAAAATTGCGGGGTTGTGTGAAAAATTTGAACGCGGCACCCTCTTGTTTATTTATTTATGTATGTTCCGAATATCCTATTTGTATTCGTTTAAGCTATTCGACTAGTTTTACAAATAATGTTTAAAAAAAAATTTTGTAGAAATCAAATACCGTATTGTGCAAGCTCGTGCAACCAAAAATTAGTTTTGCAATTATGATCCTAACCTCAGATTACGAATGCGAATAATCAGATGCTACGTTAAAAACATAAGCATATGTATATTAAACAAATCGAATAAACTTCATGACAAAAATGTCACCAGAATACTACGACGACAGAAATGTCAGCAAGTACTACGCTGTACACAATTTTCAACGAACACAAAAAAAAATCGAACATGAAAACAAAACGTTGGTAAAGTAATATAATTCAAGAATTGTAAACGAGGAAATACCATTGCGCGTAACTCTAAGCCAAAATGAAAATCTTTCGATTTCTGTTATAGAATCGAAGAACGTAATAAGACATGAAGATTCGGTACAACGCGGAGCGCCGGAGTGGAATTTTCAAATCAGTAGGTAGCAATTGTACTGCTTGAGTAGAACGACAGATTGAAAAATGGTAACTCGGCGCAGTGCCGCGCGGTAGTAGCGGCAGGCCCCAGAACTAAACAGCTAAAGATTCCAGCCGTTACACGGTGAGTACTGTGCATAACTATAATAAACTATCAGTTTAGAATAGAAATAGAAGAAAAGTAGTTTTTTTTTTTAAATAGATTTTTATAGATAATTTAATGCGTGATATTAATATCGATTATTAGATAAAAATGTATTTTGGATAAAATTTCTTAATCACGTACATCTGACTGTCTTCGAAACAATGCCATAGATCTGAAAATAGATTTATAATTTTTGCAAACATACTCAAGTTATATGTATAGTATATAAAAATAATTCCATCATTAAAATAATACAATACATAATTTTAACCGGTGGTTAAAAAACTGATGCGTAATTAATAAAACTGACAAAATAAAATGTTATTCATTATTTTAAATATTAAAAAAAAACATTATTAAATATGTTTTACGTAAATTGTTATGCTTTGATTGAAGCTTATCAGACCAAAAGAATTTTTTTCGTTTTTTCTTTCTTTCTTATTACATTAGGAGAACACCGTCTTATTGTGAAGTTGTAATTGTTCAGAACATAGGTCTGTGATATTTTAAATATGAATTAAATATTTTAATTAGAAAGATATACATATAAAATCAATATTATCGAAAAATATTGTTGTTGCGCCACCGATATTCGAACCTGGATCTCTTTCCTAACCGGGGAAGGTGCATTATCCAACTATGCTACGGCGACAATATGTTTAGCGACAAATTTTCGAACTTATATGTTACCTTTTTGATATTAATACAATTAACCATTTATTATTTAAAAGAGCCATTGATAATTCTGGCGTCTGCTATCAGATTACTCAAAAGGTATTTGAGATTCTGTAAAAATAAGGTAGATGGCTCTTTTAAATAATTTGTAAATGAGATTTATCAATTATAAACTAAATATGCCACGAGAGCAATTAAATTATGATTTTCTCTTATGTTTAATGAACTTATTAAAGCTGAGTTCAAGAAGAATTATTCTTAATCTAGTATGTCTAATTTAAATTTTGCAATCGTAAAATTGATATCCCTTATTTATTGCGGTTAATTAACTTTGATGAACATACCAAAAATACTAGAATTGTATTATATTACCATATTAGTGTAACGATACTGGGACGATCGCTCAGTTTAATTCTACATTACATATAATTCGAAACTTGGGTAACGAGTATGCAGATGTCGCTGATGTATGGCATATGCAAATCACGGAAATACAAAAAAATATTTAATATAGTGTGAGGCATTTACATTTTTTTTCTCTATTAATTTTATTTTATTTTTGTTAATGGTACTTTTGGTAATGTACTGTATTAATATATTAAATAAATAAATACGCTCGTGATTCTATCATCTTGTTAAAATGAATTCAAAAAAGGTTTGCTCGTAGTCTATTATCTAATTATTTCTAGAAAGTTCTGTATGAACACCTGATTAATTTTGATTAAATTTGTTGACTGAAAAATATCTATCCATTGCAATTCATTAAAGCTCTAAAATTTGTAGCGTGGCATACGAACCTGCTACCTAATATGATTCAAATCATATAAATGTTTTTAATGTTTAAAGTATACGGTATAGGTTGTATCAAATGTAAATTGAAGACAAGATTGTTAATTGCGTTATGCATTATTATTTGTATATCTTGTTTGTTTTGTCTTATTATAGTATGTACTAAAATGTTTTATGTAAAAGGTCTATGTGGCGTAAATAAATAAATGAAAACATAAGTCGAGGCCCACGAGGCCAACGAGGCCCGGCAACACGCTGGGCCTCTCCGCCCCCGTTGTAAACTGTAACTATTCGGGAGAACTTGGTGTACATTTGGGATTAAAGGACAGAAGATAAATGTTCAGGCTACACCGCTACGGAGAGTAAAAACATTTAAACGAATCACAGTGGTAAATTAAAACCGTAAGGTTTATGTGAAGGATCCAATTCTTGGAGACATCGATATGAGCCTAAAAGCTGGAGCTTATAAAACAAACATAAAATGTAACCCGAGTATTTAGGAACCTTCTAGCATTCGAAGTGTAGAGGTATGAAATTTCTTTTCACTTAGATTGCTTCTGGGACTCTGTTTGGATTGATCTAAATACCTCTCCATCAGCCTCCGCTCCTCCGCTCGCCTCGACTTCCCCCCATCCCCGCGGGACATCAATCTCATGCGACGATAACAATTTGTCTCGGTATGGAATTCCGTTATTGCCTTTTTCAATAACCATTCCGCGTATCGAGCTCCGCGCCTATTAGAACCAGGGTCGCACTGCGAGCACAACCCTCTGGTGAAGGGACGGTGTTCGCAAGACGCGGTATATTATCATTAAAATATTAATTATTCGGTAAAAAAAAACAAATATATATATATCATCAATATATAATAGATTGCCTGCTGTTGAATTACGCTATGGACGTTATTACCGTGTGCGACGCCCGTATTCAACGACAGCTTCAGAAATTTTTCTAAGACACAGTGGCCATGACCAATGTTTCTGTAAAACCTATTAATTAATTTTGAAAACATAATTCATTATCAAAATAGGGAAAGTGGTCCTCCAAATACCTAAACCAGTCCGGCGGTAACACATTATCCATTTTCCACTATCAAAGATTGTTGTCGAGTACCGAGCGAGTGACGCCGCCTGGCTACAAAGAACTGCTGTGCATACACCATACCGTCAATACCATTATATATAGAATTTAGTAAAATATCTCTAATGGATATTAATATTATTATTTTAATTAATTTATGAGATATTTTGTTATGTTTCATTTTTACAAATATAGGTTTTTTGTTTTTGTTTTTTACAACTTTATTTCATACATAACAATATTTATTTTTTGCCAAATTGCATAGCAATTTTACGGCAAGGATTGCCCTTTAATTAAAGTAAATAACATGCTTCAATTAAAGTAATTAACTTGCTTCAATTAAAGTAATTAACATGCTTAAATTAACTTTTACACAACTTGTTTTTTTTTTAATGTGATATAATAGAGAAATCAAATAATTAGATAAAAATGTGTTTGATTTCATATTTTAGTGTGTTCACAGATGTCTCTTTATTTTCCATAATGTTTAATAATTCTTTACTAATTTTATTTAAAATTCTTGGCACAACACATTCTCTCCTTCTCTCACCGTACACATTGTTCCCGATCGGCACTCTCACGGCGCGTCCTGAGGATCTGCTAGAATAGCTATGGTGAGGGTCAGTATTCATATTTACATCGTTTATCAACTCTTCACAAATTATAGTATATGTTACTTTTTTGTCAACTGATATTTTTTATTTATTATATATATTTTATTTATATTTTGCATATTGTAAATAATGTGTAATAATCATCTTTATACAAACACTATGTTCTGTTAGCTACTATAAGTTTTAAAAATCTTAATTGTAACTGTATAATTTTATCAGTATACGTTTTATATGTTAATCCATAGCTACTCACTCCATAACTCGTAACGGAGTCGACCATCGCAAAGTACAGTGTGGCCCGAGAGGTGCATAACCTTAACATATAAAATGCATTTAATATGGATCTCAGTTTCTTACATATATTAATAATGTGCGGTTACCAGCAAAATTTTTCATCAATTATTAAACCTAAATATTTATATTGCTCCACTTTTGTCACATTTGAAATTTATTAGATTTTTATGTAAGCATTCGTAATCATGTTCAACAAGATTCATCTTAATTGTTTTTTCGTTTAGCTTGCGGTGTTCAGATATGTAAATATTTCGTTTTCTTTACATTTAAAATTATTCCGTAAACATGAGCCCATTTAAGGATGTTGGTCAGATCATTTCGTGTGTTGTGTTCAATGGTGTTGGCACAGTTTTCGGAACATTAGATGCACGTATCGTCGGCAAACATAAACTCTTGACCATGTTTTATAACATTGGCGAGGCTATTTAGATGCATAATATAGCACACAGGTCCTGATATAGTTCCAGTTGACACACCGCATTTTATGTCTCTTAAGGTACTTTGTTTATTTAGTAGCTTTACTGCAAACTTTCTGGAATTCAAGTGGTCATGGAATCATTTGTTTACAGGTCCCCTTAATCCACTCTCTTCAATCGCTGTTAACCCTTCCCAAACCATGCAGTAACACAGGTCTACCATCATAATTAAACCTGTAATATTTCGGTAAATACATGCAACATAAAATTCATATTTTAGATAATCCTAAAGAAAATATTAGCGCTTAGGAATAACTAGTGAAAAACCAATTATGAACAGGGAATCGTACAAAAACAATTATTTTTTCCATTCAATTCGTTGTAAAATTTATACGTTGGTAAAAACACCATTTGTCATATAAAAGATAGAGATCACACACTATTTTCACAGTGAAAAGGACAACAAACATACAAATATAAATGTCTCTTTCTCAATAATTAAATGAAGAGAGATACGAAGGAAGGACGCATTATATAGGACTTAATGAATGCTCTAAATTATGTAATTAATCATTTTTTCAAAATTGAATGCTCAATATTTAAAGTAAATTCGAGCCATCAAAGTCATTTAAGATAATAAAAACATTTTTTCTAACTATTATTTACGGTAACACGAGTTGACAGCATGGCTGCGTTCGAGTATTATATATCATGGTATGGTAAAGGTTAACAGCATGTCGTGGTTCAAAGTATCAAACACATTTTTGAAATCAATGAACAATGCGACAACGTGTGTTTTTTTATCATTTAAGTGTTTATTTATTTTATTAGGTAATTGGTGCTGTTCGAGACCATTGTTGTCAAAATGCGTAGTAAAAAAACGCGAAACGCATAAACCAGAATGTAAATCCACCATAAAGACAAGCCAGAGGTAAGATTGCACCAAAAAAAAGTTGACATTGTGTGCGTGGTGGGATTTTGAAATGGGTTATCCATCTTGAAATCCTGCCAAATAACGAATCGAACGTCTACTGCCAACAACTGTAGAGATCGAAGGGGAAACTGGACTAAAATCGGCCAGGGTTGATCTTTTTAATGTAGAGGACATTCTTTATTTTTTTTTTGCCACAAAACCTAAAAGATTATATTGTAATGATATTAAAAATGTATATAACTATTTATAATAGAGTTTATATTATTTTGCTGTTTTTATCCACTGCCAATTGCAAAACTTGAACTCTGATAAGACAAGCTAAAAAAGACTGTAATATATTTGAAAGAAAATTTGTACGCAGAGTATTTGATCCGATTAACTGTAATAACGTCTCGCGAAGACGTTATAACGCCTCGCGAAGACGTTATAACGCAGAGCTCTAATGGCTGCACGATGACGACAGCGTGGTCCAATCAAACAACCTTGATAGACTACGTTTGTTATTTATGTACAACACCTGGAAGACCAGAAACCAGCGAAGAAAGTTTAATCTAGAAATCTAGAAGATGACGAAGACCGAAACAACTGCGCTGGAAGCGGACTTCACTAACATGAGGGAGTTTTTATTTTAAAATAAAAATTAACATGCGCAAACTAAGCTAAACGCTTGTACTATGAAAATAGGACTGACTAGCTGGTGTCCTGGAACTGTCAACTGTTGAACGGCCGCGTTGGAAAGTGAACTCGTAGAGTAGAATTTTGTTGACATCCACCTCGGATGATGGCAAGATTTTTACTTATACTTAATGCATACTAGGTGTTTAAGTACTTGAAATAGGTAAGTAAACAATTTTCATATATTGTTATTTTTGTCGTTATTTTTCGTTGGTAAAATAAAACCTTTAATTGGTTTGGCATAGACATGAAATAAAGTGTACATGTAGGAAAAGTGTTTGGAACATAAATCCGACAGTTTATATAACACATTTAAGCAACATTAAAAATATTTACTCTTCGAAAATTAAATCTTTATGCAAACAAGACATATTTTTTATATTAATGCATATTATATTGTCAGCGTTTAAATTTCCGTTCCAATCGAGTCATATATTTAAAAAAAGTCGCAGAGCTATTTGATTGCGTAAGTAGTATCAAAATGATCACGTGGGTGACACCAAATTGATAAAAGAAACTAATTACGTATTCAAGGAGATGTAATTGTCAAAGAATTGCTCAAATGTAAGGAGATGACGTCACACGCGTTTCTATTGATAGATTCTACGATAAATTTAAAATATCTTGTTCATTCTCCTAATTTACTCATTGTAATTTTAAAAGTTTTTTATTTTACACTGTTTTAAAGTGTTTCTAACTATTCAAACACAAAAAAGTACAATTTGTAACATATTATTCTCATAACTGTTTTCGTATATAGATATATATATTATTATTTTTTAAGCCACAAAAATTTACAATTATAGTAACTTTTTTTTTCACATTGTATTTTAGTATGTCTTTGAAGTACTTTAAATTAGGGTCATTAACGACGGTTTGATAAACTGAAACATAAAATAAATAATGTTAAAAAAAAAAAAAAAATCCTAGACTGATTTTATTCAGGGAAAAGTGGGAAAATCAAAGCGATTCAAATTTCCTGACCGCTAAATGTTAACTATTTATGATAAAATCGTCGGAAGCACATTATTACGCCGAAAACCCTGTAAAATATTTCTTGTCGGCCATTTACGGGGTAAAAGGTGGAATAATAAAATTCTTTGCATTCCTTTTGAAACAATAAAACCCTCGCCGCAGCCCTGGATATATCTACAAATACGGAGGGGATTGCGAGGAATGGTGTAATATGTGAGCGAGGATAAATAAAAAGACAGCTTCGCCAGCAAATCTCCCGGGACGGCTGCGAACAGTGAGACGGGGAGAACATAGGTAAGAAAAATAAAAAAACCATGAATGGTGATATTGCAACCGATTTATTTACCTAGCGACGCATTCAGCCATGTTCCTATTGGATAGCTATAAAAAATACCGACTTCGTTTCTCGCACAATCCCTGGAAGACTTTTTCCAGCAATACCCTGCACTTTTAATCGAGGAAATGTACCCCAATACAAGCACAATAGTACAAGTGCCTACAAATACAGACTCGCTTTAACAGAAAATAAAGTATTCGAAATTATTTAGGCGAGATTGATATTGACTGATATACTCAGCGAAGAAAAAGTTTCGAAAGACGCAGATTGAAATAAATGGTTTAAAAGGAAAAATATGAAAATACGTATATTTCTTTTCGTCTTTTCACACAACTTTTTAAAAGAGTCTTTCATCACATCGACAAAATTTGGAATATCATTAAATTAAAATATCACTTCGGTAAGACGCCAGCGTGCTATAATAATATACCGTCGCCATACAACCAAAACTGAATAACTAATAAATGTTAAATTATGCTGAAGATTGATTAAAAGATTTTGCTAAACTTGCTTTAAGTAGTTCCTTTAAATTTTACTTTAGTAGTTCGTAGTAAAAATCGTTTGATATTTTATCAAATTGATTATATTTCTCATAATAAAAATGTTTATGACCTAGAAAAAAATGTTTATTTATTGTAATTTTAGAGTTCAAAATAGTTATACAAAAAAATAAATACTTAACTTTAGTCAGTTCAATTATTAGTCCCCTTTATTAGAGATGAAATTAAGTTTAAAAAAAAAAATTATCAAATAATTCTGGCGTCCCCTATGCGATTACTCAAAGGTGTTTGGGATTCCGTAAATATAAAGAAGATGGGTTTCAAATAATAGAATGACAGATGTATCAATTTGAAAGTGCAACATATAAGTTCGAAAATTTGTCGTCAACTCACTGTGTTGGTGTAGCATAATCGATTAATAGATTTTCCCGGATAGGAATAGATCTAGATTCGAATCCCGGTAGCAACAACAATATTTTTTGATTTGGTATGTATAACTTTCTAATTAATACATTTAATTTGCATTAAACATATTTTTGTTTTTTTTTCATTTATTCGATTTTGATTTATGTCGACGATATTACGAGGGGTCAGCCCGTCTTAAGACGTTGTATCTAACTTATTTAGAAACTAATTGATGTGTAACTCTATTATACATTTGTAGGGTTTAGCTTAGGACGTTTTAATTAATAAAAATAACACGTGATTAAGAAAATTTATCAATCAAATAAATACACATTTCTTGGTTTCATAACATTGCCTTGATAATTCTCTAACAATTTAGATTAACATTTTAAACATCACATGGCAATGTCGCTTCAGTCTGATTTTCACATTTGGAACCACTTACTTATTGAACTTTCATTATTTAAGTGTTAAAATTAAGTAATATTTTGTTTTTAAAAATAATTTTTAATATTATATGTCCAGAACTAAAAGGTGATGTACCTTAAAATACATAAAGAGGGAGATATAATTTAAAATTACATATGAGAGAGAAAAATAAATGAAAAATTACACTCAGTGTTTATTTATTACATTTAAACATTGTATATGTATGTTGTTTTATTCAATCTTGTTTTACTTTTATACTTTAAACACTATATTTTAACTTTGTATATATATATATATTATTTAACTCTATTTTGCTTTACTCCTTTAATCTTTTTATATATTGAATATAACACTTTGCCTAATTTTTACCTTGTTTTGTATGTTACTAGGCACTACACTTTAACACCTCTAATTGTAGTGTGAATCGAAATAAATTATCATTATTATATTACTATCGTCATGAATTAATTCATCGTATTTTTTATTGTGTTCGTTTTACGCGATTTCGCTTAGAGCTATGTAATTCCTGACCGAATTAATCGCGTTAATCGAGATTTTTCCGCCCGCAACAATTCAACGCGAATGAAAATCAGAATGGAAGACGAAAACTGAAACATGATATTCAGTTTAGTAACCCCCGTAAGATAAAATAAACACGCGGAGGTAAAGTACATTAATATAATAATATAAAAGAACTGAAATCGAAAATACTCGTACGGAGAAAAAATCCCTTTCAGGTAGATTTCGTCTGATTGTGGAAGCCTGTTTTTTCACTTGTTTCTCTAGATATAATATTAACAGTGAAACGATTTTTTACGTTTTTGAAACGCCGCCATTTTTAAGCAAGATTACGAGAAATCTACCAAGTTAAATTTTTCAGAAAAGTTTAATTATTAATTAAGTTATCATGGCCATAAAATCATTATATTTTATATATTTTAGATAGGTATAGCGATTTTATATATACATGTTAATGATTAAAAAGTGCATTGATATTTTCCGGAAGCGTTCTGATTTTCATATAATTATCAGTTTACATTTATATCCAAGGTGAGTCTTGAAGTTGAGAGTTGAGGGTTGACAGTGGGAGAAAGAGAAGGAATAAGGTTAGGATGGGCAGCCTTTGGAAAGCCTAACCACACATATACATATTCAGGAACGAATGAGATACGTTACACATATTCATAAATTCAGTTAAATAAATCAAATTATAATTTTAAATACTAATTTAATGTATTAATTATAAATATATACATATAAAATCAATTTTGTCGAAAAATATTGTTTTTGCGCTACCGGGATTCGAACCTGGATCTCTATTTCCAATCCGGGGAAGTACACTACCAATTGTGTTAAAACGCCAGTATTTTTCATGACAAATTTTCGAACCTATATGTTACACTTTTTAAAATTAATACATGTGTTGTTCCATTATTTATTTATATTTATAATTAATAATACATTTTTATTTATAACATCACAGACCGTCTGTTCTGAATAATTACAACTTCACAATAAGAATGTGTTCTCCTAAACAAATTATAATTATCTCCCTGGCGCGGAATCGAAAAAGACCTTTCGCACGGCAGGAGGGGATAATTACCACCAACGTTCCCTTCGCAGTTTTGAAAGTCCGGCGCAATGATCACAAGCTAGTGCACACTCCAAAAATCATCAGACCAAAGAAAAATTTTACTAAACAAATATCAGATATCTCATAGAGACAAAGCTATTTTTTATTATATTTAAAGGAAAATATATCGAAGTGTGGGGTAATTACAGGGCATAAAATACCAGTAATTGTGTGTTCTTGGACATATTCAAATATTGTTAGAAATTTTACTATTTGAATTTTTTAAAAAAGGATCACAATCGAAATTTAAAAATAACATCAACTGCGAATGTTGAGTCGTTAATCATTTTTGGTTATTCGCGTAAAGGGTGTTGAGAGTGAGTGAGACAATTGCACGCCCTTGCATCCTGCTCGCATGCACTCAAGTAATGATATAAAACTGGCTGTATAGAAACGTTCAATGATTTAATAATGTGTGCTCAGAAATACGAAAAATTTAAGAAACTTTCGGTTTTCTGCGATATTTGCGGAACTGCATGCGTGAAGCGTGGACTGTGAACGTGGATTCTAACTTCAATGAACGCTATCAAATCTAAAACACGCAACAAACTAAATATTAAACATTTAGACAATTAAATCTTATATGAAGATGAAGTGTATGTGTTTTGGAATAATCGTAAAGAACGACGTGAAAAAAACATAAAATTTTAAAAAGAAAATCATAAATTAGATTTATATTTGAAGGCATTTTTCGAGTTTTGTTATGTTATGTTAGTTATGTTTTTGAGAAGAAAAAAAACATGTATTTGTTGTTATAATTATTTTGAAATATAGTATTCTCTTTTTTTATCAATGTAAACCGTTTTTAAAAATTTTCGATAATATGTATTGGATAAAAAAAATTAATAAACAATCATTTTTTTCTTAAATCATTGTTTTTTTATATATGGACCTAATAATAAAATTGAGTAAAATGTTTATTACATTTAATAAAATAATACCAAATTTAATAATAGATATTCAAATATTATATTAAAGTTTGTGTAAGGGTATAAATGATGATGTGCTCGCGCATTTGGTGACTGCTCAGCCGCCTGCTCTGAGGGTGCAGAGACCCCTCGTCTTAGACGGAACGTTGATTATCACTACTGTAACTTGGAACATAAATAAGATGTAAAAATAGTCGTTTAAAAATATCTTAAACTCTTTATTATTACCAGCTTGCTACAAATTACAGCAAGGTACTATTTTTTAAATCATTGCATTATAATCTTAACACAAAATATACATAGTATACATATATGTCAATTTGACACCACAGTTTATTAGGGAATTGGTTTTAACGACAGAGCGCTGTCTTAGTATGTGGGAGGTGACGGGATCAATACTTGGCGCCCCTAAAATATTTTTTATTTAAAAAAGATTATAGAGGCCCCTGGTATCGATCCCGATACCGGTAAAGGGGGAAATAAAACACGTATATATATAAAAATTTACGTAATTTTCTAACGCAGATATATCGTTACAATCATTTCACTGGGGTACCCGCTGAATAATCATGTTATATATTAAAATATTGCGGTCGGTAAAAATATTTTCCATAATATTAATTATTTTATTTTATATTAGCAAATAATCATTAATATAATATTTTTAATTCCAAAGACGCTTTGTAGAGTATTTTCTACAAGACATTCAGCCCCAATTGTTGTGTCGGAAAGAACGCAATCCATTGTTGAGAATTGTATAAACGAGCAAATTTTTGAAACCGTGTTGACCCTCCCCCTCCCCCTCCCCCTCCCCACACACGATTCGATTCCTCTAGCCCCGTTTCAGCGGACAACCCCCTCAGGGCGGACATTTCATTGTCTATAAGACAATACGGTATATTTTCATCTACATGCTACATTTTGTTAAATAAATTATATTATTGCAACATGGCGATGCACGTCCTCGCACAGTAAAAATCACACGGAAAAAAATTAACGCGCTACGATAAATAATTATTGAAGATCACCCTTCACACGGTCTCGACCTAGCACAATCACATTATCATCTGTATAAATCTGTGCTGCATTATATAGATGGAAACAGAGTATTTTGCGTCAAAGCCTACTAATTGAATCTAATCTCGCTAATCTGCGGTCACAGAACTAGATGGACGCCAACACCGAAGCAGCATTTGCTCGCTGGCACAAATAATTCCATTGTTTTTCATCTCATCGAATAAATGATGAAAAATGCATAAGTCTCTCAAATTAATTTACGATGCCACTTTTTCTGAAGTGAATCTTCTTAGATATAAATATATAAGAATTTTACTAAAGTAAAATAATAAATAAAAGTATTCACTAAAGTAAATAAACGCCGTAAACTTTTTTTAATAATCAGTGCCTTGACTCGTCAAGAAACATAGTTTATCGATTTAATTTTTAAAAACGATAGCTATAAAATAATAATTACTTGCCTACATAATGTTCATTAATGTAAATAATTAACTACCTACAGTGCAGCAGCATTACAGTGTTCCAAATTTCAAATTTACGACTTCTTTGTTTACTTTTTTTTATTTTTTTAAAGTATTCACATTTCAAAGGAAAATTAGACTTTTCTCCAAAGAAATGTATAAATTTCTCTACGTGTGACATACAGAAAGATATTGAAAATTGAAATATAAGAGAATATATACAGCATAACTTGCAAGAAATCTTTATGACCTAAGTTCCGAGTAAATTTCATATTCTATTTCATAAACACGTGTCGCAAAAATTGTTATCTATCTCAGTGACGTTGATTAATTTTTTTAAATGCTACGCTAAAAAAAATGTATGCATGTTTGGTAGTGATGATTAAATCGCTATTGTGTATTCGATTGTAATAATGATTGTTGACTGATTATTCGTAATTGTTCGAGCGATAACTACTAGTACCTACCCTAGAAAGTAAACCTTCAACAGCTAAAACTAACGATTTACCATCACTAATGTCTGGTGCAAATTTGCGTATCTGAGAAAAAAGTTAATTGATATTTTGAATTATATTTAATTTATAAATATGGTATTCCAGAGCCGCATCACTGATGGTGAACATGAATTAACGATTGTTTGTACTATGTAAGATAAATACTTAAAATACGAGAAAATTTTCAAAGAAAAGTCTCATAGGAAAAATCCAACAGACAATTCTATTCGTGAATTATTTTTAAAAATCAGAGAACCGGGTATATGCATGATGATAACAAAAATGAACACCCAAGAAAATCTGGTAAAAAAAATCGAATTGATTTGAGAACAATTTAAGAAGATCCGAAATTAGAGACACCTGTATATAAAATATAGGATTATTTTATTTTATAAAATATGATTAATAAATCAATATTAAAGACGCTCGAACAAGGATCGAGGTCCGAGTGCAAATCTCGTCCTAGAAGACTAAAATTTTAATAATACTGATACACTTTTCGCTAGCGTCTCAATTTTGCGGTTAAAACTCCACACGGTGGCGCGGTGTGATAATCTGCCGTGGACCACGTGGTTGCGAGGTTAAAAGGTTCCGATAAATCATAACACGCAGTACGGGTTTTTGTGAGACCGTGAGCAATGGCGAGTTATCTCCCTTTAAGGGAAAAATATTACCTCGAACGAAGATTTATAACTCGCACGATAAATTAACATAGATATTTTACGTCGCGTCGTATACACACAATACACGATACAAAATTGGAAACTTTACTAACGACATTTTTTTTGTTTTAAATATGATAAAACTTCGCGTGACTTCCACGGAGCCTGTTGGCTGCTACGCCCTGGCTCGGAGAATCCGGCGTTTCGTAGTTATTGTTAGAGTAATGCCACGTTGCTCCCGCATCTCTGACATTCGCCGCTAATGATCGGTACACATCTTCTTTGCGCACAGAATACAATAGACAACTAATGTTCAAAAGTACTGTTTCATCTAAATCCTAACGCACAATTTCGGTTCATTCTTCAATCAACTCTCCCGCCCAAACCCACACATCCTTTTTCGCTTTCCCCCGGGATCCACTCTCTCAACCGAATCCACCTATCGCTGTTCTCTCGCTCATGACTCATAACCATTACAGGAGCACGTACCCGTATAAACTTTTATCTCGAAAGTACTTCGGGAAAGTAGTCGTATTTGTTTCGTGCCGATATAATCAGGCCTATTCTCAAAATTGCAATATTGAAATGAAGGTGATTGTTACACCAACCCTCAAAAATAGTGTTATATTTGAATGAGAGAGAGGGAAAGAGAGTGAGGGAGTGAGGGAGATAAACGTACCATAATCTGTCAAAACTATCTGTCTGTTTTTGAGGGTTGGTGTAACAATCACCTTTATTTCAATATTGCAATTTTGAGAATAGGCCTGACTATAGCCTTATAGGCAGAATATGCGTCTGTACACCAATCAACTAGTCCCTGAAATATTCCTCTCAAGGTGATTCCCATCACTGGCGACGTCGTCTAGTGTAGTGTTTCGGATTTACGCCGCTAGATGGCGACAAGTGTCCATGCCCACAACAAGATCGACTCATTAATTTTAATTTATGCAATGCACTTTATATAGAGAGAAATTGAACCAACACTACAATATCTGCATTAAAACAATATGTGATTAAAGTAAAAATAAATATTATTCATAATAATATAATTATTATTTTTTAAATTCCAGACGTTGACCGAGACAAAAGTATGTAGGAGAATCCTCAGGAAAAGTAAAAGTAGAAGAATCCTCAATTAACTAGACCAATAGCGTTTTGAAGGGATGAATGGCGCTCTATAGTGACTAGGCTTATGACCTTCTGCGAGTTCCATGAAGGCGCTAAAGAAAGCGAATAGAGCTCGCCGTAGTTAAATTGGATTCCGATTTAATCCCTGTTCATCTGATGTTTAATAACGTATATTAACATTGCCATTTCTACATTTTATTAATAGAGATAGTTTGAGCAAAAAAATTAGCCATTTGAGAATTTTTACATCGAAACAGAATGAAAATAGACGACCTTTTGTACCTTTAATAGCCGTATTAAATGTTTCTGCGAATGCGTTTCTGTAGTTTGTATATTAAACTAACTAACTTACAATCACACCGTTTTCTGCGGAGGTAGGCAGAGATGATAGAGCGCCACACTCTTCTATCCTGACACACAATTCTCGCCTCCCTCCACATTCATACATCTTCTCATATAAGCTCGTCGATTATTGAAACTTCTAACAGGACTATCCTCCAGTATCTGGTTTACCTGGTCATGCCAAGTTTTCCGCGAACGTCGTCTGTTACTAGAGCCGTCAACACTTGTATCACATATATTACTTACCATTCTCTCCTCATTCATCTATTCCATATGACCAAATCTTACTTACTATACTAAGATCAGCTTTATATTCTTTACTCTGTCATAAGTGTATCAGCCGCATATACGCTTAAGAGATCTAATTTCCACTGCATTCAGTCTACTTTCGTTTCTCTTCTGCCAGCTCCAGGTACCAGGTCTCTATTGTGTGCCTCTTGTCTTGCCTAGGTTGTCAAGTTCTCAATAGATATTATTCCAATCAAAGCGCCGTTCACTTTGTTCCCCTCTCAGCTTTTCCGTTTCTATCAAACATAACTTGTATATTATATTTTATGCTATTATAAAAAATGATCATAAAAAATAAACATCTGGTTATTTTTCAGATGAAATATGCATAATATGTTAATTTAAGAGATTGAAGAAAGTGATAGGTAGGTACGAAAGTACTCTTCAGTATACCGCGAAAAATTTATAATTTGAAAAATGTGCCATGATGCGAAAATGTTGAGAGCCACTGCCTAACTGAATAATAAAATACATAATTGTTTTGTAGGCTATTTCGTCGTGATGGGGATCTCCGTGAAATAATAAATTCCAGCCTATTATAATTGGTTTCGTGATAAATACAAAGACATTAACTTTTTCTACTCAACAGCTCGTGGAACTCCCGAAGTCCATGATCGAAGTTACCACTTAACGTCATCCATGTCTTGACATCGCCATTGTGATCCAGGATATTGGGCATTTACATTAGACAGATGAATGTTTCAGGTTTATGTAGTCCTCTGACTTTCCACGCAGCGAATTTGAAGTCCTTATATTTTTGGGTCGGTCGTTTGGGATCTTGCTGATCTCTGTTATAACTATTTTCATGGAGTATCAGCTCTTCAGAGACAATATGTTTGCGCATTTTACGTCCTTTTAAAAATATGTACCTCGGTCATACTAGGTACGCCACTTTATCTTGACTAGGCAGAAATAATGTAGCCGGCATCAGGTTCAGACATACTAAAAACGCTCTCAAAATATTAACGGCAGCGCGCGAGGAATTTTCGCAAAGCAGTCAGGACGACAAGCAGAGCAGTCAGCGCGACAAGCAGAGCAGTCAGCGCGACAAGCAGAGCAGTCAACATGACAAGCAGTCCGGATTGCATCTGCGAGATTAGTGGCTATCTATCCATACTAAAGTGACACATTTTATATTACCCAGGATCTAGCACACAAGGATTATGCTCCTATGGGATCCTTTGAAGACAACTCACGGCTTTCGTAGTCAACCGTGCGCAAACCAAATCGTTGCATGACTCGCGCCTCGTTTCACACTTGTTGTACGTCAAACGTCAAATTTCAGTACATTGACCGATGATGTACCATTGGGTGCATTTGAATCTCCCCGGCAGCACTTAAAATAAAATAAATATTTGTAATTTCCGAGTTTATCTCCAGATTTAAATCTCAACACATGTACACGGTAACGGTACTGAGATTCATCTCAAATAAATCTTACTTATCTCATCGTACACAAGGGACATTTTAAATAAAATCTTTCCACGATATGTTAAACATTCTTTTGTAGCACCGCACTTGGGTATATGACCACCATGAATACAAACCAAAACATTAAAAATTATTAATTATATAAAAATTATATAAAATTCATTGTTCGCATGTCTTACAGGGTACCGGGTCCGACGAACCCCTTGCCCTACCATCGGCAGTATGCCTTTGAGGCCTGCAAAATCAATTTGGTTGTGACGATTCATACACTGGGGAATTCCGTCACTTTCCATCTATCAGTCTATTGTACAACATTTAATAACCCTCTGTCTAGAATGTGTTGTAACTTTAATGAAAATTTGACATTTTCTCACTGAGTTTATCATCTTTTAAAAAAGCTGTCTCCGCAGTTTATATTAATAAAAAATTAACTATGATGTGTTGTATCAACATTGTGTGTTGTGCTGTTAAATTTGCACGACATTATGTGTGTCTAAACAAAAATATAAAATTGATACCGTAATCTGCAAAGCAGCTAACTCCACCCATGGTCAAAAAACCGTTTTTGATGCAATTATTTTCTTATTTTATTGTTCTATGGTACGCTAAAAGCCAAAAATTTCCATTCATTTTAAAACACGTGAAATCATGTGTTTTAAAATAATAATCAAGTACTAGGTGCTGAAAAACCTTTAATTCTAGCAAACAAGTGACACAAGTGTTGATGGCACCAGAGATAGAGGACGTCGGCGAAAATCATAATCACTAAATTATCGTGGAAAATCAGCCAACTCCCAATAATATTTTACAATTTTGGTAAAGAAATATTCCCTATAAGTACGAGATAAATCAAAATATCAATAAAATTTCTCAGCCACCCAAACAATCTGTTTTGAAACATTCGCAATCCGTTTAATTACAAAAATAAACAGTTTTTTGTTGCTTCTGAACATTTTATTCTTCTTCGCGGTTAAAAAAAAAAAACCATTTAAACTGTTTTTCCAAGTGACGAAATGCAGATAAAATAATTATATCACTTTCCTTTACCAACGTCAATTTATTCTGGCTCAATATTATTTAACCCGAGTTGAAACTGTCGACTAATGCGGGAAATTTAATTTCCGCTTTCAGACGCCGGATCCCTCACCGGCAGATGATTTGATAAAAATATATATTCCGAGACATTTCGCCCACTTTCGATATTTAATATTTTTAATGTATTTTCGTTTTCGGGGAGAAGTGTTATTTTGTGCCGTCAGCTTAGAGGAAAGATTCATCTCTGGTAAATTATTTGATCTAATTGCAATCTAATGCAAATTTAGAAAACTGTGCGCGTGTGGTAATACCATATTAAACTTGATTTCAAAACAGGTTGAAATGTTCAATTTATAATTAATCATCAAACACATGATTAGTGAGCAATTTTTATCATTAACGTCTGGCAAATTCGATATTATAATTGATTTTTACAAGTTCTCTTTACAGATAAGCGCATAGGTATTCGGTCGCAATGCGTCACGATTGAATGAATCATTTTAAATCATCAAGTTCAATGTTTCAGTTGCGGATGAAAAAAACGAGAGAGTACAATTTACAAACGAGAAAGGAATGAAATTTAATCACGCATATATTTAACATGTTAAAATTTTGGTCGTCAGAAAAAGGTTGCTCTTAATATTGTATTCTGTGCAAGTATGTACAATACATTATTTTAAATTCAATTTTTTAGCTAGATACCGAATTCACAAATAAATTATTTTACCTCCTACTTGGACGTGAAAAAACATGTTTTAATTTTCAAACAGGTGTTCAAAAATATGACGTTTATGAGTACTGAATAAAATACGTATTCGCCATGGTAACAAGTATCAAGTGTGACGTGTTTGTTTTTTGCACATCAAAAATTGTCGATAATTTCATCTTGGCAGATTTCGGTACAATTCAAGATGAAGTTAACAAATAATATTCCAGTCGTGGATGTATTTTGTATTTTAGGGACTAATTTACTCCTAATTAAGATGGATTCTACATAAATTATTAAATTAATTGATTGATCGGTTTTAAACTAAGGAATGTGTACCTATGCGAATTTACTAATTTGCTCTCGATAGATTGATTTTCTGTATCATCATTCACGGCAGAGGAACAAATTGTTCCGCATTAGTTTAGTCAAATTTATCACGAAATATTGAGAGAGATCACGTTTTTACAGGGAAAACTTTGATATTGATTTCTTAAAGACTATCTGGTGTGTTCATTTCAGCATGGATAATTTCGCCCTAGTGTAGAACGTTTCAAATTATTATTTTTATTTAAAAATTTGCCTCGGTTGAGTTGATATTACAATCGATAAGATATAATCACGCAGTACGATATATTCCCTTTTAAGTAATACGTCACCATTTTAAGATCTATGTAGGCGCGGTACACCCACACCCATGACCGAATATGAAACAGTGGAATGTTACTTAACCCCACCCCTTCTTGCCCTTCGGCATCCATTTCCCGCAACAGTCCTCCCCTATTCCCAAGAAACTATAACATTTTTAATACAAATTAAATGCGTCAATTGGAAAGATATACGTATAAATACAGATAAAATCAATTTATCAAAAAAATATTATAGCTGCCACCGGGATTTGAACCCCGAACACAACCGGGGAGGCGCGCTGACCAATTACACCATTAAATTATTTTTTTCAGTATGATGCATTTAATTTGTATTAAAATATCACAGAATTATGTTCTGAAAAAACTACAACATCGCAATAAAAATTACTCTCTTCAAAATATAATATTGTCGCTAAGCAACAAGGATATTAGAATAAAAACCTAGGTTACGTTTTCTATTATTATTTTTTTTAATTGATGTTACCTAAAACATACAACAAAAGGCGTAGAAATAAGATTAAACATATTTTAGAGAATAATAAGTAAGGTATACGATGTGAGCACCAGCAATAGAGGACGTTCGCTGAAGACTTGACGTGACAGAGCAAACTAGAACTGGAAGATGGTCCTGTAAAAAGACAGATGAATAAATGTGGATAAAGCGAGAGTTGTGTGTTATACAGAAGAGGGTGGCGCTCTGCCTACCCACGGGGAAACGGCGTGATGGAAAGTTAATTAGTTAGTTAATTCGTCATCCTTCCTTCATGCAAGACTTAATTTAATCATGAAAGTTAAGTAATTATCTATGTTGAGAATTCAAGGACATGGAGAAAAGTTGAAAAAGACTGCGTCCCGGCGCCCACGGCGTCCGCCTCGCTCACCCCGCCCTAAAGCCGACCCTGCCAACACATCAATGCCAACTTTCATGTTCTACATAGTAACGTTCACATTATATTCTTGAAAGTTTAGGGTTGTTAAGTTCGCCAAACAAAAACATGATCCAGCAGCCACAAAACAAATTTTGTACCACTAAAACAAAATCGAATTGTGTACTCACTAGTCGGAAATAAGTCAACGAATGAAGTCAACCTATTCGATGTGAATATTTTACTAGAACCCGTGTAGATCAAACTTTGTTGTTTACTTAGAAAACAGAAGCATAGCGGTAGTTTCAAATATAATATTTAGAAGGTATTAAATTACATACATTTATTCCGTTTAAACTGCTGCCGGGCAGGATAGGAACGTCAATGAACTGTTATTTTATGTTTAAAGTTGACTTTACAACGGCGAATCTCTGAGACTCGGTGTGCACACGGTGGACTGTGTATAGCGAGAGCTGTGTCCAAAGAATTTCATAACTATTTCAACCCTTTTTCAGCTCATTTTCAACCCTGTCCCAGTTGTCATCTCGGGTCGGTGAACGCGGGCCATCATCCACCGTGGAGTGATGTTTTGTAAAGCAAATTAACAATTGTATATCTGTCATCACATGTCAAATCTCACAGCGTTAACCGGATATGAGAAACACAATATAATACATTCGGTACAAGTCAATCGTCGAGGTTTTTGATTTTATTTTACGCGATATCTGTTACAATGTCGGGTAACACATGCCCACGGTGCGGTCCAGAGCGCGAGCCGCTTCCTGCCGGTCGGGGGAAACATGCACCACTCCGTATACCCGCGGGGCCACTTAGCCCGATATCGGGACGGACGCAATATTTTGATTTTTTTATCGTCGTATCGAGACTCGTTCGGAGACGATCGCCGACTGGTACCGGCACCGCGAGTCTGTGCGCAAGTTACTGGCGCGTCATTCTAAAATAATATAAAGGATAAATGGCATCAAATGGGATAAATGTCAATTGATTAAATATTTAATTTATCGCGAAATATGTACGGAACTAAAAATATTGCTAAGAAAAATCTCACTTCTGGGAAAGGATCAGAAGATTAGTAGTCTTGTAAAATAGTATACAACTCTTGTTATTATTCCTCACACCAACTACTGCAGCAGCATTTTGTTTTAGACTAATGAAGAAGAAATGCAACAATTGTCAGTGTTGCAAAATAAATCTTTGAGAATAACAGATATACTCGAATCAGTGCAATGTTGAAAGATCTGAATATGGTGACCTTTAAGCAGAAAATATATTTCAAATTATGGTATTTATTTATAAAATCCTCACTAAGAAAATACCGGCGGAATTTACACGAAAAATCGATACAAATCAACATCGTATCGAACATCATACAAGACGAGAAGTTAAACTGAGACTGAGACTGCCATTCGGGAAGAAGACTAAATCTCAGAAATCGATGATGTACAGTGCGATGGAGATTTTTTATGAAATGCCAGAAGACATAAGAAATGAGAAGAAACTGCATGCAACAATTTTGATTTAGTTTATATTAGACCGCATATAAATACTTTTATATGCACAATATTAAGAATAAATAATAAATTAATTAACCCAACAATTCAAAAACCAACGAAAGCATTTGAGATGTGGATGGATAGAGGTTACATATGAAGATATTATGACGATTCGGATAAATAAATAAAATAAAGAAGTTAAAATTATTAAATTGTAAATTGAAAGGTTGCTGAAACTCGGGGCCCCGAAAGAAAGAGAAGTTGCGACGTGTGTGTCTTTGCACTTTTAATTTTTTTTATTTTTCAAAAACTAATTGTACTATTTTTATTATTATTAGTCATACTCATCGATTTTCATATACTTAAAACACCCAAATCATTACTTGTTATTTGCATTTAAAAAATACAATTTTACATATACATATTATATTACACGCACTTATAAATAATATCTAACGGTCTGCCGTATTATTCTTACAAATTCACCCCACCTAATCTAATTATTTGGTTGCATATAAATACAAATAAATGCAGTCAAATTATATATCATTAAGGTAAACACATTCTTATTGTGGAGTCGTAATTATTCAGAACTGACGGTCTATCGGATTACTCAAAGGTATTTGAGATTCCGTAAAAATAAAGTAGATGGCTTTCAAATAATGGAACGATAGATGTGTCAATTTGAAAAATGTAACATATAGGTTCGAAAATTTGTCGTCAATGCACTGTGTGCTGTAGCATAATTGGTTAATGCACGTTCCCCGGATTGGAAGATTTCCAGGTTCGAATCCCGGCAGTAACAACAATATTTTTCGATAAAATTAATTTTATATGTATATCTTTCTAATTAATACATTTAATTTGTATTTAAAATTTTATATCAACTTATATACCTACTATAAATTATATGTATATTTTATTCAATATTAAATTTATATTTCTCGAAACCCGCTGTTTTACATAATTAATATGGATACAATAACATTTGAAATGTAATATTTGTCTTGTAATGGTAGAACAAATAAATACATGTAACAGCTCTAAATCCAAAAAAAAAAAAAAAAACACAAAAGTTATTAATTCTTCAAGAAGAATTTCATTAATATTCAACAGGTATTTGTTATTAAACAAGTTGTACTTGTAGCCACCAGTACGTACCTTACAGTACATTAGTTGATTTAGAAAATGATATAATAATGATGCCATGTATTCGATCGGTAGGCTATATTAGCAAGACTAGCGGTTCACAATGGAGTCCTGGTACCGACACTGATGTATGGAAGTGAGGCCTGGAGCTGGCAGAAGAGGAACGAAAGTAGACTGAATGCAGTGGAAATGAGATCACTTAGGCGTATATGTGGCAGATCCATTTATGACAGAGTAAAGAATGAATAAATAAGGAAGTAAGATTAAGAATGGATCACCTAGGTGGTTTGGTCATATGGAAAGGATGAATGAGGAAAGAATTGCAAGAAAGATATATGACGCAAGTGTTGATGGCACCAGAAATAGAAGGACGTCCGCGGAAGACTTGGCACGACCAGGTAAACCAGATACTGAAGGATGGTCCTTTTAGAAGCCTCAATAATCGTAGAGCTTGTATGAGAAGATGCATGCACGTGGATGAGGTGAGAATTGTGTTTAAGGACAGAGAATCTGACGTGATGGTAAGTATTTTAAAATAAATAATTCCAGATATGGATATCTCACAAAGACGAAGCTATTATTTTTACATGGGAAGTATGGAAGTTTTGGACATTACAGGACTTACGACCTGTCATCGGCTGGCTTAAGTGATCACTTTACACAATGTAACGTTCACCTATTTACCCATGCTACTTTAAATAATTCCATTTTTAATTATTTTTAACTGACTTACTATAATTATAACATAACAATTTAAATATATTGACTTGTGTGTTTAACATATTACGATACTGAGTAAATTTTTGTTTATTATTTATTTTTTATGTTTTTGATTAGTTAATGACATTCTGAAGAAGAAAATGATATTTTTCTAAACCGGTAGATATATTTAATTCATTAAGTGGTTAATAAAACAAAGTTATCAATCTAAAATAAATAAATTTTTGTTTGTTTATTTAAAATAGAGTAGGTGCACAGTAATATTGTTTTAAACAATAAATGCTACGTACGTTAAGTTAATTTATGATCCTGAAGGAAGACAAGTGACTAGAAAGAGGCTTTGCGGGTCTAGCTATTAATACTTGATGATGGAAACAGAATGATGAAAATTTAATAACAACTCTTGGTTAATTTAGGAAATCATTCACTTACATGAAGGCTGTGAGAAAATACTCCAGTTTACAGAATATTCCAGGTAGATAATAATTATTTAGAGCTGGGAAACGTTCTCACCTGTGTAATATACGAGTACGTGTGTGAAAAAGGGTCAGTAAAGAAATAATTTACACATAAAATTGTATACAATACGTACCTCTATAAGTGTAGGAAATATCTCCTCCAAAAAACAATTTATACTGAAAATAAAACAAATATTATTATTACTTATTAATGCTGTCATTTTATGTATAAAGTACCAGGAACACATTTCACAAGAGGATGTAAACAATAACAGTAACCCACTGCAATCTATCAATGTGTGCAATAATTATATGGGTACACATCGAGCGATGACGAAACACAAAATGGTAAATGCAATATATAAAAAAACTAGAGAAAAAATTTCATCTAGTTTTGCAATTTTAATTGTTGTTTGACCAATGCAATGTGAGCCATGCAAGTTACACATTAAAGCGCAATCTGATATAAAGACAGTGCGCGCGAAATGCGTATTTTTTTATACGGAACATGTTGCGAACATTTTAAAATTTGATATTTTCACAACAGAAGAAACAAAATCTAATCCGTTTAATTGTTTTAAATCAATCATCAGAAAGAAAGAAACAGAAGTCAGCGATGACGTTTTATGCTATGTTTCACGCCCGTTAATTACTCTATCAAATCAACGTTGGTGACTGAGATAGAAGCGAGGCGACGCCAGTTTCGAGATCAAAGACTAGCTGAGTATGATGTGAGCGTTTCTGTTATAAACCGCTTTACATAGAAAAAAAGACTTACTTTTGGTTGCTTCTATATTTTTTAAACTGCAATATTAATATATTTTTGTATTCAAGAGGAATGGAGACTGTATTTTTATTTCATTCACTGTTGTTTTTCGTGAATTATTTATATTTATTTTTTGTTTTTGACAGCTCTGCAACATGTCGCCCCCGCACACATGCGTCAACGCAGGAGTACGACAGCACGCCGCGCGCTGTACCGGCACGCGACGGCGCCGTACTCTCATGGGATTGGTCAGAAAAACTATTCCAAGCTGGTACCGCCGCGCGCCGATCCTAATGCGTTCCACACACAGGCTTATCTATCTTCTGGTTTATAGACCGCACACAAAAAATGTGTTCCACATTAATCGTCTTAATTTATTATTTGACGGAGTGTATTGCGAAAATAAACGCAAATTTCGTCGACACGTTGGTAGAGTCGTCAATAACAAAAATAAATGGATGGAAATTATATTTAAAAAATATATTATTTCATGTTTTGTCAGTTATTACAAAACAAACAAATCAAAAACTCGTGGTCGCGTCCGTTTTGAGTATTATATGATGCATGCCTTAATGGCATACACTTGAACATTGGTGACATTGGCCCTGATAATGGGTTCCGAAAAATAACTACAACTAGCAGAAGATTATTAATTAATACTTTATTAATTTTGTACTTAAAATCACTGTGAGTTATTTATATTCACCAACCGGTTTCGGAAAACACATCAGAATTTTTTACCCTTCCAATTCATGTATTAATATAAAACACATATGATGTTTATTACAATAAGTTAGTTCGTAAATGTGTCAAAGCGATTAGCGCTGATGCACTTGTAGAAGTAGATTTGGCGGTCTAGCCGCATGTAGAGTACTCAGAGTATCGTAAACTCTAAGGAATTGGAAAAAAAAAAAATTGGAAAACACAATTTTCATAATCAGTATGTTTTATTATCATCCTGATAAAGGAAAAGGTATAATATTTTCCGAAACTGGTTGATGAATATATCATAAATAACTCAGTGGTTTTAAAAACAAAGTTAATAAACTACTTACTTCTTACCGTGACGCTGTTTCCCCGCAGGGGTAGGTAAAGATAGAGCGCCACACTCTTCTGTCCTGACACACAATTCTCGCCTCATCCACATTCATACATCCTCTCATACATGCTCGCCGGTTATTGAGGCTTCTAACAAGGCCATCTTCCAGTATCTGGTTTACCTGGTCGTGCCAAGTCTTTCGCGAACGTCCTCTACTTCTGATGTCATCAACACTTACGTCTCTCATTCATCCGTTCCATTTTTTAATCCTATTTACTTTGCTAATATCAGCTTTACATTCTTTCCTTATTTCTTCATTCTTTACTCTTTCATAAATGGATTTGCCACATATACGCCTGAGTGATCTCATTGCGTGTTTGCATTAAATATTAAAAATATGAAGATTATTAAATTAATTTATCTTTCACAATGAGAATTCACTTACACGAGATGTTAATAATTAGTAGATATTTCACCGCCACGCTTAGAAAAAAGTTTTGTCTGAACTAAAGTAAAATATTCTGAAAAAACATCTTCATATCTTGAGGTTAGAATTTATGATAATTTTAAATGTTCGAAGACTTTTTTCTCTCCATCATTATCCCTTATTCTAGGAGTGTCGAGGGGCTGAATTCTCGACAGAGCGCTTCAAAATGATGAACCAAGACTCAATCTGTCTTCATTAAGTCTTTGTTGCCAACTTATTCTGCTAATATTATATTACTACTGCTGCTCCCTTAAGATATTTAATTTCGGCAACCTGAAATCTTGATCTAACCGTAAGAATCCATACTTTGTGACTACACATTAAGGTAGGCCTGGTCAATTTGGTCCTAACACTTCGGATTTCTATACTCATTTACATCTTTATATCGAGAGGTTAGAATTTTTTATGATTTTGAAAGTTGGAGGGAATCTTATATATTTTCATTTTTACTATGCCTAATGTCCTTTTCTTAATTTGATATGTGTTGTACTGCACATTAGTATTTTTTCTCTGATTTTGTATATTTTCATTTTTACTTTTCCTTGTATGTACTTTCATTTTGAATTTAATTGTGTTTTGCCTCGTATTCCATGAGTTATATATTTTTATTTCATGCATAACATAACAATTTTTTTTCCAAACTGTATAGCTAACAGTAATAAAAGTAACTAACGTAGTAAATTAAAGTTAAATATACGTACAAAAAAACATCAAAATTTATGTAAGTAACATAGTAAAGTAAACTATATTGTTTTTTCAATATTTACAAAATTACTTTGTGGCCTCATTTGATATTAATAATTATACAAAATACTTTGTTTAAACCGCTACTTATTGATTGTTCTACATGTTTCGGTACCTATGATATCTTCTTCAGGAAACAATGTATACTCATATTTTATAGTTTAGTTTTTATCTATGCATGTATTTTTTTATTTCAGTATACATTATTTCCTGAAGAAGATACCATAGGTATCGATACATATAGAATAATTAATAAATAGTAATTTAAACAAAGTATTTTGTCTAATTATTAATAAACTAGATTGGTTTGTGAAATATGATTTATTTTCCAATTTGCCCTAAAACAAACTTGCCTAGTTGGACAATGAATTTTAAAAAAACTGTTTTAAAAGATCCATATTTTTAATTATACAATATATATTATGTGTCTATATTTTGCATTAAAAGCTTTTTACCAAGGTCACCATAAATCACAAATATGATACTGATACCAAATAGGATAAACAATCTCACATCAAGGCGCTAGTTATATATAAAATATTAGAAGAACACATTCTCAATGTAAAGTTGTAATTATTCAGAACATAGGTCTGTGATATTTTAAATATGAATTAAATATATTAATTAGAAAGATATACATATAAAATCAATTTTATCGAAAAATATTGTTGTTGCGCCACCAGGATTCGAACCTGGATCTCTTTCATAACCGGGGAAGGTGCATTATCCAAAATTTAATAAAAACGAATTGATAATTCTGGCGTCTGCTATCAGATTACTCAAAGGTATTTGAGATTCTGTAAAAATAAAATAGATGGCTCTTTCAAATAATGGAACGATTAAATGTAATAATATCAAAAAAAAGGTAACATATAAGTTCGAAAATTGTCGCTAAAAATATTGTCGCTGTAGCATAGTTGGATAATGCACCTTCCCCAGTTAGGAAAGAGATCCAGGTTCGAATCCCGGTGGCGCAACAACAATATTTTTAGATAAAATTGATTTTATATGTATATCTTTCTAATTAATATATTTAATTCATATTTTAATGTATAAAATAGTCTAGCTATTTAGGTCTAGTCACAAAATCATTGTTTCGGTATTAAATTAAGAAAGATTATGCGTATGTAACGTACGTAGTATATATTATATTATGTATCATATATAGCTTGCACGTTAGTTGAACGTGCGTGCAAACCGCAGAACCAAAACTAAGCAACACATATATAATTACAGTGATTTATTTTCGAACATAAATTACCAGAGAGCAGATAACATTACACGTCTTGCAAAAAATGAGCCTTCATTTTGAAAACATTTTTGAAACGCCACGCATAAGGAATCTACAAAGTAAAGCAGCTTTACAAATCGTTTTATTAATATCTTTATATTTTCTAAGATACATTTAGAACCTGGCTATGTACTTTCAATCGGATGCCAGGAAATGAATGCCTAGAAAATAAAAAACCAACCGATTTTAAATCGTATTGATCCACTTGAAAAATGGTATTATTGTATGGGAAAGGTTTAGATTTTCCACTTATCGATTTTTTCGAGAATTATTATGGCACGATATCATTTGCGTGATGAGAAATGAAAATATAAATCAGGAATTTTATTTTATTTCGAGGGTAGTTTTATTATAACAAACTTAACGATATTCATAATAAAGGGTGTCCAGAAGAAAAATTTCAAGATTAAATTGTAATTGCTCGTAAACCATCAGGGTGAGGTAAGTGGGAGGGGTATAGGATATGATATTTAGGAGGGGACTATTTTGAAGCGGACCATATACCAGATGACGAATAAACATTATACACGAGTAATTGTAATAATTTTGTTCTAAATTTTCGAATAAGTTTGTCATACATGTAATTCTATAATTTTCAATTTCTAATGTACTAGATAACGAATATGTTATATAATTATAATAATTTCAAACTTAACTGTTAGTCCTCGAATATTATCAATCAGTGGAGTTTAACAAAGTTTGTTTTCTACTACGTTAACTTCGTGGAATTTCACGAAAGTGATAGGCAACTACATAATACATAATTATATATATTTAGTAGTAAATAGATACTACCGCTACTACTACTTCTAATTAATTTTGTAAGACACAGACGGTAAACTTTTACTAAACACAGTACGTATCTTATAAAATATACAAAAAAAAACGACATTTAACACACTTTATACATAGCCTCAGGGCCTCGTAGAAGATTGCACAAATCCGGAGATTTATTTATTTATTTACTAATCTATATGTATAATTATGTTTGGACTGCGCCCGTACCACCAGAAAAATTTATGCCGAGATGGGAAATGAGATATTTTGTGTCGAAAGGGATTAAAAATGGTACGAGTAAATAAGCCGGGTAGCGAAACACGTGACTGCATGTTCAGGCTCGCATGCACGTTCATGCAGTAATGTGTTTCGGAAAAGAGCAACGAACATTATTTGCCTACTTAACAATCCGAGTATTTAAAGTTTTTTCAAAATCTCCCTCAATTTTCTCACACAACACTAGTCCCTCAGACGGCGTAAACTTTCACACTTTAACACAATTTTATTAATATAATTAAATCCCAGAAATATGTACCTCTCGTGCGATGCTGTACCTGAGTAAAATCTTAATGGGTATTTCGCGATATATTTTATTTTTGTTATGCTTTTCTCTATGAGATTGAGCCCTTTTTATGTTTATAAAAATTCTCATGAAAGATAAAGTCCTGCCGCATCTTCTTCTTCTTTTTCCTTATCCAACAACTTCCTTGACTATCGCGTTTTAGGATGGGTAAAATGCTTGTAATGTCACATCAACATTCCTACTATTTTCAAACTAAGATTAAACGCTTGTGCTATGAAAATAGGACTAACTTGCCGGTCTTCTGGAACGAGACTCGAACCCCCGACCGCTGGATCACTTGGCGAGTGTCTTAATCACAGGACCAACAAGCGCGTCGAATTAATATCCTAATTTCCAAGAAGCTCAAAATGTAATGTTACTGAAGAAATAACCAATTCAATAACCTGTTATAATAATTTATCTTTATTCTTGAATATCAATAAAATAAATTAACTGCGACTGATAACTGTTAATAATCGATAATATTTGAGTCCAGAATGCCATCAACTTTATGGCGCGCGTGCACGGCTTGTCTCGGAGAATAGTGCAGAGTTTAGAGCAGAGTAATCTATGATTGATTGTGTACTGTATTTTGTATGCGGAGAAGAATAACACAATGCAGACGAGAAATCAAAATACTAGTAGTATTATTTCTATATTGGTAAAACAGGTCGAAATTTTAACGTAAAAGTCAAAGAGCATTTAAGATGTTCAAATAGTAATAGTTTTTCAGAATTTTCCAATCATTTATTAGAAAATTATCATACTTTTGATAAAAAATTCAGGATTGTCTGTTTTGCATATAAATAATGTTGGCTCTTAAATTGAATAATTTAGAATAAAAACATGTAAATTTAACCAAAATATTATAAATAACCTACTAAATTTAACTACAAGTTCAATTCTAAAAAAAATCTAATCAATTTCCACATCTTTCATCGTAACAATTTAAGTTAAGTATACTCAATTTATTTTTTTAAATAACAATTATTTTGATTTTTTTATTTTTTTTAAACATTAGAATAAAATGACATATTTTATTTTTTTGTTAGTTAATTTTACATCCCGAAGAAGAAAATAGTGTTTTTCGAAACCGATTAGTTATTAAGTGGTTAATTATAGAGAAAATTAAATAAATTATTTCTTGCCCGAATTTATGGTAGCTTCATCGTAAGAACTCACACAATATCGGATTTTATATCAAAATTTATAAGCTGTATTGATTTTTTCAAATTTATGCACCATTTTATACATTCATACATAAAGGACGCCACCAAACTGTCAACATTATTTAATTTAAAAATCTTATCATCTCGCTGCCTACCGTTTAATTTACGTTGCATTCAACATCAAAAAAAAGTTACTTCAGATGGGCCAAAAGTTACTTGACAATTTAAAAATTAAATAACATTTATTATTTTATCTTTTACATGATATTCCACATACCGCAGAGATTTTTTTATACATGAAAAATAATATATTATAAACGATCCTCACTTTCATCTAGTGATGAGCTCAAAATCACGAACCGTGAGTCAATCGCTGATGTTTTTGAGTCACACTCACCATCAGTGATTGAATATCTGGGAATATCGTTATTCGTAATTCATTTTTGCATGTGCAAATGAAATGAAAATATTCACGAAGGAATGACGTTATAATTCGTGATAATCGCACATCTAGTAAATTCTTCTAAAACGTTTTACGCATTTGATCCGAAATGCTGAGAATTTAACCCGAAAAATAATCTTTTTTAAAGGGTTTTCATTCATTTTGTGACGATATTGAATAAGATATACATTAATTATACATGCTAGAATATATTTTTTTACGTAAATAAGTAAATACGATCAAAATTATGTTTTTTTAAATTTATTTCGTATATTATATATTTTATTTATTTCGTATATTATACGTTATATTTAGTGTATTATGAAGCTGTGGTCATAGTCACAGTTTTCAATCACTGGTATTATCGAATATCAATCACAATCACATGAGTCAAGAGTAGCATTTTTTCTCATCACTACTTTCATCTCCGCAAATGGGAGTTCATTCAATGATGCTCTCTGCAAAATGTAATGGCTCTATCTCCCCGACTTCACGAATATTACTGTAATTTCTTAATATTTTTTTACTGATATTCATTTCATTTAACGTAACATGCGATTGCAAAAGATTCACCATTTTTAAAATATAAGATGATAAAATCTCGGGCGCGGGGCAGGCCAAAGGATTTAAAGCTGAGTTTCCTGAGTTTTAATTCCTCCAACAAGCGGCTGGCTTCCTTTGATAAATTTGTAAATGGCATAAGAAGCTCTGAATAGGCTAAAGATTTAAACTTCACAGATGACTGTCGTAAATATATCAAGGCCCATCAAAATTATTAAAGAATGGGAGACATGACTTGATTCATTCATTGTAAAACTCCAAGATGCGATTTAAATAAATAGGACTCTGGGAAAAATACTCCAATTATAAATACCCCAAAAAAGCAGACGTATTATTATTTAGTACTTTACTTCATTATTCATATACGTGTACGGGCAGATATCACAAACGTTAGAGAATAACCAATTTCCAGTTAGGTTACCACTATCTTATCTTATATATAATTAAACAATATTATTATGTTTATCACGCGTAGAGAAATTTGAAAGAAAATTATTGACATCTGTGTCAATAAATTTCCTATTGAAATATACGAGTCAGGTGGATTTTTAAAAACAATTCAATTTCTTTGGCCAGAAATTTAAAATTAATAATGAAAACGCACTTTGTTTATATCAAAGTTTATCGATTACTCAGCATGTTTCGGGACCGATGGTCCCTTCTTCAGGAAACGTGTTGAGTAATTAATGAACTGTGGTATAAACAAAATGTGTTTTAAATGTATTAATTAGAAAGATATACATAAATACGAGGCAAAACACAATTAAATTCAAAATGAAAGTACATACAAGGAAAAGTAAAAATAAAAATATACAAAATCAGAGAAAAAATACTAATGTGCAATACAACACACATAAAATTAAGAAAAGCACATTAGGTATAGTAAAAATGAAAATATATAAGATTCCCTCCAACTTTCAAAATCATAAAAAATTCTAATCTCTCGATATAAAGATGTAAATGAGTATAGAAATCCGAAGTGTTCGAATTATCAATTAATTTTTATTAAATTTAGGACACATTGATACAACTTTATTATTTGGAGAACACATTCTTATTGTGAAGTTGTAATTATTCGGAACACAGGTCTGTGTTATTTTAAATACTAATTAAATGTATTAATTAGAAAGATATACATATAAAATCAATTTTATGGAAAAATATTGTTGTTGCGCCACCGGGATTCGAACCTGGATCTCTTTCCTAACTGGCTAAGGTCCATTATCATATTTTATTTTATTCATATTTAAAATATCACAGACCTATGCTCTGAATAATTACAACTTCACAATAAGAATGTGTTCTCCTAATAACACAGTTTACCTCTAAGGTGCTGATATATAATAATCCGGAACTATCCTTCCGCGTAAAGAAATCTGATAGGAAATCGAATACATTATTGTATTGAAGTCAGGAATTTAATTGTGTAAACCACTTTGACACATTTTATATTACGAAACCGTCCTGTGTACGACTTTCTTGTCCGTCCCAATAAAACATCTCCGAGAAATAAAGGTGACATGTCTAATTATCAGATTCTGACTGAAAGTAGTCAGTTTTGTATTTTGTTGTTGAAATTTGATTTTCACATTATTAATTATCGTTTGATGACAACAACTGCCGGTTGTAAAAACTCGCAGTATTTGCGTCCCTTTCGTACAATTAAATATATTTTAATGCAAACGGTATCTGGTTTTGTCAAACCAAATAAATACTTTCTTGCACGTTTACACGCGCAGAAAGCAATTTTATACGTACGTTTTTTTCACAGAATATCGGAAGAAGAACATTGTGGAGTTCACACATGATGGGACATCGCGAACTAGGCTGTACCCGTAAGCCGGGGTACACTGGAGCGGTGCCGGTAGAACTGGCATATTACGGATTATTATCACGAGCTTGACAAACCGGGGTCATGAGTCATGACTGCCAGCAAAGTTCTTCTCCATCGGTTCCTGACCAATGTGTCTGATCGCCAGTTGACTTTCCCCATGTTAGTAAAAAAAAATATAGCAAGTGAATAAAATATCTCCTCTTCTGGGTTATATCGCGCTCTTTTTATATGGTTTCCCTAGGCCGACGTTTCGCCACGGTAATGCGTGCCATTGTCGAGGCGTTACCTCAAAAAATTACGGTACAATCGTACTTTTTCGCAGGAGATGTAAATCTCCCACAGTTGAGTTGGCCTTGACAATGGCACGTGTTACCGTACCGCAACCGTAGCGCAATCTAACACAGAAGAGATGCCAGAGTTGCACACACTAAACCTTAAATAAAACATATATATATATATATATATATATACTTATGGAGGTAGAATCAAGAGAACGAATTCAGATGGGCTGGGCAGCATTTGGAAAACTAAAATATATATTCAAAGCGAAAATACCACAATCTTAAAACCTACCGGTACTTACATACGGAGCCGAGACGTGGACGATGAAGAATTGTTGGCCGTCAAGATCGATGGAGTGACGACATCAGAAGGGGCGGCTGACAGATGGATGAAGACTGAGATGATTGGTGATTCTTAGGAGAGGCCTATATCCAGCAGTGGAGAGACAGAGACGGATGACGATCGTAAGGTCCCCTATGGCAGAGTAATTACCTTCAACAAAATGTTGATTATACTAAGTAAATATTTGTTTTCATTCCTTTTTTTCATATGCCGTCTTGAAAATTTGCGACCAAGTTGCAGTATGCTGATTTATCTTGCACAAGATGTATAAAACCACAAGCATTTTGATCGTTGAGCCACTTTTTGAAGTTACGCAGCCAAGATGACATTTTTCTACTTACGCCTCTGTTGCCACGAACATCATACAAGAGGAAAAGATAGACTGAGACTGGCATTCAGGAAGAAGGCTAAGTCTCAGAAATCGATGACGTACAGTGCGATGAAGATTTTCAATGAAATGCTAGAAGACATAAGAAAAGAGAAGAAACTGCATGGATTCAAAGTGAAATTAAGCAAATATGTGAAACATAAGTTGTAGCAAAAAGAACGATTTTGATCTTGTTTATATTAGAGCATATATAAGTATAATTATGTATGTAGCGATCGTAATTCGAATCCACCGCCATCTCAGTCGGCATCGACGCTAGCGACAGCGCTGCCGGCTGCTGCCACAAGTCAGGCTCAATTCAGAGCCAGACAGTCTCTCGAGTATCAGCGTTTCACAACGGCGGTCTTGCCGGCTCGCGCTTGCCGAGCAAGACCGCTAATTCATTCCATTTCACGCACACATCCACCTTCTACACCACATCTTCATTCACCGTATTCATCTCTATCTGTCTTCATTGTTTCCATTGACATAATAAACCTCAACACACACCAATCACATCTATTTCATTTAACCACCGTCCTAACCCCCAAATTGGTGACAACTGACGTGAGTTAAATCGACACGTGGGGATTAACGGTGGTTAAAACACGCGACAGACTATTTAACAATTTGTGACAAGTGCTATTTTAATTGTGATCGAGATTGAACTTCGAAAAAGTGTGTCAACAAACGTTACATGGGCGATAAGACGTACACGCGTGTCTGCAAATTTAACTTACAACTAGTTCCCACCTTTTTGTAAAAAAACTTTTGATATATAAACCCTTCCTGCAAAAACATCCCCATGAAGATGGGACTTTTTAAAAATGAAGGCTGAAATCTGACGCTGTGAGAATACATGTAGGTGAAAATATATCAAATCAATCTTATAGCCCGTTTCTTTCTAAAAAAATTGGTTCTAACCCCGTGTCGATAGGACTAATAGGAGTTGAGACAATTTAATTACCGCAAACCCTTCACATTGCAAAATATGCCACGCCGCGTAAAACAAATATGACTGCCACGCAAAAACCAAAAATATTTGTTATTTTAAACCACCAAGTTAGGGTGAGGGCACAAAAAATATGAGAATTTATTTAGAAGATATCTTTCTATCTTTCCGTTTCTATCAAACATATTTCCCAAATACACAAACATGCATTACCTACAAGTGTTTTGCACGGTGTCTTGCTTTCCTCCATCTCGGATACCATCACTTTCAACTTGTTGACATTCATAATAAGGTCACTTTCCTTCATAAATCGTGCATTCTACTCAGTAGACTCTGTAATTCTTGTTCATTATTCGCCATTATTGCATCATCTCGGCGTACAATAAACAGCATACAATCAAATCGCCCATTTTCGCTCCTAAATCCATACATTCCAGTTCTTTCACACAATTATCCATATACAAGTTGAACAGCCATGGAGACATTACACAATGTTTACTTAATCTGGGGCAAATCTTCCGTAGTTGTCAAAAAGATGCGTCTTAGTAATCGTTCCTCTTGCATTTATTCGCAAGACGTTTCCAAGCTAAATGAGATCTTCCAGCGCATCCTCCCTCGTTACGAGAATGACATCTTACATGGTTTATCGATTGTGAGTCCGAGTGTGGCTGAGGAACTCTGTTCTCGAACCGCACACCCTTCCACATGTTGTGCACGTGGGCAGGGGGGTTCTAAGGAACGGATCTTTCTCCTTTTATTACCTCTCTTTCCACGTGTACAAATATGGAACCCGTCTCGAAATCGGGGCCTGCTAATTATCCCAAAAGTATTTCTCTGGATCAGTGGTGTCGGGCGCGAAAATAAAGGAACTCGACCAAACCAAAATGTTAATATTTTGTAGGCGAAAGTCGAGTGGCGCGCGCTCCAGATTTTTTATAATGGCGGCTATTACCCGATTGGCATTTTTCACTCATCACTGGCGACGCGATTTATTGTTATTATTTACTTGTGTTGTCGCGTATTGCCTATGTAAACAGTGACACATGTATTATCTACATTTTTAACGAACGCCTGGACATAGCCAAGTGGACATGCGGAGGGCCATCACAGTTACAGAGTGCACCAGTCGGGGTGCGCGTGTCGAGGAAGTTTCTCGATCTTAAAACCGCGGGAAATAGTCTAAATGACAGATTAAGTCAGTGTTTCAAAAATTTGCGCCTAAAGTAAGTAGCAGAATAAACAATTTTCCAAGTCTATATTTATAACATAGATAAAATGTTTTTTCCGAAGATTTACGAGTAAAATGCGTTTCGAAAAGCGTGTTAAAAAGTGCGTAACATTATATAGAGTAATATGCCATGAATAAAATTAATATAAATCGTTTTTATTTTCCACAAAACAAAAGAACCATCTGAACTAGAAATAAAAAATTTATTATGTTTGAAGAGACAAAACAAAATACAATGATCTGTATACGAGGTGGAGCTGGGCGAACCAGAGAACATATTCCATGCAGGGGTGACATGTGTTTCAGAGACATGTAATGCGTTTTTTTTCATCAGCCGTTGTCAATACACTGCTGGATGTGGACCTCCGCATACTCTGCCGCTGTTTTTGGCCCTACGCCAATTTTCGCCATGTCACTCCCACTACTTCAACTTCTGTGAGACGTCGTTTTCCAGCTGGCTTTTTTGTCTCGTAAACTACGATAGACTGGGAAAATATTATCAACACGTCATTCGCGGATAAATTTGTTTCCTCATTTAAAAATTGGCAGTTATGGCTGATAGTCAAATAAGATGATATGGTGAAAAGACGCTAAAGTTATCGTGAAACGCAAACGAATGTACAGCAAGCTGATATTGTGTCCCTACAAAATATGACTTCATCTAGACTAATTTTCTAATTGACTGATCGCTTCCAAACAGATTTTTACATAGTATTATATAGTTACTAATAAAATAATAATAAAAAATAAATAAAACATAATAAAAAATTAAATAAGAAAGTTATGACGTGTCTCATTGGAACACTTAAAAAATTCTGAGCGTCTGTATCATTGTATTCTAGTAATATAGTGTTTTATGAATTTTTAAATTTAAAAACTTGAAAATAACAACGCCTTTATTATTTACAGATGACCGGCGACACCTCTTCACTCGATTTCCTCGGGCCGATGGAGTTCACCGATTACTTTGAACATTATGAAAATACAGAAACAATTATTGAAAGCTATCCGGAACAATATGGAGCTTTAGAAATCGTGAATGATACATTCGATTACAATTGCGATTCCAATGAAAGCGAGAACACAGAGCCACTCTTGTTATCGGATGTATTGCGCCTAAACGAGATCACAGTGAATCCAAGTTGCCACGACACACAAATGCCGTATTTAGAATCTTACACGCACCTAGATAACCATCAATACCAGCCATGTACAGATATGAATGATCTCCTAAACATAGACAAGGAACTAGACAATTTTCTTTCCGAATCTGCGTCCTCGTACGATTCTTCTTGGGACATTTCTTGTTTACCAGACAAAACCATGTTCTGCAATGAATTCTGCGACAATTTTCTTAACGAAGGTTCTCAGTGCTTATCGTTACAAAATCAGCCAGAACCGCTTTACATTCTCGGAATGGATCTATTCGCTTACAAAGATGAAGACTACAGCAATACGAGCAACAACCGAGGGATGATGAATCAAGAACCAGAATTCACAATCACGATAGATCCAGAATACAGCATTCAATCAATACAAGAGACTAGTCAAAATAAAATACAACCGAGACCCAATAAACAAGCGGTTCCGAGCGAAGAAAAACTATACCCGTGCATGTTTGACGGCTGTTTTAAGCTGTACCCAAAAGCTTCTCACTTGAAAGCCCACCTCCGGAGGCACACGGGGGAAAAACCATTTTTCTGCACCTGGCCAAACTGCTCGTGGAAGTTCTCGCGGTCTGACGAGTTAGCCCGCCATCGCCGAAGCCACTCGGGAGTGAAACCGTATAAGTGTGATGACTGCATCAAATGCTTCAGCAGATCCGACCACCTCGCCAAGCATAAGAAGGTCCACAAGAAGAAGATGATGCTGCCGAGACAAGAGTACAGAAGGATTCCAGCGCAGCGACCTAGGGGAAGAAAAGCAGTTCTTTCTGGACTCATCTGATTACTAGTGCGTGAATAACAATTGTGATGTCCTGGTTGCAAAAAATGTTAACTGTATTTAAATTTAAATTAAATTTTAAACACGACATTGTTAGTTTAATTACGTATTATATAAGAGTTGTATATTTAATATTGTATCTGTAATATTATAATTATGGTTTGTAAAGATTTGAAAATATTTACTTAAAGATTCGAAAATTATTTAAAATATATTTTAAATAAAGCCATCTATCTTTCGTTACTTTTCTCTTTTAATGATAGAGAGCAACTTACTTTGGTAGAGTCACATAAAGATGTTTTTTAAAATGAGATTTGTAGAAAATAAAGGTCAAGCCAGAAATATGTTTTTAACTGTTTAATGTTTCAGCTCTAACACGTACCATAAACTTATGTCGAAAATTCATTCACAACCATCATAAGTTCAATCTCTCAACCCATCTTATCTTATATAAAGAATATTTAACAAATATAACATATCATTATTAAATATAATACATAGTGGCAGTGACAATTGGAATTGAATATACAGATATTGAAATTTTCTTCTTAAGCATATTTTATAATAGACAAATATTTTTTAATTTACAACAAAAAATAACAGTAGTTTAAGTATCTACTAAAATGCATTGTGATGTTAATCCGATTGATTGGAAAAAAAAAATTCATAATAATAACCAGTTTACATTCCATTCTAGATTATCTTATTATCTTGTATTGGGAAAAATATTTGTTCTCATTGATAACTATATAATAATAGAAAATTTAATACTGAAAATTAGATGTGTGTAGTTTTATTCTCTTTACTTCTAAGTTGGGATACCTGATTTAGGTATATAGAAAGATATTCCAGCAAATTCATTATTAAATATATTATTTTTTTATAATATATTTGATGAATATATATGGAAATTCAATATGGAAATATGGAAATTCAGTATCAAATTTTCTTTCTTTTGAAGACTGACGTAAATACAAAATGCGGTGTAAAATATGATAAGTAGTAGTATAAGTAACGAAAACATAGTTCAGAGAATATAAAGAAAAAAAATTAAAATAATTTCTCACTTTAAAAGTACTGCCATCGACTATTTCTAAAATTTTACAATTAATTTCAGATAAACTTCAAAGAAATTTAAGGAAAACATTAAAAATTCAACACTTTTACCAATTTACATAAATACAATAAAACCTGGTTTATTCAATTCTAAATTTGCCATAATTTGAAGTTTGTTCTAAATAGTCCCAATAACTAAATTTCAAACAAAAATATCTGGATAATTCGAAAATTTCAATAATTCTAATTTCCAAAAAAGTTAATTAAGTATCAATACTCGTATTTGCTGTTGAAAGGGCAATTATATCATTCAATATTTGTCAAAAAGGATTTGAAATAAAGCTTGCCCATGAGAAAAACAAGAATTCTAAAAATGTTAACTTGTTGCGTTTCTTACTACATATGGATTTTTTCTCCTTATAAGTAGGGTGGTAAAATTGCTTTATGGGCTTCTAATGTGCCATCCGGGAAAGCGTAAATTGAACAGATATCCATGACATTCTCAAGTAAGCCCAATTTATATCATACATCGAATTGCACACCAGTGATAGTTTTCGGTGCGATTTATACTGCTCCATAACTTAACCCTTAACTCTATAATATAATCGTCCAATAGAATTGCATTTTGTCAATCTACCTACCTAAAGTCTCAGATGAAAGAGTAATATATATGGTAAGTGTCAATCGGGTAACATTGGTATGATCAAAATTAATTTATATTTCTTTTAAAAAATTTGAAATTTTTAACTAACCAGGTTTTATGTAATTCGAAATTAATTTTTTGGTCCCATTGAATTTTAAAATTAGAATTAAAAATTAAAATTAGAATTAAAATCAGGTTTTTCTGCATTTGCAACATTTTATATAAATAAAAAAAAAATCAAGTGTGAAGACTAACATGTGCCAGTTGCAAAAATTCATATTATTTTGTGTATTACATTCATCTGATCTCATATTCTCTATTCATAAGTACATTCTTTGTAAGAAAAATAACAATTAAATAATTTTAAACAAAATATTAATCACATTTTTAAAATAACATTAGACAGGGTTATCTGGGCTCTCCAGACCTCACTGGCCGATGTTTCTGATCCCATCGGAGGGTCCGTGTCATCAGGGCTGATGTGGGTGATGTATACACAATGTATGATGCACCAGCGACATCAGCCCTGATGACAGACCCCGTAATGGTCGAACATCGGCCAGAGAGGTCGGACATACATGGCAGAATAGCTCAGAAAACTCTACACAGAAGAATCCAAACGACCGTGAAAACCTAAGAACATTTTTAACATTAGATATTTTGAAATAAAAATTTACACGCTCACATTCAATTCACTACATTTTAATAGTATAATATTTGTATAGTAGTATTTGGCTTATCGATCATAACACGGAATGCTATTTTACACAATTATTATAATGTTTAATATATAAATTCCTAATATAAATATATGTTAACAGCCCAAATATCTTAAACACTGATAAATCCATGCAATATTACCCTTGGACTTAATAATAGTCTCTAACAAAATATCTCACACTCTCAAGAATAATTAATATACAGAACACTTCTTGTGGATAAATAATTTTACAAATTTCACGATAATATGTTTAGAGAATATATTTATAGATTTATTTAATTCTTAATAAAATAAATGTCATTTGAAATCAGTTGGTATGAAAGATGACACTTGGAACAATCATAATCAAAATAATTAATGAATTATATGGAAACTGGAATGGCTGTTTGTAAAAAAAAAAATTTTTTAGTATATCGGACCCCTCCTACGTAAAGTATGTACGTATGTAAAAAATTAGATTTTTAATCATTCTAGTATTTTGCACATATTTGATACATTTTTAAATGTCTGTAATTTTTTTAATATTATGTTTATTAGTACCTACATCGTAGAATACTTTTTTTTTTCAAATCTGCCACGTAAATAAGTATCAAATATATGCAAAATACTAAAATGATTAAGAATGTCATTTTTTACTTACGATACTTTACATAGGAGGGGTCGATATGTAAGTGTACGGTGAAGAAATATGACTGAAAAAATTAGAAAAACATGTACAGGCAGTCCTCACTTAATGACCGTGTTCTGTTCTACCGATCTGATCATAAAGTGAAGTGGTTTATAAACAAATTCCTCACTATTTTATTTTAATGAAAGATGTAAAATTGTATAATTTGTGCACGACGATCAACACAGTGCATACTAACATAATGACTGAATATAAGTAACAAGCACTGTAAATTAAGGAGAGAGGTAGGGTGCTCCCTGACAGCATCAACACATTTCGACAGCCGCTCACTTGGCGCTAGAGGTAGAAGGCGTGACGCATCTTATAACATTAACTGCTGAAAATGATGGGATATATAGATTTGATGATTCTCACACAGAGGGCATAATGTTCGTAGGCATACAATGACGATCTTGAGAATCTTCGTTAAGTGAGGAATAACTATACAAGGACTGTTAAAAAAAAAAAAAAAGAGCACAATTAGTACTAACATGATAATGAGTAAAGATTGTGCGCGTGTTATGTGTACAGTTCACTGGGAAGGAAGGAATGAAATTTTATTACATTTATTTTAACACTTTAAAATTTAATTTGTTAGAAAACTTTTGCTTAGATTGTACTTTGTGCAGGTAGGTACTAGGTGTGTATTATTTTTTAATTCAATTTTTTAAGTATGTGCCGTTGTAAGTATTGAATTCACAAATAAGTTCTTTACCTACCTACTGGAACAAATTTTAAATTTCGAACATATGAGTGTTGTGGCTTTTCGAACATGTGAATTTCTAAAAAGTATCAAAACTTAAGTTTGACGATTACAGATACTGAATAAAGTATATAGTCACTATGGTAACAAGTATGATGTAAGTTTGGTAATTTTTTAATCATATATTTTCACTCTGATATTACTCTAGTATGCAATTTCAAGGGGAGGTTAAGATGGTCATACATCAAAAAGAAACTCATGTGAATTATTAACTTTAAATAAATATGTAACATGTAAAAATACATTACAATTAAATCAGGTCAGTAATTAAACTTATAAATAAAAAATATACGTAGGACATAATCCAAATATGTACCTATAAAATTAGTGTAAAACTTTGATTTTCTTAAATTATGATGTTTTTTTTAAAAAAAGTATGTGCGTGGGATTTTTTCATCACTTGTCACTACTAGACTTGAGAAAATATTAATGACAAAAATGATATACATTTACAAATATTAAAGAAAGGAATAAAAATATGTGTTCTTAGTAATATTATTTTGCAGTCTGGAATAAAGTATTTATTTAACATAGACAATATTATGCATCAATTGACTCCGCAAGTACTCCTGACGGAGGCACCTACACTTTTGTACTTTTTCAAAATCCAGACGCAAAAAATATGCGCCAAAAGAGCAAAACAATAAAAAGTCAATATTTTTACAGAAAAAACATAAGAAATACATAAAAATGTACGAATTGATTATTTCGGTCAATATTTTTAAGCTAAAATTCTAGTTGGGCACTTAAATAATAACAAATCAAAAGGGGGCATCTTAACATTTAGTTGTGTTTTTGATATATTTCTAGCAATATTTTAACAACGTTAGTAGTTAGATAGACATACATAATGTTAGTAGAAAAACATATCTTCATATTTATAAATTGAATGATTATTTAACAAGATACGTAATACCAAACAAAATTATACATATCATTCAATTTTTATTTTAAATTATTATGAATGCTGTATAAGCAGAGCATTTCATTGTCATTGGCAGTTGTATGGCAAAGGGTATCAAAAAAAATTAAAAAAATTTTTGGTTCAAAACATTGTATTTAATCATGATTCATTACACGGCAAAAAAGTATTTCGCTAATGTAAAGATAAAGCTAATCTTTATACACGTTGAAAAGAAGTATTATAAAAAAAAAAACAGCAATAGGATCAATAGAAAGATAATAATAAATAATATAACAAATTCCTTTGCCATACAATCACCAATATGTCCATAGATAAAAATAGTGTAAAAGAACATTTGAAAGATTTTGAAATACACCCCTTTTGCTTAATACGGCGATAAACTTTGTATTTAAACAGTGTTGTTTTATGTTTTAATGCTAACCATTGCAGAATGTCCATTCAACTTTTTTATTGTTTCCAATAGTTCTCCCACCCAATGATCTCTATCCCACCGCAACTAATCCAAAACACTTTTCTTAGTACATTATGCAAAGCCGAGAGACCAGACAACATGTATTGAAGGGTTAATAGAATTCACAAACTAGTTTTATACTGGTCTGAAGATGGAGTAGACACTCTGAAACCGATTGGCATTAAAATGTAAAATATAGAGAAATACAGTTAAATACAGAGTTTATTATATTTAAAAGTTACTATTTCCAATATTAAATCATGAAGTTTGTTTGTTTTGAATGCAATTTCAATTGAGATATATAAGATTTTTTTGTTAGATGTGCCCTTTACGGGATTTCTAAAATACAGATAGAAAATCTTCAGTGTATTTACCTTATTTTAATAATATATAAGTGTCTATATGGGCAGAAAACTATTACACAAAAGATTAATATAAGTCGGAAGAAATTCATTTAAAACTGTACATTCCAGATAATACCATTTTAAGAAAAATATATTATATATAATGTTTTTAATCATACTATATGGAAAAGAAATCTTTTGAATCTCCGCAATAATTCACATTAATTCAATATGTAAACTGTTTCAACTTAATTTAGCTTTTATTTTACTTTTATTTTACACCGGTTTTCTGGTTTAATTTTTGTGTAATCAATCTGCAGCGTTCGCTGTTCCAGAACCAGGCGCTTGGGAGTACATACCTCAAAAATAAAATATATTTTACAATTCACGTAATACATATAAACATTTGCCACTTTTTAATTTTAACAAATCTAAAAGTAAAATATAAAAATAATTACATTCATCAAAACTATTCATAACTCAAAAACTATAAATATCACAGAAAAATTATAGGAACATTCTAAACATAATCGCTATAAACTTTAATTTTTCACCAGCATAGAAATAAATGTTTGTATGCATATATACATACTATGCAAAATATTTTTTAAATAAAATTATTCAGGAGTGAAAATGTTTTAGGGTTATGTATTTCAGGTACATACATATCTCAAATCATTTGTAAGTCTTTATTTAACGCTGACACAAAAATAAATCGACATACAATAATTACTTCTTAATATCAAAAATATTACAGATCATTAATTTAGGAATTTACCCTCTATTTAATTTAATTAACTAAAAAAAATTATTTAAATCAATTAATTGTCAGAGTTCGATGAAAAAAGTTAGGCGAAAAATATTATAGTTTCTAATCTATACAAGCTCATGTATTATTTTGATTTAACATCTCTTGACGGGAAACAATGCGATTAATAAATTACTTGTACTTCATAGGCCAATAGTCATTTTACAGTTGTCATGTTTGTATTCTGGGTCCATTTTTAATATTGCAAAAAATATATATTCAGGTGCTCCAAAACAATGCACTTTGAAGGGTTATGCTTATTGAGCTAAAATTATGTTTTATAATTCATATTAAAGAAGATGAATGTATAATTTTTATTAGTTATCTGAAGAGTTCCAATTGATGGCCATTCCGGTTCGGGCAAATCAATAGAATTGCAAACATTTCAATTTGTATGGTTGTGGGTGCATTCTACCTGCAACACTGTACATATATAGATATTTACAAATGTTGACAGATATACGGAGCGTCGGCCATCTTGGATGATATACAGTGTCGTTGCAAGTAAGATCACTTAGAAATTGTGTGTAATAGTATTTTTTATTTATTTCATATGGTTGTTTAATATACCATTCAATGCCCAACAAGATATACAACGCATATGTATTCATAACTAGATCTGCCCAAAAACGATATACAGCGCTGCTGCAGGGGTGGACTGAATTGTCGCACCATAATCTTTGACATGCCCCGATAAAAATGTCCAGTGACTAGAGGTCTAAAAACCGCAGGGGGTATTAAATGCTACATCTTCGCCCAATCCATCCAGATTTTCATAAAAATAGGTATAAATAATTTACAATAGTAAAGAAGAGGTACTGGAAATAAAACCCCTTCTCATCAAACTTTTCCAATGGGATTGCTTTAAAATGCGGTAGATATTCGATTTCGGAAAGCCTGTCTCAAGTGTACACATTTTTTTGAAACACCTGTATTACAAAATGATAATAAAAATAATTGTACAACTTTCAAAAGTTGATTTGCATTTTCCAATAAGCTAGTTACTTTAATATTAAAAATACTGAATTAGGCCATAATTAGTTAATATTAAACAAAATTTACAGAATTATCATTTTTTCAGATTATTTTACAGACTCAGTGTTTTGTAAATCAACAATGTAAGTAAGAGAAGTAAAATTTATGTAAACGAAGGATACGAAATAGAAAACGTTATCTATCTATTTATGTATTGCATTGTCAAAATGATGATCACTATTGAATATTAAAAATAAATTATACCTTAATGTGAGAAGCTTCACATTTATTCGGCGACTGCGTGACAAACAATCAATTAGTACGCAATTCTAAGAAACTATATTTGTTACAACATATTTATGTGACATAGATAATGTCCGATATTTCTGTAGCATCCCATCCCATTCCCACCGTCTTTCGTACTCTTCTTTTGGGGGAATTGTGTTTTTTAATCAAAAATATTGCATTCATATGAATAAAATATTTATAACTTTATCTTAAAAACAGCGATCACATAATGGAAAACTCGTAGAAGGTTTTTAATATTTTCTCCCATAAAAAAAATATATATACGCATTCATTCTGTCTCCATTTTCCGCACAAATATTAACCTACCTTAAAAATACTTAGGGCTTATTAGTAATTTGTGAAGCCGTATTTGGGAAACAGCTTTGGATGGTCTCTTGTTTGTGACATGAATATATATAATACCTAGTCTTCTTCAGACGAAGATGTGCCCGGCATGGAGCTGAACCACGCGTCTCTAGTGCCAGGTTGACATCTGAAAGTAACACCATTAGAATCTGGGGTAGATTGTCGACTAGAGAATAAATCGTTGTAATTATAATTTTTCAGAACTGGAATAACATATGTATGTATAATTAAGAAACAAAACACTGCAAATTATGATAAATCAAAGATATTATTTATGTATACATTTGATATATTATTAGGAGAATACATTCTTATTGTGAAGTTGTAATTATTCAGAACATCGATGTCTGTGATATTTTAAATATTAATTAAATGTATTAATTAGAAAGATATACATATAAAATCAATTTTATCAAAAAATATTGTTGTTGCTACCGGAATTCGAACCTGGATCGCTTTCCAAACCGGGGAAGGTGCATTATCCAACTATGCTACAGTGACATTACTTTTGACAACAAATTTTCGAACTTATATGTTACCTTTTTCAAATTAATACATTTATTGTTCCATTTGATATGCATATATCTGTGTGTTATGCCTACATTTGTGTTTGTTACAGTTATATTTGTATGCTTATATGTTCATTATACATACATTGCGCGCGCGCAACCTCCGACCGACCCAAGATGATTGCGCGAGGGATAGGTAACGGGATGTAGGAGGGATGGAAGGAATTTGGATCAGATACAGGAAAGGAACAAGGGAGCTCAAGGACCAACCAGACACCAGGAAGAACCTACCTACCAATGTTGATTCTCCTTTGTTTCTCAAACACACACTCCAATGAAATGCAATGTTTGTCTCTCAAACACTCACTCCAATGAAATGCACAAAATGAGCACTACCCGCACCACACAATAACGGTGCTAAAGATGAACAGTTCAATCTGTCAACCTTCTAGTCTGACAAGCTTGATAGTAGAAAGTCAACTTGTTAACTGTCGTAGGTTTATTTCTATAGTGTTCCGGATTCGTAAAACACATTTTTAGACGTGTCCTGTGAATCGGCCGCAAACATCGCTTTAATTAAACTACAAACCTATTTCGTTTTGTCTTGACCGGCAGAGTGAGTGATGTGGGGAGCTGATGGAGATCTTCTGCGGCGTGTTCAGGTAGAGGTCTTCTGTGAAGGGTCATTGTCTCACATAGCTCACTGCCTTCCTCTGACTCGTCCAAGTAATATCTGCAAATATTATTTATTTAAGCTAATAAAGACATCAGATTAAAATTATCTTTATTAAATAGGAATAATTCAAATAAAGACAACTGACCTCGAACCATTAGCCGACTTGCAGTTCTCACATTCACTATGGTAATCATCTTGGTCGTCATTCAATACGGCTAGAGGCTCTGAATCATAACTACAGCTACAGGGTGTCTGAAAACATTGCAGTAATGATTAATAAATATTTAAGTCTAGCATATAAAAAGGTTATACAATTCATGTATGCTTCTAAAACAGTGCTGTTCAACTTCTTAGCCCGCGGGCCATTATTTTTATGAAAACATTTCAAAGGCCAAAAAAAACAAAGTAGTAATTGAAAAGTCAGTTCATGTCACCTGAAAGGTTATTTTATTTATTTAAAAAAATAATGTCAAAAATAATACGTAACTAAAAATAATACAAAATATCATAATTAATTTATTTAATGGAGCATTGTGGCCATAGTTATTGAGTAATAATTCATTTTCTATATTTGTGTCTGAGCTGCTTCAGGTAGTGCTTGTGAGTTTTGGTAAAAAAATAACAGTTGGAACACAGATATTTAATTAAAATATAATTTAAAACAATCCACTTTGTTTAAACACCATTTTATTTTTGCTGTCACCAAGCGGTTTCGGAACCACTGTTCCTTCTTCAGGGTGTACAAGATACTATGATAAACGGCGGTCCCGATACCGAGTGGTGTTTAAACAAAGTGAATTGTTTTTAATTGTTTTATAATGAATTACCACAAAGTCATAGCGGAATTCAACAGTATATTTATTTGACAAATTAAAATGATTCGCGGGCCGCTCATTGGACAGCACTGTTCTAAAAGCATATATATGAATTTACATTTTAGATTAAATATCGTTTATTACAATATAATTATTAATGGGAGATAATACAAACAGAGAAAAAAAACAACAAAATTTAATTATAATTTCTTTTTTTACACAAAATGTATTCCAAAAAACACATTTTTTATCGGAACCAGAAAACTATACAGCACCATTGTTTTGACAATTATAAGATTTAGATGTGCTTGATAAAACCTTTGTTAATAATATTATAAGTTTACAAACACAAACATTAAAAATAAAACTTTTAAAACCATGGCGAAAAAGTAAGGATTATAAAAATCTAATTAATCTAATCTAAAATCTAACAATTTTAAAATTGAGGAAAACAGCTACGTAAATAATAAAATAATAACAAAAACATTCAAACATATATTATTTTCTTACAGTGTCTGCTGGCATAGGTAAAAGCGGATGCCTTTCGAGCAGCCTTCCTAGTGATGCAGAAGACTGCCTTTTAGGTACTTCCCCACCGGTTCTATTGGCTTCAGTTTCTGCCCGTGCTATCTCACCAGCCAACTGCCGGGATACTTCACTCAAGGATCGCGGCAGGTCATGAGCCGCTTTCTGATGTTCGCTCTGCGTGTGAGATGACATTTCATTTCCAAATCTCAAAATGTTCTCTTTGGATAACCGGTGAGTATTTTCTATCAACAACCTGGTATCGTCGGTTGATGATAATTTTGTCGCATTCTCACTGGATAATCTGGAATTGTTGATTTCATTGGACATTCGAGAAGAACTGGAGCTCGAATGCCTGGATGTATCTTCGGGTGTTCGGAATACATGGATGTCCCGATTAGACTTTGAATGAAGTCCCCTTTGTTTTAAATGTGAAAAGTTTGTATTTTCTGCTGGTATGTCATCCATAGCACTGAGCATTCGAGGAATTGTTCGATGCCTGTAAGAAATTTATATATTTCAAAATACTTAAACAAATACATACATGTTTTTGTTTATAAAATTTAGTGCTTTTAAACATTATATTACATATTTATTGCTTTCTTCTTTTTTTATTTGAAACCTAACAAAATGAAACTAGAACAATGAAAATTAGTTGGACAGAAGTGAGGAACATTGTAGAAAAAATAGAAGAACATAGATTTATCCTGAGGACAATGGTGAACAGTCGTGGAAGATACTTGTGTCATATTATGCTGTACATAACAGTGAAGGAAAGAAGAGGAAGAAGACAATATCCATGGAAAATATTCATGAGCCGGTTGCTGGAGTGGTGATCATGCAGAAAGAACCACGAGTACCACCAAGAAGTAAAAGTCCTGGTACAAAATAGGGATCGATGGAGAAAGCTATAGCAACAAGGGAATTCTCTTACATATTAAATTTACTTATATTATGAATTGTATTACGTTATAATTAGGCTAGGCGCATACATACAATTTTTAATTGCTCGACTATTTAGTTGTATGTCAAAAGGCTATCGGCTCATATGGGAGTGGGCATATTAACGACACGATAGTTGCTTGACAAAAAAATCATAAAACTTCATAGATCGTCTTTTGACAAAACAGTTGAACAACTATCGGTCGACAGCTTACGTACATTGTCTTGTATTGTCGTGCGCATACAGTCGATAGAGCCCGCACACGAATGTTGGGAGATGTCATTGGCAACTGATTGACTATATGACTTCCAACAATTAAACAGTTTAGTCGAGTAGAAATTAAGTGATTCATCGATTTCGACTCAATAGTTTAGTTACGGTAATAATCAAGTGTATGCCGCCTAGCCTCATTGTAAAATGATATATGTACATATATTTTGCATGAAACTCGAGGAATTTCATATTACAACCTTACCTGGAATAAACTAAATATTTATAAAATTATTTTTCACTAACATGATTGAATTTAAGGGTTAGTAGTCCATAATAGTAATCTAGATACAAATCTATTATGTTAAATTTTGAAAGTATAAATAGACTAAGATTGTTGAAGATTCGTTTTATAATAATCTTGGAAAATGACTCCTTTCATAGAATAAGGATGTTCAAAGTTGACCAGTTCTTGCATAACGAGAAGAAAGTTATTAATTCAGACTAATGTCCATTTCCACAATAAAACATTTATCGAATATTAGTTTTAAAAAATGTGTCAAGATATACAATAAATTAAAAATATTTCTCACTGCCTAGTCCCATCCACAGTGCTGGGTGGCATCACCCTCGGTTGGGTGGAAGAGTGAGTAGTCTCACCGTTGGAGATACCCTGATGAGGTGTGGCAGCAAACAGGAAGTCCGCATGCTCTCTGTTTCGTGCTGTTACTGCCGACAGGGAGCTTGTTATCTTCAGGGTGCTAATGAAGTTGTTGTTACCTGAAAATGCATAGATACTATAGAATCTACGATTTACAAAAACTACGGTCAATGAAATTTGACTATATAAATTCCTAATTCCACAACCTCCCTGTGAAAAGAAACTGAGATTTAATCAAAATACATACCTTCTAGAAACTAGGAAACATATATATATATATGTATTTATTAAACATTTCTTTAAAATTAAAACAAATTAGATGTATCACATAAAAAGGTACAAAGAACAAATCTATATTTGGAAAAAATATAAATGCCACTGGAGCAACGCCTCTTCTTCTAGTGCCTGTTTGATTATCATACATTAGTGATCATGTTAATGATCATTATTATATTTACAGCACTTCGAAACAGATGGATTGTGAACTTTCCAAACCAGTCTGGGGGGGTTTACTTTGCTAGTCGAGTGCTTTAACCAATTGTGCTAAAGCAATCTATACTCTTCTTGTCAAATTTAATCGTTGTCAAATTATGTGTTACTTTTTCAGTTGAAAGGTACCATAATTTTTCATTTAATTTAGTTTCAATTGCAATGTTTCTAAAATACATTTGAGTAACTAACTAACTAACTAACTTACCATCACGCCATTTTACTGAGGAGGTAGGGGGGTAGGCAGAGAGAATAGAGCACCACACTCTTCTGTCCTGACACACAACTCTTGCCTTATCCACATTCATACATCTTCTCATACAAGCTCGCTGATTATTGAGACTTCTAACAAAAGCATCCTCCAGTATCTGGTTTACCAGGTTGTGCCAAGTACAACCGATTGCTCACTGAATTACGAACAATCAGTTACCAATCATTGTTACAATTGAACACAAATCTCACAATCACAGTTAAAAAATAACAGTTTATTTATCTCATCACTAGTTTCTCGATAATTAATACAAATTAAGTACAAAGGACAAATCTATTTTTTCCGGTGACAACTACACTGTTTCAAAGAAAAAAAACTATATAATTTGTTTGAATTGTCAAGAAACTGTGTTTTAAATGACTGCAACTTCACAAATAAAATTGCTAAATTAATGGTAAGTAAGATAAGTCTTGAAACTGCAAATCATTGATCATTGATGATATTGATTAAGAGTTCCAGGTATTCGTTACGCCAAATGATATAGATTTGAATTAAAAGAGACATCCCATTTATAAAAGGACCACAGATTACATAGAATAGCTATCGGTGTCAAGGTTAAATGTGTCACTGAATTTCAAAATCCGCTATAACACTTTTTTAACAAATTTGAGTTATATATCATTGAATTCAGAATTTTGTTTTTTATTTAAAAATGTATGTTTAATTTTCAAAATTCGCTTTGTTAGCTATATTAAGAATAATGTTAGGGTGAGCATTACCTGGTATAACGCAATGTGACTTTCAAAATCTGACATGATTTTTTATTTTTTTATCATAATAAAATACATATTTGGGTTCAAATTAATACCATAATTAAAGTAAATACATAATGATATTATTTTAGATGAAAGTAATTAATAAATTTTCTAAAAAAGTAATAATGGCTGTCATTAAAGTGTGGCAGTTTTGGTTGATTTTCTCCAAATTAAGAAAACTTATTATAGCGGGAATTGAAAGTCAATGACTCAAATCACCAACATAACATATGTGCATAGAATAGCTATCAATGTTAAAATTAAATCACCAAAATTTAAAGAAGTAAAGATGAAGAGAAAATAATTTCTAAATTACTATACTAAAAAAGAAAGTGCAGGCAGTAGAGTATAATTGTTGTTGGGATTCTAATGGGTCTTATCAAATTTAAAATAACAGAAAACACAGGAAAAATCAGTAGAAAACTATCTAGAATATTGACAAAACTAATAAAATAATTCTAACAAAGCAATCAATCATTTACCTGCAGAGCTTGTTATAGAGTGCTGCGCAGTGAAGTTCCTCGCCTGGTTTGTGCCCATCACAATGACTTGTCGATCCCTCATGTCCGCTATACTGTTCCCAACACTGCTGTGATTGGACGATATATTGTTGAGATAAAACGGAGTGGAAAGTCTACCTCCGTTGTTGTGGAATTGTGAAATATTGTGATCGTTAGTACTCTGAATGTTGTGACTTCGTTGTTGTGGGGAATGACTATTTTCTATTCTTATGAGGTTCTCCATGTTGGTTGCAGCGTTGAGCGGAAAACTTCGATGGAATCCCGGCATATTATTTATGCTGAAAATATGGAAAATTCTTAAAATCTGGTTTCGTGTTTTACGTTATTTCTATACAGATACTTCTTGAGGTCCAAAAGAGACGTTTAGTAAAACCCTAGCAATTTTAGTTTTCAATATACAAGACATTCAATTTTTTTTATTTATTACTTAAGAGAAAAACTGTTTAAACAATTGAACACAATAATTACGTAAAGTGATTTTATTCTAATCATAATAAGTTTTAATATAAATTATTTAAAACTTTGTTTTTAACCCCAAGAAGGCAACTGCGGACTTACTAGAAATTTCCGATATGCTTGTTATTAATGCAGAGTCCGATGATGAGAACGACGTCGAGGATGATTATTTTGAAGTTCACATCTATTATGAAGAAGACCTTGACAATACTGTTGACGAAAACCAGCCATCAACAAGTACAGGCGGTTAGACCAGAATTTGAATGAGAGACAGATAATTGTTTCATTCAAAATATATATCAATTTTCGGCAACTCCTGGTTTTAACTCAGACCTTGCCAGAGACGTGCGGGAAATAGACTTTTTAAAATTGTACATATCTCAATACAGCAGTGGTCGATACTATTGCGGATGAAACAAACCGCCAATTTAAATTAGCCACAAAAAATATACCATTGACTGAAGGATTGAGATGGGTTGACACCACAAGCGACAAAGTATATGTATTTTTGGCCCTGAGCTTGTTGATGTCCAGGAATACGTTGGTAGAATATTGGTCGACAAATCCATTGCTGAGTTCATCAATCTATTCGGATACTATGTCTAGGAATCAGTTCCAAATAAGGATGTTACATTTTTCTGATAACAAACTCTAAGTGTCGGGTGACCAACTCCATAAGATCGGGCATATACTGTACGTAATGATAGAAAATTTTGCAGAACTTTTGACGCGTCACCAAAACCTCTGCATTAATGAAAGCCTTCTGTTATTCAAAGGTCGGCTTTCGTTTAGTCAGTATATTACCGTGCTACGAAACACACCACACTAAAGAAGAGTTTTAGGTAAGCATCATATTAGTGTAAATAAAATGTTCTAGGTAAAGATCAAATTAAATATAACAATAGTTGTGTTAATAAAAATCTGAAGTCGTCCAAAAAACAAATACAGAATACATAATAATTTCCTAAACGTTATGGCCTGCCAACACTATAAGTTTTTATTTTTCCCTTTTTTTCATCTCAAAACTGTACGAAATCGCGATCGATAGACGCTTATAATAAAATAGAAGGCTTCATGTTTTTTTTATAGTTATACCAATGTTTTCATATTTTTTTCGTATAAATAAAATTTCGGAAAAGCTAGTCTGTGAATTTTAAATTGTACGAATTTTGGCGCCAATTGGTGGTATGATTCTGTTTCTTTCTGGGCAGCTAACATGTTAACAAAGTTTCAAATAATTTATATTAAAATGAATAAAAACCACAATGTAAAATTTGCAACAAAAATTAAAAACAAGTTTTATTGTAGAAAACAGTTTTTACTTAACTCATTAGGTGCTGGCTTTTGACTGAAACATTAACAAATGTCGATTATATATTTTGCTTAAGTACACATCTGCCACAAAAACAAAAGGTCGGAGGGAATGCCGGTAACATACTGATGTGAATAAACATGTATGGAAATGGTCTCTTCTAAGAGATATTATCCTGTGCGGCACAAATCAGCAAAAAAGAAATCAGAGTATTCACCTGATGGCTTCTGCCCTGGCTTGAGCCACCGCTTCATCATATGGGGGAGGCGCCTCCCCTCTCGGGAAGTAATTTCCAGGAGGTTTCCACAAAGAAGAAAAGTGTGAAGGGCCATCCTCACACACACCACTCAAATAGCCGAGACTCCCACCAATGTAGCTGGAACAATAATAATAATAATAAATATATAATAAGAGCTTAGCTTAAATAATGATGCATGTCATGGGCTTCACAATCTAGTGGCTTTTTTGCAAAATAAATTTAATTTTGTTAATATAATTTTTTAGAACAGCAAAATCATCTAGAATATATTTAATAATACTCATGCAAATATACGAGCGTAAATGTATTAAGGACATCTAACAAAGCCTTAAAATTTGAATATAATATTATAATACGCTTGTATCATCCCAATTTTATTTGGAGATAATCAACAGAAACAAGCAAAAAATAATAATTTTTAAATAATGAATTAAAATTATGCAAACTTATAAACTTATCATAGGTTAAATGTTATTTGTTACACATGTAAATACATCATATTAATATGTATTGTACGAGGGCTGTATGATAAGTACCTGTGTAAGTAAGAAACGCATTTTTAATTTTTTTATTTATATCTCAACATAGTTTCCTTTCAACTCGATGCACTTAGTCCTGTGATATTACAACTTTATTAAGCCATCCAAAAAATATCATTTGTCATACTCATCAAAATAGGCCTCTGTTTCGGCAATGACTTCCTCGTTTGATATGAACCGCTGTCTGCCAAGCCATTTTTTCATGTTTGGAAACAAAAATAAATCGCAAGGTTCGAATCTGGAGAATAAGGTGGATGAGGCAGCAGTTCATATATCCATAGCATAGTATATATTACATTTTCATTAACATGTGATATTTTTTTAAACAGATATCTGATCTGTTAAAAAAATACAACAGTTTCAATTTTCCTTTGTTTATAAAGTGAATGTGAAATGCTGATCTAATAGATCATTATTTGTATAACTTAATAAATTGTTACCCAATACTGGCCAGACTGCGTTGATCTTCATTCATCTGCCGGTTCTGGTGTCCTCTCAGCTTCCTCTGCCTCAGGCGATGTACCATGAAGAACAACATGGACAGAAAGAGTATGATCACGACAGCAGTCGCAATGAGGCGGAGGCCAAAATCCTGAGAGCCGTCCAGGACGGAATCGGGGTGCTTAGAGAGGGCATCATCCAGGCAAATAAACTCGCAGCATGTATTGCCAAGTCTGAAGGATTTGCAATCCTGCAAAAAGCACAATTAAAATAGTATGATCAGTTATGTGACTTATGTAGGTTCTCAAAAAACAGAGGATTGGACATAATTGTTTTATGGTGTCATTTTATAGACAATTGACAAGTTTCCATTTAGAAACAAACTCTAAATCTTATTATTCAGTATGGTGAATGTAACGCTCTTCATAAAAATATTTTTAAATGTATGAGTAATTAATTATTCAGCATGGTTCATGTTTTTAATGAAAACACATTTTTGCTAATTACAGAAAAGAATGATGTGGTATTTTTAATAAAGGGTGTCCAGCGGAAAATTTTCAAGTTTAATATAATATTAAATAAATTAAAAAAACTGCAATATTATTCTCATATTGTATTTATACAAAGTGGAGTTTAACAATGCGGATTTTACATTTTATAAACAATATTGTCTAAATGCCGTCCATTTCTCTCAAGACACTCTTGCAATCGGACTCTTAAATTTGCGAATACGCGAGAGCAAAAACGTTGGTTCAATGGCACCAACTTCACTGGGCCTCAACTGTTCGAGGATTGTTGCTGTAAACTCTCGACTTAAGGTATCCCCACAAAAAAAAGTCGCACGGTATAATGTCTCCGTATTTGCTGATTGAGAAAAAGTCCGCTCAACTTCTCCATTGAAACTCCAACTGTGTGTGGAGTGACCTCGTCTTGCTGAAATTGTGTTCTGTTGTTGAACCCGGAAAACAGCTGCAGTTGCGGTACCAAAAACTCGTCGATCATTCGGCAATACACATCAGCAGTGAATGGCTCTCGCTGGTTAAAAAAATAAGGGCCAGTTATCCCTCAGGCATAAATTGCACACCACACTGTCGTTTTTGGACAATGCAAATGTTTTTGATGGCGTTCCCTTGAGTTGTCTCATGTTCTGTTTATTAACATAGCCATCGATATGAAAATATGCTTCGTTTCCAAATGTTTCCAAGCATTTCATGGTGCTCCACAAAAATTTTCGTATTTCTAAAAATATTTAATATAATTGTACATACCTGATTGAATAGTTAAAAGATTACAAAAAATGGGATTTATTGAGATAATTTGAATTATGAACTGAAATAACTTAATATAACTAAATAACAGGAACAATGAAAATTTACTTTGATATCGAAAAATCACACATGTCCGTCCCGTGCAGCAGCATAAACAAGTACTAACCTGAACTACACATCAAACAATAGACCTAGTAGTTCCCAAGTTTGTCACATGGCAGCATTGTCGAATTACTTTGTAGGTTTGAAAAATTCCTCTCAGCTTCTCCATTGAAACAGCTGCAGTTGCAGTACCAAAAACTCGTTGATCATTCAGCAATACACGTCAGCAGTGCCCGTCTCTCGCAGGTTAAAAAAGGGCCAATTATCCCTCGGGCAGAAATTGCATACCACACTGTCGTATGAGTGAAACTGTAGTCTCTTTTTCAAAATAACGTGTACTGTTGATTTTTCTATTCCAGTACAGACTGCAATCTTCCTTATCGATTTACGCGGATTGCGCATAATTTCACATCGAACTTGAGCCACATGTTCTGGCGTCGCTGCTGACATTGATGGTCCCGGAGGAGTTTTGTTTACCATTGTCCCTTCTTGTCTGAACTTTTGAACCTAACACCAGATAAGTTGCGTGCTCAGCCCATCACTTACTCATCGAATATTAAAGTAAGTACAAAAAGCGCAACACGCACGAACCAATGAATCACCGCACTTTAAATATTGCTCCTGCGCTCCCGACCAGTGACTCATTGCGACTGGCAAATCAGCAAATCACGCACGTCAAACAATACCCCTCCCACTTACCTCACCCATATGGTTTACGACCAATTACAATTTAATCTTGAAATTTTTCCACTGGACACCCTATACAAATTAAATTAATCAATTAGAAAGACATATAGAATAAACATTTTTATTAATAATTTATTCAAACAGGTTTGTATCCCAGTAGCAACTAAATATTTTTTCCATAAATAGATCTTTCCAATTGATACAATCAATTTGGTTCATGTTTTGCTGTGATAAGTTATTGTAAGAAATGTTGTTAAAAATACGGACCAGATTTAATTCAGCACATTACTCGACTCGCACACTATTTATTCAACAATTAAAAGATTGTATACTTTGCACTGTGCCACTCGCTACTTAACTACGCGATTGTCAGTTGGTGTGGTGCAGCATTTAAGACTCCGTAAGTAAAACCCAAAAAATGGTTTTGAGAGTTATTCATAAGAAACCCTTTCGCTATTCTTCAAATGAACTCTTCAAAGAATGTCACGTCCTAGACATACGTCAAATGTATATTCTTGGTATACTAAAATACTTTTACCAAAAAACAATATCACCAGCAAATTACGCACTCTTATTTAACAAGGACACAGGCTAACTGTTACTATCTTGTGCCAAAATTAAACAAAACTTTTGCACAAAGATTCCATTTGTTTTTAGCACCAAAAATATACAACAGTCTAAATGTAAACGTGAAAAATTGCAACCATAGTCTTGCATATTTTTCACGAAAAGTGCAGTTCTGGCTCCATGAAATGGGGAAAAATTACGCCCAAGAACTTTTAAAGGTCCAAACGTGAGATTAAAACTGCTACAACAGTATATTTAATTATCTAATTGCATCTTGTTTTACTCTTTATATATCTTTTTTATATGCTATCTGATTGTATCTTGTTCTACTCTTTATATATATATGTTTAATACATTGAACATTGCACTAACTTTAAGTTTTACGTTGTAATTATATGTTATCTAATTGCATTTATATATTGAACAATGCATTTACTTTAAGTTTTACAATTTATTTATCTAATCTAATGACATCTTGTTTAACTCTTTATATATCTATATTTTTGTACATTTAATATTGCACTTTGTTTACTACTATACTGGAAAAACACTGTCTGCTATAATACAGTAAAATACAAGTGTAGCAGACAGGGTACCCAAATATATGTCTTACTTTGCTGAAATATTTATCCAATTATAATATAACACACTGTACTATGAATCAAATAAATTATTATTATTATTACTTATGCATTGGGTGACATAAAACAAACTAAATTATTTTACAATAATATCTCTCCTATATGCAATTTGTAAGATAATATAGATATGTGAATAAGATCATTTAGCAAATTATTTTAATTGTAATTGATCGATAGACCATATACTACAAATATTTTAATGTTTCATTCTCGTTAAAGAATTTGCAAAATACAAAGAAACGTAAATCATACCTGTGGTGGGGAACACAAGACTGCCTTACACCATTTTGGCTGACCATTTTCACATATACATAAAGTACATGTATCTGGTCCAGGAACGTAATGCAGACCCGGTGATATAATTCTTCCATGAATGTCTGGGCATTCTCCGTCACTTAAAACTGAAACTAAAAATGAAAAATAAAATAAATACTTCGAAGGAAAATGATAATGACAGCTGTCAGAAATCTCACTCACCATGAAGATTTACAAAAAATATTCCAAGAATAATCAGCTTTGCGAGCATAGTTTTGATGAAAACACTTATTTCTGTATTTACATTAAACAACAGATTCAATTAATCCATTAATTATAATAAAGACAAAAAGTCTGACAGAGACCCACCGTAAAATCGATATATGGGTCAAAATTAGTGTTCCCAACAGCAGCGCATTAAAAAAATATATTTAAATGTGACAAGTAGATACTGACTTATAAAAGAATATTATTATTTCTGCAATTATATATAAATATTATAGGTTTTTTTTCAAGGTTGATAGTACGCTGAACTTTATTTAAATATTATCTTAAACTTACAGTCAAATAATGCATGTGAAATATGTAAATAAAAATTCGTGAATTACAAAATGGCTTGAAAATGTTAACGTTGACGTTTACATAAATTAATTACATAGGCACATAGTTAAAATAAAATATTAACCATCACATTAGACCTTTTCTCAATTTATGTATACCTATTACCTGCGTATATTTTATTTTGAAATTTAAGTAAAAACTATACTTATCTCAAAATATTTTCTCACGGTCCCCACAAAAACAATTAACCGATAACAGCTATAAAGTGTTTGAACGTAAAGCGTATTTTATGTTTTGATGTAATCAGCTCTTGTGTGGAATAGTATTTTTTTTAATTAATATATTTTCTATTTCTACATTTTATACAATTGTATTCATTTTCTAGCATAATATTTGTAAACAAATCTTTAAAATCTTTTATGATATTTCAATCCTGTATAATAAATATTATTTATTAGCATGAAGATCAAGCAGAAATGTTATATGTGTAGGAAAGTAATAATGTGAAAGAAGTAATAAACGTGAGCAATGATCTCTCTAATGTGTGCGGGTGCGCACGCACACATGATTTGATATCACAGCGCACACAAAAAAATATGGCGCGCACACAATTTTTAACATTACTTCTGTAGCGATCGGAATTGAAATCTACCGCCATCTCAGTCGGCATCGACGCTAGCGACAGCGCTGCCGGCTGCTGCTACAAGTCGGGCTCAAGCATTCACCGCCAATCAGTCTTTCCAGTATCATTGTTTCACAACGGTGGTCTTGCCGGCTCGCGCTCGCCGAGCAAGACCGCCAACTCTTCAATCATTCATTCCATAAGACACGTGCACCTTCTACATCTTCATTCATTTCTATCTGTCTGTCTTCATTGTTATTGTCATATCATACTGTCATTATAAACCTCACACGCCAATCACATTTATTTCATTTAACCACCGTCCTAACCCCCAAACTTATTTTTCATGTGCCACCTTTTATCAAAAGTTGGTGACCATGTTAATTAGTCTTATATAAGATCACCAACATTTTATACATTAAACCACTTTCTGAGGTTATACAGCCAAGATAACCTCTTTCTACTTACGCCTCTGCTGCCTTCTATTTTCCCCTACATAATAAGTTGTAAAAGATTATATTTTTCATTGCGGAGAATATGTACGACATATACAGCATTCCTTGATAGTTGTTATTAGTTCTCTTGACTTATTTATGCGTCTTAATACATCTTCATTAGTAATGTAGTCAACCTAGACCATCCCAGTAATCTTATACTGATAAGGTAATGTTTTCTTATTTTCTCCCCCAGCGCACAAATAATATAATTGGTCCTTAAAATTGCACAAAATATTTTTTATGCGCGCATCATGATACAAAATTGAAGAGAACATTGGACATGAGTAAATACAAAAATGTCTTACTATCTACTTTTTCTTTCACTAGTTGTATCTACTCTTACGAGAATACGAGATATTGTGCTTAAGTCAAGTGCTACATTACTGTAGCAATTAAATAGAATCAGTACTTTTTTTGTCATAGAACGCATCGAAACGGCGCTCCATCACTTTTTTTCGACGGATTTTCCAAGTTTTAAATCCGAAAATTTAATTTTGGTCCATGTGAACTTGGGAAAACTTTGGGATTTACTACGAACATTTCCCTTAAATACAATAAATTAAATGTTTGTTAAGAACTGAATATATATGTGGGAAGATTGGTTGGTGTTCTGGTGAAAACCATTTTTATTCGCACATGTTTGTTCTCATCGGGGAGAAGCCACCGGGTGCAAGAAACAACACAGATGGAAAAACGATGTACGGTTAGTGAAAGGTGAGAGTCGGGATGCGCATCGGCGCTCCAATCAGTTCGGGTACTGAGCGCCGATTGTTAGGCCGACCGCTTCTTCCACTGCATGTATTGGTGCACATCTGTGGTGCACGTGTGTCATGCCCGCCGGGAAAGACGACGTCTTTCCATTCTCGAGTTTCGACTAAAAATATAAGTTTTTGGTTAAAATAAGTACTAATACAGTATTTAAAGTTCACAGAAAAAGGTTTGTTCATAAATTACCTATTGATTTCCTCATCCGCAGCGTCGTAGTGAAGAACCACGGCCAATCCTGTTGCCATTTCTATGTTTTGAGAGATTATGGTACGTTTATCTCCCTCACTCCTTCACTCTCTCTCCCTCTCTCTCATTCAAATATAACACGGACGTTAATTTACATACTGTCTATTTTTGAGGGTTGGTGTAACAATCACCTTCATTTCAATATTGCAATTTTGAGAATAGGCCTGATATTTGGATTCTTGTATCAAGAAACTGCTTTAAAAAATGCGTAACATTAGTTTAATTATTATTTTCCATAAAATAAAATTAAATTGCATGAACTTAAAATAAAATTCAGACGATGTTTAAAAAGACCCAGGCAAAATACAATGATCTGTATACGAGGTGGGGAATGGTGAACCCATAGATGCTACCTGTGTCAGAGATGTGTAACATTTTTTATAATTATTTTATACATACATACAAGTTTGATGACAAGATGATAATAATAAAATAGAACTTCTAAAAAACTAAAAATGTTTATTACAATATATCAATATTTAAAATGAAGTATATTTAGTAAATTGTCAGACAAATGACACGTCTTTATTATTCGACGATACTTGTCTCGAAAATAAAGATAAAGGACAATAAAAAATTAAGTGTGAAGCGAGCTATGATTTATTACCTAGTGTATATTGTACGCAGAGTGGTGGAGTAGAATAACTAACTGATAGATACATACCGACCTTTACCGCCAAATCTCGTGTTTCAAGTTTGTTTCATCCGTGCACACACGTTACCACGCCACAAGAGTGATCGTAAAAATTGGGGTAGGTATAAGGTATGTGAAGTATCGAAAATGTTTATGGTCTCGTGTCCGCTATTCGTGAAACCAATGCTTTATGCATTATCTATGGTGGGAAACTCGCGAAACGAAAATGAGAATGTTTTCATGACAATAATTTATTTCGATTGTCAATATTATTTTTACGTAGTGTAACATACGCAAAAATTTTAATATTCCATACTATTTTAAACTAACACATCTTTCTTGAACATGCATGGTTTGAGAACGTGTTATATTCTCAGAATAAACTCTTAGACGTAAAAATGTCAAATATTTTTAATAGATTCGGGAAGAGTCTCAATGGGGAAGTGCAATCGTTCAGTAATGTGAAAAATTCTGACTATTTCACTTCTGAATTTGAAATCAATGATGCTCCAGTGGGCGCACGGAATCTGCTTACTAAGGTAAATTTTTCGAAGATTGTTTAGATAATTATAAACATAAAATGTTTCATGGATATTTTTATTTTACCTTTTACTAGTAAACATTTACATATAATTAATTATTCTTGTTTTTATGAAATAATTAATATTCTATACAGTATCTATTTAGGTTTACATTTATGACGATTGGTGCATCTACCACTGACATCGTAGAACATTCCCGATAAAACAAATAAATGTACATCAAACACATTCAGAATGTTTTGGAATCCGCCAACAAAGGTTTAAGAAATTTTGCTATCACCTATTAATTGCAAAATTTCCTGACAACTGAAAATTCTAAGGCCGGTCTTGGAAACATTCCTCTTCATATAGAAAAATAGTATTATTAAATGTATATCCACAGAGCGATATGCCGTAGGGGAGTTGTTATGCAAAAATTTGTGTCACGGCAAGGTTCTAAGAAAACTGGGGTAGGACCATAGACATGAAATAAGCCGTGTATTTAGGAGAGGGGTTTGGTACATTACTGCCGGCGGATGAGGGGCATTCTATACACATTAATTGGTGGAAACATAAATCTGATAGATTAAGACACATTTATACAACAGTAATAGTATTTACTCTTCGAAAATTAAATCTTTGTATAAACAAGACATTTTTTACATTAATGCATCTATTGTCAATGTTTAAATTTTCATTCTAATCGAGTCATACTTTGACTTGCGAGTTAAGTTAGGGTTACCAAAAAAACTATTAATAATTACTCTGTGGACACGATTACATTATTTGAATACGAGATATATGTTACACCAAACACATGTTTTTCCCCTTTCGGTGTTATTAGACCTATTAAACATGATGTTTGTAATATTACAAAATTTTCATGATTATCTTTGTGGAAGTCCATTGTAATTAACTTTTAAAAAGCTTTTAACAAAATTTATTAATAATTAATTATTAAAATAAAACACAATGTTGTTTACTTCACACTACACTTTAATTTTTTTAAATTAACGTTTTCGACGCTTCCTGCATCATCTACATGTGGGGGTTGGAGAGGTATGAGATCGGTGTTTTGGTGAAAAGTGAAAGTGGTTCTGAAAGAATCCTATATACAGGAAAACTAACCACAGACCTGCCTAAATTATGTAAAGAAAAAAGTTGAAACCAGCCTTTTATACCAACAATAGCATTAGAAAATGTATATTCAATAATAAAACTAGAATAGATCCGCTGGATAGTGGAGTATGCAAGATTAATTGTAAGAACTGTCGATCATCTTCAACTGTCAACTGGAAGGAAAATACACACACAAATAGAAGAACACCTTAAGGGGATAAAGAACTTCAGCATAAACTCAGATGGCAGATCATGCAAGATCAGAGGGTCATCGTTTCGCTCATGACAACGTAGAAGTACTAAAAATATGCAAAAAGGGGAGAAAATTAAACATTCTAGAAAGTATAGAGTTTAATAGTAACAATAAAAATGTACTTAACATACAAACACCCCCTATTACATCTCTCCCGTCCATATTAGCCCCGCTCACAACCACATTCGCTTTTCACCAAAATCCTCATCTCCCCAAAACCGCTCTCATGCCCCTCCCCCATGTAGTCGATAGTCTATCTTCTAGTTTTAAGATTTAGTGTATTACTGAAGATGACGCAATAAGCGTCGAAAACGTTTTAATTTTTTATTTAATGTGTAGTGTGAAGTAAACAACGTTGTGTTTTATTTCAATAATTAATTAATTTTTTCAAAATGTAAAAAGTTTTTTAAAAGTTAATAGTAATGTTTGTATGTATTATTAAAAAAAAATAGTCTGTATATTACTTTTAAAAAAACAACACCAATTTCAGTTCATAGTAAATTCAAATATTAAATAAAAACTTCAATTGTTAAATTTAAAAAAAAATTGAATTTTTAAATTTCTAACAGTAGAAATGAAGTTATTTGTTTTTCTATTTAAATGAAATGTACCTTGTTAAGCGTAAACATGGATGTATGAAGTTTGATTATAAATTATTACTTTCTAGTGAATACCCTACTGTCTTAGTAATTGAAATGTTTGTGGGACAGCAATTGAACATTGTGGATACAATATAACTCACATTTTCAACTTCCTCTAAACACTAGCACAAGATCAGCCATTTATAGGCCAGAGACACCATCCACAAGATAGTAGCTACTTTCCATTTGGCGTTTGTGGAAATAATTATAGCGAATTTAATTAGATTTATAATTTAATGAGCTTTCAAAATTACAAAATTGGGATTCGGTATAATAACAGTGCTTTCTGGAGTAAGAATAGGTGTAGAATCAAGTGTAGAAAAATCGCCAGCCTCTTTCTCTTCTTAACACACAATCGTTGGTTCTTTTGTAACAGTGATGAATGTGGAGCGAGTGACCAAAGAACAAGCTAGGGCATGCAAATTTACCGTAAAATGGCATTACTGGTAAATCGGTAAAACTCTGAATTTAATATCGGTTTACCGGTAATTATTAAGGTGTCAAAAAATGAATATTATGGTATTATATTATGATCTAAAACAAATTTTAAAAAAAACATTTTAGTAAAAACAAATTATTACATATTAATATTTATTTTACACAAAGATTACTTATATTATAAACAACGTTATCAATTATACATATGATTACATATAATATTATATTTTATACAATATAAAGTTATAAAACCTTATAAAATAAATAATTTAAAATTATGTATCTATAAAATATGAATTTGTCTTTTATACTTGTTTACTTGTTAATATTGGTATATTTATAGTGTTCCGATAATATTACATTTTGATTGTATTGATGACGTGAATAATAAATAATCATTAAAATATTAAATGTAATATATGTCTGATTTAAAATGTGATGCCATAATTGTTTTCTTTATCCTTTTGACTTATGCTTTTTGCAAAACTTTGTATGTACAGGATACCATAATTACTTCGTAATTCAATAAAATGTTCCGATGTCTTCACAACGCCAGACAAAATAATACTGGTGGCAATCTTTTTTTTTAAAAGGCCGCTGTGATCACGTAGGGAGAACCGAATTTGATCATGCGGCGACACTGAAATGATAATGCTGGAACAAGAAGTTTGCGTTTATGTCTCTTTTTTTATAGTCTGTAGTTTGTAGGACAAAAGTATTGAATTTGTTTGATTTTTTATACTTGATTGTGAGAATTCAAAAATAGAAAGCTTGTCAAGTGGACAGCCAACAATTGTACTGTTGAAAAAACACGTAATTTTTTGTTAACACTTTGTACCATGAGTAATTGACATAAATTTTTAGGGCTTCGTTCAAGATGAAATCAATCACTATTCAGGGGCGGCAATCACAACACGTGGGCGTTTTATTTCCAAAAATGACCATCAAAAAAATCCAGTGGACAGACCTCTATACCTATTTATTCAAGGTCCAACAAAGCAGAGCATAGAGTGTAAGTATTTTGACTATTTCAATTATGCGATGTATCAGCAAAGTCTTCTAACATTGAAGAACATGAAGGTGCATTCTTCTTGGAAGAGGAAGAGCTCCAGGTTGTGCCAATTATTGCCTATAGTTTTTCTCTCCAAGACAATGAGTGCTCGCTAGTTGGTCTTGGAAAGGGTCCAACGTTCTAAGCTGTAAGTTTCGCATTTTACCTTTGCATATAATACTTAGTTTTGAAGCAGTATTGGCAGTTCAATGTCCTTAGCGGTAAAGAAGCTGCCACTGACTAGAAGTACATTATAGGACCAAAGCTTTCTCATGTGTGAAAATTTGATGTTTTAATTTAGCAAATTCAGTAATGTAATAAATAATATTTTTCTGTTAGATGTATTTTTTGTTTTGTTTTTAATGTATTAGCATTCATTCTAGGGTGTTTTATTATTATTAATTTATACTTTTGGAACTATTCTCTTGAAAATATACATTTTATAATAAACATGTATTAATACCCGGCTTTTCCTGAGATAAAGTAATATCTAGCTTAAGTCGAAGTAGGTACCTATGTAATAATAATTTCATTTGGCATAGGTTGTAAATGATTGGGTAGGTACTTTTCAATTAATTTTATTATTAATTTACTGGTTGCCGTTGTGAAAAGAAAAAATTCTAATTATTAAAGTTTTTTTGATATGAAATTTTTAACAAACAAACGTAACGCTTACTCAATATTACAAGGCTGTATATTATTGTATGAGGACTTCATATAATAAACATTTTAAAGCAATAGAATAGGGTTGGACCGACACAGGTTCAAAATAATGGATAAGATGATAAATTGTATTAAATATTTTGTGTAGTTGATTATCTTGTGCCATAGTTATCAAAAATAAACAATAAATATGATGGGTTCACTTAAAGATCAAACAATGAGATAATGGCCATCATTTCATTATCATTTTTCATTACTATCATTCCTAATTTCCTTTTTACATATTTCAGTGGCGATACAAAAGATTCATGAGATAATCCGGAATGATATTGGCAATCCAATACGTCAGGGGATGAATGCTATGCAAGGCAGCAGCCGGTCGGCTGGAATGACTTCACAGACTGTTTCAAAACCTCCTCCGTTGATGGGAGTCTCTACTAACCTAACCCAGGTGGAGAAGCTGTACATCGGACTTGATGGAGTGCCCGCATCCTTTGATCTGAGGGGGAAAATTATTGGGCCGGTAAGAAAATATAATTTGTCTCATTATATAAAGTGTTATCTGATGTCACATAGTGAAAGGTGATTATGTACATATTACTGTATCAGAAATGAATTATTCATAATTTAAAGGGCATGTATTTTATAAAGTCATCAGTTACCTCCAATTATGCAACTCCAAGACCATGATTCATTTAAAGATACTAATGTATAATAATAATTTAAGTAATGCAACATCCATAATACACGTGTCATTATTTCCAGAGCGGTTCCAATCTTCACTACATCCGCAGTGAAACTGGCGCGGCTGTCACGTTGCGTGGGCGTGGCTCCCAGTTTGTGGAGGCGGCGTCGGGTCGGGAGGGTGCGGAACCACTCCACCTTTATCTGGAACACCCGCGTCCCGAGGGGCTAGCCACAGCGCGACAACTGGCCGTAAACTTGGTGGAGACACTGGTATTGGAGTTGCAGCAGACAGACTTTCCACAGGTAAATAGGGAGAGTGCTAAAATTTTGGTAAACTTTATTTATTTTCTAATTGTTGTACCGTATTCAATTCTTAGAAGCAAATAAAAATATATATTAACCTGTATGTAATGCAGTCACCGTTTACTTCTCTTCACACAGTATAATGTATTTTCTCCTGAGTTATTCATCATGGGCGTTACAAAAGCCCCGATGATGGCCACTTGTCTTGAAAAATGGTATTTTAAAAAAAAATTATTTGATTAAAAAGACATGATAATGGTTTGTGACAATAATTCATTCATTTTCAGCAGCAGATAATGAATACCCCTCTGCAGATGTCCATTCCCCCTCCGACTCAACAACACATCGCCGCCCCGCCCCAGTTCTCTATAGACCAACCGTGGATGATAAATGCACAAAACAATGTTAGTATTTTGTACAATTTATTTTTCTCAATGTTATCCTTTGTGCCTTCTTTGCCAATATTTAATATCATATTGCGGTTTCCATCATTTAGGACTTTTAAATGCGTCATATTTAAAAGTTTTATATTGTTGTTGACATTTCGTTCGACACCTAAGGATCTTATTATTACAAATTTTTAAATAATCATTAGGCAGGCCCTGTAAATCTGTGGGGTTCAGAAGTAAAACTGCTATTACCCAATTGACGAAAATAGTGTCTTGTTTAACACTCCCGTTCTGGAACGGGCACAACACAATCCTAAAAATCTTATTTTTAGAACTATTTATTCAATATTAATGATATTGAGCTGGTATTCATTGTAATCCTCATAAATATCCCAAAGAATGCAATGCGCAAAATAATTAAACAATAATGATGTTTTTCCATAGACAATTGGGACCATTTTATAAGTTAATTCTTTTTATTAGGTAACGGCAGACATGACATATGTATTTGGATGAGTTGCGTCTTAGGTCTCTTTGCTATTGGTGGGTTTCCGAGCCCCTTACAGTAGTGTGTTTTAGTCGCGACTTACCTCTTTTTACTGATGTCGGTGCGCGCTATTTAATTTTATGTAATATGAAGATTTTTATTTGTCATTTTACTTTGTGGTGAATGTAAAATATTAAAATTCTATCCCATTTGTACTTGTATGTATTTCAAAACAATCCCGATAATTCCATACCACTTCTAGTTGTATGCATTTTTAAATAAATATTATAATATTGGATTGCAACTTTCGAAACATACGTTCGTAACTCAGGACATGCACGTATGCGGTGTGTTCGCGATCACGGCACGACCGGTTGTGTCACTTTGCTCGCGCAGCTCTCGACGGGCGGGTGATTGTGAGTGATGAGACTTCAAAATACTATGGTTTCTTATAAAATGAAATTTAATAGTATCTCGTTTGCATTGTATAAGAAATTTAATTATAGGACATGCTCTGACCATTATACTTCATTAAAACGCAAATTTGAATGGGTCACTTTGTACCCTGCTCCGGCCCTCTATTCTATATTCAATCTTCCGGTACTCGAAGGTTAAAAATAATTTTATCTGGCTATAATGGCACTGATCCAAGGGTCACGTTTATTTTCAGTGCAAATTAAAAATGTTTTATTAATAAAGTTATATTATGAACTGCTGGTAGAAAATGAGTTTTGTAAAAAAGTTTACTCTCAAGTGGCTGATGGAGCTTGGTCAGAATTCATTGCCTCGTTTTCTACAGTTTATTTCCTTTCAAACCCAAACTGCTACACTCGATTTCACTCTTTCACTAAATATACTTTTCCGTTTGGATCTTTTACCACATCCAGTAACACTTCTCGAATGGTGTTCTTTGTATACCGAAGACTATACATTTCTTTATTTCATTATTTTTGATAATTAAGGAATTATATCAAATACTTAAACTAATGTATGTAATACTTTACTCATGCCTTCGAAAATTTGTTAAGGCTCAACTTGCTATAATAATTCAATTTTCACATTTTTTTACAAAAATGTGGGTTTTTATTATTCATTTATATCAGAGTTATTCAATAGATTTGACTTTTTTTTTTTTTTTAACTATTACTTGGATTGGACCTTTACATTAATATAAAACTAATAAACTGAATGTTATTTGCCATAATTAAGACAATACAAATATTATAAGAAAGACCGCGACCATTAGATGCATTTTCCGCATGCTACGAAATCGAGTTAATACACTAAATTAATGCATAAACGAAATATATTTTCTTATAATCTTGAAGCCAAGATTACAGAGACAAATCTGTAGGAAACCAAATTAGCAAAATGTTAAAAATTAATAGAGTTATAAATCATTCAATTTGCAGTACATTTGATGAATTTTTGACATTTTTAAAATATTTTGTTTTAGTAAAAACATGCGTTTTTAAATAATATACTATATATACTCACATGCTTTGAGGCTTCAACTACTATGTAAAACTAAATTTAATACCAGAAACACAATAATCATTTTTTAAATAATATATTTTCCGTCTTATGAAATACAATATTATTAATTATCTCTCACAGCGGTAGTATAATCTGCGCTCCGATAGATTTTAATTAAATTTACCTATAAAACACATTTTAATACAAATTTTGACAACAATATGAATTAATATTATACTTATTCTCGATACCAATTGCTTATTTTTGTAAATTGTATGGTTTTGAGCTGTTTTTATATGAAAACAGTTTATAATTATGACATTTAAATATTAAACATACGTCGAAATTCATGTCACCGATTGGAGTGTTTTAGAATCTGATAGCGCATGAAATTCATTAATTCACAAGATTCAACGTGAAATTTGCGAACCCGTGATTTTTTTTGTTTGGTTTGGTTGTCATTAATAGTCAATAATTACACATTATTGTTCTGAAATTACTGCCTCCTGTGACTCAAGATGCCTAAGGTCAAAAAGTATCCATTGACACGCTCTAGGAAATGTTCCAACAAAATTTTAAATGGTTATAAACTTTTTGGAAAAAAAATCGCAACGTAAGTTGATAATTTTTACCATTCCTATAACAATTATCTATTTGATTTAACAATATAAATCACATAGCTTAATATACATATATTATGTAGTGCAGATAAATTATTTTCTATTAGAAATACATATCCCTAAAGATAAATAATTTTATCAAAAGTCATGACAGACCTGTCTGATTGATACAAATGTATTTGTTATAGTCATATAAATGAATAAACACGTATTTTAATATTTTAGACATAAAAATATACTAAATACCAATAACCAATAATAATAATATTATAAATTATTTTCAGGATGTTTCCGAACTGAGCATTGAATGTGTGGACTCGTGTGAACTTCCTAAATTGGATGGCAAAAGAGTGGTCGACATACATCAATTCTTTTCTCAAATTAATCAAATTTACTCCCACAAATCGATGTTTGGGTGCACATGAACGAATATTGAATATGTGAAAGAACATAAAGTTTTATTTCTAAATTCAGTTTAAAGTGTGATTTGAATACGTGTAAAGAAAAAAACAACGAAATTCTGAAGAACGATAATATGCTTGATGAACAACTAATTATTTAACAGTGAATAATAATACTTTTGTCATATTTTCATTTATATTTTAATATTAAATATATATGTAATTTATTAAAACAATAAATAAATATTTAATAAAAAACCTTTTTTTTTATTACAACCGGAGTATGATTATTATATAATATTACCATGAATAGTTTTCTCTTCACAAATACAGCTGCTTCAAAAGTTATCAATGTTATTTATCAGTATAAATTTACGTCAATTTTTTCCTTATAAATCGGGGCTAAATTGTAATATTTTATAATCATATGTTTATCAACACAAACAATGGTTTTTATCATAAACATAACAATTCTTAGGTGAGAACTTTAACAAATTATTTAATTTTCGCTTGATAATTTCAAATGGCAACACATATGTATTATGAATGTTGAAGAAATGGCTATTTTCTGATAGCTTTATTACCTTGGAATTTAAGAAAACCAACAATTGTATACTTGTCATTTTCTATTGATACCTTTCACTCTAGCAATATTTACGTAAAAAATAACACACTTTTATGTTTACTTGATATTGTAAAAGAATTAACTATTAGTGTCATCTTGAAAGGGTATGCAAAATGCAAAAATATCTCAAAATTCAAACTGGAAAAATGAAAGTTGCCTCTTAATTCAACATCACAAATAAATTAGTGATATGAAATTAAACATCGATATAAGTTATTTAAGTATCTTAATTCACGTAAAGGACAGTACAGAGTAGTGCACAGAGTAAACTATTATTCATTATCTGTAGAATAACAACTGATACTTTACCGATACTGATATTGACTTATACTGTCAAATCTCTGGAAACAAGAGATCAGTCTCATCAGCCGCCAACAAATAGTATTCTATTATATTTATTGCATGTAACGGAAAGTAAATGTTTATGTACGACTTAAACATGAAGATATCAACTGGAAATGAAAGAGAACAGTGTTGAGTGTTATGAAATTTTTTATTTACTGAAAGGAATAAAAAAAATCAATGATTATTCAAAAATAATCTTTATGTAATAATGTTTCCAGCAATCTGGTCAGACGGGGGGTTCTAGCAACCAACAACAATTCCAGTTACAGCAGGTGACGTTGCAACCTCCTCCTCGTCCGCCCACACACGTCAATATTCCCCCACCCGGAGTGCACATCCCTCAACACGCTGGTCCATTAGTAAGTCTAACCCATATTTATATGAATTAGCCCAGTACATCTGCCGACAAGTCTTTATAACCTGGATCTGTATCGTTAATCTCTTTTACCTGATATCGCTGCTATTACAGAACACAAAACCATGAATTCATCAGTTCTACGCTGGCTCTTGTCAAAGCTATACTGTTGTTTATGCGCTCCATAATATTTTGTTTTATACTTTTTAATACACTTTCAAAAAAATATTGAATGCAAAGCGTTAATATAATATTTTGATTAAAAAAATACTTATATATGCAACGTGCAAAGTTTTATGTATTGTTTACATCTTTGAATTACTGAATTTTTACTAAATACTAAATTACTACATTACATTATAATAATATTATTTCCAGGTGCCACCTCCGCAGCTAGTCCAGCTCTCAGCCCCCCCTCCCCCTACTCCCAATGCTCCGCACACCGCCCCTCCTGTCCTGGTGGTTGGCCCCCCACCTCCCCAGCCACTTTATCTGCCCCCTGACCTTGTGGCTTCTTCTTCCCTGGGCACCTTCTCCCTTGTCCAAGGGGGGCTGGTATATCATCAGGCGCCTCCCGTGCAAACACAAGCACAGATCGGAGACGGACAAATGATGAATGCTCAGCAAAATGATGGAACTATGTCGATGAATCCACACTCTCAACCACCCCCGCAAATGATCATCACACAAGTGCAACTTGATCCCAATTCCCAAATGATCACGCCGAATGATCAAGTCTCGCACAATTTTCAAACAAGCAATCAACAAAAGTTTCACGTTATCGGACATGTTCAAAACCAATTTAATAGAGACGAAGGTGTACAACAATCTCAACAGATGATGAGACAAAATCAAGAAGGACAAAATGACAACTTTTCTCATTACTCGACAAATCAAACGACCAATCCAAATGCGACAATAATGAATTCTCCCTATCAGACTAATATGGTAGGATCTAATTCACATTTTTCAACAGTGGATCAAGAAAACCAAAGTCAATTGAGACACATTAATATGGGACACCATAGTGCTCACCTGCAACAAGCAGATCAGGAGAGTGCAAAACAAACATCAAGGCAAATGCAATCAGGAATGAACCAACAAAAACTTGAAAACCAACGACAGATAAATACTCAAATGCCACCGAATCAGAACCAAATTCAACCAAATCTGCCTACAAATAATTATCAATCCGTATCAGATAATCGCTCATCACAAACACTCCTAAGTCAGATGCCCCCAAATCGACCCCCTCATCAATTGATTTCTGAAGGACCTCCATCAAATCAATTACAAGGCAATAATCAGTTTTCAAATCAGCAGGGTAACAATCAAATCCCACAAAATTCTATGAACTCCAACCAACCATCCAATCAGATGACATCACCTCTGCAAGACTCCAGTCAGATAACCGCTAATCAACAACAAATGAGACAAATGCCACCTAATCAGTTTCCCTCTGATAACAATAATCAGCAGCCGATGAATCTCCAACAAGTAAATCAGCAGATGAATCCGCAATCTTATTCTCAACAAGACACTCAACAGCAACCACCAAATCAGAGGAATTTTATTCAACCTTTTGTCTCCAACCAAGCTGATCTGAGGCAGGAACCTAAAAGACATGAGAATCAGGCTAGAAACAAGTCTAGCAAGGGAGGAAGAAATCGACGAGGATTGAGAAATAACAGGCAATATGTTTATCCTTGGAGTAGAAGCGAACAGGACAGACCAAACCAACAAAGTGATCCTGTCTGGCAAAGAAAGGAAAGTGTTAGAGAATTTGAGTATGACCGTAAGGTCAATGAGTTTCAGCGTAACAATAGTGAGAGTCGACCATCCCGGTTTCAGCCGCCGGATAGCGACAGTGTAAAGCCTCAGTTGGAAGACAACCGCCAATCCGTTCAATTCAGAAGTGACGAAGATGAAATTCACAATCAACAGGATAATAAAAGTGTGAAATCCAACAGTTCTGGTGCTCAGATTTCCAACAATCAAAGTGGACAACGTGTGTTTCCTCATCAATACGGACATGGTGACTCTAATCAAACCATGGTGAGTGCACTTTTATGTGGTAAAGTTAAGTTCCACTAATATTGCATTTTATTAATTTTTTATTCTTTTAGCAATTAAATCGCAATAGAAGTGATACAGAACATCAACGCAAAGAGAGGTCACCTGAAGGAGGGCGCAAACGGAAATTTGAACAGGAGGTAATTATATTTTTAATTATTGTTATAAATTTATCATTCTTTGTAATTTATATTACAATGAAGGTGATATATTGTTGCACAGAGTTGCCAAACTTAGGAAAATTAATAATATTTTTACACACAGATGCACAATATGAATATTTTATATATATTAATGTTACTTATTTTGTGTGGCTATCGGTTTACTCAAAGGTATTTGAGATTCCGTGTAACATATAGGTTCGAAATTTTGTCATCAAAAGTACTGTCGCTGTGGCATAGTTGGATAATGCACCTTCCCCAGTTTGGAAAGAGATCCAGGTTCGAATCCCGGTAGCGCAACAACAATATTTTTAGATAAAATTGATTTTATATATATATATATCTTTCTAACTAATACATTTAATTAGTATTTAAAATATCACAGACCTATGTTCTGAATAATTACAACTTCACAATAAGAATGTATTCCCTTAATAACAAAATAATTAATAGATTTTACGTGTGCTGTAAAAGATTATTACATGAGTATGATATTTGCAGAGTGTATGGGCAGGCAAACCTGACAACAGCGATGTAGGGAAATCCAGTCACAAGAAAAGATTTGACCAAGAAGATTACAAAGCGGGTGTTGCGGGGTAAGTGAACAATATTTGTAATGATAACAATTTAAAGAAGTAATCTTTCCCATCTCAGAGGCAGCCCAATTTTGAGAAATATTTTTAAATAATGTTTATTTTTATACCTTTATGCTACATTTTCAACTGCGGGGAGATGCCACGATGCAATGAAGTACATCTCGTCATCATCCGACATCTCATCACAATGGATATATAGGCTCAAGAGACAGGAATAAGAAGCTGGAAGATTGAGTCTAATATACACTGATGACTGATGATATTAAGGCTAGATAATAAATTCTCTGCTAGCCAACATTTTGGGCTACCTAATAGCATTTATTTTGAATGCATTCAAAATGAATATTGTTAAAATTTCCTCATAAAAGTTTTTCTTGTCTAAGGCGGATCGTCATTCTATGGTAAATGTTATTTATTTTGAGTATTTATGATGTGTTAAATAAATTTTTATTTAATTATACATTGTTCCAATTTTGCTCAGCATTAAGATATTGTAGCGAAGTTTGATTCAAATCTTCTACAATTTCTGTACCCTGATGATAACTAGCTGGTTCCTGTCAACTTAAGAGTGGAATTCTCTTTGCGATTTGATATACAGCTAGAGTGATGGAATGCTCAAAAGTGTGCTAAAAATTTGTTATATTTCCATACTCCATAATTCTGTTTTTTTTTTTAAATGTTTTTAAAATGGCTAAAGTGAATGCAAATGGTCATATCGAATGCATTGTTTGACTTCACCAACATGTCAGAATGACAACACTGAAATTATTACTTAAATAATAAGCATGGCTTACGTGTTCAAATTTGTGATGTTGAATATGTATGTCAAGTCGCAAAGCATATCCCTATTGTCTGAAGAAATCATGTGTTGACATGTTTATAGGTCCTGTTGCAGTTTCGTTTGTTCACTCTAAACCTTTTAAAATTATATTCTATGTGGGACTTATTTTTTATTATATTATGGATCAAGAATTGTGGAAAATATTGAATTTGGAGCTGAAATTTTTTATTTTTTATAGCAGCTGTCTCTAGTTTCTGTTTCTTGGAAGGATATCCAAGTGTTTCAAACAAGTTGCAGATTAGTCAGCCGTTGCATAGACAGCCCATCCAAGTTTTCTAATTTATTACAATTTCAATAATCTCATAAAATTTTATATAAAAAGCTCAATTGTTTTATAATAATTGGTGGCAATAGTGATCAGAATAAATATACTTCATTATGTATATGTCAAGGATTTAAGCCACCTCTGACCTAAATGCTCATTGACAAATGAAAAAGCTGCCTGTGGAGCTCTTTGAACCAGATATGGGAAAAAAACAATTTTAAATACAAATTAAATGTATTAATTAGAAAGATATAATATATAAAATATCACAGATCTATGTTCTGAATAATTACAACTTCACAATAAGAATGTGTTCTCCTTAATAAAAAAAACAAATTATTGGGAAAGCGGTGGTCAACCCTGCAAATTAAAGAATATTTAGAAAGAAGAAATCGTAGATTCACCATAGGTTTCCATGGTGAATGCACCATAGAAATAAAAAAACTTTTTGAAGGTAATCAAATTATTCCTTGTCCTGGATGTTCACATGTTCTAGTCCAATATGGATTTGATTTTAGGTTAAAAATAATTGTGGATTATTGATTATTTACCAATTACCTAAATTGACGCCATCGTCCAGATCTTTAATATGATAGTTTTTGTCTTTAACTTCTCTTTACGTTATTGGAAACTACAGCTCTCACTATCAGTTTGACTCAAGCTTAAAGTTTGTTCACATTTCATTAGTATTTTAATTTAACTAGATATGTTATTTGTTCATAAGTAAGTATATTATTGTTATTTGTACTTATTATTCCATGGTAATTTACTTTGACTACTGTTTGTGACAGTATTGAATCTACCATATTTGTACAATTAATTTGGTTCCGATACAGAACACAGAATTTAAACATTCTTAGAAAACATCAAACAGTAAAAGCTCGTTAATACAAACTATATTTCAAAATTTCTTATAATTCAAAAATTTTATCCCCCTCAAATTAATTTTTATACAAACTTCTACCTATAACCTGAAAATCTCAATAATTTTTAACATGAAATTATTTTAAGGCAATTGAAATTTTTTTTTTACATGTGGTCATTATAAATCTGAACGTTTGTAAGTATTTTTATACATGCACCATCTCCGCCACGACCGGCCCCTAATCTCTATGGGATTTGACCTTGCATAACAGTAAATACATCCCTGAACGGATGCCGCGCACATCAAGTTTCAGAGTTTTAAAGTTTTATATTTTCATTTTTAAATGCCTATCTTTATGTTTTTTTACATTTAAAACAATTCTTAGTTATTTTTGTGTACAATTGCATGAAAATATTACTATCATCTGACTCTTTTTTGTATTTTTAGTTGTGAATTTCATGAAAACTGACACTCTTTTGAGAATTTTGGTGTCTTGTGTATTTTTATTGCGTTCTTATGTTAAATTTTTGTCTTTTTCGTATCTTATTTTGCCTGTAGTTTAACAATTTCTAAGAAAATAGATTTAATTAAATGTGTGGACAATAAAATTGACAGTAAGGAAAATATCACGAAAAAATAAGGTATTTCCAACTCGACCGTTTCAACAATTTTGAAAAATCGCATCATAAGTTGAAGGAAAGTAACACGCATCAGTGCAATTTGCTCAGCAAAACACGAAGAGCTGGAAAGCCGGTTGTTTGAATTTTTTTCTCAGATGCATGTGGTCAATATTTCAATTTCTAGTCCAATTCTCACAGAAAGGACGTTTATTGGCCAATAAATGAATTTGGAGCCTCCGATGGTTGAGTTAACAGATTTAATTCAAGATTCAACATAACATGCTTTTCAAAATATGGTGAAAGCCAAAAAGTTGACGAAATAGAGGTGGAAGAATTTAAGAAAAATGAAAGCAACATTGGCCAAATACATGTATGTACATATTTAGAAATGTTTTGAATAAAGGTATATTTCAAGTTCACTTATAAATTATGACTATTAAACTAACACACTACTTTTCGAATTCAAAAATCTAATTTTTCTTCCCCTCAATTTCGTATTAAAGAGCTTTTACTGTATACAGAAAATAGATAAAGCACATTTTAAACTCAGATCTATATGAACACTAACAATCTCTATTCGAAGAGAAATATGCAGATACTTCTATAACTTTTATATTTCTTACATATTAATGGTGTTATGAAATTTTATTTATTATTTCTTAATAAATATATTTTTTTAAATATGTACATCTCCCAAACGGTCTCTGACAACTGTCCAAGATTGTAATGTGATACAATTTAATGAACCAATGCTAGAGACAGAATCACATAAATAAAGGTATGACAATTTCCAAGAAAAAAGTCAAAATAAAGATATTATTTTTCTTTAAGGCTGGAATGAGCAGATTTTCACAGGGCCGGTGCTCCTTTTAATTTTTAGTATATGTATCTTGTTTTTATTATTAAACATATGTAGATATTTTTTTTTAATAATAATGAAGTAAAAATCAGTGAGCTTATAACTGGTAGGCAGACCGAGGGAAGTAGGTGAACAGGTGGAGATCATGTGTGAGGAGCGTGCTCATAAGGACGTGGAATGAAGTTAATGTAAGCGGAAACTACCAAAAGTCAGTTTATTGTAAATGAGCTGGAACCAACCCAACAAGGCAAGAATGATAGAAAATCAGCAATCCCGCATTGACTTCACAATCAATATTAATATCTTGTACATTTCTGCATTCAGAGATAACTATAACTCTTATAAGGTGTAGGTTGCAGTGCCTGGAGCCGTTCTCGCATTCCATCATGTTATCTAACTATCACTATCCCATATTGCACAGAGGGCAACTTTAGGTGAAATGGAATTATTTATGTATTTCATCTTAAATATATTATTTTATGGAAGGAAGTTTTTTTCAATATCTGTATGCAGTTGTACGACATATGTGAATGTGCACTCTTGTGGATGATTCAATCTTATGTTTCACAGCTCAGATATGATTCAATCTTATGTTTCACAGTTCAAATATGATTCAATCTTATGTTTTCCACCCCTTGGAACCTAGGTCTTTCAATGATACCGATTAACAAACCCCTTCTTCTCTACATCTCTTCACACACCCCAAACTAGGCCTGCCCAAATCTATGTATCCTGTGTGGAGGCTTTAATTATGTAATATATTCCTTCTGGAAACCTAATTTCAATAAAATAATTTTAAATTTCTCGAGAACAATAATATGCTTACAACTCCGCTTTTAGTAAAAATTAATTTCTGTATTTCGTGCTTTTATCATTTGCGTCTTTCAATTACTTTTATTTAACCAGATGCTAAAGTTAAATTATACGGCTATATATGTTGTACAATAAAAATGTGCCCCAGCTTTATTTTCGGTAATATTTTGCATTTCTTTGATTCAGAATCGATTCTATGTGTTTTAATATTTTGCATTTTAATATTTTATATGTTTTTCTTTTCAAGAAAAATAAAAATATTCAATTTTTACTGTCTATATTCTATAGACATCTTTTCAAATATTAATTTTCAAACTAAGTCAGAATGAATATAAAAATAAGAATGCCTCATGGCTACCAATGTGGACCTTTTATCAACCTTTGAATCTATAAGCAGGTATTATATTTGTGATTATATTTTCAATTATACTTCAATATGGTTAGACGAAAACTGTGCCAATAATATTTCCAGAATGCAGAAATTTATATGGATCCATATCGAGAATACACTGAATTCTATTTTTATAACTAACAGATTATGTGTATTTCTAATTTGTTTGATGGATAAATTTAATCCTGATCCTTTTAAAGGTTTCTAATGCATCGTCATATGTGAAAAGTGAAATCCTCCAACCACCAGCATACAATAATACAGCATTCACAGTGACATCTTGCACCTTCATTCTTAATTAGGGGACTATTTGACTCACCACAGATTGCAGTATGCAAAGTGTTTAGCGTGTGAGTCAGTAACGTATCCGATACAATTTGTAGCAATGTTTTAATATGTACTTGACATGTTTCAAACATTCCTCAGATGTCAGAGTTCGGGGAAATCTCCAAACAGCAAGCCTTTCAAGCTGACTGAATCTATGAAGAGCGAAAAGAGCAGCTTCAGTAAATGGTCTGACAAGAAAGGTATTTTGTTTGCTATTAATAAGGAAGACAAACATTATTTTAGAAAATTTACTCCCTTATATCTCAACCCCTCGTATTTTTCCCTTATAGTTTCTCCAACGCCCAAATAATTATATAATATGTACATAAATTTAACAGGTACCGAGTATGTCTCTGGCTGGCCTTTTGTTTTTGTTTGAAAGTTGCTTTTCTAATATAATAATTTTTTTACAGGCATTACTACATTTTTCAATTAATATGAATTGTATTTCAGCCATGTCCGGCAGTTGATTTTTTTTTTTTAAATATCACAAGATTTGGTCAGAAATATCTTCTTTTGTGTTATGTCTTTTGCTATTTATCATTTTTTTCAATAGCTCGAAATCAAGGAAATGCTGTGGAGGGAATTCTGTGAAAAAATCATGCATTGAAATTATTTAACATATTTTGTTAACTGTACGATGATTTAATTTAACCAGATTTTTTACTTATAAAGGTGGTGAATGAAGGAACTCATCGTGGAAGAGTGTCGTCGATGCTCTAGCACAGTTGTGAATATGAAAGTTTTTCAGTTGAGGCAAAAGACAATTTTATATCAAATTATTCCTATACCTGTTTTTGTAAGTGTAATGTCTTGCGGCCGTCCGTTAATGACCGGCTGCAATATTCTGAGTTGTACTGTGGAAGTTGAATCAAACTCCTTTGTTTAAATTTATTCAAGCAAGATTACAGAGTATTTACAACAGTATAGTACACTTAAAGATAGTACTAGATCGCGTCTGAGTCCAGAAGCAAGAGAGCTCGCCCAATGAGCGCGTCCGCTTATGAGCCTTGCCCCTACCTATACACGCAGACGTTCCACTCGTTCTTCTCGCCGCGCGACACATACATAACTCACGGACGTAAGCGTTGCTCAATTGGGTTTTTTTTTTACTGGATGTAATCGGTCAATAATGACGGGAAATCAATAATTTTTACAATGTTAATTTATTTTTAATCAATCTCTCTATAAATTTCGCTTACGTCTATATGAACTTTGATACCTAGATAAAAAGTATGCAAGTACCTACTTATTTATTCTGTTAATCAACAATGTTCCACATTCAAAATAATTGTGACAGATTCGAAGGTCTGCTTTTGTTTAAAATTATTTATTGAAATATTGTTGTTTTACAATGTTGTTTCTATCTGTCATGCGTGAATGTGCATGTTGCCTAGAAACAAAATTGTACAACAATCGCAGGCGTAGAGAGACATTAGGTATTATATATGCAGGATTAACTTGTAAATGTTGTATAAATTTATTATTCAAAATCATTGTTGATTGATTAAAATTACAATCAGTGACGTGACTATGACTATATACGTAATAATGTTTTTGTATAAATCCCAAAATCATAAGTTTATTAAGATTCACAACTTTACAGAGCATTGACAACATATTTCATATTTTTTATTTGCATTGTTATAAATATTTTATTGTTGAGTAAAAATAAAACTGCTCCTATTAATCATATCCATTTTAATCAGTAATATGCTTGTATAAAAAAGACTAATCGCCGTTTGAAAATTTAATAACCCTCCCATTTTAACTTTCTTACAATAGCAAAGCTCATAATAATTTTTAAATACTTTTACTTTACAATATCTGTTTCATCAGGTATCTGTTTGAACTTTTCCTTTTTCTTATATCATTTATAAAACATGATTCTTAAAAAATACTAGACTCTCAAAACTTATTTTTCATATCCGTAAAGCCTTTGGTGTAAAAGAGACAATTTAGGGGACACTAAAACAGTTAAGGAAATGAAGTGTTACAATTGAGAAGAATGAACAAAATATCTTATTTTTCCAGTTTGAAATTTAAGGAAAACTGCATATTTCATACCCTTTTAAGAATTATTAACAAAATTGTCAAAATTTTAAATTGCAATTTACATAAATATTGCTAGATAGAAAAGTTTTGATGGAGAATTGAGAATAAAATGGTTGGTTTTCTCACATTCGAGTCAAACTATCGGTAATGCAAATTTTTTAAACATTTATCATAATAATACATTGACATAATGTCGTATTGTCTCATAAGTCATTGTGTTTTTTTATAATATTTTTATAAATATTATATAAACTAGTAGACTCTCAATTATTTGGGATAGATGGTGAAAAAAAATCCTGGTTAATCAATTTTCCCAGTTGATCCAAAAGCATTAAAAAAATATTATAAAGTTATAAAAATCTACAGCACAAAAGTTTCACACGTGTGTTTGTACAACGCAAATGCTGACCATGATGTAGGGTTGTCAAATAATTTTCAGCATAAATATTTATTTTGCACAATTATTATTTATTTCACTGAAAAATTCAACAAAAAAAATATGAAAGTAATGAGGATTTTTAATGATATATTTTGAATATTTCTCTACATCATTTTTTTTCAGCGAGAGCGCTGTCATCCTACTACTCGAGGTAGCCAAGAAATGATTTCCTGGTTTAAATTTCGCAGACAGTGTTGATTTTTTTTTGAAGAAATCAACTTATCTTCGTCATTATTAGGATGCACGGTTTCATTTGTTGCACGTTCTAAAATATTTTTGTCATTTAATACTCCGTGATCAGTTACACTTTGGTCTGAATGAAGCCAATCACTTGCCGATTGCTCATCAATATTCCACACCTGTCAATTCGTCACAAATTTAGCGATACTTATTCTTCATAATTTTCATTAAAATTCATGTCCAATCCGGTTTAATCAGAGATTTAAAATTGCTCCGGCATAAGATCTTCGGTTTTTATTAATGCTAGAAACTTGAGGCGAATTCTCGTGCAGCTAGAGCAAATGCTGTTAAATTTTTTGCCTTGGAACGGTAATTTGTCGAATGACGTGCCTCTATTTAAACCATGTTAATCATCCAGAAGGCGCATTAAAATCGTCCTGCAACTTTAATTTGTTATAAAAATATTGTGTTATGGCTGCGCAAATAAAAATAAAGTGTGGCACCCCTGATAGCAAACCCCGCCGCTGTCATAAATTACCGCGCTATGCTCTATCATACACAATTGACAATGACAACTTACTGAACTAATCTAATCCTTATAAAACAATAAAAATATTAAATAACGTTTTGAGAGATCACTCTTCGGACACGACGGACGGCTGAAGTGCTCAACTCTAAAATACATGAACAATGTGGAACATTTTCAAGAAAAATAATATTTTTCAATGGTTTCAAAAATAAGTTCTTGTTAATCCACATCCCGGTTGATCCAATCCGATCCTGGATAATCGGGAGTCTATTGTACAAAACACACATGACAATAAATAATAGCTTGCTTCACAGTCAACTCTGTACTGTTCTTTACATACTTTTGATATAAGTTTCTGACACGAGTCTCTGTGTACATGTGCCGTAAATATATTTATAGATTTAGTTTTTTCAGTGTTTTGCAACAGCTTTTTAAAAAATATTTGTTATCACAATTCAAAATTGAAAATGGCACTTGAGATTAAAAAAATCTCAATTATGTTTAGTCATGAGTAGTTAGTTACCACCAAACAAATTTATAACAATGGAGATCTATCATATCTTGTAAAATAGGTGAATAATCATGTACGATCATCATACAACGCTCTCCCTCAAATGGAGAAAACGGCAAAGATAATTTCAACAACCGTGTCTGGGAGCTGACACCGCATCCATGTCGCTATCTAAGATTCGCTTCTCAATTTATAGCAATTTCAAAATGTTGAACTACCAAGATGGAATTCATTTATTATTATTGAATAGACAAATAGCTGACTGGGAGCCCAACACGGTGCGGCAAGAAGTGCTTTTTTTAATTGATAATAAATTTTTCACTAAAATATTATTTCAGATGAAGAATATATATTTATATATCAATCTTTTTCATTTCAGATGGAGAATGTATGTGGGTTAAAAATTTATCTTGTTTTTGTTTTTAGTCAACAACATAAATGATACCAGAATTGCATGAGTTTACAGTGCACATGTGTTTATAGAAGACTTTTGTATGCTATCTATTGTATAATTTACAGTTTCTGTATGCGGTCTATTGTATAATTTACAGTTTCTATATTCATATTTCACAATTTACAGTTTTGTTTACAGTCAATCACAAAATATCATTAATTAAATAAAATCAATTAAAATGTCATACATTCAGTACTTAACTAATAATAATATGTATTACATATTACAGTGATTGATAGCAGACCCAATAAGAGTATAACTATTTATTCCGTAAACATCCCAATATGCCATATTTAAAATGTGTAGAATAATTCTACAGGAGTGCTCATGCATTGAAGTATCGTGTCAAGCATATTACATGGTAGACCGCATATTGAACCGGCATAAAGTATGTTCATAACTAGGTTAACCATAGATTTCATTTCTAATTTAAAATAGGAAAGGCGAATAAAGCACCTTCAAATCGGGTTTTTTATGTTTTGATTGTAATTTTTAATAGAACCTTTTGATATGTACTAACATTTTTTTCCAGTTAATTATTTTGTTATATTTTAATAGAATTTCAAGTATTTTATGTATGTAAACTTGATTAAAAATTTTCTGACCAAGTCTGGTAAAAACAATTATAATATTTTGTATATTTTATTAAATGCTTTCGGTGTTTAGGTGAATCCGTAAAGAAATTAGAGAAACCCGACAGACCCGACCCAAAAAAAGAAGACCACGATGGAAAAGAAAAACTGTCTCCAAAAAAAAATGACGGACAAGAAGAGAAAGCAAATGAAAAGTTAGTGAATTCAAATATATTTCTACCTAAAATAATTTTACCACACCAAACACAGGCTATATGCAAATTATTGGTAACATAATGTTATGCAAATCCATAATAATATAATTCAGTTAATAAACATCACCTATTTTCTATAGCTTTTTAACAGAATGTTCTTAAATGGAATTTGGTTGTCATTTAGTGCTAAAGAACTGATTTAAATGATGATTCATCCTCCTAATCCATTCACGTAGGCCACTCTTATAAAACACCCAACTGCTTAGGTTTCTTGCAATTGTCACATGCTTAATTTTTTTAAATATTTTATACTTTTTTATTAAATTGACATTATTGTCGTTTGATAACTTTCATTCTGGCTCCCGTTCAATAAGTTTTTCAATAATAGATGCAGTTGGATCAGCTTTAATTTTAGATGCATTTAGTTCAATAATAATCAAAATATAATTATACTGAGAGATATTTGTTTTTTGTAGTTTTTTTTTATAAATCCATGATTTATGGCAGCTAGATCGAGCACATTATAACAGACATGCCCAGGCCATCTTCGAGTTCCTGCTCCTACAAATATTTCTAAGCCATTTGGTTTAAGATATCCATTCCATATTTTGTGGAATTATAAAATTGGATAGTTTCCAGAAGTTTGTTTTTGTGTGTCTCGTTTGTGTTTTCTGGTGTAAGGTACTCAAAATCAATAAATCACATTGGGTATTATTACCAGCCTTCAAAGTAAATGTATCATAGCGTGGAGTATGTATAATTTTGCAAGTTGCTGATATTTCTTATATGTATTGAAATATTATTTTGCGAATACAACTTCCAATCAAAATGTTGCTAATGACACTGAGTAAAAAGATGACTTGATACATTTGAAAACCAACTGAGTATAAGCAAAATACTGGCTGATATGTTATGATCAGACAATTTGTCTAATTGACTGAATTGACTGTCAAGTTAATGGCTGCAGTCTTTGTAGGAATAATGCAGGGCATTTTGAAAAGTGAATGAGACACAAATGTTATATTTCAACTACGGATGTCCAAGCTCTATAATTTCAATGGTCATAAAAGGTCAAATTGATATAAAACATAATGAGCTATATATCTTCAATTGTTATAGAGTTGCTGTCAAAATGCAGGCACCGGTCTTTCTAGTGTTAACAATAACTTTTTTCATAATTACGAAATATGATAACATGTATTTTTCTAGATCTACCGAAGCCCCCTGGACCGAACAACGTACGGAATTCAAAAGCAATCCTGTGCAATATTCAAATACTAATCAGTTCCAAGGGCAATCGGGCCAAGTTGTCAGTGATATGGGAAACCGACAATACCAACAAAACTATCAACATCAACCTTACATGAACACAGCCCAAATGTTCCAAGGAAATCTGCCATACCATCTTCAACCTCCTCCGCCACCGCCGCCTGGTCAAACGCAAAACAATTCCATACAACTGCAACCTAACATGCAATTCAACTTACCGCAGGGAAACAACAATGCGCCACCCAACATGTTAATGGCGAATTCCAATATTCATCACGGATTTGGACAAAATCCTTTAGGACATGCTATGTCAAATGTTTCCCAAAATGTACATCCAAACATGAACTCCAATGTCCCATCTCAATTACAACCTAATATGACTCCTAATGTCGGCCAAAATTTACATCCAAATACACAGTACGATATGAGTCAAAACATCATGACCAATATAGCTCATCATATAGTCCCGAACAATAACTACATCTTACCACCTAATATGCCACCAGGAATAAATCAAAATGTTCCATTGAATATTGGACAAAATCTTCACCCAAACGTTGGGCAAAATATGTCACCAAATATGGGACAAATTATGCCCAATCAATTACAAGTCATGTCCCAAAACATGGGACAGAATATCCCTCATAATTTAGGTCAAAATTTAATGCCTAATATGGCGCAGAGTCCTTCGTCTTACATGGGCCACAATGTCCCTAATAATATACAGCACACTTTGGGCCAAAATGTAATGAACCAAAACATGAACACGAACATGGGGCAATCTGCTCCCAGTAATGCTGTACAGAATATTCCCCCAAATATAAATCAAATGACTCAACAAAGCATGACGGGTAGTATGGGTCAAGGTATGCCTTCGATGATGGGTACCAACTCTCCAAATATGAACCAGAATGCACCCATGAATATTCCAAATAATATTAATCAAAATATGCCGATGAGTATGCAGTCCATGGGCCAGATGCCTCACAGTATGGTTCCTTCCATGGTGCCGCCCCCGCCAAACGGTGTCGGGCCCCCTCCCATGATGCCCCCCAACATGGCCAGCAGACCGCACATGGCCCCTCCGCCGCCACCGCCCAACGTTCACAGCATGACTTCACAGCCTCCGTATCCTTATTGGGTTAATTAAAAGTTTGAGTAAATTATTCTCACGCAAGTGCTACACATTTTTTATTTAACTTTTCTGTATAAGAAGTTCACTACTTCAATGAAAGAATTTGAGGGTCCGATTAAAACTGGCATACCTCGATTTCACGTCTCATTTATTTCATTCATTTAAATTTAAGGAAACCATTCACCTTACGTAGTTAAAAATCAAACAGGGCCTAACTAATACCTAAAGTGTTACTCACATTGTTTTTATAGTTGTGTATTTTTTTAAATGCACGGGTGGACAATTCATAATTATTTTAGAAATCATTATTAGTATTATCTATTTAAATTTATTTGATGAATTTGTAAATAATGTACATTTTAAAGATCCCCATTCATCATGTCTTAGAAAGTTCTTTACAATTGTATAATGATATGTAGTTTATGTTTACTATAAAACAGTGTAACTTATTCACATACTGTATTTTTAGTGAGAATGCAAAATTCTGCATGTATGGAGCGATGTAATTTATTATTTTAATTGGGTAATTTCACATTTTTGTATTACCTTTAAAATCTAAGAGAAACAATATATATTTTCTTTATATACATTCATTAATAAATGTACCATTTTAAACACGGGTTTTATGACTCAGATGAGAATAGAAATCTTCTGGGTTTATTCTACCGTGAGTCAGTTTATGTTGAATATAATTAACTTTATACAATTTTATTCATCTAAACCCCCAACATGTTATATTTTTTTCCCTACAACTGACAGCGCACTTATCAGAAAGGGCCCTATGTGTATTTTTTACGGGAAATGCTTATTGTTTTTACATTACATTTGCATGAAAGTATAATGTAAAAAAAATGACCTTAAAATAAAACTATCTGATACATGATATATATATCATGTATAATATGCAAAGTATCTATGATGAATAATAGGCAATAACATCATATTTTTAGGATATTTCCTATAGTCAATGAGTGCACATCATTTTACAAGTTTAGGTATTATTTTATTATTTAAAATTATGAACAAAATTATTTTTTTTATATCTTTTTAGTAAGTACGATAGCAAATTAAATTTTACAACTCACACACACATATATATGAAGGGTCCACTGCAAGAACGTTAAATATCCGTGTAAAGTGATTTTGAGATATCTGCATTTAAAGGTTGCATAAATCATGGCTGTTGACAAGTAAATGAAAGTATTTTTTTTTTATGAAGTATACATATAATAGTACTACTATTACCAATAAAAAAATTATATAAGATTTTATATTATATAACCAATAAAAAATATATTGTCATGCAATTCTAGCCGTGTCGCTTTTAGAAAAGGTTATTTTTCCCGGAACTGTGAGCGATATTGAACATTTTAGAAATGAACAAAGTTACTCTACAAACTAAGCTATCAAATGGCATTCATAACTCCAAAAAGATAATTTTTTGATATTCAACGGTCTTGCAGTGGACCCTTCATATATGTGATATCAACTCATAGATATGTCATATAATTATTTGTACTATTGTAATTTGTTTTCATAAATGAAAAAACAAATAAATTCATATACGCATAAGTTTTTATTAAGTGATCAATTTTAAAATGCAATCATCCTTTTACTAATTTCACTTTATTTATTAAGAAAATTGACTGCATTTTAAATATATACTGTGAAAAGAAAGACAATGTTTCCTTGTATTGCATCACATCATATATTTTTTAAGTAGTTGAATTTTAAATCTCCCCCAAAATGTCAAGTCTGTGTGCCAACTTAGAATTTGGCCTTTAGAAAAAATTTGTAATAATCTATACTCTTCTCATTTCATCTGTTTTGATTAGAATAGTTTCATTATAGGATGAAGTCATAGTAAACATCTATAGTACTTTTATTTCACTCACTATTATGGGAAAAAATGAACTTCATCATTTATGTATGCATATAAATAGTTAATCATTGTTGGTTGTAAGTATTTAACTTTTTCTATAAAAAAATTATTTGCTGATTTTAAAATTTTGCCAAAGACATGTATTACAAACACGGTGTGGAACAAAGCCAGGGATATTAATTAGTTCACAGTTTCATCACGTCCACATTCTTATAATCTTGATCACAACCTAATGAAAATTATTTTATGTAATAAAAATGTTTTCTGGGCTATTCGGCCATGTGTCCCCAACATATATGGCTGACATTTCTCACGTTAAAATAGCTCAGAAAATTCTACTCATGATTGTGTAATAAAGTTCATAAAAATAATAATTGTTTTATTAATTACACATCTATTTTTCTTGCTATCTCCCTAACCCCACCTCTCAGTCGGGACGATAACCGTCCTCTCCGGGGGGGGGGTTCACCAATATATCATATTTTAAGTAATTTTATTCTCATCTTTACAAGAGGGATAAAAAAAAACTACTTTAAAAATGTACGCTTCTTTGTTTTTTTATTAGTTTAAAAAATATATTTTTTAATTTCAAAAGTACTTAGTTTAGAAGTTGCGGGACTTCCGTAGTATTTCTACTCTGGATTACAATTTTTTTATGACGTATGCTATGTTATCTTTTACAAAAATAATATTCACTGTAAACATTAATTTGATTAAAAATGCTGTTGGTGAGAAGAAAACAATTTATTTGAAGAATCATTATGAAAATAAGTATTTTTAAACTCATAACTTTTTATCAAACAATATAAGAAGAATAATGTAAACACTCGGAAAAGAATACTGTGTAGCTTATACAAGGGTGGTTTGATATTGAAGAAAACAATGAGTTTTCTAACATACTTTATTTTTCGGCATAGTCCCCTTGAAGTTCAACGCACTTGCCCCAATGTTTCTCCAGTTTCCCAATTCCTTCGCAGAAATGAGTTTCTTCAAGGCTTTAAAAATACTCGTTTACTTCCTCTATGACCCCTTCATTTGACTCAAATTTTCGTTCTGCCAGAAAAGTTCTGAGTTACGGGAATAGACGGTAGTTGTCAAATAATAAATTAAACAAAAAGTATGGCAATCAGAAGGCGTCATATTTTTAATTGATGAAGGTGTTTCCATTTGGATTGTTTTATTAGTAAATGTGAGTAGAGTTTGGGTGGATCTGTGATTGGTAGTCCTGGTTGTGATTTTGATCTACACGATAAATCCTTAAATTCGATTTGTAAAGTAATCATCAGCATCCCTTAAGTCCATCACAGTAGAATCGTTTACCATTCTTCCTGGACTTGTGAAATAATTGAACAATTTTCTTTTAACAGAATACATAGTGAAATTGTTTAAATCCAATAGATGAACGATGTATGGTTTAGGACTTTCTCTTGTTTCCTTGGAAATCGTCGCATACTAAATATCTATCATATAAGTAATAAACGCTGATGCAATTGTTGGTTTTGTCAAACACAACCAGCTTGTGTCATAGTTTTACAAATTAAATATAGCAAAGTTATACACACATAATTTTGTTTTAATGGTGATTAATAGCCTGAATAGGGAACACTCACTCTGAAATAATACTCGGCATCAAAATTAAGACTACCGTTTAATCTTCAATACTCATAAGCAGGCTAATTATTAATAGAATAGGTATTGATATATTGTCTAATTTTTTGAACATATCCTACAGTATAATAATTATCATCAGAACTGTTCTGAAATTGCAATTTCACAACAAAAATGCGTTTTCATTAAAAAAAAATATATATTACTACCTATGACTCGACTATACGATGGAAAACTGTTGATCACCCTCCATATTCTCCCGATTTAGCGCCATAGGATTACCATTTGTTTAAATCTTCACAACATAATTTAGATGTGAAAAAATTTAATAGTGTCAGTGAAGTGAAACAGCCCTCCCTCAATATTTTAAATCAAAGCATGTCAGATTTTACAAAGTATTAAAAACTCGCCTGAACAACGGAAGAAGGTTGTATCTATCGATGGAGTCTATTTTCTTGAAGAATATTGTGAAAATAAATTTGTTTTTAATAAAATGCTTTTCATTTACAAAAATGTCATTTTTTGGGTACCTCTGATATTATATCCATAAACATTGTGTTATGAATGAAACCTCACAAAGTAACTTATTTACTTGCTTCATTTGTGATTTAGTTCACCAATTAAATACACAGTGGCGTAACTATTCCAATGCAACCAGTGCGATGCATTGATATATCGAAGACCATCAGCGCAAAGTGAAAATCACTGTAAAACAGTGAAGGATTTTTTTTCAGTTGTGTGCATATAAATGCCTTAAAACATATTTTTTTCCATGAAAGTGTGGATATTATAAGAGACAAGAGACGCCTAGTATTTAACATTCTCATATCTTAAATTTTTGCATTGGGGCCCGATTTTTTTAGTTACACATATGCAGTGTATGCATCTCGATTTATTTTTTAGAAATTAAATTATAGTATTAGTTATTATTATTGTAGCAATTTTTTCAAGATTCCTTGCGAGATTTTTTCAACACCTTCACCTGCGATTGATTATAATTTATTAATTTTAAAACTTTTCAACCGGTGAAACCAGGACCCATGCCAAGTTGCAGAGCCAGGATGATGATGATAAATTTCCCAAAATCAGTAAATAAATTCTGATAATTACAGAAATAGTCGTCTAAACAATGGTGCACTTATTTTGTAGCAAATAAATAAATAGACTTGAATTGTCTGGTCTGTGTGAATTTATTTTGTAAAAAAAAAAAAACAACATTTCGGTTTTTATTTATTATATTTTGATAATCACAATCCAAAATACAATATTGATGAGTATTAAAAAGTACATTAATATGTACAAAGTGTGCGTTGTCTACTATTACCATATCAAGATGTTACATTATTTTTTATTGGCGTAATATTAAAAACAAAAATTGATATAAAATACTTGCTGCGCTTTATTAACACTATATATTAATATATTACAGAGGCTACATAATGTTTCATATATCTTATTTAGTTTGATTTTTTTTATTATGAAATATTGATTTGAAAAAAAACATTAAAAGCCAGTTTTTTATTGATTGCTAAAATACAAGAAAAATTCAGATTAAATAATGTTAATGAATTCTCAACTAATACAGTTTAACTTAATCTGCAGAAACTAACATCAGCTTCCCTGTCGCTGCTCTCTACCGACTAATTCTCAAATGTTCAAGTTACCTTGCTGAGGGTCGATAATATCAGTTGACAAACAATTATGCCCAAGGCATATTTTGGTTGGACCATGTACAGCAATATTATCTAGTAACACTTACGATGACATCATTATGAAATAAAGTAATACAAAATAATCTTAAAGGTTAATTATAATTATGCATAAATGGCTCCAAAAACCATATTTATTAAGAAAATAAGAAAAATTAAAAGCATAGAAACAATAATTAAAATTAATATCAATGTCCCTTGTCAGCTAAAGTGTGTTAAGCAACATTAAATTAAATAAAAAAGAGCCAAAAATATTTATTTCAGCAAGCCCAAGTACGGAAAACACTTACAACGTACCAACAACGGAGACAAATTTCTACATATTATATACTGGGGCCTAAATTTAATAAAGCATCAAAAACATTAAAAATATTGCATGACAAATTCTTTTAATAAAAGCGTAAACAATTTCAAATACTCAACAATAGACTGATTTTATATTATTTATACATTGATGCGTTTAGTTGTTTGTTGCTTGCCGGCCCGCAAGACTGGTCCAGAATTTCCTCAGAAACCAACATTTAATATTTCCTGTTAAAAAATTCCACATTAAATTGTAAATTGTGGCACTTTGGCTTTTAAGGGACAAATTTATGGAGTGAGTTAATACCATAAAGAAAGCATGATTAAAAATCTAAAAAAGATGTTAATATTAATGAAATGACTTCTAAAAGCCTCTTAATTATTGATATAGCAATCCCTCGCTGACCTCTGAATGTTCAGAAACAAAATAAGTTTCTTCCTTACCCCCAAAGCCATCATAAGAGTTTCAGTTTTCAAAGCTCTTCATTATCATTGCAGTATTCAAATAACTGACTCAAAAGCTTGAACATTTTGTTAATTCGAGGAATTTGAAAAATTAAAAAGATAAAAACTGCAGATATGTGTGGGTTGGTGAGGGACCTTACTTTTACGACGTCATTTTGTATCGTAGGTCTGAGATCATCTTTTATAATGTCAGTTTTCGGTGCAATAAAAACTCAGTATAATATGGGATCCAGGGTTATCGGACTACTTACATACTATATACATCTTAATCACATTTCATTTACTTTACATCTTTACCATTTTTAAGGCTGAGTTGTATAGGTGGTAGCTGTTGTCATTTTATAAAGTTATAGCAATCACATTAATTTTTATAAAACTCGTGCATATATTCAACGCTGAAGACAATTTCCCACGATAGAAATGTATGTGAGAATTTTTGGATTAATGATGCAGAAAAAAAAGAATATGGCACAAAAACATAAAATGACACTGATTTAAATTGTTATAAATAAATACATACATATTCTTTACACAAAGTATTTTTATATAAAATCTGAATTTGTAGTGTGATTTATGTAGCAAGTAAAAAAATACTTCATCAATATACGAGTAATAGATTTATAGTAACTAGTGCCACAAAAACAATTTGATGACATATACTTTTGTTATCTCAATTTCAAAAACCAAAAAAAGTTTTGTTCAAAATGTTCAACATTTTAAAGATTTGAAAACACATTAAAATATTAAAATAAAAAATTACCTGTGATGATATTTACAAAAAAAGGTAATATCTAAAGTGTGTCTTATTTGAAAGACGAAATTCACCTGTGAAGCCCTAAACCACGTTCTTCATAACTTTTGATTTAATGGCTTGTAAAAAAATAATTTTCAAAGTAAGCAAAGAAATCTTAAAGATGGTGTAATTCTTGTGCAGCCTTTGTAACAGCTGGAATAATTGAATCGTCGTTTGTAATAATATATATGTTTGTGTGTACCTAGCTTAAAAAATATATAAATACTATTGTGTTCCGCAAATTTTCTTTTTTGTAGGCTCAATTATTTGGATGCAAATTCGTAGTGACACGGTACAACCAAATTTGCATGAAAAATGACAGTGTTATTTACAAGTAGAGATTAACAATCCTATCGGATTGTGTATACCAGTGGTCCCCAACCCCTGGGCCGCGCCGCCTGCTTCAATAATGCTTAACCAATGTGACTCCCCCCCCCCTTCAGTGGGCCGCGGTGAAATTATCAAACGCTGACCGGTCCGAGGCGACAAAAAGGTTGGGGACCACTGGTGTATACGTTTCTTAAATAGGCAGCTAATACAATTTTTTTATCAATTAAAAAAATATAATTAATTATTGTTTGAATAGGAAAAATTAAACTGATTTATTTTTCAAATCAGAGATTTTATTTAAATAAAATAATGAATATTCCTAGATCGCTTGATCACTATAAAAATTTGTCATTTTAATATATTAGGGATTGACCGGAAATTTCTTCAGACCCCATATCCAGTCATTTTTTCATGTCAAAATAAATATCTTGGATAATTTTGAAATACTATTTATTTCATATACAATCTATATTCAAAATGATAAAATAATGAAGAATATGTCTGAAGATCTTTAATAATTGAGCTTTCAATAGCTCAAATAATATCTAGTGATTTTAATTTATTACCATCATTCTAATAACTATCAATAAAATGCACCAATTCTGATAATTCATTTTACATATCCATTATTTATGAAAAATTTAACAATAAAAAAACACGGCTATGTAATGCGAGTAACCCTTACAGTAGAGCTGGTGCATTAAGTTTACTACTATTTATTTAGTTTTATACACATGGCAAATATTAAGCCTACCATACCTGCCTACCTAGCATAATTATCCGGCCAACCCCTATAATATTCATTCCTTTATCGGGTACATCTAATATTTCCAGCAAAGTAAATTATTGTAAACAAAATAATAACTATTATTTTAACACTAAAATATTTAAACTTAATAATATTTGAAAATATACCTCTCATTCTAAATATTTTTAAAATAAAAAAAAATTTAAAATATGTTAAACTTTAATTCACTAAAATAGAATAATTGGGCTGAAGATTTTAAAAGGTGCTGCCTTATTAGATTGTCTGAAAAAGGGTTAAATCGTTTCACTCAATGCGACATGTATGCATTTTTGGCAAATTGTATTCGTCAACAACCAAGATTCGAAAACAATCAGAGTGGCTGACTCGGAAGTTAAATTTAATTTAAAGGATAGCTATGCGGCACCTCAATTTTACACGATTATAATAATAATTACATAGCACGGCGTCTCCAGCATATTTTGATAATATCTTCAGTTGATATGAAACAGATTATATAAATGACTTGTCATCATGATACAATTCTATATACGCAGTTAATACTTGAAAACACTGTACACGTAATTACCGGGAGTTTGAACCCTTTTTGGACATGGGTTTATTCAGAAAAAAGAGTTGAAGAGAAATAAACCAAGAGAAAGTAAATGTTTACAGAATGTGGCATTTGAAGCGCCTGTGCGATCCAATCTTATTCAGCTTCCTGTTCTTCTTCCCTCGGGATTCCTTGTCTTTCCGAATCTCTCGCACCAGGGTGTAGAAAGCGTCATCTACTCCCATCCGGGTTTTGGCTGAGGTTTCAACAAAGGGTACAGCGTATTGTTTGGCAATCTGAAAATAAAGCATAAACAATTTATAATTTAATTATGTGTAAATATACTAAATACAGAGTTCATATTTTAGGTATTCCTCCGTAATATATTTATGTATTAGATAAAATAATTACAATATATAAGTATTTACCATACGCAATAAAAAAAAAGTTTTCTCGAAGACCCGGCGTAAATTTGTCAATACATGTATGAATGTGTAATATGTATACGCGGAGTCAAGTGAATATATATATGTTAGTGTATTACATCTCAGTCGAGTCCATTTCTCCGCGCGGTACTACAAACTACAGGGTTATTATGGGTTCATTTTTGATTCGTCATTATTCATTTACAGTAATAATTCTTTCAAATATTAAATCTTCTTTTTTATATAGCTTTGCTTCATTGTATTATATTTATTTTAATTTTATTATTATGATTATATTTTCAAAGTTACTGTTAATATTAGAAAAAATAATGGCTGGAAAAAATATAACAGATGAAGAGATAGCGAAACAGTGATAGTGATCTCGATTTCGAGATAAACGATCATATGACAGACGCAAGATTTTATTGAAGATTTGGAAGATACGGATTCGCAATTAAATACCACAGAGAATGAAGACGAAGGAGAAATATTTACATTAAATAATGGATTTGAATGGAATGCACTACCACCACCATCCTCGAAACGTAGGCATTGTCATGTTATTACTGAACATTCTGATGTAGTATTCTGTGATGATAACTAGTGTTAATATCATTAGAGAAATGTTCTGTTCTTCTAAGAAATGACACGGTGAGAGAAATTTGCGATGAAACAAATCATCAGTTAGATCGTATATCCATGAATGGAATCGAGCCGATATTGGTAGAAGAATTATTTGAATTCATCAGAGTAATGCTCGCGTCTGGCAGAAATCGAACGCAAAAAGTTTTAATTATGGACAAATGAAGGTACTTTTTGCCAGCCAATTTTCACAGCAGCTCTGTCACGGGATAGCTTTGTCACAATATTTAGCCAAATTCGTTTTGACCACAAATAAACTAAACGGGAAAAATTAAATGCGATATCGGATAAATTAGACCCTATCAAAACCATTTTTAATAAATTTGTGTATGGGTGTAAACAAAATTATTCTCCAAGTAGCAACGTTACTGTGGATGAATATTTGGCTACCTATAGAGATAATTGCCTATTCTGCGTGTATATGAAATCAAAACCCAGTATATACGGCATAAAAATGTGGGTAGCGGCTGATTCTTCAACTGCATATATTCTAAATATTCAGGTTTATACAGATAAGGTAAATAATCGCAGAGAGGTGAATCAAGAGAACCGGGTGGTGATGGATTTAGTTCAACCCACAATACGGCACTAATAGAGGTGTAACGACTGGCGACAAAATGACAAAAGAGTATTATTGCATAAAGTCGACAAGGAGATGGCATTTTAGAATATTTATGGAGATGCTGTATATAGCAGCACTAAATGCCTATTTTCTATGGATAAAAAATATCCAGAATGGAAAGAAAATAATAGAAGTGGCCAATAATGTTTTATTAGAGAGCTTATTTTGGAGTTGACTATGTCTAATATTATAAAAATTAAAAATAGCACCATTTAAGTCATTTCCCATTATCATCGACTATTACCTAAAGCTATTGTAGAAGATAATGTAATCATTCTGCTAGAATGCGGGTCAGGGAGCACACCAGCGCTAATGCAAATAATTCCAAATCTTGCCCGTATCAAACAGAAAAGGAACCCGATTAATTTGCCATATATGTTAAAAACCTGTATATCCCATCATGTATTTACTTCATGCTGTAGAATGGATGCAAATATTTAATTACATTTATTAATTTATATGTTTTTATGTCCATGTTTACTTTTAATTTTTTTATTACTATTATATTGAGTATATAAAAAAAAATACATATTATTACAAAAGTAAATACCTATATTGTTATTACTTATGTTTACTTTTTTTTGTTTATAAAAATGTGTATTGTGAATTTTTGTAAAACTATTAAGTTCTAAAAGTAAAACCTATATTTTTATTACTCGCTCATGATTTATTTTTAAATGTATAAATATTTTGCTATCCAAATATATTTTTTGTGTAACTATTATTATAAAATTAAATATTTGATTTTATGCCCACATTGATTTTACTTGGAACACCGTGTAGTAAAGTGAGTGTTCAGGAAGAGTGCGCAGGGCGCGATCAGCACTCGCCACTGTGTGTGTGTGTGTGTAGCTGGCGTAGCAGATCGTACGATGACGAGATCAAACGTATCTTATGCGTCTTTATGCTGTCGTTCGTGATGACCAATGTTTTGTCTCATTTTTAGCACTTTTACACTACAATAATAGGTGATATATATATCATCAATTATTTTAATGATCAATATAAGTAATAAATGTAAAATATTAAGTTTCCATGTACACCGAGTTTACAGCATCAGAGCACGCGTTATTATTTTAGCACCGTATGGGAAAGGTTAACTGTAGCAGAATTTTTTGACAAAGGATTTTTTTAAATTTAATAGAATTAATCTCTGGTATCTTGGTGGTAATCTCGGGATGAATTAATAATTTTATGATTTTGTTTACATCATATTGTTGTGAATTGAAATACCTATTGATTTAAATGCTTTAAAAACATATATTTATAAATTGTTGTATAAAAATGTGATGTTTTGTTCATATTACAATTTAAAATATATTTGCATGTATTAGGTGTATAAATTAATTTTCAGCCCCCAAATAAAATAACTGTAGCATTTACTATTTTCCACTGCATTAGACGCAGTCAGAACTTGCCCAAACATTTGGAGTAACCCAACGAGCAATATCTATTTGGCTACAAAAGCTGGAGGAAATTCAGAAAGTGGGCCATTATTAGGTATCTCACATTCTCTCTTGTAGAGAAACGCTACAATATGAATGTTTCCATGGTTTTTAGAATTTTTTGCACAAAATAGTGACTGGTGACAAGAAGTAGGTGTTGTACGACAATCCAAAAATGTGAAAATTGTGGGTTATCAGAAGTATCGACAGCAACACCAAATACTCACGGTAAGAAGTCTCACTGTGCATTTGATAGGACATAAAGGGTGTTATATTCATTAAAAGTTGTTTAAACCAGGTTGCTGCTGAGCGTTATCAATGGCAACTTAATTGTTTGAGTGAAATAATTAAGCAATAAAGTTTTATTTACTGGAAATGGAACAAGGCAAGTGATACTGCCGCATGACAATGCAAGGCCACACACGGTGAATGCCACCGAAGACACAACACACCTAGTGCAGAATATTTTAGGGGTAGATACATATTAAAAATGTTCAAGCTGCATGAGCCTAATCGCAACCATGTCAGAGATATAAACATTTAAAAAAATTATTGATTCCAAATTTTATATTGAATACAAAAAATAAAAGGCCATTGAACCTCGAACAGCTAAACTGTTTTTTAGATGATTTAGGGCCTGAAGCAAAGATATAAAATAATAATGTGTCAATTTTGCAAATATTCATTTCAAAGTACTTACATAGACTTAAAGGTCAACATGATTTTGTAAAAATCTCATACATTAATATCTTCCATAATGATACAGAATTTGTACTTACTCCTGAACATTTTCGACTCGTAATTTAGTCAGGTCACCCATAAAATATTGTGGACTAGGTCTGTTACACCCGTATAAGTATATAAAACACATGTCACATCAATATTCTCAATTGAGAAAAAATCTAATACTATGAAAAATATAACAAATTTGCTACTCTCCCCAGAGATAGAACCCTTGGTGATGAGTTTCACTAGATGAGTTTCACCCAAATAATGAACTGATCTAAAAATTAAATGACTAATTATCTCTACCTAATATTTATAGTAGCAGCTGATGCTCTACGCCGCACCAAAAACTGAAATAATTCTATTTTTTGTTAGCTTCCTTTAAATAAATACTCGATTGCAAGACATTTTACATATTCAACTCAAAATATTATTCTGTATGTTCTATTATTCTACAAGATAATTTTCAGCTTGAACTACTAGTTATGTGACACAGTATATCTGACGGTTGACTGCCCAATGATATATTCATCCAAATAAATTATGTTCCTTGAGCTTGTTATGTATTTATATAAACAAATTAGTTTTTAATTAGATTTTCGAAAAATCTTAATTGAATTTTGAATCCCAAAGTAGTCACTTATTATTCAATACTCAAATTAAATATATAATTCAATTTCAAATTAATACATTATTTTAAAATACACCCAGAAAAACAGATTAATCTTTTTTTTTAACATGACACAATGACAACATCACAAATCTCAATATCCGAATCCTGTTTATTTCTAAACAATTGACATTATTAAAACCCAAACCTCTAACAGATCGTTCAAATGAATGCAAATATAATCATCTGACCTCTCTAGCTTGCGTCATGTCGACTGCCCAAGCTTGTAAATCACACTTGTTGCCCACCAACACCATTGGCACTTCTTCAGCATCCTTCACCCTCTTTATCTGCTCTCGATATGATCCAATATCCTCAAAGCTTTTGGCACTATTCACAGCGAACACCAACAGGAAGCCTTCGCCAGTACGCATGTACTGGTCCCGCATCGCCGAGTATTCTTCTTGCCCGGCAGTGTCCAGAATATCCAGCAGACATGTCTCGCCGTCGATAACCACCTGTTTACGATATGAATCTTCTATCGTCGGGTCATATTCATCCACGAAGTGGTTTTGGATCAATTGTATCGTCAACGCGGACTTTCCTACACCACCAGCACCAACAACAACTAGCTTGTATTCAGTCATTTTCTTACAACAAAAAAGAAGATTACCGCTAAGCGAAAGAATATTAACGCGGTGTTATCCGACACTATCGCGGTAATTGTTGTTTTACTCGAGCATACTAAATAATGCAGGGTCTTTAAAAGCTCCGAGATAATTTTTCGATGGGAGGTAGCGAGAGCACTTGTCATTCGGACTAACCATAGATTTTGAGTGAGTAATCATAAGGATGTGCATTTCACAAACTACATTATTTTATGATAATCGCTACTTAAACATACCTTGAAGACTTCTCATTGCAAAATACAAGCCCCACCACTGGGTGCCATTATGAGGACTAGCAGAAAAGCAATCGCCTGTCGTCGATTGCTTGCTGCTAGGTCCTGCGGACAGGTGACCACTGCGCGGCCAGCGCTTCCGTAGAATGTATATTTCAATGCGGAAATCCCCTATTGCTCCAACAATACACTACGTAATGTACTTTGTCTTTATTTCCAGCAATAAAAACCAAAATATTAGTAATATGTACACCTAGAGATATCTTAAATTGATATGATTATCATCAGAATGTAAAAAAATTAACTTAAATTCTCAAGTGAATGCGATATTTTGTGTAAAGTCGTTTTGAACTGCAATACAAACATTATCGAGTATCTAAGAATATCTAAGAATTATTCTAAGTATTTTACAATATCTAAGAATTATTCACAGCAGTTTTAACAAATATTAGATATGGGTGACATATATTAGACAATCCAGAAAGATTGTAAATGAACAATTATTTGCTAATCTATACTGCCATTATTGGGTAACAATGTGTGAAGCTATTTGCGTTTATGCGTAGAACATACTTGCGTTTATTAAGGTACTGGTGAGAATTTATAAGAAAGAAAAATCACGTTTGTTTAAGCTTATTTTATTCGGCCACTGACGGCGACCTTCCTTTCTCGGGGTCATCCGTCAGCCAGGATCACGGACGCATGCTCTGTTCTACGTCATGGGTCTTCGCAGCGCCACTTGCTACGTACAACCTATACTTTCGGTTGTCCTCCTAAGTTCTATCGTCCATCCATTTGAACTGACCAGACATGGTAGGTTACACATTCCGTGAAGACTGGAGATAGAAGAAGAGACTCTAGACGGAAGCTAGCTGCAGACTCCCTGAAGAACTGAGACGAATGAAGATTATAAGTTCACGATCCGAATTATTCTCAATCTGCGCGGGTGAAGTTTTCTCGCGTACACGCTCCATTATGCCCTTCGATTGAAAGAGAAATCTTAATTTATCCGATATCACCCGAATACTACGGAACGCCATTGCGCGATACCTGTATTTCCTTCTTATCACTTCTTATTGCTCGTGAAACGCCAAAAGTTATGAAACTCTCTCGTTAAACTTTCTATAAAAATAAAACATTAAATTCTAAATTTCATCCATATCGAAAATACGTAACGCAGCATTCCAAAACATTAACAATAGACAAAAAGTAAAGAAGGTCCATTAAAAACAAATGACTTCTCAGTATTTGCAACTGTTCTGAACTTCGTTTATTTGTATACTGGAACCACGGGTGTAAATAAATACGCATCAGAGCATTGATCCAGTTAGTTTAAGAACCGGTTCCTCATTAAAATACATTGAATATGTATATTATCAAGGGTCATACATTTTAATTTTTAAGTGAATAGAAAAAGGACAAAGCATGTTATATATTGCTAATAAGAAAATAAAATCAATTGAATTGGCATATCCTAAAACAATATGGTATGATATGTATAATTTACATACATATATATTATATGTATATACCTATAGGTATATAAATTATTAATAATTTGTAGAAAACTATACGAAAGTAATAATAATAAAAACTTTTACGTGATAATACAATATCCACAATAGAGCACACTATAATTAATGATAAGCTTAAAATCGCGAACTGCGAGTCAATCACTGACATTTTGAGTTACAATCACAATAGTGACTTGAGCATCAGAAAACATCGTATTTCGCGATTTATTGACATGATTGCCTAATCTAAAACTCGTTTGACTGTAGCGGCATGTGTTGGAATTTTGGAGGTTAGGGCGGTGGTTAAATGAAATAAATGTTATTGGCGTGTGTCGAGGTGTTTATTGTCGGTATGATAAAAACAATGAAGGCAGATAAAAATGAATACAGTGAATGAAGATGTAGAAGGTGCATGTGTGAATGAAATGAAATAAAGCGAGTTGGCGGTCTTGCTCGGCGAGCGCGAGCCGGCAAGACCGCCGTTGTGAAACGATGAAACTCGAGAGACTGCTTGGCATAGATAAGAGATGGACTGCTTGGCGGTGAATGATCGAGCCTGGCTTGTAGCAGCAGCTGGCAGCGCTGTCGCTAGCGTCGATGCCGACTGAGATGGCGGTGGATTTGAATTCCGATCGCCACAGAATAAACCTAAATGTTTTTTTACCAGTTTGTTGCTAAATCGATTTTATTATGCTCACAGTTTGTATTTTTACTAGATATGTATTTACACAACTAGGTCACATGACCTAAACATACTTGTGATGCCGCATTCCACGCGGAGTGTATGAGATTGTACAATATGGAAATGTTAATAGAAATAGTTAAATAGCTCGCAAATTTTAAAATAATTATGGGAAGAAAACCGAAAATCTAAATGGAAAAAAACACTAAAATGAATTATAAGCAGCTATTTTAATCAATCGCAGAGATATCTTATTGTAAATTGTTCGTTTTTGTTTCCATAACTATTAAAAAAATAACACGTTCAAAGTATGAAAGGATTCTTTTCCTGGATGTTGTAGAGAGCCTTTCTTTTTCCTTCAGTTCCTGCAGAATGGAGATATTTGAGGCGGACAGAGAGCGGCATCTGGCGCCGCGCGGCAAAGGCGCTGTAGCCGCGACACACACCTCTGGCAGCAGGTCGCGAGCGAGCGCTAACAAAGGCGGGGACGATAGCTTCATAGCTCGGCCGACAGAGGTGAACACAGAGGGGACGCGAGATGATGAGCGCGAGCCATTCTACTTCCGTGGCTCGATGTGAATCGCAGTGTCTCCTAAAAAGTATCTTGCTATACTGTGATACTTTGTAATTTCTTATAGTTAAATTTATCAACTACCTGTATTTGTGTACAACCAGGAAACTTCAATAAACTTGACGACAAGACACAAGGTATACTTATTTATATGATCACATCCATGATGTTATCTTCAATGTAAATTCATTCTGAATATTGGAGCCAAATAATTCTTTGTGTTTGGTCCACCTGAGTCAACAGAGTTCTCCATTTACATAATATTTAACCAAAAACCAACCATAATGGTGACCCTCAACTAAGTAACATTCATATCGCAGTCCATGGTAAGCGTAGTACGCTACGCCAACACCACATCTCGAAGGCGTCAGGCATGTCCCTTTCTTTTCTTCTCAGTGTCCATGTTTCAACTCCATATAGAGCTATGGAGAACACCGGAGCTTTAACCAATCGAACTTTTGCATTTCATGAGGTGGAGCGGTTCATTCAAATTTTAATCAACTTCGACATGGCAGACTTGACCATACCAATTCCGGATCTCAGGCTTGCATCGTCTATTTTTTGAGACGAGATTTAAAATCACTAACTTCTTCGTAATCGTCAAGAACTTTAGTTCTCAGCATTCAGTCAAAACGATCTACAGAGTATTTTTGTAATACTTCTGATTATTTCAAGATCCAGTACCAAGCTCTCTTTCTCAATCTTATGGATAAGTTCTGTTATTTTGTCTTCACTAATAGCAATCAGTATGGCATCAACTGCAAATCGAAGGCTAGGAAGCTTTTTGCTGTTAATTGAAACACCTACATCTAGTGTTCTCTTCAATATATATTCCCCATAGATGTTGAAGAGATTTGAAGACAGTACACATCCTTGTTGGATATCTTTGTATACTTTGAAGGGTTTTGAAAATAAGTTATTAACCTTTACAGTCACGGTATTGTGTACATATAGTTTTTGTATTAGGACTATCAGCTGTGAAAGAACTTTCATTTTCCATAGGACTTACCAAAGACAACCCCATTTGGCAGTAAAATGCCTTTTTACAGTCAATGAAACACAATGACAGTGGTATTTGAAACTCTCGCTTTATTCTACTATCTGGCGGATGTTGAGGATTTGCTCTATCGCTCCTTTTCCCTTCACCAATCCTGCCTATTTTAATGCTATTTGCCAACCAAGGTAATGAATTAATTATATAATATTTCAGTCTTTAATTAATTATATGTAGCACGACTTTGCTGGTATGTGAGAAAAGCGACAGTCCGATAGTTCCCACTCTTCCAAGTTGATCCTTATTTATGGATGGAAATGAAAACAGATTCCACCCTTCGGCCATTACACTGTTTTCCAGATTTGGTTGCAGATATCAAGCAAGGAAATAAATATAAAAAATTGATTACAGCAAGATTTCTAGGTAATTGTGGCACATACGTATTGACATACGATATTGATATCTCAATTCATGATAATACTAGATAAATGATAATCCTACATTGCTAGATGGAAGATAACACTGATTGTCAAAAAGCCAATATATTTTTAGTTTCAAACAAACTGCCAGCTAAACTACACTGTATATCAAGTATTATGTTAGCCTCAATGTAACTAACTAACTTACCATCATGCCATTTCGCCACGGGGATAGGCAGAGAGGATAGAGCGCCACACTCTTCTGTCCTGACATATAGTTCTCACCTTATCCACATTCATACATCTTCTCATACAAGCTTGCTGATTATTGAGGCTTCTTACAGGACCATCCTCCAGTATCTGATTTATCTGGATAGTCAAGTCTTCCGCGAACGTCTTCTATTTCTGGTGCCATCAACACTTGCGTCATATATCTTCCTTACCATTCTACCCTCATACGTCCATTCCATATGACAAAACCACCTTAGTGATCCTTTCTTAATCTTATTCATTATACTAAGATCAGCTTTACATTCTTTCCTTGTTTCTTCATTTTTTACTCTGTCATAAATGAATCTGTCACATATACGCCTAAGCGATCTCATTTCCACTGTCAACTTTCATACCTCTTCTTCCAGCTCCAGGCCTCACTTCCATACATCAGTATCGGTACCAGGACTCCATTGTGTACTTCTAGTTTTGCCTTGGTTGACAAGTTCCCATTAGCTATAATACCATTCAAAGCGCCGTTCGCTTTGTTTCCTGCAGTCACTCTCTTTTTCATATCTGTTCCGTACAGTAAACAAGAACTGTATTTGCAAGTGCGGTTCGCCAGTTCAAATCTTGTAGCTCGGGCTGACGATATCTGCAGAGGTGTGCAGGGGTCCAGGGGGGTCCAAAATCGTCGTCCAGTGTAGTCGCCGAAGTCGAGAAAATTCCAGATTAGGTCCAAAGTCGTAGCAAAAGTTGAATCCCAGAAGCTCCAATAGAAATAGCAGAGTCAAGACGAGGTGGAGATAAATTAAACACAATATTCAACTTAAAGAGCACAGCGGCGAGAATGCCTTCTGAGGCCACTGACGCATTATTTATTTAATACGGACCCGGGCTGAGCATGCGAGGCCCCCTGTTCCGCGCCAGGCCAATGGGAGCAGACATACAGACCCCGAGCCACCCCAATGCGGTCCGGAGCGGTCGCCGCCTGGCAACGAGGGACCGCAACTCTTGGTCATTTGGGCCCCGCTGCGCCAGGGTCTGCAGATATGCAATTTTGCTCAGTTTTTTATTCTTATAAATTACAATTCTTAACCTAGAAGCACCGCAAGTATTTTATTCTATTCTTATTTATCTTCCCCGCGATGCATTTATAATTACACCTCAAACTTTGTCATGTCCATTTTACCTATTAAATGATGTTTTGAGGTGTACAATATTATCACCGGGCAATCGCCCCCTTCATACTCTCTTTATTGCATATCTTATATCCTACATACATATTCAAATATAGTCAGAAAACTATTTTTACAAAAACTACGATTTGCGGCTGGAACCGTAGCCCGAGCGGGTGGAGCCTGGTGCCGGCCGGGGCACCCCTTCACCCGACGGTTGCAGAGAGCAGTGGTGGCCGCTTTCCAGTGGCGTCTCAGCGCACGGGAAGATTGTGCGCTCGCAAACGGCCCTATGAGACATTATCCTGTGCGGCACAATATCTTTCTCAGCCTTTCCGTTTCTATCAAACATACTTCCCAAATACACAAACTCATCTACTTGTTCCAAACATTCATTACCTGCAAGTATTTTGCATGTTGTCTTGCTTTCTTCCTTCTCGATTACTATCACTTTTGACTTGTTGACATTCATAATAAGGTCACATTCCTTGCATACATCGTACATTCTACTCACTAGACTCTGTAATTCTTGTTCATTATTCACCATTAGTACTGCATCAATGTATAGGTACTGAAATAATATAATAAATTATTAAACAAATATTCTTAATGATACATTTTACAAGTATGCAGCAATGATAGCTTGCTACTGAAGAGAAATATTTAGTATGTGGAGAGCGATATTCCACTACTGCAACTCGCAGCCAGACTGTCGTGGGTATTCACCTGAGTTGAAGCTCTTGAAAGTCCTTGTAGTTACTGAATACAAAATTATTATTGTTGGAGATAGTGGTGTAGGAAAATTTGCATTAACAATACATTTCATACAAAATTTCTTCGGAAGAATACAACCCAACACTAGAAAATTAATTTTCACTGTTGGTATTTTGTGAATAGTAATGAAAGCTCTGACGATATCAGATCACACTGGGACCAAATACAGAAAGTAAAAGATGCAGATGATGGCGGTAGGCAGCAAATGTGACTTACAAATGCAGGCAGTCGACATGGTACAAGCTCGAAAAGTTGGATGGTGTTTTTTATCCAATTTTATCCTTTATCCTAAACCTTTCGTAGGAGTGGTATAACTGATTTTATTTAAGTCTTACTGTATGCAACACCTGAAAGGCACAATGGGTTTGAGGAAAGATTTCATGGTTTTAAAGCCTATAAATGTTGAGCTAAAATAACAAATCGACCGAAAGCACTGAAATGGATATATGAATCACAGCACTGAAAATCTTAGTACAATTTAGTAAAGCCTTAATATAACGGACTAATTCGGGCGAGGGAGTGATTGTTAATGTTATATACTAATGTAGATTTTCTAAATGCGTACGTTAAAAAATTTTCAAGTTTAATATTAAATTTAAAAAAAACTACAATGTTATTCTCATATTTTATTTATACAAAAATGGAGTTTAACAATGGGGATTTTCGTTTTATAAATAATATTGTCTAAATGCCGTCCATTTCTCTCAAGACACTCTTGCAATCGGACTCTTAAATTTGCGAACACGCGAGAGCAAAGCGTTGGTTCAATGGCAGCAGCTTCACTGGGACTGAATTGTTCCGAGGATCGTCGCTGTATACTCTCGATTTAAGGTATCCCCACGAGAAAAAGTTGCATGGTGTTAGGTCCGGTGACCGAGGTGCTCAGTATGTCTCTACTTGTCTGTACTTGCTGATTAATTTATTGGGAAAAATCCCCTCAGCTTTCCATTTGAAACTTTAGCTGTGTGTGGAGTGGCCCCGTCTTGCTGAAATTGTGTTCTGTTGTTGAACCCTGAAAAACTCGTTGATCATTCAGCAATACACTAGGCAGTGACTGTCTCTCGCCGGTTAAAAAAATAAGGCATAAATAGTTATCCCTCAGGCATAAATTGCACACCACACTGTCGTTTTTGGACAATGCTAACGATTTTAATGGGCGTTCCCTTGAGTTGTCAGGGCACCAGTATCTCATGTTTTGTTTATTAACATAGCAATCAATATGAAAATGTGCTTCGTTTCCAAGTGTTTCATGGTGCTCCACAAAAATTTTCATATTCGAAAAATATTCAATATAATTGTACATACCTGATTGAATAGTCAAAAGATTACAAAAAATGCAATTTCTTGAGATAATTTGAATTATGAACTGAAATAACAGAAATAATGAAAATTTACTTTGATATCAAAAAATCACACATGTCCGTCCCGTGCGGCAGCATACACGAGTACTAACCTGAATTACACATCAAACAATAGACCTAGTAGTTCCCAAGTTTGTCACATGGCAAGCATCGTCAAAAGTACTTTGAGGTACCTAAATAATTGATATGTGTTATGACACCCCACCCTACCCTACATGTATTTTGTAATTCTATTTTGTTGCCTGCAGATTTGCTATGCAAACTACTGAGCATCATTTTGAAATAACTATTGGATTGAGAATTCAAATAGGGTTCAAAAAATATTTTGCCATCCAACAGTTGCCAATGGTTACTGCGGGAATAAGTAATAAATTAATATTTTTACAATTTTGCCTTTCTAATGGTTTTTGTAATTTTCAAATGACATAAATGTGATAATTGACTAATATGAAATTGATAACAACAAATTTTGAATTATCAATTTATAAATATTTCAACATATGATGTTGCTCTCGTGCGTTAGTGGTATAGTCTTGATTAGTGTTCATAAAAGGTTTTATTACAATTGGGTCAGTAAGTTTTATCAATACGTTAAAAATGTAGTTATGAAGCCAGTTCACAGAGAACTTAATAATATAAGTGAAAAAACATTAAAACCAGTTTATTATTTGAAAAAATATATGATTTATTATTATGCATGATACAGTTGAAATATTGGATAATTCAGAGATAAAATGATGACATTGTTCAGCGCATTTCTTTTTCATCTAATCATTTGTCTGCTACATTTACAATTAAAAATTGGTATTCAGAATATGTAGCAAGTGTGACGTTTGCTTAAATAAAAAATGATTTTTTTAACATGTTACAATTAAAAGAAATTTAAAAAAGATTACTCAAAATATATTTCAGTTTTCATAATATACTCGTAACACCAAAACCTAAATTAAAATTTTTCACTTCGTAATAAAAAACAATTGTTGAAATTATAAAATACAATTTTCTTAAAAGATGAAAAAAATATACACGATTCCAGAAATTATTTTAACATGCAATAAAATTATATGTTTGCATATAATATAGATTGCAAATAAATAATGAAAAATCATAACACACAGAAATACAGCAGTAACCTTTCTTCTAAGATAATTAATTAACTGTTAAACAGCAATCCTATTCGTTTTTTGAGATAAAACATTCATTCCAAAAATATCACAAGACTGCAATATGCTTTGCATTTATTCTCCATTCTCAAATTAGCATTCTTCAAAATAATGTTGCACTTAAAGTAGTAAGGCGTTTCGATTATCGTAATTATATTTTTATAACCCTAAATTATTCAATTATTATAGCTAAGCCGACAATTTCGTAGAAGGATTTATATATTTATATTACTAAACATTGATATTACTTAAACAAAACTAGTAAATATTGTGATAAATTATTGAATTAAATACACAACCTATTCTAGCAATTCTGCAGAATTAGTTTGAATTATTTTCCAGCAAATATTTTGAATTATACATGTTGAAATAAAATTAATACAAGACCGTTATTTAATATATTCATACATATGGCATCTCATCCTAAACTACGAATGAACTCTTTGAAAAAACAGAGCAGTATCGAGCATTGGTAGAATTTATTGATTTAATCACAGATATGAATGGAAAAAAAAATTACATTATATTCATTTGATCACAATTAATCGATACTCATATTTTCATGATAGATTATTATTTTAATTAAAATATACATATTTTCTGCATAAATACAGTAGACTTTGGACTATGCGGGAGAGAATCAATCAGAATGCACATTGAGCAGTCTCTTTTTATTCCTGAAATTTGAATACCCGAATAGGGAGAAAGGGTTGTGGAATTATTTCACATTTACCTCAAATAACCGAGTCTACTGTATTACGTAAAGGAGGACATGACAATGTCGAAAGATTCTTATCCATTAAAAAATAAGAACCAAATATTCTTAAAACCACATATATTGTGAATTAAATAGTAACACATCTATTAAATCTTTTGATTAATCGATTTAAAAATAATAACAGCTGTCTTAATGCTTATTCGAGTAATTTTCTTTATTAAATAAATCTACATTTAATGAATAATTCAAAACTTTTATCAATTATTGCAAACACACAATAACACACACTATGCAGATGTAACACGTAATAACTGACACAAATAAAATTTGCCAAATTTAATATAACTGAATACAATGAATAGAGCACCAAATAATAATTATATGACCATCAAATTATTCCCTTTTCAAAACAAATCTTATTGATTTTAGAATATAAATTGAGATATGCAAATACACATGCACAGTGCCAGAACTGTGCAACTAGAAAAATTACAAATAGACAAGCTATAATTAATTAAGACAAAAAATGTGAAATTTATGTAGCTGTATATTTTTGACATAAGGGCCGATTGTGCGAGCAGTAGTCAATTTTAACCATTGTAATTTTTTACCATCGCCTGTAGTAAACAACGCTTGCGTGTTGATCATATGTCAAATTTACTACTGTTAAAGTCAATCCTACCTAATAGTGTTGCAAGACGAATAATCATTAAAAATCTGAGAATAACATCAAATTTGATTTATTTTAAATATTTACTATTGGCAATACATACAATTTTATGCTTTATTCACACCTGCATTCGAAACCTGTCACTTTGCTGGCGAAAAATCTTTAGTAATATAAATTAAACAGCGAGATCATCATCGGATGAACTCTCATCACTAAAATAGCAGGACATTGAATGATTATTGTCGTATACTGAAATTTTCAATGTAACAATGTGATAGGTAACCTTTGAAGCAGCCGTGAAACCATTTTTAACTAACGTTTGAAGATTTACCATCGGATATCGGAGAGAAAAATTAATTTACCACTGAATGTATTCTTGACAAGTAAATATTTTTTTACCAACGATCGAACAACCTGTTTTCGCAAATTTTTTTACTATAATAAAAATTTACTACTGATCACACAACCGGGCTTAAGACCTGGCAATCTTTGACATTAAAAAAAAAGCAAATAAGAAATGTTTGTTAAAAACATTCCGCTAGATTAATTCTTTATTAAAAAATGTAAAGATCTGTAAAACACATATAAAAATAAATTTATCTTATTATTCACAGGTCTATTACAACTACAGACGGATATTGGAAGTAAACACATCAAAATCTGTAAATGTATTTGGATACAATAATGAATCTCAAAGTCTATAGTGTTCACTTGGATTATACTGTTAAAAAGCGGCATTCCCTAAAAATGTATTAAGTAGACAATGTGTACGAGAACTGAAATAAAAGACTAATGAGTAATGCTTTTATCATAAATAAATCGAAATAAAAAATTATTTATCTTTACATATTTATCAAAAACAATTATAGCTCTTTCTAAATGTTTCTACATAATTTTTTCAATAACAATATTTGTTAACAATGTTGCATTCTTTTGGATTGTGATGATTCATGCCATTAATACATACATACTTCAAAAAATAAATCCAAGAATTTTCAGCTTCACCTAACCGAGGAATTTTTAAGCATACATATTATGGAACAATACAACATCACATTGTATTATTTTGGTTGGAACATAGTTATTAGAACATCTTGTTACAATTTGTTAAACGGCAGCAGGTGATAGATTATAGTCGAACCGTGCAAGTAAGATAGAATTTTACATAGCAGTGAAGAACTAGAATACGTATTTAATTATACACATCACAAAAGTACAATAAAAAACATTTTGATTTGGGTATTTTGAGTCATTGTACTTATATGTATAGTAATTTAAAAAAATCTTTTTTTGTTGCCTTTTTAAATACAAATACCTATATTTTTAGAATGTTTTCACGGCTGTTCAGAATTTTCTGTGTAGTTTTTTGGGTTGCTCTGCCATGTGTCTACGACCTCTCTGGCCCACAGCATGCTGACGCATCGGCAACATCAGTCCTGATGATGCACCCTATAATAAATGCCCCGAAATCTCAACCAGAGCAGTCGTAGACACACAGAAGAATAGTGTAGAAAATTCTTTATTTATTTGTACATTGCGCCTTTTCAAAAACAAGTAAATATATACTAAAGACGTGTAACATTAATAAAATATTTTATATACCAACAATTCAAATAAAAAAATCAATTAATACATGTCATTTAGATTATCAGTTTACAGAACAATGTGTAATATGTCGAAATGAAAATTCAAGTTCACTCAAGCGCTTAACTCAAAAACATGAGTCCGACTTGTAATCTATAGGACACCCTAAGGAACACTAACAAATTAAATAATGTGTATTTTCTTATATGTTGACATATTGAAATGGCATAGTAAATTGTATAGATAATTAATTTTATTTAGGCAATTATATTTAAGAAAATTATATAGAAAATTGTGGTCAATCAAGATCAAAAAAATTAAATAAACATTTGTTCAGCCAAACGATCAAACAATTTGTCAAATATGATTGGCTCACCTGGATTCAGAAAATATTGACAAATAGTTACTTTAGCAGAATACTATCTAGAACATCACCGTCACCTTTATGGGTGCAAACTTGGTTTTGGAGTATGTTTTGGCTTCCAACCATTATTCTGATCTCTTCCGATGATCATATGGATCCATTTCTCAATAGATGAGGAAGTTATAGATGATCAAAGAGAAAGGTACATTATTGTATTAGTGTTTAGTAATAATTTAAAAGCTAACACTCTTCAAAGCAATTAGCTGTAATACGAGTATCAGATTAACTGATAGAAAGACAATCATCCCATGAAAGTAAAAAGTTAACATAGCTTTTCTTAATACAGCAGACTTCCGATTTTCTGGGATTGGATCAACTGGGATGTTTGAAATCTCGAAAATCATTTAAAAAATATTTTTTAAAATGAAAATGTTCCACACTGTTCAAGACGCGATCAGAGTCGAGCCCATCAGTTGTCCATCGTGTCTGAAAAGTTCCTTAAAACATTTATTACATTGGTGTTGGTTGGTTTTAGTGCTTTATGAGGGTCAGTTGTGTCCAGTTGTAAAACAGCATGGTAAATTATGACAACTGCATCAAGGGTGCCACAGAATTAAAACTGCAGGGTAATTAACGCGTCGTCTGAATGTTTAACATGGTTTAAGAGTGAGTTTTCATTTTTCCAGTTTGAAATTCGAGAAATTCTACACGAATTACATATGCTTTCAAGATGAGGTTAATAGTTAAATTCTTATAAGTATCAAAAAAATAATTGGAAAGAAGAAATTGATGGCGTTATTTGTTACGTAAATTGTGACAGAGTGGAAGGTTGAATAGAAAGAGATGACAATAAAATTGTTGATTTTCTCGCATTCAATACAAGTATCAAAAATAACTCGTGTCTGAAGTCTTTTCCACCTTCTTTCATATTGATATATGGAATGAAATAAAAATGTTTGTTGTCATTTGAATTAATCAATCGAAAATAAAATAATTTATTGAAATACCTACATATATTTAGATGGTCACTTAAATCAATGTTCTAACTTTAAAAATTTTATGACAGCTTCAATCTATTTTGTTTAATATTATCGATTTAAAACGCCCCGTTGCCATTTTGGTGATATGTCTGTTTCATAATTACATACTATTTATGAAACAGACAGCTAGTGTTTAAAATACAAGTGTTATATATAAATGAAATATTTAATTCAGACTTACATAAAAATAATGTACATAAAATGTTTACATTGTTCAAGAAACGTTTTCGTTTAAAATCAGTAAAAAGACATCTAATTTATGAAATTTGTTACTAATGTTGTGAATAAGTTAAATATTAATTCATATTGTAGATAAAATATGCATGAAAACATATATTTTCAGCATTTTTAACGAAAATAATGACAGCGTTGTTTTCACTAAAACGAAGCACTTTAAAAACGTTGAAAATTGATAATATGTCCTGCAAATTGAATAGTTTATGATTTTTAACATTTTTTAATTTGTCTCAATTGAGATTTGTCTCCGTAATCTTGGCTTCAAGATTATAAGAAAATATATTTCGTTTATGCAATAATTTACTCAAATTAACACAATTTTGTAACACGCAGAAAATGCATCTAATGGTCGCGGTCTTTCTTATAATGCTTATATTGTCTTAATTATGGCAAACAACATTCAGTTTATTAGTTTTAAATGAGTGTAAAGGTCCTATCTAAGAAATAGTTTTTTAAAAAGTCAAATCTAGGGTATAACTTTAGATATAAATGAATAATAAAAACTCACATTTTTGTAAAAAAAAAAAGCAAATTTTTAATTATCATTGAAAGTAGCGCCTAGGCGAAAAACTATGCAGATTAAATTTGGGAATTTTTTTACACCATCTATCACGGATAATTGAAAGTGTATTGTATGTATGTATATTTTATTTTTTCAGTCTAACATGAAACTATCTATAAAAATCAATAATAATGAATATTGACTTAATTTTTTTATGTCTCATGTGAATGTTGAACTCACTATAATATACAAAGAGTGTTGTAAATAAAATGATAGAATTATTTCAGAATTACAAAGGTTTCACATGAATTTTTTAATTTCATTACTTCTGGTGTGACATGATCAGAATTTATCAAAGATATCTGAATCTCCATTAATTGATTAAGGAGAAAGGATTAAATGACAAAATATTTATTTTAAACATACCATAAGAATGCCTATTTTATAGAAAGTTTATTATTTTATTGGTGTATATTGCAATGTATCAATAACTATTTTATTAAAATACATCTTTTAATTACATATCGCTGAGTTAATACAATCCTACAACAACTCAAAAACAAAAATTCACAGCCATTGCGACTTCTTCTATTACGTAATAAAAACTTTTGAGTTAAAAATTCAATAATTATTTATATATAGCATTATTTGTTTAGTGTCTCCAATGTTTTTTCTAATAGAAGAAATATAAACTCAAACCAGTCATTATGTAAAAAATAATTGAGTTGATTGGTAATAACTAACAAGCGATGTGTATTTAACTTTAGACTAATGAACTAAACAATGTTTGCTGCCCACAATGTTTGTCATAATCGAGTCCGATCGTAATTTATCATTTCAAGTTTTTTGTTCTTATTATTATCACTAAAAAAAGGCGCTGCACGCTGTCGTGGATTAAAATGAGAATATTAGCGGATTGCTCCGTATCTTGCTGTGAGCCCTTTCACATCCGTGTGTCAGGGAAGAGGGGTCAGCTGGAGGGGAGAGAAGTAGTGCCGGCAGCACACGGCGGGCGGGGCAGGAGCAGAGTCACTAGCTCGCAGCGGGCTGGACGTAGCAGCCAGCCGATTGGCAGCTGCGCTGAACTCTCGCTGCAGTGCTAAGAGGTCCACACTTTGGCGGCCCATCACACCGATAGCCAGAAATAGGACGTCTCTGTTCATGGATGAATAGAATTTCAGCATAAAAATCATTTATGATAATATAAGCTGAGCAATGTTATGTTATGAATTTTCAATAAAATGGGACCGGTTCGCATTTTTAGTAAAATGAATTTAACGGTTGCGGCTTTATAATTCTGATTGATACAATCTTTGTGAAGTTTATTAGTGCTACAGCAGTATGAAAGTTTTAACAAGTTTGTGTTTTAAAAGAAATTGAATATATCTGCTAATATAAATAATTAAATAAAAACATTTTTTATTAAAAAGGCAAAGAGATGAATCAGAATTGAAAGTAAGCCCCTAGCGAGAAAACATATTAAGATAAAATCCAATAATCTCCTATATTCTTTAAACCTGGAATTATAATTTTAATATTGACATAAATCGTACATTGATTCCCTAGCCTACTTCCTGACTAGAGATTCCAACACCAATATTTAAATATTCGATATTCAAATATATTCAGCCTTTTTCTACTATTCAAATACAAGAATATTTGTGCAGCTATGTGAATAGTATTCGTACTAATTTCTAAGAATGGAATATAAACAATTCTCAGGATTCTGATTCAGATGTAGAAAAGATACCTGTTGCTTGTCTGAAGAGTTCATCGACGTCCAAATTGCAGACTGAATTAAGAAGCACCATTTTATACCTCGTAGAAACTACAAATGTTTGTTCGAATAATCTAAAAAAATATTTTAGAAATTTGGACAATTTCAAAAAAAGGACAGAAATGTTAAACCGACTATTTAAAACACTTTTAACAGTTATGCCAACGTCAACCGCTACAGATTGGGTATTTTCAAATGCAGCGATGATAGAAATAAAATTAAGAACAAATTTAAAATACAAAACGTTCAATGCGTTGTTATTTTTAAAACTACAATAAATAAACAGTTTATGGTAAATTAGCTCGTTTTCTTATAAATTTTGATGTACTTACGAATAATGAATTACTTACGTACAAAATGAATTTTATACAACTGTCATACTTTAGAAACTATTTGAATAATCAAATATTTTTAGTTTTACTGTTTGATATTCGAATAGTTGATGATGTTGAATAGTTGGAATCTCTATTCCTGATTAATAATTATAAATTAAATTTGAAGACCATGAATTTTAAAAAGTTAAAATTAAACATTAAGTGTGCTTCTTCGGTAGTCCCTCGTTATGAGGATGACTTCCGCCACAGTATATATTTTATGACATTCACCTTTTACATTTATGATTTTCTTTTAAGTATTTTTACTGCAATAAATGCAAAGACTAATTTTTTTAAAAATATTTACCTGTAGAGAGAGTGATATTTCCCATGTGGTGAGGTAGTGCTCCTCCACTGTTGCAGCTTGCGAAGACAATCTGTCAAGTCACTGCTTCTCAGACCATCCAAGACTTGCTGCGCCACTCTGGAAAATCACAACTTTTATAGTATAGGCCATATACGAAGCAGAGACAATTAGTAAGGAGTTATTATGCACTGTTGAATGGAGCACCTGTATGATGAGGCAGTAGTGTGATCTGTAAGTAGGGCGGAAAGAAGGCTGGACGCGGGCGGTGCCGGACGCCATAGGCCTCTCAGAGCCGGGCCTAACTCTCCGTGAAGTCTGGGGTTGTCCCACAAACATTGAATACCAACATCACCTATAAAGAATAAAAAATGTTAACATTATCAACTGGAATAAAAACCAGTATAGGACCAATAAAAAATCAACAAAACTTCATATTTACCTGCAGTGATGTCTTCTATAGATATTTCTTTGGATAATTTATCCGAATGATTGTTATTATTGAGAATATGCATGGATTGTCCACAGCGGGCTCGAAATTGCTTCTTATATCGAGGATTGAGAAGATCGGGCAAATGGCTTGTTATATTCACCCTCTCAAAGGCCCAAATTAAATTCCAATATATGATGGGGTGCTCGTCTATGAATCTTGGATCCGCTAAGCAAGAATCACCTTCGTGTGCTAAAAATGATAATTGGATTATAATTTAGAGGCACAAATTCACAATAAATTAAAATAATCAATTATATTTGTATAATTGGTGGCCAGGGTGCCTATAAATAAACCAGTAACTTTTCATATACTAAAGATTGACAATAAACAAAAATTAAATTGAGACTATAATAATTTTAAGCGAGGTGAAAATACATTAAACACATACCTAAAATTGATTCAAGCTCTTTCCTTAAAACTAACGGATTGAGGTATGGAACACTGATGTTTTCAGGTGTTTTTTCATCTCTTCGCAAAACCTAAAAAATACAAGTATTGTACAGTGGTCTATAAAATAAATTTTTTAACGCACATATCGCACGTCTAGATCAAAACTAAGACAACTCAAAAAAAAACAAAAATTTTGAGTTATTATTGTATTCAGATACTCTTGTCACATACGCAACTAACTTCTCCCCAGTTCTCGAATAATGTCATTTTAGAATACATTTATGACCTAAAATGTTATTTAGCTTCATGACTTTAGTTTTCAAAAATGGATTATTTTTTTTATTATTTTGTCTACTGAAAAATAACTTTTTGAGTTGTCTTAGTTTTGATCTATGTGTGCGATATAGTAAGTAAATTCTTATTATTGCTGGAAATCTCAGCATCCTGTGATTTAGACTATCAACATCCCAGAGTAGAATATACGTACTGTAACAGAGAGTAGAGGCACCGTGTGCTTGGCACAAGCCGGACAGCGAGTATTGAGATTGGAATCCTCCGCACTCCACCCACCCATAATCTCCTCATCGTACAAGAGTGCCAGACAGTTGTGGCACTGGGAACATGATGACATCATGACACGCACACAGAAATCACAGTCAGGCCTCTCCTATTGAGGATAAGATAAACACGTGTGGTTACATTTTCATGGCTGTAAATACAATTTCTATCAAGTTATATACTGTAAGGGTGTCCAGCGGAAAATTTTCAGGTTTAATATTAAATAATAAAAAAACTACAATATTATTCTCATATTTTATTTATACAAAATGGAGTTTAACGATGCGGATTTTATGTTTTATAAACAATATCGTCTAAATGCCGTCCATTTCTCTCAAGGCATTCTTGCAATCTGACTATTAAATTTGCAAATACGCAAGAGCAAAGCGTTGTTTCAATGGCAGCAACTTCACGACGTATATTTTCTTGTAGGTCTTGAATTGTTTGAGGATTGTTACTGTAAACTCTCGATTTAAGGTATCCCCACGAGAAAAAGTTGCATGGTGTAAGGTCCGGTGACCGAGGTGCCCAGGGTATGTCTCTGTACTGACTGATTAATTTATTAAGAAAAATAACCCTCAGCTTCTCCATTAAAACTCTAGCTGTGTGTGGAGTGGCCTCATCTTGCTGAAATTGTGTTCTGTTGTTGAACCCGGGAAACAGCTGCAGTTGCGGTACCAAAAACTTGTTGATCATTCGGCAATACACGTCAGCAGGGCTTGGGTTGTCGGAGAACCAGTATCTCATGTTCTGTTTATTAACATAGCCATCAATATGAAAATGTACTTCGTCAGTAAACAATATGTTTCCAAGTGTTTGTGCTGTTTCAAAACGTTCCAGCTTCGTTCTCGCTAAGGTTTCACGTAAAGAATAGTCATTTTCGTTGATAAATTACACACTTTGCTGTTTGTTCAAAATAATGTGCACTGTTGATTTTTTATTCCAGTACAGGCTGCAATCTTCCTTATCGATTTACGCGGATTACGCATAATTTCACGTTGAACTTGAGCCGCATGTTCTGGCGTCGCTGCTGACGTTGATGGTCCTAGAAGAGTTTGGTTAACCATTCTCTTCTTGTCTGAACTTTTGAACCCAACACCAGATAAGTTGCGTGCTCGACCCAACACTTACTCGTCGAATATTAAAGTGAGTACAAAAAGCGCGACGCGCACGTACCAACGAATCACCGCACTTTAAATATTACTCAACTGTGAACGCGCGGTGCGCTCCCGACCAGTGACTTATTGCGACAGGCAAATCCGCAAATCACGCGCGTCAAACAATACCCCCCCACTTACCTCACTATGATAGTTTACGACCAATTACAATTTAATCTTGAAATTTTTCCGCTGAACATCTAAACATATCATAGTCAAATTTGTAATGGATTTCAAAAAACAAAACAAAAAAAATCTACAAGATAACACACTGACACATATGTAAAAACCTGTCAATTTGGGAAAAAAATATTTTTAAAATAAATTTTAGGATTTATTTTTTATAATTAGTATTTTCGTTGCGACAAATGGATACATTTCAGAATTCCATTGAAATAGTGGGATATTAGAGAAAAATATTAGTCTTTTAGGTGCATCATATATTACTCCCAAATGAAATAAAATTTTAACAAAACTAATTACAATACTTTTCTCCATTTATGAACATTCACTGTAACAAACATCACAATTTTAAGATTTTTTTTATTTACGTAACACACAAAGTTATTAAACTGGGTAATCAAATGGAACTCGAACTTGATTCGGCTGATATAAAAGAGTTGTTGCACTCGTATTCTGAGGAATTGACAACCGACGAGTAAATAAAAAAAAATTTAACACAGAAATACTTGGAATTTCACATTCCAGAACATTTACGATGCAGAAAATGGTTGCAGCATTTAAGCTAATTTCTAAAGGAATGGCAATGTTTGAAGAATAGGACTCGAATATGGAGAGAATTGAGAAAGTGAAAAGAGGCGTTTATTCACTGACATGTTATAATGAGATTTTTAATGAAAAAATAAACTAACTGTGCAGTCTTCCATTAAGTCATATTTTAAAAGAGTGGATGAACCAGTCGCAGCCGTTTCATTGGACGTTCAAACATCTACCTCGAGTGTGCGACGACATCAAGGCACGGAACTCTTTCATAAATCAAGAACTGCCTGTACAATGTTAAGGGGGGCTTTTCGAAACAAATTCATCTTTTCGCATTTTTTACGAAGATGTGAGTTTTCATTATTCATTAATATCAGTAGTCATACATTACTTCTTTTAAAACAGTAACATAAATTGGACCTCTACACTAATGTAAAAGTAACAAACACAATATTATTTGACATGATTAAGACCATTAAATTCATTTTCAGCGTGCTTCAAAATTGCCATATTATGGAAAATTCTTGCATATGCGAAATATATTTTCTTATCGATGTCTAAGAAGCAGTATGACATATCGCATTTTTTTAATAAAAATTGAGTTATGGTATGGTTGGATTTAAATTTAAATTTTAATATAAAATATATAAATGGTATTTTTTCTCTTTTTTAAGAAAAAAGACCGTTGACATTGGCATCATGTCGAGGACTTCTGAATCCATACAGGATTTGATCAAACGAAGAGAGGATTTGCTCAAGAAATAAAATAATTATTGGCGATAAAAAACAATAGCAATTTGCAAGGCATGGCACTGAATTCTCTAGATGTTACAGACGCTTTACCAGGGCCTTCATTAGCTGACCATCAACACTCTGGTCTAGCTGAATTTTTAAATAATCCTGAAAAATTACCACTACCTCCTTCGAGCCCTTTCGGAGGTGATCTATTAGATTTCTCTTCAGACGAGTCAGTGGCAGACCTAAATTTTGTGCTACCCAACGATGAACCTATTGGAAATCCATCATGTAACATCATTAACCAGACTCTATCATCATCCATTCAGTTTGAGGATATTGACTGTTTCCTGAGAATAATGGATCAAGAGGGGATTTCACAAAGGAAAAGAAAACGGAAGGCAGAAGTAAACACGTGGAAAGGGCAAGGTAATAAAAAGAAGAGAATGATGGGAAAACAGTACTTAGGTTTGACAAATATGTACAAAATATTTCAAAACCTTCAAGAAAAATTAAATCAGCATGTTAGTCTCAGCGTTGTATCGTTAGCAAAGTATTTGCTTGTGAGACTAGCATGTTTACAGAAGACAATCGAAAAAAAATATTTGATGACTTTTGGGCAATGTCTCGGGCCGAGAAAAAAGTTTATGTACTGACTTTAATTGACGTGCAAAAAAACTAAAGGATTAGAGTAGACGCAATGAAAGCAAAGTCTATTATCTGAAAACTTGTGACAGGAAAGTGAGAGTATGCCAAAATATGTTTTTGGGAAGTCTCGGTATTAAGGAATGGACAGTCAGGTATTGGTTGGGTAACAGAAGACAGTCGGTAGAATAAACAATAAATAATAGCTCTGAACAAATTACAAAAAGAAGCTTGGTATTGAATTTTCTCCATGCATTGCCAAAACTAGAAAGAAGCTGTTTGACTGGAAAAGATAAAGAGGCAGCCATCAAAGGTAAAATACATGCTTTAGCAGCCGACTTGCAAGCTGTAATGCTATGTTCTTATGTCAATGTCAATGCACTATATTTTAAAACAAAGCTTTGCATTCACAATTTTACAATTTATAATTTAAGCAATCACCAAATAACGTATTACTGGTTTGACGAAACTGTCACTGACTTGAAAGCCACAGCCACAACTTGCGCTACATTTTTCATAGATTATTTGACAAAACTTGTTTACAAAGACCATAAAGACATTATTATATACACGGATGGATGCATGGCTCAAAATAAAAAACAATATAGTTTCGAACGGGCTTCTACGTCTAGCTGTGCAGAAAAAAGTAACAATTACGCAAAAGTTTTTAGAAAAGGGTCATACCTAAATGGAAGCCGACTCGGTTCGAAAGGAAACTTAAAAATCAGGAAATATTTCTTCCCAGCCAATATGCGACTGTAGCAAAGGAAGCTAGATCTAAACCCTTTCCCTACAACATAGTTTTACCAGATTTTAGCTTTTTCAAAGATTACAGCAATAAAGATTACCACGTTTATGACTATACGGCCTGCAAGGGTTGCTGGTAACAAATGTGTTACTGATATAAGAGTTCTTAGGTATAACATTGATGGCACTATTGATTACAAACTTATGTTTTCTGATGAGTTTTCCCTATTACCCAGGTGCCCCAAACAAATCGAATCTCTTGTCAGTTCCTGCTCTTGTTCCTCAGCTTCATCAAGCCCCACAAAAAATATCTAAGATGAAATACAATTATTTGAAAGAATTAAAAGATGTTATACCGAAAGATTGTCACGATTTTTATGATAAGCTGAATTATCACAAATGATCTCTCATCAGTCATTATTTCTTGGTGCCATAATTAATATTTTAGATGTAAGCAGAGTTTAGTTTACGAATGTGTTTTTTTTTTAGATTATTCCTTATAATACGGATGTTATTTGACAATAAATATTGTCAAGACTTATGTTTTATAAAAATTGAGACTGTTGCCTAAACATAAATTGTATGGTACTAGAAAACAGAGTAATGTTCTTGTTTGTTAATAATTATTGTTTTTTCTATGATTCTATTGTGCCAATATATTGGCTTCGTTAATATTATAGTGATGTAGTTATTAAAATTTGTTTTTGATTAATAAAATGTTAAAAACTATATAAAAGTTTTAATTCTGCATTAAATACGTGGCAGATTTTACTTATTCGATATAACAAAACTGCGTAAGTGATGTAACATTCTTAGATTGCTGAAATTTTTTATTTTTCATTGGGTAATAACTTGACGATTCCTAAGCTTATATTTTTTACTAGACATATATATACAACTTTTAAAGTGCAATACTTATGAAGTTTTTTTACCTCTTGTAAAATTCAGTCATTTGTAGTTTTGCGGTATTGCAAACAGTAGTTCAGCGGTTATGCAGTATCACCGACGATATGTATACATAAAGGATGTTGCACTCAAAGTAGGCTCAGACGCACGTTGTATCAACAGGTATCGCAAAATACATAAAGAACACTTCACACGTGCACGCGCGGTTAAAAAACCACGAGCTTTGTTAATTTTTTACAACTTATAATTTTCGAATTATGTGACGTAAAAATGTATTGATTTATGACGTGAGGGCCTGAAAATCATTTCGTACTACATGTTAACGGGGTTTTTGTGTTAAAGAGGTTGATTATGTATGAAACTGACAATTTGGATCTTGGAAGTGTTCGAAAATTTCAAATAAAAGGGGTTCGAATTAACGCGGTTCTACTGTATTAGAAGTAGTTTAACTATTAGTCTCGGCTTGGAGGAATGTGTAATTCATGTAGTATTTCTTAAATTTCAAACTGGAAAAATGAAAGGCCTAAAGACAAGATTCAAAATAAAAATAAACAAAAAAAAAAAAGACATTACGAATGGTGTATTTGGAGGGTAGAGATTGTCGGGGAGATTTTGTGGAAGCCATTCAGCTTCACTCGGGGCGCCACTTCCACCTGAACAAAAATACAAATAAAGTGAAATTATTTGATAATATAATTTTGGTGATAAAGACATGTAATATCAGTCCAACAAAACTACAATGGAATCAATACAAAGTATACAAAATCATTTGAATTACTATGTATAATATATATATGTATTGAAATTGATATATATATATACGCATTTTATTGATAATATCACTTATATTACATTGGGAAAGTACATAATTTTTCAATTATATCTCTGAAAAGCATTTCAGATATTTTACAAAAAATGCATTTTATGATATGACCAAGATTAGGGGGAAATAATAATTGTACAGAAGCAATAAAATATTTTTTCTTATAAATTCAGAATGTTTATACGTGAAAAATAAAAAATTGGGCTACTGCCTCTTATGCAGTGCCACATTAGCTCATTTCATTCATGGGTCAAGATCATTTACAATGGTGGTAGTATTGTTAATGCTAGGGCAAGTGTATGAAATTGGACTATTGTTAAGTTATTAATTTAGCAATATAAAAATAAAACATTACCTTTCATATAAATCAGACCTAACATAGTACAGGAAAACTCCGTTAATTTGTGTACCTATATTTCATATTTTTACGTAATTTGCACTTTTTTCTACTAATTTCTACTGATAATTTGTAAAACCTTATTATTCGTAGTTCGTAAGCATTTTTTATACCCAAAGTAAATAATTTGTTCACGTAATTCGTTATATTCACGCGTTATTAATCATCCCTTTGTAAACATCTGTATCTAGCTCCACCCCCTAACCAATCACGGTGCTGTTCCTTATCACAATAGATCGGAGCGCTTAGAGCTCTCAACCCGCAAGACCGTGGCCAAACTGATTATACTACTCACCCTTGCAACCCTAATAAAAATAATTTGAAATTTTTCTATTGAATCTCGTAATTTATAAATGAATTGTATGCAACAGTTCTATTGATTTTATATCCAGTTTTTTGTTTATGAAATGTTGTGATTTGTTTAATGTAATTAAGAAAATGAAACCTTTGTATTTAAATACACAGCCTATTTTATATATATATTTTTTTGTGTTTTGTTTTCTAAAATAGAACGAACATCTCGTAATTCGTATAAATCCTTGACCATTTGAAAAATGGAAATTATTTTAAAAACTGTCAAAAATTGATGTCAAAGATAAAATCAGCGGGAAAAAATTCAATCCAAACTTAAAAAATTGCAGAAAAATAATTAGCTTCAACGAAGTATGAATACTTAAAAGTTTTTCATTATTTTTCACGGGCTTTTTAATATTCCAATTTTGATGGAAAAGAGAAGTTCGACCGCTAATCAAATTAAAATATCTGTAATTTTGTTGCGTCAAGCACTGGTGAATCGTTTGAAGAAGCCTGTTTTTAATATTGGACTCGCCACATCGCCACAGACCTTCATTATTCAGGAGAAATTTACTATTTGATAAAAAGCAGTAATAATAATAGACATTCGCCATGTTTTTCAGTATGAAAATCACGATGTTGACAGCGGTGGCGCACGCAAAAATGCGGAAGCGTAAACTGACAATGCGTTTTATTAAATTTCTTTCTAATGTTACTTGTTAAAAAAAATTGTTCTCTTTATTCATAATTTTAAAAAAATAATTAATTACGATCCCATGAGTTACGAATTAACGGAGTTTTACTGTAGATATATTTATAACCTTTTGGCCTTTTCGAAACATGTTTAGTGAAACTCCACAAAGTGTACAAGGGTTACCCACCATCAATATTGAGAGAGCCGGATCCTTCTCTCTCTGAAGATTCCTCTTCCAATATGTCCCTATCCCCTGCACTGCTGCCACCTGTGCTGCCCTTTACAGGGGTGGAGTTGGCGGAGATGGCCTCCTTGATTTCATCAAACTTTTTGGCCACGCTGGTGGCCGCATACTTCAGGCTGCTGATGCCCCCCTGAATGAGCTCGTTAGATTTCTTCCCAGTGATACCGCCTGGACTGTAGTTTAAAATAGAACATTAATTCTTCAAGATTCACATTGTCTGACATTTAAAGTACTCAAGTTCAATTCTTTTTCCAGAGTCTTATGAGTCTATAAGCACTGCGTCAATATAAATTCTCTTACAAGACACTAATAAATACTCAGTATGTGTTATACTCGGGTACTAGAATACTTGCAGTAGACAGGAAATAAGGTATACAATATTTCAACCATTCAAAGTCAGAAGTTTTGTAAAGGGCTTTGTCAACATATCTGTTTCTTTTCTGTACACTAGTAATTTTTTCCTCTATTTCTTCACTGTGTTTGTTCAGATGATAAAGTAATTCAAAAATACAGGAAAAAACCATAATTGAAGTCATTTGATATGTGAAAATCATTTATAAAATCTCAACACAATATAAAAGGAGAAAAAGCGTGAATGAAGAAAATATAAAAATATGAACATGCCGATGCAATTTGAGAGCTCAGAGAAAAATCTAGCAACATTGAGTTATCAATTTGCTTCCGAAACATAATTTTTATTATTGTGATTCCTTGAATTGTTAGCTTATTTTTTAAATGCTAATAAATTTGACAAAATAAGTTTTTCAAAACACTATGAAGCGATGGACTTACCTAAAGTTAGTTATGGCACTTTCGATAATCTGTTTGGGTAACTTCATGTCGGCTTTTCTCAGTGACAGGCGAGCGGGAGAATAACGGCTACAAAACATCAACATGACAACACCAAATTGAAATATGCATGAAGTGGGACTAACCAATTATTTTCTCAAAAGCAAAAGAATGTTTATGATTTTGCATAGTCAATTTGCAACATTCTCATTCTAAAGGAGTTTGTGAAGAAAGCAAAATGAAAAATCCAAGCAGAATTTTATATTTCATTATTATCTATAAAATGCAATTTAAACTAATGAATCTACGAAAGCGCTGCTATTGTCAGAATATGAATGATGAAATGTTCAATGTTGAAAACAGGCAAATAATTTAAAAGATGAGAAATGTTAGAAAAATAATTATAAAAAATGATACCACAAGTTGTTCTTTAACAAATTTATTGTCAGGAATTGAATTTATATCAGATTTAATGTAGTATAATTAAACCTCTTTCCGTTTTCAATTTTGAAAAGAATTTAGAATTATTCTGAAAATAATTATTCAAACACTCAAAAATAGAATGGGGATGCAGACCTTTACGCCCGTGTAATATTTATATTTAAACTCTATTAAACTAAGTACGTCACAATTGACTCAAGTTTATACAATATCAATCAAAATAGTATTGTTAAGTTACCGCGTAACAGTTGGCGGTATTTGAGAATAGGCATGAATATCTCATATTGATGATCTGGTTAATTTTTGTTTAATTTACAACGCATGCGTATACGTAAATTAATAATTTTTTGTTCATATAAAAATGCAGTTAAAAAGAAAGACTCAAAAATCCATTAAATATTTATGGTAAAGATAAATTAACACTTTCAAAAATTCAATCACAAATTTTGTCATCATGCATTTGAAAAAAAACCTATCAAAGATAGTGCTGAAGTTAGTATTGAAAATAGAAGATGAAATTTGATATCTTTACCCGAAGCTGAGTTTCAGGGAGTTTCCAAGACTCGCCAGTCCTGAGCTCACGGTAGAAGCGGGGACCGTCTCACTTCTGTGAAGTTTCCTGAAACAAGTTATTAAATCTAGATGGCTGTTTATTTGCACAAAAACATAACTAATAATTTTTATTTTATTTATTATTAGGATAATACACATGCGATACGCGATGTGCCTATCCAAAGTCCAAGACCATCAAAATATACCTATACCGATTCACAACGCATAAAGTTAATTCTCATTGTTTGTTTTCTCACTCACTCTCAGTACACTAGAAAAGATGACAAATATATCTTGTGCATCCTCGATTTGAAATATTTATTTTTTACCGCGACGCTTTAACTTAAGGTCGCATGCTTTTTTCTCTCGCTCGTTTTCTTTACATTAGAAAAAGATAGCAAATATTATCTTTGCGCCCTTATAGGTAACGCAGTTCTCTGGTTCTCCCAGCTGCTAGCTGCGAATATCAGTGCTTGCCAATCTTCTGTTCCGTATTATTACCATCATTATTTTTGTTTACGTAGCGTTTGTATATTTTGTTGTACAAACGTTTGTACACGGTTGAGTTCCTCAGACTTTTCCGTGTTTTATAAATTTTTTAATTTGTGTTAATTTTAATACAGACATTTCTCTTTCTATTTAAGTTTAGTTTCGAGGCATTTTAAAGAATGTGTAGTTAGCGTTTCTCAGATTTTCTCGTATCTTGTTAATTATTTTATTGCCATTGTTTTATATGTAAAAAACATTATTTGTTTTTCTCTAATATTTACATGTTAGACATTTTGAAATTCGCGAATGCATGGTTTGTGTTCCTTAGACTTTTCCGTATTTCATTAAATTAAAATTAAAATATTTTTATAATTTTGACTGATAATTTTATATTCTCGATAATAGCATTAATGCGAAACTCGTACAAAACGCCGACAGTTGCTAAAAAGCGAATTAATACAAGAGATTGACAAAAAATATTATCCAAAACAAAATTAACAGAAAAATACGTGACCCCATTAATGAAGTTGTCGACAATATTAAACATGATGACAGAAAGAACTAACTTTAGCGTTGAGAGGAGAGTGCCAAATGTCACCGCGACCACCACAAAACAAATGTTTTAAAAGCGCTGGAAACTTTTATTGCTAACTTCAGTGGAGAAATGGCGGGTTGACAAGTGACTATTATGTCATTATTAAAAATGGCGCAAAAAATTAGTCCATTATAATCGTGTTTTTTAAAAATAATATTGTGATTTGTTTACACTGTGACAACTTATTTGTTAATTTAAAATGTGTGGATTTAGATGTATATAATTACTTCGAGTTGCTATGAAAAAAGTTAATATGTAAAAAAGAATTGAATTTTTGAAATTTTTATATTCATTATCCTAAATCGTTATTCGAACTTTTTTCTTGATTTTCGATCCCCTCAACTTTGAATAAACGGGATTTTACTGTATTTTTTTTTTTTAGTTATACCATCGTTTCCATGGTTTTTTCGTAAAAAATAAAATTCGAAAAGGCTAGCCTGTGAATTTTGAATTTTAAGAATTTTGGTGCCAATATAATGGCATGATGCTGTTTCACCTACGATTTTTCTGGGCAGCTAACAGGTTAAAACCTGTTTGGTTTCAGTGTTACCAATACAAAATGACAAACTTAAAATACAGATTGCAATTAAACAATATGTAATAATTAAATTACCATTTACTTCTATATCTGATAGTTTAAAATTTTGTGTATGGACAGTACACAAATTGAGGGGGAATATTTTTTTCATGTGTCGTATTTCACAGGGAAATTTAGTACTGAATAATTATAATAAAATTATTTTTAAAATACAAAGATTTTAAACAAATAATAGATATCTCATAGAGACGAAGCTATTTTTTATTATATTTAATGGAAGTACAGGGCTTACGACCTGTCTTCGGCTAGCTTAAGTGATCACTTTATATAAATATAACGTTCACCATTCTCACCCATTAATCAATCTCCATATCTATCAAATTTTGTATATATGTTAATATATTGGAACATTTCGAGTACCACTACACTATCGCCATCTATGGACTAAATGTTATAATTCATTTCCCTGAAACAGCATATATGTCACAATGAGAATCTAATTTTTTTTTTAAATTATTTAAACCAATATTTTTTATCTGTAAAATGTTTTTAACACATTATACTAGAATACGTCTGAAAAAATTAATAAATTTATGTTCGGGTTATAATAATGTCCAGCATTAACTCTGTTAAAACTGGAGAGGTCACATGAAAAGAAACAATTCTTCAAAATCTAATCTTCAAAACTGGCATCAAAATGCAAAACCCCAATGGTTGTGTATAAATTTACTTGTAGTTTGATAGATTAGAGTTAAGTATTTTCTGAAAAGATTTTGTTTAGAAAAACAATTCTTTAAATAAATACTAGAACTGAATCATCAACATGAATAAGAATAGGAAGAAGTGCAACTAACGCAGACGTATCAGCAGACACATCAGAAACATCCTTCGTGGGCATGTCTTCAAACGTGGCACTCCTCCTAAACAGCACTGGATTGTCAGACAGAGGATGCTTCACTCTGCTCGGGATCTCCGGTACAGGGGGTTCCGTGCTCGGCTGAACAGGGATCTCCGGCTCACGCAGGGCTCCGAGAGGATCGTCAACCAATACCGGTGTTCGTGGTGATGTTCTATATACACACACATCTAGCTTAACACAATTCTAAGCCTACAAGGGTGTAAGCTGTGTGATATGAATTTGTATTTAACCCAAGAAAGAGCATGAAGTCAGAACCGACCCTAATGAGCAGAAATATTGTATTAGGTATGAATAAAAAGTTTTTTGATTGCGGTTCAGTAGTTTTAATTACGAGCGAGTTCAGTCAAAATAAAGCACGCTAGTATTTCAATAGATCATATCTATTTTTCTCATTCTTTCTAGGGTTAAAGATGTGTATGTAATGTAATATGAAAATTGAATTAAATAAATCATTCATATATATATACAAATATAATACATGAATAAAAACCATTATAGACAAGATTGTACAGATCCGATATTTAGAAGTTCAAATTCACTCTGAATATCAAGTCAGTACTACCTCTAGACCATGCCACACAGGCTTATTTTATAAGTGAGGAAATAATGTATGATTTAATAATTATAAATTAATAAAATTAAACTTTAAAAAATGTTAAATACAGGTAAATGTCGTTTTGCGACGGTTCGATTTATGCCGATTCACAATTACGCCGGTTGGTGCCGGCGTGGGATTTCCCAGTTCGTTCAGTCCTGGAATTCCCCGGTTCGGCCGACACCAGACGACAGTAGGCGCCGCGATTCTAATAGCAGAGAATTAGAAGAGTTGATGGAGGTATTAGATCGCCCTCAATCAGATAATCCCGAAGAAAAAGAAGAGGAGGATGATAAAGAAAATGATGGGAAAACCCTAAAAACGGCCGATCTAACTCGTATCCTTTCTTCTATAGAAAGGTTAACAGATGAGCTCTGTGAGATAGATGGGGATTTCAATCGAAGCACAAATGTTAAAAGAAGCGTCACAGCTGCCATTCGACCTTATGCTATGATTCTGCAAGAAAGGAAGCAACAATCAAAGCAAATGAAATTGGATGCTTTTTTTCAAAAAAGTGTGAGAATTTAATTTAGTACCGACGAACTGGTGAGTTAGTTTAAACTGTATTTATTAAATACATTTATAATTTATTATTATATGTATTAAATAAACATGTTAGATTGTTCTTAGAATTTTGACACGGAACCTAACCTTATATTGTCCATTATATTTGTGTTCATTTTTTACGCCGGTGTCTCTCGGAACGGAACCCCGGCGTAAAACGACATTTACCTGTATTCTAATTATTTTCAAATTAAGCCAAACCTTGTGTAGTTAAAATGGTTGACATGAAAACGTTTAACATGAATAAATACTCTGGTCCTTAATGCGATTTAACACATTTATTATTTGACATGGAAAAATGCTTCCCAGAAGAAAAATGTATATACCGGCTGCCGCATTATCACCAAATTGTTTATCGTTTATGGCTCAACTTTTTATTGACTAGGCTTAATATCTGATAATAAACAATAGATACAAGGATGCCGCACACTGCCATCAATCCGCACAATCCCATTTGATTATCATTGGCCGCTTACCATTTGAAGCAAATGGGATTACTCATTGGTCGCATTTAATTGTGTATTGACTAGACTGGTATCTGTCAATAAACAAAAAGATCCTAAATGTATACAACAAGGTTTTAAAATATATATTTGTAAAATTATCTTGTGTAGCGTTCCTATCATGACGGTTTTCACTACATATTACGACATCGAAAACATCACTGTTTTTTAAAATTTCTTTTAACATGTTATTTCTACATACCACTATATGTAGAAGTAACTTGAAAAGAGAATAGGGAGACTCGAACCCCGATTTGTCGTTGAAGATAGACTAGACTTACTGACCACTCAACTACACAAGTAGTGATGAACTAAACATTTACTGTGACTGTGTGATTAGTATTTGGTTATAAAGATAATTGGTAACTGAGATTTAACTGTGATTTAACTGAGATTTAACTGGAGATTTCTAATGTACCGGCGATTACTCAAATTGCGAATGATCAGTTAGCAATTATTGTTGCAATAGAACACAAATCTCACAATCACAGTTAAAGTGGAAAGCTATATTCACATTGATCTTGAAAGTTGAAAATACCTCTACTTAAATCTAAGCAAGTATTGCTATTCAATAATATATAATATATATAAAATATTTAATTTAAGCAAAAAACAGCAAATTATTTATGTATGTATAAGATAATACCTGTAGAAACTTACCTCAACGGAGACGATTTGACGGCATCTTCTACATCCAATTCTTCATGTGAACTAGCCTCAGCAAAACTTAAATTTCTTGAACATCCACTATTACTAAGTTTAGGAACTGAAGCTGAATCAGACAATAAAAATCAAATTAACCATTTTAAATAAAATTATAATAAATAAATTCATATTACAGTAAAACCGCGATATAACGAAATCCAAGGGACCAAAAAATAAAAATTCGTTATAACGAATTCCCACATATAACGAAATAAAAAAAAAAAAAAAAAAAAAAAAAAAAAATATCCTACTACATATATGTTACGCGCCGTCGCAAAAAAATGTTGCGCGGCTTCAAAAAAGATCGCAAATTCTGCAAACAAAGGAGGAGGAAGGCCATAGGGAACTGAATACATACATATTTTTAGTTGTTTGGTTAAATATTTTAATTGTGTTTAAATGTAGAGCCGCTTCAAACATAGTTTTGGGCATGAAACATAAAAAATAATTCAAAAATAAAAATTTTACAGTTGAATCGTGGCATTTTTATAAAATGAGTCGTATATAAATTACGAAGGTACTTACCGGTAACGGCTGCAACCACTTCAAAATATAATCGATAAAATTGTTCACTTAAAAATGATCTTTAACATTGTTCACTTAAAATAATCGTTTATTTTCCCTTGTTTAGTTTTAACATTTCTTTCACTGTCTCGTATAATTATTTTAGCCAATGCATCGCAGTGGGAAAATGCATCCACCGGTAATTCTGGTCTTCCCGATACGTATCGTTGGAGAACATCTAAGGCATGAAAAACTTCGGAAGTTGACGGTAACGAAGCAAATGAGATTTCATTGCTTTCCTCATTCAATGTGTCATTTTTGTCCTCATCACTCGTCTCAGATACCGTAATGCGAGGCGCGGGAACATACAAAGCAGACGTTATCACTTCATGGTCGTAAGAAATAAAATCATCGTAACTTGTAGATCTCAACAAAATTCTTTCACCCGTTGTTAAACTCGCTTGAGGGGCGTCAATTTCATCTACGGGCAGCGAAGAAAACCCGCACTTTTTAAAACAATTCGCGATTGTTGTAGATGTTACCGATTGCCATGCTATACTCATAGCTCGACATGCATCCAATACCGTCCATTTTCTTAAGTTTTCTACAGAACAGCCATTGTTTACCTGTATAATACAGGAATGCAATAAACTTTTTCTGTAATGGCTTTTGAAGTTCTGTATTATTCCCTGATCTAGCGGTTGGAGAGCACTCGTAGTATTAGGAGGTAGGAACAGAAATTCTATATTTGGCGCAACAATTTCCGGTGCGTAATGTGCTGAACAATTATCCAAAATCATCAATATTTTACGATCTTGTGCTGCCATTTTTCTCTGCATCGTAATAGCAAAGCTCTTAAATATTTCCCGCGTCATCCACGCTTTTTTATTATGGCAATAAGTAACAGCGGGAAAACTGCTAAAAGTAAGGCCTCTAAAGCATCGTGGTTTTTTATATTTTCCGATGACTGTGATCTTTACTTTATCGGATCCGTCCATATTTGTACATAACGCGGCCGTCAGGCGTTCCTTACTACGTTTTCCTCCATGACATCTCTCTCCTTTAAGAGCTAGTGTCCGATCTGGCATCATGTTATAAAACACACCAGTTTCATCTATGTTATAAACATTTTTTGCGTCGTATTTCTCCCAAATATGCCGATTGTTTGTTATCCAGCTCGAAACTTCTTCTTCATCAACTTTTTGGGAATCGCCACAAACCGCGAGGCAAACAATGTTGTGTCGCTTTTTAAAGCGATCTAACCACCCATTAGATGCCTTAAAATCAATTCCCATCTGATGAGCCAACGACTTTGCTTTCTCAATAAGCATTAAACCAGAAGTAGATATATTCGCTGATCGGATTTGGGAGAAATACTCGAACAGTTTTTCTTCCAATTCTTCATATTTGGCAGGCCGTACACGCTGTTGGGAACCGCTCGCCTTACATCTATCAAACGCATCTTCAATCTTCTTCCGATTTTTTAAAATTGTGGAGAGAAACGAAACCGGAATACCATATTTTACGGCTATCTTGCCTTTACTGTCCACTTTGTTGTCGATGTCTTTCAATATCATTATTTTTTGTGCCATGGTTAAAGTTTTGCGGGAATTATCACGTACTGAAGCCATTTTAAGGTTTCACAAAATATTATGAAATGTACTTTAAATAATAAATTACACTACACTAGTATGCATAGCAGTAAACACACGAAAACAATAGTTAATAGAAACACAAAAAATAGTCCATAAAGTATTTTAAAGAATTATTTGTATTATTGACGAGTTCACACGAAAACAATTGTCAAACGAAAATGAATTTATGTAAATATTCAGTTCGGTCATGCAATAATCGCGTTAAAAACGGAACAAACTTAACTCTACAGACCTTACACTGAGACTGATATTCCCAATAAGTACATACTGCAACATTCTGCGTATTCCTGTTAATTTTTGTATTTTCCAGCTGTCTGGGTCTGGGATTGCAATACATATTAGAGGCGTATGCGTACGTAAAACATGTCCAAGTGAACGCCGCAAGAATTATGTCAAATGGTTTTATGGGACTATGAACCTACTATGAACCCAAGAAAAAGTTTGAATTGCCAAAATTTGACGCCAAAAAGGCCATTAAACCGTTCGCATACGGCAGATGCAGCGGCGCGGCTTTGTAAGTGCGAAATAATATTTTCATCTTTTATCATTTTTTTATTTCGTTATAAATTTACGTAAATGTATTGGCATTTTTTCGTACGGGACAAAAATGATTTCGTTATAAATATTAACGGGATTTCGTTATATATATGCATTTTTGTATGAAAAATTGGTTTTAGGGACTAAATTTCGATTTTTTTTTCGATATACGTCATTTTTCGCTATATCGGGGTTCGTTATATCGCGGTTTTACTGTATATAAATTTTGCAAATTCACTTTGTGGCACCATTTTATAAATAAAATAATAAAACACTTTGTTTTTACCACAATTAATTTTTATTGTTATTGCAATTAATTTGTATATATTATATATTATGATTAATTTGTAACCATGCCCCCATTTAACCCCCTCCCATCACAATTAACAAATCTATCTTTCTATACTTGTAAATTAGTTTTAGTACATTTCTGGTCCTGAGGAAGGGAACATCGCTCCCGAAACATGTAGATTTTTTAAAATAAAAATTAATCATGGTAAAAACAAAGTGTTTTATTATTTTATTAATATTCCCTATCCAAGCACAAGAGCTAGTCTCTTTTTTAGAGAGGTAAGCGAAAAAAAAACATGTAATTTTAATAATGTAAAATACTTGATTCATGTTATAAAAAAATTGTAAAAAAAAAAAATGACAAAACATAATATGTATAAGCAAAGTAAAACCTAATAAACTCTGTAACGACTAGAGCTTGACAAATAAATAAATCTCAAATTACATTATTAAAACACTATTATGTAATTATATAAAACACTATTACATGTTCAAAATACAGTGAAATATCGTCAAGGCAAATTCATTTTTCCTAACTCTATTATTACCCATTAACAGTTTTTTTCAGCAGAAACATTTTGGGTTACATTCATTTTTATATTGGTGCCACTAACCCTTCCTCCCTTTCACATTCTCAGATATAAATTTGTGTTATATTGAATGTCATCTGTCTCAAATTTTGTATACATAGTTAATTTTTAGTAAAATATAAATACCGCCTCTCCCTCTCTACCAATGATGTTAATGTGGATTATATTGAATCCCATCCTTTTCAAATTTTGTTCAGTTGCATTTTAGATTGTAAGGAAAATATAGTCACCCTACTTCCCCAGATAGCTCACTCCCTGGAACTTGGATCATTATTATTTATTTATATATAAACTGCATAAAACAAAGGCACCCACCCCGGCACCTGCAGTCAAAGGCTCACCCTAAACCCCCATTTGAAATTATAATTAAATCTGAATCAATAAATTTAGCATCATAACTTTTTAATTGAATGTTTTCAAACTAACTTACTTAATTTAATTTTCTGCAGTTTATCTAGAATCTGCGCATCCCCGGCAAAACTCTCCGACCTTGTCAATAAACGAAGGCATTCTGAAGGACTATCTGGAGGTGTCATGTGTATTGTCTAAAAAGAAAAAATATATAAATATTAATAATTCAATATTCAAAAAATAAATAATTAGAAGTGATACTTAAAGAAAAAATAACCTGTCTTTTTTCAGTAATATTGCTGGACCAACTGTTGGTGTCAGCCCTTCCCAAACTGTTTGATCTTTGACGTACGATTTCTGTGAGATCAGGATCAGAAGGCAATCCTATGGAATAAAGAAAAAGCAAAGTAGAGAGAGTTGAACACGTCAGATTAGCTGAACAAATATGATGATGCACCCTTTCATTTGAACTGTCACAAGAGTCATTCTGTTTTTTTACGTTATTATCACAATTTTTTGCCTCATTTTAATTTATTTGTCACAAGTTGTTGTCTTATTTTAAAAGAGTACCTGTAATAAGAAGTCCTGCGGTGGTCGATATACGATTAGGGTGCCTCGTTCCTGCGCGAAGTATTGTTGCCGTATTGGCTCGGCTCCAGCGCTCTTCTACTTGTGGAGCCTCCCCAGTACCACCCCAGCCACCTAAAAATATTAAACTACATATTTGAATCTAATTTACACAACTGTAAATCATCTGTTGTTTGCAAAGTTCTGATTTATCATTTATTTTGATTGACTGATTAAACAGATTTTTTTTTGAGCAATCAAGCTGCATTAGCCCAAAGAATGCAACCCAGCTGTATGGGTCAAGGTCTTGTAATTACTATCAAAATTAACATTTGATGCGTACAATTTATATCAGTTAGAATGTATTGATCCATATATGCGATGGCATATGAATGCTATTTATCAAGGCTCTTTTAATATATACCTGAATCGAGGCTAGTCCTGCTGGCAGCGTTATCCTGCGCCGGCCTAGACAGGGCTGCAGGCTGCCGGGGCATGCCCTCCACAGACCCGCCTTCCTTTCTGCGGGCCTCCCTTCGAGCGCCTGCCCGTCGGAACAGTGCTGCCCCCGCTACTGTCACACGCAGTTTATTCCACAGCAGTTGGGAACCGCTGAAATAATATTATAAAAAAATATTTGTATTTCCCTCATTTCAAGCAATAATAAATTTTATAACAAATAATCTCTCCATGTAGAGATAAGCAATGTACCGGGGCCCTCACCGGCCCGGGAGATCACTAATTATTAACTCTGCTAAGAGTAGCAGCTTGAAGTTGGAATTGTGAACATCACTTTTTCGTAATTGCTATTTTCAAGCTAAGGTAAAGCGCTAGTGCTATGAAAATAGTTCTAATTTGGTGACTTCACATGACAAGCATCTTACGGCTAGACCAACGAAACCCGTCACGGCAACTGATATTGCAACAGCTTGTTTCTAAAAACATTTTTTCCCTGCGCCGCCCTACTTATGTATATATGTGAAAGGATCACAACAAGAGTTTGTTTTGGTGCTTTTAACTACAACTCTACTATAACTCCTACATTCAATTTGTAAGTGAAAGACAAATTATACATCTCAGTAAGTGAATTGTATTTGTACATGCAATTGTAATTGTGCATCTCTTTAAAAACGCACTAAGTATTCATCAGGTCCAAAAGTTTTGAAACCAAAAGACAGAAAGGATGACACACATAAGAATAGCATGGAAACTGTTGAAAAGTGCATTTCTTAAATGCCAGGCTAGAGTTTTCAAGTTTGATATTACCTGGGCATATCTTTAGGCCATTGAGCTTCCAGAACGCAACGATTGTAGAAGCCATAAGTGAGAGCATTTGGCTGCACTCCGCTGCGTTTCATTAGGAATAGTAATTGTACAGCCAATACAGGGAGAGAATAAACTCCACACAGCTGCATCATTACTCTGTAGCAAACCTAAAACCAAAACAGAAAAGAGGGGGTATTTTTTAAATACTCCATGTACACATCCAAATCAAATGTCCATGTGAGGCTGTGGATCAATGAAAAGTTTCTGAAAGAAATAAAATAAAATAAATCTCATTTTCTGAGAGATTTGTTCTAAAAATATTATGATAAAGAATAATATTATTGCTTTTATGTTTTACAATAGAGTGACAAGAGGAAGTTATAAAAGGGATACTGGGTGAGTAGTAAACTTATACATGCAATCACATTTCTATAAGAAGGAAGTACTGTGCGTGTAAGAACCAATGGATCATTCACAAAAGGCATCAAAAAAAATTGCGTAATATCACCGTGGCTTGTAGATAGATAAATGTGTGAATGAACTGGAATGTATGAGTGATTTATTTTTTATGTATTATATATATATATAATACATAAAAAATATAATATAAAAAAATAGGATATATATATATATCCTCTGTAGTATATTCTTTACTCACTTATACTATACTGACATTGTAATCTGAATAAATGAATTATGTTATTATTAAAGAGAACACATTCTTATTGTGAAGTTGTAATTATTCAGAATAGACGGTCTGTGATATATTAAATACTAATTAAATGTATTAATTAGAAAGATATACAGTAAAACCGCGATATAACGAACCCCGATATAGCGAAAAATGACGTATATCGAAAAAAAAATCGAAATTTAGTCCCTAAAACCAATTTTTCATACAAAAATGTATTTATATAACGAAATCCCGTTAATATTTATAACAAAACTACAATGTACAATGTACAAACTTAAGCCCAAAAAAAGAAATCAAATATCTCGGTGTAATTATTGATCAAAATTTAAAATGGCACAGTCACATTAACGAATTAGTGAAAAGAATAAGAAAATGTATTTATATATTCATAAGACTAAGGAATATTCTAAGTATAAATAATTTAAAAAAGGTATATTTTGCTATTGTTCACTCGCTACTCCAGTATGGAATAATTGGGTGGGGAGGAGCATATAACAATATAATGAACTCAGTAAAAATAATACAGAGAACAATTATTAAAGTGATATTAAAAAAAAGATCAACTTTTTCAACACAAACACTTTTTGCAAAATTCCCAGTCCCCAGAATAGAAAACATTTACAAAAAAACCTCAATTAATCAACTAATTAAAGAAAATAACACTAGAAAATTTGAAACAAGCACATCATTAAGGTTTAAAAATAACTTTAAAATCCCTAAATGTAACACCAAACACTATCAGCAAAATTCTATATATTTAGGGATAAAAAATTTCAATAGCCTCCCTACACAAATTAAAGAAATAAAGGATATAAAAGAGTTTAAAAAGAAACTAAATAAACACTTCAAAAACACATAATTTGGACAATAAACAGTATTACAGAATACTTCAGAAGCACACAAATGGAAAATGAACAGAACATGTAATGTTAAAATTGTTGTAGTGTAACTCCCTCTCCAAGCACAAGAGCTGGTCTCTTTTTTGGAGAGGTAAGCGAAAAAAACAAAAAAAAAAAACATGTATGTATGCAACCATATGATGTATGTAACCATATATTAAAATTGAATTTATTTTGCCAATGTATTTTCGCAATGTATTTCGCTAAATTAAAATAAATAAAAAAAATAAAAAAAAAATCATTTTTGTCCCGTACGAAAAAATGCCAATATATTTACGTAAATTTATAACGAAATAAAAAAATGTTAAAAGATGAAAATATTATTTCGCACTTACAAAGCCGCGCCGCTGCATCTGCCGTATGCGAACGGAAACGCCGCGCACGGCCTTTTCGGCGGTGCGCGGCGGTCTGCCGACAAGGCAGTAAAACAATTCAAACTTCTTCATGGGTTCATAGTATCATATTTTGAAGTGGTTGCCGCCGTTACCGGTAAGTACCTTCGTAATTTATATACGACTCATTTTATAAAAATGCCGCGATTCAACTGTCAAATTTTTATTTTTGAATTATTCTTTATGTTTCATGCCCAAAACTATGTTTGAAGCGGCTCTACATTTAAACACAATTAAAATATTGTTTTGTGTTTGCAATATTCTGGAATTTACAAAAATATCTTCCAATTGGTGTTGAATAGGTTCTTTTCTTAATTTAATTTCTTTGATTATCTGTTATAATAACAAAACTACTAAAAATATGTAGGTATTCAGTTCCCTACGGCCTTCTTCCTCCTTTGTTTGCAGAATTTGCGATCTTTTTTGAAGCCGCGCAACATTTTTTTGCGACGGCGCGTAATATATAGTAGGATTTTTTAAATTTATTTCGTTATATGTGGGAATTCGTTATTACGAATTTTTATTTTTTGGGCCCTTGGATTTCGTTATATCGCGGTTTTACTGTACATATAAAATCAATTTTATCGAAAAATATTGTTGTTGAAAGAGATCCAGGTTCGAATGCCGGTAGCACAATAACAATATATAAGTTGTATCAATGTGTCCAAAAACTAATAAAAATTAATTGTTAATTCTGGCGTCTGCTATCGGTTTACTCAAAGGTATTTAAGATTCCGTAGAAACAAAGTAGATGGTTTTGAAATAATAGAACGATAGAAGTATTCATTTGAAAAGTATAACATACAGGTTCGAAAATTTATCATCAAAAGTACTGTCGCTGTAGCATATGCACCTTCCCCGGTTTGGAAAGAGATCCAGGTTCGAATCCCAGTAGCGCAACAACAATATTTTTCAATAAAATTGATTTTATATGTATATCTTTCTAATTAATACATTTAATTAATAATTAAATTAATTATGATAAACTCCTTGTAAACTCTGTCTCAATATGAATTGTGACAATAAGAATGAATCAATATGAGACAATAAGAATTGCATGCAAAAAATTGTACAGGTATAAAAAAAATTGTATGGTATAATGGATATTTACCTCGTCACACGGAACTTTCAGTTTACTGGCTCTCACAAGTAATTCGTAAGCGTAACGAAGCAATGAGTGCTCTTTTCCTATTAACAAAAAATATACACATAAATAACTCAAATACATACAAAGCGCATTCCATATTGTCATGTCATTCATAACCTCTTTGGCAAATCGAGTAACAACAATTAACAAAAAGTAAATCACCCGGATGCAGTGTAAGCTGGCATGGCAGCAATATGAAATACAGACTATAGCACGCCCCCAGCAGACACCTGGCCCAAGACTCTGGACTGCCAGCTAAGCGAAGAGCGAGTAGCTGCGCGGCGCGTATCTCATGTCTCGTACGCCGTGCCATAGGACCAACATCCTGGATGTCAGCGTACGAGCTGGCCCCCAACCCACCGCCCTCCTTTATTTGAAGCGGGACCGTAGCTGCCATAAGTGATGGATCTAACTCAAATTCCTTGTACTTGTAAGACCGACCTAAAAAAAATCGATAATAAATTAAACATCTACAATAAATTAATAACAGATTTTTTCATTGCGATAGTTTTACTAAACTTACGCTGTGGTAAAGGAAAATCATTAAAAATCCTACATAACCTTAAGTTTCTCCGCAATTCCACATGACAAAATTATATAACAATTCAATAAATAATTTTAAGCAAAATAGACTTTGAATCTATCACAATAATAATGAATGTGGAAAATCAATTATCAAAATCAGGAAAATAAAAGTACTTTTTAACTATGTATCAAAATTCATAAAAGAAAAATGTTTAAATTAGAGAGAAACTAATAAACAATATAACAATAATAAACAACAAATTAAATATAAAATTATTTTACTAATGTATTTTAGTTGATTTTTTAAATAAATGAAGGTTATAAAAAAAACATTAATTTCCAATAATTTGTTGATGGGTTGTATCCTATATTTTAATAACAGACATTGGTCTGTGTAAAATATTCCTTTATTAATTTTTTTTATAAACAATTCAACAAATTGCAACAGGCCACGATAAACAAAATTGCATGTCAATTGTTTAATTGGTGTAATAATGAATCTAAAAATTAAAACTCACCAGGGTGGGGATTGTCCGGAGGTAAAACAAATACTGTTCTTTCTGAGCTGTGTGCCGCCATGTCAATGTCTAGTAGTCGCACTTGAGTCGTGACATCATCCAATCCGCTAACTCTCTCAGTACACTCATCAAAGAATGCCAAACCTTGGTCACCGTCGCAGACAAATGATCGCTCCTCAATAAATCGTATGAACATTTGAGTTTTCATCAGTAGAGAGAAAAACTTTTGATTCATCTGTGAATAACAAAATATAGTATTGATCCATCACTATTCATTATCGTGACATATGATATTCCAATGCAATCAATCAACTTGCTACTTAGCAGTCGTCGATCGCTTACTGCTAGGCCCTGCGGACAGCTGTTATGGAGCAGGGCTTCTATAAAATCTATATTTCAATGCAGAAATTGCTTATTATATTGCTTTAAATGAAATATAGATTCTACAGAAGCCCTGCTTGCGCAGTGGTCACCGCGGGCTGCACAGTGGCCACTATCGATGGTGAAGTGTACACAAGCTTTCCGCAGGTCCTAGCAGCAAGCTTTTCTGCTAATATGATAAGAATATTACGAGATATATATTTTATTCTGAATTATTTTGCAGAAATTCTAGTTAAGTACAGCTTATTTCAAAGAACTGGTTGGACGCCACTGTATATATCCATCATTCTAATAAAGACATTCTTTAAAAAATTGAGATCATGTTTACATAAATGATTATTGAACAAACGTAAACATTACGAACGAACAATTTTTTTCTTACTGGCAACTATACATGCAGGGGCAAGTGCCCTAACTTTGGACGGTTTTACCTATGGATAACATTAATATCTCTGGCCATATTCAAGATAAAAATTACCTAAAAATATATAGGTATTCTATTTTCGTCAACTAGCAACACTATTGTGTCAAATCTGTCATTTTGTTAAGTGATTTTCTTTTACAAATCTGAAAAAAATTATACAAAAAGTAAGTTTTTTACCTATTTTGATGAAGTATTTTTAATGACTATTTACATATTGTCTTATAATAGTTAATTGTATATTAGTAAACCAAGAATAAACCTATATGATTTAATTGTTACTATTATATATTTCTAACTGCAAATTTCTACGATTAATAATCTTTTAATTTTGTGCGTTTGTCGTACATTTGGACAACTCTACGCCTTTACGCTAGAATAAAGCCAGCTTCGATTAAGTCGATTCTAAGAGATGCCGGTGTAGAAACAACGCCAGGAAATGTGCGTTCTATCGTAGCCTCACTAAACTGGTTGGAAAACTACCCTATAGAAGAAATCCTGTTAAGGGGAAATTGGCATCTCATGGTACATAGCGATTTATACAGATTTTGATTCAACATCATCAGCAATAGCATGATCTAAGTTATTGGACACTACCGCCTATGGATATTAGCAAGGTACCTTATCCCTGGAACGTAGAAAAGCCTGCAGTTGGAAGAGTGCCTGCGGGTCCGTGGTGCCAACAGTCGGTGCTTTGGTTATTGGCAGCAGAAATGTACGATATCCTTTCAACGTGGAAGCCATGAAGCGTAGAAAAGCACCTTGAATCTCCAATTCCAAAGCCAACTGCAAAACAAAAATGTTATATTGCAATGCACTATACTTAAGTCATTTTTTAACTTTGAATTAGCACTATGTATTTATTTTACATTAATGTGTTAAAGATCATGAGCATTTTTAGATGCCAAACTTTTCATCTTATGTTGTGACATTAGCAAAGTATACATGCACAACACTACTAGGTTAAAAAATATATTACAGTGAAACCATCTTAATACGTTTTTCAAAAGACCATCAAAAAAAAATTCTTGAGCAGGAAAATGTATTAACAGTGATTTCAATTTTGCCATGATTTATTTGTACATAATATCTAATATTGTATTTTAACTAACATTACACTTATATTATGATAATTAAGAAATGAAAATATTTTATTTATAATAAAAAACATATTAAAAAAACAATTTATTCTTAAAAAGTTACTTATATGAATATATATTTGAAAATCACCCGAGAGAAATTAGGCCATAACAACTGAATTTAAATTTTCATCTCCATTCATAATTACACGGGTAGATAAATTTTAAAAAAAGAACATTATAGCAATTTATTTATTTCTAAATATAATTGTGATGTGAAATTGTCTATTTCCAATACATTATCAATATTTTTTTCTAGTACATAGAACCACTGACAAGACCAAAATTCAAATTATTTGGCATTTTTATAGTAGAATAAGGGTAGATGGTATTAGGAGATAAAATACATATAACAAAAGATGTCACCTATAAATGCCGGTTGCGTCAGTCCGACGAAAGTTAGTTATTTTTACAAAATGTAAAAAAAATTGCATAACAAGACGTATTGTATCTCTTCCTGGTCAACTTGAAGAATGCACATTTGAAAAAAGTACCATTTGTAAACATAAACCTGTTGGACTGTATACCTAAAATTTGTCCCTTTTGATGATTTTTACATAATTTATTTGTACACTCAATATATAGAGACATCAATGCAATGTCAAGAACCGCGATAGAATTACATTTAAACATGGAATATTCACCCTTACTGAATCTCAGTTCAGGGAAATTATTGTCGGCATTGACATCGACGATGGCAGGCCCGAACTTACATGATTCTGACATGATTGAAATTAGGCACATGAAGTTTGAAAATTGTCAACTCGTATTTTTAATACATATTTATCTACCCCTAAAATATGATGTTACACTCAGTATACATAATAAGATTACACACAATGTATTCAAACAATTATAAATTCATAATTTGACAAAGCAATTCAATATTTGGAATTCCCAAAATAAATTGAAGGTTGATGCAGAGGAGTATAATTAGGGTAATATGAGCAGAGATAAAAATAAAAATGTCAATGCACTACATATTTTATTTTATCTATATCTGAAAAGACAAACTTGTCATAAAATGAGGCCTAATTCAATGCGAGTCATTCGTAAGAGTTAAGTAATTTGTTGTGTATTCTAAGAATTTATTTTAAGGGTTTTTCTGCCTCCTAAGCAATTGAGAATATTTAAAGGTAGATATTAGTGGAAATAAAACAAAATTACCAATGCGGCTCTGGTAATGCACATGCTGAAAGTATTGTTTATGAGGGCTGGGGTTCTGTTTTGTTGATTTTTGGGATTTATTTTGCTTGGGCACTATGTTTTATTGGCCTATTCAAACATTACCATTTTTGTAAATGGATAAACTTGTATGATACATGGAAAAACCCATTTAAAGGGAGTTAATTTTATTGCACCCATTGAAAGAATACCACATTCATTTTTAGAAATGTCAAACAAAATTACTGCTGTGAAAAACTTATTACATGGGTTTTTTTATACGGATAAATTGTATAATGTAATATTTGTATTTCTTAGGCGGGAAACTTGTTATTTGGAAAACGTATTAAGCATACAAAAAAATACGTAATTTGTATGGGACTTTTTCGGGACTATTAGGTGGAAAAACATTAAAGGGAAACTTATTAAGAGGGTTTCACTATACTTCAAAATTTTAAAATTTTATTGTGACAACCCTGATGTTTATTTCTTAAAAGAATTTAATTATACATATTTTAATTTAAATAACTTATTCATAAATTTGGAAAATATAATTCTTTGATAAAATTATTATTATTATTATTCAGTAAAACCACGTTAATTCGATAACAAGAGACTAAAAAAATTGTATTTGTATTATGCGGAACCCCGACCAAAAAAAATTTACGATGCGATCGCATAAAAAAAACTGCTAATTTTGGAAAAAGCATACATATTTTGGTATAGTTCACGAAATAATCTCGAAAACGCGGTATTTATTATACTAATACAAAATCCTGATGTAATTTATTATACATATGTACTACTGAAACTAATTAAGGTGAAAATTAAACAATCATTAAATAAAATACATAATAACTAATAACTATAATACTAAATTAAGAATAATATAAGAAAAAATTTGAACATTATTAATTGTCAGGCATGCCTCGGCATGAAAAAATCATCTATCCTTCTCATTTTTTAACACTTTGACCAAGTAAAGCAATTAGCGCAAACAATTTATCTCTATTCTACGGTGCTATCCATGTAAATCAAAGTAGCCAACTGAAGAAAGTGTACCCGGAATACCCCAATTTTATTTCAATATAATATAAAGGAGGTTGCATACAAAGTACGCTCAGACGCGCGTTGTGTCGGCAGGTATCACAAAATACATAAAGAACGCTTCACACGGACGCATGCACACAAAAAACCGCGTGCTTTGTTAATCTATTATGACTTACAATTTTCGAATTATGTGATGTAAAAATGTATTGATTTATGACACGAGTGTTTGAAAATCATTTCGTACTACACGATAACAAAGTTGATTAAGTATGAAACTGACAATTTAGGTCATGAAGTATTTGAAAATTTGGAATAAAAGGGGTTCAAATTAGCGCAGTTCTATTGTACAATATTTTATAGAAAAATGGCTTGCCTACAGGTGCAACATTTTCCATGTCAAATATTGCTGGCAGTTAAAAAATTGTTAAAAGGTTACCTCTTTTCTCCTTTTCTGAAAATCTCTGTCTAAGCTTGTAGTCGGTTCGCCATTGTAATGTCCATGACCATGAGCACCACCTGTTAGAAAATAACTTATTACATATATGGAAAGTAAAAATGTTTATTCAAGGATTAAAGAAAAAAAATTGTAAATAAATAAACATGGTAGTTATGTTTGAAATTGATAAAGGAACGAGAATATTTTAATTAAAGAACTAAATTTGATATGGTAAATATGTTTTCATAGTAAAATTGTAAGATTTTCAATTAACAAAAAGATTTTCTAATGAGACATGTTCAAAATATAAGGAGGTAGAGCAGACCTGAGGGTGATGCAATCATATTCCGGCATATGAAAGAAGTCATATATGTATGTGAATAAGGACAGTGAATGGTATAAGTGTAGTGGTATAGTGTCAACAAAACTAATAATAAAATACTTGCCTCCTCCCGACGGTCGAAGTTTATTATACAACGTATCCAGTGTGTTCCTTAGGACTCTAGCTTGCCTTTTCGGAAGAAGTTTTGCTGAGATGTGGCGTTGTGCTTCACAAACCTAAATCAGTAAGTGTTGTATCATCTGTAATGCCATATGCAAAGTACAGTAAAATCTCGTTTATTCGAAATTGAGGGAACCGAAAATCAAGAAAAAAGTTTGAATAACGATTTATAATAATGAATATAAAAATTTCAAAAAATTCATTTTATTTTTAGATACTAACTTTTTTAATAGCAACTCAAAGTAATTATATACACCTATATCCAGACATTTAAAAAAAAACAAACAAGTTGTCAAAATACAGTGTACACGCCTACGTGTATTCTGTGAGCCCATACTTCGGCAGCATATGAAACTTGAGCAATACAGGTTGCTCGATTAAGTAATCTGAGCGACAGGGATTTTAGCCCCCATTCTACTGGTCTAGACTAAGTCCAGAAACGTTACTCACTGTAATGTTGTTGGTGTCCAAATCAATGCAAGACACGTCGGGTGGAGGATCATACAGATCAAAAAAGCGGGAATCGACTCCTATTAAATACGGTAATGGGGCATGTAATACTTCTGCTAGACCTGTAAAATAATAAAGAGTATCAATAAAAAAGAAGCAAACAATGTAATCTTATAAATAGTATCAAACAAAAATCAAAGGTACATAATTACAGACCCTGATAATTAAATGTTTAGATAATAAGAATATCAAATAAAAATTGTCTCTAGTAAAAAATATATATTAATCACAAAAAATACAAGTTTTAAAGAAGTAGATAAATAATCATGGAGATATAGACAGGGTGAAATAAGTTAAGATTTAAACTGTTAACAGTAATATAATGACAAATTGAAATAATCAGATTTTATAACGATGACTGGTAACTGATATTTTACTGTTAGATGTTTAGTTTCCACTATACCAGTGATTGCTCGCTGAATTACGAATAATCAGTTACTTATCATCTTTACAATCGAACACAAATTTCACAATAACGGTTTAGCTCATCACTAATAATTTCTAATAAAATCGATTTTAATTAAAGACAGTAAAATTGACAGTAAGCGAAATATTACGAAAAAATATGGTATCATTGACAACACAAATGGAAAGTAACACACATCGACGCATTCGCCCGGCAAATCACAAAGAGCTGGAAAGTTTCTCAAATGCTTGTGGCCAATATTCTAATTTCTGATCTAATTCTCATCGAGAAAGGAAGCCGATGAATTGGGGAAAAATTATTTTTGAGCCTCCGATGGTTGGCTTCATGGATTCAATTCAAGGTTCAGTATAACATGCTTGTCAATATTTGGCGAAAGTCAAAAAGTTGACAAAATAGATGTGGGGAACTTTGACAAAAATGAAAGGAACATTGGCCAAATACATGTATTTAAAAATGTTTAGTACATCTATGTTTTGAAAACTTAATGAAATTCTACTTTCCTAATTTGAAAATCAATTTTGGTCCCCTTAATTTCGTTTTAAAGAGCTTTTATTGCACTTAATTCCCAAAATAATAGCAACTAGTATTAGTCAAAGAAAGGTGCTAGCATTGTAAATGATCCAGTTAAAAACTTGATGTAATATTGGCATTAAAAATATATTAATGAAAAAAAAATATACCGCTATTGTGACATTTCATATTTAAGTAAATAATACAAACCTAAAGGACACAGTGGAATATAAGGACATTGCCACTTGAAAGGAAATAGCAAGCTTGATACAGCTTCAGAGACCGCAGTCAGAGTATCAGGCCTGAAAAAAAACATTTTTTAAAAATTAGATTTGTATACACATAGGAAAACCATGAATATTGATATCAATATAAATATTTCCATGACACATTATTTCAATTTGAATGATATGTGAAGTATAATATATAACAATAAACTCACCCTAACGTTCACGACTACCATATAGCAGATAAATATGCATAGATTTTACCTTCCCATTTTAGTAATTGGCAAATTAAAGAAAAAACACGGCAATGCGCGTGATAGATAACATACATTTCTTAAATACCAACCAACCTGAGTGAATGTATGAGTATCTTCTGTTCCGTAAGTGCCAGCATAAGCACCAGCAGGCAGTTCTCCGTGCCGAGGTTGAGCAGCAGTTGCCTGAAGCCGGCTCCGCTGCGCACCAGTGGTTGATCCTCACGGCGAGTCAACACCACAAGCTCATTCATGTTTGTTGCAGATAGCTAAACATTTTACAGTAAGCATTACTAAGATGCCAACCAGGTGGCGAATGAGTAGGACCATTTAGGAACTTTTGCTTATAAACGGTCCTGGGTAAGCGGCGGGTCCACCATCACAGTAAACATTACTATCCAATATCTAATTTATAAAATCCTCACTAAGAAAATATCAGCAGAATTTATAAGAAAAATTGATGCAAATCAACATGAACACGAACATCATACAAACGGAAAAGATAAACTGAGATGTACAGTGCGATGAAGATTTTTAATGAAAAGCCAGAAGATATAAGAAGAAACTACATAGATTCAAAAAGTAACTGAGCAAATACATATGTGAAAAATAAGTTGTAAAAATTAACATTTTTATCTTGTTTATATTAGAGCATATATAAATATACTTATGTATGCACTATATTAAGAATAAATAAATAAAATATACACAGGGACCAACAAAGGTAAATCACTTGCTAGTGTAAAATTAGAAGCAAGCAAGAATTTTTGAAGATATGGAAACTTGAGAATTACTTTATTTCAATGTAAATTTGCCCAAAATAAATTAGTATGCTTTAGGATAACACAATTAAAATAAATACCTGTATTAGAATTCTGGGCTCTGGAAAAGGTACTTCTTCCAACAAGTGAATGACATATCGTTCCACAGGTACTGACAACGGCTCTTTAGAACATGACATATCCTAAAATTAAAAACAATAAAAATTATAATAATTTTTTTGTAACATACATGCTGAAATTCAAGAGCATTGTTGCTGAGAGTTTTGGCAATTAAGTAAAACATCAGTGCCCTGCCTGCTACGTTAGTATTTTACTGTATTATAGTATTGAATAATAAACTGTTAAATAGCTTATGTAATATAAATTTTCATTTCAATTTTATAAAATTTATTTTCCACTAATAATTATCATACGAGGCCACCCCTGCAACAACACTGTAAATCAGTTTTGGGCAGATCTGAGTTATGAATGTCACAGCGTTGTATATCCTTCTTGAGCATCGAATGGTATGTTAAACCATACAAAATAAGTAGAAATACTATTAAATACAATTTCTAAGTGAGCTTCCCTGCAACGGCACTGTACTTGTATATCATCGAGGATGGTCAACATTTCGTCAATCTATCAACATTTGTAAAAAAAAAAAAGATATACAGTGTTATTGCAAGGGGGGGGGGGGTTATTATGATGTGTTTGTCGGTCCAGTGGTTAAGTCGCCTAGTGATCCGGTAGTCGGGGGTTCTAACCTCATTCCAGGAAACCAGTAAGTTAATTATTAAAAATAGAGATGTGTATTCTGTGTACGCATATGATTTACAATGTAAAGTGATTAATTGAATAAAATATAGTATCAAATGTCTTACCAATATATATAACAGCCACCTTTCAAACGTATCACTAAACGGCCAATGAGACAGCAAACATATGCTCTTATTCACATGAATAGAGTACTCTGCTTGAGAAATACCTTTCCTCCAACACAAACTTTCCATCTGCGCATCAGTCAAACGATTATAGTCATAATTCTCATAAAATGTTACTGCAGATCCATAAACCTTGAACAAAAAAAAAAAACAAATGATAAATGTCACTCCTTCAATATTTGCAGACTAGAATTAAATAGAAATACCTATACAAATTGACAATAAAAAAATGAAGTAAAATGTAAAAATATCAAAAAAAACAAGTGTACCTTGTCCGTTGCATCTGAAACTGTGAGCACAAATGTAGAGAATACTGGTTTAGGTTGCGACGCTTCGTTTGGCCAAATTTCTAAGGTGGCTCCCATCGGCAGGCAGAATAACGGCACTGACGCGGGAAAACTAAAATTACTGTAATCTGTGGACGGATATCTGGAAACAAGACATATTTTGTGCTAAAAAAAAATATGTTTTCAATGACCAGAGGCACCTTGTTCCAAATCCTTACAATAAACATCAGTTCTAAAGGAATCCCACGTCTGAATTTATTTTAAATAAATTTAAATGTTATAATCATTATTCACATCATACAATAGCAATAAGGTTGGTGTAGTGAATGCAAACTGTATTTTACTGTATGTAGTTTGCATGAATTCATCCTATCCTCAGATAATGTCAAAATGTTTGGAGAAAATTATGAAACTTTTTAAATACGTTCTTGCGACCCAATCGATTTTACTTAATTTATGAAATCAGGGCACTTAATAATTCTACTGGAATTTTTATGTTCAAAAATCTAACTTTTAAACCGTATACGTAAATGTTCGTTACTTTTTGTTGATGAAGCAAACTATTTAAATTTTACGTCAATTATAATACAATATAACAAATAACACACTATAGTACAATCCCAACATTTGAAGTTGAGGGGACCAAAATCAAGAAAAAAGTTTTTTTAGTATACTAAAAATGAGTGAGAAAACAAACTAAGCGAATTAACTTAATGCATTGTGAATCAGTATAGGGGCGGATACTATCCATTTGGATGGACTTTGACATTTGACAGATACATCGCGTAGCGTATGTGTATTTTGCAGATTACAGACATTTGACAAAAAGAATCGAATTGGCGAAAAATAGATCGATAAACTCATCTGAAAGGGTCAAAAAATAGCTTTGAATAACGATATTCGATTTATAAGTACAATTTAGTACGAAATCTTTCCAGAGGGACCATATGCTGCTCCAAAACGTCAACTTGTGGCGAATTTCGAATAAACGGGATATTACTGTACTTGCAATATCTTATTTTTCAGTCATATATAATTATTACAAATTCTTATTATATATTAAATAATTATAAAGTCTTCAAATATAATAATTACAGGTACAATATTCAGTGTGCGTTGATCATTCCAATATAATTTACAAGTTTTGCTAACTTACAAAAATAATCTCAAAACTAGATTACATTATTGTTATTACACAAATTGCTAGTGACAATTATTTTCTTATACACTGAACTCTCTTTATACATGGTGGATACGTTGTTCCACGCAATACCGTATAAAAAAAGTATATTAAAATAAAAAATAATGGTTGATATGTTTCCTTGTATAAAAATCAATTCAGAATATTAAAAAATAAAATTAATCATTGTTCATCGTACCTTAATTTTTTTTTAAATTACTTAAAAAAAATCGTAATAAAGATTATTCACTATCAGACAATAGACGAACCCGTTTACGCACATTTGGTACATCGCTTTCATCACTTGAGCTATCCAGAGCCTGTGTAATATTTCTTTCTAAATTTTTGAGTTTACTGGGTTTAAACAAAAATTCTGTTATCTGATCATTTGTTATAAAATAATTTCAAAGTTTATTAGCCAATTGCAAGCCTTCAAGGATTGAATACGCCGTTGTTGGGCCTCCTTCGTCATCGTCACTAATTTCCTTGGGGCTGGTGTGCTCCTCTAAAACAGTTTTGAGTATTTCTTCCTCGTTGAGAACTTCATCAGCAGTCAATTCAGCAATATGTTCAATCATAAGCTCTTCAAAGCCTTCTCAACCAATTGCATGTGCCACAGTTATGATATCTGAATTCAGTTCAGTTGTGTTCGGGCTAATATGGTTAGTTTTAACACATTCTGGCCAAATTGGTTGCCCCGTTTTATCCCCTTCCGCATACCTCTCTGCACATAGTACAAACTGAGTAGTAAGTACATCCAAAGGATGTAGCACTGTGTTATTTCGAAACCGTGTAAAAAAAAAAAAAAACTGTAAAGACAGTCCAACGTATACTAGTTTCTTTAGTTATTCTTATTAATAAATTAACGGATTGATTACCTAAACAATACTTCAGGCTTGTAGGACAAAAGGGTCGGCCTATTCATAGACTTCTTGTAGCACAAGAAAACATCACTGCCCATCATCCCCTTGTTCAGGTTCTTGCTGATGAGACAAAAGGCATGAGGAGGGTTCTCTGCACGGCTAGCGATGACCACACAAATGTCCGTGACCACCAGTGCGTTGCAAGGCGCGGACCTATGTGCTCGACGGTAGGTGATGAAAGTCTTGGCTGTGGAGTTGTTGACATTAGCCACACGGCCGCCAGTAGTGGTCATGATCATCTCCGCATCGGCCATTAGGCGTTCTTTGCCTTCGTACATAACACCTAAAATTTGAAAAATAATTATTATTTCAATTTTCACAAATACACCCTCGTGTGTTCAAGCCAAGATGGTGAAGTTGTAAGGTAATTTTGTAATAATTGGCAAATACGGTATATTCTCAGATTTTTATAAAAAATATGTTTTCCAATAGAGTTAAGTGCTGTGAATTCAAAAGTGAACAATTGATTGGGTTGCATATATATAAAAAGTTATTACACTTTTCATCATATATTTTGACATTCCAATCACTTTATTTAAGAATAATACTAATAGTATGAGGGCTGTCTGAAAAATTTCCAACCTCAACATGAAGATGGCAGCACTCGTCAACAAAACTTGGAGAACATGCTTGCACATGCTTTGATAAGTACTCACCAAAATTTCAGCCATTTTGGACGCTGTTTGATGTTGTTTGGATGTTGTTTGATAATCGTTTGAGTGAGTCGATGTGAGTGTTTTTGTGAAATGGAAAAAATCGAGTATTGAACTGTCATTAAGTATTTGTTTTTGAAAGGCAATACACCTACACAAATTAAATACGAGTTGGACACTGTGTATGGGGACTCTGCACCATCATTTACCAAGGTGAAAGTTTGGGCAGTTGAATTTTAACGTGATTTTACCAGCTTGGGTAACGATGAACATTCGGGACGGCCAAAAACTACAACCACTGGCGATAACATCGATCAAGTTCACCAAATGGTGCTAGACGACCATCGAATTAAGGTTAGAGAGATAGCAGAGGCTATGAACATGTCCAAAGAACATGTTTGTCACATATTGAATCGAGATTTAGGCATGAGAATTTAGGTATTCTGCAGGCGGGAAGCCATTCTCTATTGTGTTGTGTCACCGTAGTGAACCAATATCTTTCGTGTTTCATTTCTTTCGACCTCATAATCATCATCATCATCATCGCCGGTTGAGATAAGTGGAGATCGGCAAACCACCCTTGTCTACATTCATGTACGGAACAATTAGCATTCGATAAAGTGTTTATGACAATTGCGAGACGCACCTCGTAAATTTCAATGGGAGCTTATGAGAAAATGGCATTTGATTTGCATTATTTTGATGTGCGTCGTACTTTCCCGGTATATAACCCGGACACAAATCAAGATCTTAAGTGTACAATTGATGTTATCATTTTCCCCAATAGAAAACACGACTCCTTTTGATCTTTTGAAATGTAATATTACTTAATATAAGTATGCATTACCAATATCAACAAGTGGTGGACGATCTTTGCCACGACGAAAGCAGATGTAGCACTCGGCGGAACGGAGCGAGCCATGATTTAAGTTGGCTGGTAAACCAGTTGGTGTTGTCTCCAAAAGCTCGTAATCTTCAGGCACTTCTTCCCCCAAACCAGGAAAAAGAATTCCTAAAAAATAAAGAAAAATAAATAAGACCTTTGAAATGTAAACCTTTTTTATATTTTTGACATAAATCAATTGCAGCTGCGAAATGTGACTTTTTTTAACATACAAAAATATAAATATATAAAATTGAAAATTAACTTTTCGGGAATATACTAGTATAATATGTTAATCATTTGTCATATATATAAAGAATACAGCTTTCATATTTTAAAAACAAAAGATTCTCATTAGTGACATCTATGTTGTTTCAGGGGAATAAATATCAAATTTCAAACCATAGATGATGACAGCGAAGTTGTAGTTAAATAATTGAAAGGTTTCTACATGGTAACATATATACAACTTCCAAAAATTTGATAAATGTGGAGGTTGATTGTGGGTAGAATTGGTGAACGTTATATTGTGTAAAGTGATCACTTAAGCCAGCCGAAGACAGGTGGTAAGCCCTGTAATACCCATACTTCACATATAACATATTGTAATATAAATAGCTTCATCTATATGAGATATCTATAATTTGTCTTAATAACAATGCTTTTGCAGGTAAAAATGTAGTAATTGTGTGTTCTTGAACATACTCTAATTAATATTGTTAATATAAAAATATGTTTACCCATAGTCCACCAATTTGAAACAGGTTGACTTATTTATCTGAAGGACATCTGAGATATCCAAGAAATTCCCTTACAAAATCTTACCATGTCAAATTTTGTAATACTTAATTTAGTTATAGTTAAATTGTAAAAATACTAACATGAATTTTTTGATTTCCTTGGAAAATAAATACCGTATTAACTCAAAGGCAGTTTTTTTTCAAAAATCTTCTTAAAATTTAATGGTAGTCAGAAATGGGCCTCGTGTAATTGATTGACATCTGTGCTTGGCTCATTTCTCACAATACAATCAATCAATGAACATGCCGTCAATGAAACATGCCGTCAATGAAGAGCGAAAGGTGGGTGGGTTTTTAATGACTAAGTGTACTTTTCAACGTTCCTTATCATTAGAAAAATTAATAATTAGAAAGAAATTTTGTGCGCGCCACCGCTGTTGACATCACGATTATCATACTGAAACATGATGAATCTCCATTATTTCAGCTTCTTATGTGTTGAATGTTTATCAAATAATGTATTTCTCCTGAATAAGAAAGGTGTGTGGTGACGCGGTGATTCACCACTTGACCAGTCACTTGACGCAACAAAATCACGCATATTAATTTGATTGGCAATCGAACTTCGAACTCGCCTTTTCCATCAGAATTGGAATATTTAAAATGTGCGTGAAAAATAATTTAAAACTTTTAAATCCTCATGTCTCGCTGGGATTGATGGTTGAAATTTATTATTTGCCTGCAATTTTTCAAGTTCGAACCCAGAGAGATATTTAGGATTTTTTTTGACAATTTTATCTTTGATACCTATCAATTTTTTGTCAGTTTTCAAAATAAGCTCCATTCTTCCAAATAGTCAAGGATTTACATGAATTACAAGGTATTGGTGCCATTTTCAAGAACGAAACGTGAAAAAAAAATGTCAACGTATTTAAATACAAAAGATTTAGTTTCTTTAGTTCCTACATATGCAAATCAAAATGTTTCATAAACCTAGAAGTAATTCAATGAAAACATTATTTTAAATAACAACAAATCTTATTCGGCACGTCCTGTCATGCCAACGCGCCGTTATACAATAAGGAACGGCGTTGTGATTGAGTGGTAGGCGGGGCTAGCTGCAGATGTTTACGAAGGGATGAAGGTCAAATGCGTAGTCGCGCAAATTTAATATGCAAATTACATGATCAAATTATTTACTTCGGGTGTCAAAAACGCATACGGACTGCGAATAATCAGATTTTACGAATTATCAGTAGAATTAGTATGTTAAATGTTATTTTCAGTTTAATTCCGAAAAAATACAAAATATAGGGTTACGAATTAACTGAGTTTTACTGTATATATTTCATGTATATTATATTATATGGTTAGCGTGGTATATTTTTTTTACAGTATGAAGAGTCGAAGTAAGCTAATAAAAAAAAAATTAACTCATGAATCGAGCAAAAATGTTCTTTTTATCCAAAGCTATATCACTATTAGTTTTATTTTGGACTGTGATCAATAGCAGAGCTATTCAGATTTGCGTAACAAAAATTAGAATCTTAGAATATGAAATTTTGTAGCTGTGGCACTCGAAAAACTGATCTAAGGTGTTGATTTTCACGAAATTCATAAAAGTGCCAATATCTCGAAAACTAATGATTTTTTACTAAGGCCATATTTTGATATTTCGGTCAGTCATGAATTGACTTATCAGCACCGCCAAGGGATGACATTGATTTTTGGGACACCTGTATGTACACAAGTAGATACATGGGAAATAAAAGGACGTAGCAAGCATACAAAACTTACAATAATTCAACTACACAAAAGACGAGAGACACTTTACTATTTTGTATTTAATTAAGATGTTTTTTGTTCATGTACTTCATCACCGAGGTATTATTTAAATGATAATTCAGAAAAGTCGTTAGTTAATTTGTTTAATTGTTTGGCCGCTTAAACAGTTCTACGTGCTTAATAGAGGCACCAAACTTGGCATGCCATCTACAATAGTATTCAAATTTTTGCTCCGTATATGGAGTTGTATTTATACTTTGCATAGCTTCTTATAGCCCCTGAACAATTATTTGTGAAAAGGTTGGTATTTAAGCTGTTAAAATTGACTCTGATCTTAAAATTTTTGAGACGTGTTCACAATTGAATAAATTTATAATGTCTTTGACTAGTACATATTATAAGTGTATAAATGATTATAACTTATTTATAGTAATTGACAAATACATACACATAGTAAACTCTCAATTATCTGGGATGGTAGAGAAAAAATTGACCCAGATAATCACCACCAAAAAAATTTTATGATATATATATATATATATATTTACTTTTATTTAAAATACTGCCCGCTTTCATCAAAAGTAAATGCTGAATCTAAGAGGGCTCAAATGATAATTTGCGACCACGTCACCGATTGGAATTTTCAGTCGCCGATTTTATTTTTCGCCAGTTTAATTTTCTGATACGTATTATGCTGTCAAATGAAAAATTATTTTTACATTTTAAATGACATTTCTAACTATAGAATTTTTTAGTGCCCCGGTTAATAGATAGTCTACCTTTAATTGCAATGATTTAATTTGTCATCTATCATATTGTTGCATTAACTTTATTAGAAATTTAAAAATTTGGTTTTATTTTATACATCAAAAAATACTTGCTACACATGTTGATTTTGATATGCATATTTGGCAATATAATTTTTTTCAGACTGAAGTAAAACCGATTGGTAATGAAAATATGAGAGATGTTTACTTCATTTACTAATATATGACCTAATTCTGCTGTATCAAACTTCCCCTACATCAGCTACTAAAGTTAATTTGGAAGAGCGAGTAGGGGGGCGTGAGCATAAAATGTATCACCACTCGTAACTTGATAAAAAAAAAAAAATTTGACTTTCTTTTAATGTGTACATTTTTTTATTAGAAGATATAATACATTTTTTAAATAATCAATAAGATATATATATATATATATTTCTTTTAACATTTATTTCTTCTCTATGAGAGTAACACTCGTGTATAGAGGAGTATGTAAGAGAATGTATAATTTATGTGTACATATTTTTTGACTTCAGAAACAAACTTATAGTAGTCTGTAATTTTTCTAATTGTGATGAGGAGATTGTTAAAAAATTTGATGTCTTGATAAACATAGTGATTTTGGGTTGCGATATATATTAATTTTGGAATATCAATTTGGTCTCTAAATCTCGTAGATCGGAATTAGCTTCTAATATTTAATTTATTTTTAAAATTTGGATTATTGAAATTTTTTTGTATATGTCTATTATTTTTGGTACTTTGAAATTTGTGAAGAGTTGGATACTTGGGTCTTTTTTTTTAAAATTATTTTTATCATCATTTTTTAAGTGATTTTCCCATCCAATAATATTGTATTGTAAATGTGACTGTACAAACGCGTAAAATATTAAGAAACATCATATTATATTAAGAAACACGTAATATACATGAAATAAAAATAATAAATGTGAATGATATCAATCCATATGAATGTTCACAATACTAAGTATATTTTTGTGTTATAAAACTATGTGTTAAATTCATTTGGTTCCAAATCTCTCAAATATAACGATGTCAAAATTGAAGACGTGTTCAATGTTATATGTACTGCGTGTAATAGCTAACTTTTAGGATTAGTCATATTTATTAATTTTGAATGAAAAATGTTCTTCACATTTTTAAGATTCTTTGTTCAGTTGCCGGGTTATCACTATTTTAATTATTTCAAATTTGGCACCCGCCATTATACAGTTTAAGTATTACACAATATCTCTACATCACTATGTATCTCCTTGTGGTAGGTCAATACCATACTGGTTTTGAACTCTTTATTGAGCAAATAGTGCAGGCACTCTGTCAATACAGAACTCAATACTTGTCAAACAATTCAATTGTCGACTCAAGTGTCCAAAAGACAATGTATTAAACTAAGACAATGTCTAACATATTGAAAAAACACAAATCATATATTTCTCACCATAAGATTTTAACCATTTTATTTGAATTGTATTAAAGTCAATGAATTTATAAAATCTATCTCATCTAACCTTTTACAAATGATAAGTCATAAATGTTCAAAAAAAAAAGGTAACTTAAGATTTTTAAGAGAACATTTTTGTTGTGAAGCTGCATTTTCTGAACATAGTTCTGTGATATTTTTAATACAAATTAAATTAATCAACTAGAAAAAATCTATTTATCGTAAAAATATTTAGTTGATATCGAGACTCGAACTTGGACCTCTTCCTATCTGAGGAAAGCATGTTACCATTTTTGCTATAGCAATCGAATACGAATTTGACAAATTTTGAAATCTTTCCAACTGATACATCTATTATTCCATTTTTAAAAGCAATCAACTTTTTATTGCGGTAAAAATGGTAATGCACTTTTCCCAGATAGGAAAAGGTTTAGGTTCGAATCCTGGTAGCAACTAAATATTTTTTCGATAAATAGATTTTTTCTATATATCTTTCTAGATGATTAATTTATATTAACTTTAAGATTGCTTATCTTCTTAACTGTTGATATTTTTTTCAGTGTTAATAAAACATTGTCAACCCAAAGCGACTAGCTATGTGACACCTGTATAATATCAATCTAATCTAAACATAATTGTCAAGATAATGCTTAATGGTTAGGAATATGCTCAATTACACATAGTCAAAAGCATAAATTTAAAAATAAAATAAACATTACATATATCCATTATTTTTCAAATACATTTGTTAGAAATAAATTAAATGTCTGATTTGTAATCTGCATAGTAATGAATACAAACAAACCAAGTTGAGAATGTCAGTGGATTGGTATGCTGACAGAGATATTCATTTACACACAAAGACCTTGGCCAGAACAGAATGAAGCAGAGAAACAGGGATCAGATTTCTACATAAAATGTCAAGTTGCAAATAAATGGATTAAAAAATAAGCACCTGGAAACAAATCAGGAGCAGTACATGTCAATATTTTTATTTGAAACCAATAAAGTTCCCTGAATTAAACAGTATTAGGTATTTTTATGAATAAATATATAGAAAGGTGCAAAAATAATCATTTATTGAAATATGACAATCGTTGATATAATAAAGGCGATGTATACATGATTCATTTTAATTAAAAATTAATAATTTATGAAGGAATGTTTTTATAAAAATACTAGGGATTTAATATGTGGAATGAATACAGAAATCTGACCCAAGGGTAAAATTACAAAGAGATGACTGCACATTACATATATTGTATGATTTGTATCAATATTGAAGCTGATTTATGGATGCTACTGTCAAATAAATTAATGCTGAGACATTATAGAATCATTATCTACTATCTGGAAAAAAGGGTTTAGATTTTCTCTTAAAAAAGATTTCTTTAGAATCTCTCTATCTCAGTATCACCAGGACAAGGCGACCTTAGACTGACTAATTTGAGTCTTTACTTAATATTGACCCTATCTCCACATGCCACCAGCATTTCGTAGTTCCATGGAGATATACAGATAGCATATCATCTGACACATATTTTCACAATCATACACTTGTCAGTTCTTAAGGCTTCCTGTAAGGAAACAACAAAAAAAAACAAAGCACACTCGAACCTCTTTTTATGCGGGTTTTTTTAAAGCAAAAAGAATTTTTTTTTTTTTTAACTATAAACTTTACGTGCAAAATCCAATCTTTCCCCGGTTTATTACAATAACTTGTCACCACATTGACACCCGCGGACAGTTTTTTTTGTCTCATGTGTGTGTGGCAGACAAGTTCAACCGGTTTCATTTTGTGTAAATGCAGGCCGTTGCAATGTGACTAAAACTAAGCGAAATTAGGCATTTCTGAGTGCAGCGGATATCGCTCCCCTTTCTTGAGACAATGATCTGCATATTGTTTACAAATAGTGAGCATTTGACAGGATAAACAAGACGTCTAAGTAAGGCAGCTGCAGTTTTTTGATAACATTTACAGTGAAACCCTCTTAATAAGTTCCTTTTAATAAGTTTTCCCACCAAATAAGTTTACATTATTCGGTCCCATACAAATTACGTCTTTTTTTTAAGGCTTAATACGTTTTCCTAATAATAAGTTTCCCGCCTAAGAAATTAAAATATTTATGACAGAACTCAATTTATCCATACAAAAATACCTTTGTAATACGTTTTTCGGCACAAGAAATTTTGTTTAACATTCTCAAAAATGAAAGTGGTATTTTTGGGTTTTTGGGTTTTGCCCCCGTCATAAAAGATCTATCCACTGACAAAGACGGTGAAATAGCTGCCGTCGTAAACTATTTTTTGGATGTGCAATTCTCACAATACAAGAGCGGCACTGGTAATACTAATTATCTTGTTATATATTTTTTTCATCTTTATTAATTTTTATTTTAATCTGAGATTTAAAGTGCCCCAATGGAGAAAAATAACACAAAGCAGTTTCAGTGGAAAGAAAAATTGCAATTTTAGATTGCTTGCAAAAAGGAGAAAGAACGTGGGATTAGTTAACATTTCAACTTAAGGGAATCTACCTATAAGAATAATTAAGAATGTAATGACATAAGAAAATCTATCAGTGACGGTACCAAACTAAAGTTACAAATTATCTTCGGGCACAAAAGATGCTTCATTAGAATGAGCGCTCAGAATTTTTATTAAAGATTGAACCCAAAAAAGAATCCCTACAAGTGATCATTTAATGAAGAAAAAAGCCCATCATTTTTATGAAGAAATGGAAAAATCGGAGACATCTACTATTTCACGTTTCCAAGCTAATACGGAATTGATTGCTAGTAATGGATACATGGGTGGGTTTTTTAAACGTGAGTAAGAACGATGGTGAGATTGATGCTAATTCTAAACGTGAAGAACCATTGTCTTCAACACATAAAATTGATGCGTATACTATTTCTTCCGAAGAAGAGAGTAATTTTGAGCCAAATCGCACAGAGCATTGTCATCAACGACAGCTACACAAGCATCAGCGACAAAAATTCTAAATAAAATATATTGAACCAAAAACTTTATTTTTGAATAAAATAAAATAAAAATTTTAAAGTAATTTTTTATGCCGTATTATTTTCCTAATTTTTCATAAACTTTTTTTATGCAATTCTGGATATATTTTAACTAGCTGCTCCAGAGTTATGTGGTTTTTGAAATCCATGAAAAGCATCTACAATTTTTCTATGTAAGTCAAGTGTTTTTTTATGCGATATCCCATGGAACGCATCTACCGCATAAAAAGAGAATTGACTATATTAAAGAAATGTAAAAGTAAAGAGTAAAAAACCAAGCAAAAATATGTTTAGATTAGCTAATGATATCTCTTCTCCTGTAACTCTGTCACGTGAAAGGAAACTGAAAATTTAATATACTCTATATATTTAAAACAATATATTTAACTATTAATGATAAATTATGTAATTCACAGTAAAGAATATTGTAAATGAATTTTTTTTAAAACTAAGTACAGTGCTTAAACGATGAAGATATGTACTCCATAAATGTCTTCTGTATTAGTTAATTTTTTTGTTTATTACTTTTGTTGCATTTTTACTGCTTATTAATTATAAATCGATGTAAAAAATATTTCAAAGATGAGTACATTTTGGGCATGTATCGCAAAGACTTAAGCGACAACCCAACAAAAAATTACATCTCTTAAAAATATTAATCCCCTTAATCTATCTATATTATCACCTTGTTTAAATTTATTTTGGAAATTACTATCACATCATTCTTATTTTAGCTTATTCGGGTCAATTTTTTCCCTACTACTCTACCCTGGATAATCGAGAGTTTCTATCAAATAATCTCTCACTGAGTCAAGGGCCAAACTGGATAGATTTTACCAGAAATATTGAATTTTAACCAACTTTTAAAATTAAATTCAAAGTATATTTTATTATGAATTTTCTAGACCAGACTAAAAAACAGGGCACGAGCTACATCCGGCCCACGAGCCAGGGGTCGCCAATGTGCAATATGAATAATATTGAATTTTCTTTATAATGATGTTGCAATTCTTCAGAACATACCATTCCTCGATAATTAAGCCAAAGTAAAAAGTTACATATTTATTATGATTTAAATGTAATATTATCTTAGAACAATGATCAAAAAAAAAACTTCTCTTCAAAAAACACTTAGATTTCTCTAGTCAACACATCAACCCCTCCTAGAAGTATCATAATAAACAAATAGGTCATTTTTATTTATTCTAATATTTTGCATATTTTATGTGACTAATTTTTTATATACATATTGTACTCTATTAGACATAATATATTTTAAAAAAATACTGCCACTTAAAGATATATTAAACTTGTGAGAATACTAGTACAACTAAAAATGACCTTGCATTGCTCGACCACTATGCTGGTCTAAGGTAAAAAAATAAATGCTGAGTGTTCCAAATAAACAAAATATAAAGTTTTTTGTTAAAACTTTTTGCTTCATGATATGTACTTTTTAAGTGGAAATTTTTTATCTTTAGTGAACAGGTTATTTAATGGGTCACAGAGAAAACAAACAATTGGAGAAAATAGATAATTAACTATTTATATGATCACTTTCATCAATGTTCATATCATTCTAAAAAATATTTAAAGTGATTAATGCTTACCTATATCAGTTATGGGCGGCTTAGAATCATTACTTTTTAAATGGCCAGAATCACTAAATATTGATTCTTCGAGTAACTCCGGATGTTCAGGAAGTCCCGCAACGACAAAGTAATCTGCTACTCTTCTGTCTTCCATTTTTTCTGATTATCTACAAAAACATAGCAACAATAAAAAAAAATCATTGAATCAGTGGTACAAAGTACCAAAATAACTTAAACTCTATAAAAAATGTAAGCTACCATTCGAATTCATTATAAAAAAAAATATTAACATAACCAAATTAGATGAATAGCCTTCCCTGAAATATATTTTCCAAGAAATGTTAAAGCTTAAAAAGATTAATACAAATGTTAGTAACATAAGATGTGTTTTTATTTATTGTAAACAAACGTTAAAAATTATGCAACGGATTACTGTAAGAGTCATAGTAATAATATACAAATTATAAATATAAAATATTAATTAAATTAATACTAACTAAATATTAAAAGTAAGAACACCTAACAGTTGGTGTCAGTAGAAATATTCCACAAAACATCATAATCAATGAATACGGGATAATGTCTTCGAAATTACAAATAAAACGCTGAGATTGTTATGAATATTATCTAATAATTAGTTACTTTGTCACCCGCGAAGAACGGTTAAGGAGTTAAATAAAATGTCAACTTTTACGTCAGCCATGATGTGATAAATATTTTCGGTCTGTAAACTGTTTTACCGACAGGATTATTAGTGATGTTTTTATATTTTCGGCATTTTATTTGTAAATCACACTGGTAATGAAGAAAAACCTAGAAAAGTAGAAAAAAAGCATTTACGAAACTCTAACCATACTCTAACCAAATATTTTATTGTCATACGATACAGGCAACCTCTGGCTTGACGTGCAATATGCGTGCAATCAAACCTACAGTTGGCAGAAGACACACTAAAGAGGGACAGGTTGAATTAAAATAAAAAAACAGGAGACACGAAAATAAATATCTAATTATGCATTTACGTCTATATACTTCATGAACAGGTGTAATTAGCTAACTTAATTCTACCTTAAGTTAACCTGCGATACTTCGCTGGGGTCTTTTTCCAAAGACCTGGTTTTTAGCCGGTGAAGTGACGTCGTTGGCGACCGGCTTCTTCAGAATTGACTCAGCGACTGGTTATCAAGCTGATTCAGTGACTGGCTGTTGGACTGACTTGGCATCTGGCTACTCGTGACTGCTTGGAGCTGGCTGAGCGGCTGCTTCTGAGCTGACTTGGTGTCTAGCTTCTGGGATCTATCGGACGGTGACTGACTCTTTAAACTATCCTCGAGGAACTCTGCCGGACTACCTCTAAGTTCTGAGACGAACTGCCTCCGAGGCTAACTGGTGGGCTCTCCTCGAAGGACCATCCTCGTAGACTCTTCTGGACTCTCCCAAATTCCGTGAGAGACTGTCGTGAACAATGACATCCAATCTATTTTAAATGCTTGCGGTGAGGGCGTTTCCTCGCCTGTTAGTTGGTTCTATCCCCCTAAGATTGGTAATGTACCATAGGTTCTTTTTTTTACACCTAAATTTAACCCCGCCCCCGTTTTATAATTAATTGTGATCATTACCCCTTATAAATTAATCACTGGTGTTGTCCATTTATTATATAATCACTTTACATTGTCATAATAACTAATACTTCGAGTCCGGTAATAACGATAATAATAGACATCGTCTCCTATATTAAATTATAAATAAATTTATCTTTATACATTTACACTTATTGTCATATTAATTACATGAACGAATTTCGCACATACTTACAGCTATTACATCATTTTGCTTAGTCTGCCCATTAATTATTGTATATTCTTAATTCTTGATTTATCGTGATTCTCGTTGTCTATTTTCATTTTGATTAATTTTATTTGTATTTACTAGGCACCGACCGGCTAGTATCTGCGTTGGTGTATTTTTTTCAGCCTAGAGCTAGCAGAGGAGGAACGAACGCAGACTGAATATGGTGGAAACAAAATTGCCCCGTCATACTTGAGGCAGACCCAATTACGAACGATTAAAGACTCGCTTAGGTGGTTTGATCATATGGAACGAATGAATGAGAAGAGAATAGTAAGAATTATAATAACGCAAGATGTATGAATATGGAATAAGTGTGACGCTCTATCCTTTCTGCTTATCCTTGCGAAGAAACTTTGCTAACCTACACGGCGATTCTTGGAACGGGTTTTTGTTTCTTTCTCACGTTCGTGGTGACTGCTTGTACGCGCTTCTGTCCGAATTAAACAAAGGAACGACCCCTTTTTTTCCGAATTCCACCTTCGAACAAGCTCTCCATTTCATATTGTTTCTTTCTTAAGAACAATTAACTCGGAAGTCATTACTTTTAGGTCACTATTGTTTCTGTTCAATGGTTATCGCTCGATACTCGGACTAATAACCCCTTTCGGATTGCATGTGTCATTTCAGGACATGATTTATCGACGGTGTGGCTGATTCGGCTATCCTCTCCCACGACCGACTTCACCCGTAGACGAGATAAATCTTTAGGGACAATGCCTTCCATGAAATATCTAATTTACTTGCGCTCGCCTGTTTTTCGTCAAATTGATGGCTCCCTCGCCTGTCTGGACCGCCGCGGTTGACGGAGACACATGGCTCTTATGTGTTCGCGATCTATTATTCAATTAATATCATCGTATCAGGCGTGCTCGCGTCATAATAGAGATTGGGGTACAATTATTATATGCAGAAAAAAACAATGTCTTCTACAAAAAAATCAAATTCGGCTAGTACTTTTCGTTTTTTTGCGTTTCACCATAGATAAGAGCCTCACTCAGAAGATTTCTTATCTATGCTCGGGTATGACCAGGTTCTTTGATTTGTTTTGACGAAGTGAACAATATATCCTTATTCTATATCTTATCTATGTTCTATATCTCTTATCTATGCTTATTCTATGAAATGACCGGAATGACCAACATAAGACGGCAAGTGTCAAAATGTTTTTTAGAGACGTAGGTAAATATTCATAGTGTTTGCCGTGAAAATGTTATATTTTTCGTTTAACTGGTGAGTTTTTCTTAGTTATATTAGTTGTAACTTTTAAATATATTTTCTACGTCTTAAGCTTTCATTGTATTTTAGTAACGGTCTAATGAGTACAAAAATTTCCATTCTGGCAAATATGTTGTCATTTGGAAGACATTGAAAATATTTAGAAATACGTATACCAAATTCATAATTCATTGGCATGCCTTTAAAATAAATAACATTAACGAGCATTGTACATACATAGCATTAAAATCTTTTTAGGTCAATCGTCGATATCTACATAAATTGGCTGTGAATAAACGAATGACATTTTCAAGGTTATTAAATGTTTTGAAAATAGTTTTCCTGTTATAATATTATTTTTATTGATGTAGTTTATTGCATATTATTTTACTAATATTCACATACACGAAGTTATGAAGACTATAGAAGTAATTAAACAGGTGACAAGATTATTTACGAACAAGGCCAACATGTCTATTTAGTTTTTCATGTAAGCTAATTATTACCTATTTATATCGTTAAATAGACTAAGAGGAAAGTCATGAAAAAATTTCTATTATATTTACTCATTTGGCAGGAAAACTTCATATTTTTATGCCAATATGAAAATAATTTCTTCTCATGGTCATATATTAGAAATCTCGCCAAATCAAAAAAAAAACATTTGAGATGTGACCATCCCATAACTTCCGCCATAAGGATATTTACCCAAGAGAATAATCACCCTTGCAAAATAAAACTATTTTGTTTTTTGAAACACTTTAAATTTTATGCTTGGTACTCACTCATTTGAATACTGCGAGTTGATGTTCATTTATTAAAGTTTTTGTTTTGTTCCAGAGAAACATGGAATCAAATTTAATATGTGAACTGAAAAAGCAGACAGGGGCATCTGAAGAGTTGTGTTATTCTCTCCTCCAGGGTCAAGGTTGGGACCTTTCCTTGGCTGTGGCGGCTTACATGCAACTTGCCGGTACACATTCTGTGCAATTAACTTCATGAGATAATAGGCGAATACGGTATATTCTCTGATTTTTTCAAAAAAAAAACTTTTCCGTTAATATTAAGTGCTCTGATTTAAAAAATGTTGAAGAAAAAATTTGATTTAGTCGCAAATTTGAAAACATGCCTTTTGCAAAAATCTGAGCATATACCATATTGCAATTTCATTTGTTTCTTTGTGTGAAGTATTTTGGTAATTTTATTATTAAGTCATGAAGAGAATATATTTAATAAAAAGTATTTACAAACATGGTAAAATAAAATAAAAGTTTTAACGTGAAAAAAACCTAATGTACAGATGAAAATAACAATTGTGTAGCTGCATGATCGGAGAGAAAATAAAAAAGCTTACCAGAAAATAGAAAAATAAAACACAAAATTCAGAAGTGAAAACTCTAGCCTTGCATCGCAGGTGCAAGAAATAAAGGTGCGTTACAAGCAGGATGCCGGCCTCCAACGTTGGTACCTGGACATCGAGGAAGAAAGAAACGAAAATCTTTTAACTGGGAAGATGCATCAGAAACTGCGATGAGAGAATCGAGTTTGAATTGCTGACTCCAGTCAAGTGTACTTTCATTACAAACAATATCCACGTTTCAATAAACAATATCAATGTTCCACGTTTGGTTTTTAATTATCAGTCATTGTTGGCGCCTACTGATAAATGACGTGTTTAGATTTTTAAATTACTATAATATCTGCCTCGTGTTCTTATCACATCACTTTATTAGCATCACTCTCAATCCTTTGCAAGATATACAAGGTGTAACAGACCTAGTCTACAATATTTTATGGGTGGATACCTGTCTAAATTGCGAGTCGAAAGTATTCAAGGAATATGTGCCTAATCTCAACCATGTCAGAGATACAAGAAATTCAACACAAGCGTAATTGAAATCATCTATTATTTTATTGATTCCAAAATACATATTGAATTCATAATTTCAATAATAATTGTACATTCGACGGCGGTTGAAAGAATCCGGAGAAAGTTTCTAAGATTTATTAATTTTAAATTAAATATACGTTCTGAGGATATCTGACGGAGCCGTCTGAAATTTTTAAACTTATCAGTGAGATGTACAATAACCGACCTTATATTTCTATACAGGATTATCGATGGTATAAGAGACTGCCCCCAGATTGTTGGTCTGCTTGACTTTCACACACCATTGAGGTCATCGAGACACAAATCATTGTTTTATTACAGTGGTAATGTCAGAACTCATGCACTAGCTAACTCCGCAGTCCCCAGAATGCATTCTCTTTGGGGAATGAATATGCAGAGATAGTCAACATTTTTGCTGTTAGTTAGTTTATAGCACTACACTATTACAATTTTTTGTGTCTCAACTCAATGGTGATGGATAAATTGCTACTTCACATTTTATATTTATTTTTAATTATGTAGAAACATGCTGACACTGTAATATTTTTCTTTGTGTATTGCACTTTTGTTGTAATTTTCTGTTATTTTACAAATTATGTTAATGCCTGAATAGGACGTGTATAATAAATAAATAATATTTTTAAGGAGAACACATTATTATTGTGTAGTTGCAGTTTTTTCAGAACATTATTCTGTAGTATTTTAATACAAATTTAAAATATTGATTAGAAAAATATACAGGGAAAAAAATTATCCAAAAAATATTTTTATTGATTCAACAAAAATATTCATTTTTTATAGATTATTTAACTTTGTTTAATAAGTCATTAAAAACAAAGTTAAATAATCTATTAAAAATGAACATGCAATTGCAACATGTGCAAATATTAAAAATACAAAAATATATTTTTGATAAATTGAATTTTCCTGTATATCTTTCTAATTGACACATTTAATTTGTTATAGAATTTACACATATTCCTTGAACATTTTATATTAGTAATTTAGTCAGTTTTGCTTGCCATCAACATTTTTATTTTCAAGAGAGTGCGCTAGGTACTAATTGCTTATTTCACGAAAGGGAGTGACGTTCAATGCATTCCAGTGCAGTTCAAACTTTGAATAGCAGACACTTTTTAAAACGCCAAAATATGTCAATTCCTTATAAACAGTCCAAGTGAGTGGTGCGCCTTATGACTTCGAAGAGTAAAATAGGAATTGCACTGAGCAAGTTGGGGCGCTAAGGGCGCCCCCTGAATTGCTCTGCGCCCCGGCTTGCTCTGCACCCTGCCTTGCTCGGCGCACATAACACACAGTTTTCAGTCAAGATAATCTATTTCGAAAAAACTAAGTATAGTAAGTAAAATTTCCTGAAAACTACAGAAATTGGAAGAAGTGATGATGCCCCTAACATTCACAAAGCTTCAATAGGGAAATATTAGTTCAATAATATTGTTATGCAGATTGAACAAACAAATTGGATACGTGCATACTAGCAAATTAACTCGCAGAATCAGTATGAAGTTGCACACAAACAACTGCCGCAATTCATAAGTCTAGCCGTAGGTAACGCTTATCCGGGTTATAATGATTATAATTTTATAGGGTATTTTCGTAAGATAAGGATTGTTTAATATAAAAATTTTCCCAGAATCATTAGTATTGCACAGCTTTTTAGCTTGTATGTGAATGCACGCCCCTGATTATTTGTGAGAAAGGGAAATATTATTTTAGACATGGCGAAAACAGAACCTAGAGGCAAGTACGATGAAGGGTCTAGGTATAACATATCTGGAAGTTGGCGGGCAACTCACGACAAGAAGGGTGATGACTGTGTGGACGGAAACTCCCCGGCGCCGGCGTTCATCCAACCCACCACTGTCAACATAAGTGGATCTACCATCTGCAAACCCCTTTTACAAAAAGCTAACGCTGTAGACTTAATAGACTGTAAGTTTATTTTGGACATTATGTAATTTACCTTTTTCTAATACAGTAAAACCGCGATATAACGAAACCCGATATAGCGAAAAATGACGTATATCGAAAAAAAAATCGAAATTTAGTCCCTAAAACCAATTTTTCATACAAAAATGCATTTATATAACGAAATCCCGTTAATATTTATAACAAAATCATTTTTGTCCCGTACGAAAAAATGCCAATACATTTACGTAAATTTATAACGAAATAAAAAAATGTTAAAAGATGAAAATATTATTTCGCACTTACAAAGCCGCGCCGCTGCATCTGCCGTATGCGAACGGTTTAATGGCCTTTTCGGCGGTGCGCAGCGGTCTGCCGACAAGGTAGTAAAACAATTCAAACTTCTTCTTGTTCATAGTATCATATTTTGAAGTGGTTGCTGCCGTTACCGGTAAGTACCTTCGTAATTTATATACGACTCATTTTATAAAAATGCCGCGATTCAACTGTAAAATTTTTATTTTTGAATTATTTTTTATGTTTCATGCCCGAAACTATGTTTGAAGCGGCTCTACATTTAAACACAATTAAAATATTGTTTTGTGTTTGCAATATTCTGGAATTTACAAAAATATCTTCCAATTGGTGTTGAATAGGTTCTGTTCTTAATTTAATTCCTTTGATTATCCATTTGCTTATCTGTTTTAATAGCAAAACTACTAAAAATATGTAGGTATTCAGTTCCCTATGGCCTTCTTCCTCCTTTGTTTGCAGAATTTGCGATCTTTTTTGAAGCCGCGCAACATTTTTTTGCGACGGCGCGTAACATATAGTAGAATTTTTTAAATTTATTTCGTTATATGTGGGAATTCGTTATTACGAATTTTTATTTTTTGGGCCCTTGGATTTCGTTATATCGCGGTTTTACTGTATTTCACAAAAATGTTCAATCGTAACATTATAATTTCCTTTGCCTGAACGTTTGAATGTTTCTTGCATTGAATGTATTTGAATTGACTGTGTCTAATGACCGGTTGTGTGATCAGTAGTAACTTTTTACATTCGTATAAAAATGTTACTAAAGTAAAAATTTATTTAACAATTGTCTATTTTCAGGTAAAAAATTACAAAGAGGAATATCTCGAGCGACTGAAAATGAAAATATCGTGTCTAAAGTGCGATCTGAGTGTGCCCAAGATGTATCTTCCAATAATCCTAGCAACACCCGGAGTGACCAGTTCTACATAGACACTCCGGAATACACATTCACTCTGCCTGATATTACCGTCTATTCTGAAGATTTCAGGTGACACTTACTACATTTTTTACTTTTATATACTCCATCTTTGTAGTAAGCATAGCTATATATGTTGAAAAGGATAAATAAAAAATGCAAAGAAATATTTCATTTGAAAATATAAAACTAGGTATATATTTATAAAACCCTGGATCTTTCTATTGCTTTTTGAAAGAAACATTTGTCCTTTGTTTTTTCGTTAACAAATTTACTTTGGTCTTATTTATCAAGGAATAATATATTCTGAAGAATTGTAATTTCACCAATAAAAAATGAATTTAATTCTAAAATTAGTTGTGTTAAAATATGTACTCTAGTTATGAAAATGGACTGAAGTCCTGGCACTGCCTAATAGGTTTCATTCAAAGTATACTTTGAGAAACATTGAATTTTAAAAGTAGCGCCACTGGCGAAGATGGGCAATAGAACGATTTCAGTGGCAGCTCTATTTTTTCGAAAGAAAGATTTATCCTTTACATTTTTTCATTAACAAATTTATTTTGTTGACAATAAATTAGATCTAATTCTGCACTATTATAGGGGTTCCGTACAGGAAACTAGGGTGGTTTTGATTAGTAAATATTTTCTACCACTACACAACCGGCCCTAAGTACATACATACACTGTACTGATACAGTGAGCCAATTCAACTATCACGGTGACAGACATCTCGATACCTTATTTAATATTATACGGTTTGATTAGTTACTCACACCATTAGACCTATTCATATTACTTTGCATTTCATATTGGTTGGTATTTTGGTAATGGTTAAAAAAGTTTTTTTTTTGCATTTTCAGAAAATTTTTAGAAAAAGATCTTCTCGAGACATCAACACTCGTGTCACTAGAATCGAGTGGCCGCCTGAACTGGTGGTGCCGCTGTCCCGGCCTTGCCCCTTTGTGGCCTCTTGCCACATCGGGTGACGGTAACTGCCTCCCTCACGCTGCGAGCCTCGGCCTGTGGGGTTTCCATGATCGTCTACTAACCCTGAGGCGACTGCTGCATGCGGCACTTACGGGTGCGCCGTGGAGGCATGCACTGAGACGGAGGTGGAGGTGGACACAAACCAGGTAAGGTCATATTTAAGCTAAGAAGATAAAAGACTTCATCTCTACTCTGACTTACCTCTTAGGCCCCAGAAATTATACACATGATTTATACACTGGGTATAACATACCTAGTGCACAATACTTTTGGGGTAAATGTTCAAGTTGCATGCGCCTAATCTCGACCATAATATATGTATATTTTTAAAATGTCATTGTTATGCGATTATTTTAATTAATTGAAATAAATTATTAATTTCAAATTATGTGTAGAATAAAAAAATTAAAGGTCGTCAAACTTCGAGAGGTCTGACTATTTTTTGTTCGATAATTTAGGGCCTGAAGCAAAGATATAGAATAAGAACGGATTCTTCTCTCATAAATTGTACCTCTACTTCAAAAAATTATAGATTTTTGCCAAAGTAAGTGTTCTGCACAGCTACGGGCCCGCGGGATGCGATAATCGCGACCGTGACATGGCTCCCTGCAAAAATGTATCTTTCCCGCTTTACGGGAACATTTCGCCCGGCACTCCGCGCCACTGGAAACCCTACGCTCCTGCGCTCGGCGGACCGCCGAGTGGAGGGGGGACCGGGCCGCCGCGAGACTCCGCCCCGTCGGCGAGCGGGCAAATTATTGTTAAGCTTCTTTATCTTATAACTTAAGCTAGAAAAATGTCACAGACTTAGGATATTGTATAATAAAAAAAGCATGGAAGGGGCGATCGCCGGAGATAATATTACGCACCTTAAATAGCATTTAGGCAATAAAAATAGATTTTCTAAGTTTATGGTGCGATAATTAATTCCCCGGGCCATCGTCCCAGGTGAGATCTATCAGGCATCGCGAGGGAGATTAAGATCTGTAAAATAAAATTCTCGCGATGTCTGAGAGATCGGGCATAACAGCATGAAAGACAAATTAGCGGAGGAAACCGCGTTCTGCCGTCCCGGACGGGACGACAGAAAAAGTGAGCCGAGTTTTATTCATTCGGAGTCTGGCCGCCAGGGGGTGGCTGCGCTGTACCAAAACGGGGTGGCGAGGGGACTGGCTTCGCCATCTCATTGGATCCCGGCTTTACGGGGAGTCTTGCGCTCCCAATAAACTTTTACACTGAATATATAATGGTCCAGCGGCTGCAGAAAACATTCCCATTCTGATCTCGCACCGCTGGACTCTTCAAGGAAAAACTGTGTTTTCATTTATCTCCGCTTTGACCCTGCTATCACACTGGACTTTCTGGCTTCTCGACTTTTGGCTACAACATTTGGACTGAACCCAGAATTTACTTTGACTTTGGCTGCTACACTGGATGACGATTTTGAACCCCCCTGGACCATTGCACGTCGCTGCAGACATCGACGTTCGAGACACCAGAGCGAACTGGCGAATCACCCTACACTAATCACTTACACATCTACAGTCTTGTTTCCTGTGTGGAACAATAAGATACTTATTTTAAAGATATTTTCCACGACTTAAATGTATCAAAAATATCAATGTGATATATGTCATCTGTATGCTGTATGTATTTAAACGAAAAATTTACCTATGTCGTAAATATTTTACAAAGGACACGCACAGATAAGTAGAAGTTTGTGTTAGCTTTCTTCAAACTTAATGAAGACAATCTCAACATCCAGGCCGAATGCAATTGATTTGTTGATAGAAATTGAAGCCGTGATTCTTGGACCAATCATTAGACCACAATACCTGCCTTATGTCAGGGCAGATTGAAATTAATGACTTTCGGCATTATTAATTCAAATTTAGTTTTAACATTTCTTTCACTGTCTCGTATAATTATTTTAGCCAATGCATCGCAGTGGGAAAATGCATCCACCGGTAATTCTGGTCTTCCCGATACGTATCGTTGGAGAACATCTAAGGCATGAAAAACTTCGGAAGTTGACGGTAACGAAGCAAATGAGATTTCATTGCTTTCCTCATTCAATGTGTCATTTTTGTCCTCATCACTCGTCTCAGATACCGTAATGCGAGGCGCGGGAACATACAAAGCAGACGTTATCACTTCATGGTCGTAAGAAATAAAATCATCGTAACTTGTAGATCTCAACAAAATTCTTTCACCCGTTGTTAAACTCGCTTGAGGGGCGTCAATTTCATCTACGGGCAGCGAAGAAAACCCGCACTTTTTAAAACAATTCGCGATTGTTGTAGATGTTACCGATTGCCATGCTATACTCATAGCTCGACATGCATCCAATACCGTCCATTTTCTTAAGTTTTCTACAGAACAGCCATTGTTTACCTGTATAATACAGGAATGCAATAAACTTTTTCTGTAATGGCTTTTGAAGTTCTGTATTATTCCCTGATCTAGCGGTTGGAGAGCACTCGTAGTATTAGGAGGTAGGAACAGAAATTCTATATTTGGCGCAACAATTTCCGGTGCGTAATGTGCTGAACAATTATCCAAAATCATCAATATTTTACGATCTTGTGCTGCCATTTTTCTCTGCATCGTAATAGCAAAGCTCTTAAATATTTCCCGCGTCATCCACGCTTTTTTATTATGGCAATAAGTAACAGCGGGAAAACTGCTAAAAGTAAGGCCTCTAAAGCATCGTGGTTTTTTATATTTTCCGATGACTGTGATCTTTACTTTATCGGATCCGTCCATATTTGTACATAACGCGGCCGTCAGGCGTTCCTTACTACGTTTTCCTCCATGACATCTCTCTCCTTTAAGAGCTAGTGTCCGATCTGGCATCATGTTATAAAACACACCAGTTTCATCTATGTTATAAACATTTTTTGCGTCGTATTTCTCCCAAATATGCCGATTGTTTGTTATCCAGCTCGAAACTTCTTCTTCATCAACTTTTTGGGAATCGCCACAAACCGCGAGGCAAACAATGTTGTGTCGCTTTTTAAAGCGATCTAACCACCCATTAGATGCCTTAAAATCAATTCCCATCTGATGAGCCAACGACTTTGCTTTCTCAATAAGCATTAAACCAGAAGTAGATATATTCGCTGATCGGATTTGGGAGAAATACTCGAACAGTTTTTCTTCCAATTCTTCATATTTGGCAGGCCGTACACGCTGTTGGGAACCGCTCGCCTTACATCTATCAAACGCATCTTCAATCTTCTTCCGATTTTTTAAAATTGTGGAGAGAAACGAAACCGGAATACCATATTTTACGGCTATCTTGCCTTTACTGTCCACTTTGTTGTCGATGTCTTTCAATATCATTATTTTTTGTGCCATGGTTAAAGTTTTGCGGGAATTATCACGTACTGAAGCCATTTTAAGGTTTCACAAAATATTATGAAATGTACTTTAAATAATAAATTACACTACACTAGTATGCATAGCAGTAAACACACGAAAACAATAGTTAATAGAAACACAAAAAATAGTCCATAAAGTATTTTAAAGAATTATTTGTATTATTGACGAGTTCACACGAAAACAATTGTCAAACGAAAATGAATTTATGTAAATATTCAGTTCGGTCATGCAATAATCGCGTTAAAAACGGAACAAACTTAACTCTACAGACCTTACACTGAGACTGATATTCCCAATAAGTACATACTGCAACATTCTGCGTATTCCTGTTAATTTTTGTATTTTCCAGCTGTCTGGGTCTGGGATTGCAATACATATTAGAGGCGTATGCGTACGTAAAACATGTCCAAGTGAACGCCGCAAGAATTATGTCAAATGGTTTTATGGGACTATGAACCTACTATGAACCCAAGAAAAAGTTTGAATTGCCAAAATTTGACGCCAAAAAGGCCATTAAACCGTTCGCATACGGCAGATATTTCTTATCATTATTGAATTGTGCAATCTCCGGGTCACACGTCCCGTGGAATGTAGGGGGGAAGTAGGGAAACGTGGTACAGGAAGAGGTCTATGAGGGAGAGGGAACTTAGTCGAAGGACCAGCGATCTCGGGGAACCGGGATTTAGAAAGGACTGCTCGCCTTGTCTTGAGTACGATGCCTCCGCAAACCCCTGTGGTCGTCGCCGAGATCACACAAATGATGGCACGCGGATGATCAATATCCACTCCCGACTGAAGACGGGGATGTCACTGTTCATCCACGGCACAAACAAACAATAACACTGCTCACAAATCACAGATCACCAAAATACAGTGCTGGTGCACTGGAGTTGAACGGCAACAGCGGCGATATTCACGCGGGATAAATACGTATAGCGGAGGCATTTCGGGTCGTCTGTATACCATTTATGAGTTAAAAATGAAATGGTAATATTTGTCATTTCAGACAGCACACCCAGGCCGGCCTCGTCCTTAGTTGCGAGGAGTGGAGAGCCGAGTGGGCTCACGTGGTGGAACGGGCAGCTCCAGCGCACCATTCGCTGGAGGAAGTGCACGTGTTCGCCCTGGCCCACACCCTGCGCCGACCCATCATTGTCATCGCTGATGTTATGCTCAGAGTAAGGTTTCTATTATTTCCTCATAATTTTATTTATCAACCTGATTAGTCTTTATTATTATTTTAATTTTGTCTCTAATATGTCCTTGTAAGTGATTTTGCTTTTTGCAAAGAACTTGCTTTTTTTATTATTTTTTATTAAAAGTTGTTTTAAAAATACATACATGGTGCTAAGACCATGAATTATGGTACACTAAACGCTAATAATGTGTGTATACAGATGAGACTTTGATCTCTTGTCTTAGAGATATCGCACTAAATATAGTTTGTTCTGTGTTCAACTCTGTATTGTCCTTTATGCGACTTCCGAGACGAATCTCTGAAACAAGTTTAATTCACATACATCACCATAACAGTTAACACACAAATATTTTTCAGGATTTAAATGGCGAGGCCATGGCGCCTATTCCATTTGGTGGTGTCTACCTTCCTCTAGAATGTTCTGCGGAGGATTGTCATAAATCACCCCTTTTGTTGGCTTATGACATGGGACACTTCTCGGCTCTCGTGACCATGGATAACACAGTTGGAAAGTGTACTCTCGCTTCGTCCATCATACCTCTCACGGACTCGGATGGCTGTCTGCTTCCTATTCAGTTCTCTGTAGACCCGGGAGAAGACTTCCAATGGAACAAAGATGAAAATGACCCGAAGACTATCAACAGATTGCTCCTAACAGAAAGGGATCAAATCAATCTGCTGTCCGAATACCTTGATGTTGTTTATATGTCTCCTTCTTCGAGCCCCGGTCAGGATGAACCCGACTTGATAGATTTGTCAGAAGAAGATATCACAAATAAATTTTCTGAATTGTTCACCATCAATCCCGGCCTTGATGTAGATCCTCCCGAACAAAATATGTTTGATAACAAAAGCAAAGCGGCTAAACAAATTCATTCGGTCGCAAAACAATTTGGAAGTATCGGTAAATCTATGAGTAATAAATTAAAAAAGAATCTCGGTTCCATAACAAAAATTGGTGCCAAAACCAATGGAACAAGTAAAAAATCGTCACAGAATCATTCGCTTTTTTCATCACCCAAATATAAAATTCTCTGCTGTCAACTCAAAGCTAAGAGACACGCTATACAAGACGAGATGGTGAAAAATTATCTCGAATATGCTGAACACCGATTCCTCAATTCTGAACAACTGAAAGGCAAACAAGACTCGGAAAGAAAACATTTTGAAATGATCAAGTTACGCGAGCAGGCATTGATCGAAGGCCCATTAAAGTGTGTCAACATCGGATGCGAGCAATACGGCACTGCTCTGACCAGTTACATGTGCCCTACTTGCTTCCAGAAGCAACGACAGCAGGAACTCTCCGAGGCGCGTCACACCATGAATTCTCCAACTGGTCGTAGCAGTTATAATGGCATGCCTCGTTATGGCACGGGAAAATCTAAATTTTACACAGAATCTGATTCGGAATCGCACGAAATTGTCAGACGAATGCCGCCTACATCGGCTGTAAATAAAAATGATCAAACTCTGTACCTTTCTAAATCAACATTTTACAATGACACAGGGAAACCGTCTCTCGTGTGCGCCAAATCTGTGAACAACTTGGATGTCCCTGTACAACAAAAAAACTGGAAAAATACTTCTAGCGACGATCTCATCAATCTGACAGATAAGAAAGAAAGGACTAAAAGAAGTACCTTACCGGCCAAGGTCCATTCTACAGTCAATAGCAGTAAGAACGGTTGGGACTGCGGAGAAAGTTCTTCCAATCTTCCCATACAGGAAGATCTACATAACTCACCTGATATTTTTAATGATATTCAGCCTTGTAAGACACCATTTTGTGTGTATTATGGTAGTCCTTTATCTAATTATTTGTGTTCCAAGTGTTGTGAGGGTGTGACGTTTAATAAGTCATAATCCTGCTCTCTTCAGCCACTCAGTCAAATATAATGATAACCATTCATATTCAGTATTAGATTTAGTCAACGTGTTTAATACAATTATTGCTGGTTACAGCAAGTCCGTGTTTTGTTGCTTTGTCCCTTTTTTATATATTTCATTTGTCTTTAAATCTAAGCTTTGTTTGGTTTGTTGCCACACAATATTTTTTTTTAAATATATTTTAAATACATATTATTGAGACTTTTTAGTGGTACAAAAACCATAAAATGGTTAAAAATATACTAAATTATTTTATTATACTAACACTAATATAAATATTTTATTTAATTACATATTCAGAAATTTGGAGTTACTTCATAACAAGATTTCAAAACTGTAGAGTTTGGGATTAATTTTTGTTCTATTTGTGCAAAAAAATTTATGAAAACTATTATTAACTAATATTAGGTATTATTTTATTAGTGCGTACTAGCGTCATACAGCCTGCAAATAACTAATTCCTCAGTTTGAAAATATGATTAATACCGAGTTTTATCTGTGAACTGAAGCTTAAATATGATGTAAAGTAATCAAGTTCCATGGTTTGTCAGGGTGTTGAGTAAGGGTAAAATTTGATATAAAATATTGTCATTGACCTTTAACTTTTACTTCTCCATTTCTGTTAGTTATATTAAGGAGTTAGAGGTTCTTTTGAAAAAATGAATGCGAGTAATGCGTAAATAAATTTTATATTTGTAAAGCTTTGTTTTACGGGTGACTAACCCTAGATTAATACTCTGTGAGTATTGTAACATGTACTTATATTATTTATCACTTGTGAATAACCACTTCTTGGTAAAACTAAGCACATTTTAATTTTCTCATTTTATTCTCCAAAACAAAATTATTGAAAACATTAGGTGTACCAAAAAAGAATGCCCTTCTTCAATGATGACCATTTTCAATGTGATATCAGTCAACCAAATCTTTTAAAATTGGAATAAAAAAATTATATTTTTTGAATTATCTGATAATTTAAATATAATGGTTATCGAAAGAGCAGGTAGCAAATGTGCACTAACGCCAAAAGAGACTTATTTTCGGTATGGTGAGTCTATAGGATATCTAATTTATTTTGAATAACTCTAGTACAGTCAAACAGTAACGGTGCAGTTCTATTACCACTTGAATTTATAAAAAAAATGGCGTACCCTCATGATCGAGTGTTTTTGCAGCACAATAATGTGCAACAAATTCAAAATCAAGCGTACTATCCAAATTATTCACCATTAGATTTCAATTTTTTTAAAGATATATGAGATGGTCAAAACAGGAATTCCTGAGTATTTCGGATTGAACTCTAATTTTTATGATAGAGACATTAAAAAGTCGACAGAAATTAAAGAAATTATGTTTTAGAATCACAGTTAATAAATAAAAAAATTAACTAAATTTTCTTGATTTATTTAAAAAAATTATATTCTTTTTCAGTACACCTAATAAATTATTTTTTTAAGTTAAGTTTAAGTTTTTAAGAATTGTGTAGTAGGCATCATAATAATTCTTCCAGTTGATTCTATCACAAATGGAAAATACATACATTATGCTTTTTAGTTTCTTTCATACAATTAATGATTTCTCCTCAATTTATATATTTAAGTATTTATTTTCTGAATTCTAAATGTCATATTATAAGCGATCTACATCATATAACATTATGGAGGTGAGATGATGCATTGTGAACTTTTGTGTTTGGTTTGACTTTGAAAAGTTTGCAATTAGGTATCTAAAATCATCTAATGGCTAATGTCTGTTTTTGTCTATAATCAAAAGATGAACATTGAATTTTTAAAATGTTTGTAGAAGAGAGAAGAGAACAATAAAACTTAACAGTGACCACAGAAACCAAGAAAATTAATAGTTTGTAACATAAAATGTACCTATTGTTGGTCCATATTCAATAAATAATAAAAATCTCTGTGTTAGGTACAATAAAATAATATGCGAAGCTACACAACAGACCTCATTGTTTTTTAAATTATTTTATGTTGTAAGTTCTCTTGTTTATTACATTATCAGAATACATTATAAGTTTATAAAATAATTTTTATAGCACATTACGTTCTAGTCACATTTAAGTTTTTAAGGATTAATGTAACATGTATGGAGGGTGATAAAATTAAAGTGTATTTTTGTGGTCATTTAATTGTATCTTATTATTGTTCAAAATTTGACGCAAATATTTAAACTACATATGTAAATTTATTATCAAAAAATCTTATATACCTGTGAGTATTTACAGCATCAGTATTTTCTTTATTTTGATTATAAAAGAATATTAATATTTTTTTGGTTTTCTCAAAATAACAAATATGAAAATTACAAATATTGTTATATATAACAATATTTTAACATTTTGTTATTGATTGTTGTTAATTTTGACATTAAAGATAGTAAAAGTCAATTGTTCAAATTAATTTCAGAATATTATTTTTGTTTTCTAATTTAATTGCATCATAGTAACGTGGAGATTATTTTTCTTAACGGGGGCATATACAGATGTCCCAAAAAATATGTACACGTTAGACTGAAATTACAAAATTCAGCGTTAATTGCATTTTGAAGTGAGCCCATTGAAAAAGTTTTATTGGATGAGTGATTTTATTTCCAGTACCATCGTAATGTGAAGGACTTCCTCGTGTTCTCCTTACGCTACTGGACTTATTTTATAGGATATGTCAAAAATTTGGTTTACAATTCAAAACCTGAAATGATCAAATAATTTACAGCAGCTATTGAGATTTGCGACATTTGCATTATCATTACCATCAGTTCACGCACTTGCGATAACTAAAAAAAATACATTTATCTTTAATTTCTACTATAAAACTAAAATTTTGCCCAATAAACATTGAATTTATAATTCTTCAGAATGTGTATACATTTTTATGGGACAGCCTGTACAGTTGTTTGATGCATCTTTACAATTTCACATAGGTATCCAATTGAAATTAATGTATCATAAAACTGTTATCACAAACCAATAATATACAAAAGACAGGCAATTTTATTTTTAAATAAAAAATCGGCACACCACTATATTTGCCTGAGGTTTTACAAAATGTAGTAGAACCCTGTTAATTCGAAATTTGACATAGTTCAATAAATTTCAAACACTTCACTTCACTTTGATTAACCCCTTTAATTTGAAAACACTGATAATTCGTAATATAAAATAATTTTTAGAAACTCACGTCATAAACCACGCCACGTTTCTCCATCACATATTCAAAAATTTGAATAACAAATAAAATTATAATGCATGTAATTTTTTTATACAATCATGTAATTTCAAGATGTTTTCTTGGATGTGCGAAATATATTTTTCATAAAATTTAACCCTTTTTTCATGAGTTTTTTGTTGTTTTCAAATTAACGGGCGTTTTATGTAATTCAAATTTTTTTTTGTTTGGTCTTGTGAATTTCTAACTTATTACAATAAAGTAGTAAAATTGTTAAATTTATTTAATTTACTACTTATTTAAGTATAGCACTTTTATACAAACTGAAATTTTATTTTTATCTTATAAACCCATTTTTTTCACATATGTGTAAGTTTATAAAAGACTCCATTTCTCCATTTAGAGTAAAAATTATGTTTTCTTTATTCTTTTCATATGTTCTTAGAATAAAAATTGAAACATTTTATACATCATACAGAAAATATATTACATTATTAGTACATAATTTTATCACATGGTTAGACCTGAGAATCTCATATTAAATAGGACTCGTTGATGTTTATCTGTTGGATTATACATATTATTATATTGCAGTCATCTTTGTATCATAACTATCTGTTGGATTATACATAATATTATATTGCAGTCATTTTTGTATCATAAATAGTATATTCCGTTTTAACAATAGACAATAATAAAAGAGAAAGCCAAATACAAAGAAATGAAAAACTCTGAAACATTATTGAGAATCAAAGAATTTATAGCATAAGAGTGCCAAAACGTTTATAAAATACAATGAAAATATTATGTACATAATGCTGATTATACTATAGCAGTTTTTTTTTTTCACCATTACTAGTGTTGCTACTGCGTGTATTAGTTTCGGATATACAGTGTGTCTCAACAAGAGCAGGTAGATTTGAATTTCCCAACATTTCTGGTAATTTTGTTTCTGTCACTTCATATTTGACAGATATCAACTAGGGACAACAAATTCATTATGGAAAGGTACATGCGTCTACAATGCATTTCAATAATGAAAACTTATTATCCAAATGAATGTTCAATTACAGTGACTCAGCGTAAATTATGTGAAATTTTGAGTGGTAGTCGTGTAACATTGCCAATACACAATTCATTGTGTATTGGCAATATTTAAAGGAATTGCCAAAATCTCCAACAACGACGAGAACGACGCTGGTGTGCGGGAAAATGTCTAAGAAAGGTCGGGCACCTCCATCAGACACCGTTCACAACAACTGGGCCTGCAAGAAAACAATCTGCACCGACATCCATACAAGATTCAGTTGACCCAAGCTCTTTAACATGCAGACCTCGAACAGTATCATAATTAAATTAAATGGACATTAAAACTCATTAAAAATTATCCTAAATTTTGGAAGAATGTCATCATGAGTTATGAGGCTCACTTCAACCTAAATCAGCAGATTTCTGTGGAGTTTTTGAAAGAGACAGTTTATACCAACGATCCGCAGACTATTGAGCAAACTCAAGATCAATATTCAAGAAGATTTTGTCACTTTAAAGTTAAAATATGCTAAAATGTAGTTGAAAGGGCGTGTATCTGTACGGCGTTAATTTAAATTATATAGAGTTCACACACAATAAAAAATACTTAACATAAAATTGACAATTGTTTCATTTTTAGACTAGTTATTCAAAAACAAAATCCTCATGCTGTTGTTGAGACACCGTACGTATGTTTTTTAAAACTATGATCTTAACATTCATAAGAAATGGTCTAATGACGAAAGTGTGAGAATGATATGCAAATTACATACCATTCATTTATTAGTCTGTTTATTCTAATAATTGCCTGTATTATCTTCCTGGTAAATTACACCATGTATTTGTTAAGTTGGATTTTTGTTAATATTTATTTTTCATATCATATATATGATCCATTAAATATAAAGTATTGTCTTTTATAAAATAAATCTTATGTTTAAAAATATACTTGTACAAAAGTATTTCCTTGCATATTTTTGTGAAATATTATGCTATACTATATATACATATTTGGGTATTTTATTCATTAACAATGATATTCAGAAATGTTTCCATGTTAATGTGCAAGCCTGAATTTATTACGGGGCTAAAAGGGCTGTGGCCCGTGGCCCCCAAATTAATAGCTCCAGGACTATAATTGAGTCTGTAATTTTAAAACTACAATTGAACCCGATTATCCGGGGCCAAGTGGACCGAGCCTACCTCGGATAATCAAAATCTCAGATGATACTTTGATGTAATTAAAAATAACTTTAAATTAAATAGTTTGCCAATTTATTTATAGGTATACACTAAGAAAAAACAAATTATTTCTTAAAAAAGTTTTTCATATTCTTTTCTTTCATAGTTGTTCTTCCCTATTGTGATTCTGCAAATTTAAAAATAGGTTCAGCTCGGATAATAATCAAATAATTGAGGTTCCATTACATTATATTTTTGTGATATAAAAAAAATTGCTTTTTGAGGGCCCCTCAGGAGTAAATCCGGCCCTGATTTTTGTGGCATGAAAACTTTCATATATCATCAATTTGTATTAAACTTGTCAACGATGTCCCAATGTCTAGAACAAAATTGATAAATAAGACATTAATATTTTACATAATCAGTATAAAATATATTACAATATTAGGGTGTGTCAGTAAACTACCTTAATATCGTACTAAAATGAGGCAAGATGGTAAAAATCGCCAACATTAGCTGTACGTACTTGCCATTACATTTTCTCTTTCAAAAAGATATTATGTTTCCTGCTATTGTGTTTTTTTTTTATACAAAAGTGTATTCTACTATCCTTTTAGTGTATTCACACTAATATTTGAATGTGCCTTTTGTAGTTTTAATCATTAAATGATATTCAAATATTTTTGTAATCCAAAAAATTATAAACAATTAAAATTACATCATTTTTTGTTTCAATGTAAATGATATTATATAAAATATGCTCACGTCATCATTGTTTCTTTTATTTAGTAATAGATTTATAGTCAATTGATACTTGGTATATTTTTGAGATTCTTTCTCCACATCGCACGTCCAATACAACAAACACAAGTCAAAAAATGCAAATTTGAATTAACCCATCCTTTGCCATTTAATTTTTGAATTAATTATTCTTCTATTGTAAATGCCACAAAAAGTCTATACTATTTTCCATTAATTTTTTTAGGTACCCACTTCTAGGATACCAATGGATAACAAAAAAATTTAAAATTTCTATTTTATTTCTCCAATAAACATTACAATTAAAGTTTCAAGCGTCGCCAGGTGACGACTGGTAGGCCTGTGGGTACGCAGAAAAAAAAACACACACAACAACCTTTTATTAGAAAAAACAAACAATTTAAAACCAATAAAATTTTCTAACAAAAACTCTGTCTTATACAGAATGTTTGATGTTTGCCAGTTTTGCCACATAATTTATTTTGTCATGTATATGATTAGCAATGGCGTACAGTTGGCACAAGTAATAATCTATTTAAAAAATGCAAATTCACTCGCTTAATAATCGATACATCCATATGTACACCATGAAAACAAAACATTTAGTCTGTTAGCAAATCAAATATGTAAAAGGTGTCATTACATGCAGTTTTCAGTATTAATTAATATTAATCCCTTTCGAAGACAACAGAATTAATCACAAATTGTTTGAAAAATGCAGAAAATTGGCAGACGACATAAATATGCCAATAAACATTAACCTAGGTTCAGTAAGAAAATATTTAGTTCAGTATGATTGTTATGCGGATTGAACAAACAAATTGTATGCATATGTATTAGCAAATTGTCTGTCAGCATTGCCATGTTTTCTACTCTACAGTGTAGAAAGGATATGAAAGTATATTAGGTTTGATCAAAAGATATATGGAATTTTAGTTTTTCTCTAAAAATCTTTATTATTTATCGATCAATATTAATTTTGTCCCCATCAGTATATCTGAAAAACGTTGAAGTGCTAGGAAAATGATCAAAGAGTTTCAAAACAAAGCCTGGAGTATAGCTAGACATTACAGTAGGACGAAGCTCCATCTCACAGCCAGAAATACAATAAACTTTCTTCGTTGTGAGAATGTTAATTTTATAGAGCCAGGCATGTGGCCACCGAACAGCCCAGATTTAAACCCAGTAGATTATGTAATATGGGGTATTTTGATGGAAATATTGTGTAAAAAAAAATTACATTGAGAATTATAATTAATTATATTATGTTTTGAAATAACTTGTGTGTTACGAGATGTTCTCACTTTTTGGGCCACCCTGTATTTCTTGTGCGCAAGGTACCGTACAAATTGTAATGAAGCAAATAAATAACACTAATAATTTATTGCAGATAAGATTTGAATTGATTCATTTTGCATTTATGATATGCCAAGTTCACAATAGGCAGTAAAATCAGTTGGAAAATCAGAAAGTTGTCATCAAATCCTTGTATTAATCTTGCTGTCACCTCTGTGTTACTATTACATATATTCCTTGTATAAAAGTACAATCTGATAAATGTTTAATATTATTCATACTGGTTTATCATAAAATGAATATGGTAATATTATGTTTCATACGTTGGGTATAGACATGGGTATTGACTAAGAATAAGTATGCACTGGATGTTTTTGAAAGGAGAATTTTGAGGCGTATGTTTGGGCTAGTTTTAAAAAATGAATTTTGGTGTAAATGTTACAACAATGAGCTCTCTATACTTTATATAATGAGATAAGCATCTCGAGATTTGTTAAAATAAGAAGACTTTGATTGCTGAACACAAGACTAACGGGGCGCACAGGAGCTTGGGAAGGTCAAAGCTAAAATGGAGTGAGAATGTCTTCAAAGACATATCTTGGAAACCAGAAATGGTGTGTAGTGGAGATCAATGGAGCAAAATTCTTGAGGAAGCCAAATAATGATGATGATGATGAATACTAACAACTTTGAAAGAAAATTAATGGCTGCCAAGAGTGGTTGTGTCATTGCCATTGCTTGTGTATGTGCGAATATAACATCTCGATTCAAAATCTTCAAATAGCATCAAAAGTTTTAATTTGTATTTATGAATAAATTTCCAATAAAGACAAAAAAGTCTCATCTTCAAAAGATTAGACTTTTTATTTTTAATTTCTTTGCATTTGGCTGAGAATGAGTCATATTGCGGCATTTCAACAAATATTATACTGCACAAGCAAGTATAAAAATGTCCTCAAAATTTTGTGCATACATTGTTATTAAATCATTACCACATCCTGTGTAGATTAAATCCTAGCATTTTTAACCTTTATTTATCAAGTTATGATTTATTGACATGTGGCATGTATTTTACTCATTTTTGACCTTTGTTTTGTTTTTATTTTTTTCATATTACATATATTCCATTTTTTCTCTTCTTCACATTGAAATCTTGAGACGAAACAAACTTCTTATCCTGCTGCATTTAAACAGTCATCACCATTATCACAAATGACTAAATTTCCTAACTTTTATGTGTCATTGACGTCACTATTGGTTCTTCGACTTTGCCTACATTCTCCATCTCTCCAGTTTTTGAACTATGAGACAGATATGTCTTTGAGAACATTGTCGCTCCAAAGTCTTATGTGATGATATCTTTATAATTTAAAAAAAACAATTAACTCTTAAAGTAAAGCTCTACGGTCTTATAATGAATTTATTTAACTTTCTATAATTCCATCTTGCTTGTACAATAAGTCTTAAAAGTTTGCTGACCTATGTATGTGTGAAATAATAATAACAAAAAAGGACCCAAAATCATCATCAATCAAATTGTTTGACAAAGGGGATATCCAAAATGGAAAAAAACTATGTCAGTTTATAGGCTTATTCTGACCAATAGGCATCAACCAGGAGAGTTTTTTTGATGATCCAAGCGGCTTAGATGATTTTCCTATTAAGTAGCATGGGTTTCTTTATGGGACCGAATGAGCAACTTCACAACTAGAGAGAACCTCCGAATGGAACCCCTATTTCTTTTCATAATGATGCCTAATGACCTAGCTTAGGTCATGGACATGTAATCAGGATGACGTTAGAATTATTACCCCAACAGATTTTCTAGCGATAACTGAAGGAAAATGTCCGGTGTGTCGCCCCAGGCAGAGCTGGAGAAAAAATATGGACAACCTGTTTAAAGAGAGTCTTGGTCTACAATAAGTTACGAAATCTGAAAGTGCCTTATTGAGGCGATATATTGTCCTAGGACAGGGGTGGGCGGACGAGAAGTGAGAAGAGCCAATATAAGCTTCAGTAGCTCAGTGCTCTACATATAAAATAAGGAAACCTAATTAATTAAACACTTTTTACTAGTTAGAACGGTGACCTTGCATCGCCTTTGAAAACTTTTAAAGAAAATAATCCTATTTTATTCATAACCTACAAAAAACTAATGCAAGGTGAGGAGAATCCTTCTTTAGCACTTCTGTTCTTGCTTTTTTTTTTGGTTTGAAAAGGATGCGATATGTCCCTTCCTAGATATAATGATCCTCCAAACATAACTTAGGTATTTTTCACTAAGTTAAAATTTTCTAACAATAACACTATATAGTTAGATAATAATAATAATGGATAATTTGTATAGCGCCATTTTCGTAAAAACTTTCACCTCAAGGGCACTTTACACATAAACTGTTTATAGTTCAACAATTATCTTTGTTTTTAAAATTAAAAATTGTTGTTTTCACTTATGGAAATGATTTTTCATAGATACTATTACTAATGACATTACGTCCTGTAAAATGAATAATGAAAGTAAATATTTTAACACATGGGCATAGAAAAAATACATATAATTAACGTGGATGGCCCCAATTGTAAAAAACTATTACTTTATAAATCGAAAATCCCTCATTATTTAAAAATTTAACTGTAGGTATTGAAGAATTACGCAATAAAGAAATACGGTATGTATAATGAAAGTGAAAATTTATTAGGTCTTTTTTTCAAACTAGGTTAGCCTACAATCCTATTATCACATGACAGGGAAAAAGAGTGGGTAATGCGCGATTGCACGCATAATGTATAATTTACCCAAGTCAATACAAGTTCAGCATTGTTCTTTTGCATTTTCGGACCGTATTTCGAGGCCATAACATCATCCATTTCTCGTCACCCAAAGTATTTTCATATTATGCAATTCAGTGCGGATTCTCCGGGAACCAAAATGCGCTAATATTCAAATACTAAACTAATCCCACTGACCATATCTTTGTAATTTTATATAAATTACTTATGTATCATTACGTTGTTTTCCACTGTAGTTTTTAATTCTGAATTTATAAATTTCAGGTTTTATTTTATAAAAAAAATTAACTTTTACTAATGCCATTTTTAATAAAGTATTTCTAATTATTGATAAAACATTACTCCGCTGAACTCTTTCTGGATGTCTAAATAAATGTGATATAAAAATTATAATACACACATATGTATGTACATGTATCTTGATAAAATCATATGTGTAGAAACAATGAATCATCCGAATTATAAAATGAGAACAAAAGATAACAGAACCTTCTGTGTACAGTTTTCTGGGTTAATCTGCTGTCTAGGTATATTTTTAAAAGATGACAGTTGAAACTGAGTCGGTGGGCAGTGACGAGGAGACAACGTGAAAGGTATATCTATGTCCTTTGTGTATACATGAAAATATTCATACTTTGTATTGTTATTGATAACAAACAATACAATCTTTGTACGCATATACTACGTGAATCAATTTTATAATTTTGTTTGTTGATATTTGTTTAGTTTAGCGGTAAGATGCTCATTAGTAATTAAATGGTCGGGGGTTCAATTCTTGTCCCAGGAAACTATCAAGTTTCGTAGCACAAGCACTTGACTAAGTTTAAAAATAGCGATAATATTGATGTGGCGTGTATTCCATGTATATATTTTTATTTTTTAAATATATGATCAAAAATTAATGGCATTTATGAACAATAATACTAATTACTTTAATTATCAAAAAAAAATACTTGAGTATGACTTTTTTTAAAAATTCGCTTGGAAAATGTAACCTACGCAATGGCTATTGGATTTGCTTATAACTTCTAATGTGCATAAGGGCTGCCACCTCTCCGATCTTCACTCGACTTCAGATATACTTACTTTAATCATATTTTACATTAAAATATTACGAAAACGTAAAAAATATGAATTAAATTAAAATAGTCAATTATATTATTACTATTTGTAAAACATAGATTTTTTTATAATAGCATAAAAACGATACAAATAGATACGCATGATAAAAATATAAATTAATAATGTGTAAATATATAGAAAATAAAATCATTTTTTATACAAAATTGATAACACAAAATAATTGTGGTGGGGCTTTTAATGTGGGGTGTTTGTTTAGATTTAACTCGGCAGACTTTTAGGGTGCGTGTGCGCGTATGAGATTTGGCGGTTATGGTCGGTATGCGATATGCATCAGTTGGGTATTCTGCTCTAGCGTTCAAAATACAATGGACAACGAAGGACATTCATTCGTTGAACATTCTCGATAAAAAAATATGTCTGTTTTCTTGTCAAACACCTACTTGACTGATAAGAAGTTCATGCCTCTTATCCAATGACTAGGTAATGCTACATTTTATTTATTTTCAGTAAAAATATGTACATGAAAGATTTTTCCCACTAGCATTTATTATTACAATTATTGTCATTTTTTAAATATAATCTTAAGAAAACAAACTAGACTTACAGATCGTTTTACTATACGCTGCCTGTAGGTTAATTTGAATTAATTAAATACATAAACATTAAAACAATTTTATAAATATACAATATTTAAATGAACAAAAACGAAAACTTCTACGCAGGTACATATTTTCAATTGACATACATTAAATTTTATATACACGACTGAAATTATTTATATCGATCGTAGATATGTCGTCCCTACAGTATAACATAAAATGTCGTCCGTACAGTATAACATAAAATGCCCAAAATTCTACATTAAAATTATTAGTATTATAGTAGAAATCTTATTGAATAAGTAAATATTAGTAGTATACAGAATCTAACTTTATTCTGACAAAGATTGTATAGGTAGTAAACAATTAATACACAAATAATGAATATTTGAAATGCTAAAAATTACTGGTAGATTTTAAAATAGATATCTTATGGAAATTTGTGAAATATAATTCTGGTCAGTTCGTCACGTGATATTTTTCGCAGTGGCGTAATTATGCAGTGAATTGAGGCAATAATTTTAAAAATCCAGAACAGCAAGAAATTAAAAAATATTTCTAAGATTACCAATGTATGAGTAGTAGCTCACTAATACGTCAGGTTAGGGGCGAGTCCATTACTGCATAGCGAAAAAAATCATAAAATGATGCATGGATTTTTCTTCAGTTGTGAAAGTATATATTAAAAAAAATTAAAAATAAACTTTTCCTTTATTTTATGTCATTTCATGAATATGTGGAGAATAAGTGACAGTAAACCAATTTTATTCTTACTATTTAATCGTTAAAACTATGTAATTGTTAATATTCGTATATTTTATATCAAATACATATTCACAAGGCCTTATTCATATTATATTGGGGCCCAATTGTTTTATTTATGCCACTGATTTTTCGAATTTACAAAACACACAAGTTGCTAATTCGGAGAATCGCTCCATAGATTCTGAATGAATATGCAAATATGACAATCGAATATAGATTTCGATAGACATATTACCTATTGCAGAGGGTTTATAACGTAATTTCTCGACAATTTAATGATTTTTCTATCATACTAAAGTGAAGAGTATTGGACCAGATCTTCTAGAAATAAAAGTTCATTGTACAGATTTTGTGGACACGATAACTTCCGTAGTTCAGATTCGATCATCAAAATTTAAAAAAAAAAGACTTAAAAAAACATAAAAAACTTAAAAATATATATCTCGGCTAAGTTTATGCCATCTTGTTATCAAGTGGCGGCTATTTAAAAACTTTAAAACATCATAACTTGGTTAATATTGGTCCTTGAGAAAAAAGTAAAGAACATACTTACACACACACTAAGCGAAATCAACCTAATTATAATATTTATTTTTATTTTTATAGTATTATTTAAATATGAAAGAAATAGCTCGTAAATTTTCACTGCACTTCCGGCGGAAAAATTCTTGTGCCTGGCCCTGCCAAAATCTGTTATCTTTATTTATATTCGTCATGCATATCTACAATCTGCTTGTAATTTGATAATAAAGTTTATTGGTGAGGCTTTAATTGAATAGTGCTGTCGCGCCCCGTTGAGCTTACTTCAATAAAATTAGTATTTTAAATAATTAGGTAAGTACGTCAAATTGTTGTCAATCAATCACGCCGGGTCGAAAACTGACATATTTATTTATATGGGTTTTTTTCGCGCCAGTGTAATGCTTTAGATTGAACATTATTTTTTGGTAAAGCTTCAAATGCGTGTATTTTTATTCTATAACATTACGCTCCATTAACGTTATAATAATTATTTATTTTATTATGGGAACTTTGCTCAAATTTTGTTTAAAAAACCGAAACTCACCTGTTTAAAAATGCAGTTTTTGAAAAGTTGATGTTTTTAATATTTTGATGGAATATAGAGTGCAAAAAATGTGTCTACTAGTTTAGATATATATTTTTTTAGGACGCCAGAACGCGGATCAGGGAAGTTCAGTTACCAATTTTCGTTTTTCTGATTAATTAAAATACCACAATAGAAATGGATCTGGATGAAGCGAAAATTATTGCAATGGTGTCTTTGGGAGTTGGCAGTTTCTTGGCTGGGATTTTACCAGTTTGGTTGAGCCCGGTAACCAGCCAGCGCTGTCCACTATTCCTGTCTTGTCTTTTATGCTGGGGAGGCGGAGTGTTGCTAGCCACTGCCTTGCTACACATGCTACCCGAAGCCAGAGAAACATTACCGCAATATTCTGAACTCGCCGTTTGCGGTGGTTTCTTTTTAATCTATTTTGTAGACGAACTCGTCCATTTCCTTTGCGAGGAGAGAATCGACAGCAGACAAAATAATAACAGTAATGGAAATACAGAAGGTGGTTTGTTAATTGATCATCATCAAGGACACAGTCATCAACTGGAAAGAGCTCACAGTCATTATGGTGCTTGCGAACCCGTAGACCATGGAAGAAGTGGGAGGCCTGAAGACACTCTCAACTCCTGTCATGTGAGCCATGACGAACCCTGTTTGCAGAGCGCAGCTGGGTCTATCGGTCTCCTAATGGCATTATTACTCCACTCGGTACTTGAAGGGCTCGCGATTGGACTACAGAGCATTAGTAGTAAAGTAAGTGAACTTTTTTTCTTTGTTATTTTGTATGGATTTTTTAAGAGTTTATGTAGATTGCACACTAGTCCTGCAATCTAGAATAGATTCTTAAATACAGTAATGGCCCCTTGTGGGTTTGCACAACTTGTTTCGGTTGTTAAAACTGAAAACATCTTTCCGAACTGATTGTTGCTGAATATTAATAATAAAATCAAACACATATGTTTCATAATATTGAGAATTGCTGTTTATTTTGATATATTATTTAACTAACTAACTTACCATCACGCCGTATAGGCAGAAAGGATAGAGCGCCACATTCTTCTGTCCTGACACAGTTCTCGCCTCATCCACATTCATACATCTTCTCATACAAGCTCACCGATTATTAAGGCTTCTAATAGGCCCATCCTCCAGTATCTAGTTTACCTGGTCGTGCCAAGGCTTCTGCGTACGTCCTCTATTTTCCTTACCATTCTCTCCTCATTCATCCGTTCCATATGACCAAACCGCTAATATTCAGCACCAAATCATACAAATATGTAGTTGCCATAACATTGCTTCTGAAAAAGTTAAGTCATTCTTTTGAAATTTCCCTCAGGGCTCTCAAAACGGGATAAATGGTATACTTACATGGTCAGAAATAAAAACTAATTATTATATGCATATAATTATTGTATGAGTGGTTATCAAAATTTCTTTAGACATTACTACTTAAACATAAATATATATTTCAAAGAATACCGTAAACCCATAAGTTTTCTTAGTTTGTAGAGTTCCATTCATGCTGTGAGTCCATTTTTGGTGGCCATCATCAAGGCTAATGAAATTTTGTGGTAAATTATTTTCTGATGTTTATAAATATACCTTTGTAAGTAGTAGTAGGTAATAAGTGTTTTCTACATAAAATCTCTCGTGACATGAATGATTATTTTATTATTAATTTATTTTCATCTGTCTTCCATATATTTTAAATCCATGTAATATTTTTTTCAGTGTGATTTTTTGACCGTATTATAATTACATTAAAATATTTTCTGCGATTTTCTGATTGTACTAAAGTTTTTTCTTATCTTTTATCAAAGTTTTATCTGATTATTAGTGAAGCCTAGAATTGGGAGAAGACGAATGAAAGTGAATGCACTCACTCGGGTGCATGTTTTAGAAATCTACCTATGAAAGAGTGAAGAACAAAACAAATAAGGAAGAAATGTAGCTCTATTTGTAGCATGGTTGATAGAATTAAGAAAGGATCGCTGAGCGGGTTTGGCAATGTGCTACAAATTAATGAGGAGAGGATGGTAAAGAAAATGTATGTAATATTTTAAAATCAAACAGAAAATTAGTGAAGAAACTTGTAATATGGTGCAGTTTATTATTTCAAATCAATTTGATCACTTTACTATTGAGTAAACAGTAAATGAGCATAAAAATACAGAGGAGTATTTATAAAACATGAGAAGTGATGTGGAATTTGATAGTTTTGGTTGGTGCTCGAGAGCTATTTGTAAAAATCAATATTGAGCCAATTTTTCAGACAGAGATAAGGAGGGAAAGAAAATTGTTTGCTTATGAATCAGAAAATGAACCCATTGCTGACACCAAAGAGAAATTCAGAGTAAATTACGGTTTTGCAACATTGGAGATGGCAATTAGTTCTGTAAAAGAACAATTCACACAGTTGAATAAAATTATAATTTGGTTTTCTATACAATGTAAGTGACCTCAAGACGAAAACCCCAAAGAACTCGTGGATTGTGCATCAAATTGTAAAAAGCTCTAACTCGGCGTAGCCCTGGAGAAATTCTATCTTTTCTAAAGGACATTGACGCTGGAACTCTCACCTCTGAATTTTCAGGAATAAGTCATCGAACAAAAAAAAATGCAAAACCCAAATATGTGCTGAATTATCTGTTCCAAAACAAGTTAGAAAATGATTTTCCTAATTTGTTTGTAGTTCTTTGTATCCTTTTGACTTAACTGATATCAGTGGCAAGTGCGGAAAGGAGTTTCTAAAAACTGAAATTAATAAAAATCTATCTGTGCAGTTCAACACTCTTGGGACTAGCCACAATTTCAGTAGAAAAAACATGTATTACCAACTTGACATTAGACTCTGCTAAAATAAAGGCGAGGAAGGTACCATTGAATTAAAAAGAAGAACCCAAAATACTATTGAAGTTAGAAGAGAGAATTTTAAAAGCAAAATAAAATATGTGCAGTGCTTATTTAGTTATTTAATGTTTGATGTGTCTTATTGTTTAATTTTAAATGCAAGTTATTTTATATCTGATAATGAATTAATTCTTCTAGCCTGGATGACAGGGGGAGAGAGTGATGGTAGTAAAAGGGAGTGGGCGGCATTTTTCAATTCTCGCCTAGGGTGGCTAAACACCTAGAAACGGCCCTGTCCACTAGCTACATGCTTCTTGTCTGTTTCTTTGACCTGTAGAGCATAGTTGGCCTAATGGCTGATTTATAAACAGTAACTTAAAAAATCGGGCCTCAATGCAAAATAAAAAAAGAGACATTGGGATCCAATATAAAATATAATTTGTATTATATACAACATATGAGAATATTACTACTACACGGTGTATTCTTTAAATAGTAAGAACAAAATTGGTCTCCTGTCTCCTATACAAGTGTGTTTTTAAGTATTTACGTGTGAGATCTCCTTTGCAACAATATTGATAGATAGGCAGAGTGTCGGCCATCTTGGATGATACACAGTGTTGTTGCAGGTAAGATCACTTAGAAATGATGTGTAATAGTATTTGTATATGGTTGTTTAATACCATTCAATGCCCAAGAAGATATACAACCCATACGCACTCATAACTCATATATACCCAAAAACGATATTCAGGTCTCTTATATGCTTTCTCAATTTTAAAAAATTCTTACTTCGCTTTAAGGCTATAGTCAGGTCCCTAACCCAACTAACGGGGTACTACTGTATACATACATCAATAATGTCTTCATAATGAGTTTGAGAAATGATTTTTTAAATTGTATAATTCAATTTCTTGCTGCGGTAGATTTTAGAAATTCTTATTGCATATTTACACTGGGAAAAGTAGGTATACCAAATATGTTGTGGGGCGCGAACGCTTTGGGCATAGTTATGCCAGTAGTCCTTTGTCTTTGTTATCTTCAGACAAAGATCTCCATTCGAGTCATGCTATGTTAATTGTTAACACAGCATGACTCGTGTTAACATAACATGTTATGACATGACATGTCTATGTCAAAGTCTGTGCCATCTTACTTCTTTATATTTGTATCTCTGTAAACATATCTTTAAAATGTATGTATATAATAATTTACAGTAATTTTATCTTCTTTTGATGTATTTCTACACCTGTAATAGGATGAAACAGACAGATACATGGATTGTGACTTTATCTTGCGTTATCAATGTGTGTCAAATATGATTATCTGTTACCTAATAATCCCACTTACGCTCACGTGTTGTGAGCATTCAATACTGTTCCTCTGCTACCATAAAATCTGCAAAAATTTATTCCATATCTTCACTTGTCTGCATTTTTATATCTTTCTTATATAATGATTTCCAATTGTCTCATATGCTCCCTAGGTTTCAAGCTTTTGCAAAGTGTTATTTAATGTAATTATTAGGAAAGCACATTTTTATTATGAAGTTGTAATTATTCAGAACATAGGTCTGTGATATTTTAAATACTAATTAGATGTATTAATTATAAAGATATACATATAAAATCAATTTTCATGAATTGTTAATTCTGGCGTCTGCTATCGGTTTAAGGTATTTGAGATTCCGTAAAATCAAAGTAGATGGCTTTCAAATAATGGAACGATAGATGTATTAATTTGAAAAAATGTAATGTATAGGTTTGAAAATTTATTGTCAAAAATAATATCGCTGTAGGATAGTTCGATAATGCGCCTTCCCCGGTTTGGAAAGAGATCCAGATTCGAATCCCGGTAGCGCAACAACAATATTTTTGATAAAATTGATTTTATATGTATATCTTTATAATGAATACATTTAATTAGTATTTTAATGTAATTGTTTTATTATTTAAAATTATAACGTGATTTTTTTTAAATGAGTTTTATCATTAATTTTCTTATCAATGGTTCATCATTTTGTATCTTAATAAATTACAGTTGTTATTTTTAGGTCCTCTTACTTGCGGGAGCAGTGGCTTCACACAAACTAGTTGTGGGATTTTGTCTAGGTGTGGAATTATCAGTCACCAGGAGAGGGAAAATCTGCTCGCATATCATAGCCATCTCCATATTCAGCATGGGCTCTGTTGTTGGAATTGGAGCTGGAATGTTTGTTGAAGAATCTAATGACTTTTGGACTAAATCTGCACTCGGTGTATTACAGGTAAGCATAAAAAATCCTGAAATGGATATCATGATTTTGTTTTATATATGTATGGATTATTTCAGTGGCCCGAGGAAAGTGGATTTGTATTTTGAATAGTTGGTTGGAGTTGGAAAATCAGGTAAATCAAGTAACATTCATTTTGTGTATGATAAATTTTATATCCACGTCGGTCCCTCTCTCCCGATCTCCATGAACTCCCGACCTCTTAACTATGAACTTGCATCCTGAAGACCTTAGGGCTATCATCAGAGAAGTGCCTGTTGCCTTTTCCACTTGGTCGGTCCAACAGGTGGGATCTTCCCTTTTGTCCTACGATGTGGCTAACAACAAGCTTCTCCAAGCTATCTACTCTTCTCGCAAGACGCCCAAAAAATTCTCAGGCAAATTGTTGAGAGTCTGTCCTTGATGTCCAGTTCCTGTAGAATGGAGGCATTTGTGCGTCTCGTTGTCCATGGTATACGCAACATATGTCTCCAGCACCATATCTCAAAGGCATCAATCCGTTTTCTCTCCCTTGCTTTCAGGGTCCATGATTCCACACCATATGAAAATATTATAAATTATGTATTTATTATTTACATTGTTGTGTTGGTATATAATGTGTAACATACCCACCAAATAAATAGACATGAACTAATGCAAATTCCTTGTCCCAACATTTTCATCACCAAAGTGAGCTCTGTGACATTTTAAAAACGACATTTTAAATTGGAACGAAAATTTAAACACTGACAATGTAATATGCATTAATATAAAAATACGTCTTGTTTACACATAAATTTAATTTTCAAGAGTGAATACTTTTAATGTTACATAAATGTGTCAATATATATTGGATTTGTTTCGTTAGATAAATGTGTGTAGAATGCCCCTCGTTCCGCAAATAATGCTCCAAACCCCTCTTCTATATATACACTCCATATTAGTGATGAGCTCAAAATCATGAACTGTGAGTTAATCACTGATATCTTTGAGTTACACTCACTATCAGTGATTGAATGTCTGGGAATATCATGATTCGTGATCCAATTTTTTTTTTGTTGATAATTCTATTGATTTTCTGACGCCACTTTGAATATCACTTAAATCAGCGCCATTTATTGGAATCTGTTTTTGTTGGCAATCTTTGTGCTAGCTTGCTGTTAACTTAATTTTATTTTGTTTGTATTTTACATTTTGTAGGTATGTGTAGTAATGTTCTACTAATTAATTGAATTATTTATGCTAGAATGTGTTATTTTCGCAAATGAAATTTTAATAATATAAATAAATATGCTCAAAATTATGTTTTTTAAATTTATTTTGTATATTATGACATCAGAAATTGTGGTGTCACCGTTTTCAATCACTGATATTATCGAATACCAATCACAATCACACCAGTGAGTCGAGTATCATTTTTTCTCATCACTATTTCATATCGTGTCTATTCATTTACTGTCTGTGACCATACCTAATATGTGTTGTCTATTATGCACAAGCATTGCGAACAACTTAAATTTTTATATTATTTGTTATATTCACAATGTTTTTCAATTAAAATATTATCAAACTAATTAATTTAATTTTTTTTACAATATTCTGATAACAAACAATATATATTTGTTTTGTTTTAGTCACTGGCTGCTGGCACTTTACTATATGTTACTGTAAGCGAAGTGCTACCAAGAGAAAGAGCAAAATGGCACCATTCTAAAAGATATGCCGGTTTGGTTCAATTGCTAGCAACAATATTTGGTTTTGTTCTTATGTTTCTACTGACCACATATCTTGGTGAGTATATTTTATGGTTTTAAAAGTAAAATCTTTGTCTCTGAACATTTTGAACAGTAGTTCAAAATTTTATTATTCATCTTGTTAGTTTTGAGAAAAACTTTATTAATCTTCAGAAACTGGAAGATTGAGGACCGAAGTGGGGTACAAACAGACCCCATTCAAATTTGCATTTTAAAGAAGTATAGGGTGTCCAGTGGAAAAATTTCAATATTAAATTGTAATTGCTCGTAAACCATCAGGGTGAGGTAACTGGGAGGGGTATTGTTCGACGCGCGTGATTTGCCAGATTGCCAGTCGCAATGAGTCACTGGTCGGGTGCGCACCGCGCATTCGCGGTTGAGCAATATTTAAAGTGCGGTGATTCATTGGTTCGTGTTTTTACTCACTTTAATATTCGACGAGTAAGTGATGGGCCGAGCATGCAACTTATCTGGTGTTGTGTTCAAAGTTTAGACAAGAAGGGATAATGGTTAACCAAACTCCTCAGGGACCATCAACATCATGTGGCTCAAGTTCAACGTGAAATTATGCGCAATTTCCGTAAATCGATAAGGAAGATTGCAGCTTGTACTGGAATAAAAAAACCAACAGTGCACATTATTTTGAAAAATAAACTACAGTTTCACCCATACAAGCTGCAAATCGTGCAGTTTCTCAACAAAAATGACTATTCTTTACATGAAACCTTAGCGAGAACATTGCTGGAAAGTTTACTGACGAAGCACATTTTCATATTGATGGCTATGTTAATAAACAGAACATGAGATACTGCTGTCCCGAAAAACCCAAGGGAACACCATCAAAAACGTTTGCATTATCCAAAAACGACAGAGTGGTGTGGAATTTCTGCCCGAGGGATAATTGGCCCTTATTTTTTTAACCAGCTAGAGACAGTCATTGCTGACGTGTATTGCCGAATGATCAATGAGTTTTTGGTATCGCAACTGCAGCTGTTTCCCGTGTTCAACAACAGAACACAATTTCTCCACACACAGCTAGAGTTTCAATGGAGAAGCTGATGGGAATTTTTCCTAATAAATTAATCAGCAAGTACGGAGACATACCCTGGGCACCTCGGTCACCGGACCTTACACAGTACAATTTTTTTTTATGGGGATACCTTAAGTCTAGAGTTTACAGCAAAAATCCTCAAACAATTCAGCCCCTACAAGAATATATCCACCGTAAAGTTGCTGCCATTGTACCAACGCTTTGTTCTCGCATGTTCGCAAATTTAAGAGTCCGATTGCAAGAGTGTTTTGAGAGAAATGGACGGCATTTAGACAATATTGTAAATAAAACGTAAAATTCGCATTGTTAAACTCCATTTTGTATAAATAAAATATGAGAATATTATTGTAGTTATTTTTTATTACTTAATATTAAACATGAAAATTTTCTGCTGGACACCCTTTAAAATGGTTTGAGCGTGTTCTATAATATTTTAAATTAAATTTCTTATACAGTGCGAACAAGATACTACTAAATTTGTCGTCATTTAATAAGAAAATGTAGTATTTTGAAGTCTCATCACTCATAAGCACCCGGTGAACAGGAACTGTGCGAGCAGGATGACATAACCGGATGTTTCATGATCACGTACACACCACACACCTGAACCATTAAATGAATCCATAAAAACGGGTTTGGCCTCTGGTTGGACAATTTAGAAGCCCTTGAAATAAAAATGACAATAAATATTGGTACGCCAATTCTTAATAATCAAATCAATTTATCCATTAGCCCCGTATTAGGTATGTTTTCTTTAAAATCAACTTAATATCCATCAACACTGTATTTTCCCATTCCTTAATGTCCCATTTATCCGTATATATATTCTATCTCTCTCTTTCGCATATGTCTCCCTTGATGTTCTATTTAACTATATATATATATTCTGTCTGTCTCTTTCACATGTAATTTTATATTCTATCTCCCTCTTCATGTATATATAAGTGCACTCTTCTTGTATTTATGATCAGTTTTAAATACGTCCTGATGAAGCTTGAGATAAGCAAAACCGGTTGACGTACAATAAATTTCGTTGTTTCATATAAAGTTATTATTATTTTATTTAATAAATTAATTTTATATTTTTTCCATTTCCTACCAGCTTAGATAACAGCACATTATTATCTACATGTATTTATACCATTTAACAGTGTTGTCACTTTATCTCTTGTGTTTTCTACATTTGATTGTTTTGTTTTGTTCGCATCCTGTCTTATCTGCTAACTGCTCCATCACGTCATGTTCTAAAGAGTGAAATTCTTGAACATATATTGCAATATATTTCTGAAATATACTCAGTGTTAGGGTTATGATTTTTAGATCAGCCAGATTCTTTGTTTGTTTGCAGATTCATAGAGAATTTCCACCATTGAACGAAAGGACATTCAACACCCAAGAATTACAACTATTGACTCGGAAAATTACTTATGTTTACTCTGTGATATAGCGATAATTGATTTTAATATTAAGAATAAATTGCATTTTAATATATCCAAGATAATTTGACTCTTGTTATCGTTCCACATAAAAATGTGTAATATAGATATTTTATACTCCGTAAGAAAAACATAAGTGCTATTGTACAAGACCACGCCATATTTTATTCAATAAAATTGATATTAATTTTTGACCACCATTTTACATAAAAAATCTTTGAATATGTATAATTATTTATGAGATAAGTATAACTGTAACAAATGAAAAAATCAATGTTCTTTTTTAAATGAATAAAAACATTCATTAATAAGACATTTTTTATGTTTATATAAATATATACTCCTAATAAAATTCAAAATACTTATTTACTTTATTATATATGTAAAATAACTTTAAGTGAATTAAATGGCATGGTGATGAAATATATGCAAACTTGTCTACTGTCTCAAACAATCGCGAATAGCCAGTGGGAGAATGTAATAAAATATTTTGTGATAGTAGATTCGGCCTTAAGATTAATAAATTCTCAACAGGCAATAGATCAAATCCAGAATATTATCCTAGGTATACACAGTGGAACCTCTCATAACGAGCATGATTCGTTCCAGAATCTTATTCGTAATATGAAACACTCGTTAAGCAAAACAATTTTTCCCATATAAATTAATGTAAAATACGATAATGCGTTCCGTGCCGAAAAAAATACTCAATTTTTAAATTTGTAACGTTTATTCAAAGAAAATGACTTATTATCATTGAATAAATTTGTAGCGCGCATAGCCACCACCCTATTAGGGTGATGCTTCTCAATATACGACAAACAGTTTCCCATTTCTCTTATTGCGCCAGAAGATTGTTGCTTTGCTACCTCCTCTTCCACTGACAAACTCTTCCACAACTTCTTGCTGTGAAACACGATTCAACTTCATAAGCTCTTCGGTGGTCAGCTCTTGGCTGTGCTCTTCCACAAGCTCATCAATGTCATTATTATCCACTTCCAGTCCCTTGGCCAAAGATACAATCTATAGACTCCACAGGTACTGTCTCAAACCGCTCAAAGTTTCATTTGACAATGCTCTCTGGCCAAAGCTTCTTCCAAGCAGAAATGAGGGTCCTCTCGATAATCCCTTCCCACGCCTTGTCAATCATCTTGAGGCAAGCAACGATGTAGAAGTGATCTTTCCAAAGATCGGTCTCTTCAGTCACCTCGAATATCAACAACGCTCGAAGAGTGTTTTAGTGTAAAGTTTTTTAAAGTTAGAAATAAGATGGTCCATAAGCTGTAGTAACGGAGTGGTGTTGGGAGGTAGAAACTGGATCTTGATGAAATTAAATTCTTTAAGGAGGTCATCTTATAGACCTGGAGGATGACCAGGTGCGTTGTCCATAACAAGCGAGACATGGAGTGGCAGATTCATCTCGAGCAAATATTTTTTCACAGAAGGATCAAACACTTTATTAATCCAATCAGTAAAAATGTCACGTGTCACCCAAGCCTTCTTGTTGGATCTCCACATCATATTTAGCCTGCTCTTTTGGACATTACACTTTTTGAAGGCTCGTGGAGTTTCTGAATGGTAAACAAGCGCATCACTCGTTATGCGAAATGTCGCTCGTTAAGGGAGCCATTTTAAAAATATTTGTTTTGCTCGTTATGCAAATTGCTCATTATAAGAGGTTCTCGTTATGAGAGATTCCACTGTAATAGCCTTATGTCCCTTCACAGCTTCGATTCCACACATCTACATCCATGCAACAAAATTTTATTGCTAAATTATATTGCAATAAATAATTTTTAACAAAATTAACCAGATGTTGATTCTGTCGCAACAATTTTAATTGTGATTCTGTAAGTATATCAAATAAATCTCTAAGAGGCAAAAAAAATTTCCCCATAAAGGTTTTGCTGTACATGGTACATTAGTGTATTTTGATACTGAATTTAGCCGTAACATGGACTTTAGATAACTTTTTGAAATAAAATTGTCAAGTTCACTCCTTCGTGGACATTTCATTGAAAAAATTTATTCGCTTATACTTTAATTGATTTTAAAGTAAGTGAAGGTTATAAAAACTATTAATTTCTCAGCATGTTGGACAGGATATTTATAGTACTGTACATACTCGTCTATAAGTCGAGGGCAATTTTTGACCAACAGCTATGAAATATGCTATGACTCGTGGATAAGTTGAGAGTAAAAGTTATTTTGTATATTTGCCTTAGCAAATCAATCTTATATTCGTATTGGATATTGAACAATCTCGGTATGAATGTATAGCTTTTCAAAAAATATTATTATTATTGTATTTTTAATTATTGATATATATTTTAAATCATTATAAAGATGTATTTAAATTTAAATAAAGTATTAAAAAGTATAATATTTCACTTTCTATTATTTTGAAACTTTTTAGTTCTCTTGCCTTACCATTCTAGAATATCCCTCTCAAAATAGCGACATTACACTAGGAGCCACCTTATAGATCCTCTTTACATGTATAAGCGGCTTATTTGATTTTGCAAAAACGTTTGATAATGTGTCATTCCTACATAGATACAATATCTTGAAATTTGGATTGATCACATTGCCAACAATATTTTAAAAAAAGGATACTATATTTTCACTTTCATTAATGCATTCCCTACTTTTCTATTACATAATTCTTCAATACAATTAAATTTACAAAAATAAAGTATTTTAAATTTTTTTAAATAATGGTTTTTATAAATAAACATGGATATGGTTGCCAGATACCTTAGAAATCTTGAAGTATTTCATAGGATATAACATCTATGTGACATAGCGTTGTTAGCAATAATAAGTACATATTTAGTTATTGTTAAATATTTGCAACTTAGTGAACCTACTGTTTGAAAAAGACTATTCACTGTTTGAAAAGCCGATAAAAGGATTAATCTTTCTAAAAAAAAAACAATTGGCAACCTTATCAACACCTAAACTGGTTTGATCATAATTACACAAGTTAAGAAAGCATTTTTCCTTAAAAAATGTGTGGTGGTCTGCGCACATCTTCCAGATGTTCCTCGCTCCTTACTTTCTCAGTATTACGCCATCCCGCGCGAATAAAGCTAGAACGTTCGAGAGAGGCCAAACTACGCCACCCGGCGGGCATGACTTACGTGCACCGGAGGAGGCGTTTGCGCCCATTACTCGAGTCCCTCAAGTCGACCGGACCGCAGACACTCATCTCGCTCTCCCCGACTCTGTCCCTCAATTAATCTTGCATCGTTTTTCATTCTGTCATTTATGTATATTGCGTTCTTGCTCTTGGTGGCTTCTCCCCGATAAGAATAAACAAATGTATATAAGAATGATTTTTACTCGAACACCGACCAACCTTCCCAGTGGTGAAAAAACGAATGTGAAAATTAATGTGAACGTACCCGCCAACTCGCGCACCCCCTGGCGTATTGCAGAAGTGCCAAAGGCGTTCACTGCGACAAGGGGATAGATGGACTAAAAGTTTTACATCTCGTGTGTGTGAGTGAGTGCTACAAACAAAACGGACGCAACAACACGCATCGCGGGTACTCATGTAGCATTACGGGAATCCCAAACGGCGCAACATGCGTCACAAGTGCATGTGTCACAGAGGTATGCATACATCATTACAAAACAACGCAACACGCGTATTAACAAGTACGCATTTACCGATACGTGAGTGAAAAACGACACAACACTCAGAGCAATTATCCGATAATCCTACTGTTTGAGGAATGCCAATTTCGATTCAGCTACCATTGAATTTTAGAATTTTGATTATTTCATCAGTCTTCAAAATCAGTCACATGAAATTGGCACTATTTTTTGAACTGAAAATGTTAGGGTTTCCTTTTAATAACCCTTCAAGTGCCAACAAATGCATCTTGCAAAAGATGCCTCCATCCAGGTGGCACTCACCAGTTTAAGTTATCAAAAAATTTAGTACAAAAGATTATCCAATGCTTATAAAAATTGAATAGGATATCACTTTGTCAACTGAGGTAAGCAAATACAGATTCTTCACTTTCATGCTAACTTGCTGCTTTATATACATATCCATCCCACGATAATTAAGCAGAACAGTTATGTGAGGAGTTTTGCCTAATAAAGTTCAATTTGTCTACAATACAAATTAAATTAATCAATTGCAAAATATACAGAAAAAATCTATCTATTAAAAAATAGTTGTTACCAGAATTAAATTTGTCTACTTACAAATAAGTCAATACACAAACTGAACAAAAATGACAAAAATTGACAATTGCTGTGTAAAGAACTTTCAAAGGGTACAAAAAACTAAGTATATTTTCCATTTATAATGTTTATTATATTCATGGATACACAATTCAAACTTTATACATAATTATGTCTTCCCTTTATAATATGGGCAGCTCTTTCTGCAATAGCGATAATAACAGAATTGGGCGGTGAGCTTACGGGAGTTGGTAAAATACTGGCATCCACAACACTCAGCTTTTGAACACCGCGAACCCTAGGTCAGAAATAAATACATGTTACAGGCAGAAAAAAATCATAATGCTATTTTATTAACTAACTAATATTTTAATCTTTATATAAATAAAGACTGATTCTTTATATTTAAAAATTCATCTTATTGTTTAACAGTAGGTTTATACATATAATATAGTATATATGTATTATATCTCTCTTTTTTAAATATTTAATTTAAATACAGCGAAATTTCTTCACAATATATAAATACATTTGCATTTCTTTAATGGCATGGCTATGGATTCAAGAAAGTGTGCAGTATGTGCAAGCTCCAGCGAACATATTGTGCACATTACATGTCAGACACATTATATCTACATAAAATATGTTTTTCTAGTTTATCCCACCTCACTTTGTATACAGATTATTGTATTTTGTTTTGATCTTTTCAAACATCGTCTGAATTCTATTTCAAGTTCAAATGGTGTTCTTTTATCTTGTGGAAAATAAAAATGATAAACATTAACATTTTGTTTTATTCATTATATCTTGTCCTATAAAATATTATATAGTACACTTTTTAAACAAAGTCTAGTGACACATTTTACCTGAGGAACTTCTGAAAAAAGATGTTTAAATATGTTATATTTTCAATTTTCTAATTTTTCTAGTATTCGGTCTAAATCTTCGTACTTTTGCACAAACAGTTGGCAAAATCAAAATCTGTAATTAATATGAATTTAGATTAATTATTTAAATGTATATTAAACGAACTTAAGAGATGCATCGACTACTGAAGAATCTCCTGCCATGCTGCAAGTGCCAGCTGCATGGTGTCCGGTGAGAGCTCCATATCTTATGATGCACTCCAAATAGTCATCAGTTATATTCCCTTGACTCCACATAGAACTACAATCATCGAGCATGGGCCAATGCAAGACAGCACCGAGCTTTTTAAATGTCGGGGTCTTTAAGACTTCTATTGTTAACCGAATAGCTGAAATTAAAAAGAATGAACGCTTTTAACAACATATTTTTTTAAGTTCAGAGTCAAAACAAAAGCAGAAAAAATATTAATTGAACCTTTTATTAAACATTCGACATCGCTGATGTTTGATAAATAATTAGGATCAATAATTGGCGGGTGTGTCGGATCGTCATTTCGTAATTTAATATTTCCTCTACTCACTGGTTGTAAACAGGTATTTAAAAATATAAATCCTTCTTTATCGGGATCCTTGTAAAACGGAAAAAAGGAACGAAAAATCTGGAAAAACAGAAGTCACAATACCACATTAGATGATTTGATATTCTCAACATATAAAATGCGGAAAAAATATATTAATGATTGGTCCAACTGCTGCCTATAAATGACACTCTGGAACACATACATAATCATCATCCATCGTGAATATATTTTAAAGAAAACACATTTTTGTTATGAAGCTAAAATTTTGGAACATAGTTCTGTGGTATTTTAATACAAGTTAAATCAATTAACTAGAAAGATATACAAAAAAAATCTATTTATCGAAAAAATATTTGGTTGCTACCGAGATATTGTTTTAAATAAAGATTTAAGTATAAACACACCATTGTTCCAAAATGTTATCCTTGCAATTATGATGTTTTGCAACAACTATCATAATGGAAAAGTACTGTCTGCTATAATAATTTAAAAAAATGGAACATATTGCAGACACGGTACCAAATAATAAATTTACTTTTCTGTCAATATCCTAAGCAACAATGTTAATTTCTTCTTCTTTTCCCCTTCATGTCAGTATTGACATATAGTGGCCCCAATCAGATGAGACTCGGCTCATAATGCACTTCTACAGGTTCCGATCCTGGGTTGCCCTCACAAATGACTCCTAGGGTCTTTCCAACCAGATACAACACATCTATCCACCGCTGCGCCACTCTTTTTCGGCCCAAAGTTGGACCCAGGGTAATCTTGTTTTTTTGGCTGTCACTTTGACGCATAATATGGCTGAAGAATAGCAAGAATCTTTGTTCACTGCTGTAAATAGGGCTTGCTGTGGTTCGATTCATTGCAGGATTAAGACATTCATGTATTGTCCTTCTTCAGCAATACATTTCAAAGGCATCTACTTTATGGTTGACGCTATTGCAGACTGTCCAAATCTCTGCTGCATGCATGAAAATTGGAATAACAAGAGTGTGAACCAACTTAATATTAGCAATATTTGAATATGTTCAAGAACACACACAATTACTGGATTTTTACCTACAAAGGCACTGTTATTAAACAAATATCAGATATCTCATAGAGAAAAAGCTATTATTTATTATATTTTATGGAAAATATATATGGAAGTATGGGGTAATTACAGGGCTTATAACCTGTCTTCGACTGGCTTAAGTGATCACTTTATATGACATATAACATTCACCAATTCTCACCCCTCAATCGACCACATTTATCAACATTTTAAAAGTTGTATATACTCGCTTTGAGTACCACTACACCATTGTCATCTATGGACCAAATTTGATAATTCATTTTTCCCTTCTTTAAACAGCATATACGTATGTTATTTTATGAGAATCTGATTTATAATTTATATATACTTCCATATATATTTTCCTTTAAATATAATAAAAAATAACTTTGTCTCTATGAGATATCTGATATTTGTTTAACGACATAATTTTAATTGCTTGCTTGATATCACTATCTTTTCACATTCTCGTAAGTTAGATCATAGCGACTTGAGGTAATTGTATGCGTCATTGAAGTTCCTGCTCTCTGTCACCAGTGTTTGTAATCAGCGTGCCCAAATAAATTGCCTCTCGAACTACATCCCGATATTTGGGAAGTTTATTGTGATGCATTAGCGCGATCCACTACTACGTATTTTTATTTTAGACTGATTTATTTCTAAAACAAATTGCTTGCTCATGAATTCTATTTTCTGTAAAATGATTTCTTCAATCTCTGTACTGCTAATTTATGAACAATTAAATTTATATAACTATTTACAGCTTCTACCAAAATATTTTATATAAACAAATAAATTTTAAAAATAATAATTATGGACCTATATTTAGTATACAGCACAGAATTTAGTGTATTGCGAGGTCACAGCAGAGGCGCCATATAATTGATAAGATAAGATACGTATTAATAATTTAAAGGTGTTTTCATCAGCGTGGCGCCAAAAAACCCGTGGGATAGATATCAGGAAAACAGCGGCGGTCTGTTACTGAGTAGGTACTTGCAAATATGACTATATGTATTGTTATAAATTTTAATAAAACCAAGGTGTCGTATCGCCGTAGTTTACCGATATTGAACATCTTTTGTGTTTCATTTCTTTCGACCTCATAATCATCATCATCATCGCCGGTTGAGAAAAGCTGAGATCAGCGAACCACCCTTGTCTACATTCTTTTTTCCTGTACAGAACATTTAGTTTAAAGTAATCATTTTTTGATAGATAGAACACATCAGAAGTATTTACATTAAAATTTTCACAATTATATAAGATTATTGATATTTGATTTTTAATAAATTGTTGTCTCCCACTGTTGTCTTGAAGGTGGTATATTGGTTGATTCAAAATGTTTGTATTAATGATTCAGCGATGATTGTGTGCAAACATTTGGAGACAAAAAGTGTATGGGTTCCTTAATACATAACATCTGCATCAAAAGTATTATTTGTTATACTCGTGACAAAATCAAGCTTGTGAACATTTTGTTACCAGATTGAAATTTACAATATTCAGTCTTTCTAAAAATGATAATATATAACAAATTAAATACATCACTTAGCAAGATATAAAGAACAAATATATATTTCAAAAAAGCTTAGTTGCTACTGGAACTTGAACCTAGAACTTTACATTGCCAATATAATGTGTAGAGGTTCTAAACGCACCGTACAGTACCTAGCAGTTTAGCCAGGCGCTCTACACTCATGCAAGTCCGTCTAGTATCGACCGAAAATCTAGACGATAATACATCGCAACGCAACCAATTCGAGAAGCCAACTTAAGCAATCCCTTCTTCCCTAGCAGCCTTCTCGGAACCACCTCCACTGAGCATCTTTAGTCACTAACTTAATCATTCAATTTAAATTTCAACCCGCACTTTTGTTTGTGCATCATCCTACAATAAATGCCAACTAATTGTAAGACCTGTTTCATTTCATTAACCTGCTCTAAAACTCACACGCACACTCTGCAACATTTATATACACTGCGATATTCACATACATGCGTGAGATCTGAGGAGATTAGGGCCTCAGTTCACCTTAAAAAAATCTTCCTGATATTCATAACCTACTGGTGACTTAACAAACTCTTTCAATCCTTATAAATATTTTACCAATTAAACTAAAGTATCCTTTTTCATTAAAGTGTCCAATAGAAAACTAATAAAGTTTACCTCGGGCTTAAAATTTGCAACTTCTCGTAATACAATTTCGTCTACAGATCCCATTGCAAATAAAATAATGGCAGCGTGACCATCTCCTCTTCCAAGTGCTATGACTCCAGGAGATGCGAGATAACCTGTAGTATATAGAATCACATATATATTTAATATTCTTCAAATTCAAATTGAAAATTTTGTATAACAAAACTTAAAACTTCTTTAATTTTATAATTATAATCAATTAGAAAAATAATTAACCTTGTCCTTTTAAGAAATATGTAAATATTGATTTCAGATTACGAATTTTGTTCAATGTCATTGTTATTGGTTCTTTTATGCTTATGTACAGAGGCATGTTAAGATGGTCATGAAGGTTCAACCCAACTCCTTCTGATTGTGCTATTTCTTTAATTCTAAACTTTTTCAGTTCACTCCTCGGTCCGATCCCAGATAACATAAGAAGTTGTGGACTTTGTATGGATCCAGCACTTATGATAATTTCTCGTCTAGCACCCACTTCAAAGATATTTCCTTCTTTGAGTATTTGGACAGATTCAGCTTGTTTCCCATCAAAATGAATCTGGACAAAATTATTAATGATAAAAATGATCTTAGTATGTAGAATTTTTCTCTATATAAAATAAGATTCAAACAAATAATTATTAATGACAAAATTTTTGTATATGTACTTATGTAAGTACATGTAACTAAGCAAATATGAATAAGAACGTAAGAACGTAATTGGGCCCTAATGAAAAAAGACCCCTCTTGTTTATTTATACTATGTACATAGTATAGCAAATGGATCTATTGAAATTTTTTTTGTTTTTCTATTGATGTAATATTTTTACATTATTTTTTTTATAATACAGTCGAACTCGGTTATAACGAGTACGAAGGGACAGGGTAAATTTGTTCATTATAACCGTTACTCATTATTACAAAAAATATTTAATATCCAATCAAATTAAAAGCAAATCAAATACATATGAAAAATCTATAATAGTATGAACAAAAACATTTTAAAGTAAATTACTACATTCTATCATATTATTTCTTAACAAAATTCAAAATACTGTTCTGTTTTAAAGTTTAAAACTTACTACTATTTACTATGCACACAAAATAAACACCCATTATTTTTTCTAAGAATTCACAAACCTGAAAGGAATCATAAACAATAAGGAACCTCGTCAGCAGACGCCGCTTTTGATTTTATGACTTCTCAAGAATTAGGGTTTTTAGACCATGTAGTGTATTTTGTTCACTTGTTAACAATATTTTTGTACGTTATACCAGTGAAACTAGCTCACTATACAGTGAAGAGATATATGAAAACAGGCCTGAATCAAAATAATAATAAATATTTCCTCATTATAACCGTAATCTAACTATAACCGTTCTCGATATAACCAAGTTCGACTGTACTTATTTTTGACATACTTACATAAAGATCAGATTTATTGTTATATCAGCGAGATACTCTTTCGCAACAGTATAAATCGTGATTAAATACAATGTTTTTAATAAAAAAAAATACTTTCTCAATAAATCCCTTTGTCACTGATATATATTTAAGTATAGGGCCCCTATAAAAACAATGCCCTAGGATTTTTGATATGTATAGTAGTGAAATAGTGAATAATTTAATTTTTTCATCAGTTTTAATGGCCTAGCAGTAGGTATAGGTGGCGTGCAGTAGGTATAGATTTAGGTTATGCGATTACCAATGATATTATATAATCATATATAATATATGTACTACAATATATGTTGTACACATGATTATGAACTTTTGTTTAACCAACGTCTTTAGACAAAATGAATCTGTTGTTTATACAACCTTAACACATATTTATTTGTTATTTTAGAGTATTAATAGTGTTTTTAAAGTTTAAGTTTTAACGTAAAATAATACCTTCTTACCCATATAAAAATCAATATAAAAAATGTATGGACGTTTTTGACTAAACTTGATTGTTTAATTCTTTGAAAATCCTTCACGTAATAAATAACTAAAGGAAATAATAATTTTTATTAAAGGTTAACGTAGAAAATAGTTCTGCCAATTGCTTTTTGTTTTCCCAAATCAAAAACAAATCCATGCACCAAATGCACCACGAACGTAAAGAACGAAAATGAAATCAACACGTTATGATAATAAAATTTAAGAATTAATAAATGATGAAGTAGACACTTCAATGATTTGCACGCAGTTGTAAGCTTTTCAAATGTTATTCTGTTAAAAAACAGCATAAGTAGCGACTCCATACAAAACTAATCAACCGAAAAGAATTTTCAATTCAGTAAATAGCCAATTGTATGACTTGAGTAATATACTAGCTTAAAAATAGAAGATAGTAATGTGAATAGCTACAATCGACGCATTGTAGCTACTATACATGTTTCTACTGGTACACAGATGACGCTAATTGTAATAAATCTGTAAATGTACGTTAATGTTAATCCATATTATAGATTATTTCATTTAAATTTGTTTCCCAGAATTTTTAGTAATGCACAGCTTTTTTACTTGTATGCACTGCACGGCCCTGATAATAACGCACTCAATAAATGCTATTGTAAATGTGTTTACATGCATTCACAACTGAAAATAAAAACTCACTTCGTTTTACGACGTTTTTAGATTTACATATATGGTCTGGCCTCTATTCCGACGAATTAATGGGTATTAATGTACACATCGATATTGTTTCCACAAATTTTTTGTAATACATGTGAGAAATTATTTTTTTGATTCCATCTGCCATAGAGTCCATATTAGAGCTGAAAAAAGTATCTATACTCACAAAAGTATCAATTCTAAAAGCCCATGTCCATGAAAGGAGACAATGAGATATTTTCAGAAATTTAGTTGAAATATATCTCAATACTATATGTACATGTTGAGATTTTGATCTGAAGATTAGCTAAAGATCAGTAAAAAGAAACAAAACCTCATACCAATGTACGCGACGTTCAATCTGGCAGTAAGATTCGAAATATACACAAAAACGTAAAATCACCATAGATCTCTTTAACTATATATTTTGAAAGTTAGACATAATTTTTTAAACATTAACAATAATATAAGGCGTTAAATTACAATTACAAACATTTATTTTATTTTAACTGGTTTATCTCTGAGATACGATTTTGCTCCCATGGAGTCTTTGGTCGTCATGGTCTTTGAAAACAACTCTCAGCTTTCGTAGTCCCCGTATACACACCATGTCTCAGAGATTTGCCGTCTCGCACATTACTTCACGCTCGTCACATACATCAAGCATCAAATATCATTGTTGTTTGTCAGTCGTGTGATTTTGAGTCCCCCAGCAGCAGATAAAACAAAATAAATGTTTGCACTTAAACACCTTATATTATATATATGTTTAATGACTTGTACCAACTTGTTATAATAAATAATTGTACAGATCTACCAATGAGTTTATCTCCAGATCAAAATCTCAACACATGTACATGGTATTGAGATTTATCTCAACTAAATCTCTGAGGTTGTTATTATATCTCCTTCAGACCCGGGCCTTAAAATCTTTATAGGTTACAATTTTTTTGGCCCCTATCTAATGCGGGCTATCATGAAAGTACTTAAAAAATTATTTATCTCATGGTTGAATCAATTTGTTAAATCATTTGATATATTATAAGTACAATAATTAAATCCCTAACCCCATAGTAAAAAGTTTAATAATATTACTGAGATGGTGAATCCCTCTTATATTATTAAACCGAAGATAGATAGATTAAATAAATGAGATGACAGAATCATCATTCTAAATTGCCTTGCCCGTAGCAGAAGAGCATTTATCAAGGCAAACACGGAAATAGGATGACACCCGAGACCGTAAAACTAAGAAAGAATAACGAGAAATATGTTTTACCTTTGTCACCAGAACATTTTTCAAAACATCTAAGTTTTCTCTGTTTAAATTAGGTAAAAGGTATGATTTGTAGGTCGACTCCCTCTGTCCATTAAATATTGTGTTCTTAAAGTTAGTGACATCCATTTTAACATCAGTTGGTAGTTCAGTGGATGATTTTGTAAACGCCGCACTTATATTGTAAAGTTTTTCATCAACATCAGACAATCTTATCATCGGTTCCAACTGTTAAATAATATATTAATTTATAATTCTAGACTAGGAACAACTGCAAGTTTGTTAAATGTTTTATTATTTTGTTGGATAATTGAATAACATTTTTTTTCAAATATACAATACACTTTTGATTATCTGGGGCAGTAAATTGTCTGAGTATTAAAAAGCATTTTAAAATATTGTTCAAAATATAAAGAATATTTTTCAACCAAATACATAATATAAACCAGAAAATTAAAATGGAGAAATTGCAAATGCGGAGATTTCAGTCTTAGATCAGTGGTTACTAACCTTTTTGCCTTTAGGGCACACTACAAATTATAAAATGTTGAAAACTTAAATTCAGATATAAATATGATGTACCATAGAAAAAATATAAAAACGTAGGAAAATTACATATTGTTAGAATTGTTCCATAGCTATTAATAATGTTAAAGTGATAATACTTATTAGTTTATATTAGAAGTAATTTAAATTGAACAAAATAAAGAATGTGGCATAGTGGTTGGGTACTGCTGACTTAGATTTGGTGCTTATTTTTTATGCAAGCAGGTGGCATTTTAAATCAAAGTGTAAGTAAGTATATGGTATTAGATTTTATTTTATTTTTTGCAAAATTTCAAGAAATGCAGTATATCTGAATTTTTGCAGAATTCAGAATCCAGGTTTTTTACCACCTCGAATAATAGAATAATAGAGTTTATTGTAATTATAAAGTCAATAATCAAAACTAATATAAATGGATAGGTACTTTAAAATATTTCTATGGCCATAGATGGAAAAATGTGGGAAATTTTGAAATATACACAAATTTTAATGTACATTTAAAATTAAAATCCTAAAATCCTTATGAACATTTTTACATCATTGAACCTTTGCAACTCAACGATCAATCAAGATGGAGTCAGACCTATGATAGATACAAAATATTAAATTAATAATTATTCCAAAGTAGTGTATATTCATACCTTAGAAGATAAATATGAGGAATCCTTTATTGGGTCATAAGAAACAAATATTTTTTCAATAAAAGTTTCAATGTTTGTAAATTCCCAACCATGTGCGCCCATTCTAGCCCATGTATCAAAGTCATTGGGTAAACCTGTGGCGTGTAGAAGGTAATTTATTTGTCCTGATCCACCCAGACCTTTCCCTCTTGGTAAAAACTGGATCTTAAAATAATTCAATTATGCTATAAGTACAATTAAATACTCCTTAAGATGTTTTCCTAGGGAGCAGTCAATTAGAACTTATAACTGGGAAAACCTATTAAGGCGATTTTTAATTTTACATTTAGATTTTTAAAAAAACGTTTCAAGTGATTTTTTTAATTACATTTTGTAAAATCACACATTAAATTGGTTACAATTATTTTCTTGTGATTAAACAGAATGGTGTCCCGAATAAGCAGTGTAAATAAACTGCTGTCATTTCCGTAATTTGATTTCTATTCTTTGAGATTTGGTATTAACCAGAATCTACTATATAATATTTAAACCTGACTTCTAACTTTGCATTTAAACTGCCTTCTAATAATGATAGGATAGATGATTGATAATGCAATATTTCATTTTTTATATTATTCAAATGCAGCAATTGTACGAGTCAATATTAAATTGCGTAAAAAAATATTTTTTCAGTTTTTCCTTTCAGAACACCATGGTTTTTAATACATTTGTGAACATGTGTGAGCACTAAGGCACCAAAATCAGAACTAATAGATCTGAAAAGGTACTGAAATGTCACATTTCATTACCACTTGTAAAAAACATCATGACTAATCGAACAACAAATGGGATTTTTCAGAACCAAAAATTATAATCTTCTAAGATAGGAAAACATTTGAAACAGAAACATATTCTACAGGTTCCACTCTTTAATTACGATCCAAATCAAGCTTTAATTACAATGAACTATATTAAAAATATATCATTTGTTTTCAACTAATTTTCTTATCATCATGTCGTCCATCTAAAGGAGAAGATAGAGCGCCACACTGAACCTGTCCCCCAACCGCATTGAAATATTTTCCTATGGTTGAAACTTTCGAAGGACCATCTTCCAGTATCTGGTTTCGCTAGTGCCATCCTCTCCTAATTAATTTGTTCCAAACCACCGTATATGGATATATATTGTTACGAAATAAATTTGGTCACCTAATTTCAAAAGTGGAATTTATAAATATATTAAAGTAGTATCGTTCTCATGAATGCAGATTTGGTGGACCTTTGGGTAAGAAATTCTGATTTTTATCTCATCAGAACTCATATCTCTCCTGCTCACGACTATGCTGGCCGGTGGAGATGCGGGGCTCGGCTCCACAACTGACATAATTAAATCTGCACCCTACACACTGTTAAAACTGTGGATTGATGAACAAAAATGTATTTAAAACTAGTAACAGAGCAACTTTTGATCTCGTTATATTTAAGATTGTAGTATTTAAAAACTAACCAAATTACTTTTGCGTTTTATGATTGTATAAAAAAATTATTGAAAGTGTACAAAACAAATTGAATAAATAAAACTTACAAGCTTTTTCTAATAATTAGTGAAAAATTTATTTTGAAATCGAGTCGCTACTGGCCTATTCATGTGATAGTTTTGAGATTTTATTTTATTGTAATTGAAAAAAATATTAATACTGCATAATGATTCTGGTATCACCGGCTCCAACTTTGTCTATGAAATACTGCAACGGGAAAGGAGAGCTGTGGTGTGAGAATCAGAGGCACACCAACCGGGGGCAGACCGATTTGGCCGCTCGGTCGAGTAGCCGGAATCCCTACAAAATTATACGAGGCCACCACAGAGTAATCCACTGCGTACCTTTGAGAGTCAGATGGGCCACATTGGATTGGCGATTATCGGATTCTGGGAGATGAAAAATGCCTGCGGAGTATTGGTTGGTGCTGTATTGGATGTCTGACAGAGTTGTTGGGTCCTGCCAAGCCTAATTTGATCATTTGTTGACCACCTGGAAGGATATTTTGGAATATGATTCCGACAATCTTTGTGGGAAGTTTGTCAAGATAATGGACGCTCGGCAAATAGGAAAAAATCGGTGAGGGATACTGAGTTCCCATCTCGGATCCCGCTCATTATCACGGACGTTGGACGGAGTGCTGCGACATGGGAGTACCAGATAAGTGGCAGAATGCTTCATTGATTTATTCACACCGTACTAGGAAAAATTTGAATTTTAGTTTATTATTTGTAAGCAAGAGGGTGTAATTGCTTTCATTATTGTATCTTTCATGAATACAAATTTCTTACATCTAATTTTGCTTTTATTCTGGAATAACCTTCACTTCATACCTACACGAACACATTTCCTCCGATGATGATCATCAGATGTCGTACAAGATAAGTAGGTGATCTGAATCCGACAACGTATCCACACGTATCTCACGTTCTCCCCTGACTAGCCTGTGGAGATCGTCCAGCCTCCCTAAGCGTCAAGACCGGACTCAATAATATGTTGATACTTTCCAAAATTAAGCTAATCATTAATTTGCTAATCTCCAATAGAGGATTAAGCCCTAGGCCTCTCCTAGACCCAACAAGCTTTATTCTGGTTGCTTACAATATTACCTGATCATAGAGGCCAAAAGATGAAAATTTCTGGCGTTCTGTAGTAAAGGACCAGTCGTTAAATCCCCTTTGTATAATTGTCGGCATTATTGGAACTTTGGAGGCATAACCAAACTGGTCACCAGCTTCAATCAAAAGGACAGTCACCGTTGTGTTCTCTGAAAGGCGAGCTGCCAGCACGCATCCAGCCGTACCACCACCCACTGGAAATTGTATTTTTTAAAACTTATTTTACACTATCTGTACATTTATAAAAATAATTTTTTGCTCAGAAAATTGTGTATATTTATAATGTAAGAGCGTAAAATTTTGCACGAAGTCTGTCAATGTATCAACTAAATATAAAAATTAGCAATATTTGAATATGTCCAAGAACACAATTACTGGATTTTCACCTACAAAGGCACTGTTATTAAACAAATAATAGATATCTCATAAAGATACAGCTATTTTTTTATTATATTTAATGAAAAACATATGGAAGTATGGGTAATTACAGGGCTTACGACCTGTCTTAAGTGATCATTTTATATAAATATAACATTCACCATTCTCACCCATCAATCTCCATATCTATCAAATTTTTGAAAGTTGTACGTATGTTAATATGTGGACTAGCTTCGAGTACCACTACGAGTAACATAGAAGAGTAAATAATGGAACTTTGATCCTATAATAATTACATATATGTAATTCCATATCCACCATTCGTACACTGCATATTTTTCCATATTCCTGTTGATTTTCAAACTGCTTACCTTAATGTTACATCAACCATTTAAATTCAATTTAATTTTGATATTTAAAAAAAAAACAATGTGACTAACCAATAATGAAATCATAATTTGACTGAAAAGTTGTCACCAAACTTCTTGATGTGGAGCAAAAATATTGCCACACAAGAGCCAAAATTATCACCAAAACACAGAAAAAAGTTATCTTTTCAAACTGAAACATTTTTACTCTGAACAATCTAATTCTGCTTCCAAATCAAATGCAACACAAGCAAAGTATGATGAAAGACTGAAGGGATGTTTCACTTTCTAAGTGGATTAACTGCTTTATACACCACACCTACTTCTTTGATATAATCTTTATTGCATTACACAAAATCAATAATACCTAAGTTGTGTTTAATTTACAAAACAAAAGGTTTCCAAATATGTCTTTATTGACAACATAAATTATATATTGGAAAAATTACAGGTAAGATAAAGTAGGTGGTACACGAGATAAATAAAAACATATTTTTAAATCTTTATATTTCAATCATTTGTGCTTCATCTTCCTGTATAGAGGTTTCTTCTATCGGTGCCTCGACATAACTTCTGCGTCCCTTCGCATCGAGAACTTCGATCATGGCCGGTTCTGTTTCCATCTCGGCATTCTCTTGTTCCTTTCTTTGTTTCAAACCAGCAGCCGGTGATCTGACAAAAACAATATGTAATGAATAAAATAACTCTTTAAACTGTATAATCGGAGATTAATGTAAGTTACATTAAAACAATCTATCATAAGTATACAGTAATAGAAAAATATTTAGAAACTTGATCTTAAAAATTCCCTTCTAAACATATGTGTACATATATACATACATGTATTATATCAACACGATTGCAAAGCCAAATAAATGCTAATAGTAGATACTCTGCATTAAACAAATTAGCTACACAAGTATTTAAACTTTTGTCTTCAATTAAGGTCACAAATATAGGAGACTTCATTTGTCTCGAAACTGATATAAGAAAATTAATTTTTAGAAAAAACATTGAATGCAGGTCCAACCTATAGACAGAAAGAATTAGGGATGGAATCAGAAACGTTGGTTTATGGTATTTTAGGCCGAGTGGGTTCTTTTTAAATTTCTTTTAACACTTTGACTGCCAATCACGCCCAAGAGCATAATTAAATTGTCATGATAAATACCACCAACATCCAAGAGTACCATTTCCGTACATGTTTATTCGCATCAGTATGTCACCGGCATTCCCCGCGATCTGTTGTTTTTGTGGTGGATGTGTGCTTGAGCAAAAATATATAGCTATTTGTCAATGTTCCAGAAAAGAGCCAGTGTTAATAGGTTAAACGATTTCCACCATCTTTCATCTAAGGGCCGGTTGTTTAATCAATAGTAACATTTTAGCATCACCCATAGTAAAATCATTTGCGGGTTGTTCAAACATCAAGTTTACTATTGTCAAAGTTAATTCAGCCTAATTGTGTGGCAAGGCGAATAATCATCAAATATCTGTATGTTCACAAATTTGATTCATTTTAAATATTCACCATTGGCAATTCAGTGGTACCTCACTTTTCGTTGACTTCGGTTATCGTCGGTTTCGGTTTTCGTAAATTTTTTCCGCGAAAAATTTGTCTCGGTTTTCGTTGGTTGCCTCGACCGCGACCCACGCGCTGCGCAGTACTGCGTTGTGAAGGACATCCATCTTCTTCATGTGGAGTACGGTATAGGGGTTTTTGGAGAAAAATCACCCAGATAAAGCTGTTGCAGACCGTGTCTGCAACTTGTTTAATGATAATGTCTTGCCCCATTTTAGGCAAATCTTAAAGACCGACCTCGTTGGACACCTTTCTCGTGCAATATTTGTCCACTGACTCTGAAGCTAATCCTAGTGCCAAAATACCAAGGGAAATGTCCCCAGATAGTGCCTTGATACCTTAAGTCCTTATGGACGAGGATTCCCCTTCCAAACAATAATATCATTAATCTTTTATATTAATTTCTTATTGTTTTCAGTATTAAACAATATATTTATTCTCTATAAAATGTGTTTTTGATATGTATTTTAGAGTGTCTAGAATGAATTAAATGGATTTACATTGATTCATATGAAAATAATTGCCTCGGTTTTCAAAGATTATTTTCGGACAGATTATCAACGAAAACCGAGGTACCACTGTACTTTCAATTATATGCTTCATCTATGGCTTTATTCATACATTAAAAATCTGTCAATTGCTGATGAGAAATCTTCAGTCTATGTGTTACTACAAATTCAACAGTGAGATCATCAGACGAACTCTCATCACTAAAATAGCGGGACATTGAATTATTCATTATTCTATACTGCAACTTTAAAAGTATCTTGGATGACTTTAACTTTAACGATTTACAGTTTTTACCATCTGATATTGGAAGGTACAATTAGTTTACTATTCAATTTACTTTCGATGAGTGAATATTTTTTTACCGATTTATCAAACAACCCGTTAATGCATTTTTTTTACCAAAGTAACTTTTTTACTATAGTAAAAATTTACAACTGGCCCTAAGTTAGCTAAGGGTAGGGATCGGAGGAGAACAGCTGTGGAGTAGGAAAAATCCCATCTTGGGATGTAGCACCACGGCAAAAGGTCTATCTTTTAAGTTTAGCATTTCCTAAGATGGATAAGTCAAAATATATGATTGGTTTAATTATTTTTCCCTGAATAGAGCATGCATGATATGTAGAACTTACCGTATGAGAGAAATGTTCCTTTGAACTTCTTTGATGTCACGTTCCAACTCAATCTGTGTGCCCTTACGAAGTCTCTGCATGATGTGCACGTTTGATCTCTTTTGTCTGATGCTCTCCACCTTCTTCATGGCTTCCACAGTCTTGGTCCAGAGCTCTCGGTTGTATTTGACTGGTACATGTCTTCTCTTTTCAAATTCAAATGCCGGATCAATGGATAACTCTTTTCCATTCATCTTCCTGTACGCCTTGGTCCATCTCGTCTTACGGGGGTTCTTCTTCCTTTTGAAAGCTGCGTGACATTTAGATCGACAAAATCTGAATATCTAAAAGAGAAAAAATAACATTCAAAATTCAAGGTCAAGTAAAGCTAATGTAGATACTTCAATGTTTCTTATGGTAAAAGATTGACAGAAATCAAAATACCAACAATGAAGAACATCCAAGATGGTCACCTAATAATTATAATAAACTAATAATAATGAAAGGAAGAATGTTAAAAATGTATAATATATCACGAGATTTGTATTCTTATAGTACACCATAAATATAAGCGTATACACTCATAATGTGGACTATATAATCTGAATACAATTCGAAAAATATCTCAACAATAAAAATATTGTTGATACAACAGATGAAAAATGACAACTGAATTAAGTATTATAAACTGGCAAGCCCTGTTTAATTGCTGCATTACACATGATTTTTATTCAAAGCCAGCAGAAATAAGTTTTATATGCGGCCGGAACAAGCATTTATAAAAGTTGAGTAAAAAAGTAAAAGATTGTGAAATGTCTACTGTGTGCACGTACACAGATAGAACGCACCAAAAATGTGAAAACAAATGTACACTTGACTTACTTTACAATCATTCCTGACGAATTGGATCCCGTGGCCAGGATAAAGCCTGGAAGAACAAAAATAACAAGTTTCGATACGCATTTTGGGCACGTGTTATACAGAAAAGAAGGAAAACAGATTTTGACAGTTTAAGCTTTCTTCTTCTTTTTTTAAATTCTGATTGTTCATTTTGGATGTAATCATAATGATGTAATAGACAATTAAAATGAAGTACCTATCCACAGCGCACTGAACAAAAATTTGAAAGGGAGCGGTTGGGAAGAAACGATAGGAAATAAAATAAACTAGATTGTGAGAAAATCGTTCTACATATACTAACTATTCAGGAAATGATTTATGACTATGATCGCAAGCACGAGTTTTTACATTACATTAGTATGTATGCGCTCTTAATCATAATAAAGAGTCAGGCCTATTCTCAAAATTGCAATATTGAAATGAAGGTGATTGTTACACCAACCCTCAAAAATAGACAGATAGTTTTGACAGATTATGGTACGTTTATCTCCCTCACTCCCTCACTCTCTCTCCCTCTCTCTCATTCAAATATAAAACTATATTTGAGGGTTGGTGTTACAATCACCTTCATTTCAATATTGCAATTTTGAGAATAGGCCTGATTATATTGGTTGTTTCGTAGTAATTTTGATTAGGAAGGTTAGTTTCTTTTCTACTTTTACTTTTTATATAAATACGTACTTGTTAAAGATATTATGAAAAGAAGAAACTTTAAATCAGTTTATTAGAGTGACATCCCACACTCTGGTAAATAATTTGCTCCACTATTTATTTCCAGGTAACACACTTTTATGACATTATGGCTATGAGAAAGAACACAAGTGAACTATATAAAACACTGATAATACACGAATCAATTTTTGTTTTCATCTCTACATATGTACAAATGAGTAGATGTACATCCTCTATATTATCTTAACTATAATTTAATTTATTCCACGATGTTTCGCTGGGGCCATCTGGCCGACAAAGTGGCAAAGCTTCCAACTGGGCGGCTGCTTCAGAGTTGACCTGGTATCTGGCTTTTGGGTTGGTCAGACGACTGTGTACCGGACTGATTTAACATCTGACTGCTCGTGGCTGCTTGGAGCTGGCTGGACGGCTGCTTCTGAGCCGACTGTGGTAGACTGTGATTGTCTATCCTCTGAATCCTTTCAAATTCTGTAGCATCTGTGTAGATTGGCTGTCTACCCAATGAACTCTCAAATTCAGAAGCAGACTGTGTAAACGGTAGTTGTCTATCCATTTGAGTTCAATAACCATCTGCTATCCATAGCTGATTGGTGGGTTTTTACAGACTCTTTCAATTTCCTAGTATTTCTTATCACTAGTGTTCGTTTACTTTATTACGCAACTACTTAAAAACTCCAAGTCCGGTTATATCAATAATGCTAGAAATCATTTTTACTCAGTCGTATTAATTATATTGCTTATCAAAATCTCACATTCAATCGCATATGGAATTTTTTTCTTATAAGGTTCGATAATTTATTATTATAACTTTACATGCAACCATTTTATTACAACTAGTACATGTGAATTCATCTACTATAAAACTTGCACCCTAAATTTCCTATTTTATATCTATTACATAATATTTGTTTTAACCTGCCCATTCATTATCAATTAGTGTCCGCTAAGACTGAACCCGCTTTAATCCTAAACATTCATTTTTATTTCTATTTCATTTGTTTTAATTCTCCACATGCGTATACATATCTGTTAAGACACGACTTCTTAGAATCGTCTCACGGGTCTTCTTTCGTTCGCCGATCAAAAGGATTTCGTACTTTGAGTAATATTTTAGGCTATTGTATTATGCCCTTTGTCACTCTTGAGGATCAGAAAAACCCAGGAAGCGATTATTTATCTGCAATCTATGCCACTGCCGCAATTCTTACTGGACTACACTTGTCACTTTGAACTTGATATATCGTTTATTGTGGGTGGCCAATGAGTAATTATTTCACCCTTAGACAAGAAAAACTATACTCCTGATTGTAAAAAAAAAACCGACCCGTCTTGTTTGGAATGTAAGCTCTTTTGTTTTTTATCAAGTTGACAGCAACCTAATTTGCCCGAATATTGCGGTTGGCAGAGAGACTCATGGTTCTTACGTGTTCGCGATCTATTATTCAAATTATTTCCATTGAATTTGATGGACCGTATCATTAATCAAGATCGGATACAACATACTTATCTCATCAAATTAAATAAATCATGTTTCGCTTTATGGTACCTCTTATGAGAAATATAATTAATTTTTAACTCAGCAGAAATTAAACGGCATATATACCAAAAAGTTATCACTAAAGACATTTTGTTTGACGTAAGATAAGAAGCTTAAAAGTTTTTGTTATTTTTAAAAAAATTGGGTAAATTGATATGGCTGAATGATAATCTGGGTCGCGAGTCGATTTTGATTCGGACCGACCTATCGTTATTTGTCATCTGCGGATACTTTGTTTTCTTGGAAGTGCATTTCGCAAGAACTTACGTCACACGAGGACCTTTTCTTCCATCATTGGAAAGCTGTCCTTTGTTTTCTAGACCATTCATCGGGAAGATTTATCTCTTCCGCAATTGCGTGTTATGCAATACGTTATGAAGTTAATCGGTTGCCTTTTGTCCGAGAAGAAATCGTTCCGAGAAATGTCGCGCTCGGGGGAGGCCTGATAACAATGTACCTTCAGTAAATTAAGGGGTCAACAATAAAACAATAAGATGCGGGTCCATTTTTGCGCCCGAGGATAATTGACTTCGAGGTAATAAAGCAGCTTTTGTTGCATGCGGGCCAGTACCCACGTGCGGAAGGGCTACTGTGAGCGACGACTGACTATCGCGTCTTTTCTCCGTAGGGGTAGGCAGATAAAATAGGACGCATGCGAATAAGTATGTGTACGCGGATTCACATCTTCCACATTCATGCACCTTATGTGGTGCATAAATCGGACTATTCCGTCGTCAATCATTCATTCTATACGGCCAAACTGTTTGAGCAAGTCTCAAATCGACCGCGATTCGATCTAATCGAAGTGCGCCGGTGTAGTAGCACTTCCGCAGTATTCAGTTTGCATTCGTTCCTAATCTACTAGCAATAATCGAGTCAACAAAACAAATAAGAATGAAGGCAGGCAATGTAAATAAATATAAATAATAATGTAATTATAACTGGGCAAGTAGGAAAAATATGTAATAGGTTTAAGTGTGTGTAATGTAAGGTTCAATAAAGAAAATACCAGGTCCCATATGTATCTATGTTGTAGCAAAAAGAAAAATCAACATACTATGTAAAATGTATGGTCATAATTTGATATGAGAATAATGAACAGCGGTAATGAGGTCACCGGGCTAAAAGTTTAATTGACAAGACGATGTTAAGTGTTATACCTACGAGTGAGTCGAACTCAAAGATTTAAGTGACTTTGTGTAATTTGGCGGACACGAATAAATTGTGCAATCAAATGTCATTAATTACGAAGAAAGTAGGCGGAACCGAAAATTAGACCTACAAGCGAGGGTGTAACGCCGCTGTCAACGGATGGACCAATGTGGTATCGCCAATCCCGTGAAGACGGACCGACCACGAGCGGGAAGTACTCCGCACCACGGTTACTTTAAAAGGGCCAGAACGCTATTTTGAAAAAAACACAGTTAATTGTAAACCCGGAGTAGTGAGTCGGACATGAGGTCCGGGAGAATGAGTGGAACGAGGTCCGGAAGGGAGTTGTAAAAAAGTATAGTCGGAAGCACGCAGTTGTGGAACGAAACCCGAAGTAGTGAATTGGACATGAGGTCCGGGAGGACGAGTGGAACGAGGTCCGGAAGGGAGTCTTGCTCGGCGAGCGCGAGCCGGCAAGACCGCCGTTGTGAAACGATGAAACTGGAGAGACTGCCTGGCGGTGAATGATTGAGGAAGGCTTGTAGCAGCAGCCGGAAGCGCTGTCGCTAGCGTCGATGCCGACTGAGATGGCGGTGGATTTGAATTCCGATCGCTACAGTACTAACGAAAGCGTGATATCTAATAGATGGGTCGCGAAACGAACATTCCATTAGAGTGCGGGGTATCGTTCTTATGAGCGATCAGGAGCATGATACGTGTTCGATCATCGATTAATCAAATCATGACTCCTAAACGAACCCCGACTCAAATCGAATGGCGCACAACGTCGTGTCCCGTTTGTATCAAAATCATATCGTCCACGGTACAAATGCGAATAGCGATGAGTACGAGGTATATCTTATCTATGGGTAAATCTCTTATCTATGAGTACGAGTACGCATATTTTTATCTATGGCATATTTTGAAGAAGAAGAAGATCGCTGTTACATTGATTTCAATAATAATTTGAGTGATTTTTTTTATTTAAATGATGTCTCTAAAAAATATCCTGTTTGCAGGAAAACACTTTTCTCACAATTTGTTTGGCCCAAATGCATATTCGTCTGTAAGCAAGAATATCGTTACTTTATCTTCCAATTCTGCCCGGCTATTCGCATCTGATGTTGCAGGTTAGAATGTCAATGAAGGAAATATTTAAAGAGAATTCATAACAATGCATAATTAATACCTCAATCAAATTGCATTTTGTATCACCATTTTATGTTGGTCTACAAATTCCCAACGAATTACAGTATTTTCTGTCAGTTTTTTAGTCAAAATGCTATTATACTAAAAGTACATAGCTGTTTCTTAAAAAAAATATGCTTACAGGTTTCTGTATTGAAAGATTAGCAGATAACTATTTTTTCAATATCGTTTAAGGCAATCCATCGGCGAAGGAAACTCAACACAGTCAAAGTCCCAATCTGCTCGGCCAGTTGTTTCCTCAGACCACAATCGGTAATGCCAACACAGAAGATATTCAGAAAAAGCAGGAGGAATTGGAAAAAGAATCTAAAGAGAAAACTCAAGAACATAAAAAATCATGGCAAAGAATGAAATTAGGGTACTTTTATTTTCTTTTATTATTTATTTTATTTATACCAACTATAGAATGGAGGAAAGACAGCACATTTCCCTGATTGTGACGTGTAATAATTAACTTATTACTCTTAAATTAAAACTTGTCTCAAGAAAAAATATCCAATCATACTTTGTATAGCATTCTCTTGTTATTGTGAAGCCTCCATTTCTGAGTAATGAAGGCCCAATAAGGAAATATAACTAAAAATATCCCATTGCAGGGTCCATCATTAGCCCTGATGGTGGACCCTGCAATGGGATCTGAAATGTCGGCCAGAAAGATCAGATTAGCACGGAAAACCTAAGAACATTTTTATACTTTGGTGCCGTTTCAAACCTAGAAAATGTGTAGATTGTGTGTGATTAATCATCATCTTCAGCTCTTTGCATCTAATGCAATACTTCTTCCAAGCTTCTATTATTGATATCTCAGGTCCACTGTCTGCTCGCTACTACTGATACGTCATCGGTTCAGTGGGCTTTTGACCTACCCACATTTCGCCTTCTGGTCCAAGGTCTCTCAGTTACCGTTTTAGCCCATTCATTATCTTCTAGTCACATCAGATGCTATGTCATTTCAGCTTTGCCACCTGACCTTATAAGTTCTGTTTGGCTACGTATCCCCTCATTTGCCCATCGGTCATCTGCAACACAGTTCTCATCACTGTCATCATGCCATCTAGTGAAAGGCGTGGAGTACTTTCTTGGGAAATGCCCAAAATATAATATAAGATCCAGAGAATCATCATACTAGAGCCACAAATTAGAATACTAGAAATCCTAGTCTCTAAATTCATAAAAAACTTAATTGAATTAATTAAATTTATGGAGAGCATAACACAATACAACGAACTGAAAAGCCTAAAAACTAGTCATTTTTAATAAAAATCACAATACTTAATGATGATGAAATATCATTAAATTTGTATGAACTTTTTAAACCATGAAAACTATAATCTTCTAGCTTTATATTTTCATAAGTTCCTGTAATGTAATAAAAAAAACACATTTTACAGTTTTTCCTTGTTTGGCCTATCATTATCTGCGATGGGTGCGTATCTAGTTTACGAAATGGGCTCTCCTAGGTTGGATGAAGATGGACAAATTATTGAAGATGAATTTTCACATTTACCTGTCTTCCAGCAGTACTTGAAGCGTATGTGGAAGGAAATGACATTCTATCAAAAGGTAAAATTTTATTTTGTCATATGGAAATTTCACTTTTGACAATGCAAAAGTTGCAACACCAGCGATTTAAATATTGTTTTTAAAAAAAAATTACAATTTAGTATAATTTATTTGTAAATACTAAATGAATTCTTAATATATCCAGTCATTGAGCTGTCATCTGTTATATTTTATATGCAGAGTAGAATAATCAACTGATACATTCTGACCTTTATTACTAAATCAGAGATTAAATACTCATTTGTGTGCACAATTAGTGACTCGTGTTTTGTCATTAAACATTAAAAAAATAAATTAAATGTATATTTTGACAACAGATGATTAAAGAGCCATCTCGAGAAAAGCTCCTGCCAGACCCAGTACCCTTCCCTTATCAACAGCCGTACACTCTGGTGTTGGAATTCACCGATGTTCTGGTCCACCCTGATTGGTCCTATCAAACTGGATGGAGGTAATCATTATCTTTTAATTTCCACTCTCGTTATTCACCTTTCAAAATTCTCTGGGTCACATTTATAAAATTTTTTAAACAATTTAATATTAATGTTTGTATTTTGCATTATATATTGATTATGTACATATTTTTAGGTTTAAAAAACGCCCAGGACTAGATGCGTTTTTGGAAACGATGGCTTCGACTGCGTACGAAGTTGTAATTTTTACAACAGAGAATCCCCTAATGATCTGGCCGATTATTGAACAGTTAGATCCTAATTCAAATAGAATCACATACAAATTATTCCGCGACTCGACACATTTCGTGGATGGTGTACACATTAAAAATCTAGACAATCTAAATAGAGATCTATCTAAGGTAAAGATTGGGATGTTTTGCATTTACTAACTATCCACCAGTAGCGCACAAACAGTACTTTGAAATTATTTGTACTTAACTAGAATTTCTGAGAAATTAAATATCTAGTTATGCACAGCTTACTTCAATGTATTGACTGTACACGCATACTGTTCACATTACAGTGGAACCCCATTAATTTGAAATAATTCAAAATGGTGTTTTCTGGATTTTTTCTCAAATATGTATATTTTTCACTAAATTAGCATCTCTGTCATGAGTTTTGTGAATTTGTACAAATTATGCTTTTTTTTTCATTTGAATTTCGATTAACGTGATTTTGTATAATTCTCATTTTGGCAAAAATATGTATATTTTTTCACTTTATTAGTTTTGTGAATTTTGATGAATTTCTCATAATTCTAATTTAGTCACTTGTTTTTCAAATTAACGGATACTGTATCATATATTTTTTTAGTTTGTCGCAAAACTATGTTTAAATTATATTTTGATTGATTTTTTCATCATATAAATATGTTTCCGATAATACCATGCATGTTCAAGTTGTCGGAGGTTCGAGAGTCATCTTTAGAGACCACTTAAATGTTTGAAAATAGTAAGAATATTGATGTGACATGTTATTCGTGTGTGCATCACAACAATCATACATGAGAAATTCTTTGAATGTGGATATTACCTCCCTCTACTATTAACAGTATTGTCTTTTAATTAATTTTGGTTTTCTCAAAACGTATTGTTCAATTTCTGCATCACTACGTCATCAGTCATCAATCACTACAAATATATATATATGTATGTTGTTGATGTTTGTAGCGTTAATTTTGTGGTTAGACATAATTTAAAATTGTATTTATATTTAACTTTATTTAAACCACTGTGTTGTTTTTACATCAACCGGTTTCGATGCTAATGTATCTTCTTCAGGACTGGCGTACAACTGAACTATTCCATAAAATTCTGCCAATCACCTCCCCACTCTTACCAAGACTCCGCGTACACCCCCATAATGGATGTCGTTTGAATTTTATTGAATAGTTCAGCTGTATGCCAGTTCTGACAAAAATATGTTAGTATCGAAATCGGTTGACATAAAAACAATACAGTGGTTTAAACAAAGTTAAATATAAATACAATTTTATATATGTATGTCATTATTTGAATCATTCTCTTCATTATTATTACATTTTTCAGCGGTCACATGATAGTTTTTATTACTTGTGTAATTCAATAAATGTTAAATATTATTTATTTCAACATGTGGTTTGACAATCGATTAATTGAAAATTTTTAGACATGCTAGGACACACTATCTACTGTAATATTATTTTTCTGAATTCAAAAGTAAAATTATACACCTATACCTTGCTTTACAGCCTAGATACGTTCTGGGAAAGTTGGCCGTAAAGCGAAATACCGTATAATGAATCATTTATTTTGATACAAATTATAAAGGATCCGTTCCAATTATGTAGAAAGATTATATTAATAAAAAATCTAATATATCTCGGTTCCATAATTACTGACGACGGTAGCTAAAAATTAAACGACACAGGAATGATAAAAAGTACTATGTCTAGACTTGACAAAGTATGGAAAGACTGCGATATTTCCAAGATAATAAAGGTCACGTTCGTACAGTCTTTGGTGCATTCTATTTTTGTATGGCGTAAAATCATGGACCCTGAAGGCAAGAGAAGATGGATTGATTTGAAATGTGGCTGCGCATATTGTGGATGGTGAATGTGTCCATTCTACAGAAACAGAACATCAACGTCAGACATCCACAATAGACAGTAGATCCCCCACACGTTGGACCTATCAAGTGGAACTGGCAACACACATTTTTATAGTGACAGCCCTAAAATCTGCAGAATGCCGAGAAAAGTGGAGGAACATAGTCAAGAGGGCAGGAGTTAATGAAGATCGCGATACTCAGTTATGAGGGACCCACGTAGATGAACAATTAAAAAATATATATATAAAACAAAACCAGAGCCCGAAGAGGTACAATTTTTTTGTCATTCTTTTAGCAGTTAATGGCTCGAGAAACTTGAACGATGTGATCTTCGTCGGGATCAGTTTGGTGTAGAATGTTTATTTCTTGTTTGAAATGACAAGTACTGAAAATGTATTTTTTTGGCAGTATGTTGAAAAATTTTGAGCCGCAAATTGAAGCTCGCGGCGTCGCCTAGCTGTTCATAAATTATGTGGACATGTGAAACAACATGCGACATGCTAAATGCCTCGCTTGGCAAATATGTTCCGTGATTATGATAAGTTCTCTAGACACCGGTCTGTTGCGCTCGCTCGGCTCCCCTATCCCCAGATTAAGATACCCGTACGCCTGGTGCCTATTCGCGGTAGACGACGGGTGCTTAAACCCGAGCCCTCTCACCCAACGCGTTCAAAAGGTAATGATGATGATGATGATCCAAAATTTAGATTCGGCCGATGTCTCAGTGAACAATATCATTTGTTATGACTCATCCAAGATGCATGGCTGAGGTCCTTGTATCTCCAAAATGCTGCTGTTCAGTATCGGTAGGAAAATGGCCAATCCGTGGCCGCGTCCACCACTGAAGGTAATTGTGATTGATTGTGACATGTCAGTACGATTCTCAGGAAAATTACCATCCTTTAGGTGCGTCTGAGGGCATACGACATGTGACAGTGATGAATAGTTTAGTTTAATGATCCTCGGTGTCTCGAACAATGCATCTCGAATAGAGCCAGGAACAAATCAGCTAGATGTGTTAATAATACGTAGTCCGTGCAAGATGACGTCTTTTGATGTAAATCTCCCTCTCGTCCTTTCGTTAAGATACCCACGCTAGGTGGTGTGAAATGGCAATCTCCCGGCATTCATGTTTAGAGACTCATCTCTCGAGAAGTCCGAAGAGGTATCTATAGAGCGCTGAGGCTTCCTTCTTCTGGGATCCGTTCCGTCCGCTCACGTCTTAGCTAAGGTGTGACGCAACAGCATTCAATCGGCAGACTCTTTCGTCTTTGTGCCGATAACGCCTCTTGGATGGCTAGCTAATGTATGCATTGTCAAGGAATCCTCCAGGCTAAAGTGTACGATCTCGACGATTGCGAGATACCCGTGAAGCATTGCCCAGAACGGAGACCCCCCTCAGCAACTATAGACCACTCCAAACTCGACGAGAGACTACCTCGACATACAATTCCTCTGCATCATTATCTGTCACTCGCGACACTGTTGTTACTTTGATCACGGGAGAGCAAGGCCCTCGAATAATTTCAGTTTGGGGTGGTTGTTAGTACCATGCCAATAATAAAAGGCAGTATGATTTCCATACACATGCAATCGTGCTATTTCAAAATAAAATAAACACACGACCATTCTCGAATATACTCTATCATTTCGTCTGGCAAGCCATTACTTCGGATCGAAAATGTAATTTATAAAATGCGCCCTGTCTCGCACCGTGGTGCCAGCGGCGTGAGCCATGACGGGATTTGTGAGATCTTACTAGGTTTCCGCGAATAAGTAAATACACAAATAATTACGTACATAGTTACCTAATTATTTACACGGACCATAGTAGTATATAAATAGTCCTGAACGATGAGATAATGTAACTAAAACTTGTAGGATGGTGTTCCGAATTAATAAAACAGGACAGTAATTAAATAAAGCGAAATATCAAGTAGTCTAGCGATTATGCCATCCCCTTTTTATGAATGAGTAATTACATGATGATCCGAATCACACTACCGTATTTGTTAGCGGTTTTAATTATGTATACAAGCATGCAAAAGATAAACTTAGTATTTTGGCGGATCTGGTCCTCAGCGTCTGCGTCGATCCTGGTCAGCCCTCAGGAACTTGAAGTCACCGCACTCGCGATTTAAATTAGAACACGACCCCGCGGACGCCGAAACCCACACCTAAATCACCACTAAAACACTCGCGGCGTAAATTTCGAAAGGAAACCAATTTTCGTACCCCGGACAATCGTAACGTATTCGACTCTTTTCCCGGTTCAAAAGCGACTCTCACCCGTACAACCCCCTCACCCTCCCGAAACCGACTGTCTGGAGCAGCGTTCGCCACCCCCGCTCATACTGTTCTCCTCCCCGCCCCGCTACTCTCGCCCCTAACCGACCCGCTCTAGAAATTTCGTAGAATTCGTATTTTTTTATCATTTTGTTATATGTGGATCATCACAGCTATAATTTAAAATGGCCGTTATAGCGAAAATCCTTATAAAGAGCAGACACATAGCGAGGTATGGGTGTATTGATAATATTTATTTTATCATTGCGATTAAATAATTTATGAGATTTGTCTCGAAAACGCAAAACAGTACAGAATTGAACGCAAAGAGAAATTCTTTGCCGCTTATATTTTATACGCAAAGTAGAATGAGGTAACTGATATATATCGACCTTTAATGACAAATCTCTAAAATGAGAGATCAAAACTTTTTTGGTATTATGTTGAGTTCTAACAATGTATCGGTCGAATGGAAAATTAACGTAAAACATTACATTATTATCAATTTTTGCAATTTATATGAAATGGTTTTTTTTCCAGGTCATAGTTGTGGATTGGAATGCACAGTCAACCAAATTTCATCCGCAGAACACACTGCGATTACCAAAATGGAAAGGCAATGATGATGACACAACACTTCTCGATTTGACAGCACTTTTGAAAAGTTTGTTGATTTTGTTTACCTCTTGATTGTGTACAGATATATTTTTTCTTAGGAAACGTGTCTTAGACACTTCTGGTACTTCTTTCTCAGAAGAACACATGCAACAGAGAGTCCACAAAACTATGAGACTTTAATCATTTTCCAATTAAAATTATTCTCACAGGAATATTATCTTATGTAAAAATGCAATATAGAAAAAATGGTACAGAACAAAGACTGTATTTCAGTCAATAAAACTGGTAATAAAATATTCACCGTATCCTTACTAAAGCAGATCCACAGCTTATGTACTATTTACTCTTGTTGCAGATGTGACATAAATAGGCCGTTATACTGTACCTAAGAACACCTGTTATTAGGTACTGTATAATGTGGGAATTCAGTCACGAGTACATAGCAGTATACTGTGTACATGTTTTTTTTTTTGCTGTTTTAAATGCGTCATGTGATATGTATATAGTTTGTACATGGTGCACCATGTAGTAATTGGTTTATAATTATATGTAAATATTTTCCACATGGGACAACAATTTGATTAATATTAGTAGCTAACTAGATGTTGGTCGAGTACTTATTCAGATCTCCGTGCAAAACCTTTGATAAAAAGTTTGTTTTTAATGGTTTGAATTTTATAACCAATATTTACAAAATGTAACCAGATCAGCTTGTTAGCTCCAATGACTGGTGTTGCTAATAGGCTGATCCAAGAGCTGACTTTAAAATCTGAGACTGACATTCGGTGAAAGAGGTTCAAAATGTAAAATTATTTAAATTTTGTTGGGTCAAGTGTTCGGGATCCTAGATTAAGTTAAATTCTGTGCAATTTCATTATCTTCTCAAGTTTCCCATGCACGCATTTATTATACATAGTAACGAAATTATCATATTATTTTGTAATGTGGGCACATTTTTGTTTTTGTTTTCAGCCATTGCCGTTTCAAATGTAGAAGATGTCAGAGAAGTGTTGACCTACTACAGCCAGTTTGATGATCCCATCGCCGCCTTTAGAGAAAACCAAAGGAAGCTCATGGAACAAATGGAAGAAAGAGAGAAAGAGGCACGGGCAGCGCAGCAACCCATGACCAGCAAATGGTCTAGAAGTTTTCTCAGAAAGTAGGCCTCTAACGATAGGGGGCTACTTTCATGCGTGGAATATTTATACACTATTTGCTATATATTTTGATGCATGTACCTATCACGTGATTATAGTAAATTATGGATTCAATCTGAGGAGAGCAGCATCAAATTAAATAAAACATTTGTTTTTTAGTCAAAAGTGTACGACTTTACGAAATAAATAAATAAATAAACGTGACTAGACATACGTGTATTGTTTTTAAGATGGTAGATTTTAATTAAATAATTTCATTAAGTTTGCTAATTTTAATTTATGTACTATAACTATAACTTCGCATTTATTTTGTGTATAATAATTTTTTGTAAATAATAAACAAATTGCTCATTTTCTTGTTTTAATCATTTGTCCACATAATTATTGTCTTATATGTGTATCTTGAATTTTTCTAGACCTAGTCCCATTTGACCAGCTGGTTTGAATCAAAGTTTGCTTATTCTGCCTCCAGTGAAATTTGGAAATTCATTACTATAATTTTGTGCAACGTGTGGGTGGGGCAAGAGATAATCTTATTATTAATTTTTAAATAAACTTAATGTAAATGCTAAATAGAATCCCTTAAGAGGCAACTTTCATTTTTCCCGTTTGAATTTCGAGATGTTTTTGCATACCCTTTCAAGATGACATTAATAGTTAATTCTTTTACAATATCAAGTAAACATAAAAGTGCGTTATTTTTTATGTAAATATTGCTAGAGTGAAAGGTTTCAATAGAAAAGGACAAGTATACAATCGTTGGTTTTCTTAAATTCCTAGGTAATAAAGCTATTAGAAAATAGCCATTTCTTCAACATTCATAATACATATGTGTTGCCATTTGAAATTATCAAGTGAAAATTAAATAATTTGTTAAAGTTCTCATCTAAGAATTGTCATGTTTACGATAAAAACCATTGTTTGTGTCGATAAACATGTGATTATAAAATATTACAATTTTGCCCCGATTTATAAGGAAAAAATTGACGTAAATTCATACTGATACTTTTGAAGCAGCTGTATTTGTAAAGAGAAAACTATTTATGCTAATATTATATAATAATCATACTCCGGTTGTAATAAAAAATATTGTTTTTTTTTTAAATATTTATTTATTGTTTTAATAAATTACATATATATTTAATATTAAAATATAAATGAAAATATAACAAAAGTGTTTTTATTCGCTGTTAAATAATTAGTTGTTCATCGAGCCTATATCGTTCTTTAGAATTTTGTTGTTTTTTTCTTTACACGTATTCAAAACAAAATTTGATCCACACATATTACACTTAAAACTGAATTTAGAAATAACTTTATGTTCTTTCACATATTCAATATTCGTTCATGTGCACCCAGACATCAATTTGTGGTAGTAAATTCGATTAATTTGAGAGAAGAATTAGTGTATGTCGACCACTTTTTTGCCATCCGATTTAAGAAGTTCACACGAGTCCACACATTCAATGCTCAGTTTGGGAACATCCTGAAAATAATTTATAATATTATTATTGGTATTTAGTTATCAGTATCAATATTTTTATGTCTAAAATATTAAAATACGTGTTTATTCATTTATATGACTATAACAAATACATTTGTATCAATCAGACAGGTCTGTCATGTATAATTCTTTTGATAAAATTATTTATCTTTAAGGATATTTATTTCCAATAAAAAATAATTTATCTGCACTACATAATATATGTATATTGAACTATGTAATTTATATTGTTAAATCAAATAGATAATTGTTAAATAAAATTTTGTTGGAACATTTCCTAAAGCGTATCAATGGATACTTTTTGACCTTAGGCATCTTGAGTCACAGGAGGCAGTAATTTCAAAACAATAATGTATATAATAATATATTTTTGACTTTTAATGAGAACCAAATCAAATTTCATGTTGAATCTTCAAATGAATGGGTTTCATGCGCTGTCAAATTCTAAAATGTTCCGATCGGTAACATGTAGTTTGACACATGTTTCAGATTCAAATGTCAAAATCATAATCTGTTTTCGTATACATATAACTTAAAATTATTAATATAATATAAATAATATAAATTTAATAATAATATAATATAAATTTATAAAAACAGCTCAAAACCATACAATTTACAAAAATAAGCAATTGGTATCGAGAATAAGTATAATATTCATTTGTATTGTCGTCAAAATTTGTATTAAAATGTGTTTTATAGGCAAATTTAATTAAAATCTAACGGAGCGCGGATTTCACGACTGCTGTGGCTGGTTTGAACGGCGTATTAAAACTTGGAGAGATAATTAAAATTATCTTGTTACATAAGATTGAAAATATATTATTTAAAAACTGATTATTGTGTTTCTGATATTAAACTTAGTTTTAAATAGTAGTTGAAGCCTCAAAGTATTTTAAAAACGTCAAAAATTCATCAAATGTACTGCAAATTGAATGATTTATAACTCAATTCATTTTTAAATTTTGCTAATTTGGTTTCCTACAGATTTGTCTCCATAATCTTGGCTTCAAGATTATAAGAAAATATATTTCGTTTATGCATTGATTTAGCATATTGACTCAATTTCGTACCATGCCTAAAATGCATGTAACGGTCACTGTCTTTCTTATAATATTTGTATCGTCTTAATTATGGCAAATAACAGTCAGTTTATTAGTTTTATATTAATGTAAAGGTCCAATCTAAGTAATAGTTGATAAAAAAGTCAAATCTATTAATAACTTCTGATATAAATGAATAATAAAAACCCACATTTTCGTAAAAAACGCGAAAATATTAATTATTATTGCAAGTCGCGCCTTAATGTAATCTTGTTGCATCATATTGCTTTTTCAAAACCTCCACCTTTCGATGGCTATCCATTTCCAGTCACCTATTCATATTCTGTCTCGCTCTCAAAACATAATATAATTAATTATAATTCTTAATGTAATTTTTTTTGCACAATATTTAGCTAATCAGAAATCATGTTCAATGTATCCTCCTTGTTTCTCAGCAACTTTTTCTAATCACCTACGCCACTCGTTTATGCTTCTGTCAATAAAGCGCTGCCCCAGATTTCTCCATTCCTTAATTATTGCCAACTTGAGCTGATCAACTGTAGTAAATTTTCGCTGAAGGTAGACTTTTTCTTGTAAAACACCCCATATTGCATAATCTACTGGGTTTAAATCTGGGCTGTTCGGTGGCCACATGCCTGCCTCGATGAAATTAACATTCTCACAATGAAAAAACTTGATTGTATTTCTGGCTATGTGAGATGGAGCTCCGTCCTGCTGTAATGTCCAGTTATGACGACCACATGTCGCTTGAATAACAGTCATCAAACCTTATTTTATTTATTAACTATTTAAGCTATTGTTGATATAGTTAAACTAGTTTTGATGTAATTAATTACATTTTATGAAATGTTCTCACTTTTTTTGGGCCACCTGTATATAAATCATTTAAGTTTATTATATCAAAGTTGTTTTAAAAAAACTGTCATCGAATGGTTATAAATGATAATTAGTTTTTAATCCATGTGTATTAAACTAACACAAATAATATAGTACTTGTTTGAAGTGTAATCACTGTATTTTTTGCCAATCAAATTTATATATTTCTCCCACACAGAAGATGCCATCTTATATCTAGAAGATGTCTCATATCTATTAAGATGTGTGGGAAGAGAACAGGCTTTTCAAGTTTGGTTACTAGACATATTTCAATGTCACTATCAAGCAATATCTCAATACCTACTGGTGGTCTCGCACAAGGACACACATAGATACATTTTGATATATAAATTATTTAAATATGAATTAAATATATTAATTAGAAAGATGTACATATAAAATCAATTCTATCGAAAAATATTGTTGTTGCGCCACCAACCTTTTTTCGATAGAATTGATTTTATATGTACATCTTTCTAATTAATATATTTAATTCATATTTAAAATATCACAGACCTATGTTCTGAATAATTACAACTTCACAATAAGAATGTGTTCTAAATAATAATTATTTAGCTTCTGCAGATAGTGGAGGGAGCGTGATCACTGTACATATTATGCTGATTAACTTGCAATAGTTTTGTACCTACACAACTACAATACCGAATCCATCATATTTCATCTATATATATTTTTAAATAAAACTTCAGAGGGGTCTGTAAATAAATGCAAATCTGCATACTATTCCACAAACATTTCTACTACTTTCCTAATGTTTTTTTTACTGAAAATATTAGGAACCAAACCAATATAAAAATAAATGTTTTTTTAAGTTTGTAATAGGACATCACAGGTGGCCAAATTGAGCGAACTACCAGTGGCGTGCAGTAGGCACAAAGTTAGGTTATGCTGTTACTGATGATGCTAACTAGGTACCTAAAAAATTTGTGAGAAAAATTATTCTAATTTTGAGAAAAAATCTATCAATTTAAATTTAGAAAATAATTGTGAATTCATGTCGTACTCTGTTTAAAATATTATCTACAATTTCTCCTTCACACAATGGATATTTAAAATGTTTCATTAATAGTTCTCAAAAACATATACATATTTAAATAACTAGCTTTATTTACAAATTACCATAGCCGAAACCCATAACAAAAATAAATTTATTTCAACATTTCATTTAATATTGGTAATAATCTACCCAAAAATGCAAACTTGCTCGCTTGATAATTGACAAACACACTGTACGAAATGAAGTTGGAATACACCACGAAAACAAAATGTTTAGTCTGTTAGCAAATTAAATATGTATGTGTCGTTGCACGCAGTTTTCAGAAGGATTAATGCCTTTTGAAGTCAATTGAATTAAGCACAAAATGTTTAAAAATTGGCAGAAGTAAATGCCAATAAACATTAAGATAGGTTCAGGAAGAAAATATTTAGTACGGTATGATTGTTATGTGAATTGAACAAACAAATTGATGCATACGTGCTAACAAATTGCCTGTCAGCATTGCCATGAAGTTGTACACAAATGATTAGCAATTTTTCTAAATAACTTTTGTCTAGCCGTGGGTTACGTTAATCCGGATAATAACAGCTAGAATTTTACACGGTCTTTTTATAAGATAAGAATTATTTTATTTATTTTTATTTCCCAGAATCATTAGTAATGCACAGCTTTTTTGCTTATATGCAGTGCACGCTCTTGTGAACTATTGGGTTGTCGGAAAAGTCATGACGCAGTTTGACAACAAATAGCGCTAGTTCATTTTTAAGGTATTAGAGTCATTATTATTACTATATCATTTGACAATTCTAGCTACATTCTAAAAAAACAATTGAGCGATTTGGTTGAGTTTTGAAGATTTTACAAGGGCATTTTCACCATATTTTACTGCCCCGTCAGACTTCCACTTATTTTGCGCTCATCAAAACTCCTTGCGTGGTATAAAGTTAAATTCGGATGAGGGTGTAAATCAGCACCTTGTTCAGTTTTTCGCCGATAAAGAACAAGGAATTATGAATCTCACTGAAAGATTGCAAAAGGTTATTGAACAAAATGAGCAATCATTGTTCTTTATATAAATAAATGACTTTGAAAAACATAGAAAAAATATGTTGTGACTTTTCCTACCACCCAATACATGTCTGGCGCTTTGAAAATTTATATTAGATACGATAGTGGAAAAAATTTACTCCAATTTTGAAAGAAGTTCCACAGTGGGTTAAATATCAACAAAGGTAAAAGGTTGTATCTGTCATGGAGGCAAACTTCTTTGTTGTCTTATTTTAAGAAAGTTTAACACAATCGATCAACGAAAATATATTCTGACATTATTTATTCACTTTACTCGTACATAAATTAAAAATTATTTTATCCACTCAATTATTTATTTAATCTTCGTCGTTCAAAGAAAATTGTTCCATCCATGCGTTGATTTTGAATTTGGTGTCGGCTGGCGGAGGAACTAAATTATCAATTTTGTTAGCAGTCGCATCAAACTCCCATACTCCAAGCAACTCATTTGCCCACATATCTGCATAATCATTTAGTCCTATAAGAGATTTCTTCCAATTTCTATTACTGACTAAAAGTCTTTTCTGTTTCGATCTCTTGACCATCGGCTGAGTTTGTCTTTTCATTGCACTTTGAAGGTAATTCATATTTATTTGAGAAGATACAATGAAAGGCAATCTGTCTTGATGCAATTGATCTGCCCATGACTGAATTTTTGTATATGTACTCTCAGTAAAGGGTTCTGATGGCTCGGAGCAGAAAGTTTGAGAAAATACATCTCCCACTGAATTTAAAGTAAGTAAGTTCAAACTGTTCTTGAAGTTGTGAAATATTGTTCCAGTTCTAGACATGTGTAATCTTTTCTTTAAATTAACAGTGGGATCTAGACAATATCCCATTCTCTGAGCATCCTCAAGCGTTTGATGAATGGAAGATGGGCGCCATGGAAAATAAAATTCTGAATTTGCCCAAATATTTGAGATATTTGCATTATTTTGGTTTACAAAATCAGTTGCCATTTCGTCATTTGTTGAACATCCAAAAGAATGACTTACGGTACTCAAGTCATCTGAAAGTTGACCACTAATACCAGTTATTTCTCTGCCATCGAGTTGCTCAGAACTTATGAAAAGGGGTGGTGACTTCAAACCGTGCGTCCATTTAGCAATAAATGTTTCTGTTTTCAAATATCTTACATCACAAATATATAAATTATGTACTGTTCCTAAGAATAAAAAATTTGGTTTGGTTAAACAAATTTTTGAGGCAGTCATATTATCACAGTCCATTTGAAAAACGGGAGTGACCTGAACAGATTCTTTGTTCTGATCTCTTTTATCTATGATTCTAATACATTCCCTAGTTGTTTGCAAGATAGAATTAGAATCAAACAACTGTACTGACGACCAGTTATTAACTATTTTGTCTATTGAATTATTATTAATAACATCTATTGTCTTGTCAACTTTTATATCATACATTTGAATTGTTCTATTTGCATTTATGTAATAAATGCTATTGCAAACATTATCAAATACAAAACTAGTAAATGGAATATCCGAATGAAGGGTTTTGAAATGTTTTAGTTTAATATTTTCATCATTTGCCCCGAGTTTTATTAAGTTAATTATATGTTGTTGTCGCAGTCCAATAATATTTTTTTGCGATATCTCTTGAATTATGGTTTCATGAATAAGCCCTCTATTTTTACAAATAAATTTTTCAGACTTCTCGTATTCATCCGCATTTATATTTAAATCAAAAGCCTTTATACCTGTAACAATGAATTATATAAATTTAGTACATATCCATTATTATTTTCCAATCAATAATATATTTGAATAATGTAACAGTATAGGTTTTAAAAATAAATACTAATACATACTTAATTCATTTTGTGATGATTTAAGTAAACACATGTCTTCAGCAATATTTTTTAAGCATAAGTTTCCATTTCCACTCAAGTACCAGTTATAATTACTGTCAAAATATGGGTCGGGGTCATCTTTCAAGAGTCTCGTAAACTTCAAAAGATACAGCGGAACATTTGCAGTTCCAGTACAGTTAAGCCTGATTTCATTTATTTTTTTATGTTCTGAAAACAAATACGATATTATACATATATACATTATGACCAAATTTTTACACATATTCTTTGAGATTTAGCAGCATTTACAATTTAATTCAATGTTAACAATGAAATAATAAAATAAAACTATTTTTTAGAACAATCACTTTCTAACTATGTAGGTACTTGGAATAATATTTTTAATACTTATGACACTATAAATGTGATTTTAATTTATGCCTATTAATTAATTTAATGTGCCAGCTCTGCTAACTTGCAATACAAACACTTGTTGTTCTAGTGGTAAGACACTTGCCTAGGGAGCTCGTGGGTTTTAAGTCTCGTTCCAGGAGACCGCCAAGTTAGTCTCATTTTCATAGTACAAGCGTTCAGCCTAATTTGTTTGAAAATAGTAAGATTATTGATGCGACATGTATTTTGTGTATACATCTCAATTTTTTTTTAAAAATAAAATGCACGGAAATTATATTGCTTTTATTTTTGAACCATGTATAATATATTAGTTTATATTCAAATTGTAGATTACCTTTAAACATTTAATTACTGAGATATAAAATTATAAATGTTTATTAGTTTAGTTAAATAAGATTATGATTAGATGTAATAAAAATAATAGTTATTTTAACTATGATTGTGAGATTTGTATTTGATTGAAATGAGAATTGGTAACTGATTATTTGTAATTCGGCAAGTAATCACTGGTACACTAGAAACTAAACCTCCAACAGCAGTTGCAAATCATTGTTAATATTGAATATCAATCATAGCTCATCACTGATGATAAATAAGTTAGGAAAGAAGAAATGTTAGGATTACCACTTGAAGAGTATGAAATATGACACTTACTTAAAAGTTTTTTATGTGTCGATTTCATTGTCCGTAGCTTGTTTTTCCAAGAATCTTTGCGAAATGTGTATTGGCAGACCGAATCATCCATTTTTTCAGCAGCAGGTGAAGAGATAGGGATTGGAAGAGTGCTTCTGTAGGGAAACGGTTTGTACACCAATTCACTGTCGGACGAATTTCTGCGCAAGTTTTGAGACAAAAATAGATGATGAGGAATGTAAAATGTTGGAGCATTTTCGGAAACTTTCTTATAAAAATTTAAAGCATTGGGATTCGTCATTTTGATATTACATTTATTAGATTTAACGCAGAAATATTTTAAAGCAATATAAAAAACACTGAAATCCAAAAATATTTAATGTATTCGTTTACTATCCATACGATTTGTGAATCACAAAGTTAAGCTTTCAAAATATTTCTTATATGATTCATGGTTTGCGGAAGTAAACAAACCAAACACGTGCAACTGCCAAACTGACACTAAGCCATAGAATTATAAATATTATCTAAACGTCAAAATGACCCTCATTTGACATCTGACCGTAGACATAATACAATACTAATGGACCGCGTCTATGAGCGCACGGCGTAGGAGATCTGTATGCCAACATGATTTGCACTAAAGATCACGTGACCCAGGGCAAATGGTGGCGGGAATTCAAATTTTCAAGGAAAAACGTCCTCCATTTGGTCTGGCATTTCTTTACATTCAAGACAGGAAATTGAATTTATTTTAAAAGGTAATAATTTATAAGAGCTACCTACGCCATCAAGATGGTTTTCAATCACTAAACGACCGAAACAAAGTCATCCTGCATCATTACATTTCAGAAATAAAAGGATCACAAGATAGACTCGGTATTTATTTATTTGTAGATACATAGCATACACCTTTTACATGTACAATCTAACACAAATTAAAATCACTAAAAATACAAAAAAATTGTATCATTTTGATGATGAATCCGAATTTTAAAATACATGATTAATATCAGATTTAACAATTGTAACAAATGATTAGCAGTTGGGTATTGATCTGCAATATATTGTTTTACGTTTGTCTTATTCCTTTACTCTTAATAATCTGATCGGCAAATATCTCAATAATGAACAATTAATATTATTAAATATTTCATTGAAACAATTATTTGCAAGTTTACTTACAAATGTAAGGATAATCCACACCCTTTGGAATAACGCGCGTTACAATTATAAGCAGCACCATTTTATTCTCTGAAAAATAAAAAATGAATTTCATAATGTTCTTATAAATTATGTTTTAAGCACTAATATTTTTAGGTATGTTACCGTAGACACGCAACATACCTTCAATTCACAAAATATGTCAAATAAAGTAAGACTCAACAATATTCAATAGTATATCACTAGCGTTTGTCTGGTTTTTGCCACAGATCAGTTGTTTTTTTATGTTGGCTCGCTTTGACAGTTCTGACGTTCGGTCCAGTAGTATTGTATGTATTGTTTTGTATTTTGTTTTGCAGTAGAAAATTACCAACTGATGTATACTAAATACAAGATCTACAGTTACGTCTGTGTGTACAGGGCCGCACAGTCCATAAGTGCAAGTCCGTGTGGCGCACACATGACACCTTGCTGTGCGGCAAAAATCTAAAGACACCGTGAAATTTTTTAATAAAAAATTAAGAAATATTCTAAAGGCGCCATAAGTCTTCGCAAAATTTAGAAATGTAAAAAAAGCATTAAAATCCCAAATTTGTCACCTTCCCTTTGAGAAGCCTTTATCTTGAAGACTTGATGTCTCACGCCCGCCACTCTCACTGAGGCATGGCGAGAGGAGCCGAGCACGAGAATATACTGCAGCACTCGGCTTTCATCATGCATCATTGTCTCATGCCATCTCACTTTACGTGTTGCTCAACAAAGCTTGTTTACAAGCTCACGTTGAAATTTGAAGGCTCGTTCTAAGAAAAAAAAGATTTTCTAGTTGACTGCAAAGTTGAAGACCTTTTTTTTAATAAATAAATAGCGTGTCACCCAGTAAATAGGGTGTTATTGACAACTACTGGTTAAGATCAACAAAACAGACCCAGATAGAGGATTTCTCCATCTGGACCAACTTAATAGTCGAGCGCAACACTGCCAGTTGAATGAGCTAAATACAATTCATTTTCAGGAAGTTAATTAAATAATTTTAGAATAACATAACGGCCGTCTGCGAGTAATACCTGTATGGTTGTTGGAAATTGAATGTTTAGGTCAATCAGGTTCTGAAGGAGAGATGGTATACCAATATTTATTGGGCAGTTAAAAAATATGTTGTTAATATAAATATATCCTCCTCCTCCTGGTGGCACTCACAAATTGGAGAATCAAGGACGTGTATTTTAGCAAGGTGAGAGCGGATAGAATAATGACCTAGCCGCATTCGGCATATCATTGATATCTCCCTCTTATTTAATTTAATCCTATGGAACCAGGCTCGAGTTGGATTAATTGGAGAAACTTTTGCTTTGAAACTTTGCTTTTAAGTTGAAGACCTTCTCGAATTATATTTGCAGTGAAGGAAATTGGATTTTCTTCAGCTTCACCATTGTTTTCTGGTTTCTAACTCTAAGTGAGTTTATATCAATAATATCATCGACATTTAAAGCATTATCCATAAGTATTTCGCCACTATCATTTTGGTATCAAAACCTTCACCAATTACATGAGCCAAAGTAATAATTTTAGCTGATATTACCGATGTTTCAATGGTTTCACTAACTGTAACACATCAAGAACATGCGGTTTTCCAGCATGAATTTAAAGTGTGTGGTCTTATTTCAGTGATAATAGATGCGACGTGATTTAAACAGTCCAATGTATATGTATATTTAGAGAATTGTATTAAATATAAACCGCATAACTTCAAAATCGTATAAAAAAGATTCGCATAAAAAGGGAACCGAGTATATGTATGTTATGTATGTATGTAATCATACATTTTATTTCCATGGATTCTTTGCATGGATTCATAGATAAGCATGGATTTCAGTTTTCGTCTGACATGACAATTGGTCGTCATAGAAATATAGAAAATATAAATGTGACAGGGGGATGGTTTATTTCTTTCGTGAAATGTGAACGCGCTTTATATCAAGTTGGTGATTCGTGTTCTAGATATAGTTCAGTTTAAATGATAATTTTTTCTACGATTAGTGATCTAAAATCATTAAAATGAGTTCCCGAAAGTCTTTGAGTTTACCCAAGAAACAATCATCGATATTTTCATACATAAAATCTACTGGGTCAGGAAGGTAAGATCCGGGATATCTATAATATAATTAATTCTTTTTATCAATTTACCGGGAGTGTTTTATTATAAAAATCATGTATTTCCAACTATCAGTCATTCTCAATTTCTTTGTCAAATAACAATCTACTTCCGCTAATTTGTGTTTATTTACAGTTCTTCTTCATCACCACCCAGCTGCAATAATAAAGAGGATAAAAAAGAATCTTGGAAACTAGACATCGATGCATTTTTAAAAAATGGTATGTTTTTTAAATAGATCTAATAGCAATAAATTTTTATTTATTTATATACTGTATTCGTTTAACAGATTGATTTTAAAATATCAAATTATCTTTTTAAATGATTTTTGTAATTTTTTGTTGTTGGAATTGAATTAATGTGGGTAAGTTTTAAACTTTGGTGACAGTGTACCTGGATGGTACAGATATAAATTCAATTTTTGTCCTTTTCTAGAAATATTTATATTCTCTGCTTCCACTTTGCCTCTATTGCGCTTTTCTACCATTTTTAAATGTACCATTATTCCTGTGGTTTATAGAAAATAATTCTGTGTCAATGGGATGGGAGAATAAAAATAAAGAAAAACATGCAATTCAGTCTGAGCCTATTAGCAAATTCAAGGTTTGTATATACAATATGTATTATTATTATTTTTTAAATAATTGCACATTGAAAATATTTTGATCCTTAATGACAGATGTAAAATGTGCTAAGTTCCAAAATAATCTAGTAAAATTGCTTATACGGGGAAGTGCAACATATCATAGTGATTGTTTTTGAAATTGGTTAATTATTTTTAAAAAATAAGGGAACTGTCTATACATCACTAATTGAGAAAGTTTCTATTCAAAAATATATGGGGTACCATACCAACCATTGAGTAGATGCACTTGCCTCACGATGTAAAATTTATGGGGTAAGTGTATCTGGTCTTATAAATCGTAATTTGCGGAAATTATCACAAAACTAATATATACATCATAAACTACAACTCAAAAAAGGTACTTACCTAATATCAATGTCCTGGCATAAAAGATTACGAAAGATTGAAAAGGCATACACAACTCGCAAGTTGACATCAAACAACTGTCATAATTTGAAATGGTATTACAAGCAAACTAATGTTTGGATTTGCAACATCTCTGGGACTCTCTTCAAATATTGATTTATAACATTTCTTAATAGATTGCGGCAATGGAATCCAATTTCAAACGTAATTAGGAGACGTATATGCACTTACCCCGATCACCTTACCTAAGTTTTGTAATCATGTATATCGCATACCTTTTCAGAAAAGTCAATCTGATGATGGATGTTTTAAAAAAGAACCAGTGTTTTCAGAATGTAATAATCTTAATCATTATTCGAAATTGGAAAAAAGCGCTGGAACGAGTAATTTCAATACAGAATTTACAACGGAGCTTAATAATCTCGGAGTTAGTCAAGACATATTTCCAAAGACTGATGATGTAAGTGTGTTTATTTAAATTTGTTGTTTTTTACAAATAATATTAACGGTTTCTTGTAATGTTAATATTACATTTTCAGTTGGAAGACGATTGGAGAAATTATTCTTTATGTAACCAGTCCTCAACCGATGTAAGCCCAATGAAGAGTAAAAGTGCCAATTCCTCTATTGTTAATAAGAGTACTGAAAATGTGTTAAATTCGCCAACAGAATGCTTAAATAGTAGTACTAGTATTGAAACTACTCCGGTAAAAAAACACAAATTAAAAGCAGCAGATGGCCGAAATGATTTGGAAACTTCTACTAAAATAAAATCTTTAAAAATTGATAAGTCTTTAGATGACTGGATTGATAAAATAAAAGGAAGTAATCTTGTTTCAACTTCAAATAATGTGAGTTATTATTTTTTTAATATACATTTATCTTAAGAACTTGCAGTCGGGTATGCTACAATAAATGACACTATAATGAATGCAGATGATTAAGAACAGATTAATAAATCGCTTGGGAAAATAATGGGTATGAGGTGTCGACGCGTCAAGGACTTTCCGCTTTTATTATTCTTTATAAAGTTTAGAGTATAATAGCACACGCTTGCAATGATGTGTTGAAGATTTCTTGCTGAAAATAGACATCGTCCAAAAGCTTTCAAACAAACTATTTCTCCGTTATTTTTACAATTTTTGTAGTAAATTTTCACAATTTCAAAGCAATGCTCAATTGTGTAATGGCTCATTTTAGTTAATGGTATAGTTTTTATTTGATAGATGACACTAATTATGTTTCTAACCCTGAAAGATAAAAAAATAGAGTGATATTTAAAATAAGGCTGATTTTGGATCATGCTTTACATTCAATGTATGCTAGAATGGAGGTTCGAAAACAATTTACATTCACTCTAGAATACACAACAGTTTAGAATTAAAGTATAGTGTGTATTTTAATGATTTTATGTACATTTTAGGATAACATTAACGAATTAGAAGAAGCAATAAAGTTTTGTAAATTATCATATCTCGAGATTTTAGAAAAAACTGTTGCTGCTTTTGATTGTATACCAATGACAATATTGGAAAGGTTTCCCGGTTTCAAAAGCAATACTTACACCAAATTAAAAACTCTCCGGCAGCGCCTGAAAGCTACAATCGTGTTGAAAAACGGCTCAATCAACAAATTAAAAAAGGATGATGATAGAAATCAAATTCCTGCAAATTGCAAAAATAAATTGGTAACTGAAATAGCAAATTCTGTAAATAAAACACATATAGATCACGAACCAATAGCCTCTCATCATCATGCAGACAGCGATGAAGATCTCGCCGATTTTATTCCAAGTAAATATAATACACCACCAAAACAAAAATTCAATTTCAAAACGAGTTTGTCAAATTCTAAGAGAATTATTAATGATAATGTGGAATCACCCAAGATGAAATCAAATAACTGCCAAAGCAGTCAGAAATCGCCAATAGAAATATTTGACAGTCCCTCACCCATATCTACTAAGAGACCACAGGGGCAAAGTGACCGTTGTAACTCAAAACCATTTGAAAGTATATGGTCACCAATTCCATCAAAATTCCATTCTAAACCAGAAGTAACTGCATTTCAAAAAGATATCCCTCAGTCTGACAGTAAAAAAGAATTAAATAAGTTCCAGAGTGGCAGTAAAAAGGAATCAAATGAATTCCAGAGTGACAATAAAAAGGAATCAAATGAATTCCAGAGTAGCAGTAAAAAGGAATCAAATGAATTCCAGAGTAGCAGTAAAAAGGAATCAAATGAATTCCAGAGTGGCAGTAAAAAGGAATCAAATGAATTCCAGAGTGGCAGTAAAAATGAATCAAATGGTTTCCAGAGTGGCAGTATAAAGGAATCAAATGGTTTCCTAAGTGGCAGTAAAAAGGAATCAAATGAATTCCAGAGTGAGGCTAAAAAGGAATCAAATGAATCGTTGCAAATTAAACCAAAAGGAATATTTGTGTTTAAAAGACCTTCTAGATTAAGTTTGATTGATACTTCCTTAACTGTTTCTCAAGATGTTTCCTCGAGTACATTGGATAGACTTAAAATGGCAACATTGAATTTAAAGCCTATACCAGAACCTGAAGTTCCCAAAGTCAACAGTCTCTGCAACAGTTCTGTTCCATTTCAACCAGTAAAACAAGATCCAGTTATGACAAGCATTGTAAAACCATGTGCGAAGGTTACTCCTATGTTAAATAATTCTAATGTTGGCATACCAAAGTCAGTTCCGGAAAATGTATTTGATATTTCTAACTACAACTTTGACAGTGATGAGGAAGAACAAATTAATATATTAAACGAACCTAATTTGGAATACGATGTATCTTTTAGCTCTATAGAAAATAACACAAAGGACAACAGTACTTCAAATAAAAATAAAGAGAAAATCAGAAAACCATGTGATTCCCCTCCAATGTCACTGCCTTCTGTCGACGATGAGGGCTGGCCTGAATATAGAATAGAAGATTTTGAAGACGAGGGTGTCACTTCTCAAAATGTCTCACAGAATCTTATTACAAAAAGTGTCAAAACTGTACAAGGTACCCCGTCTGATTATAAAATTGAGATGGGTAATTTTCACTCCAGTGTTAAAAATGATGGAACAACGGGTATGTAATATGAAAACCTGAATCAAATTTTGAAATAAATTAATGTTTTTATTATTTGCATCAATGAAATATGTTTTCCAGGTGAATTTGATGGATATAATTACTCACATTCTATTGAGATGATGGAACAGTTTTCAGAGAAATTTGGTCTTAAATCTTTCCGGCCCAATCAGCTGCAAGTGATAAATGCCACATTGACAGGGCTCGACTGTTTTGTTCTCATGTCCACGGGAGGAGGTTTGCTCATATTTTAATATATCGCGTACGCAGATTTGTTTATATCGTGATGTCAGCATACATACTTAATAATTTTTTATCTCATCAACCATAAAGATTTATTTAATTAATTAATTCAACTTATTTCTTGTGACATTGATTCTTGAAGATAATACATATTACTAATCAGTGGGCTGATTTCTATAGTATTTGACAATATTAAAAGCATTCAGTGTTCCCAAATTAAGATTATAGAGAATTTTCTTAGGGTCTTATATAACATCCTTATCTTTCCGCATCTCTTGTAGATTCTCTTTACGTAAGTTATTTTCATGCAGTATGTTGGTTAGATCCCTTACAAACTTTCACTGTGTGCTGCAAATTGGCAAATATGATCTATGGAATTTTATTATTTTGTTTTATCTCATTTGAAACAGAATTGATATTGTAATATTCAACTAACTAATATCGTTCTTTATAGCATCAAATGTTAATAGACTATACAGCTAATGTGTAAATGGACTGTGTTGATTGACTCTGCTGATTGACAAATTTTTGGCTTTGTAATTTATTTTTATCTTCGCCAAAAAAACCCATATTGATGCAAAACTCATTTGCTTAAAAGCTTGGTGTGAGTGATATTTTCAAATTTACCTTCAAGAAATTGAATATTGCAACTTTTTATTTATTTCAAAAGTAGTTTTTTTTAAATAAAAATAGTTATTTATTGATTTGCATGAAAAGGGAAAAAATCATGATCAAAACCTTCTAAAAATCCAGACACAACATAACAATTAATTTAATTATTTTTAATTTATACCTATTTTCGTATTTATAAATTAAAGTTATTTAATTGAATATTTTTTTAATTTTGCATTGTTATTTTTATCATTTTCAACATAATGTTGCACTAGCTACTATACAACAAGTGCTCTATATATGAACCATTTTAAGAGCTTATTTGCAAGTTGAATTTGCTCTCAAAGTTAGTTTGAAAAAAATGTAGATATACTGAATAGCACACACACTTGTTAAAGAAGATGCACGTGACTACTGTAAACATTACTGAAAGCTCGGGTCCTGCACACCACCAAGAAAGCAGAGACAGAAATAACAGCAGAGACATGAACTAATCTTACATTACTACTGCTGTCAAATTTTAAATTTCGGTTCAATTTAGAATTTTGCACTTATTTAAATAATTGAATATATGGACATTTATATCTTTGAAAGTTTACAATTTTAATGTTCACATGTAGAGGACTTAGTGTACCGGAAAAGTGCTGTCTGCTATAATACAGTAGTAAACTAGGTAGGGCATTGAAAGAAGCGTATATTTTGCTTGCATACAAAACCCTCAGTAGCAATACTCCTGAAATTCAGTGTGTAACACTCAACCAAAAATGTTAAAAGTTAATTCAATTATTATTATTTTATCTAGGAAAATCTCTCTGCTATCAACTACCAGCCATTTTAACACCCGGTGTCACTATTGTCATCTCTCCGCTGAAGTCTCTCATATTAGATCAAGTTTATAAACTTAATTCGTTGGATGTAAGTTTTTTTGTTTTAATATTATTAAAAAATTTATGTTAACTCTTCTCTTAAAATAAAAAGTCAACTATTCCACTTCTATTTTGATAATAATAAAAGGTGTAAATTAGTTCATGATTTTATATATAGTACATACATTAAAATGGGCAGCTGTCATAGCCGCTTCGCGGCTGATAGTGGCTGCTACTTGGTCAGTGGTAGCCAGGGCATCCATAGAATTTATATTTCAATGCGGAAATTCCTTATTATATATTTTTTTATTTTTATATTTCAAATTATGATACAATAATCATGGTAGGTAAATATATATATATTTTTTTCGTACTACGCTTCTCTTATGAAAGCTTATGCTTGTGCAGAGAAGCGGAGTGCTTCTTGCTTATATTGCTTTAACAATAGTGCATTGTGCATCCTTATTATATTGCTTTAGATGAAATATATATTCTACGGAAACCATAGCCACCGCGAATCGGCAACAATAGCCGCCCACAGGTCCTAGAATTGTATTTTGTATTACCCTCCCTGGAATTGTACAAACAGTGTTCTTATGTATCAACATTGAAATATAAATATCCACTTAAAGTCATTCTTGAAAAAACTGAGATCATGTTTACATAAATGATTATTGAACAAACGTAAACATTACGAACAATACATCATCTATTTTTTCACGTCGCATTAATACATCTTTATTCTATGGTTGTATTTGACAGTGCGACCCAAGATGACCTTGAGATGACAGATGCTCAATATACTTGCCAGTCGTAAAAATTCATATGATTTCGCTAATGTATGTTTTTTCTTACTCGTAATAAAGACAATGTACTTTTAATTTAAAATTGAATATATATTTACATACTGTTATTGAATATATAAAAGAGATAACATTTAAGTAATCTTAACCTAGAGATATTAAAAACACTTGCCAAAGTAGCAAATATGTATAATTTTTTTTAAACATGTTTTTAGTCCAATAAGATATCCCGTAAGTCATAGTTAAAACATGGGAAGCGCTGTATTATTATGTATTTGTGAGGTATAAAACATACCTAATTCCTTCATAATTAAAACAAGTTAGACAAAAACATTAACACAACTAAATGAACACTAGGTATGTTACACCCTGTATAGGATCATTATAGTTTAATTGATAAATATAAATTTCTGGGTTCGATGATGATAATATTTTTTCAATAGATAGATTTTCTCCAAGTGATTTATTTAGTTTGTTTTATAATGTATATGTTTACTTATAATAATTATTTGCAGATACCGGCGGCCCACATGTCGGGTGACATTTCTCTTAATCTGGTCGATGATGTGTATCGCCGACTTTCATTCAAAGAGCCCGGAATAAAGTTACTTTACGTAACTCCTGAGAAAATCTCCGCCTCTCAAAAATTCCAGAATACACTCGATTCATTGTACGCAAGAGATAAATTGGCAAGATTTGTGATAGACGAAGCGCATTGTGTTTCACAATGGGGACACGATTTTAGGTATGGAATTATAATAATTTGATTTTGCGCAAGTGCTCACTGTAAATTAGCCGACTTACGAATATACATATATCTTATCAATATTTTGACTACAGTAGAACCTTGCTGATTCGAAATTCTTGGAACTGACAAAAAATTCTAAACATCGCAAAATGCCTAGATTAAAGTAATTCCCTGAAGTAATTACCCAATTGTCTCTGGTGACACTATAATAAATAAAAAATTATAGTAGATGTATTAATTTGAAAAATGTAACATATATGTTCGAAAATTTGTCAACAAAGATACTGTCTGCTGTAGCATAGTTGGATAATGCACCTTCCCCGGATTGGAAAGAGATCCAGGTTCAAATCCCAGTAGCAATAACAATATATTTTTTGATAAAATTGATTATATATGTATATCTTTTTAATTAATACATTTAATTAGTTTTTTTTTTTAAATATCACAGACCTATGTTCTGAATAATTACAACTTCACAATAAGAATGTGTTTTCCTTAATAATAAAAAATTATTATTACGTGGGATGTGTATAAATTAGCTTGTTAGTGTAGTGGTTAAGACGCTGGCCTAGTGATCTAGTGGTCGGAGGTTCGTGCCTCGTTCCAGGAGACCAGCAAGTTAGTCCTGTTTTCATAGCACAAGCATTTAGCTTAGTTTTAAAATAGTTAGAATATTGATGTGACGCGAATTCCGTGATCACATCTCTATTTATAAAAAAAAAAAAACATGAATACCAAAATGTGTGGCCACTCACGTAAAAATTTGGTCTATCCGAAGATCATTAATTTCTCTAGGCTGTCTCTATCTTTTCTTGGATGCCAAATTATACAAGAATTCTTTCTCTACCATGTTGTGGAGGACCTTTCCTTAATACGGAGGTTCTGAAAAACAGAGACATTCAATTGTCTCGCAGTCTATGCTAAGTGCAGCATACCACGTCTCCAAGGTGTCAAGCATTCTTTCTTCCCTTCTAAGTGTGGTGCGTGGTGTGGAGGTGCCAGCTCCAAACAGAGCTATGAAGAATGTTGGGGTTTTAACTAGACTGACTTTTATTTTTCTTTAGATGGAGCAGTTCTTCCAAATTTGGTTTAGTTTCGACACAGCCGACTTAACAGACGATATTTCATCAAGATAATGAGCCTCTATTTGGTTATGTATAACATGACTTTACTGGCATGTGAACTAAGTGACGGTCGATACTTCCCGCACTTCTGTGATAATTTTTTATGAATCTGGATATAAATAGACTTAAAATAGTAATTCGGGCATTTTCCATATTAGATATTAAGCAAAGCTTTTCTGTCTTCAGAATTCATTGTTTTTTGGAATTCCGCTTGTGTTCTTTAATTTGAAACTTTTCAATTTCTAGATGACATTTCTACCTCATCCAACAGAATTAATAAACTATTCATCCATCTAATGGCTGCATATTGTCTTTGACAATTTTTAATTACTTTCGTATACTGTGTAAAGCTTTTGTATACTATATAGCTTTGTAAAGTATTAATAAAAATACATATGTACATGATTTGCAGGCCAGACTATAAGCGATTGAATGTTCTTAAGAGTCGTTTCCCTCGAGTTCCAATTATTGCACTCACGGCGACCGCAAATCCGAGGGTTCGTATTGACATCCTTCACCAGTTGTCCATGCCCAAGTGCAAGTGGTTCCTATGCAGCTTCAACAGACCCAATCTGAAATACTCTATATTACCGAAGAAAGCTGGAAGCGTCACCCAAGATATCCTGGATATTATAAAAACAAAGTATTTTAGGTAATTTTTAATTAATTAAATCTAAATTTAAAAGCATTCTTAATCCCTGTTTCCTAAATATGTATTTTAACTTTTAGAATGTGTAAGTTTTCGATAAGGAAGATTTTCCCAAATATGTATATGTTTTGTTAATGAAATCCAAGGGACCAAAAAATAAAATTACGTAATAATGAATTTCCACATATAGTGAAAAAAAAATAATTTCCTAATATATGAATATTCCACGCGCGCCGTAGAAATAAATGTAGCGCGGCTTTAAAAAAGTTTGTAAGTTTCGCAAACATGACACCCATTGTCAGTTTAATATGGGATATAACATAAGGCATTCTGCAAACAATGGAGGATTTTCTGTATAAAGAAAACTCTGAATAATCTATTCAGTTTTGTTTCAACAGATAATCAAATTGGTAATAATCAAGAAATTAAATTAAATACATTTTACGAAACAATATAAAATGACCTAAAATTCGGCGATATTTTTTGAAAATCCAAAGTGTCATGCAAATATAAAACATTAAATTGTAACTGTGTTTAATTATAAAGCCGCTACAAGCATTGAAAGTTTTGCATCGGTCAATTGATCTTCATATTTAAATCGTAGAGAGACGAATTCAGAATCATAGTTTTTTGTCGAAGGTTAAAATTTTGCAGGAATTATCACGACTTGAAGCCATTTTAGGGTTCCACAAAATATTAAAAAATGTACTTTAAAGAATAAATTATGGAATACTAATACATATAAATGTTGGTAAACAAACACACGAAAACAATTGTCAAATAAACACATTAACGAAAATATTGTACGCAATATGACCGTTCATTGGAATCGATGTAATTGTTCAGTTATAATGTAAAAAGTGACATAAGTTGACGATGATAATGAAGATAAAAAACGAAGATCAAAGATAATAATGCGCAGAATTGTAGGCTAGGCATTTCCAGCATTGCGGGCGATACCATACACTAACTAAAAGCTAACGCGTGCGTGCCCTAAGGTGTGACTCCAGTTTCGATTTCGAGGGTTTTTATTTTTTCCAGCTGGTCTAGATAAGACCCGATTTTAGAGGCGTGAACACGTGTATGCTTCAGAGTGTGGGAAGGGTGCCATTCTAACCTATTTTGACAATTGGCAATAAATCCAACCTTGGACAAGTGGAGATTATGCCAAATGGCTTTATAAGGGCCTATTATGATTCCAAGAAGTTTTACAAGGGCGCAGCGGGCCACCCACGCCGACCGACCCTCTACGCCAAAGTAATAAAACAATTGACAAACATGATTGTAAACGACTGAAATATATTGTGCAATTTTTTTTTTCATTATATATTTACGTAAATGGTCGGTATTTTTTCGTACGGGACAAAAAAAATTTGTTATACATATTAACGAAATTTCGTTATATAAATTCATTTTTGTATGAAAAATTGATTGTAAGGAATTCATTTAGAAAAAAAATTTGATATACGTCATTTTTCAGTATAATGGGGTTCATTTTAACGGGGTTTTACTGTATTCAAGTTAAACAAATTAATATGATAAAAAACTATAAATTGACAGGTTTTTAAGATAAAGATAAAGCATGTTTTGTTCTCTCAGCACCTTGGTGCAATGACGATTTGTCAATTTGGATTGTTCCACATCCTCTACACTGCTGAAATAATATTATGCATGATTATTTTTAAAAGATTTATTTATTATTTTATTATTATTATACTATATGGATGTCTATAAATTGAACACCACATTAATCAATCAATTAAGATTTATGTATTTATTTTATGCACTGACCATTAAGAAAAAATAACAGTTAATAACGGGTATAATACAGGTTTGATAGACACTATTTTAAAAAATAAATTAAAAGAATATAATAATCAATTTTTATATAAATCACAGATAAAACATAATGATTATTGGCGTAGGATTTTATACATAAATAACTTTTCGAATCAAATATCTAAACACCTACCACGAAACATTAGACTGGCATTTTATACAAATAATAGTATAGGAAATTTACACATAAATTCAAAAGACAAAGATGATAAATTTGACAATTCTGGTGTCTATAAACTTAGTTGCAAGGATTGTGCTGCATTTTATATTGGTAAAACGGGTAGAAATTTTAATATAAGAGTAAGGGAGCATTTGAGATGTTTGAACAATAGTGGGTTTTCAGAATTTTCTAATCATTTGATAGAAAATGGTCATGGTTTTGATTAAAAATTGGGATTGTCAATTTTGCATGCATTTGGTCACAAATTAAATAATTTGGAATCGTTGGAGATAAATAAAGCATGTAAAACTAATCAAAAAATTATAAACAACCAACTAAATTTAACTACGAGTCCCATTATAAAGTATTAAGTAATGATTTGAGTTAGGTACTAAAAAATTTATTTATTTTAAAAATAGATTCTGGCAAAGAAACAATAATATATGTTTTAGTTAGTTATGACATCCTGAAGAAGAAAATGGTATTTTTCAAAACCGGTAGATATATTTAAACTCAATTTAGTGGTCATTCATTATTTATTTGAATTTATTTTTGTTATCACATTTGCGGACACATACATATTTGAAACCTTCCAATAGGACACTTGAAGGCTCAGAAGCAAAACTGCCACTATACAATTGACGAAATTGAGATAAATGTATTTATAACTGATTTTATAGCCAAAGTAGAGGTTTTAAAATTGGTATGCTTTTGATAAAATGTTTCTAATAAACATGTTTTCAAGGGCAGTTATCAATTGTAAAACTGCCACTAACATCATGTAATCATTTTCATACACATCATCCTCTGTTTTATGAACAGTGGCATTGTTTCTGAACCTCTCACACATAATGTCAACTTGCCGTATATGCGTGGCTATTATACATATAATGCCAAGGCTATAGCGTCTTCACTACAAATCTTTATTTGACTGCCTGCTATTTCTCAAATGAGGAAACAATTATTAATAGTTGTAATCATCATGAACGTTTTAACAAACTGATTAACACTGTTTTTCAGGGATTCTGGAATTATTTACTGCCTGTCGCGTAAAGAATGCGACAAACTCGCTGTTGATCTTAGAAAAGGTGGGGTGTCTGCCGGCAGCTATCACGCCGGACTTAGCGATTCGCAGAGAGAGATTGTCCAAACTAATTGGCTGGATGATAAATTCAAAGTGGTTAGAATATTTTTGATCTTTGCTAAGCTAAAAATCTCAAGAACTTCTGAATATCTGATACGGTTTATATAAACCTTCTGGAGTAATTATTGAAAGCCACATTGTTTGAGATGACTGAAATATGTATCCGCTTTTTGCAGCATTCTTTTGGGATACAAATATATTTGTATTACTTTACTGTCTTTCGTATTCTTTCTCAGGTGCTGGTTTTTCAATCTTCATAATATTTTAACAAACTGATACTGATTTATACAAAGATGTGTGAAGGTTATGTATGTAATATTGATTAATGACCAATATAAATGTTATCATATTTTAAAGGTATGTGCGACAGTGGCGTTTGGCATGGGCATAGACAAGGCGGACGTGCGTTTCGTTATCCACCACAGTCTTCCTAAGTCGGTGGAAGGATACTACCAGGAAGCGGGCCGAGCGGGCAGGGACGGAGACCTCTCCACTTGTATTATGTTCTACTCCTACACTGATGTCATGAGATACAGAAAACTGTTGGAAAGTATGTTTCGTTTTTATTGTGTCGTGTTTTATAATTATAATTATGTATTATTTTGAGGGACAAATGAATGAGGTAAATAAATATTTTTTTGGTCAATAACGTATGCATTATATATTAATTTTTGTTAATCATTTAAAATTATCTCTTTTTTATTGTTTAGGGATTGAATGTGTGTTTGCTTTGTTTTGTGGGAGTCACTTGAATAGAGCGACTGATGTTTGTAGACTATGTTTATCAGAAGGTTTTGTTTAAGGTCCTCTCAAATCTCACGCATGTGAATGTTACAGTGTATATAAATGATGCGAAGCGTGCGTGTGGTTGCGCTGTGTGCTAAAGCAGGGTTGTTAAATGAAAAAGGACTTACAATCTATTGGTGTTTATTGTCAGATGATGCACAAATGAATTTACACAGTTTGAAGTTAAATTACAAGTTAACGTTGATGACTGGTAGTGCTCACGAGGGATGCGTCCGAGAAGTAAGAAGAAGTAATTGCTTGAGCTGGCTTCTCGAAACCGGTTGCGTTGTATTGATTTCTAGATTTTTGGTTGGTACTGGAGGGACTTGATTGGCTGTAGAGCACCTGGTTAAATGGCTATATACTGTGCGAAGCGTTCAGGTCTCTATAATTGTAATTTTTAAAATGATAATTATATAAAATTAATGATGGAACAAATTTTAAAATTGACAGTATTTAAAATCAACATGTACAAAAATAAATCATCCTTTTTATCATACTCTCAATGAGAGCAATCATGATCATGGAATGGATGATCATATGCACTTCGTGGCATTTCTTGTGGATTCTAGATTGATGTTTTAACCAGATTGGTCCATCGTGTTTGTGACCTTCCACGAGATCTAGTTCCTTGCATCCTCCCTTGGATCACCACTTTTTCCATGGTGTCCATAAAAAAGATTATACATCAATATAGAAATGGAAACAAATATTTAAACATTATTTTTAAATCTATTTCAGTGGATCGTAGTGCCAACTACGAAGCTAAGAAAATTCATATTTCGAACTTGATGAGGATGGTAGAATTCTGTGATAATGTCACAGAGTGTCGGCGGTCGCAGGTGTTGGCGTACTTTGGTGAAACATTTACCAGAGAGGCATGCCGAGCCATTCCTGCTACGGCTTGTGATAACTGCCTGCGGGAAGATAGTTATAAGGTAATCATATTTAATATAAACTGTTGACTTCCAATTGAAATTAACTCAACTGTAGGAGATTTATATCTCCTGTGAAAAAATATGGTTGTACAGTAATTTTTTGAGGTGAAACCTTGACAGTGGCTGTTACCGTGCCAATACGTTGGCCTAGGTTTTCTGACGGTACAAGACTGACTTTCATTGTCTTGGAATTACTGCGATCTTTCATAGATGGCTATATTAGACTTCTTATTAATATAATTTTTATTATATAATTGAAACGGATCCTATGAAATTTGTATCAAAATAAATGATTCGTTATATGGCACTTCGCTGTATGGCCAACTTTCCTGGAACGATTTAGGCTGTAAAGCGAGGTATTGGTATACTAGACTGAAATGGAACAACAAATTTTGAAGTAGCAAGACAGTGTAAAATCCTGATTTCATTATACTATAAAGAATATTAATTTCTCATTCACATTGTAGGTAGTAGATGTCACGGAAGATTGCAAAATCATCTGTCGCTGTGTGCGTGACCTCTGCAGTGGTCGCAACAGGTTCACCCTTCTGCACATAGCTGAAGTATTTAAGGGGAGTGCGCAAAAGAAAATCGTGGATAACAAACATAACCAGCACCCCGCCCACGGCAGGGGCAAGAACTGGCCTAGAGGTGATGCGCAGAGACTGTTGCATCAACTCATCACTAAGGAGTTCCTGATGGAAGAGCTCATCGTGTCCAATGATATCGCGAATGCTTATCTAAGGCTAGGACCACAAGTTCATAAGTAAGAATGTTTCACATATAATACATAATTGCCCACGTTAAGCGCATTGTATTGCATTCCAACGAAATAGGCATAGCACAATATGAATTAATAATGCATTTTCCCAGATAGGAAAAGGTCCAGTTCGAATCCTGGTAGCAATTTTCCAAACAATGATTTTTTTTGCCCGTTTTGCATTGGGACCCAATTTTATATAGTAAATAATATTCACATTACCTAAGCAATCTGCAGATTTAAAAAAAAATCAAGGTAAATTTGATTTCACCGTAACTTCACTAAGTGTTTTATATAAAATAAATATATTTTGAGATTAATGTTTTTAGGCTGATGAATGGAGATGTGAAAGTCCTCTTCCCAATGAAATCTGAAAAGAAGTCTTTGAACATGGTTGTCGGTGGGGCCGCCAAGTCTGTGGATTCTCCTTCCAATGCGCTGCTCAAATCAATAGAAGAAAGATGTTACACAGCTTTATTAGAAACTTGCAGGTCAATAATACACACTCGCTTATAAAAATTTGTTTGGCTATTTTATTTCAAAAACTTATCTAATATAACATTCAAATAGCAGTTTAATGTTCATGTTAGGGCCAAAGATGAGTCATGTATGGCCATATTCTTTTGTTTTTCGTTGTAAAAATGAAAGATAATAAAAATAAGTACATAATATGTTGTTACATATATTATATAAGTATGTAAACTCTTACACATTCAATTTTTAAGGCTCCTGACATTTTCTTCCTTCAATATAATATTTATATTCATATTCTGTTACATAATATTACTAAATTATACTAACTAACAATATAACTGAATACATGTTAATTACTTTAGTAAATCTATCTTTCAGAGCAATAGCACACACAAAGAACATAACAGTTTCATCTGTAATGAATTCCAATACACTGAAGGCCATGGCGAATAAACTTCCCGAAACTGCCGAAGACATGATGACCATGTCTCATGTCACTAAAGCTAATTTTGAAAAGTATGGAAAAGAACTTTTGGAAGTCACTCTGCGTTTTTCTGCTGAAAAACTCTGTAAGTCTGTTGTCTATAAATATAAAAAAATTACACCAGGCATGTTGTGACTATTAAATTTAAGGTCTTACTCTAGGTTAGGGATGGCAAATTTTTTTCCACAGGTGTGTCGAAGTACATGTCCAATTTTTTTTAAAAAGTGTCATTGTCGATTAATAAAATGAAAATGAAACTAAAAAATCAAAAATGTTTTTCATTTCAAAATGACATCTTTTATTGATGTCCGTGTCGCAATACTTCCATTACAAATTACGCAAAATGCACTATTATTTTATTCAATAACATTGTATTTACGAAACCGTTCTTCTTGACAATCATCCACTTCCAACACAAGTCACAAGACACTGACACAATAGACAGGTGCATAATCTGTCACCCCCTCTACCTCACCACTGTTCAAAATTCACTACACATCACCAAAATGTTATTAGTTTGTGCGAATTGTACAATTAGTGCTGTATTTCCATGTCATATTTCTGCAATAGAAGGTGACTTAAGCTCATGATGCTAGAACAACGAAAAGATAGATCTTATTCAAATTTTTTTTTTTTTAATTTACTCACCTTAAATAGTTGATACAAACAAAATTTGAACTTTGCCTTTGAACCATGTCATTAAAAATCATCTGCATGGCATAAGTTTTCTAGCACTTCTCTAGGTAATCGGAGAACTAGGATTTTCTGTCATGATGATGAGGGACTATGGAAATATATGATAGTGCGCATACTAACGATTCCATATCTCCATAGCCTCCAGCATTATGATGGAAAGTCATAGGTGAACTCTACCTCTTATTTAACACACTGGAATCTTTCTCAAAATATATACATATTGAATTAATTAATGGTCAAAGAATTTAAATAGTATTCCTCTATTTCAACAATGAACAATTTTTGTCCTACAGTAACAGTACATACTAATTCATATTTTTAAATAATTATAAAAATGAGCCGCTCAGCTAAGATTGAAAAATAGTAATAATAATTGTTTCCATGTACATATCTCTTTAAAATAGACATGTCTAAGTTATTACATTTTATATACTTTTAGGTGTTTTAATGGATATTGAGGATAAACAGACCACGGAGAGAGCTACTCAGGCGGCGATCGAAGCGGCGCAAGATTCTGACATGGACTGGGAGGGGGCGGCGATTGCCGCCACCAACACTTCACGAACTACCACTAAACGCAAAGGTTCCAGGAATTATGGCGGTAGAGCCAAAAGGTAGATAAATCAATAATATGATAAATTTTACAAATGAATTGTACTAATAAAATATACTAAACAACATAAATGATAAAAAATCTGCTACCTCATGGACTAAACACACTTTTGTTGAATTTCTATTGGCGATAATGCAGTTATATACCTTCCTCACTTAACAACTGCTCACTTACACCTGTTATTAAACCTTACGCCCTCTGTACGAGAACCATCAAATATCTGTGTCTCATTGCAGTCAACAGGAAAGAGACACTTGAGGTTATAAGATGTGTCTTGTCATCTACCTCTAATGCCAAGTATGCGGCTGTCTATGTTGACAATGTCAGGGAGCACCCATTCCCCTTCCTTAATTTTCAGTGTGTGTCGTCTTCAGTCATAAGTCAGTGTTCACTGTCAATCGATCGCACGTCGTGCACAAATTATAAAACTTTATATCATTCATTAAAATAAAAATATATAGTATGGGATGTCGACCAAAATAAAGAGCACCATTTTATTTGAAAAAAGTAACAAGAGCCAAGGGAAAGACATGAAAATGAAGATTATCACCTAATGCAATGCTGGAAAGAAAATAAGGCGATGGCATGTGATTTATACCTAGTGCATTCTACCGTGTTTACTATTCTAAAAGACAAGGATGGAATCAAAGTAGTGAAAAGAGATTCGAGTGCGTTTATCAACCATTATGCTTTGATGTTTGTGGTGTTAACTTTGTGGTTAGACATAATTTAAAATTGTATTTATATTTAACTTTGTTTAAACCACTGTGTTGTTTTTACATCAACCAGTTTCGATACTAACATATCTTCATCAGGACTGGCATACAACTGAACTATTCGATAAAATTTAAACGACATCCATTACGGGGTGCAGGCGGACTCTTGGTCAGAGTAGGGAGCTGATTAACAGGGCATTTGCCATTTATATAAATCTATAAACTTTTTGATAATACTTATTGTGCTGGCTAATGTCTGAAGTCTCCATCGTTCAGCTACAGTTCAAACTACGAGAAAACCTACTCCTGTCTGTTAAACTTGATTGATTCTCCAAGCGGTATCTCACGCACCACTTTATGAATTGATTTAGATTCAAAAGAGGAGGAAGAAGTGCTCGCTACAGCCCCAAGAAGTCAGCCGGTGGCACTAAGTTTGTCAGGGGAAAATTTGGAAACATTTCCCGCGGTGGCAAAAGAGGAAGAAGGGGCGGAGCCTTTACATCGGCTTCTACAAGTGGTAAATATCTTTACCCATTTGATTTTTTTCATGTTTGATTAATAGTAAAAGAAAAGTAGTTAAATTTTTATCATTTTTACTTCAAAACAAAAATTATAATTAAATGTACATCTATAACAGTGGTTCTCAATATTTTTCATGTCATGGCACACTATTCAAATTATAAAATCTTTGCGGCACTGTGTAGAATCACGTACATATCACGTTTCTCTCTCTCTCTCTGTCAAATTAATATACTTTGCGTATTTCACCTGAAAACAATAACCATGAGCTATTTTTGTAATGAATGTTATTCGTAATAGCATAATATAACAGCAAAATTGAAGAAGTATTTGAAAATTACACGTCGCTAAGCATGCTCCATAACATTTAATAGTGCTATCTGCGGTGATGATGTTTTATCACTTTATTTTAAAAGTAATGAAAAACATAATTTAATTTGAGCAGAATAGTAATACTAAAGGCCCGTTGTATGATCAGTTGTAACTTTTTACTTTGGTAAAAAATGTTGTTAAAGTAAAAAATTTGCAAATACGGGTTGTTTGTTAGGAAAAAAATATTTACTTCTCGAAAGTACATCCTGTAGTAAACTCATTTTATTCTGCAATATCCGATTGAATATGGCGGACTTTTCACAGCTGTTCCTAAAGTCACCCAATACATTGATACTTTGAAAGTTGCAGTATACGACAATTAATCATTCAATATCCCTCTATTTTAGTGATGAGAGTTCGTCCGATGATGATCTTGTTGTTTAATATACATTATTACACATAATATGAAAAAATTTCACCACCAAAGTGATAGATATCGAACACCTAGGTGAAAAAATTCATAGATAATGCATAAAATAAAGCATATTTCATGATTTACTGGAGATGGTCCTGTTAGACTACCTCAATAATCAAGCGAGCTTGTATGAATGTGGATGAGGCGATAACTGTGTCAGGACAGAAGAATGTGGCGCTCTATCCTCTCTGCCTACCCCATAGTAAAATATTACTACTGATCACACAACTGGTTCTTAGTAAATGCTCAAATTTTACTTGACACAACAATATCTTGTGCTACACTGATTGAGAACCACTGATTTATAATATAGATCTAAGTAGTTTTGTTCTTTTCAGGTCCCAGCACGAGCTTGGGGGCCATGCCTGTTCCGCAGTCAAGCAGAATGCCACCAAATGTGAAAACTGGGGCTTTACCAAAGTCAAAATTTTCTTTCTTGTAAATATGAATGCTATTTGATGTTCACGTACAATTTTTACCTCATAATTATTTATTGGAAGATTTAAACTAATTTTTATTATAAAATATTTAATTAATTCCTGGTTTTACTTTTAAGAGAGATTTTACTGTCCAATCTCATTGTAATATGTGTACAGGAATCATTAATCTCAATTAAATATTGTATCTATGTAGCATGGATGATTTATTTTCCAATTATTTTTTCAGCCATGTTCTGAATTTCTGTGAATGGTAAATCTTTAACTTTTTTTAACTTGTGCAACATATAAGATAAGAGAAAATAAGAAAGATAAAATATACAGGTTGTTCTATGTTTAATTTTAAATTAAAAATGGCATCAGTTCGCAGTACATATAAAACATTAACAATTTTATCGACAGTAAAGGAAATATCGTGAAAAAATATTTTATTGCCAACTCGACCATTTCAACAATTTTGAAAAATTGCTACAAAAATTAAAGAATCATATCATAAGTCGAAGGTAAGTAACACACATTGGCATGTTAAAATTGCATCACCCGGCAAAACACGAAGAGCTGGAAAGCAGGCTGTTTGAATTTTTTTCTCAAATGCATGTGGCCAATATTCCAATTGTCATCGAGAAAGGACATTCATCGGCCAATGAATTAGGAATTAATGATTTTAATTGGAGCCTCCGAGACTCCACAGATTTAATTCAAGGTTCGGTATAACATGTTTGTCAATATGTGGCGAAAGTCAAAAAGTTGACGAAATAGATGTGGGGGACTTAAGACAAAAATGAGTGCAGCATAGACCAAATATGTGTATTTAAAAATATTTTGAGAAAGTACAAATATAAATGTTTTGAAACTATTCTACTTCGTATGTCGTAATTTTTTAAATTTTGGTCCCCTCAATTTCGTATTAAAGAGCTTTTACCGTAATAAGATATGAGGGAATGATATTCTATGTGTCTACAATAGTGGAAAAATTAAATTGAGTAATTTGACAATTTACTTTAATTAAATAAGTTGGTACAAATAATGTATTTCATCACGTTTTGTGGAGGGTTTATAAAAAAAAAACAACTATCAAACTCGGCATTTATTTTAATATTTAGAGATAACAATTAATACTAAACTAACAGTCATTGTAAAAATTTATTTATTATATTTAAAACATAAAAAATTAAAGGAACAACTCGTATAGTACATACACTTTTTAAAACTAAACCTATAATTGCCAGAAGTTGGATACTTAATGTAAGTCACTTTGGAGATACAATAATGGCAGTTCGCTGTACATAATTATGTACGTACCCAAATAATTAAATATTTTAAATTGTAAATACAGAGAGAAACTGTTGTACTAAAGTCAGCTGAGAGAAGAAAATAAAGTACTAAATATTTGATTTAACAGTAAAACACTTGCCTTGTGATACCTGAACCCGATTGGGGGTTCAATCCCTGTTTTATTTTACATAGGAGTGGTGAAGTTTTATGTTACACAGGTGAAACATTTTAGATATTTTTAATTTTTTTACCATAGGTAATTTCAGTTTCTGTAGATCAAAACAATTTATATTTTTATCTGCCACCATCTTGGATCTCTAGGCTCAATTTTCTTCGCAGCGATAGGCAAAAATGAGGCTTTACAAAGGTTTTGAAAAAAATATATTGTTCTCCTCCCATTAAAGATTCTGGTTTTCACTAACATAAAGAAGACACAATAGGGTTATATAAAAAGTATAGAAAATTATATATAAACCATGACTTAAATGACCTTGAAATATGCCAAATTTGGAAGCATGATCACCAGTTTTGATGACCTTTTAAGGTGACTGGGAGTTGGAACCACAAGATGGATTTTTATTTGTTAAAACTACGGCTAGTAGAGTTCCCAGCTATGAGAAATTAAAATGTGGATTAGGAACCCTTCCTGCCTTTTTCTGGCATCAAAGTTTCAAAATTTTCAATTTTTGCTGATTTCAAGGTCAAATATCTCAAATGGAGGACCAGATAAAAATCTAAGTTTTTGTCCAAGGATACGTGTAATGGTACTTAACAAAACCTGTAAGTTTCATTTTGTGGTTCAAACTTTCCATGTGATTGTAACCTACAAATGTATGGAAACTAACTTCTAAACCAGCTTGAACCACAAAATGAATCTTATGGAATAACTCATAGTACACGTGCTTAGTCTGAAAAATAGTAAGAATTTTCATGCAACATGTATTCTGCGTAACTTTTCTATCTATATTTTATTAAAACAATACCCTACTTAAGTCTTCTTCAAGTACTAATACATAAAATAATTTATTTAAGAGGCTGCATAAGTATTATTTTATTGATGCCTAACGACACGATTTAAAGATGACCATTCATCAATATAATAATTAATAAAATTGAAAAAAGTAATACTCAGCTCTTAGCGACAAATACATCCATTTTACTTACCAATGAGTGAAAAATACAATTATCCACCTCCTTCAAGTAAAAATTAATTTAAGACCGAGTTACCTGAAGAAATATCTAGCGGGCGCTTAAAATATTATACTCTATATTTTAAAAGAATCATCAAAATACAAAACCAAAGCAAAACTCTGTGATAAAAACTAAAGTTTAATTATTAAAAACTCCAGAAACTTGAATATTATTTATAACTTTTTTATCTCACACAAATTGATTTAAAGATTCAGAAAAACACCTTTTAGCTATACCAGCTGAAGTATTAATATACATATTACAATAATTAACAGGAAAAACTGTTTTTAATGGAAATAAAGTAAAAAATTATACATACTTAGATTTCTGTTTCTTTGGCATAGATTGAAAAATATTGTTAAAAAAGAAAACGATAGATTCTTATCTATTACAATATAACAATTTTTTGAAGATTCAATTAAATTTTTACTTTTACTAAAGAACTTTTAGTTAAAGAAAATGTGATGAATTTGTGTCACCTCAGTTTTAAAATAAAAATGTTTTATAATAAATACATACATACATATATTTTAATGTGTATATTGGAAAAGCAGATGTGACCGATTTTATAAAAGATTTCAATGTAATTTTTGGAATGGACAAAAAATATTTCTAGTTATTTATATTAAACATAATATTTCATGACTTATTAAATAAATGCCTTTAATAACACAATAATATTAAAGAAAGTTATACACATTAAAAAATGAACTGGAATTTAAAATAATTAAAGAATGTGTGTGGGTGTTCATTCTTTTCTTCTTCTTCTCATAGAAATGATGAAAACATGATTTTTTTTCAAATCTCAAAATCTAATTAAGCCATAAATTAATATTTGGCTGTTCTTTTTCACGAAAAGTATCATTTTACCTATACAGGAGGAATGGCAAAAAGCTAATGTGTGAAAAATTACTGAATTTATTTAGTATTGTATTAATTTTCTTCATCCTCTACTTCAAAGAATTCATTATAGTCCAGTGAATTTTGAAACTCTTCCCTTAGATTTATCTGCAAAAATATCATTTAATAAATACACCATTTCTATTCTCAAAATGCAACACAATAAAATTGCATTATACTTAATAATTGTATTTTACAAATTTTGTTATTTCAATAGAAAATTTTACAAAGTAAAATCATACAGTGGCGGCTTCTTTTAATTTTTATAAATTTTTTAATTCTCTAAAATTTTCAGCAAAACAGTACTATTAGATCGCTATAATAGGGGTACCAAAAAAAAGTTTGTTTTTTGAAAAGAAAAGCCATTTTTTTAAATAAATTTATTTAAAAACATTCTAAAATATATTCTCCGTCGATATTCTTCCATCATTCAAGTGAATTTTTGATTCCTCGTTTATAAAAATTCATAGGTTTTGATGCAAAATACTCTGTTAGGACTGTTTTTACTTCACTAATATTATTATATCTTCTATCCAAACCCAAACATATGCTAGATCGGAACTATGTGGAACGTGATCCAAAATTTTCCATTCTATGTAGTGGGTTAATTTTTTCTTGCATGATTATTGCTGTATGAAGGCGAGCATTATGTTGCAATAATAATGTGCTTCAATTTACCGAAGCGTGTCTTTTTGTTTTCAACGATTGATGTAATTGATCCAGCTGTCCACAGTGCTTCTTTGCCGCTATTGTTTCTATTCGTATATAGTAATTCAAAATAAATTATCCCATGAATATCCTACCAAACAATCTGACCTTTTTTTAAAGAAAACCCGAGTTTTGGGGTTCTACTCGCTACCTGCTTCATCGATAACCATCGCATTTTGCGTCTTTTGTTAGCATACAGGTATCTACTATATATGTATCCAGTTACCATATGATGTAAAAAAGGTAAATTTATTTCCTGCGCGGCTAATGCGTCACACATTTGTACGTGTGCTGCTTAATTCGTGCCCATATCTCGTGTTTCCAAACATTTTCGATTTTTTTAAATGCATCTTTGGACATGGACCATTGAGAATTTAGTCTTGTTAGCTAATTTTAGAATTGACATCTATAGATTACCCTTAATTTTAGCAGCAATTCAATCTTCATTTACAATTTTAAATGTCCCACTTCAGTATTTCCTAAACCGTTTGCGACATCGACAATTCAATGCGTTGCCGTAAACTGCACAAATGTATCTGGTTCCTGTGGTGGTGTATGAAACTCATACAGTGTGCAACCAACATTTTCTTCAGGAAAAAATCCCTTCATTGTAAACGTGTTTTTTTAAAAATTTAAGTCTAATGTTAGACAAAGTTAGTCAAGGAATAAAAACCCTTTTTTTAGGTACCCCTAATACATATAGTCCAGTATAAAGCTTTTTAGGTTTTCAAAGAGTCAGAAATCAACGACGTCAGTATAAGTCAAAATTAAAAATAATAAACACCAGATAGATAAAAACTTATTTAAAACAATGTTTTTGTAATACGTACATATATTATTACGATTCTATTTTATTAGGTAGATGTATTTAAAACATAACACTTTTCCACAGTGTTTTGGTTTTGGCATTTTCGATAATAACAGTTTCATCTTTTACAATCACAAATAAGTTTTTCGCTGACATTGAACTTCCGCATTTGAATTTCCTTGAATCTTTACATATTCCACTACCTTCAACTTAAAACCAGCTTCATACGAGATTTGTTTGATTTTTAGTTTATTTATTGCATGTTGTATTAATTATTTTTTTTAATTACGGTAAAACATGGCAGATTTAGTGACTCGAAGTCCAAGTTAATATTTATTGTTTTAAAGTGGCAACAAATTTCAAAACTCAAGTATATATATAATTCAATCACTGTGATGTCTCACTAATATTTGCTTAATTTTTGTGTTTTTATAATCCTTTCTTATACATATAAATGTTTTGTAACTAGCACTTTGTTGTCGAACAGGAAACAGAATTTATATAAGAGGATTATTTTATCATCCTTTTCATATTGTCATATACGACAAGGGAATGATTTATTTTGCTGTACATATTTCAGATCATGAATATTGATTTAAATATATGCCTTTTATTCAGAATTTCAATGTAAATTTATTTACATTATTTTTTCAAAAAACATTAGTTATTCACTTGTTTAAGATTAATTGATAAGCATCACATCATTTCACTACGAAAGATTAGAAAAAGTGTCAAATTTTTTTTTGAGATAATCTGAGTTAATCTCGTTATTGTACAAAATCTTTTATTCATCTGGCAGAACACAGAATAATGATGTATTTACTTTAAGTCAGGAAGAATCCAAATTTGTTAAACAGAATTTATGCAAATGGATGTGAGGCAAGTATGTGTTTTAAATATCATAGCTCATAAGTAAGGGCCGGTCGTGTGATCAGTAGTAAAAAATAGTTTAACTATAGTAAAAAAAAAGTTGTAAAAACGGGTTGTTTGATGGTTAGTAAAAAAATATATACTTCTCTAAAGTACACCTCATAGTAAAATCATTGTACTCTGCGATATCCGATAGTAAAACAGGAATCAATAGTTAAATACGGTGGACTTTTCACAGCTGCTCCAAAAATCATCTGACACGTTGATACTTTGAAAGTTGCAGAATACAACAATTAATCATTCAATATCTCGCTATTTTAATGATGAGAATTTGTCCGATGATGATCTTGTTGTTTAATATATTAATGTATACATTAGCACATAATACGAAAAAATTTCAATATATTAATGTATATATTAGTATAAAATAAAGCATATTTCATGATTATTTGTCACACCTATAGACGTCTCCATCTATGCTTTGACAGTAGTAAATTTAATGTATCAACAACCCGCAAAGGATTTTTACTATGGGTGTTAGTAAAAATCGCCCGCGCCGACAAGGCAATAATAAAATAATTAATAAATATGGCCGTAACGGCCAAAATATATTTTGAATTATTTACGTTGCAACAAAAAAAAAATTTAATATTTACGTAAATATATCGGTATTTTTTCGTACGGGACAAAAATAATTTCATTATACATATTAACGAAATTTCATTATATAAATTCATTTTTGTATGGAAAATTTATTGTAGAGAATTTTGAAAAAAATTTCGATATACGTCATTTTTCAGTATAGCGGGGTTCGTTTTAACGAGATTTTACTGTAAAAAATTACAACTGATCACACAACCGGCCCTGAGAGTAATAGACAGCAAAAACATTCATATTCAATATTAAAATTTATTTATTTATCATCTTGCAAAAAATTACTGTCCATAATTTAAAAAATAAACCATTTTAAAATATTATTTATAAACCTATTTATAACTATGTACCTGAAGAATGCCTTTTGAAATAGCGTAACATGTCATTGCGATGACTGCAAATAAACCAGCAAAAATCTTATCGCGGGCCCGTTGGGTTGAATTCTTTCCATCTTCTTCTTGATTCAACAATGATTTTTTATTTATACTTTTACCAATAAATTCTAAAAACAATAACAAATTACTAACACAGAAATAAGAACAAAACTATAATCAATGTCTTCTTTGCTTTGCCAATTTGATAACAAATACATAATTTAATTAGACATTTCTTTAAATGAAACGTTTTAAACTACATGTATTATACTGTTAAATTTTTCAAATTATTGAAGAGTAATAATCATTAATAACCTTTTCATTGTACGTTGAAACTAAATTAATAAGAAAGTTAAAAAGTTAGTAAAAAATTTCAATTTGAGATTGATGTTTGAATTAACACAAGAAATAGAATATTAAATACCGTTATTTATTGCTGTAAAATATCGCTGAGATATCCTTGAAGCAAACTGTACGAGGTTATTGTGCGCCTTAAGAGTGTTAAGGAGCGTGGCATTTCTCTGCGGTATCTTCAGAATAAGTGCAAGGTATGCAAACACAATGGCATCTAAAGAAGACGGGTGACTTCCGAAGAAGAATTCATTGTCTCCAAGTTTAGCGGATAAATCACTAAAGCATTTTTCTGCCGATTGATAAATCTGTAAAACAAATAGTTATTACAATATCTTGACATATATAGTGTCGAACTGGGATATAATCTAACTAGGACCAGGAGATAAACATTAAATTACTTGTTATAACCGTTAATCACTATTTGTGATGATTAGACCTCCTTTATTTCCCTCTTAAAACACTCAACATATTAAAAAATATGTTCATTACACCTCGAGCTTGCGAGATAGTTAGCCCTGAGTTTGATTCACTTGTATAGCATCATCGCCATTGTTGTTATCATTATTCTTGTTGAATACATCTACAATGTCACTTTGTGTAGGATGATCACCAGTAAGTAAATTGTCATCCACTCATACAACTTCACAAATGTTGTTATTGAATCCCACAGTGTTATTACGTAACAACCATTCGGATAATGGTAATTTTTTTATGTTTTCATCATCTTTATGTAAGTTAGAAATTTTATTGCACTTTAGTTTTGATTTCGTGAAACAATTTAATATGTTGCAAACGTCTCATTATTCCATCATTTGAATCAGTCTATAAATAGAAGAATACTCGTATAACCGTGAGCGATTCTTTAGAAATACTAATTACATTATTTTATTGTTGTACTTCAAATGTAAACCATATATATATGTAAATATTCCACTGTCCCTCAGATCCGTCAACGGGCTACTGATTTTACTTACGTAATAGACATAATCAAGAGGTGCCTGAGTGAACATTTTTTACAAACGAGTCAGAGTTTTCAGTTATTAATTAATTTATGAAAATAAAATGAATTACGTCTGTAATTTATTGTTCTTTTCTGTACTATTGTACTGTTATTTTCTGTATTACAAAAATTAATACACGTAAAATTATTGCATTATAAATCGTGCTTGTTATAATCAAGTTTAAAAGTATATATATATATATTGTATATGTATATATAAAATTGAATATATTTTAATATTACATCTAAACAATCTTATGGTATTTGACTGATCTAAACTAAATTTTGCACAATTACTCTGTAGGAGCCTGTGCAAAGCATAGGCACCCTCCCCCCAATATAAATGTGTATTATATTGAACGCCATCCATTCCAAATTTTGATTGGTTGCACTCTAGGACCCTGAAATATATATAGTCATTCCCCGCCTACCTGGACCAAATTTTGCATACATTATTATTCTTTAGGACCTGCACAAAACAAAAGCACCGCCATCTCCCTGACCCTCTTTCCCAATCTATAGAAACTAGTTTTAAAATAAAAGAAACTGCTAGTTTTAAAATAAAAGAAACTGCTAGTTTTAAAATAAAAGAAACTGCTATTTTAAAATAAAGGAACAAAATTAGTACAAGTGGTTATTATGCTCAACACTGTCAACTGTATTTTGATCACTTAACTGATCAAAAACTATGGAATATAGGATAGTCCTAAAATATTTTTTCAGAACTCTAACCAAGATGTTGAAATTCTGCAAAATTCCAAATAATTATATAACTTCAATACTTACATCATAGTGAACATCTTTGGTATCGTAATCTTCTCCATACAGCACTTCTATTAAGTCTTTTGCTGTCTGTTCAAATTTGCCAGGGTAATAATAATTTAAAGGAAAGGGAATATTTTTTGTGTACCAAGTCCTAAGTTCCTGTCCGGAATTGGTAACATCTACCCACCAAATATACTGAAGACAAGGGTGTAACTTTTGTTCTAAATAATGCGCAAAAGCCCAGGCATTTGCTTCTTGCTCAGGCTTGAGGTGGACATCAGCATTAAAATTCTGAAAAAAAACTTAATTTTTATGTTTCAGACAAAATATCAAATCTTTCAAAAGATAATTGCTTAAATGTATTTATCACAAAGTTTAAAAAAAAAAAGAATATGAAAAATTTCTAATTAAATATGTGTGATAAAAAAATATATATTTAACCAAAGATGCGTAAAAATATTACAGCACTAAAGCTTTCAATTTGGATTTAACATATTTAAGGCAGTTTTTAAATTTGCATTTCAATGTGAGTTTCTCTACTCCAATTACTTCCCCAGAAGACCAATCAGTCATATACTGTTCTTGATAAATATCCAATTATTTAAGTATGTAGGTTGCTCAATATAAATTATAAAAAACAAATGATTTCATAGTTAATTATTTTTCTTTTAGAACCCACACTGCATGCATTACTACCCATATACTTTAAAGCAATTAATAACAAATTTCACACAGAATGAAGATCGTACCTGAGTTTTCAAATAATTCGTGATATCCTCGAATTGATTAAATATATGTTTTCCGTGTCGAAACACAGGGAAGGGACCGTTTTGTAATGTAAGTGGATTATTCTTTTCTTTAAATATAACCGGAGCTCCGAGAAATTTAACATATGTCTGAAAAGTGTTTCAATATTTTTGGTTAATTTGCATCATACATTTGTAAGCATGAACAACTCGCGGTTGTTTATATAACCTAGAATTTTAAGGTGAGAAATAATATTTTAAACTGACCGAAACTTTTAATGAATTTAAATGGACTGAAGCTAAGCCCCAATCGCCTTTCCAAATGTCTAATTCCATTACAATTATCTAGATAACTAGCATAAAACATATACTAAATTCCTTTACAAATTAATAAAATTGCATTTTTTCTGTTCTATAAATTTTTGACACATTGATAATAATGTCATATAGTGACATAAATTCTGTGTTCTCATTAGTTTAATATATTTTCCCCATAAAACTTTCGGTCAGGTAAAGTACGTAAACCCGGTAGATACTGAATCAAATCAAAAACTTGACCAACTCTCAAATCTAAAATAAACGGTGAGCAATGATAAATTGAATACTCAAGTTTTTAGGACAGTCTCTATGGGACAGTCATAAATGTAATAAAATATCGTAAGTGGTTCTTCAATGTTGCACATACGGTGAATTTAATTTAACCAATTGACTGCACAAGGACGTAAAATTACTTTTTTAAAAATTAGATTCCCTATGCTGCTTGTTATGTTTTACATTAAAAATAAAATTTAGATACTTTAAACTTATTTATGTTTTCTACTGTCAGGTACATGAATACTTTTATTTTTTAAATAATCAATTGAAACAATAGACAAAAATGTTACATTTAGATTTAGTTTTTTATACTGTCTTAGAAGGAGCAATTTACTTTATGTTAATTAAAATGATAGTTTTAAAAAAATAATAGTTTTTATTTATTTATCGTTGGTATTTTTATCCTTTCAATAATAATTTTTGTTATTTTTCGCCTTTTTATAACTTATATTTAATAAAAGCAATGTTTTAAAAATGGGACTATTTTTATATTTTAAAATTAATATCATATACATCATTCATTTATATCAATATAATAAAAGTCCAGGATTGTGTATTTGTCATATGATGTTGTACTTGAATAAATCTTAAGGGGTATTTAAACACTTGCTAATAAAACGAAAATGTACATTTTGCTTCCAAAGAAAAATACCACACTATGATGTAATATACACCTACGTAGGTAACATTTATTTTTACATCTGATAAAAACTTTTAATAATAATAATAATAATGGATAATTTAAAAATAATAAAAAAATATAATAATAATAGATAAATTACGCAATCAAATACCTTGACCATTGAGTCCAGATATTGTGATACATGAGTCTTTATTATATTAAAAATATTTTAAATAAATAAAATTAGCTAAAGTATAAACACATATCAATGTACATGGGAATCTGAATAATTTAGAAATGAAGACACATTTTCATTATTATTTATATTTTATATGAACCATCGCCAAAATTGAAGTCACATCGTGTTTGAAATTCAATGAACAGTAGGCAAATTTCTATCACTTGATCGTTGCGAAAATTATTTTGTTATTTTAATCATATAATTTATAAACAAAAACCATTATATTTTATAACAAAAGCTATCTTTCAAACAGAGATAATAAATTTTTCATACGTGTGCTATTTTGAATTTATATATAGGTATATTACATTATAAAGAGGAGAGGAAATGTCTACTTGTATTGAAAGAGGAAGAGGATTACCGATTAATCGCTAATCTTGGTGATGTCATCCAAATTTTTAAGGTCTAGGATCTAATCGAGGGACGTGCTTTCAAATATAGTTTTCTGCATTTAAGGAGATTGTATTTTAAAAATGATACATTAAAAAATATATACATATTTAGTTGTTTGTTATTTATTTTAACTTTGGTAGACCATGGCTGAATTTAACAACCGGTTCGCGCGAAGTTGATGAAATACCTGGTGCTGGTCCGTCTCATCTGGTCTCACCATACAACGTTTACTAAAAATTAGGAGTACATGTACTCTCTTTTCTATGCTAAGAAGTTTTGTAACCATGAAACACCCATTTAAGAGAGCATGCTTGCACATATTCTAGTTTAGTTGTATGTATACAAGATTTTTAACGCAACCCCACTTGACCCCATCCGCGACCTTATATTTTATATTATTGTCTAGAGTCTAGTCTGTCGGCACTTGACAGCCACCAGTGGCCGTTTGCCAGTTCAATTCGTCAGTAGTCGGATCCACAGATCTGTAGCTGTGAATCTGTATTCTATGTGTGTGTCTATCTATAAATGCAATTGAGTACGTTCAATCTATGCGCACTGCATCGCCTCTTTTATTTTTAGTGTTCAAAGTGCCGGCTGTGCGATATTTTAATTTAATTAAATTAGACAAAGTTAAATTCGTACAAAATGGGTCTTAAAGAGTGTCAAATTATTCTCGACAATCCATGGAATTCATACCATCCCGGCCAAACTATCAACGGGACGGTGGAGTATACATTTGATTCTTCAAAAACCGTTCAAGGTGATGAAAATAGTTCCCGTTTTCTAGAATTCCATTTAGTTTTTAAATATTATTACATTTCTCATTTATGTTACTGTGATAATAAATAATGTTAGTACGCAGAATACACATTTTGATAAGTGTTAGTAAATTGCAATTGTATCGCTCAACTACTGAATAACTGGTTGCGTTCATCATTTTTTCCGCTCACTTTTCAGCGATCAACTCTTCGGATATTTTTAACGCCTAATTTTATTAAAGATCGATGGTTTACGCATGGTGCGGCTGGGTGCGGCACTCGAAACAGAACTCTAAATTGACTAAGAGTTCTGTGTGTAAAAGGGTTTACTTTTATAGTGTTAAATGTTGACTGAATTTTGTTAAATGTGGTTGACATATTTTCCTAAAATACAATAGCAAAATTTTTTGATGATTAAAGGAAGCCTTTTCATACTAATACATATTTTTGTGTTTTTTTTACAAAAATATAGGTTTTTATTATTCATTTCTCTCAAATATTATACACTAAATTAGACTTTTTTAAAACTATAATATAGATAGTAATGTAAAACTAACTGAATATTATTTACCTTAATTAAGACAATTCAGGTATTATAAGAAAGGCTGCGACCATTGAATTCTTTTTCAGTGTGCCACAAAATTGTCTTATTATGGAAAATTCTTACATATACAAAATATAAACTTGAAGCCAAAATTACAGAGACAAATCTGTATTTACAAATTAACAGATTGTTAAAAATTAATAGAGTTATACACCATTAAATTTGCAAGACATTATTAAACTTTTTGATGGTTTTGAAAGGCTTTGTATTTATATAAACAGGCAATTTTAACTAATAAATTGTGATTACTCGCATGCTTTGAGGTATTAACTACTATTTAAATATAATTTTATATACAACCAAATTATTAGTTTTTAAATAATATATTTTCGGTCTTATAAAAGACGATTATTTTGGTGTTGATTCGAGGTTTAATACACTGCTCAATTCGGCCAACGCGGACGTAGAATCTGTCGCTTCCTTGAGTTTTGTTTGAATATGCCGATATATTTTTACATATATTTTGGCCATGATACTGTACTTATTCACAAAATAAGTTGAAAATTTCGTAAATTATTTGGTTTTACACTTATCTTAAAACAAAACAACGTTATACAACAAAGTAAATATTTTATCTACGTTATTTTGTATATAAATCGCAATTGAATATTCCGTGTATATGTAACATCGTTGTCTTTTAAACAAAATATTACGTAACTATGAAACAAACAGCTCACAAAACTGCAACGTAGTGTTTTAAATTGATAATATAAGGCAGAACCAACAAACACATATGACAATAATTTTGAATGTAGAACATCGTGTATAGTGTCACACTAGATATTTAGGTACTGATCTCCAAATATATATATATAAGTAAAAAAATAATTTTGATATGGATAAATTCAAATGATTCAAATAAAATTAAAATAATAACATATTCGTTTTTAAAACGTAATGACTGAATAAGTTGCGTAAATATTTTTTAATAATATTGCACTTTGTCGCTATCGCTATTGTAAGTGTCCTTTAAAGTAGTCTTTAAAAATACCAAAGTAGTCTATAAAAACCCCTAGATGGCGGTACAAAGTAGAAAATAATTAATATTAATGTTCAATTACAATCTTTCCGCATTATGCAATAGATGTCACCCATGTTTGTTAAAACTGCTGTGAATAATTCTTAGATATAATTAATCGATAATTTTTACATAGCAGTTCAAAATGCTTTTACACAAAATATTGTATTCATTTGAGATAAAAAAAAAATTCCTGTTCATATTATTTAATTTCTTAAGTTCACTATATCCTTTTTGTTTATGATTTTAATAACATTCTGACGATAATAATATCATGTTAAGATAGCTCATATTACTGATATTTTGTTTTTTCTTACTCGAAATAAAGACAAATACACTACGTGGTACATTGTTAAAGTAATATAGTAAGGGATTTTCGCATTGAAATATAGATTCTACGGAAGCTCCGGTCGCGCGGTGGTTACTGCTGCACACAATAGCCGCCCGCAGGATATAGCAGCAAGCTTTTCGGCTAGTTTTTTATAAATGGTTTTCTCTTCGGAAAAGCTTGTACCGGTTTAAAAATCCTATTCGTAGGTACATACGTCATTTAATTCTTTAATTTTCGATTGATTGAAATGTGTTTTATTATTCTGACGATTGTCGAAAATCTCTAATGCGAGAAAATCAACCATTTTATTGTCGTCTCTTTCTATCAAAACCTTTCTCTCTGGCAAGATACACGTAACAAATAACGGGACATTGTGTGACATTGGAAGTAATTTAACCATTAGTCTCGGCTTGAAAGAGTATGTAATATGCGTAGAATTTCAAACTTGAAAAATGAAGCCCCCTTTAAAATTAAAAATAACATTTTTCTGGTAGTGGGCATTCCAGGTGCATTTAAGTCACATTATTTTACACAGCTATTAATAATATTTACGAATATTTATACGTAACATAACTTATCGGATAGCTATAGGGTTTCGTATTTTTGTTTCAACTTTCTAAAAAACACCGAGTTGTGAGCCGACTCAACATGTTGAGAGTTTATGAACGAAGCGTTGATTGCGACCTTGACGGAATTGTGCATAATTACGTTCATTATACAAAAAATGAATGCCCAATGTCTAGCGAGACCAAGGTCGGCGGCGCTCAAAATAGGAAATTTAATAGCTTTCAATTAATTTATTTGATATAATAATTTATTATAGAAATATTTTAGTAGATTTTGAAAAAGAGAAAATGCCACAAAAATGATTCACACCTTAAACCATCAAGATATTATTTTTTAGGTAATTGAATATGTATGTGATAAAATAAAATAACTATTATAAAAATATATGTAATCTATTGTAATTAATAAAAGTGCCTATAAAATAAAAAAATATTTTATTTATTTATTATTAGACTGTATGCATTAGATAGGTGTCAAGTAATCAATGAATTGGTACATATTCAAAGTTCATTAGTTTTATTAAAAACTAATGGATTTGAAGTGTTCAGTACAAAATTGTTATTTTGCTGTCGTGCTTTAACCCTGATTTCGAAGACAGCTTATAACAATGAAAACTGTCCACTGATCAATTTAATAATAGTAAAATCAATTGTACAGGTAATCAACAAGTGTTTTTATTAGTGATGGTAAACCGCTACGCGACTGTGATTGTGTCAATGATTGGTAACTGAGATTTAATGATGATTGATAACTAAGTTTTAACTGTTGGAGGTTTACTTTTTAGTGTACCAGTCATTGCTTGACGAATTATGTTAATCAATCATCGTTACAATCTAACACAATCACAATAACAATTTTACCGTCACTAGTTTTTATTAATTATCTTAAAAAATTATAATACAGCATCTAGAAATTTATTAAGTTATTTAGGGTTATGACAGTCATAGATAGAGATGCTGTCTGTCAAACCATACTCTATGATTAATTGTTCGGTAATCCTAATATGTTAAATACCTTTATTTTGCTCAAATGCCTCTATTCATTGCCAGCTTCAATTACATTATCACATTTAAAAAATGTTAACGCTTCGCTTCGATACAAGAATAGTCTATAACTGCAGTCTCAAACAGTTTTGTTACCATAATGCATTTAATTGAGTTATTACACCTGTCGATAGGGACTGGAACTCTCGAAACCATGGTTCTGTTTAAAATAAAACTCAGTTGTATGTATAGTACAATGTTTGTTTCGATAAAAAAACTTGATTTATTTTTATGAGATATTAAGATTGGTCCTCAATTCAATACATATATACCGTTTTCTGTTTTGTTTAAAAATTTAAATATTTTTTGGTGTTACCATCTGGTACTATTTGCTGTTATATTTTATGCATGACAATGGTTAATTATCCTTTGAAGAGTTTTCCGTACTATGCTGCCATATATATCTGACCCTTATGTCTGAAGTGGAATATGAATTGGATCTGAAGTATTACCCAATCAGTTAAATACACATTAAAGCATAAGCTGGAAAACTCTTTGTAGATTATGATGATCAACCCTGAAAACAGAACTTAAGGTTGCTTATTGTATTTTTTAGGCATTTATATCCAATTCAGAGGTCTTGCGGAGACTTCATGGTTGGGCACACCTGTTTCGGTGAAGAAGAATTCAAGTAATGTTCGTACCCAGATTCCATATACTGGAGATGAAGAATGTTTCAACATCACTTATTATATAGTGGGTAGCAAAAATGGTGTGTATAAAACTCCTTAAATATTAATACTTAATGCGGGGGATGCGTTCCCTGACGATTCGTGCCAGGCGGGAGAAATTAATAAAAATACTTTCAAAGGTTTTATTTAAAAATAATAAATAAAAAATGGTTCATGCATGTATTTTAAATTTTTTATGATCGTATGAACAGTCGACTGCCTGTTGTCTCGCCCACAGCTGCAAAATTTCCAATAATTTATAATTCATTTTCAAACTAAGCACTTTCCTAATTTTTAAAAATAAATTTGGTGTTTTGGCACTAACAATCGTGTGTAATAAAATATGGGAGTTTTACCTCTCTTTTTATCCAATTGGTAGCCCTGCTTCAGGCAGATGGAAGGAAGCGTAGGTTAAACTCCAATATTATCCTTTATCCAGAATATACATGTGAGAAGTGTTTGTTATCGCCTGGTGATAGGATGATATCAAATTGTGATGTGCTAACTGGAATTAAAAAGGGCCGAGGGTTAGAATCCTTCAATGCAAGACATCTCAGAAAGATCCAAGATGTCTTGCACCGAGTAACTCGTAATCCAGCTCAATGATGCTACTGCGGATCTAGTACTGTTTGCTGAAGCATTGATTCTAGCTTTTCTTAAAACAAATTTAACCCATCCTGCAACAATTGCGGATAATGCTGGTTTTGCAGGGTCACAGATAGTTATGAAGAAGTTTGAACTGTTTGACTGTCTTATGTGACTTGAGTCAGTTTTAGAACCAAAAGCTGGCCAAAAAGTAATGAGTCTCCTGGTTTTCACCAGCAAAGTCAGCAGCAGTGTGGTAGCATGTCTCGAAGCTTCAAATAGCTATTGGTTTTGGAAAATTACCAGGGTTCCAAGTTCCAAGTTGGAGACTTGGTAGTCATGTTTGCAATACCTTTCATTATTTGCTTTAAGATTGCATAACTGCTTTCATTGGCTGAATTACAAGACAGAGGCAGCTGGCTTGTGAAGGGCAATTGTACTAGGAGCTAGTCCTTCTATGATTTTCAAGCGCACTAGAAAACAAACTTTAACTCGCTCCGCTCTCTAACAACTTTATATACATCTATTGTAAGAAGTACACTGGAATTTAACTCCGCTCTGTGGTCTACCTACTGTGGCTCACATATTATAAAAATCGAAAGAGTGCAACATAAATTTCTAAGATTTATCAATTTTAAATTGCATATTCCGATAGAAAATATAAATTACGATTATTTAATGAGTCTACTTCATTTGAAAAAATTAGCCTGGAGAAGAGATGTGAGCGATATAGTATTTCTATAAAAAAATTATCAATAACATGTCGGACTGCCCTGAGTTGATACAGGTGGTTTCGTATAAAGTATCAACTCAAACGAGACATCATGAAGTGTTCTTTGAAATAATTATGCTATTAACTCGCCAATAATACCGATGCATCGGCTTGGTAACAAGTTGAATTTCTATGACATTTTTGTTGCAGGAGCACGCCTGAATTGAAGAAATTTTTGTACGTAAATTATACATATTTTATTTAAACTGTTGTATTGAAATGCTATATTAAAAATGTACTGTTATATTTAAATTAAATAAATTATTATTCTTATGTAAAAACCTACAAGGGCAGGGCGTTGATGGAAATAAAATAAATAAACTAAATAAATAAGTTGATTCCCTTAAGGATTCTTTGGGATAGACTTTTCTATTGCTGTCTCGAACTTTTATCTTTTTCAGGCTTGCTTATACGTTTTAGGGTAAATTTTATTTTAGCTAGTTTTAAAGTACGCATAATGGCTCACATTCCCACATTTGATAACCAAAACACCTTGGACCACTTTGGGGTTACTGGAATATACATTCCTCATATATGTCAGAAGACGAGAGCAAGTAAGCCAAGCAAATGGAAAATGCTACATTCTGATGGATGCAGTGTGAAACAATGCCTGTTTGCCCTTGGGGGTTAGAGACACACAGTTCTTCACTACATGGGCTGTCTGCGATCTGAATAGATCCATCATCGGAATTTCATACACTTTGAAGATATAAGATGAAGATAAGGGGGAGAAGCCGCCATTCTGGTAATTTTGTGCCTCTCGACAGTTGATCCGCTAGATTGTTGTAATGGCTAGGTAGGAACTGACTCTCTCTATGACTAACAGTGCTGGTCTAAAATCCTGATGATCTGAAATGTAAGGTATAACATGGCCACAGATCTGATTCCTCCATCATGTCGGAGGTATACCAATCTGTCTATACCAATCATCTTGTCTGATTTAATGAGTACTGAAGAGTTTAGCCACATGAACACCTTCAAAATTGCAAATCTCTCTTTTTGATTGCTGTTCCATAACGCTTGCTCTTCTGTCTATGAACCTGATATGTGATGATTGTCCATTTGAACTCCCCAATCTGTGCCCGCTGCGTCTGTTGACATGAAATGGGTGACTGGAAGATTATAAATCGAAGAACATGTTTTCAGGTTGATTAGCTACCGAAGCAAATCTTCTTGTACTTGGCGATTCAGTTGAACTGTCTAGTTGGAGAGAGCGTTTCTACATGGCATTTGACTGCAGTTGCATGTGACAACAGTGAAGACCCCCCCAGTTATTACGAAGCTGGCAAAAGTTTAATAAGAGGCCAAGACTTATCACTAGCCTTTGAAGCGCTACCCAAAACTTCTGGCATTTGTTTTGAGACGTTTCAAGGTGTTTTGTGCCATAGTTGATGTCCCGTGTTATCACTAGTTATTCTAGTTCTTGGGTTGGTATGAAGATGCACTTGGGCGTGTTGGACTCTTACCCTTGTCTGTTTTTCTAATATTCTTTGGACTGATGTGCCAGGAGAAAATTGTCCAGATATACCAAGTTTCCAAGACCCCTTATTCCTGTTATCTAATTGGAGATGGAAGAAAATCCTTACAGTGCACTGGAAAGGCTGAGTGGCAGGCAAGTCACTTCAAGGGTTGGTTTTTGTAAAATAAGCAAAGGAATTTTTGATATCATGCTTTTACAAGTACATGAAAGTACACCTGTGACAGGTCTATTTTTGTCATTCAGTCGTTTGGCTGTAAAAAGGATGGAATTTTGTGAAATATGAGTAAATAGTGTTTCATAATCACGTGAATATTGAGGCCTTTTAAGCTGAGGATGGGGCGGTCGGATCCATTGCCCTTCTTTACCAGGAAAATCTGAGAGTGAATGCCTAGGAATTGGTTTGCTCTTTCTTGAATCCCCTAGACAAGCATTCCTAATATTTGGCTGATAATGTTTGAGGATACAGGAGTTTTGATATGCGATTTCATCCATTGTGAGGGTGACTAGCTGAAGGTTGGGTACTAATGGGATCGGATATCATCTTCAGAATAACGATGAGTGTGTGGAGCTCCTGCCATTTCTGAAGATGACACTAGTCGTCCTGCTCGGAAACCGTCATTTGCTATTGGCGCGATGACAGGAAGTTTGCCCTTCCATAGGCTTGTTGCCTTCCTCTTCTCTGATTTAAGGTGTGTGTCTGGAAGTTTCGTCCAGGATCTGCCCGCTGGATACAAAATAACTCCCGGAGGGGGGGACACACAGATGATCGCTTACCAGATACAGAATCTGGCTTTGTGAATACTGCCAAGTTGTCCCTAATACTGGAGCAAGCAAGTGTCAGTTGACGAGATGGGATCAGCATTTTTAAAGACCTTAGATACGCCACCATGTCTCTGCAGGCTTGTTGCCTTCCTCCTCTGATTCGAGGTGTGTGGCTGGAGGTTTTATCCAGGGTCTGCCTGCTGGTTACGAAATAACTCAGGACATTTATGTTGTTCGTTTAATTTTAATTCGCAATTCATTCTGTCATTTCGAATTGAAGAAAAATGGCTTCCGCCTGCCTGGTGTGACAAACATACAACAGAAGCAGGGCTACTAATTGAATAAAAAGGGAGGGAAAAGTACACACTAAAGACGCGACCGAAAAGGATATGCTATCTCACATGTATATTCTAGATAAGGGACGGCACTACGTAATGTATTATGTAATTTTTATCAAACACTAGATCGCAACAAAATGTTATACATAAATTTATTTTAGCATGCTACCTACCAAATCAACCATGCGGAGTAATTACTGACTTCGTAATATATTTGAGGATATTGTATCGACTTAGCCATTACATAATAATATAATAAAATCGGAGGAAGCCCCAATATAATTATTTTAGTGTGACCCATATGAAATTTTAAAGTACAGCATGGACCTGCATTAAGCGGGGGTTACTTGTATCTAGTAAAAAATGTATTAAATGATGGTCTTGTTAGAAGTCTCAACAATTAAAAGAGTGCTTGTGAGAAGATGTATAAATGTGGACCGAGCCTCGGTCAGAACAGAATGTGTGACATTTTATACTGTCTGCCTATACCTATGGACAAGTGGTATGATGGTAAATAAGTAAGTACATAATGCAATATTCACAAGTCTAATGGCCCGTATCCACTGATGAGATTTCTCTGAGATTCAACTCGAGTAAAGCGATCTATGAATCTTTACCACATATGTTTTGCTTTCAGATTAGAATGTTGCATCCAGTACAAACGAGATTTGATCAAAAAATATGCAGAATTTTTATTTTTCCTAAACAATCTTTATTTATTTATCAAGCAGAATAGAGCACACCAAAACACGCATAACCTTTTTGACAGCCGACAATAAAGTAAGCATCGAATATGGCTACCAATGTCAAGATATGCCAGGGACAAGTGTACCAACACAACAAAAAAGCATTGTGACAATCGGACTTATACAGCCTGCGAAATTCATAAATTCCTCATATTTTTTGATCAATCCTCCTACATACTTTTACTAACTCTAAGAGATCAAAGTCTCATTGACATATCATCGTTGATATGACCCACAATAGTTTGTGGTGCAGTATTTTTGCCAAATTCTAACTAGACCTGGTTTCTCAGGTTCCACTTTAAATGAATGTGTGTTTAATTTTTACGCATTTTGTAACATCACTATAATTTATTTGATTTAAAGGTATAGAAACTTAATATAAATAAAGTAATAACATGATTGAAATTTAATATATGACCTGAAATTTCCAAACTCTGTTCAATCTACTGAATGCATTTTCTGTTGTTAAAAAGTAATACAATTTATATTTCTTAAAGGGGGTAAAATTGAGATTCCAGCAGGCCATCATTCTTATCCTTTCTCTTGCGCGCTTCCTCCTTCACTTCCGTCATCATTTGAAGATGAGCTTGGACGTGTTCGTTACACAGTCAAAACTACTTTAGACAGGCCGTGGAAATTTGATCAAGAAACTGAGATGGTCTTTACAATTGTTAACAATTTGGATTTGAACGCGGATCCTGAAAACAAGGTAAGATATTTTGTGATTGTATAATACATATTCAATGTGTATCCTAATAGGTTAAATAAATTGGGTATCCCATCACCTTACACGCTCAGTTGGATCTCCAGAGTTATGTGACAAACAACGTTTTCGCATTTGGTAACATTGCCGGTCTATATACATTGCGCTAAACATTAAATTACATGTGCGTTAGAAGAAGGTAGAGAAGAAATAACTAATCAAAACTTAGTGGAGATGGTTTTTGTTGATGGACCTGTGGAGATTTTTACTAATTTTAATAATGATGAAAGTCAAATAAGAAACATTGTAAATGATATTGCTAAACATATCTGGTGAGAGAGATCTTTACGCAATGATTTAAACTGAATGCAAAACAGCAAGATATTTTTGTTTTTACTTCCTATTCCTTTTTAGTTGACAATGAATTTCATTATTTTGTATAGGATTTCAAGCATAAAGTAAAAAAGTAAAGGACCATTTTCATAGTATCTGGAACGGAGTAATCCATTTTATGATTTTGGGATTTGGCAGAATGCATCAATTGGTCATTCTGTTCTGCGTATAAAATACAATACACAGAAAATGATAGCATGTGTATGATTTACTTGTTTTATGCAAGGGCCGGTTGTGTGATCAGTAGTAAATTTTTACCATTGTAACTTTTTACTAATGCCCGTAGTAAAAATCTTTTGCGGGTTGTTGGTATATCAAATTTACTACTGTCAAAGATAGTTAAAGACAATCTCGCCTCTCAGTGTGGCAATCGCCCCTGCGTTTGAGACCTGTCACTTCAGTGGTGAATTTTTTCAGATTATTTGCTAGTGTATATTAAACAACAAGCTTTTTGCCCTTCTTCATAAGAAACAGTGCATCAGAGACTTTATTTATAGATAATGTAGGACTATAAACAGTTTATGTGTAAAGGACCTTGAGGTGAAAGTTTTTACGAAAATGACGCCAATATTATTATTATTTTCATCAGACGAATTCTTATCACTAAAATAGCAGGATATTGAATGATTAATTGTCGTATACTGCAACTTTCTATGTATCAATGTGACAGATGACTTTTGAAACAGCTGTTAAGAGTCCGCCATATTTAATCATCGATTCACATTTTTACTATCGGATATCAGAGAATAAAATCAGTTTACTACAGAGAAGTAAATTTCTTTTTACCAATAAACAACCCGTTTTCGCAATTTCTTTTATTTTAGTATCTTTTTTAACTATAGTAAAAAGTTACTACTGATCGCACAACCGTCCCTTAGACATGAATTATGTTAGTTTAACTCAAAACATAATTTTTTGGAGTACCGTATACCATTTTTTTAAATTAACAAAAATAAAGAACCACAAAACAAATTGATGTCGGAAACAAACAGTTAGAAAGTCTTTCTAATGATTAATGAAATTGCATTAATATAATATTTTCAGAAACCGATTCACATCCAAATGGAAACAAATTTCTGTTGCTTCTGCTGCAAGTCTGGACCGTTGGTGCTGGATGTCCATATCCCTATATCTGGATTCTGTTCGGGACAGAGTGTTCCTATCGAGATTAACTGTGAGAATGATAGCAATGTTCACGTTGAAGCAGTAGAGGTAGAAATAAGAAAGGTAACATTATTTACGTACTTGAACTTACACATTCAAGTTGAGCAGACGATTTGTACTTGTTTTCTGTAAAACATTTCTCAGTTTTTATTTTACTTGTTGCGCTTCATTAGACTCATAGAGAGCTCACTTTTTATTTATTATTTTATATTGGCCTTCTGTTAAAATCAAACTGCCAACATTTATCAAGTGTCTGAAGAAATGTGTCAAATTGAAAAATATTAAATTTGATTGAACTCTGCACCATAAATATAGTTAATAGTATTCAAGTTCTCAACTGGAATTTTTGCATAAAATTACATACAAATTTATAAAGGTGGCTTCCATAATGATGTCACAGGTTTAGCGGTGGTCAGTGGAATTGTAACAATCTGTGACAGGGTGCTCATAATATGTATAATACTTTGTGACATAGGAGGGGGTTAAAATTTCATGAAAATGTGTGACATCATGAAAGCCGCCAAAGTCTATTTAGAATGAAATAATATTTTTTCTATTTATCAAAGAGCTGTTATTTAGTAATTTTTATAATACACATTTTCAATAATTTAATATTATTTTATATATTATTGTCGATCCCACCTTATTATGTACCTATATTTAAGTTAAAAATAAATCAGTTTATTCTCAGTACTCATTTTCAATTGTTTACTTTTAAACTTCATTAATTTTTTTTATTATTAAATTTTATATATATAGTATCCATCTTTTTTTGCCAGTCCAGTTTTATATTTTGTATTTCATGATAAAAAAAAAATGACATTAATTTTAATGCATTGATTTGTTTGAGTTCATTGTTAATAACAACTGTTACCAAATAAAATACAGTGGAGCATGTTTAATGTGAAAAAATCTGTTAAATGGTCCCGACCAAATACTATATGATTTCATACATTTATTTTAACATTAAATATTTCACATCTCAGAAGAACACCGGCAGCCATAACACTCAAAAAATATATCAGCGACTGCGTCATCACCAAATTTATGACTCTGCTTTTCTTAAGCGTGACCCCTTAGCATTTTAACAGATGGGCATCATGTTTATGATTTTATGGTTCACTGTATTGAGAGCAACATCTGTTAATTAGCATTACCCAGATTATTCGCCATTTTAAACATTATTCAAATTATCTGTCAAACACAAATTGCCAAATTGTTAATAACTTTACACTTTTCTTTCTATTTGTCGCTTACTACTTTAACCATTTTAAACATATGTGATTAGCTGGGCAGAGCTAGCATCGGCAAACTAGTTTACTCTTTAAGGCAATGAATATATTAAGTGTTTATAAAATATCCCTTGTGTAGTGTAATAAAATGTTAATTTGCCTAAACTTCTTATGTTAACACTTTTTCTATGACATTAAAAACTTTGGTGAGTTTTTCGCATTTATTCCATTTAACATGGAATTCTTTTAATATGAAAATTTATTTCTATCCCCACGGTTGATACTGTATTGCTCCCACTGTATTGGAATATTTTTCATGAATTTTAAGATGACTTTCCAAATTAGTGGGATTTTAATTTTTTTTAATTATCGGTCCCAGGGATTTTAAAGTAACAAATTTTTACTGTAACCTTGAATGTTATTTATTTGTTAAAACCATGTTTTTTGTTCTAGATATTTTTTAGATTCAATCATGATGTTATAGTATTATAATATTAGGTACTTCACATTTCAGATAATGAAGTTCCGAGCCCAGTTTCCAACATCACAATCACGGAATAAAACGGAAGCAATTGTACAGCTAAAGTTGAGAGGTGTGAATGCGAATACATCGATGAATTGGAAGGAAAATTTGGAGATTCCACCCATCCCCCCGGCTAACTTGACCAACTGTGGCCTGATAGACTTGTATTATGAATTAAAGGTTATTTTTCTATATATATTGAATTATTGAAAATCTCTAAAAGAATATAATATCTTAAAAAATAGCATAAGTGCCTGTCAAAGATGATAAGATATATTATGGCATGATTCACACCCCTACCATTCACTCTGCAGTTTGCTTAAAATAGAGAAAGAAAAGAATGTCAACCATACACTAACATAGCAAAGCTATTTTTAAGTAAAATTTTCATTCTTAAAGGTGGCTAGAACGATTCAGAAAGACTCTTATTTCTCTCAGATCTTAGACTCATTTATGAATACAAATTTTAACTCTCCCTTGTACCTCAATTTTTGTTGTTTTTCTATTTCATACATTCCGTTAACCCTTTATAGGGCAATTTAATTTATTATAAATTCAAAAATCTATCATACTTTATTGAAATTTATATTATATAAGCAGTTTTTTGAAAAAAATGAAATTTCCGTTGGTCGATATATTGACCTCTGGTCATTTAGAATAATTTTTGAAAATACATTTATTTTAAATAAAAATACTGTTTATTTCAATATACAATTTTTCTTTTGACATCCATTAACATGATATGGCTCAAAATACAAAACACATAACTGCATTGTTTGCATACATAATAATATTTACTACATCTATAATTTCGATTTCACCCCTAAAATATAAAATGTATTTTTCATAGCAATAAAATCGCATTATACTTTATTAAATTCACAATAAATATAATGAAATAATAAGTATAAAACTAATTTTGTAATTAAATGATATATGTATTTCTCTTCAAAGGTTCATGTTTCATGTATATTTTTCTTGTATTGATAACTTTAATAATAATTCATTCGCTTTTAGGTGAATGCAGCCACAGGTGGTTGCCATATGGATTTAGATGACTCTACTCCAATCACCCTGGGAACTGTACCCGTAGATGGCTTTGATGGGCCTCCACCATCTGAGCCAATAATGGAAGGTGGTATTCAGCCTGGAGCGGAATTGCCACTTCTTACAAGTGCTCCAGGGGTACAATATTCTGGATCATATGGCCAAATGCAGCCTCCTCCTGGAGCATATGGTCAACAGCAGCCTCCTCCTGGAGCGTACGGTCAACAGCAGCCTTCTCCCGGAGCGTACGGTCAACAGCAGCCTTCTCCCGGAGCGTACGGCCAACTGCAGCCTTCTCCCGGAGCGTATGGTCAGCCACAGTCTACACCTGGAATGTACGGCCAGCCTCAATCTTCTCCAGGAATGTATGGTCAGCAGCAGCCTCCTCCTGGAGTATATGGTCAACCACAAGCTCAAGCTCAGTTTCCTATGTCGCCAGGTTGGGTTAACCCACAGACAGGTAATAATTTATTTTAAATAGAATGATAACTAATCTGTATTTAGTGGAAATTGGGTTTGTTTTGTCAACCCCCCAAATAGTGCCATATATTTGGATACCATTTATAAATTGGTTCTAGGCTCCTGCTCGCAATCTTTCAATTATTTCTCAGTTTGATAAAAATATATTTCAATTTCATTCTGTGCGTGTTTATTCTTTATATTTGTTCCATTAATTCATTTAATATTTTACTAATTTTGTTATCCATTTAAAATATTATTTTTATTTACTGTATAAGGCGATAATCTTTTTCTAGCTGTGATTTTTTTAACTTAGAACACGAGCACGGATGAAAGTAATTTTACATATCATATTGAAACCTGTTACAGGTATTAATAAACAGAAGGGTTCTTTTACTCGTTATTAAAGTCTAGCGGGGTGGGTACAAATAACGGTGAACACAATCACTAATGTACACAACTTCTTCAGGCCAGTTCCAAGGTTCTTGTTCCGGGCTCCTCTTGTGCTGAACAATGTAGGTGAGAATTCTGCAGGTACCCTAGCTTCCAAGTTGTAGGTCGTGGGCAGCTTCCTCTTGATGTGGATCAACTCCAGGTTCCTCTATGGGTATCCAGGCAGATCCCCTGTGAGTTGGTTTGGACGTAACCCCGGGCAGATCCTCCACAGGTCACTTCCTTCTAATCGCTACTTCAGGTTCTGCTGCAAGCGTATCATGCAGGTCCCCTGTGGGTAGGTTAGACTGTTGTCTCTTTACTGGCTAGTACCTCCAGGGTCCTCCGTGAACTAATCATGTAGATCTCCTAGATCATGTAATAGCCATGCTTTTATATCATCAACTCTCGTCGCGGACGTTGGTGCCTTGTTCCTCATAACGCTGTAATAAAACGCGTTGTCCATAACAATTATAGATGACTCTTTTATATTGGGTATGAGCTTCTCGACAACCCACTTTTTAAAATTATGAGCATTCATTTTAGAATGGTAGTCTTCTTTTTTGTTTGTCCCACTAAAAATTAAAGGGCATTAGGGACAAAATCCTTTTCACTTACAATAATCCAGCGTTTTCCTTTTGAAATATCGTGTTGAACTTCTGCCACATCTATTGATTGCCAGCATTTTTTCAGTTTGTAGGATGAATAGATATAACTTTCATTCAAATAAATAAATAAAAATTGTAATTCTTCGGGTAAATTTCGATTATCCATGATGATTTTTAAATAATGCTCTCTCTTCGACGCTAAGTATGTACTTATTGGGAATATCAGTCTCAGTGTAAGGTCTGTAGAGTTAAGTTTGTTCCGTTTTTAACGCGATTATTGCATGACCGAACTGAATATTTACATAAATTCATTTTCGTTTGACAATTGTTTTCGTGTGAACTCGTCAATAATACAAATAATTCTTTAAAATACTTTATGGACTATTTTTTGTGTTTCTATTAACTATTGTTTTCGTGTGTTTACTGCTATGCATACTAGTGTAGTGTAATTTATTATTTAAAGTACATTTCATAATATTTTGTGAAACCTTAAAATGGCTTCAGTACGTGATAATTCCCGCAAAACTTTAACCATGGCACAAAAAATAATGATATTGAAAGACATCGACAACAAAGTGGACAGTAAAGGCAAGATAGCCGTAAAATATGGTATTCCGGTTTCGTTTCTCTCCACAATTTTAAAAAATCGGAAGAAGATTGAAGATGCGTTTGATAGATGTAAGGCGAGCGGTTCCCAACAGCGTGTACGGCCTGCCAAATATGAAGAATTGGAAGAAAAACTGTTCGAGTATTTCTCCCAAATCCGATCAGCGAATATATCTACTTCTGGTTTAATGCTTATTGAGAAAGCAAAGTCGTTGGCTCATCAGATGGGAATTGATTTTAAGGCATCTAATGGGTGGTTAGATCGCTTTAAAAAGCGACACAACATTGTTTGCCTCGCGGTTTGTGGCGATTCCCAAAAAGTTGATGAAGAAGAAGTTTCGAGCTGGATAACAAACAATCGGCATATTTGGGAGAAATACGACGCAAAAAATGTTTATAACATAGATGAAACTGGTGTGTTTTATAACATGATGCCAGATCGGACACTAGCTCTTAAAGGAGAGAGATGTCATGGAGGAAAACGTAGTAAGGAACGCCTGACGGCCGCGTTATGTACAAATATGGACGGATCCGATAAAGTAAAGATCACAGTCATCGGAAAATATAAAAAACCACGATGCTTTAGAGGCCTTACTTTTAGCAGTTTTCCCGCTGTTACTTATTGCCATAATAAAAAAGCGTGGATGACGCGGGAAATATTTAAGAGCTTTGCTATTACGATGCAGAGAAAAATGGCAGCACAAGATCGTAAAATATTGATGATTTTGGATAATTGTTCAGCACATTACGCACCGGAAATTGTTGCGCCAAATATAGAATTTCTGTTCCTACCTCCTAATACTACGAGTGCTCTCCAACCGCTAGATCAGGGAATAATACAGAACTTCAAAAGCCATTACAGAAAAAGTTTATTGCATTCCTGTATTATACAGGTAAACAATGGCTGTTCTGTAGAAAACTTAAGAAAATGGACGGTATTGGATGCATGTCGAGCTATGAGTATAGCATGGCAATCGGTAACATCTACAACAATCGCGAATTGTTTTAAAAAGTGCGGGTTTTCTTCGCTGCCCGTAGATGAAATTGACGCCCCTCAAGCGAGTTTAACAACGGGTGAAAGAATTTTGTTGAGATCTACAAGTTACGATGATTTTATTTCTTACGACCATGAAGTGATAACGTCTGCTTTGTATGTTCCCGCGCCTCGCATTACGGTATCTGAGACGAGTGATGAGGACAAAAATGACACATTGAATGAGGAAAGCAATGAAATCTCATTTGCTTCGTTACCGTCAACTTCCGAAGTTTTTCATGCCTTAGATGTTCTCCAACGATACGTATCGGGAAGACCAGAATTACCGGTGGATGCATTTTCCCACTGCGATGCATTGGCTAAAATAATTATACGAGACAGTGAAAGAAATGTTAAAACTAAACAAGGGAAAATAAACGATTATTTTAAGTGAACAATGTTAAAGATCATTTTTAAGTGAACAATTTTATCGATTATATTTTGAAGTGGTTGCAGCCGTTACCGGTAAGTACCTTCGTAATTTATATACGACTCATTTTATAAAAATGCCACGATTCAACTGTAAAATTTTTATTTTTGAATTATTTTTTATGTTTCATGCCCAAAACTATGTTTGAAGCGGCTCTACATTTAAACACAATTAAAATATTTAACCAAACAACTAAAAATATGTATGTATTCAGTTCCCTATGGCCTTCCTCCTCCTTTGTTTGCAGAATTTGCGATCTTTTTTGAAGCCGCGCAACATTTTTTTGCGACGGCGCGTAACATATATGTAGTAGGATATTTTTTTTTTTTTTTTTTTTTTTTTTTTTTTTTTTTTTTTTTATTTCGTTATATGTGGGAATTCGTTATAACGAATTTTTATTTTTTGGTCCCTTGGATTTCGTTATATCGCGGTTTTACTGTATTAGATTTTTCAATAAGTGCACTTTGGTTTTTTCTACATTTTTTGTAAACAAAACCGATTGAATGCAAAATTTTACTTAAATATTCATGGCACTGTCAAACCCTTTGTCTTCTTTGAGAACAGTCAATAAATTTCTTAATGTTGGCACTTCCTTTCGTACGATATAGAAAAAAAAAAATTTTTGTCGAATGGTACAAATATCAAAGTCGTCCAACTCTTTTCTTGGGCGACCCTTTTTCCTTTTGCCTGGCATTTCAAATTTGCCATCTTCCTTTTCACCTTCCTTGACGATACGCCTGATAGTCGATTCAGATTTCCCTGCGAGTGTAAGGTACATGATTAGAATTTTGATTAATTATTAAGTGTAATTGATTAGGAAAAAGGTTACTTTTTATGAGTTCAGAGAAGTAGCAACGATAAAAATTATAAATAAAACATGTAAAAAATTGAGTTATGATGTTTTTCCTTTCGACGTCGATATTTGTAAACAACAAACTGTCAAATACGGAAACAAAACATAACCTTGCACCTGAATGCACAAGGTTATAATTGTTTCAAAATCGGCATAAACACACTAAAATATCGTTTACATAGATACAAAATTAATGAAATTTGTTAAGAAACTGTAGTACGCACCAGTCATTTCAGCAGTTCGTTCGTAAACATCATGTATTTTGGACAAGAGCTTCCCCGTTTGAAATTCAGCTAAACAGCGCTGAAATACGCAGTAAATTACTTCCCTCGTTCCACTGCGTATTGGTTTATTCATTTTAAGTATTCTTAATCAGATTTAAACAATGAACATGTAAACAATTTTTAAATAAAGGATAAGTAACACTGACGTAGAGCAAACTTCATAAACAAAGTGAGTAATTCGGTGTTGCCATAGAATGAAAAATTTTAGTTCCACTTTAATAAATTTGTACACTTATTTGACAAGCTATAATTTGAGTTTAAATATACCTTAGAGTATAAAATAAATAACAATGGTCCAAGTACTGTGCCTTGTGGTAAGTCATTAGTTTCAGATGTGCTATTGTATCCATTTATTTTTACTTTTTGTTTTCGGTATGTTAAATAACTTATTAGCCATGATAAAATCCATCCAACATTGCCATCGAGGCCAATATTTTTAAGTTTATTATGTATCTTATGTGATATGCTATCAAAGACTTTTATTAATATACCAATGCACTATAAGGTTAGAAAAGAAAGAGACGAAGATAATCTCTATCTCACAGCTATTAGCTGGTCGTCAATTTAACCAGTGAATGTTACAATGAGAACGGCGTAGTGAAAGGGTGAATAATAATATGGATTGTCAACTAGGTACCTGGACCGCTTCTTTGGTACAGGAAATGATGAACCAAAATTTCTTTAAGAGAGTTCTAGAAACAGTTTTTTTTTTCATTATTTTACCACATGCTTGACACAACAGAAGGACCATACATATTTATACAGGATGGGGTACCTTGTCATCAGACATAATCAAAAACTTGAAATTTTTCAGATGTGAGACCCGATTAATTGTGTATAGTGAGTGTACCAAAAATAATGATCTATATTTGTTCTAAATTAATGATTGTATTTTTTTATTAAGAAACATGATCAGAAAATTAATGAAATTTTTTTGTATGATGCAATGATCATGGACTAATTATGTTTTATAGTCACGAGTGTACTGACATTCAATTAAATATTAATGATGTTCAAATTATACATAAGATAATATACTTTTTTTTTTTTTAGGAGAACACATTTTTGTTGTGAAGTTGCATTTTTAGAACATAGTTCTGTGGTATTTTAATACAAATTATATTAATCAACTAGATAGATATGCAGTAAAAAACCTTCTAGTTGATTAATTTAATTTGTATTATATGTATATACATACTATGTTTAATATTAGTAGACAGTAAAATGGCTCTAATTTAACAAGTACACACTGTAGAAACTATATTAGTCCAATTTATCGAGTTATCTTGATACATGCTGTTCAATGTATTGCAAGATTTTTTTATGTATAATCATAATTATGAATATTTTCAAATTGTTTCTTTTAGGTCAACCCATATTCCAACAGACCGGTATTCAGCAAAATCCATACGCAATGCCGCCAAATCAGAACATGACTACACCTGGTGCTCCACCTCAGTTCGCAAGCGCTCCACAACAATAAGTCAAGCGTTTTGTATCATCAATGCTTTGACATATAATAGGGGTACCAAAAAAGAATATGGTTTTAAATAAAAGATTTGAATGCTTATAAATTTTATTATTTTTCAATTCTTTTTTTTTAACCACCACCGCTAAACGATCCAGTTGTTTATAATACACTTGAGTATTTATCATTTGTCCAGATTTGAGAGCTTCAAAGTGAATAATGTTCTTGCAGTTTTCCACCAAACAGACAAAATAATGTTTTTCATTGTGAGGCCGGTTTTAGCGGTGGGTTTCGCTACCTGATCTTACGAAAGCCATTGATTTTTGCATCCTTGGTTCAAGTATAATACTCATTTCTTGTCTCCAGTTATCAGATGTTGTAAAAATGGCATTTCTGATTCCATGAAGTTGTTCACATGCGTCTATTTGATCGCCTAGGTGTTCTTCGCTTAGTTTGTGCAGGATCCATTTTCATTGTCTTCATACTTTGCCGATTTTTTTAAGATAGATGCAATTGAACGCTTGACCACGAGTATTCAAGTTTATCTGTGATTGTTTTCAATTTTGGCAGTCAGTATGATGTCATCCACTTTAATAGGTCTTCCACTTCCAGGGTTATTTTTAAAATCAAAATTTCCTGTTCGAAATTTCGTAGACCATCTTGACACTTGTGAACATCTAAAACATCTCCTAGTATATCACAAATATTTTTAGTGGCATTTGTTATAATATCAAATTTTGAATAAATTTTTTGGTACAAATTGGTCCATTGCAAATAGGGTTGTTAAATTTCAGTTTTATAAACTCTTGGTATGTATAGTCACCAGAATAACACAATATACGTTGTGTAAGGGCGGCAGTCAAAACTCAACTAACTGTTGAAAACGGTAAACGAACAAAAACTATATTCTTTTTTGGTACCCCTTTTATATGAAAATAAAACACTTGTTTAATTTACTTGAGATGAGTTTCACCTTGTAAAGGTACTATCAATCTAACAATTTAAGCCAACAACTTGCATTTGTATTAATGTTAATCTATAGTGAAAGACAGCTATATAATTTTATTTACATGAGATAAAAAAGAGACAATATTATTCATTGGAAATCTGAGGGTTTAAATAAATTTTTGCACAATTTTTACATATCTCAAGTAAATTAAACAAGTAGAATCAAAAAACAAATGTTTTATTCTCACATATGTGATTATGATATTTTATAAACTTACCTCGGACACAGTAAAAAAAATCAATGCTATGGTTGAATTGCAAATCCTATATTTTACAATGTGTATTTTTCAAAAATGGCATCATTTGTGATGAAAAAGTTGTTGGAGTTTCATATTGCTAAGTTACCGATTTATCCCCAAGGTACCTACCTGGTGCCTCACCGATAAATCTAGCAGGTTTGCATAGTATATATAAAAGTTATTACTTAAGTTTGTATGTACATAGTAACATTGCATAATGTTGAAAGATAAAATTAAGTGCTTAATTTTTTTTAGCACTTTACTATCAAGTGCCTATAAAATAACTTTACACAGTACACAAAAAAGTAATAATTTAAACACCTTAAATTTTTCACCGGATTATCTATCTATATATATATATAAAAGAATGTCTGTTGGTTTGTTTGTTTTTTATACAAATCTACAGTTTTATTCCGAGCTTGATGAAATTTTACACTTCAAAACAAGGGGAAGGTCACTGTCTACATGAGATTTCGAAAAACCACCCCCATCTCGCTTTCCCACCCCTTAAAGCAGAATATTGTTTCTTGATGAAATTTTGCACACTTGACGTTCAAAGTATGAGGAAAATTACTGTCTGCATCTGATTTCTAAAAAAAACCCACATCCCCCTAAATGAAGCCCCTTCACTCTGCGTAAAATCCGGGCAACGTCGGGTACTTCAGCTAGTATTATATAAATGTGACATAATATTTAATTATTTTTTTACTTAAATTACAAAAATTGTGCCTAAATTTTCTGACAAGTACAGAATTTGTAACTTTACGTACAACATGATATTATTATACTCTGAACAGATTAATAATTATTTTATGATGACGTCAAGTTTATATTAAATATTCATTATAAAAACCTAGCTTTTAGGATAAAATTTATGTAGTTTTAGTCATAATAATTTTTGTTTTATTAGATTGAGTAAATTCTTAAATTTAGCAATATCGGTCTTCACTGATTTTGAAACTACTCTATAGTTAAATTGTGAATGTTAAATTGTGAAATTTATTCGCGGAAGATTTGGCATGACCAGGTAAACCGGATACTGGAGGATGGTTCTGTTAGAAGCTTCAATAATCGGCAAGCTTGCATGAGAAGATGTATGGATGTGGATAAAGCGAGAATTGTGTTAAGACAAAAGAGTGTGGCGCTCTATCCTCTCTGTCTACTCCGGCGGAGAAAAAATGTGACGGTAAGTTAGTTAGCTTATTCACAACTTTGCCTGAGAATTAAGAATGAGTATAATTAAAAATACTGCTTAATATATTCATATAACAGTGATAATAAATTTTTAGGCAGCTTCTGCATTTTAAAACAAATGTGCCTACAGTTTATATGTATGTACATTAATGAATTGATTTTTTTTATTGTTTTGCTAGATTTAACTATTGAAAAACAATTTTTTATGTACAAAGTCCTCTTAGGGCCAGTTGTGTGATCATCAGTAACATTTTACTAACACCTGTGGTTAAAATTGTTTGCGGGCTGTTCGAACATCAAATTTACTATTGCCAAAGTCAATCCCGCCTAATAGTGTTGCAAGATGAATAATCATGAAATGTGCTCTATTTTCTGCTTTATCTGTGACTTTATTCGCTTCTGCGTTCGGGACTTGTCACTTTGGTGGTGAATTTTTTCAGATTATATACTACTGATCACACAACTGGCCCTTAACTGTTTGGTCATCAGGCTATTGGGATCACCATTTATTTTAACAAATTGAACCCAGATTTTTCTTACAGAACTATCTATTTTTCTAACTTTGTAGGTTTTTTATATTTCAATATACATTTATGAAAAATTAAAATTTTTAATGAAATATATTTAATTGTGAAGTTGCAATTTCAGAACATACTTCTGTAATATTTTAAAACAAATTAAATTAATCACTTGGAAAGATTTACAGAAAAAATCTATATTTTGTTTTTGTATATAAATATTATCTTTTTAATTAATTAATTTAATTTGTTTCTTTTAAATTCTTGTTTTGACACAGCAGTGTTACAATGTGAAGAAATGTATAATTTTGTGATTCAAAACCCTCTCAAATGCATGAATCAGACTTACCAATATTTTATGATCTTGATATTACATATATATATGTATTTAAAAAAAATCTGCTCTAGATGCAGTCTATTTAAAATGCTCCCTGTCCAAAAAAAATATTTTTGGTTTTCATTATATACGAGGTGCATTTTTTTAAGTGAGTACTAGATTTTTTTTAAAGAAACATCATCTTTTTACAACACTTTACTTTCTTCGGAGGCTACACACCCTAAATTACACTACTTCTCAACATAGTCGCCACCATTATTAAGTCACTTGTCATAATGGGGCACCAATTTTTGTATACCATTGTCATAGAGCGACGCCGCCTGGGATGAAAACCATGTCTGTACTTCATCTTTGAGTTCATCATCGTCATCAAAACGCTTGCCACCAAGGAACCGCTTCAGATGAAGGAAACTTTCAAAATCACTTGGCGCCAAATCAGGACTGATGGGGAGATGCTGCTATTGTTCCCAACCAAATGATGTGTTGAGATCCTGGGCTTGATGGGCTGTACAGAGTTAGGCATTGTCATGAAGCAAGATGATTCCACGGGAAAGCATTCTACGCCTTTTGTTCTGAATCACACAATTGAGATTTCGTAGCATAGCACAGTAGCCATCTTTGTTGATTGTTGCATTCCGAGGCAAGAATTCAACGAGCAACACACCTTTTCTATCCCAGAAAACCGTGCACCGTGAAGTTGTCTGTTTGAATTTCTTCTTCACTTGTGACGTTGAATAGCTCCACTCCAAGGATTGCTGCTTTGATTCAGGAGTAATGTGGGATACCCAGCTGGTCTCATCTCCTGTAACAATGTGTGTTAATAGATCATCACCTTCCGCAGCATAGCGCGTGAGAATGGCCATTGCGCTGCCAATTCGTTTGGTCTTGTGTTCTTCAGTAAGTTGTTTTGGCACACATTATGCGCACAATTATCGAAATCTTATGCGATCTGTCAGAATATGGCAGAGAACGGACCTTGAACATTGCAGGAAAAGCAGAAAAAGTTTTGAAATTGTATATCGTCTGTCATCATGGACCTTTGATTCAACCGTACACACCAAGTCATCTATAATAACAGACGGTCAATCGCTTCACAATTCATCATGTACACATCGACGACCTTCATTGAACATTCAAACCCATTTCCTCACCATTCCATCCGTCATTGCACTCTCACCATACACTTCACACACTTGGTGATTGGTTTCATGTTTCGTTTATTCAAGAAACGAATTACAAACTTTATATCACAGTTGGTGGGATGATCTATTATCTTGAACATTTCAACCACTCATTACAAGATGACCACACTATGTGAATATCTCTAATGTTGCATGTGGTGAGTCAACAGTAGAAGGAAACCATTGCGCATGCGCAACATTGTAACCACAGCGCTACACCGAGAATATCCGGCAATAGTACTTACTTAAAAAACGCACCTCGTATATATTACCTTGCATAATTAGTAGTAATTTTGATCCATGACCATATGATATGATTATGTAGGGACCAGATACTAATCGGAAATTGTGAGTAAATATTTTTTATTAAAATTTTGATTTATATGGATTTTTGTTAAATTTTTCACGGTTTCTTGAATTTTGAAATAGCAAGGATATACATATGTAATTAATATTTTCACTTGTTCTAAAACCTTGTCTTCCTTTAATTAAGTTCACATTTATTCATCTTTCTGCAATGCATCAAATCTGCCCAACCAATAAGGAACTTTTATTTTTATTTGAGCATTGTGCAATTTTTTTTATGCATTGCGAATGCAACGTGCACAATGCGCATTGTACATGTTGCATTCAGTTATATGCACACAAATTGTTGTTCATGGATATAATTTGAGCTTTTGATTGAAACATCTTATAAGTTTGATGATGTTCTTTGAATTTTTCTCAAAACTTAAAAATGTGGATTTTATACTTTTTTATTATTGCCGTGTTAGTATTATTAAATTACTGTATAAGTTATACATTCGCCAAGACAAAACTATTAAGTCCATATTTACTAAGAGTGGACTGCTGAGGTCCATTCATGGCATTTACCATAATTAAAAAATTAGGTCCTTTAAGCCTTATAAGATCTCCAATAGTGTTCTATTAACTTTGTGTAAGAACTTTTTCCTTATAATATAAAAAATGGTTTTTATAAATGGTATTTACTCATGTATGTATACGAATCTCATTATTGCATAAAATTAAGATTACCGTACGTTCTGGTTTAACCGGGATTATCCCGATTTCACACATTAGTCCAGGTGTCCCGGCCGGTGTGGCATTTTGTCCCGGCCTTTGCGGATGCGGTGCGTGGCACCCCCGCACCACGCGGCTCTGTGTTTTCGCAGGCGACAGTTTACACTGATCACTTACAGTGTAATGTTTTAGTAAGGTGACGCAGCAGCACATAATTTAGTTTAGGTTTTAACCTAACCTTTTTAAAATTGTGTTTAAAATGCTGAAAAGAAATTGGAAATTTAAGAGTGTACTGCAAAAAGATTACCCATTGGGGACAGTAAAGAAAAATGCTAATGTTTCTTAGCAGCTTCTTCTATTGCACACGGTGCGCGAGCGGACATTAAAGATCATTTAAAGTGTGCGAAATACAAGGCTGGTATAACGGCTGTCGCAAGCTCTTTATCTATTAAAACCTTTTTTAAAAACTATGATTCCATTCAAGATGATTTAGTTATTGCGGCCAAAGAGGCCACATTAGCTTTTCACACAGCAATGCGTGATATGAGCTTCAAAACTTCCGACTGAATGTCCAAATTGATATCAAAATTCTTTGAACCAAAATTTGGTGCTACGAGAATCAAATGTGAAGCGTTAATTTAAAATATTCTGGCACCTTTGTCGGTGAAAGAGTTACAGTCTGACTTACAGAAGACGCATTTTGTAAGTGTTACTAACGACACTACAAATACAAAAGAAGTCAAACTAGCGCCTGTTGTTAGATACTTTTTACCATTGAAAGGTGTGTACGTAAAACTGCTAGATTTTGAGTCTGTTTACGGCGAAACATCAGAAATATTGATTGAAAAGATGATTTCTACATTGCGTCATTATGAGATTGATAAAAAGATAGCTGCATTTTGTGGTGACAATTGTAACGCAAATCTTGCAGGTCTACATAGAATAGGGCAAAATAATGTTTACAGCCGGCTTAAACAAGAACATAGTCCCGGTTTAGAGCTTCATAATTATGGTAAGCTTATGTAATATTGAACAATGTGCTTTGTACTTCCAATGTTATTACATAAGTATGTATAAGAATATCTTTTTATTTTGTTGGTAACATTGGCCTGATGTTATTGTTATTGCCAGCCAAGTTTATTATAGTATTCTTTTTGAAATATCTATTAGCATTAAAATTATACAGGATCTTCAAAATAACATACATTTATTTATTTAATGAATAATATACACCATTTTATATATGAATAATGTTTTTATGTAATTTTGACATTTGTTATTATATACCTATACACCAGTTTTACTAATCACAGAATTATTGCTGTTAATATGTATTATTTTTCAGGAATTTTATTAAGAAATACTTGAAATGTTAGTGGAGAGAATAATGGTATGATTTTCAACTCTCCACACATGTGAATATGATCATTAATTACTGTAGATGAACCAAAATAATAATAAATTATAGATTATTTTTGGAAAAATGATTAACAAAATTAACAAGGTGTAGAGTCAAATGTGTAAGCATTTAAAAAAGGAAACAACGTGGCTTTTTCCAAGATGTCATAAGTGTGTAATTCACTGCCTACATATTAATTGAGAGTTTTGACATTTGAATGTTACTCATTGAAGCAATTCAAATGCGTTGAATATTTAAGATTCTGTATACATACGTTCTGTCTGTGACCTTTTGTATATTCTTAGTGCTATAATAAAATATGAAAGATGCATATGTTTTATATTAAAAGAAGGATGATTTTTTAAAAAAAGAAAATATTTTCAATTATATAAAATGTCAAAAATTGTTAAAATTATTATTCAATGTTGAAGCAAGGTTTTCGAAAGATAATCAAATTTTTTAATCGTTGATTAATTAATATTAGCACATACTTCTCCCTAAAAACAATATTCAGATCCAAATCGCTGTCAAGACCTGCTAAATTCCACATCTCGTGATCTATAATATTATACGTAAGTACGCGTATACGTATAGATCTGGAACCTGTAAGTCTCACGGAGAAATGAGAAATGATAAAAACATCTAAGTATTAAAAAATAGAATTCTTTGAAAATGAACCAATCATACAAAATCACTGATGATGCATCCATACCAATGCTGAACTCTTAGAGATTTTCATGCAGCCGAATATTACAGTTGCTTTGAAGTCAAGAAGACTGAGGTGGGCCGGACGCATTGCCAAAGCATTCTGAGAGGCCTTTGGAGAAAATCTGGTGGGAACGCAGCCCCTAGAATGACCAATAAAATAAGATTGATAATTTATACAAAGACACAATGTGGCTGCAAATCCACGACGGTTGCCTGGAGAGAGGTTGCACGATCGGTCATGGACCTGAATAGTTTGAAGATTATAAATGACTTTTTCTTGTAGCAGTTAATCTACTGACCATATAATTAAATAGAGCACTCTGGCTTTCAATACTGTTTCATACAATTAATAAATTATTCTTTTTACTTTGGGCATCATAGCGTCTAGAGGTAGAGCCCCCAATAATAGGAAAAATAATTAAACCAAATAGTAGTGAAATATAATACAAGTAACAGAAGAAATTTAAAAAGTTTTTACTAATCTTATAAATTAAATCCTAAAGTACTCTAATGTCAGTACATTGCAAATCAAAAATTAAATAGAAATTCATACATTTCATTTGAGAGAAGTGTAAAATTGGTTTATACAACCTTTTTGTACTAGTTTCATTTTTTTTCAAAATGGTAAACAAAAATGTCATTGTTAAATATTAAAAAATTGGATCTTATTTTTTTAGAATCATTCTGTTCATAACAATATCTTTCAAAGATACAATATTAAACAATTTTCCTCGACATTTCAATGTGTTAGTCCTCAAAAAGTGTTTTCAATTAATATGGAAGAAGATCTAATTCAGAAAAAGCGACACTTGGGGGATGTCTTAGGTCGGGTCCTAGGAGACTACATATATGTGATGACGTGTAAAACTAACACAATTTATTATAAATATATTTACAAAAAATGTATGTATGTATATTATGTTGAAATCAATATGTAATTGGAAGAAAAAAATATTACTGGCTTCTATAAGTAGTTCATCATGACATACATATTTCTGTATTAAAATGTACCATTTTGTTATAATATACATGCATACACAAGTATCCATATGTTGTATTATTAATTATAACATTTTTATATATTTTTAATCAAATTTTAAATGATTGTTAGTGTATTTTATATGTACTATATCAGTATGAATTTGTATAGCTTTTTGTTATAGCGTGTTATATTCATCCATGATATAGTAAGTCAGATACATACATAAGTCTCCTAGTTTACTGATTGAATGTATCATAACAAATAACTACTTATATATATATGACATTTAATGTCAGCATAGATTTATCCTCCAAATTTATTCCCTTTTTAATGACAATATAGTCAGAAGACATGCCCTGTGTAGTTTGTAAGAATTGTCCGTTAATTATTAAAGTTTGTGATTTGTTTTTATTAATTTATTTATTTAACACAGTGAACAAGCGATGATTGATATCGTCAATTTGCTGGAGTATAGTTTAACTCTACCTTTTTAAAGTTGAAACCGGTTCTAAAAGTAACCATTCAAATGATCCGTCATCATTACCAAGAATTATTGACATCGCAAACAATTGGTTATTTAAAATTTTGATCAGTGACTTAATCGATTTTGTGGAACCGGTTACTACAATATCGAGTGACTTGATCATAACCAGTTGAAAATCTCCAGGACACAAATATCAGTTGTTGCTATAGCGAACAATAAACAATTACAGGCTCCAAATCCTTTTTTTATGAATTTGTAGCAATGAAGAATTTCACAATAAAATATTTTACATTTAAATCATTAATTAATTTACTTATTATAATATAATTACATAAAGTATTCCATTGTACTCTGCATACTTCCCGGAATAAAAGTATTATTTTGAGGAGTAGTAAAAATATTGTAGAATTACATATTGAAAATATTTATTATACTTTTGAGCTTTTGCATTTTTAAAAAATAAATTAAGCCAGGGGGATTGTGCTATTTCAATGAGACTTTCTTGGGCCAGCATAGTTGAACTACCTTTGATGTTAAAGCAATGGTTTATGAAACATTAGATTGCGTTATAGATTGGCAACTACCTCTCATTAATGATCTACCTGATCTGGTCTACTGTATAAAACATAACATAGATTATTTGTTAAGGCAACTACCTCTGGTGGTAAGGCAGGGCAGGCAACCTAACCACTCAAATAATATTAGTTTATCAGATGAAACTAGTGATATTTTTTATGATATTTTTGTGAAATTGTATTTTGAATTGTTTATACACAATATGTTAACTAATGTGATTGATTACTTTTATATTCTATGCATTTATGGTTTTTGTAACGTGTAAATATTTTATATACATGCATATTGTAATCCACTTTATTGAAAATAAATTGATTTAAATATAATTTTTGTTTCCTAACATGTACTTTTAGAATTAGTGGATCTTTATTATTTTAGCTCTGGATATCCAACAGCACATGTGAGGTGAGGGAATAGCTGATTTATTTAATCTGTAAAGACATGTATCGAATCATATCAATGCAGACCAGATTTTCAGTCTAATTTTTTTGATGCAAAGTAAATCGAGACCCTAGGTGTAGTAAGAATATTGATGTGACAGACATTCCATGTTCACATATCCATTAAAAAAAAAAATAATAATAAACTCCAATTTATTTTTAAAGAGAACACATTGTTATTGTGAAGTTACATTTTTGGGACATAGTTCTGTGGTATTTTAATACAAATTAAATTAATCAACTAGAAAGATATAGAGAAAAAATCTATTATCGAAAAAATATTTAGTTGCTACCAGGATTCGAACCAGAACCTCTTAATTAAATATTTTTAGATAAATAGATTTTTTCTGTATATCTTTCTAGCTGATTGATTTAATTTAATTTTTATTCACATATTCATCGATAAATTGTAAAATTACATATTTTATTTGGGCTTTTCCTTGCCAAACCTTCACGATACAGAAAATGATATTTCAGGTTTTCAAATTGTGCATATACATAAAATAAAAGTAGATGCCTAAAAATGTATCATCATATTTTTTAAAATTTACTTTGCTTCTTTCAGTTTTAAATACAATTTATTGGCCCTCTTCTCATGGATACATTTTTCTGCAATTGCCACCGTTTTTATAATTTCATTACCAGGTATTAACAGTAAAAACACCCTACATCCAGGATATGGGATATTTTTACACTCATCATTTACATTTAAAGTTTAAATTTTAATTAGGAAGTTTTCTTGTAAACAGGGGTATTTTTTATATCCAAATCATGCTGTATTATATAAAGGGTCAAAATACGAAAAAATCACAAAATGTGGCGGATAGGATGTTTTTGTAATCACGCTCTCAAACCTTTTTTTTTGGCAGTTGGCATTGATAATTTACCAGTTGTAAAGATACATATATATATGGTTGTAAATTACAAAATAATAAATTAAACTTAATAAGAAAGAGTAAGATGTATTAAAATTGAGTAAAATGTTCATTTGAGTATGCCGTGTGTAATTTTTTTAAACTCATCACTAATATCAAAATATAAGTTGCAGTTTTATATTATTTGGGGCGCCTGAAATACTTGAACCGGCCCTGATACCACCATTCGTAATCTCATAACTTTTGTCTTATGAATCATTCGTCATTGATAAATTAACAAAAAATAAAGTATTACACAATTATTATTTTTTGTGTATGTATATTGATCAGTGAATAAAGTGTAATTCTTATCTATGGACATGCGGATCATCTATGGGCGTATGGCTTACGTCATTTTGAAGGCCGAAAGTGTCAGCGACTACGTGTGATTTATTTTTATATAAAGAGGTGTGTTCCGAATCCGATACCGAGCTATTATTTTATTACAAAATGGGTCTTAAAGATTGCCAAATTACCCTCGATAATACCTGGAACACATATTACCCGGGACAAACAATCAATGGGGCAGTTGAGTACACATTCGACACTCCGAAAAAAATTCGAGGTAATAAATTTTGACATGTTATTAAAAATTAGTGCCACACTGAGAATTTTAACTGAATTAATTATTTATTTTATATTACAGTAATATGTATTTAAATTACATGCGATAATTATCACAATGTCTAAATATAGAGAGAAACTGAGTGCGTTGCTCAACTATCGGTATTATAATTTAAATAATTGGTAGGTGTAGTAATCATCACAAAATGTGAGCAAATATAGTATGTAATAATATAATAGCTTACAAATGTTAACACCGCATTTTGGTGGCCATTCGACTGGGGTGGGGTCAAACAATATAATTGTGTTATTGTTGTGCCACTATCTAATCTTTTTGCCATTTGGCCGGGCCCCTGAGACCCTGTGAGGGGGGGAAAGATGACGCACAACACTATAAATGTGTACATGTTTCAAAGCAAGGGTGTGCTTATTATCCACAATATTTTTTATTATCATAATTACTAACTCGATAAAGACATATTTTTGAGATTACGATAATGTACATATTACTTAATCTTACTTACTTACTGACTTAATCTAATATAATAAATCAATTTCCTTTCCAATTTTCCTATGTGTTAAACACCAAATGAAACCTTTAGTTAGCTTTTTATATTTATATTAAATATATGGACTTTAAATTATTCATGAAATATGGAACAGACCAACGGACAGCCTTCTAAAATATTGGGTCATTCCATAAATAATGTGTTTTTTTCAATTACATGAACTAAAAGTTGGAAGGGGATGGGATAAACTACCTAATCGGGTAAAATGACTTATTCTTAGTACAAGCGGAGTTCGATTCTAACTGTTCTTTATTTTAAAGCTATAATGCAAGTGATAAAGGAGCATATTCAGCATATTTTGCTTTATGAGTTCAATAAAGGCATCAATGCAACGGAAAGTGCGAGGAATATTAATGAAGTATATGGGGATCAGTGGTTCTAGAAATTCCGAGCCGGAAACTACAGCCTAGAAAACTTACCTCGTCCTGGAAAATCTGTAAAGCTCGACGAAATCGTCCTGCAAACTCTGGTGGAACAAAATCCCATTGTAACTATCAGAGAAGCTCGAATTTAGTCATTCAACCATTCATTGATATCTGCATACCATCGGAAAAGTCAGCAAATTGGGTCAATAGGTTCCTCACAAACTTTCAGAGTCTAATCACGTGCATTTGCTGTCACATCTTAGGAATGAACCTTTTTTGGAAACGATGCCCCACTCACCATATTCGCTGGACATTGCCCCATCTGATTATCATTTATTCCGCAGTCTTCAAAATCATTTGGACAGAAAAATATGAATTCTAGAGGAGTATTTTTCATCACGGACAAGTGAATTTTGGAAGAGGGGCCTTACAAATCTACCAGAAAGATGGAAGAGCATTGTAAAAAATAAAGGAGTATATTTTAGATTATAAAAGAATTTTGTTTATTTAAATTTTGAAAAGTAAAAGAAATATAAAAATACCGCATTATTTATGGGATGACATGCTGTGTTGTTTCAAGGGAATGAGATGGTTAGCCTAGAATTGTAGCAGATATTTTTCACATTGATTCGTTTGTACTGGCGAATATGAAGTCACTTCTTCGGCTTTTAAAAATGGGGAAAAAAATCTAACCAACCATCCGGTGCCCACATTGTGACATGATTACAGTAGATTCTACTTAACACACATCAAGGCCAGAATACATTAGCCCAATTAAAATAAAGCTAACAATTAATTAAGAGTGGCCTAATGGTAGATTTTTTTTATGTAAAGAGCTAAATCAAACACATGCACAGCACACGAAGTCGACAGCACTTAAAGTTAAAGAATTATAAACAGATAAACTACCATTTAATATACAAAAATACTTTTTGATTGTATTTAAATGAATTTGGGTGGATATTTTTTCATAAATCTTCACATTAATACATGCACTTGTCACTTTCAGAATGCCCTCCTCTTCGAAAACTACATATATTTTCAGTTTTTAATATAAAGTATTTTTGAAAAAAAAAACTACCTGAAAAATCATATATTTACATTCTTGGGCAGTTAACTGTTTAACAAAGGTATGGATTTCATTTAAAGAATGGTCACCGTATTCATTCAATAAAGTTATTCATCATCACAATCTGAACATTATTGGTACAACTTTATTTGAAAAGATGAATGGATGCGGGTGTGACGTGAAACCAGAGACCTAAATAACCTCTATAATAGTTTTATGTCCCTCTGTATGTCCGCATCCGCTTGTGTTGTATAGCATTGAAATTATACAATATTATTACAAAAAATAATTTTATTAAATAAAAGAAGACATCAAATTTGTCACAATAATTTTTAATGTAGAATATTGTTGATCGACACAATAAATGTGTGGGTACTTGCACACTTTTGAATTTGTGATGCAACATGATTATTTTAATTTTCACTAAATTTTGTACTACACACACATCGGGTTATACTTTCATTACTATATGAGAGGTGCTGTGAGAAGTGGCGAGACTGCATCTCTCGAAATTATAGTAATGACAGTATAACTCGACGTGTGTAGTACAAAGTTTAGTTTAGTTAAAATTTAAATTTAAAATGTGTAATTTGTAGAGACATTAACAAAACAATGATGAAGGTATAAATATTTTTATTGTATTTGTTGTATTTTGCAATGAAAATAAAATAAATTATAATTATAATAATGTCATCATTGATGGGTTATATATAGGACGTAAATTAATACCATCTTTCTTTTCTTTAACTAACCTAATTTACTTTTCTATTTTTTATTTTATTTCTCTATCTTTACTCATGGTCCTCTTTTTATCAGCATTTTCCTTGTATTAAATAATTAATATAATAAAAATTAATATTGATCAATGCATGCAATGCTACTTTTCACTTCACTTTATTACTTTGCTCCCGGCTATGGTCAGTTATCAGAGTTCGTTGGCGAGGGCCTCCGTGGCTGAAAGCCGATTCCAAGCTCTAAGCTGACCGGCGTTAATGTGAATCAGCACAAATCAATCTGTAATCTTTCTACATGTGTATATGTTGAAGGAACAAATAATACAAATGCGTCACTTGTTGAATTGAATTTTTGCATTTATTTATGTTATTCATTAAAATGTATAATATACTTTGCAGGCATATGTATCTGCTTCAAAGGTGAGGCTGAGACTTCATGGAATAACACTGGATCCAGAAAGGATGCAGAGGGTAAAGTAACAAACACCACCACCACGTTCTCCGGGAAAGAGGAATACTTCACAATTTCTTATTATTTGCTGGGTAGCAAAAGTGGTACGTGTTCAGAAATGACACTTTTATTTCTGATAAACTTGCATTCATTCATGCGAACAATTTCTGAACTAATTCATTTTTCGTGTTGATTAATTGAGTGTTTTTTGTCTGCAGGGAGTGAAATGGAGATTCCCGCTGGAAAACATACTTACCCCTTCACCTGCGCTCTTCCCCCTACCCTTCCTTCGTCATTCGAAGGAGAATTTGGATTTGTTCGTTATACAATCAAATGTACTTTAGATAGGCCGTGGAAATTTGATCAGGATACTAAAATGGCTTTTACTGTCGTTTCCCATATGGATTTAAATCTGAATCCCGAATATAAGGTTTGTTTGAAGTATTTTGTACAGTTTTATCACATATTGCATTCATTAACCCAATCCTCGTGTTGCTGATCTATACTCGATAAATTATTCTCGGGAGTCGATCATTTTATTTTTTAAGTTTTATTAATTGTCATAGCAGATTTACGGTTATTTATTTTAAACCTTCTTGACTCTCAGGGTGGGGCCTAGATTAGTAAATAAAGATATCACCAAATTCACAATGTACTCGTAAAATTTGTTTTACTCTTGGAAGCCGCACGGACTTGACAAGCTCCACAAAGTTTTGGTAATTTGTCTGTTCTTGTTGTTGGCTCTGGCATATGTTTTGCAAATAACCTGGCACTTGCCAGAGAGGTGTATCATACGACGAGTTACGGGAATGTAATGCGGATTGGGGTGTGATATTTTTACAACAATTGTCTTACTACTGCCAATTGTAAATCAAAAGTATGTATAGTATCGCAAAGCACACATACGAGTGTGAGTAGCGGGGGAAAGATTAACATTGTACATATTTAGTTAAAATCTAATTTGATCATAAACAATTTCAGAAACCGCTCCAGATTCACCTGGAAAAGAACTTCTGTTGCTGCTGGTGTAAGTCCGGACCGCTGGTGCTGGACGTTAACCTGCCCGTGTCTGGGTATTGCTCCGGGCAGACTATTCCCCTCGATATCAGTTGCGAGAATGGTAGCAATGTCGGCATTACTCAGATATATATTGCTATGAGAAAGGTATCTATCATCCGTAAAATGGAAATATTAATTCCATGATATATCTAATTTAATCATTTTCCTAGAAGATTTTCAGAGTAGTTTTAATTCAATAAGTAATAATGCAATAAGTATGGAAGAAATAAAGTGTGCAATAAAACATATGAAGAATGATAAGGCTGTGGGGTATGATATATCAAGGCTGGTGGCCTATTAGTTATCTCATGGTTTCATACGCTCTTCAATCAATGTTTGGAGGAAGGCTGTCATTATGCCTCTCTACAAAGGCAAAGGCTTAAAAATGGAATGCGGTAACTAGTCAACAAAAAAGTGTGGGACGTGCAAGGGGCCTTTATGGGTGGGAGAGGATGCTTGGATTAGATCTTTTCTCTATGAATGAAAAACCAAAAACTTTTTTGTGCCTTTGTAGATCTGCAAAAGGCATATGATAAGAGTTATAAGAGAAAGGTCATGGAATGTACTCTCTGATTACAGGGTAAATAGTTAACTTATACACGCAATAGCATCCCTATCTGAAGGAAGTTCTGCATGTGTAAGAATCAATGGAACATTTACACTATGGTTTGACATTACAAAGGTTATCAAGTAGGGTTGTGTAATGTCTCCATGGCTGTTTAACTTGTATATGGATAATTGTGTGAAAGAACTGGAATGTATGAATTTAGGAGCAAAAATGGGCCATTTTATTGTATGCTGTTGTATGTCGATGATGCAGTACTAATGGCGAATAATGAACAAGAATTACAGAGTCTAGTGAGTAGAATGTATGATGTATGCAAGGAAAGTGACCTTATTATGAATGTCAACAAGTTGAAAGTAATGGTATTCGGGAAGAAGGAAAGCATGACACCGTGCTAAATACTTGCAGGTAATGAATGTTTGGAACAAATAGATGAGTTTGTGTATTTGGGAAGTATGTTTGATAGAAACGGAAAGGCTGAGAATGATATCAAAAGGAGGAATGGAATTATATCTAATGGGAACTTGTCAACCGAGGCAAGACTAGCGATAAACAACGGAGTCCTGGTACCGATACTGATGCATGGAAGTGAGGCCTAGAGCTGGCAGAAGAGGAACAAAAGTAGACTGAATGCAGTGGAAATGAGATCACTTAGGCGTGTATGTGGCAAATCTATGACAGAATAAAGAATGAAGAAATAAGGAAAGGATATAAAGTTGATGTTAGTGTAATGAGTAAGATTAAGAAAGGATTACTTAGGTGGTTTGGTCATATGGAACGGATGAATGAGGTGGAGAATGGTAAGAAAGATATATGACGCAAGTGTTGATGGTACCAGAAATAGAGGACGTCTGCGGAAGACTTGGCAAGACCAGGTAAACAAAATACTGGAGAATGGTTCTGTTAGAAGCCTCAACAATCGGTGAGCTTGTATGAGAAGATGTATTAATGTGGATGAAGTGAGAATTGTGTGTCAGGACAGAAGAGTGTGGCACTCTATCCTCTCTGCCTACCCCTGAGGAGAAACGGTGTGATGGTAAGTTAGTTAGTATTATTGACATACTTATTTAAAAATAAACCCCAGTATAGTAATATTTTATTAGTCAGATATTATGTGCAGGGCAAGACTACTGTGAACATGTCTCTTAAATTTTTTTTTCTTATTTTTCCATCTATATTGAAGTCAGGAGAATTAATTATGGGTAGCTCCCTCGTTAATAATATACATACTTGGTATAATCATTTTAGTTTGTGCTACATAAGTCTTTCTGATTTTAACCATTCCTTTTATTTGAGTATATAATGCAGTTTATTAATAATAGAAATATGAATATTTATGTCAATATGTCTTTTCATCAGAGTAGTATTAGCTTTCGCATACTTTAAATGCTTGCAATAAACTATATAGAACAGAAACAGAATATAATTAGCATTTCATGAGATAACTTTATTTAAAAAAGTCCACGGTTTGCAGAAAACTTTTTGAATTTGATAAATAAAAAGAAAATGTGATTTTTCTGATTTTCACATTTATGTCAAAATTTTACTTGTAAAATATGTAATATTTCAGATAGTGAAATTCCGGTCCCAAACTCCAGAAGCGGTAACAAAGGAATCAAAGATTATAATCGCAGAAGTGAATTTGGGTGCTGTGAATTCAAACAGTTCAAAGAATTGGAACGAAATGATGCAGATTCCTCCGTTGCCGCCCTCTAACTTGGTCAACTGCGGCTTGATAGATTTGGATTATGAACTTAAGGTAATTCCACTGTTCTTTATTTAAATTTTGGTAATTTTTTTATATTGTGTACAAACAGTTGGATATCATTTACATTTTGTTTTATATAGAAAATACAAGAGACTTACTTAATGTGTGTAGAGAAATTGAAGAAAATAAGAAATCTCCAAAATATTCAGGATAATGGACAGTAGTTACAAACATATCATTTTTATGACTGGCATTATGTGATACAGTGAAATCTCGATCGATCGTTCCTCAAATAATCGTTCTCCCGCATGTATCGTTTATTTCTTCCAGTCCTGAATTAATTTCATATAAAACACCCAAAAATAGATTGCATGGATCGTTACTCTATGCATAAGTTTACCGCATTAATTGTTTAAATTACGTAGCATACTTTGTAGCTAAAATGCTTGATTTCAATTAACGACACTCGTAAACCACGAGCAAAACATTTGAGAGAGAGAGAGACAATGATGCTATTGACTGCCACTTGACATTATACAATACAAAGTTAAATTTTTTTTTTTTCTGTGCAGCTTTCTAATTTTATTTTTATTTAAAGACATTAATTTTTACATGTGAAATATGTATCTTTTTTAGAATGTGTATTAAAAATTTAAGTATGAAAAATGTAACTTTTTTCTATATTCCTGCATTCATAGTTTATTTCAGTAAGTCCCTTCTAAAATGATAGATAGAGGTTTCACTGTATACTGAAGATATAGTACACAAACTATTAATGTATTTTAGTACCGCTATATGTACATTATTTTAATAAATCGCATCATATCTCAAGCCTCCCAATTTTTACTGTGTTTTCACAATCTTCTTTGTCTTTAATGGCCTTGTGAGACTTGCAATCGCGACAAAGAACCATCACTCGATGTCGCCGTTGTGGTCCAGTCAGTTGGGTATCAGCCTGGGTCCGTCTTCACATTATCCGCCCATCTATGTCTCGGTCTTGATGCTGTTGGATTGTGTAAGAGGTTTTGTGCACCTTGCAAGACACATCTCACTACATGTCCTGCCCACTGCAGTCTCCATGTTTTCACCTTCCTCAGGATATCTGAGGTGTTATACTGCACCCAAAGTGTCAAGTTCTTTAACTTCCTTCCTTCTCATTGTATTTTATTTGTATGTGATTTACTGATTATTAACATTCCAAAGAAAAGTGTCTGTTTCAGATGCCTCCAACACAAAAGTATTGATTCCAGTATTTCTCACAAGTTATGTTAGTGCTCTACCATCTTGCTATTCCTCCAGTAGACTGTGGTATCAAATTGTCATATAAGTATATGATACCAATTTTTTTGTGTCATTTGATGCATTGATCTATATAATATTTTTATACATTTTTAACATAAAATTTTAATACTAATATTGAATTTTATTTTAAAAATAACTTGTAACAAGGTTTGATGTTTAACTTTGTAATGAGCCATTAGTAATAAATAGCTTAATAAGATACCATACCCATAAACTATAATTTTCATGCCTATGTAAGTCAATATAGTGGTAAGTATCTCCGCCAGTCACATGGGAGGCCAGAGTTCAGTTCTCTGATTAATCTTGATCTTAATTTAACTGAATTTATAAATATTTTTTTTAAACAAAAATAAATATTCGGGTGTCATGTGGTTTTTTTTTATTTCCTTCATTAGTTTTACTATTGTGATTCATCTGTTAGATTAAATTAAAATAATTTTAGGTGACATGTTCGCCTTCCGGTGTCCACATGAAAATGGAAGACAAGAGGCCAATCATCCTCGGAACCGTGCCTATTGTCGGTTTCATGTCCCCACCGCCCGGCCCCATTGGGCACGGTTCAGGGCAGCCTGGAGCAGAGTCACCGCTGCTTCCGACAGCTCCGGTAATTCTTAATCCCGGACCAGGTGGTGAGATGCAACCGGCACTGACACCCGCTGAAGGGAATTCACTCTATCCTACGTTAGGTAACAGTATTACAATCCTAAAGTATTTTAGTTCTTACAATCTTGTGATGTGGTGGAAAACAATGACATGTCGGTTACACACAATTTTATTAATTTATGGAAATCGTAAATTAAATTAAATAGATAAAGGAAAATTCTACATATATTCGGTGGTTTGGTAGGGAGATAATTGCAGTTTTTGTTTTCTGGATTCTAACCTTAATTTTTCTCAATGAAAGTTCATCGTGTTCATGTTAATATTATTTTAGGTGTATTTTTCAGTCTGTATTTTGGTAACATAGACTTGGGATTTATTATTAATTTTGTTTTAAATTAGGCTATTGATTTAAATAAGGAAATAATGAAAAGAATGTGTCAAATAAATTTTTTAAATTAAAAATATGTAAAAGACCAATTTTTTGTATGAGTTCAAAATGAGTGATAAAACTGCAGAAACTGCTCGAACTTATAGTGTAATAGTAGTTCCAAAAATGTAATACTCAAAAGTCTTGAAGATGAAGATGGTTGTGAGCTTCCTTCAGTTGATAATGACCAACTGAAGAGTTAGGCGTCAGTCATCCGTCAACAATTCCGGGTCACTTAAAATAACTAGAAAAAGCCAAAAAGCTTGGCAAATAGGTGCTACACAGACTGAATGAAAACCAAAAAATCACCATTACGAAGTTTGGTGATTATATTTTGCGCTGTGGGCGCTTGTAGAGCTATGAAACGTTGCCTCATCCACCATACTGACCAGACATCTTGCCAACAGATTATCATTTGCTTAAGCATTTTGACAACTTCTTGCAGAGTAAGGTCTTCAACAGCCAAGCTGATGCTGAAAGTGCATTTTGAGATTTTATCAATAAACCCGGGTCGGCAGATCCCAGTTTTACTCTACATTTTTATTATTTGTACAAAAACTATGATTCTTAGGCATATTGCGGGTATTTAATCCTTTTATTAATATGCTTACCCTCAATATTTAATTAGTTTCAGTTTAGGGCAGTCGTCCAGGGGTTATTTATTAAAGACAAGAAAATACAAATATACAGAAATATGCATAAAAATAACTTATATTCACTTGCGGATGACAATCCCACATTAATCCTCACTGTTATTAACCTTTTATCACTTATCTGGGGCGCTTCACGCCCCTGGAATTCACTTTTCTTCTGATCTGGCTCTAAAAAGGCTCTTTTCAGGGCTGCATCCCGGCATAGCTCCCGCGAGCGTGATCCTGTATGGCATAGAAGCATTGTATGTGAAGACACTTGAACTTGTTTTGTATTCATTAAAATGTGAAAATTGTTCTTTTAGCTCAACCCACATTCCAAGAAGGTCAGTTTGCTGCAAGATCTATTCATGATGCCAATGATCATCAGAATATGATTATAAATGGGAGATCCGACTTCGCACCACGGTACCCAACATACGGAAGCACTCTACAATAAGTTTAATGTTATTTGCATACTCAAATAAACAACACTTATAAATAATAATAATAATAAAAACCGTGTTTTATAAGACAAGGAAAACCTTTCATAATAACAGAATTAAAATTTCATACGGTATGTATCAAATAAGATTATCTTGCTTGTCATTGAGGATTTTTAAGGTGGTATTTTAAGTCAACGTGTACTAATTATTTGGAAGCTCAATATTTGTGAAATTCTTAGAAAAGTAATTTTCGATCAGTGTTGTTTATTTGTCAATTGTAATCCTTACAATACAATTACAAGTACACGTTATACGTATGCTATTACTTCTTATAATTATGGTGCTTTTCCTTCATAAACTAACAGTTTAAAATATATACTACTCCGGAACCAAAAATTACGCTTACCTGATGTTAATCTGTTACTGCCTGTTAAAATATTTATCACTTAGATTGGATTTTACCTCATACAATCATTTTAGTCTTCCCAGTCTCATTGAGACAGCAATCACTTGTGCAGTATATTTTGATTTTTTATTAACGGCAAGCAATACAAAGAATCATTTTTAATTTAATTACTACACATTTTATTTTTATCTTTTCATTTTTTTATATATTATTTTTAATACGTGTATAACCAAAGTTTAAAGTTTTGTTTATTATAATATTTTATTTAACCAAAAAAATGTAATTGTTTCATTTCAAATTTTGTATAAAACGTAATACATCATTGTTACAGCGATTACTTATATTGAACCGCTGTACGTGACGTAAATAGCATAAGATTGCTTCTGCGTAATGTATGCATAAAATGGAACTGAGAATGCTTTGACTAATATTTACACTTAAGTGATGTACTAACTAATAAGAATGCACAAAATTTATATTTAATTTTATTACATTTCGTACTTGGCTTATAATTTGGGCAGCGCACAAATACGACTGATGACGTTAGTCAACAATTTAAAAAAATTGGAGTTGGGTATGTTTAAAAGATGTCAGTCAGATTGGCTGTTATTAAGTATTGTTAGGGAATGGTTGTGCAAAACACCATTATGGTTAGATTTGACAAATATCAGGAATCTCGGACATCACAAATTATTTAAATATATTTATTAGTGAACGTGTCTGCACTATATCTGAGAATCTTTCCTTTTTATTGTGCCTTCAAATTGTGATTTCTTTTACCATTAAGAATGTGGTAATTATGTATTTACAATCTGTAATGAATTTTTTGAATTTTCTTATGAAGTTTGTTTGTATATTTTATATGAAATTTTGTGAACTTTCACCTTTATACATTATGCATGTTGAATTATAATAATTTTCATATATAATATATATTGTAATGTTTCTTATTTAATTGTTTTTTACTGTATTTTGTACTCGCTTTTCATTTTGCAAATAAATTGTAATGATTATAAAAGTGTTACTTTTGATGTGCAAACATCTAAATCCCCCCAAAAATTCATACTAGAGTAATCTCAGAAAAATTGCAGGTATCCAAACGAATAACACTTGTTTATTGTTGCTGTACTTGCTGTAATTAAATAGACATTGTCTGATGTAACAGATTAATTTGTCTAGCCAAACTTTCACATTAGCAGAAAGGGATTCAAGAGCTGCTTGCGAGTCAGAGAATATAACAGTGTTGATGTCCAAGGCCTCTTTAATTGCCCAACATTCTGTTGAGAAAACCGATGAATCCGGAAGAAATCGAAGCTTCACATTTATTTCCATCTGTGGCATGGAAACTGTAACACTTATCAACTGAGACATATTAAAAGTATTCTGAGACATCTTCCTCTTGAGGCAGCCCGTCTATTTATAAATGCATTTGACTGATGTCATCAGCCCTGTGGGATCTGAAACATCGGTCAGATATACATGGTTGATTAGCCCAGAAAATTATACACAAAAGATTCTGAATGGCTGTGAAAATTATTAGAGAATTATGTTTAATATGCCATTCTAGTCTATCTTTAATCATAAGTTCTATGATTTTTAAAAACATGATGAAATAGCGATCGGGAAATATGATTGTCCTTGGTTAGGATTTTTATAAGGTTTTGAAATGGAAATGATTTTTCAGAATTTCCAATCCTGTAGAACTGTTCCTGAATTTAGACATGAATTATATTTATGAAAATCCGGTGAGGGTTTCTTGAGGAAAGAATAAGATAATCCATCAATACCCGGAGCCGAGTCAGATATTGCTTTTAAGGTTATCAGTAATTCCTTCATGGAGAATGAATCCAGCCATGAAGAAGGAGAGTGATTTAAAACAGAATATGGAGACATTATTTCTCCGTGATTAGGGGCATAGGATTGGGCTATTTTATTTACAAATTCTTTTAACCACAAGAAGTTTAACAGACTATTTAGGAGCGCACGTGGCTGTGCGAAATCTTCTTATCGTGTACCATGTGCTGGAGAGGGGAGAATTCTTAAAATTTGCAAGAGAAGTGCAAAATTTATACCATCTATCCCGTTTTTTCTTTTTCAATAATCTCTTGACCTTAGCTTGAATATTTTTAGTATTAAGATAATTGTCTAGGTTCATATTATTTCTATAATTACGCAAGGCTTTCTTTCTGCGAACATTCCTCATCCCACCATGGGTTTCTATGAGACTTTTTGGAATGTGGTTTAACTTTAGGAACAGCTGCTGAATGCATTATAGCTGATATTTTTGAAAAGAGCATTTGAGTTTCAGGCGAGGATCCTATGTCTGAGTTATTTTCAATATTACTTTCAATAATTTCACAAAATTTTGACCAGTTCGCCTTTTTCAGATATTTATTGGACCTTTTAACTTTAACTTAACTGCATGAAGAGAAACAGACAGAATAATAGGAAAATGATCACGAGTGGGGATCATGTAATATTGACCAATGATGCAATGATGACCTGAGCTGGATATGTTTGCAGTGCATATTGATTGATACATTAATTGCACTTGGATTCTGAGACAGGGCATTCACTCGGGTAGAAGAACCGTCGTTAAGAATGCAGAAGTTATCATCGATAAAATATATAATTTGATTTCCAGATCTATCAGAAAAACTTCTTCCCCATGTAGGGGAATGAGCGTTGAAATCTCCAAGTATGAAGTAAGCATGCGGTAGCAAAGCAATGATCGAGGACCAGAAATCAGGGATAAAAGGCGTATGAGGAGGTATATATACAGAGACAAAACCAATTCCATTGATATCTGCGACAACTATTTGAGTATTAGGTTGAGATGATATATCTGAGAAAGGAAGAGACAAATGAATTAGCGGCACGGCATCCGCTCTACCATCATCTGTCATCTCGAAGAATGGAGAAATAAGTCGTTGAATAATCAATACCCGGTCTCAACCAAGTCTCAGATATCCCAGCAATTTTTATAGAATATGTATCAAGGATATGAACAATTTCATGTCTATTGGAGACAACACTTCTACTATTTCCTTGCAGGATGTTTAGAGAGGCACTATTGGGAATTTGTTGAGATTGGTTGGCAACGTGGGACGGTACATTCTCGGAGCTAGAAATTATTGATAGTAAAATTTGAGCGATTAAGGAAATTAGGTTAGTAGAATTATTGAATTGTTTTTCTTGATGGACTGGGTGGGAAGTTATAGAACCTGATGAAGGAATGGCACACCCCACAGCTGGGTTTGAGGCATGGCCATTTAAGTAGTGTAGAAGGTCATTGTGGGCTTTTTTTTTCATAGTATGTTGACTTTTTCTCCATCGCATTGATTGCTTTGTATTTATATAAAGGCTTGACAGCTGGGATTGTTGGTATTGGCATCGGGATGGTTTTAACTGCGACGTCTGCAAAGCTTTTTGAAGCTGCTGAGTAAGTCAAGCTTGGATGTAGGAAAGATTTTGAGATGCCATGGCTTGCTTGATATTCCTCTGTCTCGGTAATTCGGGGCATGTGTTGCTTACAGCGGAATTATTTCCTAAGCAATCAATACAAGTCTTAATGGTTTCTACCGATCAATTTTCCACCTGGGTGAGATTCTGATAATTTGATGCACCTTGGAGGTAGCAGTGCACCAGCTCATCCGCTCATTTTGAACGAGAGAGCGGTGAGCGACAGTCGCAACAAATTTGTTGAAAATCGAACCGCGGCCCAAACAAATTACTTACGATTGATGACGCATGTATCAGGAGGAGAGGTGAATACATACACTCTGCGTGTGTTCATATAGAAGGAGTGACCATCCTATGAACATACACTCAATCTGAGTTTTTATTAATGCTAATATTAATGGATTCAGAGACTTGAATGTTTTAACCATAATAACTACTATTTAATACCGTGAAAGGAACCTAGATTTAAAATAATAAAACAATAATACACATAACGAAAGAGAAAGTCATAAACCCTGAAAAAAAATTGGAAATGAAAATCTGTGCATTTTGCAGATAGTTTTGTGAAATGCCACCTCTAGGAACAATCTGCACGAGTCCCGAATCACAAATAAACAACACAACGAATGCAACAATCAAACTCCTTTGTAAACTACCTAAAAATATTAATTAAAAAAGAATACTCACCTAGTACCTACCTACACCAAGCATAATGCTTAGCAATTTGTAACGGGTGAAATTTTAAAATCTTAAAAATAAAGGTAATAAAATTTAATTCCTTCCTTCCCAGTGAACTGTACACACAACCATGAAAGTACTAATTATATTTATTCATTATTTAAATAGAAAGTCAAATCAATGTTCCATTGTTTTCCCAGCGAGGTAGGCAGAATGTGACAAGTTTCTGTCTAATCTCCCACTTAGGGAGTGCCGCTTTAAATACTGAAAACTCTATGGCAGCAACATAGCTCATCATCCAGGGTGAATATTATGTTTCAGGCCGATGTTGTTTTTGAATAACTAGGAAATGAAACACAATATTTTAATTTGGTTTTTATTTTTTGACTTTCGCACGATTCGCTATTTCGCACATTTTTCGACTGTCATTTTTTAAAATAATGTTTGCTTTTGTCTCACGTGTAGTCGCTCTCCTCTCTTCTCTGTCTCTTTCTCTCCATCCTTGAAATGTATGTAAACAAGTTCAGTCTTGCATTGCAGCACGTGCTGATATTACTTGTTTTACCAGTTCTCTGTTTATATACAGTACGTATGTGTTATCAAGACAAAGATGGAAATAATTAGATGTTCTGAGAGTAGCAAATCTTTTGCTTCAATTGGACATTCATATGACATTAACCAGTCTACGATATGTTCAATTTTGAAAAAGAAGAATAAAATAAAGGAGTATGTTCAAAATTGTGGAAATACTACATCTTCAAAAATTGTTTCCAAAAGACACGGCATAGTGATGGATAAAATGGAAAGATCCTAATCATCGTGGATTGAAGATCAATATCAAAAAGATATCCCTTTGAGTTTTTCAATTATTCAAGCTAAAGCTCTTAGTTTGCATGAGTATTAGAAGATTTGACTAAAATAAGAGATTCTAATGAGGAGTTTCTAGCAAGCAAGGGCTGGTTCGACAAATTTAAAATGAGGTGATTTTGCATATTAAATTCACCGGAGAAGCTGCTGATGTAGATAAAAATGCGGCAAATGAATTTATTTCCTCACTTTCTAAAATTATTGAAGATGAAAGATTTTTCTCCTTGCCAAATATTTAATGTTTTAGAAAAAAATGCCTGATCGTACGTTCTTATCAAAGAAAGAATCAGTTGCTCCTGGACATAAATCTTTTAAAAACTGACTGACATCGCTTCTTGATAGAAACTTAAAATTAAATCCATGGCGTGTCGATTAAAAATTAAATCCAATGCTAATTTATCAATATAAAAATCCCAGAGTATTGAAAGGGAAAGATAAAAATTTGCTTCCAGTCATTTGGAAATCAAATAAAAAAGTCTGGGTTACTGCACTAATTTTTAAAGAATGGTTCATTCTTCATTTCTTACCAACAGTTACGCAATGTTGTAATGATAATAATTTGGAATTTAAATCATTATTATTAGAACATATTCTTATTGTAAAGTTGTAATTTTTCAGAACATAGGCCTGTGATATTTTAAATATGAATTAAATATATTAATTTGAAAGATATACATATAAAATCAATTTATCGAAAAATATTGTTGTTGCACCACCGGAATTCGAACCTGGATCTTTTTCTAAACCGGGGAAGGTGCATTATTGAACAACAACAACAACAAGCAAATGAAATAGAAAATGAAGGTGAAGAAGAGACTGACATTGTCAAGACTTTGACAATCAAAAATATGAATGAAGCCTTCATGCATCTTGATAATATTTTGGCTATCATGGATGAATATGATCCCAATACAAAGCGTGTATCTCAAATACGTAGGGCAATCAATAAAGACACAGCATGTTATAGGACTCTCTATCAGGAAAAGAAAAAAAAGGGTTCAACAATCTCTTGACAATTTCATAAAGAAGATTCCTGAGTCCTAATATGCATTGTTATTTTATTATGTGTATGTGTGTGATTAATAAATAAATACATAACTGAAAATACATCCCATTTTGGTGTTTTTTTTACATGACTACTTTCACACACATTTCAGGAACCAATTACGTATGAAAGTTGAGGGCCACCTGTATATGATATGACATCGGCCAAGTGGCCACCTCTGGCAGCGTCATAAATGTCTTTTAACAATATTTTTCATAACATTCTCGCACACTTCGTATTCGTACTTTCAGCAATTTCATTTAGAATATTGTTCTGTAGCATCGGAATTATTGGCGTAGACCTTTCCATTCAAGTAGCCCCACAGAATATAATTGGGAGCCGTTAAATCAGGTGATCGAAGAGGCCAATCGATATCACCACTTTTTGACATTATGCGGCTGGGAAAAATTTCAAGCGTAGCTCGGGCTGTGTGAGGGGCACTGTCCTGTTGAAACCACATGTGTTGCTGGCCTAATTGACCCAATTCAGCCACCAAGAAGTTTTTCAACATGCGACGATAGCGATCACCATTCATGGTTACAGCATTGTCATTATTATTTAGATAAAATCTTTTAACGACTCCAACACATTGTTGAGGTGTTAAATTGTAATCAATTACTCTCTACGACTACCAAATGTCTACAACACCAAAATGGCGGCCTGGAACATAATATTCACCCTGTATTACCTCTCTGCACTGCGCGCCTGACTGATGAGATGTCTGCAATTTTCCTAATATTCTAATTGACTTTCTAGAAGCCAAAGTAATGAAGAATTTACATCTGACAAACATTTCATTGGAATGTTGATGTCAGGATACTGCTAATTGAATACTCCATGTTGCGTCATGTGTTTTAAATAGGAGAATACATAATTTTTTATTTTAGTGAGTATTTATCATAACTACTTAACTGTCTCTAAGCTTTAGTACTTAATGATTCAACCCATCATACCTAGCCTTTTAAATGCCATAAGCGAATTAATACACCAGACTTTCCACATCACGTAATGCTATATGTAATTGCATGTACTTTTTGACCTTACAGAGATGAAGTTAAAGATGATTTTCAATGTCTTATGTTTGAAATTACTCTGTCATCTGCGCCCAGCTTTTAAAATACATCTTAAAGCCCATCCCTACCCTATGTGGTGTCCTCCACAGTAAATATGCTTGGTAGTTAAAAGTTAGTTGCCAGTTGTGCGGACTGATGAAATGGCCCTTCACTTGATAATCGCTGCTTCCATTAGTGGAATACATGATATATTGAAAAATCCTTTATTACCAACTCTTGGTAAAATAATATTGGGGAATTTCAGTGAAAAGGTTGTTGCAACATAACTTAATAAAGCAAGATAATTTATGAAAATATTATTTATTATTTTATGAAACATTTATAACAAAGTTCTTTTCAGCTTTTGCTGAAGGTTTATGATAAGTCGGAAGTTCAGAAAGTATCACTGAATCTTCATCTACGCAGGAGCCCGCTAAGAGGAGACTAAACATTCCTTCTAGGGAAGCCATGTCTTTTGCCAATTCCACCTCTTCCTTCAAACGGTCTTCTAATATTCTAAGAAATCTTAAAACTCCCGGGGAGAAGCTGTTGGCATTATCTTCATAAATATCTATCAGAATACTACCGACTTCTAGGAGAGTTAAAGTAAATCGCCCGTCACCTATATTTTTAATCAGAAATTTCAAAATAGCACATAGACTTTTTTCATCTCGGCCCGCAAGCGCACTGTGCAGAGCTCTTCTTCTAATCAATTCTTGAATTAAAGAAACTGTGACTTCCGGGGTTTTTGTGCACACATATGTCGCCATCACAACATCGAGGGCTTTTGAATATTGAAATTTCTTTACGTAAACATCGTGTCTAGCGCTTTTTTCTTTGGTTTGTTGAGGCACTATTTCGTCGATGTACGCTGGCACGAATTCAGATGCGGGTTTATTTTTTTTATCTTCTTCTGGCACTTTGAAATGTTCGTCCCTTCTTCTTATTGATACCAAGCCGTCAACCATTCCAACGACCAAGGTTTCATCGTTATCCGGGATTGCTAAACTTAAGATAGCATTAGGATAGTCTAAACTGTGTACAACTTTAAATGTGGTAAGGTCATATATCTTGACATGTCTATCGAGTGACCCCGATAACAGTCTCCTATTGTTACTTGCCAAATGTAAGCACGTTATAGTTTTATGATGCTGAGAAATATTTGCTAACAATTTTCCACCGGCGAAAGCGTCCCAAACTTTAATTTCAGTTCCGCCACAACTCAGGAACAGTCCTCCAGTTGGTAGGAATATTGTTGACTCAACAGGACTACCGTGATCAACAGAGAATACTGATTTCCCAGATCTGATATCGTACATCTTAACAGCGCCATCGTATCCACCTGACATCAGGATATCTGGGGTGACAGGACTGACACAGCCGGCTCTCACATAGTCGCTATGTTCTGCGAACGTTGCAATTTTCTCTTCTCCTGCTATGTCCCAAACGGCAACTGTCTTGTCATCTGAGAAACTAGCTACAGTTGTTTGTTTTTGAGTGAAAAATGTCCTATGCACCTGTGAATTTAAAAATTGATATAAATCATCTACGTTTATATTTTAAAAATTTAGGGAATGCAATGGTAACTGTATAATAATAAGAATATGTTGCAATCAATTGTATAATAATATATTTGCAAAACTAAAATAAAGAAACGTGAACTTACGGGTGCTTTGTGGCCAGTGAATAATCTCAATAAACTTTTAGATTGCACATCAAACAGTCTCACGAGATTTTCTTCCCCGCCGGCTATTACTAGCTTGCCGTCTGATCGAAAGGATCCACCGTAGGCGCATTCTCTAAACCTAGACAAATTCCTTGTTACTTGTCTTGTTATGGGATTGTAAATCTAGAAAATTAAATAATAGGAATGAATACAGAAAATTATAAGAAAACAATCAAGTAATAAAAATATTTTTTTAAACAAAAACAATTTGCAACATTAGCACATATTTGATAAACTTCTATATTGTCAGTTATTGGAGAAAAATACTAATTAAAATATGTATAGCAGGGCCATGCACTGCATACAAAATATTCTGGGAAATAAATAAATGCGAGATAATTTGCTTGTTTGTTCAATCCGCATAACAATCTTACTGAACTAAATACTTCCCAACTGAAGCTGTGTTATGTTAGTTGCATCTTTATACCTGCTGATTTTCTGCAGTTTTTAAGCAATCTGAATGGGTTTTTTACTTGCTAGACATAAAGGAAAAACAACCAAAACAAAAAGTATAAAAATGATGTGTTTTTGTGAAAACATGTTAGTTAATTTTCTTTTATGTATGGCCAACCTCACGCATCGAATAGTCACAATTATGTGGACTGTGAGAGTGCAGGTGGATAAGGTTGATTTAGAAATAAACAGATATCTTACCTGAACACGGACAGAACAAGTTACGGCAAAATAATGTGGCTCCACAGGTGAAAAATCTATGTAATCTATGGCACCAAATTCTTTAACCAGTACAGGAGCCTAGAACAAAATTTCTTAATTTAACATAGATTAATATTAACAAGCATTTCTCTTATTTTAGGGAAGTTTCGCCTCATTCACATTTTAACAGGACTGTCACATCCCTATATACCCTTATAATCATCACTAATTTTTTGCAGATATGTTGTCCACTATTTCTGGCTCCATTAATCTTGAATCATATCAATCATCCTCCATTTAAATTATTAAGTGCCACGTAACATTTCCAATGAAAACATTATATTGTTATTTTCTTGGCTAAGTCAAGGAATACATTGGTGTTGAAACAAGAACTCCATTGTGCTACATTAGCAATGTCCCATGTGATCAGCCCCCGTGATGGACCCTACAATGTGATACGAAACATAAATCAGGGAGGATGGAGACATGGCGGAATAGCCCAGAAAACACAGAAGATTCTGAACGGCCGTGAAACCTTGAGAACATTTGTAAGGTTCATCAAATAGAAGAAACTCCCGAAAAGAGAACGACTAGTAACCGTAACTCAGTTTTGTGCATCGCATTCTCAATAACTTTGAGGTTAAATCGGCGACAAAGCAATGTTTTAATAAATTATGCACATGATGATGTACAACTATAATCACTTATTTTTGTCTTAAACATTATTTGTTATTGATGTACAGAAAGCACGAAAATAAGAGTTGTACTTTCGAAAGTATTTTATAAATTAAATTAATGTAAACACGAGTCGGATGACTTACATCTAATTTTTTCCAGTAAATATTATCTGAAGTCAGAGGAATCGCAGTCTTTTGATATGATTTTAAATCGATCTTTTTAAACTGGAAAGTAGCCATTGCTAACAAAACTTTACAAACAACACGTGCAAAAAGTACATCTGTCAAACCAGTGTCAAAATTTAAGCAATAAACAAAATAGAGTTATTATCATTTGCAAATAGATGCCAGAAAGATATTCTAGATAAGAACTTTTTTATTTATGGTCTGATTTCGTAGTTTTCTGAACATGTCATATGTTTGGATATGTTCATGATATGTTCCAACATCGGTTTTGACACGAGCGTACCAGATTTGATATTATTATTTACATAATAATATCGCGAACGCATGGGGGCCATTTTGTTTTCACTAGCCGCGGTGGTCCCGATGGCGAAGGGCCGCGATGTTGACATAAAGCAAACTATTTTGAAACAAGATAGACATTCCCGTAAAGATTTATTCCATCCACGGGTAAAATCAGTCTTGGAAGCAGCTCGCCGACCACCCAGAATAAGCCGATATATCACGTTTGAGTGACGTATATAATTGCTCCAGAGTATATTAGCCCGGATAAAGATAATAACCATTAAACAGAAACAATAATGACCTAAGAGTAATGACTTCCAAATAAATTGTTCTTAAGAAAGAAACATTACGAAACGGAATAGCTCATTCGAAGGTAGAATGCGGAAAAAAAGGGATGTCTCTTTGTTCGATTTGGGTAGAAGCACGTGCAAGCAGTCACCACGAACGTAAAAAAAGAAAAAAATCCCGTTCTGAGAATCATCCTTGTAGGCTAGCAAAGTTTTCCCGCGGGAGTAGACAAAGAGAATAAAGCGCCACACTTATCAATCCTGGTACTCGATTTTCGTCTCTTCTACATCTATATATCTTGAGCGAGCCGTATTTATTAAAATTCTTTACCTTTACTCTATCACATTAATGAATCCGCCACAAATATGCCTAGGCAATCTCATTTCCACCGCATTCAGTCTGCGTTCGTTCTTTTTTCTGCTAGCTCCAGGCTAAAAACAATTTATCAAAGTAAGTACCAGCCATTCGGCGTCTAGTAAATGCAAATAATATATATCAGAATTAAAATAGACAGTAAGAATCGTGACGAGGATCACACATTAATGCAAATTTTATTGAAAATAAATTCAAGTGTCAAACAATTGAATAACGTAATAAGATGAATATGTATGTAAAGTTACGTAATAAATAATCAATTAACTTTTAAAAAACCTATATGAGACTAAATATAAGACTTTGGTAAACAATGTAATTAATATAATAATAAGTGTCATAATGTATAAAAATAAGTTAATCTTAATTAAATATAAGGGGGCGGTGTCAAACAAAAAAAATATAGGCATAGGAAAAAAGCGTGGCCTCTCACCGGTCGGACGGACCAATGGAATCGATTGCCAATCCCACAGCGGGGATTAGCAGATAAGCGAAAATACACCCTCGCTGCAAGCCTTTAAAATGGACCAAACGCCATTACAAGGAATTCTTCATAGAATTTGGGATAGCCCAGAAGAATCCGTCCAAGATACTCCTCCAAGGAGAGTCCCATCAACTAGTCTCGAACGGAAGTTCGTCACAGAATTTGGGAGAGCCCAAAAGAATACGTCAGAATAGTCTTTCAAGGAAAGCTTATCAACTAGCTTCGGATCGCGGTCTGTCACTAAATTTGAAAACAGTTCGTCACGGGAGTTGAGAGCGAGTACACTAATTGGTCATGTGAGAGAGTTGAACAAGTCCGAAGGTCTGGAGATTAGCCACGAAAAGTCAGAGAAGAGGGAGCAAATTGACCAAAAGTAGCCGTTGAACCAGCCTGAAAATAGTCTGTAACAGCCGCTCAGCTAGTCGTTGAGTCAGCCTGAAAGCAGCCGCCCAGGCAGTCGCCGAGCCAGCCTGAAAATAGTCTAGAATAACCGCCCAGCCAGCTGTCAATAATTAATAAATGTCTAATTTGTGTATCTTCCGTGTGTTTACATTCACCTGTATCTTCCTATAACCATAGTATTAATGAAAGCGTGATAACCGATGGATGGGTCGCGAAGCGAACAATATATTAGAGGGCGGGGTGCCGTTCTAACGAGCGATCAGGAGTATGATACATGTTCGTTTAATCATGGATTAATCGAATTATAACTCCCTAGAACCCCGACTTTATGTCAATGTAGGGAAAGATAGAAAGCAGTAGAGGCGTGGGTAGAATGGGAACAGAGGCGTATCTTGGCTGGCTTAGAAAGTAGCTCAATGTAAAAAATATTTTCTCTTATCTACATGTAAACAATGAAACTAACTAGAGCTTGCAAAAAGTGTATTAATTTTACATGCTATAATAAAGTTTCTCAACAAACTTTTTTTTTAAATCACTTATACTATTTCTCTGTCCGTGGTCCGTGACATCTATCAGTATATATCTTATCTATGCATCTGTCTACGCGTCTATGGTAAAATCTGACAGTTCTTTTTACGATGGCACGTGTTGACGTCAGTTGACATTCATCATAATACTGAGAGATATTTTTCCAATTTTTGGTAGTGTTAATGTTCTGATAACAAACAAAAATGGGAAAGTTAAATGTCACTATCTTGCGTTATTTATCGAAGGAAGATTTTAGAGTCTTAACAGCGGTATGTCCGTTTCCGATCAACCATGCATTAAAGATTTATTTTCAGTGATTACTCAAGTCTTCCTTAATGTTATAGATTGAGATGGGCATGAAAAATCACGAGCTTGTGCCGGGTGCTCTTGCTGCTTCTATTGCAAATCTACGACACGGTGGAGTCCACAAACTTCTCAAGGAGTTGTGTAAACAGAAGTTGTTGAGTTATGAGCGAGGAAAACATTGTAAGATGCATATTTCCATGTCTTCGATTTGTGTAAAATCATGTGTATGTGTAAAATGGTTATGAATGCATTTAATTTCATTCTTAAATTTACTTTTCTCATTAAACCAACTTCATAAATTCTTTCAGATGATGGATTCAGATTAACAAATTCTGGCTATGATTATTTGGCATTAAAGGCACTAGCTATGCGCAATGTCGTGGCTTCTTTTGGAAATCAAATAGGAGTTGGCAAAGAATCAAACATTTACATAATAGCTGATGAAGATGGAAACCCTATTTGCCTGAAGCTTCACAGGTAAAATATTACTTTTCATTGTAAACAATCAATTCAGTTTAAAACTATGATTGTTAAATTTTTTTGTGATAACAATTTTTATTTATTTTTTATCATTTAATAAAATATATACGGGCATTCCATACACTTAACATTTCTTCTTCTTTTAAACAGGCAATCCATCCTTCAAGAGTGATTTGTGCCATTAATCAAGTTAGAAAATTATTTCATAGAAAGAAGTACTACAATATTATAGAATAGGAAATATTACGTTACATTGTCGTTCAAGAAATTTGCTATTATATAGCTTAAATGGGGTGAGTTAAGGGAAAGAAGATGACACAAGTTAACCGGGAATTGAAAATTACCATTGACAAGATTACTGTAAAAAAAAACCTGTGATCCACAATGGACAGGCAAAAAAGACATGGTCAAGGGTTTCCTCCTCGGCACCACACTCACACATTGGGGAGTCTATTATGTTCAATCTGTATAAATGTGAGGCTACCTGGCAATGCCCAATTCTCATTCTAGAGATATTTGATATTGTTATTTTAGAGACTTTCCTGTTGGAGAATCAAGGGGTGCGGGGAATAGATCTTTTGATTATTTTAAGCCGACTATCCTTGTGATTGTTTGGATCCATCCATTGTGCAGACCAGATAGAATTCATACGTTTTTTTACCATATTAAGTCGGTCATACATCAGGATATGGAATTGATGGGGAAAAACTCCGGAAAGAGTAGCCTTCTTGGCCATTTTATCAACACATTCATTTCCATGAATTCCCTTATGTGCAGGAATCCAAACGAATGACACCTGTTTATTGTTGCTGTACAAATTAAATAGACATCTTCTGATGAAACACATTATCTCTTAACGTTTAATAGTTAATTCAGTTACAACATCATTTGAACCGTAAGGTATTACTTTTTATGTAAATATTGCTAGAGAGAATGGTTACAAAAGAGAGAGGCAAGGCTAAAACTTGCATTCAAACTGCCAGAAAATAAGTTGTATCATAATAATATGTGTTATTATGATCATTCAAATTAATCAATTGAAAATTAAATAATTTATTGAAGTATCTACATAAGCTAGTACAATTTCTTAAGGATGGTTACTTCAATTTTATTTAAATCATGTATATTTCTTTATATAACCAAAAAATGCAGAAGTACCTGCTTTCCTGAGTGATGTCCATCAATGATGTTCCATATTCAAAGTTATTGTGACAATTTTGTTTTCTTGTTTCTAATTAAAATGATTGATTCAAATATACTCTGTTGCCATTTTATTATAATTTTTTTCATTATTACATAGGAGTTCACTCTATTTAAAGACCAAATACTCAATAGATATTGAATTCAATACAACAAAATGATGCATAAAATATTTTCTGTAAATAGGACAACATTTTTTTTCATTAAGATCAGTGTAAAACAGTCTAATTTCATATTGTACCCAAAGTCTGTGTGAAAAGATATACCATACCTATTACAGGGTTTGTTCCCCAAGAAATAGCAGATTAATATTCAAAAGGTGGAAAATGCATCTAATTCTAAATATCAATTGAATGGTTCGACTTAATAATGGTCTATGTGGTTTTTTAAACATTAGAGGAGACAATAAAAGTCATCGCTAAATTAGGGAAACACCTTTTTTGTCCGAAAGTAACATAAACTTGTTATTCCGTCAAACTCTTATGGCAGAGACATTACTTATGTCATTGTGATCAGTTTTTAATTTATTAATGCGATCAATGTCACAGGTCAAAAGTTTAACATTCACACTACCTTCCATTATAATTATTCACATAACAAAAAAACACAAAGGAACTAAAACAAAGAGCCAATGTGCGAATGTAACAATCAACACAACTGCGACATAGACCGTTGTTCCAATTATAGAACACACGATTCCAGTAAAGTGGCATAGCAATGACATCTGTATGAATTTACTTAAGGAACATGTAACGGAAGCTACATAGAACTTTATCCAGTCAAAAACCCGATTTCGCAAAATTTGTTACATATACCATTATTTTGCCAAACCCTTCAATTATTGTTTCTTTTTAGTTATTCTTAATTATGAATCTAATTTGTTGTGTATTTTTAGATTGGGCCGAACCTGTTTCCGCAATGTAAAGAACAAGCGCGAGTACCACCAACACCGCAATAAGGCCTCCTGGCTCTATCTTTCCAGAATATCAGCAACCAAGGAATTTGCTTACATGAAAGCCCTGTATGAGAGAGGATTCCCCGTTCCAAAACCAATTGATTACAATAGGCATTGTGTAGTAATGGAATTAGTCAAAGGTGGTCCACTGTAAGACACCATTTTATATTTCTTATTGCTGATAGAACTTTGTAGAAACTATTTCTCTATTTTTGTTTAGTATTTTCAGGGCTGGTTCTAATCTTTGTTAAATGTACAATTTGTTACTGTAAAACAGTAAAGAGATGACTGTCGGTCAAGGAATTCTAAATAGACAATGGTTGAAATAAAAGTCAGGTTGTAAGTAGATAGTTGCATGTCGGCTTGACAGAGACAACCTCTGCTGACCTGCCAGAGAGGCTTTTATTGATCTTATGGTATGATATGGTATTTTGTTAAATATTACATCACCATTTCAAAACTAAACAATTTTGGGCGATCTGTATGAGAAAGGAATCATATTTTTCAAATGGTTTCAGGCATCAATTGGGAAAGGGCTAAGTTATCTAAATAACAATTATTCAATTCTGAAAATATTATTCATATATTTAGAGACCATACTTAAAGACTGAGAAAAGTGCTGATGGATCCCACCAAATTGCAGGAAATGAAATATTATATACAGTAAAACTCCGTTAATTTATATACCCATATTACATATTTTCATTCGTACTTATTTCAAAAATTTTAGCCTCAAAAATAATATTTCTTATTAATTTCTACTGATAATCTGAAACCTGATTATTTATTGTTAGTAAGCATTTTTTATACCTGAAAAAATTTATTTATTCACATAATTCGCATATATTTCTAAATCCAAACTCGCACATTTGTAACCTGCACCTCTTTGTGAACATCTGTAGCTCCGCCCATTAGCCAATAACGACCTCATTCCTTATCACAATAATGGCACGCTCAGAACTCATTTTGGCAGGACATACATATATGTATACCAAAGTCTAGTGCATTTTATAAGATTTGTTATTATTTTGACTGTGATTATCAGCGCGTTGCGAATTATGTATTTCTACTCGCCTTTGTACTCCTTTATAAAAATAATTTGAACCTTTTAAATTAAATTAAATAAATGATATTATTTATAAATTAGTTCTATTGAATTTACATATGGTTTTTATGTTTATGAAACGTTTCTATTTCTGTAACGTACTAAAGAAATTGAATGACTTGCCCAATTTTAATAAAAAAGATGAGTTTGATCGCCATTCAAATTAATATCTGTTATTTTGTTGCATCAAGTAACGTGAATCGCTACAAGAAGCCTGTTTTTAATATTGAGCTCACCACGTCACCACATACCTTTCTTATTCAGGAGAAATTGGTTGTTGGATAAACACTTAGTTACATAAGATGCTGAAATAATGGACAGTCACCATGTTTCAGTATGAAAATTGCGATGTCAAAAACAGCATCGCACGCAAAAATGCGGACGAAATAAACTAATGCGTATTTTTAAAATTTCTTTTTAATGTTGCCTTCAATAAAATTTGTTCTCATTATTCGTAATTTGGATTTTATTTTTTAAATTTCGATCCTGTGAGTTACGAATTAACGGAGTTTTACTGTATAAATTATTCGCTGAACTTTATTGCCTTAAGAAATAATCATACAGCCACACAATAGGGCAATATATTATGTAACAAATATTTAACAATTCAAAAGCCTTATATTCAATAAAGTGTTACATTATAAACTATATACACAATATAAGGGAGGTCTGGTAAATGTATCTTACCCTTTTATGACTGTCCGGCATCAAAAATTCTTGTTCAGAGAGGATGCTTATAGCATAATTGGTCCGTTATGAATTAATTTACAGCAAGGAATAATTTGATTGAAACAATTGTTAATATTTATACTAAGACAAGGGTTTATTGAAATGAGAGTAAACATGTGTAGGATAAGATTATACTATTAAGACAATAACATAATTTTGAAGTTGCACTAATTTGTTGTGTAAATAATAAATCCATTTGCCAGTCATTTTATTACTGAAGCTAAGTGGGTAAAACAGTTTGAATATTTTATAATGAAAATGCGGTTGGTATACATTAGGTCTGTGGTATTGGATAGGACCCACTGTGGTACGAGGGGGTTTCGGCTTTCTAGGCAGCGATGGTCATGAGCCAGGCGGGTGATCCTCCTTTTGACTACGGCCGACGGGGATTTCGTTGTGTCGCTGGCGTATATATATACAGTGGTCCTTGATTTACGAGTGTCCTAACTAATGAGTTTTTTGAGATACGAGCTGCCACAGCCGATTTTTTGCTTTGAGTTGAGGTCTAAAATTTGGCTAAATAAACAAGCTAGCTTCAGTTACTCCACCGCTAGTAAACACTGCAACATCTACCCAGCATTCCGTGTCTTGTTCACTTTAAGCGGTTACACAGTAGAAGGATCAGTGTTGTGCTTGCAGTTATTTTGTTTTAACAACCATAGGTCCAAAGAAAGTGAGTGCGAAGGACAGTGCTGAGATGAAGAAGCGGATGATGTGCATTGAATTAAAGAAATTATTGAAAAACATGACCAAGGTGCGTGCATGTAGTCGATTTGGCGAAGCAGTACGAGCGTAGCTCTTCTATGATCTGCACCATACTGAAGCAGGAGTCTATAAAAGCTATAACACCAGCCAAGAGCGTTAAAATAATTTCTAAATAGCGGACATCTATCCATGAAAATGTGGCGTGGTTGAAGGAGAAGCAATACAATATTTGTTATTTATAAGTACATTTTTCTTATTTAAAAACATGTGACCAAAAAAAAGTGTTTTTTTTTGGGGGCCCGTAGTGGGTTAATGGGACTTCAGTTCTTTTCAATTGGGGAAATTAATTTGACATACAAGTAATTTGAGTTACGAGATCCGTCACAGAACGAATTAAACTCGAAAGTCAATGCACCACTATATATATATGAGTAGATCGACGCTCACCCCAAAGTGGTAGTAGTCGCATAATTATTCCGATGAGCATACCGTTACATATGCTTCTATGTGGGCTTACACTCGGCTAGACGCGGCAACTGGCTAACGTGATTCTTTGACGTTTAATGTACAGTCCAGGCTACTTGACACAGCTACAGCGTGAAAGCTCCAACCCAGCAGTCTATACTCTTGTATGATAATATGCTAATGTTGGATTCTGCGTGTGAGATTACATTTGTATGAGTGATATTTACAGGAACAGGACGCGTGCTGAACAATAATAGAGAAGTGTGTTGGATGGTTTAGATTGAGTGTTATAACATAACAAAGTTACATGAAATGTACTGTTAGTTAGAAATAAAGTAATAAAAATTATGAAATATTTGCTTTGAATTATTTCATTATCTTATTTGACTATAGTGAATTAATATTTATTGTTATAGGACTCACATATCCTCTGTTCCCGATGTGGAATCACTGTACGATGACCTGATGAATCTGATTGTGAGATTCGGAGACTGCGGGGTCATACACGGTGACTTCAATGAATTCAATATCATGATTGATGAGGAAGGAAAACCTATTATAATTGATTTTCCACAAATGGTATCCACATCTCACCCAAATGCCGAGGTGTAAGTTATTTATTCATTATATTACTATGTTCTACATAAACAAAAAAAAAATTCAATTGCTGTATTCATAAAATCAATTTACCAAGCACGTAAAGGACTTGAACTTTATTATAAAAAGAGTTACATAAAGCAGCAATATACTCCATAAAAGTACATAAAAGATTAAGTGGATGTTCTACAAATGGTAAAGATCAGATCAATAAATAAAAAGTTATAATTTTTTTTAAATATGTAGTTTTTTTGAAATCGTTTTGATAATTAAAATTAGATATGTCACTTAGAAGGATGCATAGAACAATATTATCTTTCGAAAAAATATAGCCATTACCTTTAATCTGATCTACTTTGATCTGATGCAGCTATTGAAACTTTTAGCATAGATACATATATATTATTTAAAATAATAAAAAAAATTAAACATCGCATAGCCGGAAGAAAATATTACCTTTTTGAAACTCTTTCATTAATCTGCGTTCTAGTTAATCGTCTGTAAGGTGTTGGGAATACCGTCGCTTCCAATGAAGTATACCCTTAATCAATCCTTGGTAGGTCGAATAGTAAAACACGTACAAGTGCCAATTACAATGATTATTCAGATAACAATACTGGTGATAATTACAATAGTATTATAAATATGAATTAAATATATTAATTATAAAGATATACATATAAAATCAATTCTATCGAAAAACATTGTAGTTGCGCCACCGGGATTCGAACCTGGATCTCTTTCCTAACCGAGGAAGGTGCTTTATCCAACTAAGCTACAGCGACAATATTTTTAGCGACAATTTTCGACCCTATATGTTACCTTTTTGATATTAATACATTTAATCGTTCCATCATTTGACAGAGCCATCTACCTTATTTTTACAGAATCTCAAATACCTTTGAGTAAACTGATAGCAGACGCCAGAATTATCAATTCATTTTTATTAAATTTTGGAAACATTGACTCTGTCAAATGATGGAACGATTAAATGTATTAATTATTTATTATATAGGGTCGAAAATTGTCGCTAAAAATATTGTCACTGTAGCTTAGTTGGATAAAGCACCTTCCCCGGTTAGGAAAGAGATCCAGGTTCGAATCCCGGTGGCGCAACAACAATATTTTTCGATAGAATTGATTTTATATGTATATCTTTATAATTAATATATTTAATTCATATTTAAAATATCACAGACCTATGTTCTGAATAATTACAACTTCACAATAAGAATGTGTTCTCCTAAACAATAGTATTAAGCTTATTTTACTGATTCGCAAGCAATGGAAAAAGAGCCTGAGCTTTGCGTGCGAACGTGCAAACATTCAAGGACAACACACCCTCTAATTTGGGTAGAATGCTACCAACAAGTGTAATCCACAGTGACATAAAATGTAGATTTAAAACCGGGTGGACCGTTTGGAGTTTATGCTTTCTTTGCACGCAAATAAAATTGTACAGCTGTCCCCCATTATAGTTATAAATACAAGTTGTCGAGTTAAATTGTTAGTTTAATAATGCCCTTACAAGGCGAAACGTATTTCAAGTAATAAAACAAGTAGAATCAAAAAACAAGTGTTTTATTTTCACATGTGTGATTATGGAGTTCTACAAACTTACTTGGAAACAGTAAAAACGTTTTTTAACTTAACTCAAGCTAACAATTTGAAACTTTACAAACTCTTTAGAAAACCAGTACCATAATTATGCTGAAATTAGAAATCTGAGAATACTTACAATATGTTACTGTTAAATAATATATTTTTGTAAATACTATTTGCCAGGACAATTTCTGGTAGAGCTACATATCAGTAAATGAATAGACATGAAATAAAGTGTACATATAGTAGAGGGGTTTGAAACATTAGTAGTGAGACGAAGGGCATTCCGCGCACATTTTTGGTGGAAACATAAATTCGATATATATTATAACACATTTATGCAACAGTAAAATTATTTACTCTTCGAAAATTAAATCTTTGTGTAAACAAGATGTATTTTTTACATTAATGCATATTATATTGTTAGCGTTTAAATATTTTCGTTCCAATCTAGTCATATTTTTTTTTAAATTCGCGGATCTATTTGATTGCGTAAGTTATAAGATTTGTTTTTTGGATTTAAATATTTGCTCCATTATTTAGTATTATTCATTTTTCTATTGGTTATGTCAAATCTGGCATCCATGCAGAACAGTTTAACATCATTGTGAAATCCTTCAACCTTAATAGCTACTGATGCCGATGAAGCGTATGTTAATATATTGTCTATGTAACCATTCAGTGGAAAATCTTCCATTTTATAAATCCCAGCTTTAATTGGACATGAAATACTGAAAATTTTAGAATGTTTTTAACAAAATTAAATTTATTAAATAATATTGAAAAGTGCAACGATTTCGTATTATTTGTTGTGGTATTCTTACCTTGGATTTATCTTATCAAGTATTTCGTTAAAATTAGCCACCATTTGCATGTAAATGGTGCAGCCATCATCTGTTTTCAATTTGTCTAAATATATTTCACATGAATCTATGTTGTGAATGTCTTTACATTTGTAAATTTCCATCTGAAAACATAACTTCTTTTATTTAATACTACCGATCTGTGCCTGGGATTCAGATGTAGTTATTATTTAAAATAGGGGGTGAGGGATGCCTTAATTCTGCACAACCCTAAAGAATAAGAATGGATGCAAAATTTGCTTAACGTATGTGGAGGGTGAGATATCTCCAAAGAATGAGGTGAGGTGATAATAGATTTGTGTGTGGGCAAAATTTGGAATTCAATATAAAACACATTTATATTGAGTGGTGGGAAATCGTACTTATGTTTTGTTATAAATTTGATCCACTAACAATTCCAATAAAAAATGGTACCTTATATTTCCAACCGTCGGGTAAATCTTGTTTAATGTCGAAAATTCCACTCAAGAAATACTGGCCTTCATTTTTTTGCAATACTTCAGAATCCTTCAGAACCATTGATAAATTGTTTTCACGAGAACACTGCATAAACTTCTTTAGTAAAATCTTTTGTTTCACGTAACCATTAGCCGTAAAAAAGAAAAATAAGATCCAAAATATAAAAGCTATAGTTCCCATTGTAAAAAATGGAATAATCTGATTTCAGTGAAATACGTATTACGTTGTCTGTTAAAAACATAAAATGATGATCATTGTTAGATCCAAATAGTAGATGATATTTCATGTCTGTCATTTCAATACATAATTGGGGAGATATACCATTATTTTGTCATTAATGATGTAAATAATTTTTGTGAATTGTTAACCTACATTCAAATATGTACATACATGAATAAATCTTTAATTGTAAAAACCTATTTACAAAAAAATTATAGGTCTTATTGAATACATTATTAAATTATTCTTTCTTTCAATTAGATATTTTGACCGAGACGTGACATGTGTTCGAGACTTTTTCAAGAAAAGATTTGGATATGAAAGTCATTTGTTCCCGGTATTTGGTGATTTAGACAAAGATGATGCAATGGATAAGGAAATTGCTTGCTCTGGATATGGATTCACAGGAGAAATGAATGAGGATTTGATTCGGGTAATAATATTATTTTTAACCAAAATGACACCTTTTTTTTTTCTTCGAAACAAGAGCAAACATAAATGCCTCAACATTACCAAAATTTGATTGTAAAACGTAATCCGATGGACACATCAGTTGATATCGTATATTTTCAGGAATATGGTTTCATTACGACTAGTTGCTTTGCTGAACAAACTGAGGATAGTGATTCAGAATCTGAATCAGGAACAGACTACAACTCTAGTGTAAAAGGTTGTGAAAGTACACAACTTTCTGAAAAGGAAATTGAAGAACTGCGACTAGAGGTTTGTTTTTTTTTTTTTAAATAATTTTGTTAGAAAGTCATTCCCACCAAATAAAATATTGAATCTTGGATATCCAAATGGATGTTTTGCTTCATTAAACTTATTATTGCATGACTTTTGTTTCGATTAGAATTTACATTTTATTCAACATAATATTATTTGATTCAAATGTTGAATATGTATGGAATGAATCATATATAAAAATATTCAAAATACTACTAAAGCATTTTGGCGTACTGTTTAAATATATTTTGTTTAGGAAGCAAATTTTTTAATTTTCACATCAAACTGTTTGTGCATTTGGATTGTGAAATATTAGAATTTTTTTGAATTAGGTAGTGAGTTCTTCATTTAGAATGTATTTTTTAAAATTATTTTTCCTGTTCACTGACCTTGTGAAATTTTTTTGACAGTTTTTTTTCATTTTTATGACTATTTACTACAAATCAATTGCTACAACCATAAAGTCATTGCTTTAAATATCTAACCTAACCTAGCCACAAAGTCAAATATGTATTACTAACATTTATTTGAACCACAAAACTACTTATAATTGTCCTATACTTATGGTCACCCATAATTTAAACTTTATTTTACAACATTTAGTTCCTAGAAATCACCGTAAACACAAGTAACTATGTATGCATTTGTTACAGCTGGAAAACACCTTGAAATGCGATGAAGAATCACTGAAAAAAGTGTCAACTAATCCAAATCCAAACGAAGAATTAAAATTACAAAATAGTAAAGATTTAGTAACACCGAGTCAGGACAATGCAACTGAAATTCCAAAACAAAAAAGTGATGACCAACCGAAACTGAATAAAATACAAAATCTGCGTACGCTTGAATATGTTAACAGTATCACTAATGTTTGTACCGCACAAGAATCTTTAACCAAAATAGTTTCCGAAAGGGAAAATGATAATAGTGATTCAAAAATTGAGCAAATGGCGGAAGATGTCCATCTGTCTAAGATTGATAAAAGCTCTCAAAAGTACAGATTGGCAATGGTTGAGAAAGCTTTGTCCGATGTACGCTCCATGAGGTCCTTCTCCACAGTATCAACTATTGCCCCCGATGTGATTAAGGATAAAGTTAGAAAAAATTTAGATTATAAACAAAAGAGAGTAGAACGTAAACACTGCGTGGCGAAAGGTGAAGCGAGCGCTGCCACACGATCTAAGCGAGAAAATAAAGATACCATCAAGCACAGCAAAGGGATTTGGGGATGGGACGAATGAATTATACACCATACGAGAGCTAAAGTGCTGGACTTCAATATCAGCATATTGACAAATTATAAAGGAGACATTTTAGAATGTGTTTTTTATTTTTACATATTGTAGACTCTCGATTATCCAGAATGGATGGTAAAAATCCCGGTTAATCCAAAAAAGTTAAAAAAATGTTCAACAATATACAAAGATCACACACTCCGCACGCCTATTGACGTATGTGTGGATGTACTTACCAAAAAAAGGCGCACGCATGTGCGTTTGAACAGCGCAAAATATTATCGCAGGGTTGTCAAATAATTTTCACTATACAATACATTATTTAGCACAATTATTTGTAAAATAAAAATCTATTCATCACCATAATTCAATGTTCAGGTTGGCCACAAAATATACATTTTAACAAAATAAGTCAACAATAAAATATGGAATCATTTAGAGAAGTAAGAAAATATTGGTTTGTTCTTTGCCCTTTGCTGTTTTATGACAAATTCTACTTCAAATATTTCTCAACAAGAGTTCTGTCATCTTTCTGTTCAAGATAGTTAACCAAGAAGCGTTAAAATTGCCCTGCAACTTTAATTTGTAATAAAAATAAATATTTTACTTTGGCTGCGTAAATAAAAATAAACTATGACACCCCTGACAGCAAACTCCGCTGCCTTCTTAATTTACCACGCTGCGATCTATTGTATTATACACAAGTGATAATTATTGGCAACTTACTGGACGCAACTAATGCTCATGAAACAAAAAAATGAATGTTTTGAGAGATCACTCTTCGGATACCACGGACAGCTGACATATTCAACTTTAAAACACGTGTTTAGTAGCTGTTATGAACAATGTGGAACATTTAAAAAAAAAAATTCAAAAATAATTCCTGGTTAATCCACATCCCGGTTCATCCTATCCCTGATAATCGGGAGTCTACTGTACTTACATATTTGCAAATAAAATATTTTCATCAATTTGCATTGATCATCTTGTCTGACTATTTCTTATCTATGTTGTCTGACTATATGTGTTGAACAATTGGTCAATGTGCGGATAGATCCCCAGGTGCTTCTGCCATGGACATGTATGTACAAAACAGTAATAAATGTAATCCTTAAAAAAAAATTTTTTTTTTAAAACCTCATGTCTCATCACCTTTGCAACCCATTGTCAACTACACGCGTTATTTGAAAGATGACATTTCTGTGGTCATATTAATGAAATTTTGTTGTGGTCAGTGAGCCGATGCTGTAGATGATTCAACCTGCAGAAATTTAGAAAGGTAAAAAGGTAGTCAAAAATGCACCTTGCACCAAATGGTCTATCACCACAGACATTGGCCGTAAAAAAAATTATGAACTGAATTTCTGCAATTGTCACTGATTAAGATATCGTATTCACTTAAGGTTTTAAATGAAAAAAAAATTGTCTCCATATTATTTAATTTTTTAATTTCGTTATGTATATCCTGTATGCTTATGCTTTTATTAACATTCTACTTCGCGGCCATAATAGCCGCCCGCAAGGTCCAGCTGCAAGTAATCGGTGTCAGCGGATTTCTTTCCTGCTGATATATGTATATATATATTACGCTACTTATCCATTGTTTTCTATGTTGCATCCTATGTTAGTGTATTTTCTAAAGAAATCCGCTAGATAACAGTACAGATTACCAAAAAGTAATTCACAATCTCTCCGCATTATGCAATAGAAGTCACTGAAAAGCTTTTTTGCGACACTTTTCACATTGTGCGATAGATGTCACTGAGAAGTTTTTGTGACATATATTCGGCTCCGGGTCGTGGAGAGGTTGTTTTTTTTTATATATTCCATGCATTTACATTACAGTATGAAAATATCTGTCCGAAGTCTAGCATTGCAGTTCAAAACATTTTACATCAAATATTATATTCATTTGAGATTTTAAGTAAAAAAAATTACCTGTCTACCATTATATCTTTTTCATAATTTCGTTATATAAATTCATTTTTGTATGAAAAAACTTTCGATATACGTCATTTTTCAGTATAACGGGGTTCGTTTTAATGGGGTAAATATAGACAAAGTACACTGAATGGCACATTGTTAAAGTAATATCATAAGGGATTTCCGCATTGAAATATAGATTCGGCGTAAACCCGGAAAAAATAAATCAATTTTTAATTGCTATAAATATGTATGTATATTGGGAGAAAAAATAATACAAAGATTATTGCTGCTTTTTGAACTCCAGTATCCTGTGATTAATATTGGATAATACTATACTTTATTTTTGTGCCTTTTTTTTTAATTTGAAATATTTTTTTATTGAAAAACACCTGACCTTGGAATTCTTTTGTGGAAATCTGAGGTTCCCGGAACCCATTTTGAGAAACCCTGCTCTAGAGTATCATTGGAGAACCAGTGGGATTTTTTTATATAAAGTCACAGGAAGCCATATGAACTAAATTGAGGATTTGATGCAAAACACTGACCTAAGGTCATATCTATTTCAATAACTCTTAATGAATGCCGGCCCACATCCATTTAATTTTTTTATGTTTCAGTGCAGTATTTTTATTATGAGGATTAAATTGAAATTTAAAATTTTGTAATTGGGTATTTTTAACATTGTATATATTGTAATTACAATTAAATTATAGAATAAAATATTGCTAATTCTACAAATGATAGATGTATTAAAACATACTATGTTTAAGAGGGAAATTATTTTTCATATTTAAAAAGGGGGTGGTCATCATTAACTGCAAAAAAAGGATTAGAAGAATAGAGAAAGTTAATAATAAGTAAATTATTCTATGTACACTTATATTTTCAATATGTAATTGTTGTTTATTTCTTTGATAAACATTTTACTTTAGATTTGGATATTGTATAATTTACTTCCATCTTTAAATCTTTAGGAAGTGCCAGAGGTGTAACCAAGGGGGGGCATATGTCCCCGGGCGCCAAAACTGGATATTGGTTCTCTTTTCAGGTTTATTAGTTTTGAAGACATTAGTCGAGGTAATGCAGCAGACACCAATGGCCGCTGAATGGCCATTATTTCTGCACATTTCCGTTAACAACAGCAATCGATAAATTTATCTAAAATAATTTTGTACTTAACCACTTGAATTTTATTTCTTGATGCAGATCCTTTACGGAGTTACCACTTATTTTTCAAACTTCGCCCAGATCTCTGATTTTATATTTGTTTCATTGGTCATCCTAAGATGCTTGTTTAAAATCTTCACTGCGAACTCGAGTTCCCATTACATGTTACCAGTGTACATATATTAATTACAAGTGTGCAATTGATGCAAAACAGGATGAAGGTCGGTGAGTCAATTGAACCAGTCGTTAGATTGAGTTGATTCATTATGAGATGGCCGGCACTCTGATACTTGTTATGAAAAAAAACTGAATCCAAGTGGTTCAAAGGTGCTTGTTGGTCCAGCAGAAAGACACACCCCTGGTGAGTAAGTTTTCAAGGTTCGTCCCGGGAGACTACCAATAAGTCCTAATTTCATAACTTATATAGGTGTCCCAATAAGAGTCTTTTTTAATTTTTGAATTAAACACATTTGTTCGAAAAATGATAATATTTTTATTTTGTTGTAAAGTACAAATGTTTCGATTATGTATGGTGTGAAATGTCAGACAAAAGTGCGCCACGGCTTTCCTTGCATACTTTTGTTCTTTTGATGAAATTTAAGATAACATTGTTGCATAATCGAGGTGTTATTGTGGCAATAACACATTGGATCTCCGCATTAAGCTTTCTGATTGTTTATGGCTTATTGGCATACTCCAAAAATCCCCAAAGAAAAAGTCGCATGGTGTTAAATCATACGATCTTGGTGGCCAATTCTGATGCGCATTTCTTGAAATTACACAACCAAGAAATTTTTCATGCAGCAACTCAATGGTTTTAAGTTGTTCTTTCGTGTATCGTTCCATATTTACTAATCGCAAGGTTGACAAATAAAAATGGCGCGAAATTTTAAAAAGGTGCTCTTATTGGAACACCTTTACATGTATAATTGTAACTATTGTGTATATTAGGTATTTACTAGGCTTATACTAGTTTATACAAAGCATTTAAAAAAAGTCGTAGTTATATGATTATTTTGATTAGTTGAAATATTTTATTGAATAGAAAAAAATAAAAGGTCGAACTTTGAGAGGCCAGACAATAATTAGTCAATTTCGAAGTTTAACATGATGCTGTAAAAATCTCATACAATAATATTTTTCGTAATAGTATAGAATTTGTACATACTCCTTGAATATATTCATAGTCAGGTATTGAACCACCCACAAAATATTGTGGACTAGGTCTGTTATACTTGATATATAAATGTTTAACTACAAAATTGTCGCTTCAAATAACGACGCAATCATTACAATAGAAAACAAATATGTGTGGCTAAAAAACTTTATCCGAAAACTTATTTCTAATAAATCCTTTAATTTTTACAGGCGGTCATAAAGCAATGTTTGTTCGTAAATTTAAATAATAAAAAATATATTTAAGTGAGGAGTTTTTAATAAATTAAAGTATCTATGATTAAAGTACTCTCAATTGTAACTTTTTTTAATGTTACCTGTTATTAAAAAAATGCGAAAGATAATTATGTTTTGACGGGATTACGTTTTCAATGAGATATCGCGGTATATAATTTTACTGCTATTTAAGCGTCAAATTATTTTTCTCAATGCAGGCGCGTATTCATATTATTTGTTTTCACAAAAATACGTAGATAATTATTGAAAATTAATATTATTTTTAAATAGTTTTCCGTCGTTTTTATCGTTTCGAAATTTAAAATAGTCAATTGGCATGTTGTGTACCTAAGCTCATGTAATTTAAACAAATAGAATACAAAATTGCAGATATATATATAAATTAAAGAATATAATTTTCTTCGCGTGCGTATATTCACGTAAGTATATATATTTTGTACTATTAGTATATCAAATTAATGACTGAATTTGACCGCTGGCGCTGTGGCCCGACCGCTTGGCGCGGCTATTTTGACATGATGCAACGTTTGGTGGGCAAGTTAGCGGCAGCCGTTTTCTTATTAAAATAAATTCGCTGCACGTAAAGATCTGGATGCCTTGATTCTATCTATAAAATATTTTGAAATACGTATCCTGGCACGGTCTAATACCAAGTGCATATTTTTAGCTCAATGAATCATAAATATTTTATATGGTAAATGCTTGCCGGTTTAACGGTAAGATACTCGCTCGGTGATCAAATGGTCGGGGTTTCAAGCCTCGTCTGGAATACCAGCAAGTTTTTTCAAGCTATTTTAATAGCACGCCTCAGAACCGTTCCTAACCGACGAGTAAGTAAGACAAAGCCTTTTGGCGGCAATTTCTTTTATCGGCAAAATTTAAGATAAAAGTAAACCAACAAAGAAATCTGAAACACTTCTTTATTATATTAAGATTGAAAACTTCCAAACCCAAATCATATATTGTAACTCAAAACAATGAGCTTAATGTTGATTATGTCGTCGAGAGTTTAACAGTTTACAAAAATTCAATATTTTGTATTAATTAGAAATAAAAGGGCGTCATTTTTTAGCTTGCCTAGGGGTGCACAGTGTTATGGGGCGGCATTGTGCCCTGGCACAAGCGCTTAGCTCAGTTTGAAAATCATATGAATATTGATGTGACTTAAATGTTGAATATATCGAAGAATAACGACATTAATTTTGGAAAAAATCTCGACCCCGTTTTTCACGATAGATTGATGTGAAACATTCCGCTAGTGTTACACAAAGAACAAACGTGGTCTACGAATACGAAAGAAGGAAAAGAACAGCTGGAGGTGAACTCGATATTTTTTAGGTTGATGTCGTTTTAGGGCCCGTGCACTGAAGACGGCGTCTTTAACTCGTTAGCGACGATAAAAGAAGTATAGAAAACTAGCGTACGTTTTATGAAATTGTATTATTTTTGTATTCGTTTTTTTTCATATCTCGCAGAGTTTTTTTCATATAATTTCAGGAGTCGTATCATATGCAGTTTGTTTTATCCACATTGAACTACAAACAGCGAAATCATTGGCGATAAAACTTTTGACTGTTATGCAGGGTGCATGGCAGTGTAATGTCACTTCCGTAACAAGATTTCGTTTCATTTGTCGGTTTTCGATTATTTACTCTACCTCTACGTAGAATGTCGGCCGATAGTGGCCACTGGATGGCCAGGGCTTCCATAGAATCTATATTTCAATGCTGAAATCCCTTATCATATTGTTTTAACAATAGTGCATTGTGCATCATTGTTATATTGCTTTAGATGAAATATCGCCGATTGCTTTTTTGGTAGTGCATTCTGTATTGCCATCCCTGGAATTGTACAAGCGGTGTTCTTACGTATCAACTTTGAAATATATATGTCCACTTAAAGACATTCTTGAAAAAACAGATCATGTTTACATGATTATTGAACAAACGTAAACATTACGAACGAACGAAAACATTTATTTGCGTCGCGTCGCATTTGACAGTGCGACCATAGATAAGACAGATGCTCAATATACTTGCCAGTCGTATAAATTCGTACGATTTCGCTAATGTATGTTTTTTTTTACTCGTAATAAAGATAATGTACACTTAATTTCATTTTTCTTACTGGCAATGACACTTACATGTACGGATTTCTTTTCTTATCTATTGTAAGGATTCAATAACATATCCAGATAATTAGATAAAACATGAGGAAACCCAATATTAGTATGGCGCATAGCAGACACCCTCTTCCTGTCCAGCCCATCCCCTCCTCGCCGATATAAACGTGATATTTCCAGATGTTGTATAGTTACTCTTAGAGCCATGTACAAAACTTAGGCATCCTCCCCTCATCCCGACATAAATGTTGCACTAAATTTCTCAGTTACACTCTAGAACCCTGAAAAAATAGTCGTCGTCCCGGACATCTCACCTTCCCGCTGCCCGGATCAAACTTTGTATACCTCGTTAAGCCCGCGCAAAACAAATAAATTCGAAATCCGGCTAAAGTACGAACAAAGTCATATCCATAAGTTCAAATAACATTTTTTAATTTACTGAACACTTTATAAGTAAAAATTTGAATTAATTTTTTTTACGATAATGGCGCTATATAAATTATCCAACATTATGGAAATAAATAAAATACGGATAGAAACAAGTCTCATTATTGGGAAAATATATCTCGTCACTCATCATTTTTGGTGACAGACAGCCGACAGCTGATAGTCGAGTTTCTGCTGTCTCGTCGTCTGTGGTGGTGACAGCAGATGGTGTAGTTTTAAAATGAAACTAGCAGAATGTAATCGGCGATAACCGATTGTTTTCTTGCTGCTAGGCCCTGCGGCCGACTATGGTGGCGGCTTCGCGGCCAATGTTAAAGGATTAAATTAAGGATTTAAAGGAATTAATGTTGTTATAGATAATAACGCGAATATATATTTTTGCCTCTAATACCGATATTGACCCTTTCTCTCCTTGTGTCTATCTCATGCACTAATAATGCATGTACACGCATAGTCAGCATGCTTGATCATTCTGTTGTGTATGTAACAGACAATTAATGACACCTCGTCTCGCGCTCAATTCTGTACTATCTACCGGTGATGTCCTCAAAAAAGATTATCAATCAATTTTAGCGAACCTAAAATAATTTTGATAACGGTCCCTCCCCGA